>OX387353.1:13213239-14577614 GCA_947563465.1 Archips xylosteana | reverse complement strand
GCCGACCTACGAAGGTCGCGCTTTGCTCCCGTAGTACGCGAAGGGTTAACGCGCATGCGTACGAGATTTCAACCCGGAATTCCTGCTTCTGTAGTTTTTTAGTAACTCTGTAAATGTTTTATTTGCATCGACTAGAATCACATCTTATTCTTGGAAAATACCCTGGTGAAAGTGTTTGGTTCTATTATTAACTCTCGATGGTCACTTCCCTAATAAGTTTAAATCCTTACTAATATTATAAACGCAAAAGTAACTTTGTATGTCTGTTACCTGTACACGCTTAAACCGCTAAACCGATTCAGATGAATTTTGGTATGGAGATAGTTTGAGACCCTTGAATGGACATAGGATAGTTATCATCCCAGAAAATTGCATAAGTCCCGCAGGCTACCCATAAACTGATTCTTCGCAGACGGAGTCGCGGGCAACAGCTATTATTGGTATAAACAACAGTATTGGTTTCTTATTTTTTAATAATAATAAACACACTAACATAAATGACTCTACAATAGATACAAACAATATTTTTTGCACAACTGTTATGTAAATTAGATTAGGTACATGTGCCTTAGTGAATTTGTAGGACATGTAGTGCAAAATCGTAGCTACAGTATTAAATAACATTTTAATCTAAATCAGGAAACAGCCGCCACTTTAAATCGTGCCAGAATCTAACATCGACGCAGCATTAATAACTTCCCTCCCGCATTCAGATGCAATCGGTAAAACGAATCCTTCATTGGAAAATTGAAATAGACCTACCCAGCACAGACCTATAGCACTCTGTATCTCGCTCCCCGCTCCGATAGTAAAATTGCAAAATGCGTTTGTGAAATATAGCAGTCCTATTTGTGTCCTGTCACTGAATGGGGTCAATCGTCTGGCGCCTCTCGTCTAGACTCTTGTCACCGGCTGTTTTCTATACAAATATATTAGTTTTAAATAGTTTTTCGTTATCTTGCGTTAATGAGGCGGTCATTTTCCTTTTTTTTCGTCATTTCACGATTAATTACGATCTCGTCTCGATTGGCCCATTTTAAAAGCGGGATAGTAACGATAAGCAGCTTTTAGTTTTGTTTTGAAATGGCGAATCCTTACATAAAGTTAGAAAGTTGAAACCTTTTAAAGTTTGCCAAGTACCGCAAAAACTGATGACATTCATCATCGAGACGTTTTAATGGAGTTATCTAGTAGCAAAAAGCTGTACCGTCCCGGCTACCACTTATTATGCAGAGTCGCTTAGGGAGATAAGAAAGGCAGTGCAGAAGCAAGTAAGAGCGACGGAAGCTTATCAAAGAAGTCAAGAACTGCTTACGACATTGCTGCTAAGTTTGAAGTGGTTGCGACCGTAAGAACCCTCGCCATCCCATCCTCATCTTAACAACTTACAGAAACAAGCGAGATGCTACTACATCGTCTAAATAGGTAAGTACATCTCTTTCTCCTGTTATGTCGACACTTCGTGGACGATTATCAAGTAACTTCATCGAATGGCGTAGATTACTGCATTGCATATGGCATGCAAAATGGCAGTGGCGCCTTTTTGCAAAATTAACGATGATTCATAAAACAACTTTACCACAAGGTACTTATGTGGTTGAATATGTGATGTCGCAAAAACTAGTCAAGCGTGGATCGAGGCTGTATCGAAGGGTTTGCAGTAACCGTAACGTCATCGGTTGCATTGAACTTTTAATTTATGTATTTAAAACTATTATAAAAAAACATGAATATACAAAAAATAAATGAATAATGAACGATTAGTTTTGTATAAGAAATAGTTGATGATTCACTGATTCTATAGAGAAGCCATGCTCATATTCACGTCCTGTACGCTTAGTATAAGTTTTCCTTCACTTCAATACTTCTCGATCGCGTTTACGTAAAAATTTCAATTCTATGGAAACATAGACGCGCGCGCGCGGAGGCGCTGTCCATGTTTCCCTAGTAATTGAATTTTTTACGTAAACGCGATCGAGAAGTATTGAAGTGAAGGAAAACTTATACTAAGCATACTGTATGCTTAGTATAAGTTTTACTTCACCAAATACTTCTCGATCGCGTTTACGTAAAAAATTCAATTCTATGGAAACATGGACGCGCGCGCGCGGAGGCACTGTCCATATTTCCATAGTAATTGATTTTTTTACGTCAACGCGATCGAGAAGTATTTGGTGAAGTAAAACTTATACTAAGCACTCTGTACGCTTAGTATAAGTTTTACTTCATCAAAATACTTCTCGATCGCGTTTACGTAAAAATTTCAATTCTATGGAAACATGGACGCGCGCGCGCGGAGGCGCTGTCCATGTTTCCATAGTAATTGATTTTTTTACGTAAACGCGATCGAGAAGTATTTTGGTGAAGTAAAACTTATACTAAGCGTACTGTACGCTTAGTATAAGTTTTACTTCACCAAAATACTTCTCGATCGCGTTTACGTAAAAATTTCAATTCTATGGAAACATGTACGCGTGCGCGCGGAGGCGCTGTCCATGTTTCCCTAGTAATTGATTTTTTTACGAAAACGCGATCGAGAAGTATTTCGTGAAGTAAAAACTTATACTAAGCATACTGTAAACTTGGTAGATATGTTTTAAACTGAACCCTATAACTTTACCGAGAATATGCTGATGTTGGTAATATGTTGAGTTACCCCTTTGAGTATAGACGTTATATCATTCAATATTCAATTGGCCGCCGCCACTGCATCAGTGAACGAGCTATCGCGAGTAGCAATAACTGGAAGGGTGTACCGTCTATCGATTATAGACAAATGGAATGTTATATTGTTGTATATATATACATATATATATACACATGGTGATTTTTAATCGGAGATCAGGAGCTGAAAAATATTAATTTAATAGATGACGTCTCAAGCCATTGAGTCCCTGTTTAATTAAAAAAAAATAACGTTATGTTAAAACTTAACCCGCCCCCAGCCAACAAATCCATGATCATCCTACTTTCGTTGAAGTTAAGTAGTTTCGTCTAGTGTCATCGTTTTGGCGGGGAATTTGACTGATCTCACGTCAAAGTTTGTTTAAGAAACTGCCATCAAAGAGGTTTAGGCTCATAGACTAAACTATGTGTAGGATGATAATGATTTTACTTAAAAAGAGATTAAGTATAGCTTGTCTAATTTAAAATGACGCGCCCCACCTGGCTGTAGGATTTGAAATCCTGTAAGTCAAATGCGGTGGTGGGGCGCGTCATTTTAAATTAGACAAGCTCTAAGTATACAAATATTTTAGAAAAAAAATAGACGTTTTGTTTTATGTAACTGCAACTTAAACGTGGTCGCCACCGAATACTGATCTAGAAAAATTTATTCCTGATCACTGATTAAAAATTATCGTGTATTATATATAATAACGTACCTCTGCATTTTTTACAAAATAATTTGCTGTAGCCTAATAAAAAAAAGTTAAACGATATAATTAACATTTTTTCGAAAATATCTAATACTAAAAGTGATATGTTATGTGATTCTATTATCTACCACTTATGGATTTTTTCTTATTTTTTCCGGAACTGGTATAACTTGACTTCTCACCCGGAACCAGGTTATCATTGAATTTTGAGACACCCTGTATCTATAATGTATCTGTTTAACAAAACCAACAACGGAACACTGCATTATGTAGAAATATTTTAATGTTTATTTAATAAATTCCACTATCTAAAATAACGTTGAACTACTTAACACGTTAGACAAACAAAACAGGTTAAATTTAAGGAAAGCGCGGATTCATAAAAGAAAATTTCTCGTGTAACATCAGTAAAGTAACTAATTTATATTCGGGGTATCTTCTCACGCGCAAGCTGAGGCAGGAAAAGAAGATTAACCCCTACTTTCCCACACAACTCCTTATAAAAATATTCATATGGGTTAACCGACCCTTCAACGCATTAAAAATGTGTCTCAGAATGATTTATGCAGCATTGCGACTAACGTGGATATTTGAAAAATGTAACTCAAAATACCTTACCATACTTGAACTGATTACTATCGGTACAAAAGTTGTTAACTGAGCAGATTCCTAGCTAATAGCCTGAGATCATGCGTGTAGCTACGTAAAATAGTTTTTGCACTTTACTTTGTCGTAAGTTCTAAGAAGTTAATGGAGAAGGATAATATATTTGACGACCGGATAGCCTAGTTGTTAGAGAACCTGACTACGAAGCTTGAAGTCCCGGTTTCGATTCCCGGTCGGGGCAGATATTTGCGTGAAAAATACGAATGTTTGTGCTCGAGTCATGGATGTTCAATATAAGTATGAGTGTATTTAAGTATGTATTTATCTATATAAGTATGTTATCTGTTGTTTAGTACCCATAGTACAAGCTTTGCTTGTTTGGGACTACGTCAATTGGTGTCAATTGTCCCACGATTTTATTTATGGCTAATTAATCTTTACTTACAGCTAATCCTTACAAATTTTATAAACGCAAAAGTAACTCTGTCTCTCTGTCTGTTACCTTATCACGCTTAAATCGGTAAACCGATTTAGATAAAATTTGGTTTGTAGATAGTTTGAGACCCTAAGGGCATAGAATAGTTGTTATCCCCGAAAATTGCAGTTCCCGCGGGACAGCGATATACGATTTCTTCGCAGACGGAGTCGCGGGCATCAGCTTAGTTATCTATCTAAAACGAAGAACGATATCATGCTTAAAACATATTTACTATCCAGTGTTATGTTTTTCTCACAGTTCTATAATAAAACTACTTATTGGGATTAGATTTTTGCAAATAGGTTCAAGTTAGCCGACCAGTGCAAACCCGTGCAATTACAGTTGAATTATTTAGTGACGGCTTGATAGACGGACATCCGAACAGAGCCGAGTCTCGTTACCTGCCCGATAAAAAACATTTATAGCGTGAGAAACAGTCATATCTATAGGTGCTTGTAAATTTTATGCTATGTGTGTAGTTATAGTTTGCCGCCGATCTTCTCCGAGGCTGTTGTTTGATGGTAACATAAGACATGTTATGCCGAACTCGAGTCATTCGATTACACGAGTCTACGAGTCGAGTTTTTTTTCTTTATTTAACAGAACAAACAGCAACAATCATAACGTAAAGGTTACATGCAGGTAGATCATAAACCAGAGTTCTTAGAGTATGATCGGAAATCTAGAATTAAAGACAAATATTTAAACGCTTTCAATCGCTGTATACGCTGTTTTGTAAAGGCCATTTACTGTGTCATAATTATTACAGTAAGAGAAGAATCCTTATCTAATTATTCATTAGGTGGACGGGCTCTACCAAAGAAGTGTTTCTTATTATTATTCTTATATTCTGAATCGTAATTCAAATGTTTACCTACAAGATTAAACGTCTTTATTCCCATAAATAATACCATGATATTAGGATAACTGCTTTCCATTATCTATACATATAAAATCCTTTGTCCTGACTGACGGATCAACGCACAGCCTAAACCGCTGATCGTAGAGACCTGAAACTTGGAGGGTGTGTTCTTTGTATGACGTAGGCATCCGATAAGAAAGGATTTTCCGTAGTTCTACTTCTAAGGGGGTAAAAAAGGGGGGCAAAGTTTGTATGAGACATCGTGATTCCTTGGTCCAATCTACTTCAAATTTTGCATAAACATTCTTTAACAAAATTGATGGAAGACGTGTTTCGTATTTTATTGAAATTCATCCCTTGACGGGGTCAAAAAGTAGTAGAAAGTTATTTTGGGGGTGATTTGCTTCGAAGTTGATATCAATACTCCTTAGTGCTTTTGATTTAAGTTACATTTTATTTTGACACATGTTTGAATACTCGATCCGAAGACACGGCTTCATAGGAACGTAGAGTTCGAAATTTGAAATGGTAAGGACTAGACATCTTGGTTAAGCCGCGTTTTCACTTAGTGTTCTGAACAAACATTTGTTTAGAGCAAATATGATTGCGGTTTTGCCGATGTTCGCTCAAAATAGCATCAATGTAGCGTATCTACTGTGTTAAAAAATAATAATTTTATTAAATACTTAAGATGTATGTAATTTAATAACAATGTAGATCTGATTGAAAAAAATATACCTTGTTGAGTTTCTTGCCGGTTTCTTCTCAACAGGGTTTTTTCCGAACCGGTGGTAGATTCTTCGACGTTCATAGGAGCATCAATCGATGCCTAAATTGAATAAAAAATTTTGACTTTGACTTTGACTTTGAATAGAAAATGTCCGTTTTCATTCAACGAGGAAAGAGAACAGTTGTTTATAACAAAATCGTAAACAAAGATTGGAGACCCACCGAACACGTACAATGTCGAGCGAATGCACAGAGCAACAGCTCGCTCGCCACAGACGTCGTTTTCACTGGATGAATGAGTGAGCGACCCGCGTCCAGCCGATTATCACTGAATAAACACGTTCGCTCGCTCAGAACTGTTCAGGACACTGGGCTGATTTTTCAATCATCGAATAAATATTATCTGACGGATAACGTGTAAAGCGGCTAAATTGTAGCGTCATGCATACAGTGCAACTGACGCAGTGCTGTCAGTCAACTTATTTAGTCAACTTATTCTATAATTTAACCAGTTGATGACATTTATGCGTTGATTGAAAAATCGGCCCTCAGTGAAAACGCAGCTTTATAAAACATACAAATCATTCCATATTCAAAAAAAACAATATTTAAATCGGTTTAGAATTCGAAATTTCAATTTTATTTGTTCTTGGATATTTGAATGAAAAACTTACCTTATACCTAGATTTTCTTTAGAAAATTCCTTGGAAATCTCTTAGATTACCTACTTAGCGAATATTTGCGAATATATACACGAATTACCGACATTGTAAACGAAACGAAACTTCAAATTTTGCAAACCATTTTGTCTACGTTTGTCAACCACTTCCTGATCTGATCTCTGATAATAACTAATTATATGTACATATAAGTATTTGCATTTCACCAAGCTTTTGCTTTTACAAGCGCAGCGTGGGACGCCCACCAACAAGATGGACGGACGTTTTGGTGAAGGCCGCAGGTTCAGGGTGGATGCAAGTCGCTTCCAACCGTAATGATTGGGCGTAAATGAGGGAGGCCTATGTCCAAAAATTCAAAAATGCAAAATTCCCAAGGGATAGAAAAAAAATCAACTTCGGAGCTCATTTTAAAATGTCTTTCACCAATAGAAAAGATACACTGTCCTTGATTAACATAGGATGCTATTTTCCGGATAAATGCAAACTCCCGCGGTATAGAAAATAGTAAATTTAACTTCGGGGCTGAGTTTAAAAAAAATAACCAATAGAAAGCTACACTATCCTTCATTGGTATAGGCTAGGCTACCTACTATTTATTCGGTAAAATGCGAAATTCCCGTGGGATAGAAAGAAGTCAATAAGTATCACTTGAGGGCTGATTTGAAAATTTCTTTCACCAATAGGAAGCTACACCAACCATTATTTACATAGACTACTTTTCTCCGTGAAAAAGCAAAATTCCCACGGGAAAAAAATAAGTGAATTCAACTACGGGGCTGATTTTAAAACTTCTTTTACCGGTACAAAGCTACACCTTTAAGGACATAGGCTACTTTTTCTCGGGGAAAATGCAAAATTCCCGCGGGACAAAAATAAGCGAAAATTTGCATAGAATAAGGACAAATTTGTTGAAATTCCCACGGGATAGAGAATAAACGGGATTTATAATATTCACTAACTGATACTGATGATGATGAAATGATAATAATGATGGATCTTGCCGTTGCCGGATTTTTGTTTTATACAATGAAAGAGATGAAGAAGCTTTACCACAAATTGGAATTCTACGCGGACGAAGTCGCGGGCAAAAGCTAGTCCAGAATAAATTTTATTTTTATTGCATAGCGAACCGAATGTTTTCATTGGCCCCAACATGTATTAATACCTAATTAATATGATAATAAGGATTTTACTGCAGCGTTATGTCGATAAGCGTCTACGTTACTGCTTTTATTATAAATTTAATGGTCTCATTTTACGTAAAGAACTAAAGTTATACGATCGAAACCATGTCTATATAGCTTTATATCCCTGGAATATATTATGGATGTAAATGAGGTTTTGTAACTGTATCACGGGAATTGAATAAAAACATCACCACAGGAGTTCGAGACGGATGCGAGGGTACTGAGGGCCCGCGCCCTCTCCGGGGGCTGGGGTGCTCGAGATGCAATCCCAATTGCATTCAGCAGATACCGACCGCTACGGAAGAATAGACGTGACTTTTTCTTTTTTTACTCGTGTTTTAACAGGCGAGTTTGAGACTCAGTCGACACTTTTTGCATCAAGAACCGGTTTAACAATGGAACTGGGCGTCATTGGAGATTCTCTGAGCCTTATTCGCTGAAAAATTACCGTTCATTCGTTAAAAGGAAAAATAAAAGGACTATCCGCGCCCCCGTTTCTGTTGTCCAATTATTTGTCGCTCGGGTGACGCCGACTGATGCCAAGTATTGCGAGTCGCCTGCGTCTGACACTTGTAGCTTGTGTCTGTGATTTGGCACGTGTCCAATACAAACTCAGCGTAAACTTACATACACTATGCTCGTGGGGTAAACGTGAATAGAGTAGGTATAAAATTTGCAGTGAAAACTAACCAAGCATTTGCCTAGTTTCCGTGTAGCGATTTGAAGTAAGTAGGTACAACTTATACAGAAAGAAACTAAAAAATGTTGATATAAGTATAGGGAAAATTCGTGTCTAAACTCCTGACCAGTGGTGGTGTAGGGGTTTAGAACGCAGCACGGCATGCTGAGGACCTGGGTTCGATTCCCAGCGCTGGTCTCTTTTTCTGGGTTTTTTCTGTGTATCCATGTTTTAGTTTATATTTAGTATAAAAATATTTATACAGAATGATTCTGGAGATGTGATAGAGATCACTTCTGCACAAATCAGTTTTATACAATTTGTTTACGACTGTGTTTAAATTAAACATTTACAGTTTCAGGGTTCCGTACCCAAAGGGTGCTAACGGGACCCTATTACTAAAACTCCACTGTCTGTCCGTCCGTCTGTCACAGGGCTCTATCTCTTGAACTGTAATAACATGAAGAATAACAAGAATTGCCCGCTATAACAAGAAATACTAAAAATAAAGTAAAGCTAAAAATTCAAGGGACTTGTATGACAAATGAAAATGTTTTTGTTCAGCGTTTTTAGTCGTTCTTTATAATGGCCTTAATGTATAGATACATTAATAATAATAAACCTGATACAAAATATGTGCGTATTTCTAAGTCAGTTTTAAATTATCACTTATAATTGCTATAGCCACTATTACAACAAATCTTTGTACGCAGCAAAGATAGGCTATGTACCTAAGCTATCTCAGAGCGCATGAGCGCCAATAAATGTAATTATGAGTCGAAGTGGTCGCCATGGCCGAAATAGTGTCGGATCATTCATTACAACAAAAATAAATTGTACGGAGATATGGAACCCTTTATGTTCGAGTCCGACTCGCATTTGACCGAGATTTTATTTTTTAGTAAACATTACTAGAGTGTACTAACCCATATTTCACACAGCGAAAAGACTAAAAATAAAAGAACTTTTATTTCACTAACTACTAACGCTAGCCGCATTTAATTGAGTTGGTCAAGGATCGAGTATAAAAGAAAAATAAAATAAATAAAATGGATATTCAATAAGAGTAAATAAAAGGTTATCGAACTTTTAAAGGACTGGGTCGCACGGAATTCCAATGAACTGCTAATTGTTTGCTTATGTTTAACTCCAACTGTACTCGGTGCACGTAATTCAAATAAGGACAAAAATGCACAAGACTGCATTTTTCCTGTAATTTAAATTGCAAGTGAAAACAATTTTATACGTCGAATAAATAGTGGCATGTTGATAGAGCACGCATTGGGCAGACGGCTGCGAAATACGCTACGCACTAGTAGAGTCATGTGGGGTAACTGTACGCAGTGGACAAGTGTACGCAAACCCATGCATTTCAGTCCGAAACCCACTTGTCACTTACGCACTGCGTACAGTTACCCCACATGACTCTACGCACTTTTATTGGTACAATAGAGTTCTTTAATACCTATACAGATACAGCTAAACCTTCAAAAATATTTTTGCGTATTTCCTTACAGTCTATTGTCCGTTACATACAGGTTAATGTTTCAATATTATCAGGTTGACGTACAGATTTGGAAAAGTACCTACCTAAAAAAAAAAAGTTATGTTAAACAAAAAAAAACATACAAATGTTTGGAGCTTAGAGAATTTGTCTGTAATAATACAGACGCTTTTAAGGCAGGTAAGTTAGTAAAGTAATTCAATTGACAAAATAAACACAAAAATATTACTATTTTTAACCCCCAACACAAAAAGATGGGTGTTGTAAGTTTGACCGCTGTGTGGTCAGTGGCATCATAGCTCTTAAACGGGTGAACCGATTATTTGAAAGCAGGTTTCTTAGCGATGGTTCTTAGATGTGTTTCATCAAAATTGGTTCAGTCGTTTCGACGTTATCAGCTGTTTTGTTAGCTGCGGAATTAATCTTACCTATATATGCATACTGGGCATTTATTTTCAAACATATGTGTGACCTAATTGGGCTGGCGATATTTAATTTTTTTTATTTATTTACTACAATAAAGGCTAGTTGTAACGGTACTATACTACCGTGTACGCAGTATGCACTATTACGGCGGTTGTCGCAGTCGTTACATTACGGCGAAAGAGTGGCGGCACTCGACGCTGCTTGAAAAATTTTCGCCGGATCGTCGAGAGCTTGTCTGTGATTAAACTCCGGGCTCGCTCCTCTTGCTTTATTTGCTCGAATCGTTGCACTCCCCAATTCCATTTTTAGGATTCCTTTTGAAATTACAAAACCTTTTGTTACATTTAAAATTGGCAGATATTTCATTTGTCAACGTTTCCACGCTTTCGCAACTCGTTTGAGTTATTCAAGTGTGCACTCCACTCTTTTACAGGAAATTATAAACTCACATGGATTTATGTAGAGTATAAACTCTTCGAATTTTGTCCCTGAATCTTGGAGCGGGAAATGTACGTTTGAAATTGTAATAGATCTTAAAATAATTTACAGATTGCTAAATATAACGTTTTGGTTAACCATTCTGGTATGTCGTGTGGAATAAGTCATTAATATTCATGTAAATTTAAACTAGATGAAACTTCTGATGGCAATGTAGCACACAATAATTTAATAATGGAATATTTAATGAAGGGTAGAGCATAAATTTGGCGCAAGAGTAGCAGACAGACTGAATTTGATTATGCATTACATCACATGCTGTACAATTTACACAAGTTTTTAAACTAGATGCGACCTAGGTTTTTAATATCGAGTATACCTACTACTACTATGCATGTGTACTACTAACTATGAGTAACTATCTACTTGAATGAAGATAGGGTTTTGTAAATTAATGACACGGTTCAGTAAGTGTCACAAGAAATTGACCATTGCAATTAATGACCTGCGCCCACACTTCTTGTACCGCTTCAGCGGTGAAGTGTACGTACACAAACAATAGGGCAAAGTTTAGGGACCGCTGTCTCCGCCGCTCTAGACATCGTAATGGCTCTCTTGAGACTTTGCCGCGCCTGCATTATAAATATTTGGTCGTCTGGCAGACGGTGTCTTTCCTCCAAACATTATCTTGATATAAAAATTCAAACTGTATCTACTCTACCTGCAATACCTGTATAATATTCTAACTAAATCAAAAATATGGTTAACCAATCGATGAAACATGTTGTATTGCAAAGAAAACAGATAACAGTATCTAAACTCAGATACCAAGTGAAACCGCTGCATAAACTTTTATCTCATTTACTGACGTAGATATACGTTGTATCAAGTGCGATACAGGACTTTTGCGAATCTCGTCGTTTAGACTGCCACCCCTAGCGATCAGACGTCTCCCAAGAGGGATGAAGTATTTGCCACCCTTCGGCTTTTTTCTTATACAGTTGTACTTAGCTATGGAGTACTCTCATTACCGTAGCGTTTTCCTCCCCTAATGTGAGTGAACAATACCATAAAGCCCGTATAAAATGCGCAAGTATCAAGGTTGATTGTGCCCAGTCAGACCCTTTATTCACCAAAATAAAGGCGTGGTTGGGCTCGTGTACAAAATTACTTTCTTCCTTTGTTCCTGTGATGGAACTATTGGGGCTGTAATCAACTCTCGTTCCCTAATGCATCAACGAAACTGGGAGCTAATGGTTTGTTGCTTATTCACGGGATTTGATTAAGCAGTCGCTTTTACACTTTCAGATTTCACCGGAAACTTTGATCACCCGCTTCCGATGAAGATGCCTTTATAAATTTTTGTACTTTCATATTTTTGCGTACGTATTTTTTAAATTTCAAAGTTTCGGTTTGCAACTGTGTAAAGAAAATTCGGGAACTGCCTTGCTAACATAGAGTCATTTTATCGGTCCGATAAATTGAAGAGAAAAAAGGAAAGAAAGAAAAACATTGATTCGAAACAAAAAAAATATTCTTTTGTTTTTTCGTCGTATAACATGTTGTGATGTGGATTAGCATCATTTCAGTAATGTTTATTAGTTGTTTGTAATAATTTCTTGCGTCAGTATCATATGTAAGTAAGTAGATAAGTAATAAATAAATTTTTCTGAACAATTCGAAACAGACTAGCATCACAAAACAAGTAGTAAGTACTCAAAATCATGAGAGCGTAGCTGGTTATAATGATCAATGGTCACGATAATGCAGTAGTTAGACCTTTTGGGGCCTGTCTCTGAGAATGCATGAGAGCACCATCGACATTTTGATGAATGAGCCGTCGGTTTGTAGCTTCTGTCTGTCGATCAAGGCAACTACCTACTGGCGAAGAGCCACTGTGTTTGTTCTCACAGAAAACGCCGCGTGTGTAAAATAAGGTGTTGTAAGTTGTAACTGTGACTGAACGGTAGATGTAAGCAAGATTATATTTATACCATGGAGAATAAAGGCTGCAAAATCGCTGTCTTAGATTTGATCTTTTTTGAGGTGATTTATTCTGGTGATTAGCTGTAAGCTTTACCGCTTATGTTACTTATATTCAAGAATGAAAACCGAAACCTAACCTAAACTTGCTAAAAGTAGCCCCGAATCGTAAATGTCGCGTAATTCGTGTGCTCTACCTACCTCCTTTGGGATACAGGGGTGATGAGTGTATAAAAAAAACAATTATTTTTAACTTATAGTTTCTAGCAATAAGAAAACTTGAACAGGGAATAGTGTCTCTTTTTCTCGAACTTTAAATTTAAGATCTGCGTTTAATACAGTTTATCAACTTAAAGGAAATATAATAGTTTTATTTCCTCCGAGTTCTTGTAGACTAATAGATACTCGTAGTTCCTTGAAACATAATTTTAAGTATTACTGTTATTTCAGAGGGTTTATTTGGGGTCATTGAACCACGTGTCGTAAGTCGTAGGTACGTGACATAAGCCAATTAAACGATCCCATCATTGCTTGATCATTTACGAGCCGCTTGCTCGCCTCCATTGTTCGCCATATTCGTCAGCTTGCATGTTCCCACCGAACCTTAATGAAAGCTTCCATCAAATTCTTACCCAAGTATCTTTGATACTGAACCTGAATAGATATTGTGCAAAATTAATGTAGCGCGTCACGAAATTTCGCTGTCCAAACTAGCCATTTTTCAAACACTTTATTTGTAAAATACCCCGCAAAAGTAGAGTCGGGTTGAGGAAGGATTACGAAATGAAATTTCATTTTCGTGACATTATTGGATACCGGTGCTTGACGAGGATATTGCGAGCTGTGTTTGTTGTACTCACGCTGGTTTCCTATTGGGCCGTTAAATTACATAAGAGGTCCTTGCTACGCCACTTGACGCTACCTAAGTACAATGTTTTGGAACAGCCTGGGTTATAGTTGCACTCCATAAAGTTTTACACTTGATTTGACAGGAAATGGTTTATTGACATTTGAAATGATTTTTGTTCGGGTCAAATTTTGCACGTCCAATTTCGCCACTTTCTAGTGAATGGATTGATTTGAAGTTTTGTACAGACAATGCAAATACCTAAAATGAACAAAAGGTCATTTCAATAATCTTTTTAAGTTAAGATTAAGTAATTAAGATAATGCATGTAATATTGTATTTTTTTAAATAAACAGTCTAAATTTTTTTTTTTTTTTTTTTTAGGTACAATTAAATAAGAAAGGCTTCATTGAAATTTGAATATTTTGCATTTTTTTACGTTGAAGTATGTGTTTTATATTAATTAATACAATCGGCAACGTATAGTTATTGTAGTGGATATACATCTTTTACTGATGCGGTAGGTGTTGCTTTGTGTTGAATTTTTAACCGACTTCAAAAAAAGGAGGAGGTTCTATGTTCCACTGTTTATATTTTTTTTTTTTTTTTTTTTTTTTTCTATGTATGTTCATCGATATCTCCGCCAATTGTAAGCCGATTTTCAAAATTCTTTTTTTGTTTAAAAGAGCATACTCCCGAGGTGGTCCCATTGGCACCAAGTCAAGATCTGATGATGGAATCTTGGGTAAATCGACGGAAACCCTCAAATTTTATAGGCACAACTATGACGATTTTAGAATTTTTAGCATCTAGTCAAGCATTTTCATTCAGAAAATGTCATTTGGTAAACTGGATCTGATGAAGAAGATCACAGATGGCCAACGGAACTCCTCAACGGGTCAAATCTTGCAAGTTGAATTTAACCCACTTCCCGGTTTCTGAATTGAAATTTTGCATGCTTGTGTAAATTGGATGACAATGCAATATTATTGCAACATGGAGCTGGTCTGACGATGGAGCTGGATGGTGGCCATAGGAACTCTGTAATAAAACGACGCAACCCCGTCGAGTTTGGGCTTGTTTCATTCGTCTTGACGAGCACTTTGATCTCAGATGGTAACCAGGGTCTGATGATGGAGCTGGAAGATGGCCAAAGGCACTCCAAAGTAAAATGACACAATCCCGTCGAGTTTGGGCTCGTTTTATTCGTCTTGACAAGCACTTTGATCCCAGATGGTAACCAGGGTCTGATGATGGAGCAGGAAGATGGCCAAAGGCACTCTATAATAAAATGACACAAACCCCGTCGAGTTTGGGCTCGTTTGATTCGTCTTGACGAGCACTTTGATCCCAGATGGTAACCAGGGTCTGATGATGGAGCTGGAAGATGGCCAAAGGCACTCCACAATAAAACGACACAACCCCGTCGAGTTTGGGCTCGTTTGATTCGTCTTGACGAGCACTTTTATCCCAGATGGTAACCAGGGTCTGGTGATGGAGCTGGATGATGGCCAATGGCACTCCACTATAAAGCGACACAATCCCATCGAGTTCGGGCTCGTTTGATTCGTCTTGACGAGCACTTTGATCCCAGATGGTAACCAGGGTCTGATGATGGAGCTGGAAGATGGCCAAAGCCCTCAACAATAAAACTACACAACCCCGTCATGTTTGGGCTCGTGTGATTCGTGTTGACGAGCATTTTGATCCCAGATGGTAACCAGGGTCTGATGATGGAGCTGAAAGATGGCCAAAGGCACTTCACAATAAAACGACACAACCCCGTCGAGTTTGGGCTCGTTTGATTCGTTTTGACGAGCACTTTGATCCCAGATGGTAACCAGGGTCTGATGATGGAGCTGGAAGATGGCCAAAGCCCTCAACAATAAAACTACACAACCCCGTCATGTTTGGGCTCGTGTGATTCGTGTTGACGAGCATTTTGATCCCAGATGGTAACTAGGGTCTGATGATGGCGTTGGAAGATGGCCAAAGGCACTCCACAATAAAACGACACAACCCCGTCGAGTTTGGGCTCGTTTGATTCGTCTTGACGAGTACTTTGATCCTAGATGGTAACCAGGGTCTGAACATGGAACTGGAAAGTGACCATAAGAACTCCGTAATAAAACGACGTAACCCTATCAAATTTGCTCTCGTTGGATTTGTCTTTATGAGTACTTTGGTAACCAGGGGCAAAAAGTACAGTGAGCAAAAAAAAACTTGTATTAAAAATAGATTTTGTAACAAACTTATTTCGAGGTCAAACTGATGATTTTATCCTACGTATCTAACAAATACGTAGTACAAATACAACTAAAAAGCAAAAAATAAAATAATTTTTAATTAAAAAATAAAACCGACTTCAAAAAACACCCAAAAACTAAAACGCAAAAAATAAAATAAAAATTGAACCGACTACAAACAAAAAGCATAGAAATATCTTTCTTCTAACGGTGAAGCCACACGAGCGTAATTTTGTGAGTCGTGAGCGGCAGAATTTCGGTTCGCGCCATACAATATGCGGGCCATCCCGTGACACTCACATGACACAATGTATGGCGCAATCGAAATTCTGCCGCTCACAACTCACAAAATTACGCTCGTGTGGCCTCATCCTAATCTGTTTGAAGTCGGTGACTCAGCACGAGCCAGCAGGAGTGGGCCTAGCCATCGACCTTACGTACTTACTATCTATTGGGTTTCTTTCTACCACTCCTGCTGGCTCGAGCTGAGGCACCGACTTCAAACAGATTAGGGTGAGGCCACACGAGCGTAATTTTGTGAGTTGTGAGCGGCAGAATTTCGATTGCGCCATACATTGTGTCATGTGAGTGTCACGGGATGGCCCGCATATTGTATGGCGCGAACCGAAATTCTGCCGCTCACGACTCACAAAATTACGCTCGTGTGGCTTCACCGTTAGAAGAAAGATATTTCTATGCTTTTTGTTTGTAGTCGGTTCAATTTTTATTTTATTTTTTGCGTTTTAGTTTTTGGGTGTTTTTTGAAGTCGGTTTTATTTTTTAATTAATTAGCGTCAGTGTTTATTCCATAACTAACGTGATAATCATGACTACATAAGTACATAAGTTTTTTATTTTCGTATATAGTATACAAACGATTTTTACGCCGATGGATTTTTAAACCTTTCGTAACGATTTATAAAAACTTAATTTATCTTCTACTACTAGGTAAGTATAAGTACAATATACTGAGCTAAGTTGTCGTTACAGACAGCTCATCTCAGAATATACTCGTACCTGCGCATAATTCATTAACATTGCAAATTTCTTAAATGGATCACGTATTCCATGGCTGCGTACCATCGATACGTTTGTGGGGAAGGCACCGAGAACGTTTTGCATTAAGTTTTATCTTGCTGTCGTCCTCAGGCCTCCGCCGTGTGTAAGGGATGGGGGCATAGTATTTATACGTAGATTGGTGGGGGGTATGGATCCATTGGTTTGACGTGACAGCCACTCCAACGCTCGAGCAGCACTCACGTCCCTCGTCTGACAGTGACACGCCAGCACAAGATGAGCTTGCAAATTGCTGAGATATATACATCATTAACGCTTTCTCGTACGCATGTAATGAACTGACACAGAAGAATAATAACAGTTAATCAAATAATCGCAGTTTACCAAATATGGCAGTCAGTCATGCTAAAAGCCATGTTAGCCTAATGGTTTGACCTATGGCCTCTCCAGCAGAGGGGCCTGGCCTTTTGAGTTTTTATGAAAGTGAAGGAAGTCATCACAAGGAAACCTACATTACATTCATCTGCAAAGCCGTTCAATCGTCGGAACTACAGCGCACACAGACCGCAGCGCGGGGCATGCGCGCTACGCTGACGGAGCATGCTCAGTGCGTTGTATAACACTTAATCATATATACGGTGTCACACACCGGGAGGCGGCGCAGCGTACATGATTCAGTGTTATAAAACTTGCTGGGCACACTCCGTCAGCGTCGCGCGCACGCCGCGCGCTGCGGTCTGTGGTAGCCTTTATAAGCTGTCTGCCATGCTGTGCTGTGTGAAGCGTAGCAATAGTTACAGAATAACGAATGAGTCGGGTCGATTGGTTTATTATTATCTGAAATCATGAATAGAAAGTACCTAGTAGGTTGCCGTTACATTTTGCTACATATGTGTGAAAGTCTCTGCACCCATGGCCAGGAATGACCTTAAAAAAACCGCTGAAACTAAGACAAACCGTACTCACGAGTGGTTTCGAATTCACGTAACCGCTTAATATGAAACTCGCTAGACCGTTTTCCCGCATTAACGTAGAGTAAAATCCTTTAAGTAGGCTTACATTTTTCAGCTCATGCTGGCAAATTATCCGCCATCGAGATTAACTCTGCAATAGCAATCCACTCGAGTTGCGAAGGGATTGGCTCAACGACTCTCTGGGTGTAAATAGAGCTTAAAAATCACTTCGACTGCGCCATTTTCCCGCCACCCTCTTTAAAGCGCTGTGGATCGCAGATCTCCGAGATTGGCAACTTTATAAATAAAATCTATTTTGTTCTTGGTAGAACCGCCTTATGGACGCTAGTATAGCTCGTATAAGTATACACGTACAGTGAAGCTCGGAAATATGTACCTGAACCCCTTAAATAGTACTTTATCGCGATAAACAACAACACAGGAATGGTTTCAAATGTTTTGAATTAATAATACTCACAAAGTACCAAGAGGTTAAGCTATTTTGAGCTTGGCTGTACCATACATACGAGTATACGAATGAGGATCAGAAAGTTGGACTACGTTCAATGGCAGTTAACCATACAAAATGACTGACTGCAGGAAAAATCCGTTTTGACACGAAAATCACCCATAGGTAGAACTTAAGATGATTAGAACATTAAAAAAAAATCAAATACCTAATAGGTACCTACTGCTAGAGTTTCAAAAATATGTAACCATACCCTTTTAACTGCAGCTTTATTTTTTTCCACTTGACTATAAGCAAGTAGGAAGTTTTTTTTTCAAGTTTTATTCCTTCTTCTCCCCGTGGGGTACTTCCGAGTGGAAAAAAACTGAAGTTTGTTTCCCACTTGTACCCGGGGGGCCAACATGGGGGGCACAAGTTGAGATGAGAACCACAAAAACGAAGGTACATGTAATCAATATTTCTCTTTCCTGGAATACCCTAAGAAAAGTTTACCTAATCTTAAAAATTTGCTACTTTGTATCACAAAATCAGTAATTAAACCAAGTTTTAGCGTACCTATTATTATCGTACTGGTATTTCGAAGTCATCATTAGTTAACGAGCAGAAACTCCGTCATAAACATACTTTCAACGCTTTGAATACGCCGAGCGGTAAGCTACATAAATATCGGATTTGAAATAACATCGGATCAGACCTCCCAGCCCGTTTATAGCTTGGTCAATATTATGACATAGGCAGTAAATAATTAGCGATAGAAAACAAACCGCGAACTCCAGAGGTATTGTTTAAGGCGGGTAACGCTGTCATATTAATGAGAACTGCCTGATAAATAATGTATGCTATTGTCCCATAGGAAGGTCCGTGCGTTCAATGTTGAACTCATGCGTTTGATTGCCCGTAAGCATACGTTAATACGTCAAAGCCGACCGTTATTGATTAGTCCTCAATCATAACAATTGGTTCCCTTGTCATTAAATACACAGGTCTCGAACACAACTCCAATGACGTATCGAAACCCCCAAAGCGTTTGGTCTATTTTAATTTCAATTACTTTAAAAACCAATCTTAAAAGAGAAGTAAGTAAGAATAACGTACCTATGTTAACTTTCTATAGCAGTCAATCAATTCCCTTCCAAACCATCATTTAACCGTGTATAAAAAAGCCAGCGAACAGCGATAGCGTCCCCTAATGGAATGAAATAATGCAGTGAACGTGAATGTAATGAGAATCCACCGTCATCGGGGGGTGCGCATATGGCAGGGTAATCTCCTCGGCGACAGTCGGGTCACGTGCCTACGCGATTCCCTGACAGATTTACCCAATTTACCGTTCCTAACACCATCGTGGCATGTCAATACGGTCATATCTACACTACCCGTCGCACAAGGAAACTCAAGAATGCGCCCATATCTATTTAAAGCATTAGATGTAACAGGTTTAATTACTTAAACGTTGTTTACCGAGGGCTCGCACCTTAATGTAAACACAAATTAAAAGCGACGTATCCCCATCCTTGTAGGTAAAATAACGAGTCGTGCCTAATGGTGGTGAAGATAAATATTTGTCTGGCCTGCCAACCACGCAATAAACCCTTACAAGGAATTAAATGCATTATCTTCGTCGTAAACCTGCAGCAAACCGCAAACCAACCGAGAGAACTTAATGAATTAGTTGCACAACAGTATACATTCATTCATACTTGCAATAAATTGATAACGCTATAAAAGCTAGAATCGTAACCGTGACTATGATGTAATAGCAAATCACGTTTAGGTACTGTTGCGCAAAATGTGATGCATTATTTACGAGAAAATGGATTCTGACATATATAGACCAAGGGCGGCACATTTAGTAGGTAAACGGCGTTAAAACGGCACCTATAACTAGCATAAAACAATAAAACATGCAGGAATGTGGTCACCGCGACGCCCCTGTAATAAGATACAGCGAACACTTGTTCCATTATCTACAATTCATTCACGCCAGATATTAAATAAAAGGGAATTTTGATACAGACATGCAAATATTTCATGCTGTGACAAACATCAGCGAAACGTCTAGTTTGTTTCTGACAAGATAATATATATAGGGAAAGGGCTATTCTTCAAGACTTAAGGATATCACACGTCCAATATAGAAATAGACTTGACGCGAATTGACGCACTAGATAAGACCGCTAGTGACGCCACATGCAATATGAAAGGAGGACGTCGACATTTGATATATATTATCTGCACAGATTTAAACAATAGACACACTTGCGAGGGTAATGTGAGTCTTAAAACGTTGCTAATTAGCTTGGAGAGAGCAGGCGCCAGAGGAGATAGGGCTGCACCCGGCGACCTTGCGGCCCTCGTACCACTATGTGCGACCAGCGAGTGCTTTTTGAATTATATTACGCGCGTTGGCACCTAACTGCTGTGCGGTGAACATCTTGGCCATGCAATGGACATATAATTCGCTGACTGCGCCGCTCCCGGTTGCGTATGACGCGTAGCCGGGCGTTGCGTATGCGCCGGCTAGCCGTCCCGCGTCGCGTCGGCGTCGCCGAGAATGTCCTGACCTGACGACGTGCGATACGCGAATAAAACTAAATAGAAGATAGGCGCCAGCGCTAGCCGACGTGCTTACCATACGAATTTGCTTTGCATGCAATAAGGCCGCACAACTTGCACCAGTGCAACTTAACGCTACCAGTAACAAGTTATGCATGTAAGCCAGAGGGAATACTGACTGACAAATTCGTTTTGTTTTCGCAAGAGGAAATGTCAAGCAAAATTGCTGGCTTATCCATTCTATAATATTATATAGGTAGGTGCATAATCATGGGTTGAATACTAAGTATAATTTATCATTTATATTATGTACTTACATCCTTTTTGGTTTTCCTGTTTTCTACACATAGTAGGTATATTGATTGCGTAATAAAAACAACCCAACTGAAATTTAGTGAGCGCATTTTGAAATAAGCTTGTAGCTATTAATATAAATAAACTATCTATGTGCCTAGTGTGAGTTGTGATTCGTCAGTAATTAAATACGTAAAATGCAGTTTTCCGGGATAAAAACTATGCTATATCCTTTCCAGGGTTTCAAACTATCTCTATACCAAATGTCATCTAAAGCAATTTAGTGGTTTAAGCGTGAAGAGGTAACAGATTCTACAGACAGAATTATTTAAAGAAAGAAAGAAGACATTTATATTTATGAAAGAAGATATTTCGCTTTTATAATATTAGTAAGGATTAGTTATGCTACCCCACAGCTATCTAACCATCTCATGAATGCTCAAGTACTCGCACATGACTTTAACAATACGAACACGAACGTTTTACCATTTTATTTAAGGTATAAGTAATTATCATACGAGATCGTTTGCGATACGCTGCGCACGCGACGTGGCGTAAGGGGCGAGACTACACCTCCGATACAAATCCGCTCCGTAAACATTATAGTCCAATCGATTCCACGTTACCACCGCAAAGCTGAAACCTAACGCTCCCACTCACAAAATAAAGCTTCTTTTACTAACTTTCTACGCGAAGATAAGGATTTTCATACAGGTTAAATAAGTGTCTTTGGCCTCAGGCCTCGTAATCCCTAGACAAGGGATTATTTTCAACCCTTGGCTTCTTATTTTGTTACGATGTGACGACACAAGCACGATTACGCTACCTACGCTACTACAAAATTTATCTAAACAGATAGTTGACATTTTGAAAATTGTGTATGGAAATCTGTCATTTTAGATAGTATCTAAAGTGTTTAATTTGTGGAAACATAACATAACATAATGTACCTACCTACATATCGTCACTATTTTGAAAAAAGCTCGTACCTATCTCAAAATCGATAGTCTGACTAATTGAAATTTACTAAGTGTGCAATAAAGTTCAGTTTGATTTACATATTGATTTGAGATACGAGATTGTTTCAAAGTAGTGACGATATGTTTTTGTTTGTGTGTTCTCAAACATCAATATTACTCAAGAATACTTCTTGTAGTCAAGAAACAGTGATTTCTACTTAATCGTTTATACGCTTCATCAATACAAATCAGAAATTATTAGTTACGGTTGTTTTGAAATCCAAAATCCCAGAACAATTAAATTGCGAAAATTTAAAACCGTGCAAATTGTATACTTTAATACCCTTTTACATGCGCTAACGTAACGTGTACTATTTGAAATTTTCTATACAATACTATTGAACTGCACTCTAAGTATTTAACTGAAGTATGCTATCATAATCCTTTATTACCTATCAATTAAATAATGTAACAATATTGTAACAGTTTATCAATAAGTTACGCGACGAATTAACAATAAAATTCTGCTATAAAATTCAATGTAATTTCACAACGCGTATCTATCTATTCCCTGAAAATATCCGAACAGAAATAAACAAACAGTCGACTTTCTTTTGTCTAAACTGATGCGAGTTCGCAGACAGTTTTTAATCCACGGCAGTGCGAATGCCGACAACTTGCAAATGCAGACTCGCAAATAGGAATACCAAGGATAAAGAATTTCTGGGACTTTTGTCGGTAAAAAAAAAGTTTCGCGGGGTTTGATGCGATTTTGGAAGTATTGCAAATTTTTTTAGCTTGTAACTTTTTCTGACAGCGATTTTGATTTCTTCAAACGTCAATGCTGGATCATTAGCTGCGAAATTCATTACTTTATGAAGATTGGAGTCACAAGTTAGATATCATTCATCATCATCATTTCAGCCGAAAGATCCACTGCTGAACATAGGTCTCCCCCAAGGCTCGCCAAACAGATCGGTCCCGTGTCATCCGCATCCAACGCGATCCCGCAATCTTAACCAGTTCCTCGCTCCATCTTCTTGGAGGCCTGCCTAAGAACTTGGGCCTCATAAGAAAGCTCAAAGTCACTCAGAGGGCGATGGAGAGTGCTGTTTCTCTACGGGATCGCATTAGAAATGATGAAATCCGCGTAAGAACTAAAGTCACCGACATAGCTCGAAGAATCGCCAGACTCAAGTGGCAGTGGGCAAGGCACATCGCTCGTAGAACTGATGGCCGATGGGGCAAAAAGGTTCTCGAGTGGCGTCCACGGACCAGAAGACGCAGTGTAGGAACGTTCAGATCAAAACAGATAAGATAGCTGAAATTTTATACAGTTTCCATATAAGATGTGGATAAGACAGGTTTTTGAAATTCCCACGGGATAGGGAATTCTGCAGCGATGGCGAAGCCGCTTGTGCAAAACTGGTACGTTACTAGATTATCAAACTCATAAACTTAGTTTCATACTTGGTTAGATTACTGTTTTAATAATTGTTGAAGATTGCTTTGGGTGACCATGAAAATGGAATCAAGTGGAGGACATTGTAACAAGATAGCACAGTAAAACATCAAGATTTTCAAAATTCAAATTCAAATAATTTATTGTTAATTACAGGTACACGTGTAGTTGGAAAATCATATTGAAAGAAGCGCTATAATTTTCCCCTTAGGCGTACAAGCTAGGCTTAGGCGTTTCTTTGACATTTTTAATTTTTCTATGGTTCTATACATAGACAAGCTCATGCGCCGCCATAATAATTACCACTGGTAACTTATATCCATAAGGCATAACGCTAATCCACGTCATCTTCTAATTTATAAAAATCTCGTGTCACGGTGTTTGTTATCGAACTCCTCCGAAACGGCTTGACCGATTTTTATGAAACTGTTTTGTCTATACTCGGTAGGTCTGAGAATATGTCGTAGGCTATTTTTTATAACTACCCCTATTCTTCGCGGACAGAGTCGCGGGCAACAGCTAGTAAATATATGTTATTGTCTAACATAAATATTTTAAAACTTCGGTACATTACCGCATGATTGAATTTAAATCGGTACAAAGAAATTATGCTAATATTTGTGGCAATAAAATAATAACTATCCACACTTCACCTCCCCATCTTCGAAATTCCACACGTGTGAAGTTTCTCTCTACAAATTTCCAAATATCCTGGCGTGTCTGTGTAATTCTAGACGTATGGCAACCCTCGTAGATAAGAAGTGGAGATTTACGGAGAGCGCGTGAGAGCGACGCCTCGGCGTGAAAACTTAATGTGAGCACTGAAACTTGCTCCTGTCTGCACTAGCGCTTAACTTATGAGTGCTACAACTTGTGCTATCTCGCAGCTTCACTAAGTGAACATGCCTCTCACTTTTAACTTATCAAATTATCGCATACAGCGTTGAACTTTTCAATATTATTTCAAAATGACTGATTTTTTATTTTTGTAATGGCACTCACTGTACTGCTTTTGGAGATCAATAAAGAATATTTGTATTGTATTTTATTGTCTCGGGTGAAAATTAACGCAAGGGCCCGATTTTTGAAATAATATCATTAGAAAATACAGTTCGTAAACGGTTTTCTACCTGCAACTTATCATTCCCACTAAATACTCGCAGTATTGCGTAATTTTTCGGAAAATCAGCTCGATGCCTACATTTGCCTATCACCTTATTCCATGCAGAAGAGAGCTTATATTCGTCATCCCGGTTAAAGTTGTTCTTCTTTATTTTAACTGCTTCATGCAACATTCTGGAGTCAAAATTTACTTTGAACTGTAGTTTTGTAGCTTAGGTATACAAATTATTACCACTTTAAAATGATTCAATTTCATATACCTATCGACCCCTTAAATAGTCAATTTATTGTCTCTTTGTTGGGCCTTCAAGACACAGGTTTTTTCCTGGTGTTGGCTTCTTACTTCTGAAAAATCATATTTGATGGTATATGGACCCTCGTACGCTGCTACGCTCATGCGAAATATGTCTTTGTTACACATACGCGGCACCGTGCACGACAGTGCCCAAGAGATTAATAAAGGTAATATTATTTGGATTCGTGGAATAGAACTACGAAAGACAGTAGATCGTGTAATTACCAAGTTAATCCTAAATAAACTAATTATAAATCTCAACAAGGCTATACTCCTAGCACCCTGCTGTTATACAAGAGATGTAATTAACCTCTGCTAATATTAAACGCAAAGTCGACCCGGGACCCGGAAGTGTCGATAATTAAGTTAAATTTATAATGTGGCGAGAGAGCGCTTGCGTAGGGCGGGCGGGGTTAAAGGCCTTGCCAACCTGCGAACTGCGGCCTAAATCAATTCGTGGACCCAATGAAAATCAATCTCGATCGAGAGTTCAAATTATAATACAATTCGAAAAGACAGTAAGCCAATAACTTTATTAACTTATCATCAGGCTCCGACGTATCCGACGGCGGCCATTCCTATTACGTTTGATAAGAACAGTTATTACGGGCACTGGTGTGGCTTGCGAACTGCTACTTTGATATCAATGTCATATCAATCTAATATCAATTTCAGCATCATCCTAATCAATTTACACAATAGCGGCACCGCAGTCCAAGTTGTAAGGCAGTCAGTATGTAGGTAGCTGGGCGGATGTCAGATAGCGATGGGCGGGCGGCGGATAGGGCGGCACTTGTAACGAGATGAGCGGTCACGCGCGGCTGCTCGCGCGAGATACCGCCATGACCGCATTACGGCACTTCGTTAACCGAAAATACAGCGAATATTTTTGCAAGCTTTTTAACTGCCTTTTTATCGGTCCCATTTACACTAATGGGCAAAATATGGGCACATCACATGCCCATTACGGGACACGCACAAGAAATTTTTTACCTACAATTTTCCTATAGTTTCATTTATATATCTAGTCGTTGCGAGAAATATTGTCTGTGTTTAGTTAGGTTTGCGGGAACGTCAGCTATGAATTATAAGGATCCTACACATTTTAATGTTCGCCTCTCACCTGTGGACATGGCCAAAGTTAAGGGTCTAAAGCCAATAGTTTTTAGTAAAGTCTGCATCGCCGTGTGGGATCCTGGCCAACTTTCAGCCTACTGAAATAAATTTTAAGTTTGCTGCACAAGGGCGGATTTAGGGGGGGGGCACGGGGGCACGTGCATAGACGGTCGGTATTTTTGTGTACTGTGGAGTATGACTTTTTGTTTCTTACGATGTGTATGACCCTAACCGTAGATTTAACGGCTGAATTGACATTATCGTTATCTAATATACAGGGTTATTTTTAATTCACTGACATCCTCTTAACCCTGAATTCCTATCACTCAAACAAATGTTTTTTGTTCTACAACTTTTTAAAATGTAGCACTTTTTTTCCCATACAAATACACAGAGTATCGTAAAAATAAGAGGTAATCTCAAATTTTCAAAACGTTATTACACCAAAAATATTAAGTTATGACAAAAGCCGTAAAACAAAAAACATTTGTTTAAGTGGTAGGAGTTTAGGGTTAAAAGGATGCTAGTGAATTGCAAATAACCCTGTATAAAAATCTCGTGTCACGGTGTTTGTTAACGAACCCCTCCGAAACGGCTTGACCGATTTTTATGAAACTTTTTTCTCTATATTCGGTAGGTCTGAGAATAGGTCGTAGGCTATTTTTTATACTTACCCCTATTCTTCGCAGACAGAGTCGCGGGCAACAGCTAGTCTAATATATAAAAACCTCGTGTCACGGTGTTTGTTATCGAACTCCTCCGAAACGGCTTGACCGATTTTTATGATTTATTTTTCTCTATATTCGTTAGATCTGAGAATAGGCCGTAGGCTATATATATATTCGCAGACAGAGTCGCGGGCAACAGCTAGTAATTTATAATACTTAGTTTGGTGCAACTCACTCTTAGTGATCAATCATGGACGGCAATGTATTTAACGTCATTCGTACGATTTTCTCGCACCATCTAAATGGGGCTTAATAGTTACGATACACTTTACTCGCATGTGGTTAAATATTTACTTTGCATCGGCATCGCGTAAACGTGATTTAGTTACGTTGTAGGCGACAGAAGAAACTTGTCTTTCTGAGCTCAGGTGAGTATTAAGTATGTTTGCGGCCATAATTGTAAAATGCGAGATCAAATATTGTCCCTATGTCTCTGTCCCATGTAAACTAATTTAAGTGTTGACCGTGTGATTTCCAAACAAGAACTAAAATACGATGCGGTAGACACTTTACTTCCAAGGATAATAAATAGCTACCGACATTACTTACGGCTAAGGTACAAATCTGACAATGCATTTTCCAGGTGCGTTCAATGACCAGCAAATGGAAGATTCACGCAGAGCTTTGTTAAGCTTCTACTACCTATAGCGGACAATGAGCAATAAAACTCTATCGAAATATCGATGGAATAAACATTTTCTATACTTCGCCGTTCAATGTCATGCTCGGGCTCGATACCTTATTGTCGTTGTTGCCGAGCCGGTTCATCTCGAATTTATTAAAGCATGCCGGCCATAATTATATTTCAACAATAGTACAGATTGTTTTTTACGTCATACAAAATATTTGTGTTCCTAGCTCCGCTGATAATGCTAGATGATTAATTAATTTTCATTATACCTAATTTCAAGCAAAAGTTATCTTAATATAATACATCCACTTGTACTTCGTAGGTCCTATACTAGCCACCATTTAAATATTTGCCCGTATTGGATTTTGCTCACTGTATAAGCCACTAATCCATTTCATTTTTAATAGTCATATTTTATTTAAAGTGTCCATACTCTGAGTTTGTAACATAAGGTGTGTCACGT
This sequence comes from Archips xylosteana, assembly GCA_947563465.1. Lineage (NCBI taxonomy): Eukaryota > Metazoa > Arthropoda > Insecta > Lepidoptera > Tortricidae > Archips > Archips xylosteana. The sequence goes on along the minus strand of OX387353.1, from coordinate 14,549,507 downwards.
AAAAAAAAGATAATATGTATTTTAGATAGGTACCGTGACTCGTAACAAATCTTATGGAAAAGTCTAATATGCATCTAAAAACAAATAAGTATCTTACGGATACGACAAACACTTTAGCTTATAATATACTTATACTTGTGCACCTACTAGTGGAACTAGATCAGTAGAAGTAGGTAAAGTACCCAAGTTAAGGTTCTTAGAGTTTCTCAGCGAACCTTTGTAAGTCGGACTCCGAAAGTTAGAACACGCAAGTTAGGAAAGCACAACGTAATGTGATTAAATGGGGTCTTCACTACGTCGTTGATGTTACGACCCGCGAGCAGGGATGCCGGGCGCCGTGTTTACGGCTCGCCATGTCTCTACAACTTAGACGAAATTGCGCCTATTTATTATTTAGGCTGCGGAGAAATCCCACAACAAATCATAGGCACAATGTGCTGTAATATGTGCTTGAGGATACCGAAAAAGACAAGTTTCCCCTTAATAATTCAACAAGATTTAGCAGACGATCTTACGTGCAACATATATCGTACGAAAAAGAGTGCAATAAAACATCGTCCCGTTGCAGCGGATATTGGTATCATTCCTTTCCAAAACAACGTTCAACACGAGAATCTCTTCCGCTTGCGTAATGTTAAAATTGTATAGGTGCGAAAGGAACAGCAATAAACGAAACTGACGAAAATGCCATTTGTTTGGTGTCGAATGGATATGAATTGGTAGTAGCTCGGCGCCGCTTTCCAATCAGTGCCATTGACAGGGGGCCGGGATCCAATGTTTATTCGCTCACATTTTATTGTTCCATTCCCAGCTTACAATTTGTAAGCAATGGTATACCTAACAGTCTTTGTTGTGACTGATTGTGAGCTTCCCAATTCTATTTGGAGATTTAAAGAAATAAGCAATGTTAATGAAATTTTGTCAGCGTTTCAAACTGCTTTTGATGACGCGTCTATGAATAAAATAAGTTTTGTAAAAAAATCTGAATATTACAAGCTTTTTTCATGCATGACTATATAAAAATATAGTCATGAATATCTCCTCAAAAGTGGAGTGCACTTAAATTACAAGTTTAGTTTGAAGTATCTTTTTGTATTTTTTTTATTGCAGCAACATTGGTCTTTTTTCTGGGGTTTTTTCTGTGCATCTACTTATGTTTCAGTTTGTATTTAGTATGAAATAAGTATATAAATTACAATTTACAAGTCAATCGGTATTTGACCAATGCTTATACAAACATTTCAAGTTAAATGAAAGTTTGTAAAAGAGACGATAACTAGCAATTATATTACTCCTTTATTTCATAACTAAGCCACTAACTGTTAAAACACCGATAAAATATGGACTGTATAAGTGTATAAGGCTTCGATATTCGAATTAGATTTTAACCATAACCGCACCAGTCGCTCACAGTATCAACCTCTTCCTGGTAGGTACTGAACGTTCAATTGTTTACGTAACACACGAGCTATCTGGGAATGGTTCTTGACCAGCTAAGTCTCATTCCAAATAAATCGACGACCGAGTGATGTTAAACAGAGCAAAGCAAGCAAGTTTATATAAGCAAGAGTTACAGTGATGCAGTCAAGTCGCGGATGCGGGCTTATTTTCAGATGCAATGCCCATTGAAGATGCATTCCTCAAACTGGCGGCTGTAATTTTGCTGCTCGCACATCGTTGTTTTGTTTTACACGCGGAAATAACATTAAAGTCAGCTGAGACCTCCTAAAAGAAGGTAATTCTAACTCAACGCTTTTGGTTCATTCTGAGGTAAACAAAGATCACTGGCCACGCGAGGACGGATACAATGCGTGGTGGGTCCAATATGCACACAATGCGCACATGTCAGGTTGTAAAATTAAGTCTGTAATTCTAACACTGAGCTAAAAATAACAAACAAATGACATCACATCCGCAGCCAACGAAGACGTCACAGCATAAGGTTTGGAAACATATTGTGCAGTCCATAATATAAACCATGCGGTGTGGACTTGTCATTGTCACAATAAAAAGAACTGACGCTGCGGAAAGATTTATTCCGGTCTCGCGAATGGAAAATATCATATTTGCTGGTGGCCCTTGCCAACAATAATATTTGTATCTTAATCCTTTTGAGCAGGCAGCGGATAAAGCATTAATGATAATATTGCTGCGTAGCTATTTATACACGCCTGCATATTGTCAAAATAATCTTATCCAATGTTACCTTGAAACACGAGATAAACTATTGGAAAATTTTGAGCGCGAAAAATCCTGAAGCAGCTGATGCTAATAGATGAAACTACCTAGTATGTAGTTGCACCTAGTAATTTAACACAGTAACAAGCTGTACCTACTTAATTGCGCTGGCGGTAGTCTATTAAAATGTTTTCACACAACAAGACTCCTATTTACCATGTAAGTTCCCTAGTTATCGATGGAGCGATGATTGCGAGTGATTATAACTGACGGACGACGGGTCGAGTCCGGAACGAATGCACACATGGTGTGTGACGAATCGCACCTTGATTTATGTGCGCGTGCTTCGATATGTTCGCTCGCGCTTTAGGCACAAGGCGAAGAAACAAAGGAACCTCCTAAACGGAGATAAGCTGTGCATACGTCGCAAGGTTGGTAATGTTTGCGTGCAATTTGTTTCGGATACCACGCATTTCTACACAAGTGCTCGAGCAAACTAAGCCATCGAGGTCAAAAGAACCTTTAACACACACACGTTTCCCAATTAATTTATCTAAGGGATGCATAGTCACAACCGGATTATTTCACTTTGCGATTGACCTTTACCTTTCAAGCTCAGATACAGTTCTCTAGCACTTTCTACATCCTTGCTTCAGGGCTGGTGCAGTAGCACAACTGAGTCACGCGGGGTCAAGCCGTAATCTGACGTAAGCCGAACGTACGTTAAACGATTTACTTAATCATATCAGACGAGCTTTTAATGAAACTTTTGAGATAAGTTTCTCGTATCACCGTTCAGGACATGCAAAGTAATGTGAAGGGAAATAATCTCGTATTGGATGCTCTTTGAACCCATATTTTTATTACTTAAGTCGGAGAAAGTTCTATTTAATTCGTTTAGAAAGATAAATAAGGGTTGGAGGGCGCCAATGTCAATAGCGGCGGGGAATGTATTTAACGCAAATAAACTTGACTGCTTCGCGCAATAACTAAAAATAGATCCAAGTTAAAGACGCCCTTACCTACGAAGTCTTCATCTATTTTTGTGCCACAAATATGTTGCTTATACAGATTTACTCATGGAAGGTTATGGTTATTATTTTTGTTTCCTGTGAACTGAAGCTGTACATAACTTAAGGACAAAATTATGATAAACGAACAAAACAATTGTTTTTTCAATGTTTTCCTAGAACACCCTGTTACTTTGAGCAAAAGTACAGTACTCGTTAGTTAAGTAGAATTTTTGTTTTATTGTTATTCATGAATTGTTGTTTTTATTATGTTTTGTTAATAAATATATACCTAGGATAAAGTTGTGATCACAGCGCGGCGCCAAAACTCAAACAAATGTTTACGACAATCACGAAACCCTCGGCATACTAATACATTAAGTACTCGTACCTACATTATTTATTTTATACGAGCCTTCTTTATTGTATTTAATTAAACTTTTCTATATACAAGTATCCACTTCGACTTATCATTTCCCGCAAAGCATGGTTTGTTTCTCCGAAAACAAATGACAAACATTTTTCACCAAAGCTCACCCACACCCAGAGCTTTTTGCTCGTTTCGATGTCGTTTCGTTTTTACCGCGACCTTAAAATGCCAGATAACCATTTCTCTCAAAAAAAACATTGATCTGTAACTCAAACCCAGGCAATTGCGAGCCCAAATGGGTGTGGTCAAACATTTGGCTGAACGTATTGTGGTTCGGTACGTCAATAAATTGAAATTGACAGCAAGACGACCACCAACTTCAAAATTCCAGAAACTCGAGACGCATCACATTTCAGTCGGACCTGCATGCCGACACTTTAGTTTAATGTGTATTAATGAAAGATTACTGACAAAAAATGCTCTCATTTTGACTGAGAATTTGTTAATGAACGATTTAAAATGGAAACAAAAAAGTCCTGAATGAAAGACAGTCAAGATTTATGGGTAGAGTTGAACCCACGGTTAAGTTGCTACCGTAGGGTTAAGCTTGAAAAATGTACTGTGGGTGGATCCGAGTTTAGCGCTTTTTTTAAAGCAATTAGCATTCCCAGGCAAATTATTATTTTGGCAGTTAAAACACACATGGCTTGCAGATTCGAGTTTCCACGCCACTCAAGTCAATATTTGCAAAAACTGGAATAAAAACCAGTATTTTTTACAACTGGATTCATTAAAACACTAAACTGGCCGCGTTTTGAGTCTCACACACTTCTGGGAACGCAACTACCTGCTTTTTATAGCCAAGATAAGGGTAACACAAATATGTGCAACCGGCTTAATATAATTATCGATCAGTGGGCCACTGGGGGATATATGAGGCGACCTTTCGAAACAGATGGGGTAATACTGCATAGAATTGAAACGGCCCCGTACAATCTCGAGTGACGTACAAACAGACACATGTAGAGCCATATGGTTGCATCGCTGCGTTTTAATTATAGGAGCGAAAATGATCAAACACTTGAGATTTTGTAATCACGAGTATGTAATCTGTAACTTTATCTTGGATTATTATTTTTCTCTAAAATACTGTAAACTTTGACCTTATATAACCGTAGCAAGACTAGCAGGCACTTTTGGAATGTGCCATTATTAGGTCACACCAATGCGGGGCACAGGCCTCTTTTCAGATTGAGAGGGCTTGGGCTATAGCTAGTTCCTATGCAGGCCCAGTGCGGATTGAGAACTTCACACAGTATTGAATTGCGTCATAGGTTCTCTCACGATGTTTTCCATCACCGAAAACCTCATGGGCGAACCCGAACAACAACTCTATGCTAGAGACGCCGGAGGTCAAACCAGGCAGGTTTTTTTGAAGTAGGCACTAATCCTACTATCCTACTAATATTATAACTAATAATAAGTGTGAAAGTTTGTGAAGATGTTTGGATATTTGGATGTCTGGATGTTTGTTACTCAATCACGCAATAACGGCTGAACGTATTTACATGAAATTTGGTATGGAGATAGTTCGAGACCTTAGAAATAACATAGGGTAGTTTTTTCCTGGAAAATTGCATAGTTCCCGCGGGATAGCGATAAACGAATTCTTCGCGGACGGAGTCGCGGGCAAAACTAATTCCATGCAACTAGTATTACATAGCGGTGCTCGATCGAACACTTAGAAATAGTAAGCTCAACGGCCCCGCAATGTAAAATAGCAACTACATAGTTACAGGAAATTTTTTGCTTAATGTAAATTCGGCTTAACAGACGCCGCATAAGCCTCAAAGAAACATTGTCAAGCGCGACTCATGTGAGGCAAGCACGCGCGACACAAAGGACAAAGGTAGTGTCATGCCGAGAAATTGTCGCGACAGATTTGATTGTCCGGCCGACGGCCCTTTGACGGCGTGTCGGGCTCGCCACGAATGCAGAGATAAAGGCGCGAACTGGCGACATCCATAATAATAACCACATTTTCTGCAAATTTTACATGAATAAAAGCAAAAGCTACAGCTTTAATTTGAATTTCCTTAAGTACTATCTAACTAACTTATTCCCGCGACTTCGTCCGGGCACGAAAAGAAATTATGATCAACTCCCGATTTGTATCTCGCGGGAAATCCAAACAAAAACCTATTTACTGCACCTCTGTGATCTTATTTATTTATTTATTTATTCATTCATTGTTATGTCATGTTCACATATTATAAGATGTTACATTTAACGAATGGTTACTGAAAAAGGGTCCCGTTGAGTTGAATAAATAAACCCCAATTTGTCCTTATCCCGTGCGAATATCCAGAATTTTGGGATTAGTTTTCTTACTGTTATAATCACCTACTTGCGTGCCAAAGACTAAAACAAGAGATGCACTACAAGGTTTTCTAATCAATAAAAGTATAAAACGGTTTTCACAAAATTTTGTTATTTACGAGGTATTCAAAAGGCGGCGGTGACGTTATCGTCACGATCATCCAGAATTTTGGGATTAGTTTTCTTACTGTTATAATCACCTACTTGCGTGCCAAAGACTAAAACAAGAGATGCACTACAAGGTTTTCTAATCAATAAAAGTATAAAACGGTATTCACAAAATTTTGTTATTTACGAGGTATTCACAAGGCGGCGGTGACGTTATCGTCACGATCAGTCTAGGTTATTGTTTGATACTGCCCTCACAAAACTCAATAACATGGTTTATGGTGATTACGTTATTAAAGTCTTCGGAAGATACGGCGCGTGGTGATCATAATAAAATGTAATAAAGAGAATAATTGCAAATGCAATTTCTCTGACCTCTTAAGGTTATTTAGTTTTATTTTTTTGACGTGATATTCGGATTCAGCATTAATTAAACTATCTCTTCTGTTTTGGAAGTTGTCGACCAAAAAACACCTTGTATAATGGATACTGTGTTTAAGTAACATCCTGATTCCTGTAAAGCTTTAAAGGTAAAGTCTCGGTGTAAAGTTGTTTGTTTACGTACTTGCATAAATATTGAACGCGTGTTGGTAAACAAACATTGTTTATCGCACAAACAATGTCGGCACTTCGTATACAACGCTTGGTAACATTTTTATCAAATATCGATCGCCCTCTACATGTCCACAGCCCTATGTCCTAACAGAAACGACAAGCAAATAATGGAACGTCTTCATAACTCGAGAACCGTGACTTAAGCTGTTGACAAAGAACGTACATCTTTCTTTTGAGTTAAGTAACGCGACTTAGAGTGATAATAGAGCACAGAATCAAGTTTGACGGACTCTCCTAATAGGCTAATGTCGAAACAGAAACACTGACATGTCGTTCGCATTGAATAATTGCCGTTGCACAACCAAGTGCCCTATCAGAAACATGCATATTGAAGGCACGTATCGTATAATGGCAACTTACAAATATTCTTCAACATAATCAGACTTTCGTCTTATCAGTGCACTTGATGTGTAAGTACCTGGAACAGAAGAAGTTGCTTTATAATAAAACAGCGTACAAGGCAATATTAATATCACAAGATTGAGCACAAAGGTTCGGTTTACGTGTTTCGAGTGAAGATAAAACTTTTTTGTTGTAGCGAGTCGAGCACAAAAGAAGGAGCAGTGCAAGCGGGAATAATAAAAAGCCTCAATAAACAGCCTACATTTTCTTTTTTTGACAGTGAGCTGTAACTTATAGACCTTAAGCATCAGCCGCAGGGTGGCTATTAGATGACAGATGAGAAGTATCCGAATGTTTTATTACGCTCGTAGAGGTTTTTTCGAGCCAACTTTGTGAGGTCGTCGACCTCGCTACCGGGACCGCCACCGATTCCTAAAGGATAGGAAACAAGATAATCTCTACCGTGAAATTGTTTGTACTTCTGGTTATCATATCTCAGAAAAACATAAAACGCCAATGTCCTTTAAGGAAATTTATGGTAGAGCAATAATTCTCTTTAGTTCCAGCTAAGTACCTAAGTAATAGCAAAAACCCGGGCGCTGAATTGAAATATATGTTGATGTCACTAGTAAATTTTAAACAAAAACAAGAAACCGCAAAATTTCTGCTTGTAATAAAAATATGGCTAGCAAAATTGATTTCCAGTAAAACAAAGTTGTGGTTAAATTGCTTTGACATTCAGTAACTAGCATACCTACTCATGAACCCGTAAACGAGAAAAAACTATGTAAATTTCATTAAAACTGGTGACACAACGCACTATAAAAAAAAATACATATAATTAATTAGTAATAGTGGCACACTGTAAACGAAACCATTGCATTATAAAACTGAAAAATATTGCGGACGTGTCGCTCAAACCCATTTCCGTGCGCGTAATCACCTCGTACGGGCTATTTAAGAATACATAATTTAGGAATATTTCCAAGTGGTTTGACCGTTCAAGTTGCCGCATATGGTGGGTAAATAATAAGTGTCAATTTAGTTCTTGCCCTGACTATAAAGTGAAAAATTTTGTATTCCTCTCGTCCAACTTGGCAGGACAAACAAATTAACTTGACTGAACTAGTTTGTCTTTGAGGACCCGGGACGACTGTAAGGATCGTTCGCGGAATAATTAATAGAGCATTGCTGCCGAACAAATTGAAGTGCCGTGTTGATTTAATGCACAAAGACCTCTTCTAATATCTTGCTTTACATCACTAAATGCTAGATCGATGGAAACTACTCTATCCGCGTCTGTAGCCCCTGATTATAAAATTTCACACACTATTTGATGAAGTTGTTCCCCCTTCTGGCGTGATTATTACAGTCATAATAATTACAACCACATAACATGTATTTAAGTGATGATAGGCACTTACGAGCCAGTGTTGTTTTGCATTTCATATGCTGCATTTACGTAACATAGATCCTAAAGTTCCTTACATAACATTAGCTGCAGTATTTTTCTTGTAAAGCTGTGAATACTTGGAGTATTATAATCCTCTTGTCTGCCTGCGGTGCTGCCGGGCGTCCGTCGCAGACAGCAATTTTAAATAAATGACCGTTCCACTGCAATTCACTCAATTCTGTTTATTGTTAAACTCTCGAGAACATAGTTTCGCAATAAACTTGGCATTTTATTGATGAGCCGAGCCTTTGTCGATATCCCGATATTCATTACATTTACATTTTGCATTACGTTCACTGAATAAAATTGTGTATGAGAGGAAAACATTGCGTGCTCCGTTATATTTTGTTTCGTCGACCATTTCAACTGCTATTTTAAACTCTTGAAACTCAGCTTTAGTTTTTTTTACAAACGTAAAATAATGTAGTTAAACCTAAATTCTTTGTCTCTACTTATGTAAGTTTACAATAATAGTAAGTAAGTACCTAAATAGTATGCTGAATTGTATTTATTTACAAATTAATACTTAAAGCTACTATAATTGCTACTAACGCCAAATAGAACTTCTTCGTCTTTTAAACTATTAGCTCGAGACTAGATTTAATATTTGCTAGACAGACATCGTTTAAAGACTGTCTTGTTATATCACGACTCCAACCTGCTTCGAAGACAGCTATTATAGTGTCAACTGAAACTATTTGCTTATCTTAAGCTGAATACAAAGCAGCGTTAATGTTATTGTTAACTCTGAAAAGAGTCAACAAAACCTCATTAGTCGTTATTTTTCTTATGATGAAAGGCTCAACAATTATACAGTTAATTTAAATAAAGCGTAACATTCGTTATTAATGGTGGTCTGTCAGATTCGCGACGTACAGCCCGGTCTGCTTCGATACAATTTTCTGAGTATGAATCGATTCTGTCTCGAAACCGAATGATGATAAACATCAACTTTAAGACAAACTCTCGATTTCGCGGAGCGACAAATGGCTGAAACCTGATTTTACGAAGGTCAGTGGCGAAACAGGAACACATCCAGAACATTTGTCATCGTAGCGAGCGATTGTCGAAGTCTTTCATTACCTTCCAATCCCCCGTCAATTAAGTCTCAAGCTGAATAATTGATTCTACCCTTTTTTGTTTACGCTGGTCTCTACATTAGGGTTATCAGCTCGCTTTCAACAGAGGATGACTTAGCACGGCATTTAAATTTGTCGATCAGACGCATGTTGAATAATTCATTAGTTTATGCGTCGATCGAATTAAAGTTTGTATCGGCCTCGACAGCTATCAGTTTTCTATTTGCATATCAGACACGTCTGAGTGTAGAGTGAGCCGCTGTCAATACTTTTAACATGTTCTGTCTAATAATAACGAACAATGACACGATTGACATTAATTAAGAATAAATCGCTATGCAGTTTTTCGACTTGTTATTTTCTCGATGGTCGCTCAGTACGTTTTTATCCTACTGGCTTAACAAGAAAATAAACTAAGTAAAAACAAGTTGCTACTTCTCGAGATTGCTACTGTTATCCATTTTCTGAGGATTGTAGCTCTATAAAAAGTGTTGAAAAACATTAAAACTTCTGCCCATATTTGTAGCTTATATTTATAGCTATCGCGATCACGTGGACGTAAACGAAGTAACTCGGAGAAGCGGTGTAGACATTAATGTCACGAGCTTGCCTGCCGTCGCTACCTGTACCGTACCTGTTGATTATATCTTGACACGAGCCATGACAAGTTTGGAGAACCCGGCCAGACACTTACGTGGAACTCGGCTGAAACTCTCTCTGATCTATCATCGAAATTATAATGCTTATCTTCACAGCTATTAGATCGTAGCAACGATATATTTTTGAACGATCGATCATTTCAATACGCTGTATCAAAGATTAGCTAAGATTTAAAATGTTAACAGATTATGTTACGGATTACATATTTATTAATACTTTTGTTATTTTTCGAGTAGCTTGGATCTTATGACAAATATGTACTTACCTAAGTAAATAAACATCCTCCCACATAAAAAGTAAATATACAAATGAAATATTCTCGTTTATCTCAAAGGACACAGATGATCCAAGTACACGGTATCTTATAAAGAATTCTAATCAGGTAAAATTTGATTTATTTTATCGCTCCGTCCCATTAGGCATTCAGAGTGCATGTCCTTTTATCATTTTTAGGGCCCTGTTTGTATGTTAATACGGCCTTAATGTGCTCTTATGCACGTTATTTCTTATAATCGTGTAATATCAATTTGTTAAACGTGACTAGTATTCAAAATAGTCCGTAGGTAATAAAACATTTCCAACTGCGCGTGCTACTGACAGGATCCTGAATATCCTCCTTGTAAGGGGAACAAAAGATGCAATTCCATAAAAACATTAACTTATGAAAGCTCGTTTCGCTAAATCTCCCGCCCCTTCATTACATTGAGGAAAAAACAAATCTATTCAAATTCCATTAAGTCCAAAAGTTACTTTGACTCGAAAATAGGAAGGCTAATATGAATGTGAAATTTCTCGTTACATCTAAAAGCGTACATATTTGATGCGCGCAAAATCGAATTTCTTAACATCGTTACATGTTTGAATAGCGGAGTAAAGTCCGGGAATTTGGCCACTGGTAGCCGGGGGAGGCTTGTTAGCAGTTTGTTTGCATACGACCCCGGAACCCGCCGGATAATACCGCTCCCGCAAACTACGGGTATCTAGGTTTTATCAGGATCCAAGAGCCTTTGTAAATAGATCGCTGTTTATATTCTTCCTCCGTTTTCAACTCATGAAGGAAAAGTTGGGAAAATAACATAGTAAGTTTCCCCATTTCTTTCCTTTCTCATCCCAAGTATACTTACTAAGTATAGTTTAAAAAAGTTTCTTCCAAAGGGACAGTCGTACCTACATCAATTAATTTATAGCATTGTAAATACTGTCAATTGCAATGCTTTATTAGCTTTCTATAGTTAGCTTTTGCCCGTAACTTCATTCGCGCAGGTAGTAAATCAAAGATCATGGTAATATTAATCGATATCATTAACCAATAATCTCAAGACACGACTTTTGTAAAAAAATCCGGCAGAGTGTGCGTCAGGCCTGACCCTATAAATCGAAAATATAAAAGTCATTTATTCCCTACCCGGGGGAATTCCAAGAATTGTTCTGCCAAATTTCAAGTCTCTAGCTCCAAAGATTTAGGCTGTGCGTTGTCAATCAGTCAGTCACATTACTCTTTTATAAGTATAAAGATTTGTAACGTACTTAGTCCTTTTGGACAGGTTCATAATCATGATAGTTAAAATTTAGCCTTGCCGTTACCGAGACCTCGAATTTTTGTACCTACACCTTTTTCGTGCGTATCTTTGAACCACATGTAATAATATTAATTTTACCTCTGTATACCTTCACCACAATCACTTTCATTTTCAATAACATTAAGCCATCACAATCAAATGATGAGCATCGTCAAGCGACGGACGGGTCAAACCACTCAAGCGCATGTCGTAACATTGCACTATGGGAACCCAGAACACCTTAATTATACCTAAGACAAAATGATGATAATAACAGCTGACCGAATTCCTGCTTCCTTAACACCGGTAATTAGCTGTTATGCAAGAATTAATTATTACAGCAAAAAAGTGAGGCATAAACGATATGTCTAACCGACTCAAACCGCTGGCTCATAAACAAACGTTTCACCCACCAGACCAACCACTTTCGCGTACCGGGACCGGCTTTTAGCAAAAATTTGATCAGTGAAAGTCACGTCGTGAGCCCGAAGGGAGCACTCGATTAATTTAATCGACTGGAGAGTCTAATAGATAAATCGACTAAAAGCTCGATGAAGAGAAATTTCGCAAATCAGACAATGACCAATCGATGACGATTGCTTTTCGGTAAATCAATGCCATGATGAATCACAAAAATAACAACGAGAAACCCGATGAACAACCGTTGTATCATCATTAATGCCATTGCAGTCTGATATTTCTAATTTGGAACATAAGGCTCTCAGCATTTTCCACTTGGAACGATCCTGTGTGGCGAACTCCAGCTCTTGCAGCTCATGCCCAGGGATTGGATTTCCCTTTCATCAGAGCGCGACCATGTTGTTTTGAGCCGACCTCGCGTCCTTATTTCAGGCAGCGCCACGCAAAGCTTGTTAGGATATACCTATGGTCATCAGTTCTCCTCAATTCATGCCCTATCCGACGCTATTTCCTATGCGAGGCTTCCGTCACGATGAGCTTCTGTTCAATCGCTGTATCGACTATTAAAATTGTTTTACCTGCATTGCAAAATCAAATCTCTATAACCAACCGTCTAGAACTTTACCGCGATAATCAAAAATCCATACCTTATCGCTGTATGATATACAAGTTTTAATTAACTATTACGTTGAAATAAGAGCCGGCCGTGCAGCACTGGGTGTCCGAGTGCAATCAGCGGAGTTAATGATAATGAGTTTCAATAACTTACAGCCACTGAGTTCTATCAATTCCATCATACAACACAATCGTGAAGCAGTTGCTCGTGAGCTCTTTCTCTCTTGCATCAATAAATCTTAAGGGGGTACCGCGTTTTCGCGCTAATCGATTTTGGGTGGGCGATTTCGGGCGTGGGGCCGCTTGGGGGAGGCACGATGGCTCAAGATAGGTTGGTCAAACTGTGCGTGTTTTTGGGTATTTTCATCATATTACTAAAACAAATACATATTTTAAAAATGTAGCCAGACTACGCCCTAGAAAACATCTTGTTTTATTAACATTCAAAAAGTCATGACCTTCCGTGCAGTATTAGCGTCGTACTACGAGTTTAATTTATATTTTAGATACGACTTTGGATTTTTTTTCTATCGAGCGAACTACAAGTAATCGTGTTTCGAAAAAGACTGGTCGCTGGAGTGAATCCTCAAATATCTTACATATGAATTTCAGGACTATAGCATTGCTAGTAATGATACAGCACGGGTTTAAATGAATGCAATAAATGCGCCAAAAACACGGTGCCCCCTTAACTCTTTGAATTTTTATATCTTGAAATTTTTTATTGTTTCTTTGGTACTAAGATTTTTCATCAAAATGTACCACCAAATTAACATTTGTGGGTTAATTTTTATGTTTTAAAAATCTTTAAACTTATTTTTCACTCACTTATTATTGTATTATTGACACGAAACTTGGCAATTATGCGTAGTTCTGATGGCAATACAATTGAGCTGATCTGATGATAGAGCCAGAAGCTAGAAACTTTTTAGAATGCTCTTTGGGATCATCTTTTAGTTCGGTTTACCATCAAAGCGTGATTTATATAGGTTTTTAGGGTTCCGTAGTCAACTAGGAACCCTTATAGTTTCGCCATGTCTGTCCGTCTGTCTTTCTGTCTGTCTGTCTGTCTGTCCGCGGCTAAGCTCAGAGACTGTTAGTACTAAAAAGCTGTAATTTGGCATGTATATACATATCAGATACGCGAACAAAGTGGAAAAATAAAAAAAATGAAAAAAATTTTTAGGGTACCTCCCATATACGTAAAGTGGGGGTGATTTTTTTTTTCTCGACTAACCCTATAGTGTGGGATATCGTTGGATAGGTTTTTTAAAACCATTGCGGAGTTGCTAACATGATTTTTGTATTCAGTGATCTGTTTGTGAAATATTCAACTTTAAAGTGAAAATTTTCATTAAAATCGACCCCCCCCCCCCCCCCCTCTAAAATCTAAACTGTTGGGAGGAAAAATTTGAAAAGAATCAGAATGGTAATAAATATATTAAATTTACAAGGAAAATTATAGCGGCTAAGATTACTTGGGAATTATTTTGTAGTTTAAGCTTAGTTTAAGAGTAAATAGTAGCCTAAGGTATAAAACATACCGTCACTACTTTGAAAAAGCTCGTATCTCAAATCAGCATGTAAACAAAACTGAACCTTGATACGCGCGTAATAAAGTTCACTTAGCCAGATTATCGATTGTGAAATATTACTTGATTTTTTCGCAATGGCTACGGAACCCTATCTTTGGCGTGTCCGACACGCTCTTGGCCGGTTTTTAACATTTCCCATACACTGCAAGTCCATATAAGAGCCGAAGACACTTACGCGCAAGCCCGGTCGGCAGATATGGCGTCAATTTGCAGTAATGCGTCTGCGACTCGGTTCGAGTTACTTTTTATAACGCGAGGTCATTGACTCTGCTCTAAACACACGGTAATGCAAAAGTCAAGTCAACGCACTGGATATAGCATCGGGAAATGTATCGCCTACTGACCTTTACTGCGGTTACGTGATTGTCAAGTTGTGAGCGACCTCGCCTTTGAGTCGATTAAATGTTATTGATTGGGATATTATCTCTTTTATACTTATCAGTACTGGCAATAATTAACGATTGAAGTCTATTTTAAATACTAAGGTGTCAATGGAATGATTCCTTCCAGGAAGTTATTTGGAGTAAGTACGAGTTTAACTAAACTAAAATGATTAGTCATTTAAATAACAGTTAATGTAGCAGTTGTCATCCAATGATTCCCGGAAACAAATTTATTAATAAAACTATATGCGGCACGTTTTTATAATATAATAATAATAATAATAATAAATTATTAGGCGGAAGACACGAGCATATCATGTCAGGGTCGTCCACAATTATCAAGACTATATTCTGTTACGTCGCAATTTGAGTACTTATAAACATTTCATCCCCTTTATTCTCGCAAAGAGTAAATGTGACGGATATTTAATCCGTAACATACAAATTATTTTTAATTATGACACATCATGCGGTCCGCTGTCGGACGAGCATAAGACCGTAATAATGGCGACGAGGCAGGACAAGTTGCCGCCGTCTCGCTGTCGGCTGATAACGATATCTCCCCTCGTCCTGTATGCTTAGTATAAGTTTTACGTCAAACATTCGAATACTATTCGACTGCGTAAATCGAATGAACGTTAGTCGATGCGTTTGTCTTCACTTCGACTATCGCGGTGAGCTCGATCATCTCATCGTTGTAAATTTTCCGCTCGATTTCCTAACAAATCCTGCCAGTACGCGTCACTTTTCGAATAGTTTAGCGCTCACGTCGACAGCGTAAACTTTGGGACGAGCAATTTGTGAGCGTAAATACCACGTTTCACTTTCGCAAGGTTTAGTGAGAAGTAAGCAAACGCAAACGCTAAAGTAAAGCTCTCACATGCTTTCTGACTAGTGAGTCGTTCACGCGCGAATTAGTATAGTGAAAAATCAGTCTAAAAGTAAATGCGAAAAATGGCAAGAAGACAATTTTTGCCTGGAGAATGCTCCAGGAAGCTCAATTGCAAGATGAGCGTAATTTTCTTCGGAGAAAAAGGTCGGCTCTTCGACGACAATGCAATCCTTTAGACTTAGGGGTTCTGTGCTCCCAATAGGGAACGTGCACATAGACGGTGCTGCCAACTGGTGCCATAAGGGTGCCATCAATTTGAATGTTTTACCTTGATAAGTTTGTTTTACTGTCCGCATAGTGTCTCTTCTGTCGCATTAGTGCTGCCGCCTATAGTTACTGCACGTTCCCTATAATACTTTTTCTCACAAAAAAGTAACTTTTTCTCACAAAAGAAGAAACTTGACGTTTTCTCATGAAAAATAAACTTAAAAAAAAAAACTAAAAATCTTGAAAAAAAACGTGGATTCGATCCGAGGTCGGCTAGATCCGCGACCACCCGATTTCTAATGTGCTATTATGATCTGGTCGAAGTCGGCGAAATTTAGCTTTGTATTCTAATGCAAACAAAAATAGCCGGAAAACACGAGTAAAAGCGGTTTTCTGAAAATGAAACAGCTAGATCAGTTTTTCATCCCCGAAAACCCCCACATACCAAATTTCATCGAAATCGTTGGAGCCGTTTCCGAGATACTGATTATATATACCTATATATACAAGAATTGCTCGTTTAAAGGTATTAGATAGATAGATTAGATAGATAGATAGGTGATGTTTATAAAACGACGACACGACAACGTTACGACGGTGACGACTCATTTCGTTCACGCGCCGACTACGGAGCGTATTCAGCGCGTTGAATAATACTGAAACATATATACGGTGACACTAGCCGGAACCGCGGCGCAGCGTATATGATTCAGTGCCATATAACGCGCTGGACCCGCTCCGTTAGCGCCGCGCGCACGTCCCGCACTGCGATTTGTAGTGGCCTTCAGTTGATCGGAAAAAAAATAATGAATAGTACAAATCTGTGTAAATAAAGTATCATATAACCTGCTTTTTAATGTTTTTGAAATAATTTGAGTTATTTTATAATTAAAGTGAAAGAAGGATGAATAATAATGTACGATTTTTTTATTTCAAGATTGTCTTAGGAATATGTCTATTTTTAATGTGGTACCATTAATATTAAGGCATTTTTTAACAAGGCAGCCCTGCCTGTCGCGATCATGAGCGTGAACCCAACTTATTTGTGCATTGAAAAAGTTTTTATGCCGTTCGCAAAAAGTGTATTATTGCTTGGTTTTATTCACAGATAAGTTGGTTAGTCTGTACTATCGTCGAAGTGAGCTCTCGATTATGAAATTCGAAAAATTATTTCTGTCACATTCGTTCGATCGCACTTCGATCGTCACTTACTATTGCGAGACCGACTACACGATTCGATTGAAGTTACGTTTACGACAGTCAGTTTTGACGTTTATAAATTAAAAATGGATTCCGTTACTAAAAGACTTGTAAAAGACTGTTCAAAACAATAGCTAAGTCTGTGAATAGACTTCAAAGGACTTTCCCACAGCACAAGTATTGGTTGTTGGTTGCATTGCAATAATTCATTCCAATAAGTATTGGTTGAATTGCGGAATTGGTTGGAATCATAATTTTGTGTTCGCAGCTTAAGTGGTGAGTATTTCGAATATATTTTACTGTTGCAGACTGGCTTTCCGACTACATACTGCGTCTAATCCAAAGAACTATACACGCAAATTAGATATAACTTTCTTGACTTGTCAACATTGTTTTGACAAACAATTTAAGATAACGATTAAAGCCAATTATATTTCGTAAGATCGTTCTTTGTTTCTCTTGCAAAGTTATTAAATACACATTGCGGAATTGGTAATCTCGCCTTATAAGTTATTATTTGTGGTTCTCAGGTAGGTTCTGTCAATAATTGGGTCCGCAAAGTTAGGCTGATTTTATTCAGTAACTGTACTGAAGCCTCGGGCGTTTGAGAGTGTGTTAAAGAGAAGAGAAGAGTTAAGATCGCCATGAGGCCGCACATTCGGAAAGTTATCGCCATCACTGCCTTTCTAATAATTATTGTAAAAAAAAGAAAACCAAAGCCTAAACATTTTTGTATGAAACTGTTATATTAATTTATAATACACTGTTTGTTATCCATGACCGCAAACACACAACAAACAAGTGAGACAAAACATTCATATACATAGGGTCATTGACTACTATCTAATATTTTCAACTGATATTTGTTTTAGGAGACCAAATGGATAAATTAAGATAACATCAGCACTATAGTCATCAACATAAGCCAAAGGATGTCCACTATTCATCGTCAGTCCAGCTAGTAGGAGGACTGCGAATGCTGTCTTCCTGTAAGTGGTTGCTCCTCAAGGACTTTTGTCCCTCAAAGTTGTCTGCGTTTTGGATAACTAATATACTAATCAAATTTATTGACTGATTGATATTCATTTCATTGTCATCAAATTGTGTTGGCATGGTGTGACTAACTGTATGTTTCATACTTAGATTGGTCAGTATGGGAAAGTCTGATACTATAAGGCCCATACTACACGGGCGGTTCTCCCGCCGCGGGAAACCGCTTCTGAACCGCCACTAGACACAATTTTATATGGAAGTTGTATGGTGCAAACTACACTGCGCAGCTCCGTCGAGCGGGAAACCGCGGCGGGAAACCGCGGCGGGAAACCGCCCGTGTAGTATGGGCCTAATATCGACGGCAGCAAAGAGTAAATGGTTATCTACGGAATTTAAATTTTACAGTATAGCTGTATTAAGAAAAAACTTAATATTTTTCAAGTAATGGATCGATTTTGTTCAAATTTGGAGCAGTGCTCATAAGAAGTAATATTTTTATAGATACTTTATTGCCAATAAAATATATTTGTATATTTACCGAAATAGTGTACATGTCTTCATCTACTTTGGGTCAAAAATAATCGTAGATGAGATAACTACCACTTATCCGGTTATGCAGAAGGAAATCAAATTTCATCACACTACACAAAACTCAAAAAGCAATCATTTGAAAATAAATTTACAACCTGTATTATACATCAGTACATCACCTCTTAAAAACCGATCTTAGAGCATTTTTTAGTGCTTTTTTCACGAGTTAACAGACAACTGGCTAACATATCCGCTTGTACTTAGAGCTATTTTAAAAATTACCCGTAGATGTCTTCAAGTACGTCTCAAAAATTCTCAAATATACTGTATGTCAGGCTGAAAAAAATAAAATATATATTGTAAAAATCACAGTTGTCCGTGTACTCTTTTGCTGATGTCGATCATCTACTTTTGTACGTGTACTTTTTTGCTGATGATCTGTTCTAAGGTACCATAACTTTAGGATTAACTACATAATTATTTTGTTAAGCATTAAAGTAAAATTAAAATATTAGCATTAGTCCTAGAATAAATTAAGGATAAGTTGTTGCTTCGCCATAGCAGGGTCCATGTAGCATTCATCATCCCAGCCTATAAACTTCCTACCGCATGGCATAGGTCTCCTCTCAGAATGAGAGGGCTTGGGCCGTAGTTCCCACGCGGGCCCAGTGTGGATTGGGAACTTCACACACACCATTTAATTTCTTGGCAGGTTTATGCAGGTTTCCTCACAATGTTTTACTTCACAGTAAAGCTCATAGTCAATTTCCAATGTAATTTTGCACTCTATTCCGAAAAACTCAAGGCGCAAGCTGGGATTTGAACCCATGACCCTCTGCTTGAGAGGCTATAGGTCAAACCACTAGGCCACTATGGCTATATAATATGTAGCACTGTAATATTTATTTGTCATCTTTGAATATCATGGTTGCAATTAATAAATGAATATGAATAATATGTGTTAAGGCTTTATCTAGAATTCTAATTCAAATGTTGTACTTATAAAGCCACAGAAAAAGTCTGACCTATGCTCAACTTCTAATCTCATTGTGCATATTTTTATTGAGTGGCACTATTTTTAAGCTATTGCATAGCTTTTATTTTTAATTAAAATATGATTTAATTCAATACAAATTATTTATTTCATCTACAATTATTTTACTTGCCGTTTCTGTATTAATTAAATGAGTGAGTATGAGTATAAATATGGGTATACATCCGTTGCTTAACTTGTGTACTTACCATAACTCTGAAATTGGTACTAATTAAGCAATATTTATCTATCTTCTAATATATAAAAATCTTGTGCCACGGTCTTTGTTATCGAACTCCTCTGAGACGGCTTGACCGATTTTTATAAAACTTTTTTCTGTATACCTAACATGCTTTTATTGTAAAATCGATGATTGACTGTGACAAAAACGCAATGTTTGAATACATGGTCTATTTCTTCATTTTTTTAACTTTTTAGTTCGTATGTAGTTTTAGTTTATAGTTTTAGTTTTATTTTATGTAGTTTTTAATTTGTATTTATACTTTCTAGTTAACTTATAATTTCCCCCTTTAATAAATAGACGGTTAACTTTTTAGTTATTTTTATTAACATGTACTAAATAAAAGCTTATTTTAAAAAAACAGTTTCCTTTTATTTTTAACATTTAAGTAAATATTTATGACACGGGATCTACTACAGCGTAATTCATAGCGCATATTATTATAGGTAACGCCTTTGATCAATTATAAGATGACCTGGGAAGATTTATACTATAATAGGAGCCCATAGATTTTTACTGAAGCTTATTCTCACAGTACTTAGTGTTTTTTCCCAATTTGAATTAACACAGAAACAGTGTTGATGGAGCTCCTCTTCTGTGTGCTTTTGGCCCTTCGGGCCGATGTAAACTTGTCATGACCTAAACCTACCTAATGTTTCTGTGTCAATTGAAGTTGGAGGAAAAACGCGATTGTGAAAATAAGGTTCAGTAAAAAACCATAGTGAGAGTAATAACAAATACCTAATAGATAAACAAACCTTTCTTTGTCTTGAGCTTAGAGCCGTTGAGGTTGCGCGCTTCAAATTTTTGTTGTTAATAATCCATCCTCTTATCCTTAGATAGTGTATAAATAATCTAAGCTCTTATCCTATTGGTTTGCCATCATAATTTAATTAGGCCCATACTACACGGGCGGTTTCCCGCTCGACGGAGCTGCGCAGTGTAGTTTGCACCATACAACTTCCATATAAAATTGTGTCTAGTGGCGGTTCAGAAGCGGTTTCCCGCGGCGGGAGAAAGAACCGCCCGTGTAGTATGGGCCTTAAGGTCTTGCAATATAGATCTTGCCCACATGAATTAATTGATGATTGAAATGAAGATGATGCGGCGACACGACACTTCCGAGGTTGAATTCATTCATTGACTGCCAATGCAAAACTTATGGACAATTTCACGGACTCAAATTGAGTCACTCAATTTTTTTATGCTTGTCAATTACAAAATATTGATAAGATAATCTTCTAAAACCGCAAATAAAACAGGTATAGACATTACTAGTCAAATTAATATCGTAAAACAAGGCAAAATTGCTTATCGCATTTGACATGACACTGACGGATGACATTTCGTTTCGTGCGGATTCGAAAAACGCTGTCGAATAGTTTTGTTCAGTCACGTACGATATAGTTTGCGTTCAGTGAATCGACTGAGTCACGTACGATATAGTTTGCGTTCCGTTCAACAATTTTTACTCGCAATTTTTGTTGCGCAAACGCGCCGCTAGAGGCGTTGTCCATGTTTCCATAGTAAATTAAATTTTTACGTAAACGCGATCGAGAAGTAAATACTTACCAAATGGTGAGGTAAAACTTATACTAAGCATACTGCACGATAAAACGATTTCTCATGTCGAACTCATCTCCTCACTTAGCTCAGGGAACGCTGTTTCCTTGGGCGTTCTTACTATATACATAGTACCTACTCCTTTCACCATTTGGAATATATTGAACGTTGTCACTAAACGAACGAAGGCATTTCAATTTATTAAAAAAAATGTACTTAAATCTCGTTCAAAACATGAGAGACATCAAAACTGAAAAAAATCTTGTTCTATTAACTCAATGTCGACGAAACTACAATTAGTGGCACTAGGTTAAAACCTATGATTCTCCTTGCCAATGGGAGTGGTTAAACTAATAGTCAATTAGGTTTCATGTCTAATTAATAGCAAACAAAGAAAACCCATTTGCAGGCGAGCGTTCGTAAAATGCGTGTGACCGAGTTACCTAGAAAATTTGCAATGTGTCGGCTCTGCAGCAGACAGTGGGAGAAATCGTAATATATATTGCTTTTATATCCTGTACCCGATATAAGTAATGTCGACTATCAACCAAGATTGATGACTGCTTGTATCTAACGTTTATATATAGTCTACCTTGAACAAAACTTGACACACAAATACTCGTGGTGCCTTACCTACTTATTCCAAGAGATAAAAGATATAGTTCAGCACTTAAACAAAAAGTATCGCGCCAATTATCAGAAGCTCAATCACTTTAAATTGGATCATAAACTCGCGCCATCTGATCACCGCAATCCGTTTCGACGGGGAAGATATACGATTCAATTAAATAGTGACCCGACCCACCAATTTGCCTTGCGTCCATGCATATTTTTTGCATAAAGTTAACTTGGCACAAAATCTTAATAAATACCTAACGCCAATGTTTCTTATTATATAGAACTCGTTTAAATATGCAGATATAAATATCACACACACACATCAAAAGTGTCTAGAAGTCAATAGCATATCAATTTGCGAAAGCGTTAGATCCATAGTACATTTTTGAGCAGTGTAGATAGACGAACTTGTAAATGTAGGCGTGTATTTGTAGCATTCCAGTAATAGGGCTTAGAATTCAGGATATGTTCGAGTCAATCGATGTCAAACGGCGGCTCTCGACTTCGAATGATTCCCATTCTGTCACGCAACCGCCGCCAATAGAAATAACTACCGCAAATCAAATATAAACCTGTTTTAAGATTACCTTACGCTCATGGAAATAAAGTTTAACATTGAAAGTTTTGCAGGACTCTCAAGATCTTTCAGAACTAAGCTTGCACTTGTGCACTTGTCCGGTAGAAATCTTGTTCGAACAGTTTCCCATGACGTTATAATTAGCGATTTTAAATTTACGAAGTGAAGGTTTAGTTTAGATTAACTAATGTAACATGCGATACGTTAAAGGTACCTACTCGAGCTAGTTACTGACCTAGTAGGTATGTAGTTGATAACGTACCATCTAGCGAGGGCTTGAAACGTGCTTTATCACAGAGTATCGCGAGTCAGGCTATCTACCATCTTCCAAGAGACGTTTACGCTGAATTAATTTATCCTCTCTCATGATGTGATATTCCATCGTAAATTACGATGATTTCTTGCGAAATATCATTGAGTCCGCTTTTATTTGTTGTCTGGATTTGGTTTATTGCGGGTATTTATCCAATTTTGTTTTCCATTACCTTTTTACCGCTCACGAAATTTGAAGCAGTTAAATTTAATTATTCTGCTTGCTCTGACATTGACACCGAGCACCGACCTAGCCTTTTCGCACGATAGCCAAATGTCGGGTTGGCGAAATTGGTCTCAATTTTGCCAGTGTTTCCCAAAAATTGTAATCAGCGTGGAATAATTGGCTCGTGCATGAAATTAAAAGGTTGAGGTTGTAGTGTTTGCGGTGGTGTCGTGCCGGAGATGTCCTCTCGGCGCCGTCGTAGCGGCCTCGATGCCGCCGCCTTATAAGGGGCTGACGGCCGACGAGGCCCGCAACTTGCGACAGCCCGTGCAAGTATTTTTGCTACCAGCCCTAAACTGTCAACTATGCGAGTGTTTCATTTAATTTAAATGTCATGGATATATTACAATTTAAATTTTACACCTAATTAAGCAAGAATAAAAGCGCCGCGGTCGTGTCAATGCATTTATTTTGCTGAAGTGGACTCTGTCGACGCAACAAAATGACGCGATAAGACGCAAAGATACTGCATGGTGATAAACTGTTAACTAAATCAACAGTGGCAACGTATTAGTAACACGTAAAAGTAAAAATAAAACTTTTGAGTGTTTCGTGATGGAATCAATTTAAATTTCTCAACCAAAAACCAAATATTTCAGGCATTTTGGAATAGCTCTCACTAAAAACCAGCCATCGTGAATCTTTGCCAAAAATGCCGTCAATTTCCAAACTAGGGCGAACAATCGGTCCTTGAGAGATGCAGGAGTCGATGATTATTATGTAGCCTAATAAGGAGCCGGGAGCATTCTCGAACCCAAAGGACGCCGCCGAGGACAGGCAGCAAGAAGCCATCGTTATAGTTGAGGTTATTTAAGGACCCAGAATTCTGAGAAATCACGCACGCGATGCCCGTAGTAAGCGTAATTTGGTGGCTTCAGACTTTTTGCTGAACTCGTCGAGACATGGGAATGTTATCGCAGGCATGTGAGTGTGATGCGCATTGTACGAATGTCTTGTACGCACTTTGATATAAGTACGCATACCTTCTGCGACGGCACGGCGTTACAACGCGAGACCGTAATTATCATAAAAGCGGGTGCGGGGGTTGTTTTTATTGTATCCAGTGTATAAGTCCTACTAATCCTACTACGTCATAAATGTGTAAGTTTGTCAGCGTGTGTGCGTGTTTGTGACTCATTCACTTTAAAACGGCTGGATGGATTTGGAGATTGAAATTTGGTGTGGCCATGGCTGGATATTTGCAATAACTCATAGATTACTTTTTAGCTCGGTACCTACCTATTCCATCGGAATCGGGATGTAGGCACCTATGTCAAAATGCGAAGTTTCAACCGCTAAGTCTAGCTAGAGGCATGAATTTTTGCCCGGGCCTACATACCTATATAGGTACAACGTAAATAAAAACAGCAATGTAATTTTTGGAGCCCGAATTGTTCACGAGAGGTTAAAGGTTTGTAAATTGCACAATGCAACGAATTACTCGGACCACTTTTAACATATTGTTCCGCAATCGTATGAACAAAATTTAAATTTATTACCCATTGATAATCAGAAGCGGTACCACACTATCCCTTTATCGCGACATAATCTATCGATAAGGCGAGCCATACAAAGTGCGAGTGTACGAGCCGAAGATAAGCGCCCTGCAAGTAAGTGTGCCATGTATGCCGAGGCACTGGTCGTTCGATAAATGTGCAGTATGATTGCCACAGAACTAATAACAGCAGGAATAGAAAAATCGCGCGAGCTACAAAAGCGACAAAAAAACATCATCATCAGAGACTTTTTTACGTTTATTACAGACTAGTATTAGGTAACCGGCTTTGCTCGTGTTAGAAATCCATGAAAAAAAGGTTACTGTAATATTTTTAAAGCACAACGGTCGCTCGGACAACGCCATCTATTAAATGTAAAAGAAGTTTTTGGATAAAACCGGATTCTTGTTTATAGTTAACATCGACTTTCATAAAACCGAGT
The DNA here is from genome assembly GCA_947563465.1 of Archips xylosteana. Taxonomy (NCBI): domain Eukaryota; kingdom Metazoa; phylum Arthropoda; class Insecta; order Lepidoptera; family Tortricidae; genus Archips; species Archips xylosteana. Next base: position 14,524,410 of record OX387353.1, on the reverse strand, counting down.
ATAGACCTACAAGAAAAACCGTGCAAGTTGCATTACATTGCAATGTCGTAAAGCAAACGAGTTTGCAGTGGTCAATGATTTTTCTTGCAGATCTAAACTGGATTTAAGAGCTTGTTATAGCCTAAATTGAGTGAAGATATTTTGGTTTCACCTTGATTTTGATTAAGAGATCAAACAGATAACTCCCCTTATGGGCGTCGCCGCAGTCGGGTACACTGGGAGAAAATACACACGATACCATTTCTAGTTTTGTTTTTATTACTTCTATGATTTCATCTGAGTAATGGACGGTTTAATGTACATAATACTGTAGAGCCAGGCATTGTTCACTCACACTTCATTGGCCCGTACTCCGTAGCTGGCGGTGCATTATCGTAATAGGCCACGCTAAGATGCAGACAATGTAGTGCAGATAAGGATATAGCTTTTGGATAGCCCAGTTAGTAGCATATCCTACTACACTTATGTTTTCTTATCCACGTGATATCTGACATACTTAGTATATAGTCACATCACGCTTGACATGGTAACTGTAAATTTACTTCTTGTGATACACCTGGAAAAAATGCCGCGGCCCAACCTATGACCCAAGAGGATCGCTTATTCGACCCCAGGCTCGCACGTCTGTCATTTTCGAAATTTATGTGCGAAATTACATTTAAAAGCTTTATCTACCTACTGTATTTTATTATTATTATTACAATCTCTTCAAACCTCTGGGTAGATGTGACAAAATTTTAAGTCAATCGATCCACAGGAAATGGGTTAAAATTTTTACATGGTTTGAAGCAAACAAAGAAATGTATGAAAAAAATATAATAAAAAGTTTGTATCGAAGAATGGAATCATGTTAAACATTTTATCAGTTGCAGGAATTATATAATAACGACTTCTGTAGACTGGATCGTATCTCTATCCTTTTACTGAAAATACGCATTTGTTTTTCTAAGCATTTATTGTTATAACTTCTTCTAGATTCTAATTAGTGACATAACAAGGTAATCTAGGAGCTAGGAATATTTTTGCTTATACTATTTTCTCTCTCTTGGCATTATATTTGCGCTAAAAAGGCATGATTATGCTTATTTTTTTATCCAAAATTTACAGGTACCTAAGCGTGAGGGCCCCGATGCATGGCACCTTTTAGCCATCCGATAACTATATACGCCACTGCCTATTATAGTTCTGATGCAGATTTATTGTTTTTGGAACCGTTATAGCCATAGTGTGCGAGTCAGCAGATGACGCGTTTCTTCGTAAATAACCGGTAGTCATTGTGGTTTTGCAAATATGTAACAGGATCCGTCTATGTTTATAGAAAATTACTAAGAATACATACAAGCCAATGAGATAACAGTTTATGAGGTATGTTATTGTATATGTAGCCTCGGGATTAAATTTTGAAATCACATCTTAGATATTTTGAACTAGTGCTGTAATTTCCTGCTAATAAATAAATAAATTGTATGTAAATTTAACACAATTTTTACCACTTTAAAACGCACTTTTATTGCATTCATTTAATCCCTTGTTGTATCATTACTAGCAAAGCTTTAGTTCTGGTGTAAGATATTTGAGGATTCACTCTAATGACCAGTGATTTTCGAAACACGATTACTTTAGTTTGTTCGATAGAAAAAGAATCCAAAGTCGTCTCTAAAAAATAAAATAAATCCTTAGTACGGCGTAAATATACGTGTGCATACTTAGAATACCTAAAATCGATTAGCGTTAGAAGCTCGGTGCAGTCTTAATTGCCCACACATGCTTTTGGGATAAGTCACGCCATTCTGATCGATAAAGTCCAAGGACATGTCATAACTAATTACCAAAATGCGCAAAACTCCGACTTCCCACCACAAAGGTTCGTTGAACTCATATTTAAATCAATAGCATGTCCGCGGACCTGTAATAAAAGGAATATAAAGCTAATCGACTGAAGACTGAGTAAAGAGGTCGCTTATCCGCTGCCTCAGGCGCGCGGCGACATGGCGTTGGCGATCTATCTGCGAGATTAATTCACACGTCGATATAATAGCATCATTATTTATCGAAGTACAGTCGACTCCAAATATAAAAATAAAATTAAATATCACGGGGCCCCAAAGTAAGCAAAGCTTGTGTTATGGGTACAAGACAACGGATAGACATACTTAAATACATATTAAACATCCAAGACTCGAGCACAAACATTCGTATTTTTCACACAAATATCTGCCCCGACCGGGAATTGAACCTGGGACCTCAAGCTTCGTAGTCAGGTTCTCTAACCACTAGGCCATCCGCTTAAGTCGCAAAATATATCGGAGCTCGTGTGATCCTCAAGAATGTTCCGCAAAAATCTAGGGTCAAATTCGTTTCAATTTTTGCTGAAGCTTGTATTTTGAACACAATTTTTTTGCGGACTGTAAAGTGTTCTTTATTTTTACACCGACACGAAATAAATTTCATGTCTTGGTCAACGCATCTGCGGCTTTTCCGTCATTTTAATTAATAATCGTAAACCTAGTCCTACTTCTTTTATAATTACGCGAACAGGAATAACGAACTACCTATAAAGGTACCGTTACTGCTAGTACTTAGTGATAACTCCATTAAAACAAAACGTTTTCTAAAAACCGTAGATTCGCTTTATATATACATACATGTAACGCACAGAAAATAAATAGCATAATAACTTCTTTAAAATATTATATGGCGCAACATAACGCGTTAAAATCAAGCAAGCTCAAATACTAAAACAAGGATCAGTGGGCACGCCCAGTCATCTCAAATCAAAAGTGTTGACCCAAACCTAGGTATCTATCTACTTCCTCATAAAGCGAAAGGGGGCAGTAGTGTAAGAAAATAATTTTGACTCTACGTTTTCTTCTCTCTGCCTTATTTCTAAACTAAACTGTACTGTACCTAAAACGATAAGCGCCACTTCGCAGAAACCGTGAGTCATGTTAGAGCGATGCGTGGTACAAATCGCAGTGAGCGTGGACACTGAACTATTATTACGAGTACAACTCGTATTATCTAGCCGAGGTGTGGCGAGACTCTTAGTGTGAATGAGGACACCTGCTAATTTCCAAGTTACAAGTTCAGACTGACGTTACGGCCCAGTCTTGTCTACGCGCAGCAGGCGGTGCGACGAGCGATTTTAGAGTTCCATACCCTACGGTACCCTAATAATGAGACTCCGTTATCTGTTCTTCCGTTCGTCTCTCACAGGGCTCTAGTTATCACTTGATAGGTACGTAATAGATAGACATTTGAAATTTTCAACGATTATGTATTACTGTGGCCGCTATAACAACAAATAGTAAAAATAAGTTAAAATTTAAAATTAATGGGGGTCGTCATACAAGAAACGTGTTTTTTTTTCAGAGTTTTAACTCAATCTTCACAGAAGATATATATTGCTACAGCCATTATTACTACAAATAACAAAAACGATGTTGCGGAACGTACGGTACGGAACCCTTCATGTACGAGTCCGACTCGCACTTGACCGGTTTTTCTGTTCTTTGTGTGCGCTGCCATGTAACCACTGTACGGTGAGCGCTTCGGCCACGCAATATACAGGGAAAACGCTCACCGCGGCGTACGTCGAGCGTACATAGTCGTGGCCAGAGGCCGTATTGTCTAACGCTTCTGACGCTGCCTTCGCTTTCACCATCTCTTTCTGTCTTCCTTTTGATAGACAGGAATAGTGAGTGCGAAGGTGTTATACTTAGTTGCCACAGAAAAAAATATTGCTTACCTGTGCTATGAACTCACAAATGCTTAATGTCCTCTTTAGAGGCTAAGATTTTAAATGAAAGTTCCTGTTACAATGCGTTGCCGAACTGTTGCAACAATAAATAAATACAGCCTGAACCAAGTGAGCTGATTAACCTCTTTTATTAAAGTACGCTTATTTCTTTATTGTATTGTATAAACACATGCGTATCCAATAAGTATTTGCATTGTCTCGTGCAGGCCAAATTGCATGCATTGAATTCAATTTAAGTAGTATCGTATCGAAGTGGGTCAAAACGAGTGTGCAAGATACGACTTTAACATCATCGTAAGTGCAAAAACACACAAAAAATTAAGCTGTATTATAAAATACGTGTCAAATATTAAAATGACCTCCAGACAACCAGATGTGATCCGTCCATAAGTTCAAATGTCGGAAACACTTTGTCCTCTCCCCCGCTAACTGTCTTAACTAGCATGCGATACCTTGTTATACATATACGACAGTTAGAGCCTATTAGAAGTGGAGCGAACGCGCAACATATATTCCCCTCAAATGCGCAATTGCGCAACGTTTTTGTCGTGAGCGCCATGATGTATAAAAATTGAAGTGGGTATAACTATAAATTAAAAATTTTAAAAACCACCAACGCAATTGGGGATGTCTATTTTTTTGCAATGTATAGTAAATCGAAAACCATTTCGAGATAAATGCTTTTTAACTCGTTTTCTGTAGTTATTTAATTTTAATATTATGTAATGAATTTATTATATAACAAATAAGCAATGACCTTCACTTGACATTGGTGTAAATTGCGTGACCGGTTCAAGTCGTACTTTATTCTATGTGGTTAGAATTCTTCACAATTTACGCGTGGATTATACTACGGAGTTTGATTTGGACCCGCTGTCTGACATCTAGCACTTTGACAGTGCCAATAAAGTGACACAGTGTATAGTGTACCACTACGCAAAAAATAATTAAAGGGGTTGCCTTATCGTACGCATTTAGATAGATTTAGAAATTTGGCATTGTGGGAGCCCTCAATTATAATCTGACGTCATCAACTAAAATAGTTTCAATAATTAATTTTGAAAAAAGTAGAGAACTAAATGACAAAATATTGAAATTAGTTCCTTATAATTGACTTTTCTATACAAAAAAAATATAAAAACCACTGGTAATTTTTTTTAGACATTCCCAATTGCGTCACACGTATGTTTGAACATAAAGTAAATGCCTATTATGCGTCTAAGATCCCTTCCGCAGCTAACAAAAGAGCTGATAACTTTGAAACGGCTTAACCGATTTTGATGAAACATATCTAAGAACCATCGCCAAGAAACCTGCTTTCTAATAAAAAAAACCGCATCCAAATCGGTTCACCCGTTTAAGAGCTATGATGCCACAGACAGACAGACACACACACACACACACACACACACACACACACACACACAAAGCGGTCAAACTTATAACACCCCTCTTTTTGTGTCGGGGGTTAAAAATAGTTGTTAGCTGTTTGTGGAGAGCTTTAACGTTTGCAAATCGCCAGTCCTAGGGGGGAAGAAGACGACTTATGACCCGCCTAAAGCACGCAGTCATTTGCCTATTGCCTATTTTAGACTATTTTGTGTGTCAACGCGGCGCCCGCGTCGATATTAGTGTGTTGAAAGCTTACACTTGGACATCGATGTTTATAGCAGCGATCTTTATTACGATATTCTAACGGACTTAGACACTGCTAAGTGATTTGTAGCAATAGCTAAGCTACTGCATTCTTCGGCGAGTTTACGACCGCCTGTAGAGAAATACGATGCTTCAAGATAGCTTTGATGTCGAAAACATATAACCATTATGTAGATATTAAGTATTTGATCAAAGTTCATCAATTATACCAAAATAAGCATAAATATTCCTAATCGTAAATTATGACAAGATTTTTTTTTCTCTCTATTTACATTTATCAATTAAATAGTTAATTGATTCAGGCGTTAATTAATTTGCGGTGGTCCATGCCAATGAGATACAACATATTTTACCTTGCTTATTGTACCTAGTTCCCACAAGGGCTCAGTGCGGATTAGGAAATTCACGCACTCCATTGATTTTCGCAGAATTGTGCAGGTTTCATCACGATGTTTTCCTACACCGTAAACCTCATGGTTTTTAAATTTCGCACATAAAATCCGAAAAACTCAGAGGTGCAAACCCGGGCTCGAGACCACGAGCCTCTGCTTGACAGGCCATAAGTACAACCACTAGGCTATCACGACTTCTTATTTTTAGCCTTCATTTTGTTTATTTTTACAACTGACATTGAATTTTAGAGAATTGCTTGGTCGACGATAGCTAATCTCTAAATTGATTTTCCTCAACTAGAATGCAGCTAATCAACTCAACTCAGTTGGCAATCTGATTGGTGAATTGTCAAATACGTCAATTCGGCGTGTGATTCCTTGATTACTTGATCAATGAACGGCGGATTTGGTTCGAGTATTAGCGTGTTGGAGCAATGGGCCGCTCTAATAAGATTGGATTGATGCAGGCAATGCACTTGAAGGATTAAATGCAGTTAGTTAGACATGCGATTGGCAGCACCGCGGGTTATAAATATAAATAAACTAGCCTTCCGTCCGCAGCTTCGCCCGCGATAAATTAATTTTCCCGTAGGAAAAGGTATTTTCCCGCGGTAAAAAGTAGCCTATGTCACTCATTGATAATGTAGCTTTCTAACGGCAAAAGAATTTTTGAAATCGGTCCAATAGTTTCGGAGCCTATTCAATGCAAACAAACAAACAAACAATCAAATCTTTCCTCTTTATAATGTTAGTATAGATCACGGTCATTCACACCAATAGGGATGTTGACACCACCAATCAACTGACGTACTTTTTATGAGCTGTCAAAACACAATTCTCCCATAGAGTTTGAATTGCAATAGCAACTTATGACGTCACTTGTTCGCCAACTCAATCAACTAACTATTTAATTTGTTTTAAAGCAACAAAAAATCTTGTTTTTTTACTGGAGTCTACGAATTATTTTTTAATGTTGTCAACATCCCTATTGACCTAATCCCAAAGTAATCAAAACTTGATGTGTTATGGGTTAGGCAACGGATAAACATACTTATATAGATAGATACATAGGTACTTAAATACATATAAAACACCCAAAACTCAAGAACAGACATTCGTTTTTTTCATACAAATATCTGCCCCGGCGCGGGAATCGAACCCGGGACCTCATGCTTCGTAGTCAGGTTCTCTAACTACTAGCATTTGGTCGTCCTTGTATTCCAAGAAAGTGTCATACTATTAAGACGCTGTCAACACCAACGTCGGCGCACACTGTCTATTTGTATCAGAGTAAACGAGATGCCGCTATTACTGGGCAGCCGGGTATATTGAAATTTATCGGGCAAATATTTAATTTAAAAAAAACTGTGGATTATTTGTGAAATATGACTCGTTAGCGGTTTAGGTATGAATATGTACACTTCATGTTTTTAATTGCAGACGCATACGCCAAAAAAATAAAGACATAGAACCGTTTAATGATGATTTTAAGACCTATCTTTGCAATTATTTTCTATCGAGCCGATTTCGTCCAATTACAATACAATACAATACAATACAAATAGTTTATTTCCAAAAAATGACAATAAAACACAGTTACATATTTACTGAACCCCACACTAGGCATAGCCTGTCCCGTGGGGTAAATGTTACGGTTTACAAAAATAATACATTACATTAGCGGCTATTTGCAACCATATTTAAGGAACAGAAAGAATAAAAGAATAAAATAAAACAAAACGGACATAAACCAATATAACTGAAATAAATTCTTAAAGCCTCTTAAAGCCTTAATAATTAAGGCGAAACATAAATAACTAAAAACAAAATTATAATTATATTCTTAATTGTGTGTCAACAAGTTGTCTATGTGAGGGCGAATATTGTGTGTCTGTGTGCGTGTGTGTGTGTGTGTGTATGTGTGTGGTGTATGTGTGTGTGTTTTTAATATGTTATCTTAATAAAGTTTTCCGTGTCTGAATAGGATAAGTTCATCATGTTAATTATTAAAAGCTTTTTTGCTTCGAAGACTGAGTATTCTTTAAAATTATATAGTCTTATAAGTCTGTTGTAGATTAGGGGGTGCAAAAAGACTGAGAATCGATGTGCAAACTGGGTTTTGACAGCTGTTATAGGAATTTTAAATATTCTTTTTATGAGCAAGCTAAATTATGTATCGAGTCCGTCCACGGTCTTTGAAATATGATGAATATTAACATATAATTTTTTTGATGTGCTAGAACAAGCAGTTTTTCTTAAAAAAGTGTTTAAATGACATCAATTTCAACAAAATTAGGTGTTGTCAGCCTCTTAACAATCGAATCAAATCAAATAATTTCTAAGAATTGCAAACTTGAGATTTATTTAAATGGGCCGAAACGAAAGTTGGCCAGCCGCCCCACACTTGCAGACTTGACTAAAACATATTAGCTATAATAGACCCTTAACTTATGCCATATCCATAGGAGAGACGCGAACTAAAAATGTGTATGACCCTAGTTTCTCATTTTGTAAGTATTCATTTAAATATCTTAACGACCGCTTTAGCCTAGTTGGTAGTGACCCTGCCTACGAAGCAAGAGGTCCTGGGTTCAAATCCCGGTAAGGGCATTTATTTGTGTGATGATCACGAATATTTGTTCCTGAGTTATGGATGTTTTCTATGTATTTAAGTATTTATTTATCTATATAAGTATGTTTATCCGTTGCTTAGTACCCATAACACAAGCTTTGCTAAGCTTACTTTGGGACTAGGTCAATTGGTGTGAATTGTCCCATGATATTTATTTATTTATTTATTTATCTGTCATCTATAGTCGGCGCCATAATTCGAGAGACAACTTTGACAATTCATTTTGCTCAAATGTTGCCACAGACAGGGTAGTGCTGTTCGTGTCGATAATAAAAAAAACATTACGGCTTTGGCTACCTGTGGTATTTATTCATTACTTACGGTGATATGTAATACTTTACATTTCAATGTAAGATATCATTTAATGGAAGTAAAAAAACCCGTCTTATGTCAAATCATATAGTTCAGTCGACACTGATTATCGATATCGGCCACATCACTATTTAATTTCGTCTAACCCTGGTAACCCTTTAATTGTCAAGCTTGTCTCTCGAATTAGGGCGCCGACTATTTATATGTGGCGCGCCATTATAGGGACTCGCGTAATAAGCCTTGCTCACACCAAATTTAGGTCCTGCCACGCGGCGGACACGACGTACAAATACGCGTTCTTGAATCTACATAAGCACGACGACGTCTGTACACGCGTACGCCTACATACATCGCGCGCGCACTCTTCTGGTTTCTGGCGATTTCCGGCTATCTGCGCCTTGAGGGGTGGGGTAATTCGAATCGGTGCGGGGCGGACCGTTTCTATTCTGTACGTCAGTACTATTATACAGGGTTATTTGTAATTCACTAGCATCCTTTTAACCCTAAACTCCTACCACTTAAACAAATGTTTTTTGTTTTACGGCTTTTGTCATAACTTAATATTTTTGGTGTAATAATGTTTAGACCCGGGTATGTCCTAAAACTGCGGCCAGTAATACCGGAGGACGGGCAGCAGCGTCCCTAATATGTACGGTTTTTTCCACTGCGGTCGCCAACCCGCCTGCCAAGCGTGGCGACTACGGCAAATACCCCCCTATGGCTGAGTCCAAAAAAAAACGGCCCCTAGTCTCCGGTAGCCCCGCTGTTCAAGGCTACGGTAGCGGCCTGGGTAGTGGCGGGGCAAGGGGTGCTAAGAATCCCCGGAAGCGATCCGGCTACCATCAGCAACGATCCCTGGCCCTGGCAACGTATAACTGCCGTACGCTGCGGACGGATGATAGGTTAGTGGAACTGGAGGAAGAATTGAGCAGGTTACGATGGGGGATAGTAGGGTTATCAGAAGTCCGAAGAGAGGGGGAGGACACGATAATCCTGAACTCTGGTAACATGCTCTATTTCCGGGAGGGCGACCAACAGTCCCAGGGCGGTGTCGGGTTTATCGTCCACAAGTCCCTTGTAAACAACGTCGTGGAGATCGTGAGTGTGTCGACCAGGGTAGCGTACCTGGTACTAAGATTGACCAAACGGTATTCGTTGAAGGTCGTACAGGTTTACGCTCCGACTTCGGCACACTCCGACGAAGAGGTGGAAACTATGTATGAGGATATCTCCAGAGCCATGCATAGCTCCGGATCTCACTTCACGGTTGTTATGGGGGACTTCAACGCAAAACTGGGTAAACGGGATGGTGAAGAGCTGCGAATGGGGCAATTTGGAGTAGGGCGTAGGAATCACCGGGGCCACCTACTGGCCGGCTTTATGGAGAAGGAGGGACTCTATATGATGAACTCCTTCTTCAAGAAGCGAGAGCACAGAAAATGGACTTGGATGAGCCCTGACGGTGTAACGAGGAATGAGATAGACTTTATTATGTCGACGAGGAAGCAAATATTCAATGATGTCTCCGTGATCAGTGCGGTTAAAACCGGGAGTGATCACCGTATGGTACGAGGCACATTGAATATTCGGTTCAAGCTTGAAAGATCGCGACTGATAAAGTCTACGCTCCGCCCGGCACCAGCCCAGCTACAAAACCTCGAAACGTTCCAGCTTGAACTGCAAAATCGTTTCGAATGCCTAGGAAGCGACATGGATGATTACAATGACGGGTTTGTGGAAGCTGTCCATACGGTTGGGTCAAAGTTCTTTAAGACTCACCGTACAAATAGAACCAAAAAAATCACACCTTCTACTCTAAAGCTCATGGAAGATCGACGTAAGATGATCCTACAGACATCTGGTGACGCTTGCCAATACCGGCGGCTTAACAGACAGATCTCAAAGTCTCTGAGGCGCGATATACGCCAGTTTAATACTAATAGTATTGAAGTGGCGATAGAGCGCAACAGAGGCTCTAAAGTTTTTGCCAAGAATCTGTCTGTTGGGCAAAGCCAATTGGCAAAGTTAAAGACCGATGAAGGTAGGATCGTGACCTCTAAACCGGAGCTATTGTTAGAAGTTGAGAAGTTCTATGGACAGCTGTACACATCAACGAAGAAACCCGTCATGGATCTAGCTGAAGACCCGAGAGCTAGATTAACCCGGCACTATACCGAAGACATCCCGGACGTCAGCCTGTACGAGATTAGTATGGCTCTCAAACAACTAAAGAATGGCAAGGCTCCTGGTGATGACGGAATAACAGCCGAACTTCTGAAGGCGGGTGGAAAACCGATCCTCAAAGCCCTTCAGAAACTATTCGATACCGCCATCCGTGAAGGGAAAACACCAGAAGCATGGAACAGAAGTGTAGTGGTGCTGTTCTTCAAAAAAGGCGATAATACCTTATTGAAGAATTATAGACCCATTTCACTTCTGAGCCATGTTTACAAGCTGTTTTCGAGAGTCATCACGAATCGTCTCGCGCGCAGGTTAGACGACTTCCAGCCTCCCGAACAAGCCGGGTTTCGAAAAGGCTTTAGCACCGTGGACCACATACATGCGTTGCGGCAGGTTATACAGAAAACCGAGGAGTATAACCGCCCCCTTTGCCTAGCATTTGTGGACTACGAGAAGGCCTTCGATTCGATCGAGACTTGGGCTGTACTGCAGTCTCTCCAACGGTGCCAAGTAGACTACCGGTACATCGAAGTGTTGAAGTGTCTGTATAATAACGCCACAATGTCCGTCCAACTTCAGGATCAGATGTCGAAGCCCATTCTATTGCAGCGGGGAGTCAGACAAGGAGATGTTATCTCTCCGAAACTGTTCACCGCTGCACTAGAGGATGCGTTTAAGACTCTGAACTGGGAAGGGCGTGGCATCAATGTAAATGGCGAATACTTCACTCATCTTCGATTTGCCGACGACGTGGTGCTTATGGCTGAGACCTTGGAGGACCTCAGTGCGATGCTCGCTGACCTCGGAAGTGTCTCCGAAAGAGTTGGTCTTAAATTGAACATGGACAAGACGAAGGTCATGTCGAACGCCCATGTTGTACCAACTCCCGTCGTAATCGGAGATACTTTGCTCGAAGTTGTTGACGACTATATCTATCTGGGACATACAATCCAATTGGGTAGGTGCAACTTCGAGAAAGAGGTCAATCGACGAATTAGACTCGGCTGGGCAGCGTTCGGGAAGCTCCGCAATATCTTGTCATCCGATATACCGCAGTGTCTCAAGTCAAAAGTCTTTGACCAGTGTGTGTTGCCAGTGATGACTTATGGCACTGAGACGTGGCCGCTAACGATGGGTCTTATAAGGAAGCTCAAGGTCACTCAGAGGGCGATGGAGAGGGCTATGCTTGGAGTTTCTCTGCGGGATCGCATTAGAAATGATGAAATCCGCGCGAGAACTAAAGTCACGGACATAGCTCGAAGAATCGCTAGACTTAAGTGGCAGTGGGCAGGGCACATCGCCCGTAGAACTGACGGCCGATGGGGCCGAAAGGTTCTCGAGTGGCGTCCGCGGACCGGAAGACGCAGTGTAGGTAGGCCTCCAACAAGATGGAGCGACGACCTGGTGAAGGTAGCGGGAACGCATTGGATGCGGATGGCACAGGGCCGATCTGTTTGGGGAGCCTTGGGGGAGGCCTATGTTCAGCAGTGGACGTCTTTCGGCTGAAATGATGATGATGATGATGATGAATGTTTTGAAAATTTGATTCTGCCTCTTATTTTTACAATACTCTGTGTATTTGTATGGGAAAAAAAGTGCTTCATTTTAAAAAGTCGTAAAACAAAAAACATTTGTTTGAGTGATAGGAATTCAGGGTTAAGAGGATGTCAGTGAATTAAAAATAACCCTGTATATTCTGTGGTCCTGCGCCGCCACTGTTTCCAATAAAGCGCAAGCCACACAGAAGAGACGTGGGACGGCGGTGCGCCACAGTCGCGGCGCCCCATGAATCAGTTTCCATACTAAATGTATAGAAGCGTCGCGATCCAAAGCAGATAGAAGAGACGGGGCGGAGACGCGGCCTGCGAACAAACGAACGGACTGCGACGCGCCCTCATCCCACGTCTCTTTTGTGTGGCTTGGGCCTAAGGTCTCAAAGTCTTGTGTGGCCTCTTAGGGCCCCCGGCCTATTCTAATAGACGGTACTAATCATAACACGTGTCAACAACAGATCAATGTTGAATCAATAACACGCCTGTTTAATAAGTTGCATGTTTAGTTTATAGTTAGGTTAACTGCGCACCAATACACGATTTATCAATCTAACTAAATAAGTTTAACCGGCTAATAGAAACCGATTGTTACACTATTTGGAACGATTATTATCACGTAATCGCTGGTTAAAGTGGCCGATTTGTCGGAATTAAACATTAATGGCAACGAGAACATTGGTGGGTAATAAATGGTCGCGGTCCCTCAAAATTGGCCTTATTACTTATGAAAATGGAAAACTAGTGTTGATATGTCTATCAAGGATGATGGACGACTAGATTCAGTATAGGTACAAAATACGACTTATATTAACGATCGGGTCAATCAATACCTAAGCACCTACTAGTTTTAAAAATTTTCTTTTAGGGATTCATCGTAACCATGTATTAACCCTTCTTGGCATGGTGATGGAAATTCCATCATAACATTCACATTAACATATTTTTATATGTTTCCTTAAGCTAGAGATCAATTTTAACATTATCCTGATTAATTTCTCAAATAAAAAAAAATGCCAAAAAAGGGTTAATGTATTAAAATAAATTCACGGGGCACTTTAACACCTAAGTAGCCACTGCAGGTGCTAAAACAGTCAAGTGACCGACTGTATTAATTTAATGTGATTAGTTAGACAGTTTAATTTTATTGTAATTGTAATAAATGCAAATTCAAACAGCTACAGGTAGAGGTAAAGTATTCGTAAATAACGTCACACATTCGGTGAGGCCACAACAGCAAATCTAGAGATTTTTATTTATGAAACGTTAACAAGATTTACGATTTAATTGTGCCAAGGGGTTTATTCTAAAAATTCATAAAATTGCTGTGACAAGTTTATGAATTGTAGAGTAAGTAATAGGTAGAGTCGATAACTTAAACCGCCAAGGTGTTCAAGCATAATTAAATACTTAATCATTTAATCTTAAAGCATATGAGCACCTGTGGATTCACGCGTTTCTAAGTTTACCTACTCTATCGATTATATGAGCAAACACAAACCATGAAACCACCATCTTATCTATCCGTATTTGACAATAAGCGCGACGCACCATACGACATGCCTAAACGATAAATACTAAGAAATATGACCCGAGTCAGTTCCAGCACGTTTTTTTTTCAGCACCATATGTGACGCGGAAGTAGCGTAAAGGTAAAGGAAAAATAGCCGCGGAACCTTGCACCCGCTCGGTGGATCAATAAAGCCTTGAACTTTCCGCCGGCGCCAAACGTAGCAGACTATAAATAACAGCCACCATTGAATTTGTCCATTTTGATGCTTTTCCGGATAAAACTGAGGATAAACTGCTTCTTAAATACTTAACTACTGATATTGATTTTTCGAATTGTTTGTCACACGTTTTGTTTTTGTGTGTGTTTTTGTATAATTTTATTGTGCGATTATCAGATATTTTATGTAGCATAATTTATAATGAAAACAGCACGTATAACAACAGAAGAACGATAACAAGGATAACCATAAGTACATATAAAATCTATTCATTCATACTACCACAATTGAAGTACATACCTACTTAATAAGTAGGTGATTTCCTGCTTTTTATATAAGTGTGTAATTTGAGAAATGTGAAATTGCTTACAACATCAGGTTATTTCGGAATCGACAAGTTGTTAAAAATAATCTGAACATTACTTACACTGCAGTGCACAGGCTCCCTCTCAGAATGGGAGAACTTGAGGCGTAATTCCCAAGCGGACCCAGTGCTGATTTGCTGATTGGGAACTTCACACACACACACACACACAACACCAATTTCGCACGTAAATTCCGAAAAAACTCGGTTTTTTTACTTTCATGCCCTTTATCTGGGAAAAATAAATTTAATATCGATACTAATGACACTAATTGCGCGAAAGTGTGTCTGTCTGTCTGTTACCTTTTCACGCTTAAACCGCTGAACCGATTTATATTATGAAATTTGGTATAGACATAATATATAAATGATAAAATGAGGAATGAGGAAATGATATATGTAATAGGATCTATTAACTAGGATAGTATTTTTTCCCGGAAAATTGCATTGTTCCCGCGGGATAGCGATAAAATAATTCTTCGCAGACGGAGTCGCGGACAAAAACTAGTACTTAATACCTTACTAACCACAGAGGCTAAGTTCTAAGTAATAAACTGAGGGAACTAGGTCGCATGCTCCGGATTAAATCAATAGCTAATGTAATGACGTTCGATCGATGATAACGTCAATAAAGGGCGCATGTATTATATAAAGTCCAGAATGCAGCAGTGCATACATAAGATTTATACAACGTGTCGCTACTCTCTGGACAAAGACCGAAATCCTGAGTAGAGTTCCTTTTCAGGAATGTTCTACTTTTGTAAAATTATTATTTATTTATTTATTTATTCACTGTAAAGTCATGTACATTTCAAAAGATGTTATAGTTGTATAAGTCAGTCCACGACGCCCTGCAAGGGCACACAATAATACTTAGAACTAAATTAAACATTTCATTAAATTAGAATCATGCATTTACATTATAAATTCATTATGATTATGCTATTTCAATTTTCAATTTAAGCAGGTGTACCTATTTAATTATTTATACATGTAATGCCCTGTAAGGACAAAGCAATATCAGAGGGCCAAATTGAGTATTTTGTTTACAATTATATTAGAAAAAAAAATACAATTAATACCCACAAACAAATCAACAATTAGAACATTACATTTCAATAAGTAGAACATACTATATCAGTTGTTCGCAATGAGTTTTGCGGTTCAGAGGTTGATCATGTTAAAATACTCTATGTATCTGCCCACATACAGGTTGTTCCAAAATATTAAAGCGTAAATCAGTCATTTCTCCGTTAATACGGTAGCGTTTGGTGCGAGGCTTACATAGCTTAGAAATACCCTAATCAACACGTCCTATTCGTCTTTATCCCCTGGGTAGAGACTCGTTGTATACAGTCCCAAAACTCAACGATAAGTCGATAACCTGGTATCGGACGAGAGGTTGAATTATACCAGTTCTGGAAAAAATACGAAAAAATCCACGTCACTTAGTTAAACTATGTAAATTTCCGGGATAAAAGCATTCTATATGTTAATCCAGGTTGTAAAGTTTTCATCAGAATCAGTCAAAATATTTTGAAAAGAGTTACAAACATCCATACATTCATACAAACGTTTGCGTTTATATTATTAGTATCTTATACCTATTATACTGATATGTATAGTGCGACGTTCCAATGGGAGCGCAGCCTAAATAAAATTGAAAGCTTCACTTTTACATACAGGGTGTCCCCAAAGTCGACGTCAAGCCGAAATCAGATAATAGGCCAACTTATATCGGTCATCAGAAAAATTTTAAAAAAATACTTAATAATCTTAACTTTTTTATTTATCCATTTCTGGGACACCCTGTATAACCTGCGTTATAATATTTTGTTTTATCTTGGTATTTCCAGAGCGTAATTAATTAGTTAAATTTATATTATGAAGAATACAGCTGGGATGGGCAGCGTATGGGAAACTGCGTCAAGTCTTCACGTCGCCAATTCCACAGAGTCTAAAGACGAAAGTCTTCAATCAGTGCGTCCTACCCGACATGACATACGGTGCCGAAGCATGGACACTCACTGTAGGGCTGGTCCACAAATTCAAAGTTGCTCAACGTGCTATGGAAAGGGCTATGCTCGGAGTTTCTCTAAAAGATCGAATTCGTAACGAAGTGATCCGACAGAGAACCAAAGTTATCGACATAGCCCACCGCATTAGCACGCTGAAGTGGCAATGGGCAGGCCATATACCCGAAGAACCGATAACCGTTGGAGTAGACGAGTTCTTGAGTGGAGACCACGGATCGGCAAACGTAGCGTGGGACGTCCTCAGACTCGGTGGAGCGATGATCTTCGCAAGGCGGCTGGCAAGAGCTGGATGAGAGTGGCCGAGGATCGTGCTCAGTGGCGTGCGTAGTGGACGAACATAGGCTGATGATGATGATGATGATATTATGCAAATTAATATTTATATCGATTACGGTGATAATTTGTCGAATACTTTGATAATGTATTTAACGATTGGGTGCGTTCATTTGTTTTTCTTGCACCTTGTTCATGTTTTAAATGGGTATCGATTTTATCAATTGATTCCGACAAATATGATAAAACGATAAAAACTGAGATAGTTCAAGTAGAATGACGTTATTTATTCTTGTGAACTAGAATGGCTACGTGATTCCAGAAGTATTTTTAGAAAAGTTGTAGTTTTGCAGTATACTATATTCAATGTAAACAAAAACAGGTGATCACTGATCACACTACTCTACCTATTTGCTGGTAATTTTATATAGAGTGGCTCCTCGAACAAACCATTAAAAAAAACGATAGAAAAAATGTATTATCTTTTAATTTATAGATAGTTAGGTAGTTTATTTATTTATTGTCCTACGTACGTTATCAATTGCTACTTACAACAGATAACGTTACATAATTGAAACTTAATTTCCTCGTCAATACGTTATTTAATGCAACTCTACCAATGCTGTCTAATTAAATAATTGTTAACGCTAAATATGTAGTACTGGGTAACATTACAATACCTACCTAAGTTTTCTTTATAGCAATAGCTATAAAGATCACACAATCAAACAATAGGTGATTGGGAAAAACCATTTAAATGTAATTCCTAATTAAATTTTATTACTGCAGTAATCAGCGCAAACATTTAAATTAATGTATACCATTAAAGAAATGGTGCTGCCATTTTGAAATTGCTCATCCACTAAACCAAATACAAAACACTAGGTCAAACTGTAGTTTCTTGCGGCGTCTTGCAATGATGGCCTTTCTGAAAGCAGTGGTACCTAGACTCCAAAAATAAGTAAAATGCGCCTACTGCAATATTTCTTCGAATATTCTAGCTATCTGATCCGGCAAGTAAAGCCGTGGGAAACCCTTGTTAAAAATAACATCGTTATCTCAGCCCAGTCCATTATCGAACTGATAAGCCCACCAAGGCAACTAAGGCAGGTGTTTACTACGCCTAAATTGTTTAAAAATATGACTAATTCATTATTACTAATTAGGTGAATTTGACGCCTCAACAAACTATTACGCAAAATCGTCATCTTAAGTTACCTTTTCAGAAAGTGCTCCTGTTCAGTCGATTGAACAGAACATAGAGCGTTTCCCGTTCTTATTTCTTTTCAAGGATCTGGATCGGACGAAGCATTTACTTGTAATAGTAAAATCCGCTTGTTTTCATGCTCAGGTTTACCAGCACCGCGCGTTACTTGAAAGAAGCGCGGTAAGGCCGCGATCGCTCGGAAAAGCGGGAACTCGGGAACTCAACTCACCTGCGTGGGAAGTTGTGTGTCCCGGCCCAGGGGTATCGACATTTTGCTAGCGGCGCCGCCGGCCGCGCCCCGGCGCCCGCGCTCGCCGCACCATCCACCGACCCGGCACGCCGGGCCGCACCACCCGCCGTTCCCCGGCCACAAACAAGAAAAACACTTTTCCGAAGAATTTTCACGATCCGGCACGCATCAACTGTTCGCACACATCACAAAGTTAAGCCCCTTAAAAAAATGGAAGCACTTGATTTTTTTTCAACGAACGCTACGTTCGTATCGATGGATATTAAAATTAAAACGCGATGCGATAAGACGTTCGCTGCGATAGGCGGCAGCGTACGACTGACGCGCGGCGCTTTGAGTCGGCGCAACGGAGCACCCCGCGCTGCTAGTGGGGAGGCCGGGAGCGGCACAGCCTCCTGATCTGACAGCTTCGGGCTCCAAGTGTCACGCGGCACGTGCCGGGCGTAGTGCGGTATCGAGCGCGAGTGCACATGCGCAGTGCGACTCCGCTCATTCATTGCAGGTCAGCTCACGAAGCGCACCTGAGCAAATATTATGGAACACTACAATAGGCTCGTTGTGCTCGTAACAATTATCGGCGAACGAACTCGTATCGCACGCTCGGAGGAATTTAGTTATCCGCCCGTTAAGTAGTTTCCTTGTGCTTTTCCGCTAAGCCATTGGAAAGAGAACTTGAATATCAATTTACTCCAGCAAATGTCCTTTGAGAATTAGCAGATTTAATAACTACTTTGGTCCTGTGAACCGGTTTTTAATGACTGGTTTTTAATTTAAACTTGGTGGAAAAAAACTAAACCTCCGTTTATTTTTTTTTATTAAATCAGATTTAACAACCTGGAGTTACACATTAGACAAAATTACAGACAATTCCACACTCAATAAGTTCAGTCGAAGAAAATGATCGTGTAATCTTTTGACAGACTTTGCCATGCCATGACGTGACAGAAATTTTGCAGATATATATATTAGGTACCTATACTAATCCTTCAAACAATGCATTATATTGTCCAGCATTGACGGAGTTAGAAACCCTAATTTTGAATCACGTTTAAAATTTCATCTTGTATGTCTCGCACCGCACGGTACACGTGCAGTTACATAGTATCAAGATAATTAGCTATATTTCATAGACGTGTGTTATTGCCATCATGACATAATTTTGCACCTGTACCTACATGCGCCTTTTTTACTGAGTCCGAATATGCAATTGTGCATACATATATACTTACTTAACTTAACTTAATTTCAAATAAAAATATCAAAATACGTCTTCAAGAAAGGAGAAAATTCTATTTTAGTTTTCGATGATGTTTTTTTTTTTTTTATGTTAGATAGGCCAGACAAACGAACTAGTGGGTCACCTGATGTTAAATGAACACCACTGTCCATAGACACCCGCAGCGCTTTACACGATGCCAGTGCGTTGTCGGCCCTAAAGGAGAGGGAATAGGGGAAGGGGGAGAGGGAAGGGGTGAGGTATTGGGCCCCCGGCACTCTCACTGACCGTACGAAACGCAAGCAGGATTACTGCTGCTTCACGCCGGTGTTCTGTGAGAGGGTGGTACTGCCCCGGACGAGCCGGCCCATTCGTGATGCAGCGGCTAGCTACAACATGGCTCTACCACTATATGATGTTTTAATTAAGCACGTATGTTCACTATATTAATACAAGAGCTACCTACTTACTTACCTATAAAGAAAGAAAGAAAGAAAGAAAAAACAATTTATTGCCACAAAAAACAAATTGAACAATTAAATCCTACATATTAAACATAAAACATAGTCGTAGAAGTTTGTGACAATAGGTGTCGGCGTCAGCATAAGCTGCTGGCGCCGTTCTCGGGGGGCGACGCTCAGCAGCGCTGGTTTTCAGCCGACACCCTTACTTTGTACTCCTACATTCCAGTCAGGTGCAAAATAGACAGTTTTGACAATATAGGTACAAAAAAAAAACAAATAATAATAGGAACTACATTAATTAAATTAGACAATAGCAAAAATATAAAAAAGGGGGGGGAACTAAAAAAAAAAAAAAAAAAAACAACGCGAAAGACTGCTAAAAATTCACCGTTCACGAAGCGGGGACCGGGAAATTCCCGACATGCGACCTATCACAAAATTATTCGGGAATATTTCGTTTATTGGTTGAGCAAGTTCAAAATTAAATGAATACCTACCTACGTTTACAAAAACGTCTCATCGGAAGTTTTCATCCACGATGATGACGTCTTTGGTGCATTTTGTTATCATTGCATATTTTTTACAAAAATCGATAAAACATACATAGGTATTACTTATCAAAAGTCCCCTTAGGCAAGGTTCCGTTGGTATGTCAGTGTTCCCTATTTGAATAGCTATGCTAATTCTTTGTCTGAACTCGTAACTAGACTAACCTCCACTAAGTACACATTTTATAAGATCGATTTTACCGTATCTAAAAGGAAAAAAAATTATTTCATTTTCTTTCTCGCATTCGGTTATTGATAAAAATAGGATAATATCCTCTTGCGTGAGTCTTTGCGTACGGTCAGCATCAAAAGTAGCTGGTCACTTTTGTATTTTCTCGTAATAACAGAATTGTCAATCGAGTATGACGTTTTGCACCTAACTGTAAAGCGATAAGGTATAAAAGTGACCAGCTACTTTTGATGCTGACTGTACCTATAGGGTAAATGACCTGTTGTATGTAACGTAACGTAACGTAACGTGTTGTATGTTGCTGTTGTAACGTGTCCATATAAACAAATTGACGTTTTAAATTTGAAAAATGACTTAAGCTACAACATACAACAGGTCATTAACTTAAGTTTTTCGCCTATACCAACTTCACCAAGAACAAATCAAAAATCCATCGTTAGAATAACTGCCGAATTTTTCAATGAAATGGTTTAAATTAGGAATGATGTCCAAAATCACAAACTGGGCCCAATTGCATAACATATTACAAGCTAATAGGTAGTATTAGCTATTTTGTATTGAAATTCACTAATGGGCCATTCTACTTTTAAGTAACCATTAATCTTTTGTGAAATATAAGGCGTACCTGGTGATTTTTTTCAAGTGTAAATAACTTATATACAAACTGAAACGACTAAATTTAATGTTTTAAAGCAATAAAACTTTAAATTCAAAGAAATTTTGTGGAAAAAATTGGTAACTCAGCGGAAAATACATCAATTTCCATACAAATGGCGGGGACATGCATGTCCACTGCGTTACCTACTTTATAGATAATAATAATTACTTTTTATACGTAGTGATAATTTTAAATGTAAGCTTAATTATGTGCCTATTTAAATCTTAAATGATTTAAACCGAGCACTTTACCGTTTTTGTAAAAAAAATATTTGAAGAGCACAGTACAAAATAATACTGGTCAACGAAAAGTAGAATGGCCCTAATAGTATTTGCTTGTATTTTGTTATGCAATTGGGCCCTGGGTTTTCACGGCTCGGTCTGTAGAACTTTGTCTGTTAAAAGAAGTCAGGGCTTCCGAGGATTATGCTTATTGAACGCAACAAGAACTAGCATGCTAGGCATTACTGGCTGGCTACTACGAAAAGCGGCTTTCGAAGTTCTTATCGTGCCGTCCCTATCACTCTTATGTTTAATACTATTAGCGTAAATAGAACGGCATGATACGAAGTTTGAAAATCGAATCTCGTAGTATAAGGCCAGTATCGTTTTACTCGTAGGCAGTGGCAAGGGGTGAAGGATGACTGCGTGGGCGCAGGCGAGGTTGCAGGCTCATTCGGTAGCGCCCACTTTTCCTTTCGGTTACATTCACCGTTCCAGATTACGTCAGCCGCACAGGTAGTGGGCAGAAACAAGCTAGCTATGTTTATTAATGAATGAATTTGCGCGGGATTACCGGAAACCCGAGTAAGCTCTACGCTGTATTTGTATCTACAACAGTGGTTCCCTACCAGTGGTCCGTACTGTGGACCACCAGTGGTCCGCAGAAGCCAAAATATGGTCCGCGAATGATTTTAAATTTCTTTTTATGTAATTTCCTATTGAGTTTTTTATTAAAGTTTCAGTTTGATTATTACAGTTTATTATTTTTATTAAGTATAGGACATAGTGGTCCCTGCTAACAAGAATAATATAAAAGTGGTCCCTGACCAAGAAAACTTGAGAACACCTGATCTACAAGATGTTTTTAAATCATCATCATCTCCCCAGCTTATATACGTCCAACTGCAGGGCACAGGCCTCCTCTCAGAATGCAGCAGCAGGTTTTCCTTCACCGTAAAGCTCATGTTAAACAAATGTTTTTTCGCACATAAATTCCGAAAAACTCAGAGTCAGAGGTGCGAGCCCGGCCTTAAACCCATGGCCCTCTGCTTGAGAGACCACATAGGCTACCATGGCTTTTTTTTTAATAAATCTAGAATATTCAGTAACTACCACTCTGCCTTCAGAGTAGGACTGGAGGGCTCGTAACCCCAACTGGCCGGGAACGTGGGCCGCTTCGGAGGCAACGAGGAGTGAACCAATATAAATAATCCTACACCAGCGGTGGAGATCTGTATTGCACGGCGTCGACTAGAGAAGCCCTATCCCGGGGCGGCCAGGCCAAGCGTCGCGTAGTCACTTTATACACCCGTGCGTCCACATCCAATGGCAACGAAGGAGAGTTCCATCGGAACGCACGAGTTGCACGAGTGTGCGAATTTTATGGCCGGCACAGACCAGATGCGTGTACATGTCACGCACCAATTGTAATGAATGAAACTATGTATAAGAAAGATGGCACACCATGTGCACGCATCTAGTGCGCTATCTTTCTTACGGTTTCATTTAGGTATTACGTGTCGTTATAGACAGACATCTGGTCTGCGCCGGCCTTTAGTAGTTATGCCTTTTGCGGGAGAGCCCCACATATCCTCTGTTTCCCCAAACAGGGCTAGATGCATAGGGTGCATTTGCCGCTCTATAAAAAGGCGAAATAGGTCAAAATGACTTAACATTCTCTCATAATTCACCTATTCATTTACCTATTTTTTTTACACAAAACTGACCCGTGGTTTGCCCTATCTCACTGGTTCAGTAACAGCGTGTTCGAGCCTTGTTGAGCTCTAGGTTGTACTTATCTATCTGGAAATACAGACGATGGGGGCGAATTCCATTCCTTAGCAGTTCATTAGGAGAGAGAGATGAGAGATGATGCGAAACGCTTCGTGCCGCCAATGGGATATGCATATGATGGCAGCGGGTCGGGTCGGGAGTACGTACGACTGACCTATTTACGTTTTACGTGGCGGTATGTGAACAACATCACACTGACGATGGACGCGGGGCGGTGTGATGTTGTTCATATACCGCCACGTAAATAGAAATAGGTCAGCCGCACTCCCGACCCGACCCGCTACCGACCTGCTTCTTTTATTATGAGGTAGGCAAACGAGCAAGCGGGTCATCTGATGAAAAATGATCATCACCGCCCATAAATACCAACAACTCAAAGAGAGTCACTGATCTGTTGCCGGCCTTTCAAAAAGGAGAGGGAAAAGGGGAGGGGGAGATGTATTGGGCCCCCGGCGCTCTCACTGACCGTACGAAACGCAGCAGGCGTCCTGGTGCTTCATGCAGGTGTACAGTGAGAGGGTGGTACTGCCCTGGATGAGCTGGCCCATTCGTGATGCAGCGACTAGCTACAACATGGCTCTACCACTACTAATCCTGCCGTCCTATGTGTGGTTTACGCTTAAATGTGACGTGTTTCATCCGAAGACATACCTAACTCACGTTTCTCTCACTCTCCGGGTCCCTAACGAAAATGATTACTTCACGATTACCTACCCGTAATATCAAATAAATAATCAAACATCCGTACACACTAACCTATATGTATTTATTTAGTATAGCAGAATGTTTGCAAATTCATTAAAACGAACATTTTTTTTTCCTTCGGAGTCGGAATTTGAACCCGCATCTATATCATTCAATTACACCATAGCCTCCCTCGCCAACCCACTTGAATAATTTGATTACTTACATATAGGAAGTGGCGTGCTACTTGTCTAAAGAAAGCATAAAAGTCGTTTTAAAAATGAAAACTATACTTACCTACCTTTAGATGGCCCAGGATTGCCCAGGCATTAAGAAAATAAAACTGCACTTTAGCTTGTCTTTCCTATACATTTTCGTCAAACTTACCCTAACTTATACCCCAACTATGTAATAGCATGACCCACAACATATCGTTGATCTTTGTTGTATTAAAACGTGCGCATGAGCAGAACAAAGAAAGTTGATAAAACAATAGGTAGGTACATATAAAAGGTGAACAATGTATGTAATGTGATCTTGCATCGGCTTGTATGAAACTGATCTTATTTTATTTTAGCATGCGACCGAAATGCAGTCTACTATAATAATAACTGTGCGTAGGTACAGTCAGCAGCAGAACTGGAGTAGCTGTTGAGGTGCTCAAAATTATAACTAATAAATAACTATTTAATCGAAAAACATCTTTTAATCAAGTCCCACTTGTCACTATACCCAAAGTGGTCTATATCGACCCCATGGGTCAATGAACTTCTGCGAGGGGTCAACGTAAGCCAAAAAGGAAACACACCTAGACCTCTGACCTAGATTAGAGGCCGGCGCAGATCAGATGCGCGTGTGTGTCACGCCACGCACACGCACCAGTTGTCATAAATGAAACTGTAAGAAAGATGGCGCACTAGATTCGTGCACATGGTGTGCCATCTTTTCATTCATTACAACTGTAGGCTTATTGACTAACGTTTCTGCAGATGCTTGCCTTTGCAATCACTATTTGAGTCGTTTTCAAAATAGGTGTACGTAACACAAAATAAACACAAAAGAAATTTGTTCCTTCATAACACAAAAAACACAAAGGATTTTATAAGGGTCAGTTCATCATTTAGATATTTTGGATTTTACTACAATAACGTCTGTATTCCCAAAAGGGGTGGGCAGAGCACACGAAAAGTTACACCGAAAACAAATCCATGTACATTTCGAGGCCACTTTTAGATATAAAAACGGTATAATAGTGACAGGTAGCTAGCCTATCGCCTACAATATATACCGTAACCTATTCCCATAGTCGCTTCTTACGACATCCACGGAGGAAATGGAGAGGTGTTATTCAAGTTGTATAAGTATATTTTTTCTTAGTTCTTTCGGCATTTTCTTTTTTCATACGTTCAAATTTTTCAGGATTTTCAATTTTTAATTTTTATCTGTAGCTCCTTTGACGTTCTGCTGGAGTCATTGGAGACATTTTCAATTACCTAAAAAGTGTGCAGCAAGTTCTACACTGTTTTTTTTTATTTCCGTTAACTTTAACTTCGACATTTGGCTTTTGATAGGTAGACCTGAATTTTGTTTTTTTTTATATTGAAAGAAAAAAAAAACGTAAATTACACCTACTGAATTGGCGGTCAATAATAATAATAACTCTATTAACACTTTTACACAATAGTTAGTGTCAAACATGACAGCATTTGAGCTTCAAACGGGGGGGCGACGGAAATAAAAAAAACACGGTGTATTTTACTTCAAATTATTTTTATTACCTACCAAAAGTATTAAACTTATTAGTTTTTTTTCGCGTACGTGATATGTATAGTAAATATACCCTATGTCCCTCCCACAACTGAGAATAGTCTAATGACGACTCCATAATATTATATAAAAACAACACTCGAAAAAAATTACCCTCCTTTTCTTCGGCAGTCGGGTAAAAAAATACAGACGTGAAACACAGCATTGTGCAGTATGTATACAGCCTTATCTTTTGTGTAACGTCACACAGCGTAACACATAGCGTGTGTTACACTCAGTGTCACACAAAAGAACAGTGAATTTATGGCGGCAACATGTCTTTCAAGAAGTTACAGAAAAATCTTACTAGATAGCTGTATACTTTTATTAACCATACGTTATAACTATTGAAAACTACATTATCCATAACACAACTTCACTTTTCAAATTTTACTTACCCGTGAAATCCACGTTATACAAGAGAATAATTTTGACGACAAAACATGAGCACAACACGTTTGGGTCCATGTCAGCGAAAACAATATGGCTACGCTGTCATTTGTTACGTTGGTAGTACCTTACAGTGTTGCTAGACTAAAAAATATTATGGATGCGTTCCTAATTAGATCGAATTTAATTGTTATCATCGTCACACATAAGAGTAACACAAAGTAATAAAAAAGTGGACTTGTAATAAAATTAGATTTTAAGTGTCATTTTTAAAGTTATATGAATTTACCTTGTATTTTAATTAAAACACTATCTCAGATAACATATTCAATAACAAATTATATGTGTAATTGAAATAAATATAGGCATTAAGAGTATTCAAACGGGCAAGGGTACTAGTGGGACAACTGTATTTTGTATGAACCACTTAAATTTTTATGTTTTCTTTTGTGCTACATTATTTTATGGAATAATTATTTGAAGTCAAAAAGTGATTTAAACTATCTGTCTTAAGTATAATAGTACATTACTGCAGAGGCCGTGAAGTAAGGGATTGATGGACGAGATTTGGGGTATACGGCCGAGTCGTAGACGAGGCCGGATAAAACGAGTCCAGCAATCCCTCTTCCGGCCGAGGATTGTATAGAGCTTTTCTCAAACATGCATCACCATCATCATCATCATCATCATCATCATCATCATCATCATCATCATCATCATCCATCCATCCAACCATCCATCCATCCGTCCATCCATCCATCCATCCATACATCCATACATCCATCCGTATCCATCCATACATCCACCCATACATCCATCCATACATCCATCCATACATCCATCCATACATCCATCCATACATCCATCCATCCATCCATCCATCCATACATCCACCCATACATCCATCCATACATCCATCCATCCATCCATACATCCATCCATACATCCATCCATCCATACATCCATCCATACATTCATCCATACACCCATCCATCCATACATCCATCCATACATCTATACATCCATCCATACATCCATCCATCCATACATCCATCCATACATCCATACATCCATACATCTATCCATACATCCATACATCCATCCATCCA
The DNA here is from genome assembly GCA_947563465.1 of Archips xylosteana. Classification (NCBI taxonomy): domain Eukaryota; kingdom Metazoa; phylum Arthropoda; class Insecta; order Lepidoptera; family Tortricidae; genus Archips; species Archips xylosteana. Next base: position 14,496,987 of record OX387353.1, on the reverse strand, counting down.
TACATCCATCTATCCATACATCCATACATCTATCCATACATCCATACATCCATCCATCCATACATCCATCTATCCATACATCCATCCATCCATACATCCATCTATCCATACATCCATACATCCATCCATCCATCCATCCATACATCCATCCATACATCCATCCATCCATACATCCATCCATCCATCCATCCATCCATCCATACATCCATCCATACATCCATCCATACATCCATCCATCCATACATCCATCCATCCATCCATCCATCCATCCATCCATACATCCATCCATACATCTATACATCCATCCATACATCCATCCATCCATACATACATCCATACATCCATCCATACATCCATACATCCATCCATCCATACATCCATCCATCCATCCATCCATCCATCCATCCATCCATACATCCATCCATACATCCATCCATACATCCATCCATCCATACATCCATCCATCCATCCATCCATCCATCCATCCATACATCCATCCATACATCTATACATCCATCCATACATCCATCCATCCATACATCCATCCATACATCCATACATCCATATATCCATACATCCATCCATACATCCATCCATCACCAGTAGTTTAGGCGGTTTTATAGAAATAAAAGAAGATAGATTTTTTTTAATGTCGTAAGTTTGGCTGTATGTAATTTTTCCTTTGTCAGTTTAGTGTTAGTAAGCAAATTTAAAAAGTTACAGCAGCGGACAATAATGGTTTTTCATACTTACTTTTATGGCCTAGGCCAAGAAGTAATGTAGGGAGCCATAAACAACAAACTTCATGGCTTCATTTCGTGACATTAACGCATACATTTCAAAGCATGTTTGAGAAAATAACATTTATTATGAGCAAATTAATTCCATAGGTCCGGTATTATTTATAACATAATATTTTTTAAAGGAGACAGACAAAATAGACAAATTTTACCTGAAAATAAAATTTATATTAAGTTACTTACCTTATTCCAAGCCTATAAAATTGAGATGGCACTTCCGTTTCCTACTGCGAACACGTGACTACCACGTGACCCGTGTCGTATAACCGCCACTATCCCCTCCCTTATCCAGCGGCCAGGCTCGGTTGCGCACCGAGCAGCCTCATTGGATTCTCAATTTAATTAATCTACCGTCTGTTAAGATATGACAGGACGGTAGTAAGCAAGTAAGCCACTGTGCAGAGTGCAGTTGGCGCCGATTTATTTTTGTTATGTAAACAATGGAGGTAATAATTGCTGAAATAAGCTGAAAATCAAGCTTAAGTACTAACTTAATTTTAATTTATTATATTAAGTTTATGACTCATAAATTGAACAAAAATATCAGCAGGCAGTAATTAAAATTAGGCTTGGAATAAGGTAAGTAACTTAATATAAATTTTATTTTCAGGTAAAATTTGTCTATTAAGTACATGTACCTTATTCCAAGCCTATAAAATTGAGAAGTGTTTGTTATCGGCTGCTGGATTAGTGGGATAGTATGGACGGACTGTGCAGAACGCCAATGTGAGATTAAAAAACAATGAATATAACAAATTAATCATTTTGTATTAATAAAAAACATAACGTAATAAAAAACATAACGTTGATAAGAATTTCTACAAATCATGTATTGAAATTATCTTAAAGTGTTTGAAAACATTTATCCAAGTAATTAGAACTTGAACACCGAGTGTTTATATTTCTTTTATAGAATTTGTGAAAAGTAGACGCACTTTTCCAGTTACCTCGAATCAAGATATCATTAATATTATGATTGTCAAGCCAGCTTGACGAAGCAACTGCGGATCGTACACTGCCTGCGCTGCTATCGATACCAGCGTCTCTCAGGACTGACTTGATCCAACCGCCTATGATTGTTCGTGAGGCTGGCTTTACAATTCCACAAGTAGAAATAAACAAGCTACTTATATCTCCTCTTCGGTTCTGAGACAGAGAAATTAACGTTTTGATCCAATATACAGGATCAATATTAGTATTCGAAGGACATTGTAATAATTTCCATCCAGATTGTCTGTTCAAGGCATTGTCCGTCTTAGAACCGAAGTTGGGCCAAAATATCACACTATTAGGTTCAATCACACAGCTAGAAGGACTTATGTTTAACAACGTTAAGTCATGAATCCTACGGCCAGAACACAATAATAATAAAATAGCACATCTCTTAGATGCCTCGTATAAACTGGTATCATTAGGCATGTGATCTTCTAAGTACATACACAAGTCTTTTACATCCCAGATGGGAGATTTAAAGGGTTTAGGTCTTCCAAGGGAAATAGCTTTAAGAGTTTGACGCACTATTACGTGGGAGCTAAGAGGTGGTCCAGAATAAACTGGGCAAAAGGTTGATACTACAGATTTATGTAGACAAATCGTACTATATGATAGCTTTTCAATAAGATGTAAATCAGTCAAAAATTTAGCAAGATCCTGCGGTCCTGGACTATTTTTACTTACATTATTAGTTTCACACCAATGACACCACCGGAGCCAGGCTGGTTTATAGGTTGATATGGTAGATTTACGCCAGCCACTAGCCAGTAAACCTTTCTGCTTATCGTCCCATGAATTTATAAAGGTGGCCCACCCCGTATCAGCCAGACTTCCAAAACCATCCGCTTGACATCTGAGGGTGGCCGTTGGGTCTGAACATCTACCAACCTGGATTGGAGATTCCGGATCTCGACTGGGCGAGCCAATGATCGATTCCTCAGATCGCTGCGCCAAAACACTTTCTCCCAATTGGGTACCACTATGAGATATGTACCTGTGGCTTCGTTAAGGTGAGTTAGCACTCGTGGTATCAGGCACGGCGGGGGGAAAATCCACGCCAGCTGATAAGCCCACTTCCGACTGAACGCGTTGATGAAAGCGGCTTTCGGGTCTATTGGGTCTAGAGAAACGTACGCTGGAACCACATGGGCTCTCTGCGATGCGAACAGGTCGATCTCTGGAATACCCCACATCTGAAAGATTGTTCTTGTCGCTGAGGGAAGTAAATGCCATTCTGACTGGCTTCGAAATCTCGAAAGACGATCGGCTTCGATATTGTAACGGCCGGGGATAAATTGTGCTGTCATATGGACATGATAAAGATCTAAGGTACTTAGGATATCGTATGTCATGTCCGTCATTCGCTGAGATTTGGTGCCTCCCTCGTTTCGCAGATATGACACAACGGTCCGGTTGTCCGACATAATCATTAACGAAGATTGGGTCAATCTTACAGCTTGAGAGGATATAACTTTCCTTACCGCAATCATTTCCAGGACATTGGAGTGCTCTCCTAGCTCCTGAGGCGACCACTGACCTGATAGCTTCATGTCGTTGAGCTGGGCGCCCCAGCCCTTGCCCGATGCGTCCGTCGTAAGGAAGAACTCCGGGGCCGGAGGATGAAGACTCGTTGAGAGGTGTGCGTGATTGATCCACCACTCTAGGTTGGGAACTACAGTCTGAGGCAGTTTTACCTTGACATTCGGGCTCGTGTCTAAAAGCTGGTTGGAAAACGCTAACAAAAGTCTGCTGTTGAGACGCCCCCTTGGAACCACAAAACTCGCGAAGTTCCACAAACCGAGAAGAGATTGAGTTTGTTTTAACGAAGTTATCCTTTTTGACAGCATGTCGCGGCACTTCTGCAGAATGTTCAGAATCTTTTCTTCTGGGAGAGATTTTACGTTGTTCCATGGGTTCCAATGGATTCCTAGGAATTCCATGGTACGCCGAGGTTGTAGATTGGATTTCTCGAGATTTATGGTCCAGCCTAGATCTTTCAAAATGTGCATTGTGAGACTTACTTGTTTCTGCAGATGTGCCCGATTTTGGCACGCCAGGAAAAAATCGTCCAAATATACGAGAACTCGTATACCTCGTGCTCTGAGTACCTGGGCTATCCAGTTTGTTATAGACGAGAAAATCTTCGGGGCTGTTGAGAGGCCGAACGGCAGACAGGTCAGTTGCCAAAGTCGTTGCCGAAATATAACTCTCAGGAACCTCCGGTGTGTTTCGCTTACTGGTATATGAAAATATGCGTTGTGGAGATCTAACTTTACCAGCCAATCCTGCGGTTGAAGAAAATCTGGAACTCTGTACATATTTACCAGACGAAACTTTGTAGTGTGTACGAATTTGTTGAGCCGTTTCAGGTTGAATACTGGACGAACTGCCCCCCCCTTTTTTGGAACCAGAAAAATGCTTGATACAAAACTTGGAGTCAGTGGGGCTGGTTCTAGAACCGTTTGTTTTAACAAGATTTTGATCTGATCGCACATCGCCGGGGTTTGATTTGTGTGCAATTTTGATGAAATTTGAGATGGATTTATCAAGGGTGGTTTTTTGGAGAACGGTATTCTGTAACCTGATAAAATTTTGAGTATGTATTCGGGGGCTTCGAGCGTCTTCCACCTGTCTACAAAATGGATCAACTGTCCGGCCTGAAAGGCAGCATAGTCAATCGTAGCGTCTTTGTGATCGCTTACCGTGTTTGTTTTTGTAATACTTATTGTTGGGAGCTCCTGTTGGACGAAACGTCTCAGATTTACGCTTCTTTTCTTGCGGCGGGGCGTAAACGCTGGTGGAAGGCCCTGGCTGCACACGGGACCTCGGGTACTCGTGTGATCTCTTAGAATCGGCATGAGAGACTCTTTGCGCAAGAGCTCGTTTACCTGCAGCTCCTTGCGCAGGAGTGCGTGGGCTGAAAAATACCTTTTCGATCCCGCCGTTACTATTTATGCAATCAGAAAATCGCTTATCGTCAAAAAGGTGTACCTGAGTGGGAGGGATTTTACGCAGAGATTCTTTCAGGCATTGATCCTTGACGAAGTGTAAAACACCGTCTCTGCGTTGCTGTATAATGTCTGCACGACGACCACAGACCATCTGTAACATATCTAAATGGATGCGTGTATAATCACCCTCAGAAAAAATATTATTAATTTTATCTTTTACTGCTGTTATTGTCACAGGCTCATTTTCAGATTGCAACCAGGATAATAAGGCGTCAAAGCCGTCCTTCAGTTTCTCATTTTGAATAATGAGAGCATGAGAAACAGCGGCGAGCGTTTTCTCTGTAACGGCTAATGCACGGTTACGATCAAAAGTTTTAATCATATCGTTACTGTCTAATTCTGTAAACCCAGGGGAAGAAACATACGTTTTTTGTGCATCTATATAGCGCACCTGTGCCCAGTTTGAGGTATTAAAGTGCTGTAATTTATCTAGAATATCTGAATGTTCTAGAGATGTGGTTGCACAAACTGATTTGAGGGTAGTTTCAAGTTTGAAATTAATATCCGTTTTTTCCCCATCTCCCGATGCGACGGGAGCGGGAGGCGTAGGGACGGCCTCTAAATGGTCCACGGCAAAAAGCGACAGAACATCAGAATCATTTTGTGCTTTTGCTTGAAAAGAATCACGTAAAGACCTTACCTCACTGGTTAAGATACCAACGACTTTTTCCAATTTGCGTACGCGGCGCTGACCACGCCGCCGGCGCTTGCGTTTGCGGGACGACGCAGAAGAGCTGCTGGATGACGAGCTCGACTCGACATCGCTCTCGAGCACCGGTCGCTCAGAAGGAGCATTTCTATCATTTTCACTATTTAAACTGTTCATTTTATCACGTGGTAGAAATAACTAATTACTTCTTGAAGAAGCAAAAATAAACGTGTTGCTTCTGCTAGAAACAGAACGCCAATGAGGCTGCTCGGTGCGCAACCGAGCCTGGCCGCTGGATAAGGGAGGGGATAGTGGCGGTTATACGACACGGGTCACGTGGTAGTCACGTGTTCGCAGTAGGAAACGGAAGTGCCATCTCAATTTTATAGGCTTGGAATAAGGTACATGTACTTAATAGAGTAAAAGTACACCTATTTTGAAAACGACTCATTTCTCTCTGTCAAACGGTATAAGATGATGACAGAAAGAGATGGTGAAAGCGAAGGCAAGCGTCAGAAACGTTAGACAATACGGCCTCTGGTGCGTGACACCTTAACCCACATAATACTTTCATCCCGGAAAATTGAGTTCCCGCGGGATAGCGAATGGACGAATTCTTCACAGACGAAGTCTCGGGCAACAGCTAGTAAGCCATAAATGAAGAATATGAACACTAAAGTGGTAAGAAACTCTTAGTCACTATTTACGTCCTTCTCCAAGGTTGCGTGTGCATTGACTGTTTCTGTTGCAATTGCAGTCTGTTCCTGAACTTTACGGCCGCAACATAAAACATCGGGGTCAAGGGGCGGATATTGTAGCCCCTGTACGTTTGCTGTTCTTTCTTTATCCTCCCAATCACAAATAAACACATGGGTCTTACAATGTTCATGTGAAATGTACAGTCAAACAATTTGATTCTTAGGCCATCATAGAACTCTATCTTAGTTAATGATTTTTTTGTCTATAACAATGCTTATCGAAAGACAAAGACAAAGTTCCATGGCTGACTGTACCCGAGTGATGTCATATTCAGTTGACATTCAATTTCATTTGAATGTTGTCTAATTGAACACATAAGTACCTATGTACTTACATACGTTACATCTATCTAAACCTATAAATAAAACTGAAACTATCTCGATATTTGCCTATGATAGAAAAGAAAGGATTTTCGGGTTTCCAAAGTAGGGGCTTAGCTTATTTATTTTTTAAATCTTCCACGTCGCCTAAGTAAAAACATTATACTTAGGTACTTAGGTAAGTTTTAATACTTATGCGCGTTTTTTTAAGTTGGTGTAGTACCTACATGAATTCTAACAGTCCTTCTTACACTAACACTATATCTACGTGTTATAGTCGCGTAAGATTGCGATAATGTTTAAGCATAACGGCTTCACGATTTCAGCAGTACAAGGCCTACCTACCTATATGACGCAATTTCTCTGTTATGCATTTTTTTACTTACCTGTACATTATCCATGCTGCCATCATATAACGTCCAACGTCCGTATGCCGTCATAATTGTTTTTTTTTAATCCTAGTTTCACATCACTGGCACAATAACACAATCGCCGTTGTTTTTTTTAAGTTTTTTTATCACGTTTTTTAGTGGCCAGTGCAGCACAACGTTAGTGCCAGCAGTTTCCAGTGACACTGCGGCCTCGACAAATAAACTGTTTAGTGTTTGATTAGCGCTGCGTGTGCAAATCACTCGCCGCACCAACAGTCTGGGCTATTCCCGTCTGTTACCACCACTCTGAAACTTGTAGTAACTCCTGTTACTACTTGGCAGTTTTTGTTTCCAGTTGTTGCCATATTTTAAAATATTTTTAAACTATGGCAATATTTTTTTTTAAAATGTCTACTTACAGAAATGTGGAAAATAACTTTTTTTTTAGACTTAAGTCACAATGTAAGCTGCCCTAAATAAAGTTTTAAGGCTCCAAAATTTCATCAATTTCATCATTATCTCATTCTACTCGTATACGTTCAAGTACAAGGCACAGGCCTTCTCTCAAAATGAGAGGGCAAGAACAACAATAATCAATACAAGTACCTACCTAATACAAGTTTAGTTTTTTTTATTATTAAAAAAAATCTGGTAATTATTAGTCTTAACATCAATTAGAACAGTCAGGGCAGTCAAGACTCGCCGTGAAATTGAATAAAATTTCTCATATTTATCAAATATTATTGGTAGCGTGAATTGAAAAAAGGAGGTGGTAACAACTGAGAACAAAAGTTCTGATGAACTAAGTATCATTACCGCCAATTCATTTCAGTGCCAGGTAAGCGATTTTACTTAGAAAACAAGTAGAGAAAAACCCAGTTAAATAACCAGATTTTGAAGTGGTAACAATGGGAACTGACCCAAACGTAGGCCCGGCACAGATTGAAACTCATTGTGCGCCTCGATTCATTGATCTGATTGAGTCAAACGATATTATTATGGTCCTTGGGCTCGTTGAGTACCACCAAGTACCACTAATTTGCCGTTTGACGCATTTAACTAACTATTTCCTTACAAACATTCAAGCACTGAGTATAATGCTAGGAGCAAGTGGCTGTGGGAGCCAAACTCAACTGCATAGTTGCACGTAGCTGTGAATATGAGACGCTGATAGCGCGATTTAATAAGGTCATACTCACAGAACTAATAAGGATAGAAATGTTATTACGTGTAATTCCTTCTAGAATCTTTACCTCTTACTTACTTACTTACTGCGCTGGCTCAAGGGCCCAAAGAGGATCTTGGCGTCCGACGCCAGAAGACGCCACTCAGCACGGTCCTGCACCACTTCACGCCAGTCGGTTCTTCTTAGGGCGTTCAGGTCCTTTGTGACTACCTACGTCGCTCCAGCGATATCTGGGACGTCCAACCGGCCGCTTACCGATCGGGCGCCCCAAATATGCTCTCTTAGCGGCACGATTCTCCTCCATTCTCTCAACGAACCCTCTACCTCCTCTACCTCTTGCTATTCTTTTTTGGGTTTTCTTATTAGTAAGTTATGCTTCTCACCAATGAAATGTACAGTCGACAAAAGCGAGGCCTGCCCAGTTTCAAAACAAATTTGCTTGCAGCCGTTGAAGTTCATTGGTATGGATTGGTATGGACAGATGTCTAGCCACTGCAAGCAAAATGGACATTTAAGGTGACAAGGCGACCTTTTTTTCGATGGTACCTAATCCTTTTTGAAAGTCAATCTCTGTCATAACTTGGTACCGGGCGAGAGACCAAGTTATACCAGTTCAGGAAAAAATAAGAAAAAGAGCCATGTCACTTAGTTAAGCGATAATATTCACATAAGATAAATAAATATCACGGAACAATTCACACCAATTGACCTAGTCCCAAAGTAAGCTAAGCAAAGCTTGTGTTATGGGTACTAGGCAACGGACAATTAAACATACTTATACAGATAGATATACATACTTAAATACACATTAAAAACCCAAGACCCGAGAACAAACATTCGTATTTTTCATACAAATATCTGCCCCGACACGGGATCGAACCCGGGACCTCAAGCTTTGTAGTCAGGTTCTCTAACCACTAGGCCATCTGGTCGTCAACACTAACACTTTTAGTACCTATTAGATATACTAAGTAGGCATAAAGTGGATTTTTTTTCTTATTTTTCCAGAACTATTAAAACTTGGCTTCTTGAGTTAAGAGTTTTAGGACAGCCTGTATATTTAGGGTCATCACATCAATATAATTTAAAAAGTGCTGATTTCAAGATTGCTGTTTGTTTTCAGTTTAGAATTATTAACGCGCATATTGTATGGCGCGGACCGAAATTCTGCCGCTCACGACTCACAAAATTACGCTCGTGTGGCCTCATCCTTTGTTGTTTTGGTCTGCGAGCTGTATTATACTCTAGCTACAGAAATTGGGTTATATTAGGCACCGTGTAACTTCGCTATATAACCACTTGAACGTCCATGGTTACAATAGTACCCAAAAAAATGGCGTCTTACGTCCATGGGCACCTCGGTAACAAAATACCAGGGTCTATGGAAGCCGTGGTGGCCTAGTGGTTTAACCTATGATCTCTCAAACAGAGGATCGTGGGTTCGAGTCCGGGCTCGCACCTCCGAGTTTTTCAGAATTTATGTGCGAAATTACGTTTGAAATTTACCATTACGAAGGAAAACATCGTGAGGAAACCTGCACACACCTGAGAATAAATTCATCATTCATAAATTCTGAGTGTGGAGATCCCAATCCGCAGTGGGCCCGCGTGGGAACTACGGCCCGAGCCCTCTCATTCTGAGAGGAAGCCTGTGCCCTGCAGCGGGACGTTACAGTAAAATTACATAAAGTTTACCACTGACAGATGGCTTGCCTTCATTTCATTTCCAACTTTAACACCATACAAATAATGTAGCTATTACAAAATCTGCAAACGTGGGTAACAATATCCTAAAATTGGCTTTATTTGTAGGTCGTTAAAGTTGAATATGAAATGAAGGCAAACCATCTGTCAGTGGTAAACTTTATGTAATTTTACTGTATATAGGCTCGGATGATGAGGACGAGGGTTTTGGCTAGACATAGAATTTTATTGCTGTCGGCTTTGAGATCCCGAGTCCAAGGGGGCCTTGGCGCACAGTCTCGTCAGTAGATAGCATAATGTAGGGGACAAGTGGCATAAAAGGGACAATTCAAAATAAAAGTCCACTTATGAAAGGGAAAATACACATTTTTTAACCCTTTCAACGCCAACGACACATATAGGTGTCACAAAGTACAGTGTCAAAGTGATCTTGACACAATGGCATAAGATTCAAAGCAGGTTTACTTACATTTTGTCGAGGCGTGGCGTAGAAAAGGTTAAAGATGCGAAAATAAACAACTAAGAATTGATTAATGATAATGAAAATTATTGTATTTAATTTCAATAGTTTAAATTACTTTAAATAATAAACGCTTCCTGTATAGGACTTTACTTACTTACTTTCGCTGGCTCAGCGACCCGAAGTGGATCTTGGCCTCCGACATTAAAGTGCGCCATTCCTTCCTGCTCTGTGCCACGTCTGACCAATCGGACACGTCCAGCTCCTTCAGATCTTTAGCAACTTCATCTTTCCACCGGTATCTTGGTCGACCCAAGCTTCCTAAATTTGAATTGTCCCTTTCAATACGTGTCCCTTCATGCCAAGTCTCCCCTAATAAATAACTAAATTTAACTAAAATCTGCATAAGCTAAGAAACAAAACAGCTGAAATTTCATCTAATGTTTATTTGAGAGAAAATGCTCGTCACAAACCGTCAAACATAATAACAAAAACCAATAAAGTGGTAATACTTGGTAATACCTACTGACCACCCCATTCCGATCAATCGATTTCGTCATTTACATGTCTTTACTCTTTGGACACAGACTGAAATCCTGAGTAGAGTTCCTTCTCAGGAATGTTCTACATATACTTCGTTTTTTTAGCATTAGAAATAGGGTAAACAATCTTGTTAAGTCTTTTTATCGAAAAACTCTTTTAAAAAAAATAGTAACTACTCCTTATGAAACCAAAAGAATTTATATGACCATTAGTCCTTTCTAATTGTTACATATTTGCTTTGAATTATTTTTCAAAAGTGTATTTCAATAAAAAGACACGTCTAGATCGCTTATCTTCTTTCGAATGCTAAAAAAAACGAAGTATACTTTTGTAAAATTATTAGATTAGATAAAAAAAATCAAAACAAACATACAATTAATATCCACAAACTAATCAACAATAAGTAGGAACATACTGTATCAGTTGTTCGCAATGAGTTTTGCGGTTCAGAGGTTGATCAAATTGAAATGCTCTTTAATTACCATGTATTTATATTATATACATACAGGCTGTTCCAAAGTATTAAATCATAAATCAGTCATTTCTCCGTTAATACGGTGGCGTTTGGTGAAATACCCTAATCGACACGTCCTATTCGTCTATGTCCAGAGGGTAGAGACACATTGTATAACATATAGTTGGAATTTTATAAGCTGGGGGTTTAGGACTGCAGATCTCATCTGGTAAAGATAACATTGTAATCGTTTGTTGAAGCCTACCGCTAATAACAAATCAGAACAAGTAACAAAAGTGCAAACAAATAGCTACAGTCTTCTCTAAAGGTTGAAATTGCAAAAGCTTAACTCATTAAGAAAGGCCTTTCGTCATTGCAAACGGTACTCAGGTGGATCGTCGGCGTTGTAGTGCGTCCATAATAGAACAAACGCGAACAATGTTATCTTTACCAGATGAGGTCTGCAGTTCTAAACCCCCAGCTTATAAAATTCCAACTATACCAGCACTAGTAGCACAGAACTATATTAGTGATCAAAATTATGATTGGCCAGCTTTAGAATAAGAAGACTTGTGAAACAGAAATTTTAATTCCATTTGTCAAAAAAGGTTATCGGTTATGATTAAGCTGATCCAAACTTTAAAAAATGTGGTGCAACAGCCCCTTAATGACATTTCCACTCTATTGGTTACATATATTATATTTATATGCTTGAAGTTACAAACTATTACAAACTAATATGGCGGGTACATCTTAATCTTATCGGTTGCTACGGCGACTCAGACGCATGTCACGTTCGATTTCATACTGGCGATGGTCGGCGCGCTCCAGAAAGTCTTGCCGGTCCAGATACCTGAAAAATTGAAATTTAACATGAACAAAATTTAAATTTAATTTAAATTTTTGTCTAGTATTTGGTAGCATAGCGTACGGTTGTGTGTACCAACTCTGAAGATGAACTCTGGTTGAGTTCGAAACGCGTCAGTGTAGTTTGGTGGTGGTGTTGGTTGGGTTTGTGTGATTTGTGTGTGTTCGTACAGTGTGGAGGTGGAGGAACTGCATGAACACGCATTTCTTACATAAACGTACAGGTCGATTCACAAGAGTTGGCACGAATGGATTGAACGAAAGTAATGTCACTTTTGACATTTTTTAAGAAAATGACTGATGCATGACATTTTCATATTTGTGTGAAGTGTATTCAAATAGGTAACACATACTTTCATTCACTCATTCGATCCATTCGTGCCAACTCTTGTGAATCGACCTGTAACTATCGTATGGTCTCGGGTGAGCGAAGTCATTGTTTCAGTTCATTATTATGGACCTCCGCAAAGTAACGCCTGATTCAATAAATTATTTAAAATTTCAAAGCTGCTTTTAAAGCTTCATTTAGACGATATGTTAAATATCGTTAAATTTGCGGTATATTTTGCCATTAACAACGGATCAGCAGCGAATGTCTTAAAACTGCGGCCAGTAACGCCGGAAGACGGGCAGCATTGTCCTGAATATTTACGGTATAACCACCTGCGGTCGCCAACTCGCCTGCCAAGCGTGGCGATTATGGCAACACAATGGTTAGCTTAAGCAAAAAACGGCTGGTTGCGGGCACGCGTTGGATGCGTATGGCGCAGGACCGATCTGTTAGATGAACCTTAGGAGAGGAGGGCCTATGTTCAGCAGTGGACGTCTTTCGGCTGAAATGATAATGATGATGTATCTATTATCTCCTCTAAATCTATAGCCGCGCGGCGTCGCAATGTAACGTAACGTCTAAATGACGCTTATCCCTGTTGAAGTACATCCAATAGGAGCCAACATTGTGCATTTATTTATTTGTATATAGTGGTAGCCTCTTAAAATACCGTACAGATTTAAAACTTTCTTTCACCAATATAATGCACTACCACATACACTATAGGTAACGCCATCAGAGTTGAAGTCACGCACACAACAACACGTCATGTAATGACAGCGTGATTTTGACATTTATTCGTACCGATAGCAAGTTACAAAAGACTCAACATAAAATTACAAGATTGAGTAAAAATTTCTTCAACCTATTTCTTTAAGAATAATTTAGGAAAATACATCTAGTTCAAACAGAACAGAAAATAAAATATTTCGATCTATTTTATATAAATCAGATAAGCATATTTTTCGCTATTTATAAAAATACCGATTTTTTTCTTGCAAATATTTCTTATCAGTTTCAAATTGATTTATTTCAAAAATAGGTTATATGAAAAAAGAAAAACATATACAGGGTTATTTTTAATTCACTGACATCCTCTTAACCCTGAATTCTTATCACTCAAACAAATGTTTTTTGTTTTACGACTTTTTAAAATGAAGCACTTTTTTTCCCATACAAATACACAGAGTATCGTAAAAATAAGAGGAAATCTCAAATTTTCAAAACGTTATTACACTAAAAATATAAAGTTATGACAAAAGCCGTAAAACAAAAAACATTTCTTTAAGTGGTAGGAGTTTAGGGTTAAAAGGATGCTAGTGAATTACAAATAACCCTGTAGTATTGCGTAAGTATTTCATCATAAATCATAAGATCACATAACTCACATTTTCATTCACTCAGTCATTTCATTCATTCACTATCTTTTTTGCAATCAGTACTTTATGCAGCTGTGTGTGTAATCATTCGCCTCAATTCTCGTGGCGTTACCTATATCTTTAATTAACGAGGGCTAAGTTTTATCGCCGGAACGTGCAAACATCTCGCGAAAAGCAGAAGTTGCGGTAACAGCTATGGAAGCACAGCAGCAAAAATCTCATTAATCACCACTAGGAGGTAGGGTAATTGGTCAAAAACTGCTGTGATCTATGACACCCCCTTAGATAGAAGACATTTATCCTATCAATCTTTGGTCATCCAAAAAAGAAGTAACTAAGGAACTGAATAATAAATAAATATCATAATGGTCATAGAAGTCTTGTCTATCTTGTCGTTAACTATAAACCCACTTATTTAAATTATTGTTACCTTAAATACTTATGAAGGAATATAGTTTAAAAATACGTTATAAGTTTATAACTAAGTGAGTGCATGCTCTAATTAAAACTAAAGTGGTAAGGACGGTGAATCTTGGTCCCCCGTGATACAGTTTACACTAGTACGGGGGTCAGTTGACGCTTAATCTGCCTTTGTTTTTTTTTTTTTACCATAATAATAAAACATGTAAGTAGAAATAAGCATTTTTTTTTGGCCAAATAAAATATTTGTATTTGTATTTGTATCATGGGGCAATGCTTACCAATTGACCTAGTCCCAAAGTAAGCAAAGGTAGTGTTATGGATACTTGGCAACGGATAGACATACTTACATACCTAGATAGATACATTCTTGAATACACTCAAGACTCAAAAACAAAAAATCAAATATCTGCCCCGATGCGGGAATCAAACCCGGGACCTCAAGTTTCGTAGTCAGGTTCTCTAACCACTAGGCTGCTTGGTCGTCAAAAAAGAGCACATCAAAAGATATTCTTTCCATCAGCTAATTTTTTACAACATTATAATAATAATAATAATATTAGGGGACAATCTCACACAAAACAACCTAGTTCCAAACTAAGCAAAGCTTGTACTATGGGTACTAGACGATGATAGACATACTTATATAGATAAATAAATACTTAAATACATAGCAAACATCCATAACTCAGGAACAAATATTTGATTCGTGCTCATCACACAAATAAATGCCCTTACCGGGATTTGAACCCAGGACCTCTTGCTTCGTAGGCAGGGTCACTACCAACTAGGCTAAAGCGGTTCTTAAACATAAAACATAACATACCCATTCTTTCCTTTATTGTGATTCTGTACTTCATCAGCAATGTCTTGTTCCTTCTTGTATGTCTCCCAGTCGAGTTTGGATTTCTCCAGAGTGGACAGTTGGTTTTTCTTGTTAAGTTGGCCAAGAACATCTTTTAAACCAGATGTACGGCCTCGTGACAACGGCGGTACAGGTTTGCTTCCTGAAATTATTGTTTTGATACATAACTTTCTTATTGAAATAAGTGGGGCAACTTTAGTAATTACGCTTAGCTTCTAAGAGAACATGTTGTAGTAGGTATCAATATTGTAAATTATATAAGTACTGATTTAAAGTAGAGACAACAAGAGTTTATTATGAACAAATTTGATTGTTATGCGGAAGGTTAATTTTTGTATTACGGTATTGTCCCATGCATGATATATGGATGCGAGACTTGGTCACTGACCAACAATGATAGAGAAATTGGCGAAATGTCAAAGAGCAATGGAGAGAAGCATGTTGGGAGTTAAACTAAAGGAAAAAATTTTAAATACAGAGATAAGATGGAAAACCAAGGTTATGGACATAATAAATCGAATAGACCATCTAAAATGGGGTTGGACAGGACATATGCTACGATGCAAAACCAACAAATGGAGTAAACAAGTCACCCTATGGAATTAGAAAAAAAGGCCGTCCAAAAACAAGATGGGAAGATGACATCCGTATAACCTTGGGCCTTACTGGTCTAGAGTTGCAGAAGACAGATTGCAATGGAGAAAGTTGGAGGAGGTCTATGCCAAAAGGCACACCAAACTGCGGGACATCCTATAGTTTATTTTTTTATTTATTTTATTACCTATAATGTTTTTTTTTTATCATTGCATGTAATTGTATCCTCGTTTCGGAATAAACGGCTATATATATTGTCGCCTATAGTCAACACTGGCATTCAAGAGGTTAAATATAATTACCTGTTGCGACGCTTTCTGCAGTTTTTACTTTCTCTTTTATAACATTGTTCTCTACAACAATAGTTTCACCCGCAAATTCAAATATTCTCCTCTCCCTAGCTTTGTCATCATCATTGTTAGTTTTAGCTTGTGTTTTGGGTTTTTCTACTAGCTTTGCAGGTTGAGGAGCAGTGGGAGTTTCTTTAGGAGCTGTTTTAGGTTTAGTATCTGTGCCATCTAAAAACATGGCCCACAGATCATCCTCTCTTTTCTTATCTTCATCTGGACTGAGTTTTTGTTCGGGTTCTTTAGCCTTTGGTTCAGGTGTTGGTTCCTTTGTGGTATTTCTTGTCCTTCGTTTTTTTGTGCTGTCTTTTTCTTGAGCTGCTTTTCGTTTTTTAGTTATATGATCTTGTTCTTTTTCAAATTGTAAATCAGTCTCCTCATCAGCTGAATCCTCTTCAGACAACTGTTCTGGTTCCCCTGGTACAAATTCTTCATCACTCTCACTATCAGACGACATCTGAAATCATAACAATTCTATTTTAATAATATAATTTATACATTTTACAATAAGTATTAGATTCTAATATGTATGTATGTATATGTATGTTTTAATATTTACCTCTATTAGTTACAAAAAAAAGTGAATACTCTGAAGTGAATCATCAATAATAAATAAAACTATCATAGTTGCATGAAATAATTTATTTTATGAACAAAATTTACACAGGTTTTTTCTTATCTCTGTTCCTATTCTTAACATTAGAAACTTCATAAAAGTTGCTTCCTGTTTTGGTACGACGTTGCGCTCTTTCAAATGCACGCCTCTCCTTTGCTGTCATCTTCTTCTTCTTAGCAGTAGCATCCCCAGATACTGCTTTACGTTTCTTGCCCTGCTTTGCTACTTCTTCAACTGTAAATGAACCACTGGCTGCTTCTAGTTTCCTCCGTCTCATTTCTTTAAGAGTTTCAGGATCATTGGTAAAGTAATCTTCAACATCACTGCATTCATTTTCATCATTGCTATAAAAATCACTTATGTCAGAGGAGTCATTTCCATCGTCTTCTTGCGTGTTATCTCCCTCTTGCGATTCTTCTTCATTATCACTTTTATCATCTGCATCCTTCAACTCATCTGGTATAGTAACAGCATTAAGTGGTTTCACATCATCATCATTGTCGAATTTTAGTCCTACACGAATTTTAGCAAAATCTTGTGCTATAACTAAATTATTTATAATAATAAGTGGCTGTTCTTTTTCAACTTCCTCCTCATCCTTTGCTGTGTTTGTAACTTCTTCTGTAGGTGTTTCTTGAGGCTTTTGCTCAACTGTGGTTTCCTTTTCTTTCTGCTCATCTTCCTTGGGCTGCTTTGAAAGAGGAACTTCGAATCCTTCAGGAGCAACATAGAAAGGTAGTTTTCCTCTTTGCCAATCATTAAGTACCATCCTTGCAACTTGATTGATATCAGGCTCCCCTTTTTTCAACAGTTTCCCTGTCCTTGCAGCCATCTTTTCCAAAAATTCAGTTGCTGTCTCCCAACCATCAATTTTGTATGTCTTTACCAAATATTCTTTTCTTACTCTTTTGATGACTTCTTCAATGTAATCTTCTGGGTTTTGTACTAGTTCTACTCTCACTACTCCTTTTAGCACTTTTTCTGTGTCTGTTTCAGCTGATGGATAGACCACTCCAGGGCAATCAATCAGAAATATTCTCTTCATCAGAGTAATGTACTGCCAAACCTTAGTCTCACCAGCTATAGGTGCTACTTTACATACTTTCTTGGACCTCAAAGTGTTAATGACTGATGATTTTCCAACATTAGGATATCCAATCAGCCCAACACTTATCTGCTTCTTGTCAATGTGTAATTTTCCAAATTGCCGCAACAGATTGATAAGGGATCCCTTCCCAAACGGATGTGTGAGAGATGAATGGAAAGCAACAGTAGGATAATCAGCACTGAGAATAGCTACCCACCTCTGTGTCACCCAGTTGGGCACTAAATCAACTTTGTTTAGAACAAAAATCAAATGTTTGTGTGCTTTTTCTTTTTTCAGGAAATTTTCAACAAATGGGCTTCTGGTCCCCATGGGGTCTCGAGCATCCAGGACCTGCAGCAGTACATCAGATGAATCAATTACTTTGTAAAGCTCATTCCAAATCCTTTTACTCATACCAGCTCCAAACACCCAATCTCTCTGTCCTTCTTTGACTCCTGAATCTTCCCGAACCCTATCTATGTCTTTGTTCTCATCATATTTGTCAGTGTTTTCTTCAACAGCCTTTGACAGTGAATCCAAGTCTCCAAACTTTAAATTTACTCGTTTTCTTTGTTTTTTTGGTCCAAATGTTTTGTCGAAACCCTCAGTGTCTAGTAAGTGCACTCTGGCTTGCTTGGCCTTTTCATTGAGTAATGTTATAGGCAAATTGGTTGGTTTCATAACAACTTGATATGGATTCTTGACAACAGCCCCAAATTCATCTTGAAACTTTTGAAGGGCATTTTGAGAGATCACACGAGAGTTGCCGAACCACTTTTGATTAGGTTCAACGCGAGCTCTGGTACCCGAAGGCAACCAACCTTGAAAAGGTGCTGGGGATATAATTTTACCAGTTTTGTCCCTTTTGGCTTTAAAGTTACGGTACATCTGCAACCGTTTAATAGTTCCTTTGGTTCGGGGATTTCCGACACCTTTTAATCCCTCAGTTGGTCGATCTGGGTTCATGGAGTGCCCAGATTTATTGAAACCCTGCTTCCGGGGAGCCCCGGTAGCAGAACGCACTTTCCCCATTGTGAAAACTTTGTTTAAACACTTTTTTAATAAACTAACACTATATTCTCAATAAATATCACGAGGTTAACAAAATAGGTTATGAAGAGAATCACCACCAGAATGTTACGTTTTGGCGAGGCTAAATATCGCCAACTTCACGTCAATGGATTGTCATGTTTTTGATAAACTATCTTATCGTAGGCAAAGGAAAACAAAGACTTACCCTGAATCAAAATGCAACGAAGCACTTATTTTCTGAAATCCAATAAGCTTTTTCTGTTTTGTACGATAAAATCAATACAATTCTGAAAATTATCGCCACAGTAGAAATCTCTATTGAAAGTCAGTTTAGTTTGCTTTGCTGCTAGCTTCACTAGTATTAGCTTAGCATGAAGTCAAGGTGTTGTCAGACGTAATCTATAAAATCCTATGTTACACAAAATCCCTTTGATTTTAATTTTATATGAAAAATAAATTACACAAATTAGTACACGAAAACATAATAAACGAAAAAAAAATCGTTAATTCACCACCTTTTAAAGCCTTAAACAGGATATCGTTAATTTTACCTATTTTTATGCATTAACAACATTTGCATTAATATCCCGTAGTAGTTTATTGTCTAAGGGTATGCCAAAGAGTATTGTAATATTATATGAACAAGAGTGGCAACTCTATGGTCAAATATGCATGTATGGAAGGTGCTGCCGCCCTACGGCTGCTCAAGAACTAATGTGACGTTTCTATAGCTGTATACCTATCTATATGTATATGTTGGTAGTGATGTACAGCTATAGATACGCATACCTATAGCAATGTATAGTCAAGGATTTTAATTGATAGGCTTATTGCCACTATTCGTATTTTAGCCGTCTAATTCAAATCAGCATATACGAAGTATAAGCGGCTAAACTCGATTTGCATTATACGGCTAAAATACGAACATTGGCAAGTGGCCTATCAATTAAAGTCCTTGACCGTACAATTTGGTACGCCATGGCCATGGCCGATGAATGACAACTGACTAGTTTGACAAGTCAACCAAGATGGCCGCTAATTTAGTTCTTCGGCAAACACCAGAGATCGCTGTAGTCGCATGAAAAGTGATGATATATGTAAGTGTGCCCCCCCTGGGGTATGCGCGCACGAGCAACTTTGTCTCCGCGACTATTTTATCAAGTCTGTGTATTTGTACCCTGGGGGTCGCGGCGCTACGTGTGGGCACTTCCATACTAACCCATAGACTTGATAAAATAGTCGCGGAGACAGTTGCTCGTGCGCGCATCTAACCCTTTCATTTGGTAACACTGCACGTTAACCATAGACGATTGCCTAAAGATTTTTTCTTAATCGATCCTGAAAGTCTCACGTGGTGGAATCGATTCTTAATTTTGGAAAGGTCAGTTTAGTTTAGTTCATGTTTGCACGTCACTATCACTGACTGACGTTTCCGTCCGGAGGAAAAAAATATTTCAAAACGTCATTCAAGGAAGGCAATCTTATTGATAAATGATAATAAATTATGTGCTTCGTGTGATTTTATAAAGTTTTCAAATGACATGATGCCGTAATTTACAGAATAATTTAAAGATGTGTATCGCATGATGTATGTTGATTTTAATGTGCTCCTATGTTGAGTATCGACTGTTGTCGTTGTGTCGAAAAACAGTTTCTCTTTAGTGAAGTAATTCATGACCAAGAAAACTGCCCCGATGCCTTTAAGCATCAGAACCTATAAGACAACATGTATGACATGTTGTCAGAGTTCCGAGTGTCTGAATTCGATTCATTCGTGGATGTGTTTCGATTAACACCAGGTGATCCATTAGATACGTTTGGGGAGATGTGGTATCCAGTGTTTTTATGGTCGCTGTGTTCCTCAGTGTTCGTGCATACTTGTGCGGGCCTTGTCGCTTTCGGAACTTTAAGAAAACACAAGTATGGGAAGTTCTTTCCAGTCCTTTTAATAGTGATGGGTGTTGTGAGCCCAGTGACAGCTGGAGTGGCGAGTAGTGCTGCTGTAGCATTCATATACCGCGCTGCCAACATGGCAATGCCGCCCATACACGCCATGATCTGGGGAATAGGACAGACAATGCTCGGAGCCGGCATTGGTTTCACAAGGATTTTAGCAACTTTGTAATATGAGGTGATCAAATTAGGAAATTGTGTTGCGTCAACCCATGATATAACTTTAAAATAATTAAAAGTCAATTATCTTAGCATTATTATTATATAAATGGCATGGGAAGGTGCAGATATATTAAGCAAACTATCACTGGTCCTTACATATAATGGTAAATACTCATTAAGTGATATATATAATGAGGATGCTGTAAATAGTATTTCTATGGTATGTGTAATTGTTATGCATACTGAATCCATATTAGAATTTGTAATGTATAATTTGAAAATTAAAAATAAATTTTATTTTGCTATTGGCATGAAATGAGTCACTAAATTAATGTTTTAAATGTAAATATTATGGTAATAGCATATATGTTCTATCCTTGACAGGAACTATTGTGATTTTATTGAATAATTTACATTTCAAAGAACTAAACCAAATGTTTTGTTTGACTTGTTGGCTACCTAAAAACTTGACAATGAAATATGTTAATGTAGCTAAACCCAACTAACTGACCGTCTGTCATACACTGGCATCAATTACTACTTAATCATGCATTAGTAACTGTTTAACATAACATGAAAAATTGTGAGCCAAAAAAAACATGTTGATTAGCACCACTCAGAAACATTTAAGTTACTTAAAGGTCTATTCCGTAGTTACATTGACAGTTCCATTGATGGAACTAGATGGATTTTTTTTTTCCGAGTAGTTACATTCAACAAAGAGGGTTTCCTTAATGGAACTAGGTGGACTTTTTTTTCCATGTAGTTACATTAATAATGCAGATTTAATAACTTTGGTCATAATGATCTTTTGCTATAATAACGTTTGCCCTAATGTAAATGCCATAATATTGTTTGTCCAAATATTGAATATCCTAATGCTTATTTGCACTATTTCCTTAAGTACTAATAATCATAATATGTCTTAATAGTCACATGCCCTAATAATGTTTGACATAATCTCTTTTGTACTAACATTGTTTGTCATGTATATGCATATTTGTCATAATAATTTTATACTCACCATCATCATCTCAGCCTATATACGTCCCACTGCAGGGCACAGGCCTCCTCTCAGAATGAGAGGATTTAGACCGTATTTAAGGAAATTAACATTTAATAAAAATTAACAATAATTCAACTATCCCTCAATAATTTTTGCCCCACTATTGTAATAAATAAAAAAAAATGGGTCATATATCATATATCATAAAAGTGATAAGCATTAGGATATTCAATATTTGGACAAAAAATATTATGGCATTTACATCAGGGCAAACGTTATTATAGCAAAAGATCATTATGACCAAAGTTATTATGGATTTTGATATTAGGACAAAAGATTATAATGGATTCCAATATAGACCCCCCCTATTTAGTGCCATTAAATTAACTCTGCATTATTAATGTAACTACATGGAAAAAAAAGTCCACCTAGTTCCATTAAGGAAACCGTCTTTGTTGAATGTAACTACTCGGAAAAAAAAATCCACCTAGTTACATTAAGGAAACCCTCTTCGTTGAATGTAACTACTCAGAAAAAAAATTCTATCTAGTTCCATCAATGAAACTGTCAATGTAACTAATCGGAATAGACCACTTTTGTATACTTACAAAACTCATACAATTTCAACATAAACCTGATAATCTGGTAATGGCAACTACTCTTTTACTTGAAATCAATATTAACTTTATTATTAAAATCTCCATCTGTAAATTGTTTGATTATTTATTACCATAAGTCACACTCCAGCGGGCATTTTGGTGGCACGTCATTTGGTATGGTTTACAAAAAATATTTTAATTAACGAGTATATGTACTTAGTATTTGCAACATACTCGTAATCAATCTTAAATTGTCTACGTAATACTATTTGAAGTGATAACTGATAGCCCATTTAAGTGGTGGCATGTCAGAATGCTAGATAAGGTTCACAAATCAATCAATTCATTTTCGAGTAGTCAGAATAAGGTATTTGTACTTAGTATTTGGTACCTAGTATTTGTAATGTGCAATTCCAAATATCTTAGCAACTAAGGTTGTACGTTAATTAGGTGTTTATTTTTTCATATCCATTCAATTTTAAATAAAAATAAGATTGAATAGTATGTGGTATATTTATTGTGGCCACTTAAATGGGCTATCAGTTATCACTTCAAAGAGTATCTATACATTAAAGACTAATACATGATAACGGGTAACTGATTAACTATGTTACAATACTAAGTACATTATAATACTCGTAAGTTAAGATTTTTTTTGTAAACCTTACCTTGCCCTGAAAATGCCCGCTGGAGTGCAACGTATTTTTATTACTTCAAAACACATTCCTTTCTAATCTTACCACTGTCTCTCTTGTTTATCCCCGTATAAAAAGAGGTTTAAAGGTTTTAACCTTTTGAACGCCACACATCCTTTTTGTAATCAAAATTGATTCTCATGCGGATAGGTTCATTTTTGTAAAAAATGTGTTGTTCAAAATGTTAATAATTAGTTACTTACCTTGGAAAAGCTATCTGTGTATGAAGGATTTGCCACACTGGATGCGTTCTGCGGTAGTGGTCAGGTCAAATTGAATGCAGCCTGCATTATCAGAATCAGTGCGGCACCGCAGTCTCCGGGCCCAGCCACCGGCTGCGCGTCGAGACTCCGACGACGGCACTCTACCTGTCTCGCCTGCACTACACAGTGACGGCGAAAGATGTGGTGGAGTACATCCGGAGCGCCAAGCAGTACACCGTGAGGGTCCAGCTTTTGGAATCGAGCCATGAACGAACGTTTAACTCGTTCGTGGTGTTGGTTCCGACGCAGGACTGGGGAGCCTTGACGATGGAGCAGTTTTGGCCTAAAGGAGTAGTGTTCCGGCGTTTCCGTGGGCGACCTCGGGTCTCCGGTGCTACTGACGCGACACCGGCTCTGCGGGTGTCCTGAGTGTTTGATGTGTGATGTTTAGTTTTATGTAGTTTTAAGTTTTAAATTTGATTATGTATGTTACTCTGTAAGGTATTTATCTATGGGCCTATGCAGCCTGAATTAAATGTTTATTATTATTGTTATTATTATTATGTATATACAACATTGTCGGTCTCTATATATTTTGTATAGATATGCGATCTGACCGTGCGGTCCACGCGGTCAGATCGCACGCACGCGCAATATATAGAGACCGACAATGTTGTTCCTACATAATGCGGGCTGCGTTCAATTTGACCTGACTGCGAACGCAGAACACGTCCAGTGTGGCAAATCCTTTAGTGTAATGTGATATAAAACTCTTTTGCAACAAAACTCTCTATGATGAAAAATGATAATAATTTAATTTGGTGTCCGTTTTATATTTTAGTCCTTTCAATTTGATTTGCTATGTGTCCTGAATAAATATAATTAAATGTTTTTATGTAAAATATTGATGATGATTAAATAATAATTGTAATGGCCTGTAAGCATGGCAGATAAAAATATTAAGTTCAGTAATTTATTGAATCAGGCGTTACTTTGCGGAGGTCCATATTAATGAACTAAAACAATTACTTTGCTCACCCGCGACCTACTAAAGCCCTACCTAACCTAACCTAGGTCGCGGGTGAGCAAAGTAATTGTTTTAGTTCATTAAGTTCAGTATTTCTTTACATATAGTCCGGGAGGCAGCAGCTTTTTAAACAAGTCATTTTATGCCTGCTGATGTTAATATAGAAAAGAGAAAGCATGTGGCTCATGACGAAATCGATCGTCAGCTGGTCCAGTTGCGGTGGATGCGAGAGTGGGAAGCTGCGGAATACGTTAAAAAAAAATCCGAAAAATATTTTATACCACATGAAATTTTTAGGGACAGCTTCTTTACTAGTATTGTGAAGTAACGATCGGTATAAAAACACTAATCAAAATAGCCTCTGCCTCCCGGACTAATAAATTATACTGTGATTATGATTAATTGCTCATTGATATCTCTATTTTAGACCCACCGAATGTCACAAAAATGCTGGCTTTCTGTGACCTAGTATTAATTTAATAACATTGAACAATTACAAAATTGAATGAGGTAATAAATAATTTACACAGTTAAATATGTAAGTTTAAACAATATTTCTATTATTTTAAACATTAAACTACCGTGAGACTCACTCATAGTGAAAATAAACGGATCACAAGAGGAAGGGCTACGGATTAGCCCGAAACATGTCGAGTTAAACTCGTTTTGAGACGTGAGTGATCCGTTTATTTTCACTATAATATTTCTATTACTTTTATTCAAAGTATGCATCTATATTGTACAGTTCTTATACTAAATATTTGTATGCACAAATTATCTATCTACCTAAACTTTGGTACTTACCCATGTAATCAATAAACTTAAATTGTATAAAATAAAGTGTATTTGGATTTATACATAGAATAGTGAGTAATGCTAGAAGTAGCCTAGGAATGAGTGATTTGCAATTAAAAAATATATATTTGTAGATGTTATATGAAAGAATGAGCCAACCAGGACAATTATATTGGAAATGGTTTATAGATTGAGATATTGAGTCCTGAAATTTGTGCTTGTTTACATATTGTTTTGTTCTGAGCATTAGCTGTTAATTCTTGTCCTTTATTTTTTCTTTCATTCATGTATGGTCTAGGACTTTAATTCATGAGCCACCATGGAACCATTTCACAGTAAACGTCATAGTGACATCGCATTAATTAACAAGGAAAATCGTAATGACTTTTCGTTTGAAAAGGTTCCATGGTGGCTCATGAATTAAAGTCCTTGACTGTACCTACCTACTGTGGAATAGGTACATACATCTTGGTTAGTTTTCTCAAGCAATTTCACTGTGCCTTATAATAGGGTGAAATAGAGCAATCTGTGAGCATTTGAATTAAACTCATAGCCTTTGCAGTAGCTATAGGATGCTGTATATAATATCCATGAAAATCTAGAGATATTCAATTTTATTGTCCTTCAGTTGTTTTTGTTTAACCCTTTGAACGCCAAAAACGCCTAAAGAGGTCGTGTACCGTGCCGTGCCTACCACACCACCGACGCTTATAGTGGTCATGACATTTATTGCCACAGAAACTTTGACACGCAACGCAACATTACGATTGAAATTTGCGTTACTATAAAAAAAAAAAAAAAAAATAGTTTATTAAAAGAAGGTATCTTTACAAAAATGTTTACCATTGGTCCCACACTAGGCAATGCCTGTCACGTGGCAACCAGGATTCGGGGTACATACAAAAAAAAAACTAAAAATATTTAAATTAAGATATCAACTTATAAACCGCAACAAAATAAAGGTAGAGATAACATAATATGACAAAAGCTTTAATTTAACTACAATAAGAAAGAGGGGGTTGGTTAGACCGAAACAGAGTGTGTTTGTTGAGTGTGTGTGTTTCGTGCGAGTGAGTGAGTGTACGAGATGGTGTGTGAGTATGTAGGTGCGTGTGCAGCCACCTAGACAACAACCCTGAGCAGACTCTCAGTCTCTCCATAATTAACTTACTTTTTTTTTTGTTACTTTTCGTCTACACTCGGTTTGTTGGTGGGTGACACATTTGTACTCGAAATGGGGCGTTTAAATGGTTAATCTGCCGTACAATTTTTATACAGAAGCATAGGTATGGACGCAACTAGATATATCTTTCTATATACTAACTCTACTCTTTGATATATCTAGATTTTCATATCCTAAAATTAAGGCCGGCGCAGACCAGATGCGTGTGCGTGTCACGCACCAGTTGTAATGGATGAAACTGTAAGAAAGATGTCACACCATGTGCACGCATCTAGTGCGCCATCTCTTAGTTTAATTTATTACAACTGATGCATGTGCTTGACGTGACACGCACGCGCATCTGATCTGCGCCGACCTTTAGACTTCAGTTTTTACATGGAAAGCTAATCCTGGATGGTTGAAAAAAGTTACTTCTCCTAGCCTAAAATGAAACATGTAATGTGATTTAAGTATCTAAGTAGATAATTGGATATGGTGGTTTTTGTTGATACAGCACTGTTAAAACAGTAAAGCTATTGCGTTTTAGTTCTTCAGCTAGCAATGTACCTATTGTGTAGAGGATTTGGTTTAGGTAAAATAACTTTTTCATATTTATCCAATGGTAATAAATAAACTTTATTTCATATACTACAGTTTTCTTTAAAATACATTTTCACCTAATTCATATTAGATTTTATATTAAATAATAAACAACAGACAACATTGTAAAACAAACTGCATTTATTTTACAAAGTACTTCCATGAGAGTACTTTGAAAATCTTTTCCGAATTTCATGAAATCGCGAGCTTTCCTCATCCTCCTCATGGCTTACCTCATGTATTGTTTCTTCCAACATAAGAGGTAGCTCCAACTCTTCTCGAGTCAATGTTGACTGCAAATAAAAGTTTTAATAAGTTAGTCATTCAACAGAACTGTATGTATGTAAATGATTGTTTTATTAAGGAACAATACTTACCTCATGAACCTCTGATTCTATTCTACTCAATCTGTTAATTTTATCTTGCAAAGCTTTTGTTTCAGAAGTAGCATCTTGTAAAGCTAGTTTCAGTTCCACAATTTCCCTCCTGGCATTTGATAATAACTTTTCTGTTGTTTCTAAATTGCCTTTAATATCATGATTGTCGGCTTCTAGTCTTGTTTTTGCACTTGCAAGATTTTTTATTTTATTTTCGTAAAGCTTAAGCTCAGAGTCAGTATCAGCCAAGCCTTGTGCAACACTTGTATGATCTTTTTGCAAATTGTTACACATCTGCTTTAGATATGACACATTTTGTTGAAGAAGATCTTTCTCCTCTGAAATTAACTTGACTTCATTTTCTAGTGCTGTTATCCTACAAGTCATTGCGGCAATGCGTGATGACTGGGTATCTATTAGGTTTTCTTTGTCAACTAATCTTTCTTCCAATGCCTGTATTTTGCTGATATAGGATTGTAACTGTAATGATTTAGAAGCAGATTCACTTTCTAATGAATGATTTGTGTTTTCGAGAATATTTGCTTCAACAGAAAGACTAGCAAAATGTTCCAGCATATCTGATCTTTCTGCTTCCTTCTGTGAAAGCATTTCTTCAATTCGCCTGATTTCTGCTACATAGTGCTGTAATTGTTGCTTAAGGCCATCAACTTCTTTTCTGGATTTGTCATACTCAATCTTAGTCAATTTCAAAGTGCCATTTGCATCAGCTAGACTATTTTGTAAATGTTTGTTTTCAATAATAGCATTGTCATATTGTTGAGTCAAGCGTGATATTTCCCCATTTAAAAATTTGATTTGCGCTTCATGGTCAACTAATTTATGTTCTGATACTTTGTTAATGTTTATCTTTCTTTTTAGTTCAGATATTTCACTCTCCAAT
This sequence comes from Archips xylosteana, assembly GCA_947563465.1. Classification (NCBI taxonomy): domain Eukaryota; kingdom Metazoa; phylum Arthropoda; class Insecta; order Lepidoptera; family Tortricidae; genus Archips; species Archips xylosteana. Next base: position 14,468,719 of record OX387353.1, on the reverse strand, counting down.
TTACTAATTTCATAACTCTGCGATTTAGTTTTCTGTTCAAGTATACTCATGTTCTCAGTCTTGTTATCTAATTCTATCACTAATTTATCACGTTCTTGGTCAATTTTCTTTATGTTTTCAATTAAATTTGACTTTTCATGCTTCAATGAAACTATTTCAGATTGCAATCCATTACATTTCCTTTCTAATGAGCCAATATTATCTTTAGCCAGACTGAGTTTCTTTTGAGTGCATAACAAATCACTCTGCACTTCATTACTGCTTCTTTCAGTTTCCATCTGTATGTTTTTAATTTGACTAGCCAATGTCTTTTCTTTAATAACATCAGACTGCATTTTTTTTATTTGTTCCCTCAGGTAGTAGCATTCTTCTTTAAGATGATCAGCAGAAGCTTTTCCAGTTCGGTGGGTCATTTTGTAAGAACTATTTTCCTCTTGTAACTGTTCAATTTCTCTATGTTTATATGATAGATCTCTTTTCAGTTTATCTACTAATTCCATAGCTTCTTTGCAACGAGACATGTATTCCTCCTTATCTTTCCTTACTATCTGACTACTTTCTCTCAATCTATCAATTTCATCTTGGAGCTTCAATATATCTCGTTTTGTGTATTCACCTCCAGTACTGAATCTAGCAGATTTAAAATTTTTGTATTGACTTAACTGATGGCTTAAAGCAATATTTTCTTTTGATAGTTCAGCATTTTCAGCATTTAAGTGACTAATTATATCTTTGTAATTTTGCTTATTACCTTCTTCCTGGAATGTATTCATACTTTTAATTTCATCGTTTTCTTTTTTTAGCATTAGTATCTCCTGCTGACATTCACATAATCTTTTATGCAATTCTTTAATAAAAGCACTATCAGCAGAAGCAGCTGATCCACAATGTAAATCCTTATCTTTACATCTTGTTAAATGCATATTAAACATACTTGTTGTTTCAGTTAATTTTTCTTGCAGACTGGACATACATTTTTCATATATCTTTCTTTCCCCTTCAAGCAGTAACTGAAGTTCATCTTTAGTAGGACATACTTTATTTTTGGGACTAAATCTATGATCATCATTATTAGCACCCAGAGTATTACTCCTTGAAGTAACTGACACTATTTTATTCTGCAAACTTTTGTTAAGATCAACTAAGTCTGTGATTTCTTTTTTCAAAGCATCTTTTTCTTTCAAAGCTATGTTTAGTTCTTCTTGGAGTTTGCACAGTTTTGGTGAAGAATTTATACTAGACTGAGAAAGTTCTTTTGTTAATTCTGCATTTTTCATGGTCAGGCCTTCAATTCTAGCTTGTAAGAAGTTCATATCATTCATCATTGTAGTTATCCTCTTATTGCAATCTTCTTCAACAGTTAAAGCTAGGGTGTCTACCTTTTTCATTTCATCATGTAAATTTTTGTTTTTATCAGCAAGATCAAGGGCACGCTGCATGGCCTCATGTTGCTTTTCCAAACCATCAGCAACCTGCTTTTTCAAAAGATCATTTGCCTTTGTCATTTCTTGCAATTGTTTTAGCAAGTCTTGAACTTTACCTTCTGAGTGAGAGTTGCACACATCTCTGCTGACCGCTTTAAGAGGCCTGCCACCTTCCAGTAAAATATGCAATCTTACTATTTCATTATCTCTCAGCTCAATCTGACTTTTCAGTAGAATTATTTCGTCATAATATGATTCATTCTTTTCTTGCAAATTTTGAACCTTTCTCAATAGTTCTGTGACATCATTGTCAACATTGAACTGTTGTTCATTACAGATACACGCTCTTGCAGTGTTGTTGTCTCCACTGTCTTTTCTTCTACTTTTGTTGCGACTGCTCTGAGTGCCAGCACACAGCCCCCTTAAACTCAAATCTCTAATATCATGCTGCAACTTACCTATCAGAGAGTCTTTTTTCATGAGCTCGTCTGACAATGATTTTATTTTTCTCTTACTCTCTTTAGAGACTCTGAGAGCTTCCTCTTTTAAATTTATGTTTTCACTGTGTAGACGATTGTTTTCTTGAATGAGCTTAGCATTGTCACACTTGTACGGTTCAGCCTCTAACATTAGCGAGTCGCGTTGCGTTAAAGCCTCCTTCGACAAATCCATGTAGTGCTGCAAACTTCGTGTAGTTTGAATTAAATCTGCGAGGACACATTCTACTAATGGTACTGCGTCTAAAGGTAAATTGTTGTTGTAGCCCAGATCTTCGAGCTTTCTCTTTAGTTTAAAATATGCTTCACCCATTGTCGTTAGCGGCTGTGTTAAGGAACAACAAAATACATATTTTTACACCTAGATTATTTTCTAACATAGAGCCATAATCAAAGAAATATAAAAGAAGTAGGTCACAAACGTAACGGCCCAAATAAGAGCAAGCAACTTTTGTTTGTATTCGAACGCGACATTGACATTTATTTATCTGACAGAACCATAGATATTGTTTTCGTTGAGGCAACGACCACCAAAGACGACCACTCAGCGCGCTGCTGACTATATAGCGCTATGATAGCGCTTGACTTGACTATGAAGCGCTTTGGATGCGTTTTGCATAGTTTTACTAAATGACTTGTGGTCTTTGTGCAGTTCATCGATGATTCGTTTCGTTTCATTCGTTTTTCATCTGTCAGCAAGTTTCCCCAATTCCCTCTGCCTGCATCTGTCATGTCGTTTGAGGAAAAGTGTCTTGTTGTTTCCTGTTTACTACTTATTTATTTTTAAGCTTTGTTTGTTCAACTCTACATTATATTTGTCTAAATATTAATATTAACTACACAGTGAGATGAATTATCCAAGAAAAATAAAAAAAATCTTTTATTTACCTCTCTATTTACCTTTGTGAAAAATTATAAATCATGAATCCTTATAAGGATCTCGAAGAAAGTTCTTTCACCGCTGCCCCTCATTTAGCCTACGAAGACATTGCAACAAAGTTGCTGAAAGATAATTATTTTTTAACCGCTCTAGAGTTGCACACAGAATTAGTGGAAAGTGGCAAAGAACTGCCACAATTAAGAGAATTCTTTTCTAATCCTGGAAACTTTGAGCAACATGTTTCTAGAGCGTCGGAATTTGTTTCCATGCGTAAGTAAACACGTTTTGGAAGTCATAAGACTTTTTTGTTTATAAACAAAAATGCTAATGACATTGGAGCTTTTTCAGACCGCTCACCTAGCCAAGCAACTTTGGATTCCCTTGACACTGCTCGGTACTCTGAGGATGGTGGAGGCGATCGTGGTGGAAGTGGTGGAGATGTTGCTGTATTAGAATTTGAACTGCGTAAAGCCAAAGAAACTATTCATGCTTTAAGGGCAAATTTAACACAGTTTGCAGGTAAATAATCATATATTACAAAATGTATCAGATCAAATACTTTTGTTATGTTAACCTTGCATATGACACACTTGTTTTACTTAATCGTTTTTAGATGGGGAATCAGCTTTAGATAAGAATGTTAAAGGGCAGTTCAACCAGCGCTCCCTGAAGCCTCATGAGAGGAGAGCTCTTAACTTCCTTATAAATGAATATCTATTGCTCCAGGATTATAAACTCACATCTATCACATTCTCTGATGAAAATCCTGATCAGGTTAGTTCATAAAAATATTTTATATTCCTATATTGATTTTGATTTTAAATTACTGTTTGCTGCGGTATTGGGTCAATGTGACTGACTGACTGACTGATACATGTGTGGTTAACCCCTCATATGTGGAAAAAATCATGCATTCTAGTCTCAACTGTTTCATATAAATACAATAATACCGATTTAAAAAAAAATACAATGCTTTGATGATGTCCTCCATGTTGTGTCCGACAAAAAATTGGGCATGGATCCGTGTCTTTAAGCATAGGAGGGGTTAATTGACATGTTAACTAATTGCCACAGTGAACTTGTTAAAGTAGTCAAAGTTGCTCCAAAAACAAGGCTATGTAATATTTTTCACAAATTGATTAGGTTCAAGGCTTAGGGGCCGTCCATAAATGAAATCACATTTTAGGGGGAAGGGGGGGTCAAGCAATCTTTGAGGCAAGAACAAAATAATTGTGATTTTCATAGTAATAAGTGTGATAAGACGGGGTCCCAAAAATGATGAAATTGGTGTGAGTAAATTTACCTTTCTGTCATTCTACTTAGGTTTTCCTTGCATTTAAATATTTTAAATTGGAACAGTATATACCAAGGTATTCAGTTATATCTATTTTGTGAATTGAATGTATGTCTTCTTATCTTAACAATATGTATAGCTTTTTGTGTCATTGTAACCAAAAGTATCAACTAGCATTATCAGTAGGTATTGCTATTTTGTAATATTGTTATGTAAATACTATGTGTGTACTTATGTGGCTTAACTGTGAACAAAAATGATAAATAAGGCACCAATGCATGTTTCACAAATTATCACTTCTTAGGTAGAATTTTAAACTAGACCAAGGGTCGGCAACCTATGAAAGCAATGGAAGAGCCAAAAGTTACAATTTTAAAAAATTTCCAGCTAAGAAAGAGTCACTATAATATTTTTGTTTCAATATTATTGTATTTGATTAAATAAATTAGTTTTTTGTTACTCATTCATGGATTGATGCATGTTTTTAAGTGTATAATATCAATTTTTTTACATGGTACTGAAGAGTTGTAATTTTGCATCGAAAGACCCATATGTGGCTCGCAAGTCATTAGTTGCTGACCCAGAAGTCAGCTCAGGAACTAGACTAATGTATCATGGAAACTCCTGATAGTCAAAATGTTTGCTATTTTATTATATATATTTCAATATTGTAATCCAATTTTTCCCAATAAAAAAAATGTTTTGTCAAGAACATTGTCTGTACTCACACTAATATTTTTTTGTTTGATTTGAACCTAAGATAGCTTTTTTGCACCTGTGTTGATGCATATTTACTTTATTTTTTTAATTTATTCTTCTTCCATAGGATTTTGAAGATTGGGATGATGTAGGTCTTAACATGCCTCGGCCTTCTGGGCTGGTTTCCCTGTTCTGGGGCAATGCAACAGGGATAAGTGCTACAAAAACTGATGCCTCCACAGAAATGGACTGGAGCAACTGTGAAGTAGAGTGTCAGACTGATTCAGATGACAATGTCTGTGTTAGTTGTCAGACGTCATTTGACAATGATGCTGATTGGAATCATGAGGTATGTAGGTATCTAAAGTTTTACAGGTATGGTTCATTGACCTCTTTGACCAAGGAAGTAGCAGAAATGTTAACAATAGTTGAAAAAAAAATTAAAAAAACACTTTTAATGGTATACCTGCCTGACTACTCCATCATCAGATTCTGGATATCTTTCTTGGTCAACATACATTCTAAGACTATTCTAAAAAGTCCAAAGACGGCTAGATAACTTTGTACAGTCTTGGAGTTCCAGTGCCTCCCTTACTGCGTTGCTATCAAACTCTGGATACCATACTTGGTTAAAATACATAAGACTAATTCTAACAAGCCCAAACATGGCTAGGTTTTATTGTTCTAACTATATTGGAATTCCTGTGTCAAACTTCCAGCTATATCATCAGATCAACATGGTGATATCATATTATTGAATTGTCATCAGAACTACGCAAACTCCACGTGCATGAATAAATCATTTTATTTAACTTGCAAAGTCAACCTGTTCCGTTTTTACCGCCGTATCCCGTGTTTTACGAAAATTGCCCAATTTACGTCCGTCAACTGAAAACATATGTCTTGGTAACACACTGGATAACAGCAGTTGAAGGGATCAGAGCACCACCCACCTAACATTTGCATGTAAAATGGGTATCATCAATTGAGTTAGCTACCGTGGCTGCCTCATCTCAAGATTCCATTCTGATTTGTCTGTCTGTATTTTCCTTAGACATAGATGTATGTTATGTCCCACTCTTGTTCACAGGTACTTATTCAAGCAGAAGAGATAGAGCTACTAAAACAAAAAATAATTGCTTTAGAAACCGAAAAGTTGAATTTCCAAAAATTATATGATGCTGCAATTGTTAGTCTTAATTCTTTAACCAGTCCTGGATCGGAAAGTAAGGGGTTGGAGCTTCAAATGCCTGAAGAGAAGCTGACCCAGGCGAGGGTAGATCCTGTGGAGACTAGACCCTTGACTTGTACAGCGACAGAAAACCACTATGGAAGTGAGAATTCCACACATAGTGCTACCCCAGAGCAGTTTGAAATGATTGACAGTGAAAAAAATAGTGTTATGTGAGTTTACCTCTTTCAATTACTGTCCAAAATTCATTTGATCTCATGTCTATAATCTCAGTATTAGGGTCTCCCCAAACGTAAAAAGCTTTATGTCAACGCAATAAGAGCGAAAGAGATGTAGCCGAGCCGATCGACGTCTTTTTCGCTCTTATTGCGTTCACATAAAGGTTTTCCGATCGGCTGAAGCCGATTCCGCTTCAATAGATTTGGGGAGACCTTTAAACCTTTAGCTCTCGGATTTTGAACTTGTCTTTTGTTTGCGCATTTTTTTAAGTCAGATACCCAAGTTTAAAACCTTCACTGCCGGCATTTAAAGCGGGAGTTCTTCAGGTGCCGCACACGCACATGTGCATTCAAGTAACAACAATATTATGATAGCACTGGGTTCACCAAAACTTATACAATGTGTCTCTACCGTCTGGATACCTAAAGGCGAATAAGACGTGTTGATTAGGTTATTTGTAAGCTATGTATAAACCCTCGCACCAAACGCCACTGTATTAACGGAGAAATTACTGATTCACGATTTAATACTTTGGAACATGTATGTAGATACAGGGTAATTTAAAGAGTATTTCAACTTGATCAACCTCTGAACCGAAAAACTCATTGCGAACAACTGATACAGTATGTTCCTACTTATCGTTGATTTGTTTGTGGGTATTAATTATATTTAAAAAAAAATCTTATCTAATCAAAGAATTTTACAAGAGTTCATTCCTGAGAAGGAACTCTACTCAGAATTTCGGTCTTTGTCCAAAGAGTAGAGACACAGTTGCGGGTTTTGAATATGTTAAAAATATTACTGCCAAGTTATGACATCATGTTCCGACAGAAAAATTGTATAGTCACTGGAATTTCTCAATCAATATGAAAAATTCGATAAAAATTGATATTGACTATGACATCATATTACAATGACGTTACAATTCCTCTTCTACATAGACATTATGTAGAAGAGGAATTGTACAAGGTGAAATTTTAAATCAGATACAAAATCAGTGTTTCTAGGTCATTTAATGCTGGCCAATATACCGCATTCACTCAATACAAATTTGTCTGTTAAATTATGAGATATTCATACTTTCTTGAAATTAAAACACATCTCAATGTATCGGCACCTCGAATTATATAAAACTAATTAAATTAAAACAATTGACTTAATTAATGTTAATATTGTCAAAGTAAAGTGGCCGACATAGCTCGAAGAATTGCCAGACTCAAGTGGCAGTGGGCAGGACACATCGCTCGTAGAAGTGATGGCCGACGATGCCGACGATGGGGACAAAAGGTTCTCGAGTGGCGTCCAGTAGCAGTATGGATAGGCCTCCAAGAAGACGGAGCGAGGACCTAGTTAAGGCTGCGGAAACACGTTGGATGCGGAGGATGTCTTTCGGCTGAAATGATGATGATATTTTATATTGTCCAGCATTACCTGAGCTAGAAATTTTTTAACCATGTTTAAAATTTATATTTCACTGTAAAGTCATGTACATTTTAAAAGATGTTAAAATTGTTCTATAAGTCGTAATCAGTTTTATTAGTCGTAGTTTTAATAGTAGATTGTTCAACAAGGGACTAAAACAAGCCACAATGACACGAGATATTTAGCCACCCGAGCGATAGCGAGGGAGGCTATAATTCGAGTTGTCATTATGGTAGTTTAGTCCCGCGTTAAACACTCTACTTTTCACTTTGAATGCGAGGAAAAAAACGACGTACAAAATTACTTTTTTTACAACGTATGCTCAATACGAGCAATGGACATCTGTTCAAAATTCAAATAGCAAAAAAAATACCGCTGTCTTTTCTTTTCTTTTATATTTTTTTGTAAAGTGACGCTTTAAATGCTTGCATAATTAGCCAACAAATTCTAACATAAAGACTATGTTAAAACTAATTGGACTATGCATGTAAGAATGATAATTGTTCATTCATTAGAATCGGCAAATAAATTAACCTAATTGATCTAAGTTCACACACAAAATATATTGTTAACTGAAACACTTACCCGTGAATAAAGAAACGACTTTTTAAGTTTATTTTCTATATGCCAATTCTTTGTTAAATTATATCTAATTATACTTTCTATTTACTATTAAATGCAACTGACATCGCATTATTTTGAAGTCACGCCATATTAACATTCAAACGTAACTGCTCTATCTACCGTACACTCCAGCACTGCTTTGCCGACAGTGCGGATTGCTGTTTTATCGACAGAGCAGGGAACTGCTTTGCCGACAGCGTTTTTAAAAAAAAACAAATTAAAAACACCTAAGCTAAAGGAAATCTTTCTATACGTGCAAAATAAAATCAATTCATCTTTAATATTTTATAATTAAATAGATTAATATTCGTAATTATTCAATGTGTTTCACGAAATTATTATTTTTTAAATATTTTTTATACAGTTGTCATTTTGAGGTTATTTCCACGCCCTAAAGGCTTCCACAGACCGAAGCGCAGGGCGCTACAGTGCGTCCGCAGCGCGCTTCGGTCTGTGGAAAGCTTTAAAATTGTCTATACCCAGTTACTGAATATGGCGATAATCCTCCATTCACAAACACCGTGATTGGCAGTTTAGGGGTTTCCATAGTCAATCAAAAAAATTTTACTTTAATCCCTTGAGATCAAAAAAGAGCTTTAGTCCCGATATGCAGAGACTAAAGTAACATTTTAAGAGCATGAGAAGTGAAAAAGTAATTTCGTTTCGTATACCGGAACCAATCTAAATTAATCTTTTACAGAATGAGGAAAGAAGGCTCCAATACTAGTTCATACGACCCAGCAATTGTTGGTGACAATAGCACTCGTGGTTCCCCAACTCGGCACGGAAGCGTCACCACTTTAGATGAAACGCTAAGTATCAATGACGCTGGCGAATGGGCCCGGGTGCACTACGAGTATAATAGTATTGAGAATTGTAACAAAGAAATGTGGATAGACAGGTAAGATGCTACAGACTTAGTACTTAGTACAAACAAGTGATGTAACGAATATTCGCATTCGCGAAATTACTACGAATGTTTTGCGAATATAAAAATATTTTAAATATTTTAATTTTTTCTCGAATCGCCTGACTGGAGCGCGCGTGTAGCTCCGAGATAGCCGAACCTGTTGCCAACGGATAATATCTTATCGCCGCCCGGTAAGGGAGACAGCCCCATTGGCGTTAAATAGCCCCATCTGGCAACACTGAGCGGAATGACACTTCAGTCGGATGCGTTCGTATCAACTCGGCTATTCTCGGAACAAAAAACAAACGGAACACACTTCGTTCGAACGGGACTGCCACCAAGGTCACCAAGCCATAGATAAAATGGTGCCAAATTTTATCAAAAACTGAATATTCGCATTCGCGAATGTTGGCAGCAGATATTCGCATTCGCGAATGTCCAAAATATAACATTCACTCATTCATCACTAGTACAAACACCAGCAGCATTTATTGATATTATAAGTAGTACATACAGTTGTGGCCATATAATTAAGAACGATTATTTATTGAGATGATTTTTTCAAAGTAACAAGTATAACTAATTGCCCGTATTTTTTTTATTTCTCTCGGTATTGCGAAACTTTTCCGTACTACCGGTACATTCATTTATGCAACATAGTTGGTTAAAAAATTAATAGAGAAACTTTATACATTCGATCTGAACCTAGTATTAGTACTTACTGGCTGGTCACGTAATTAAGAACGCTGAATAGTTTATTATTTTTTCAAATTTAAATAGAGAACACTGTGTGGCTCTGTGGTTGTAGATTATTATTCGTATAATTTTGGCGCCATTTCGTGCTGTTAAAGTCTTAAAAGTGATTACTTCGTATAAAAACAATGGGGAAAAATAAAAGTTGTGATAAATCTACAAGAGAAGTAATAATAAAACTTCGCGAGAAGAATTGGTCGTATAAAAAGATAGCCGACTATCTGCAATGTTCAAAAACAATGGTTTTCCATGCCGTAAAGCATTTTTCCACGTATCAAACTACTTCAAACGTTCCACGTGGACCTAGACAGAGAAAGTCATCTCGTCGAGATGATCGAAATATCGTTCGTTTGGCAAAACAAAATCCTTTTAAAGGGTCTAATGAGTTGAGAAAAGAATATTTTGGCGAAAACAACCCTTCAGCAATCTCTGCACGCACTATTCGAAGGCGTTTCGTAGAAAATAAGTTGAACGGAAGGATAGCAAGGAAGGTGCCTATGTTGAAACGATGTCATAGGCAAGCCCGACTTGCATTTGCAAGAAGGTATGAAAACTGGACAGTCAGACAGTGGAAAAACGTTCGTTTTTCTGACGAGACAAAAATAAATAGGGTATGTTCTGATGGAAAACGATATGTACGACGCCCTCCGAATAAAGCATTCGACCCAAAGTACACAAAAGTGACATTAAAGCATGGCGGGGGAAATGTGAAAATTTGGGGGTGCTTTTCTGGACATGGCGTTGGACCTGTTAGGCTGATAGAAGGAAACATGGATTCCAATACAAAAATATACTGCAAGAAACAATGTTACCATATGCCGAAGACGTGCTTCCGGTTAATTGGACATTCCAGCACGACAATGATCCAAAGCATACTGCACGCACCGTTAAGGAATTCCTCACATCACAATCAGTTTCTGTCTTAGATTGGCCAGCCAACAGCCCAGATCTTAACCCAATAGAGCATCTTTGGTGCGAAGTCAAGAAAAAGGTTTCATATCGACAGTGTGGCAATTTGAGAGAGCTGTACGACGTTTTCTTAGAAGAATGGGACTCTATTTCTCTTGCGAAATGTCAAAAATTGATAGATTCAATGCCTCGCCGGTGTAAAGCCGTAATTAAAAGCCGTGGACATGCTACTAACTATTAATTTTAATTCAAATGTATTAAATTGCTTTTTTTTTCTATACCAACTTCACATTAATATGATTTATTTAATCTAAGTTTCATATAAAACAACTCTCGAGCAGTTTAATAAATCGATCTTAATTATTTGTCCAGCTTCATTACTATTTGAATTTATTAGTATAGAGAACAAATAAAATTTGTAAAAAAAATGTTAGCAATTATACACTATTATTCTTAATCCCGTTTGCTCTATCCATGTGGCTATTTTATAACATAACTTGTTACTTCTAAGAAGGAACACAACTAGACATATGACATGATTTAGATAAAAAAAAATCGGAAACTTCAAATCGTTCTTAATTGCATGACCACCACTGTACATGCTAAGACAAAATTTAATAACAAACATTACTTTTAGCGGTTTACCGAACACCCTCAAGCTCTCGATAATAAACTGGTGCAGTGAAACCCTAAGTCTGAACGAGCCTTTGAACAATGATCTTTTAGCTGAGCTGGTCAACAACGACAAACCTGTCACATTGCCGGGGCTGTTGACATTGGTTGCCGACACTTTACCTAAGGTATGTTCATTATTGTTCATATAAAGCATTTAGATATGTAGTTTAAAATCGCAAACGGTGATGCAGCGCGGTCACAGAAAAAAAATTGGCTGAATAAAATTTATGGATAATTTTAAAATTTCTTACTGTGAACCCACTAGAAATCACAAGGCGTGCATGGCATTGTAATTCACCATCTCAGACCAACACTGCCATAGACAAATGATAAGAATAATAAGACAGAACAGAAACTAAGTATACCAGCCCTATTATTATGAAAAAAAAATTTATGCCAGCCATGTTGCATGCAATAACTATTTTGCTGTTCTATGTCCTTGCAAATAGTGTTTTATGTATGATAATTAAATAAAGTTTCGCTTTATTTTAGCTGTTGTATCTATTGTGTAGGAATTAATATACGATACATACAGTACCTACGATTATATATCTTAACTCAGATCTTGTTTATTCTGAAGTTGTCTATCTAACACCTTAGTCACGATTCTAAGTGACGTCAGCAAGTAACCTGTCTATATGATGTCGCTTCATGCAAAAACTGTGGCCTACTTCCGTTTTCGTATCTGTTTTTTTTAGTCTACGCGCTGAGGCCGAACCCTGTGCCAAGCCTTTGTTCTTCAGTGCCTGAAATATTCGGCGCCCTTCCTTATTATCACAATTTTAAAAAGCTTAATTTTTAGCGCGCGCTGCGCCCCCCCTCTAGATTCCGATGCCCCGGGTGGCTACCCTAGTCAAGTCTCCATCATTCCCCCTCCCTTTACAGTGAGCGCTGACGAAAAATATGCCAAGGCAGTATGGAGTTTTTATTGAAAATATTTCCTTGGATCTTGCTTGGATTCAAATCGTAACTTCTCAACTTCAAAGTCAAGTTTACTGTCCGGTTTATTGCACGCTAGCACACGCCATTGTTTTCTGATAATTTTTTGTTCGTGCAAAACAAAACTTTACCGTATCTAGGTACCTACTAATTGTGATAAAGAACAATAGGTACGTGTGAGATCGCGTAATTAACCATCGAGAGTAAATACGTGCTAGGTCTGTTCGACGCTGCAAATGCAACGCTTGATTAGGCGGCTATACTTCATGAGTTAACTAAATATGTATTTATGTTTAATGCGCTTGTTTTCATAATAACGTGTAACGATCAATGATAATTACGACCTCTTCAATCATCCCATCATGAATCGACGATTACGAATAAAATGATACCTTCGTCAATTTCCACACTTTATTTCTGGGCATTAACTTAATGCGGTGCGTAGATATTACCCCACACGCTGGTGGCGCGACGATGCGAGGCGGCGGCTCTACTAGCAGCTAGCGCGGCGCTGCTGCCGCACGGGGACGCGCGTCGCGCTCGCACGCTGCAGGCGCTGCTCGCACTCGTCAAGCGGCCCGACCCCGCCGACACGCGCGCCATCTGCGAGGGTATGTACACAGCAGATACTGCCCGCACGCTAGCAGCGCGGCGCTGCTGCCGCACGGGGACGCGCGTCGCGCTCGCACGCTGCAGGCGCTGCTCGCACTCGTCAAGCGGCCCGACCCCGCCGACACGCGCGCCATCTGCGAGGGTATGTACACAGCAGATACTGCCCGCACGCTAGCAGCGCGGCGCTGCTGCCGCACGGGGACGCGCGTCGCGCTCGCACGCTGCAGGCGCTGCTCGCACTCGTCAAGCGGCCCGACCCCGCCGACACGCGCGCCATCTGCGAGGGTATGTACACAGCAGATACTGCCCGCACGCTAGCAGCGCGGCGCTGCTGCCGCACGGGGACGCGCGTCGCGCTCGCACGCTGCAGGCGCTGCTCGCACTCGTCAAGCGGCCCGACCCCGCCGACACGCGCGCCATCTGCGAGGGTATGTACACAGCAGATACTGCCCGCACGCTAGCAGCGCGGCGCTGCTGCCGCACGGGGACGCGCGTCGCGCTCGCACGCTGCAGGCGCTGCTCGCACTCGTCAAGCGGCCCGACCCCGCCGACACGCGCGCCATCTGCGAGGGTATGTACACAGCAGATACTGCCCGCACGCTAGCAGCGCGGCGCTGCTGCCGCACGGGGACGCGCGTCGCGCTCGCACGCTGCAGGCGCTGCTCGCACTCGTCAAGCGGCCCGACCCCGCCGACACGCGCGCCATCTGCGAGGGTATGTACACAGCAGATACTGCCCGCACGCTAGCAGCGCGGCGCTGCTGCCGCACGGGGACGCGCGTCGCGCTCGCACGCTGCAGGCGCTGCTCGCACTCGTCAAGCGGCCCGACCCCGCCGACACGCGCGCCATCTGCGAGGGTATGTACACAGCAGATACTGCCCGCACGCTAGCAGCGCGGCGCTGCTGCCGCACGGGGACGCGCGTCGCGCTCGCACGCTGCAGGCGCTGCTCGCACTCGTCAAGCGGCCCGACCCCGCCGACACGCGCGCCATCTGCGAGGGTATGTACACAGCAGATACTGCCCGCACGCTAGCAGCGCGGCGCTGCTGCCGCACGGGGACGCGCGTCGCGCTCGCACGCTGCAGGCGCTGCTCGCACTCGTCAAGCGGCCCGACCCCGCCGACACGCGCGCCATCTGCGAGGGTATGTACACAGCAGATACTGCCCGCACGCTAGCAGCGCGGCGCTGCTGCCGCACGGGGACGCGCGTCGCGCTCGCACGCTGCAGGCGCTGCTCGCACTCGTCAAGCGGCCCGACCCCGCCGACACGCGCGCCATCTGCGAGGGTATGTACACAGCAGATACTGCCCGCACGCTAGCAGCGCGGCGCTGCTGCCGCACGGGGACGCGCGTCGCGCTCGCACGCTGCAGGCGCTGCTCGCACTCGTCAAGCGGCCCGACCCCGCCGACACGCGCGCCATCTGCGAGGGTATGTACACAGCAGATACTGCCCGCACGCTAGCAGCGCGGCGCTGCTGCCGCACGGGGACGCGCGTCGCGCTCGCACGCTGCAGGCGCTGCTCGCACTCGTCAAGCGGCCCGACCCCGCCGACACGCGCGCCATCTGCGAGGGTATGTACACAGCAGATACTGCCCGCACGCTAGCAGCGCGGCGCTGCTGCCGCACGGGGACGCGCGTCGCGCTCGCACGCTGCAGGCGCTGCTCGCACTCGTCAAGCGGCCCGACCCCGCCGACACGCGCGCCATCTGCGAGGGTATGTACACAGCAGATACTGCCCGCACGCTAGCAGCGCGGCGCTGCTGCCGCACGGGGACGCGCGTCGCGCTCGCACGCTGCAGGCGCTGCTCGCACTCGTCAAGCGGCCCGACCCCGCCGACACGCGCGCCATCTGCGAGGGTATGTACACAGCAGATACTGCCCGCACGCTAGCAGCGCGGCGCTGCTGCCGCACGGGGACGCGCGTCGCGCTCGCACGCTGCAGGCGCTGCTCGCACTCGTCAAGCGGCCCGACCCCGCCGACACGCGCGCCATCTGCGAGGGTATGTACACAGCAGATACTGCCCGCACGCTAGCAGCGCGGCGCTGCTGCCGCACGGGGATGCGCGTCGCGCTCGCACGCTGCAGGCGCTGCTCGCACTCGTCAAGCGGCCCGACCCCGCCGACACGCGCGCCATCTGCGAGGGTATGTACACAGCAGATACTGCCCGCACGCTAGCAGCGCGGCGCTGCTGCCGCACGGGGACGCGCGTCGCGCTCGCACGCTGCAGGCGCTGCTCGCACTCGTCAAGCGGCCCGACCCCGCCGACACGCGCGCCATCTGCGAGGGTATGTACACAGCAGATACTGCCCGCACGCTAGCAGCGCGGCGCTGCTGCCGCACGGGGACGCGCGTCGCGCTCGCACGCTGCAGGCGCTGCTCGCACTCGTCAAGCGGCCCGACCCCGCCGACACGCGCGCCATCTGCGAGGGTATGTACACAGCAGATACTGCCCGCACGCTAGCAGCGCGGCGCTGCTGCCGCACGGGGACGCGCGTCGCGCTCGCACGCTGCAGGCGCTGCTCGCACTCGTCAAGCGGCCCGACCCCGCCGACACGCGTGCCATCTGCGAGGGTATGTACACAGACGACTATTTTCTGCCAACCTTCCTACACCACACAATACACATTTTGTGGCGTTACACACTTATTTTGTGATACTTTTGAAAATAGCGGACTCTATAATTATCGCCGTGTGCTTGCCTATATTAAACATGAAACTTACAATGTTTAGGTAATTTCAATGTTGTTGAACTAAAACCTTTTTACCTTGCTCCTCTATCATCACACGCAACACAATATTCTTCAACAGAAATATTTGGTTCCCAGCATCATGCCTCGTGGTGAAATGGGGCGGCAGCGGCGAAGTCTTATCGTCGATAGCAGAACTTCTCGCCTCCCGCTCCACCGAGCGACGGATACTCGCCAGCCAAATATGCGTAGCCATAGCCCCATACGTACCAATAGAACTCTGCACATCCTTGCTACTCAGCCTTGTTGTACTCATGTGTGAATCAAGTGAATCAGAAATACGAAGCATAGGATTGAAATCAGCTTGCTTGATATGTCCTGTAGCTGAACACAAATATGGACAGCTGGAGAATCTCATGTTTAGTTTCCTTAAGGATCCCGTTGAGAAGAATGTTAAGGATGCCGTCAGGATATTCGTTCCATTGTTGGCGAGAAGTGCTTTAATTGCAGGTACGTGAATTTAGTACTTTTAATAATTTCAAGCTTCAGTTGGATTTCTGGTCTTGAATAAAGAAAATTTGTATTTTTTTATGAAATTTATTCGTTTAGTAATGTGATAATTCGATTTTGATTTATAAATGGGGCGCCATCTTGTAAAATTTTAATTAATTGTACTCCCTTTCTCTTCAGGTAAATTCTCATCAGAATTTTGCAGCCGGATTCTAACGAATTTATTAAAAGCAAGCAAAGATAATGAATCGAAGTGTGTTGTATTATATTTAGAAGTAATGAGGGTTCTAGTTTTATCCAAACTGGCCTATGTAATGAATGTACAAACCGTTAGAGATGTTACCCCAAACCACTGTGATACAGAGATAATGTTACAAGACGTGATGTTAGAGAGCGAGCAGGATTATTTTATGGACCTACAGTGCTATTTCACGGATGCTGTGGATGCGAAGAGCTTGTTGGTAGCAATGAATAGTTTACTTTTAGAAAAGCCTGATGTGAGATGGTCGGAGTTGAATTGGTTTATAGACTTGTAAGTTGGATTATTGTACTTTTTCGGGTCTCCATGATTTCACATAATTTAACAAGTCATTATGTATCATTCTTCATAATCAAAGTTAGCCATAAAGTAATTTATTTCTGAGACGGTTTTTTTTTTCGGTATTGTTATAAAACAAACCTAACCTAACCTACTGCATTCTATAAATCTTGCATTGTCAGGCATTTAAAAAAATCCTAAAAAAATACTATTTCAGAAATAAATCACTTTATGACTAAGGGTGATTATGAAGAATAATACATTATGACTAAACTTATTAAATTATGGGAAACCAAGGTGCGCATACTTTTTCTCACTGCATGCATGTGGAAATATCAATATTATCATTATTTATCATATTCAAAGTTTAATTTTGTGTGCATATTTTAGAGAACTTGTAGTTTCTTTGTAGGATTTTGTATGATTTTATACGTAACTAGTCAAGCGACTAGATTTGAAATTTTTAATTCTATCTTAATAAAAATTCATCGCTCATTGCGGATATCTTATGTTTTCAGAGTGAAACAAATTTTAGGGATGGCAACGAGCAGTAAAGTGTTGAACTACCCGACAATATACGAACTCGTGATCTCTCTATTTAGCAGTTACGTAGACAATTTCGGTGTCCAATTCGCCTTGAAAATACTAATGCCAATGTTTTTGGACACAATACTCGATTTGGAGCAGAAAATGGAGAAGCTTCACAGTGTTAACGTGGATAATACTGTGGTTGTTGGCGTTTATTTAGTAACAGTACTACCGGCGTTGGGTGACGCGGCACAACATGAAGAATTCTTGCAAAAGTAAGTCCCATATATTTTATTTTAATTTTATTCAGCGCTGATTTACTTAGGGTAAAGTTTGTGACGGGATGCCCAACGTCGAACCTAGCTGGGAGGTGTAAAAACAAACTCGGGGATATAGTAAGAGATATGTAAAAAAACGCTTTACAATATTACACTGACGAGCAAAAATAATGGGTCGGTTACAAAAATGACGATAAATACAAAACCCCCTGTGATAGCTTCTTAGAGTAAAATGAGTTTAGTAAAGAGTTTTATTCTCAATTAAACTTGTTCTTGTTAAGAATAAAACTCTTTACTAAACTCATTTTACTCGAATAAGTTATCACAGCGAGTTTTGTAGTTATCGTCATTTTTGTAAACGACCCTTTATTTTTGCTCGTCAGTGTATAATCGGAGGGCTATCTTGTCTGTTTATTAACGGTGATTTTTGTACTGTTATACATGGTGTCTGAAGGATGTATAGGCACAGACTTGTTTTAAATTGCACCATCAATTGAAACCCATTCTTAACTTTCTTTCCGTTGTAAAAGATTGCCTGAAGGATATCGCGCTATAGCGATAAGGCCGCCTATTGCTTACGTATTTTTTCTATGTCCTTGTCTGTCTGTATAATTTTCTATGTGGTGTACAACAAATAGTCATTACTGTATTGTAAAGCGTCACTCTTAGATAATTTAAAAGCTTCACTAAATATAAACATTTTTTTCCAGGTGGATAGTATACAGCAGCATAAGAGGGCTCCCCGTTAAAATGTTCTCCATTCCGTTAAAGTGGGCGGCGACTCACAGAACACTACTATTAGAGTCCTACTTGCATCATCTGAGAGAATGTAAGTCGCTAAGTAAAAGAGCAATAGCATATGTTTTTTTTTTACAATATAGGCTTGCGTTTGACCACAATCACGCCTGATGGAAAGCGAAGATGAGGCCTACGATGGAGCACGCTTTCCTAGTAAATGCTCATTCACCCTAGACTTGAATTTAGGGAATAAGCAGGAAGAAGGCAGTTGAGCGCGGTATTGCGTGCGCCCCCAAGCTGCAAACCGTACAACAAATATGGGGCACTGTAATCGGTACGCGCGCGCTGCACAACTGCTCAGACCCTTCCTCCAGAATGGCTTCTATAGGCAACAGGCCGGAACACGACGAGTCGCTTGGCGGCCTGCCCCAACCTATAGGGTGGTGGTGACCAGCCACGGCTGAAGCCTACCACCAGAGTAAACACATTTATTAGTTTTCATTGGTATTTTACAGTATGTTTCTTTAATTTTATGACTCTTTCCGTATACTTACATTATACAATTGTCATTGTTAGGTCAAGCAAAGTTTCTCGTGTGTGGACTTTTTATTTTTACAATTTTTAGGGTCCCATAACCAAAGGGTGCCAGCCAACGGGACCCTATTACTGAGACTCCGCTGTCTGTCTGTCTGTCCGTCCGTCTGTCAGGGCTCTATCACTTGAAATTTGCACCGATTATGTATTACTGTGGCGGCTATAACAACAACGAATACTAAAAAAAGTTAAAATTAAAAGAATCCTACAAGAAATGTGTTTTTTTTTCAGCGTTTTTTTAACTCTGGCGGCGGTTGCTATAACAAGAAATACTAAAAATAAAATAAAGTTAAAAATTAGAGGGGGTCGTATATAAGAAACTTGTTGCTGTAGCGGCCACAGTAATACATAATCGGTGAAAATTTAAAGTATCTAGCTACTAGATAATAGAGATAGAGTCCTGTGACAGACGGACAGACATCGGAGTCTCAGTAACAGGGTCCCGTTAGCACCCTTTGAGTACTAAAAAGAACCCTAAACACAGTGTACAGAAAGTAAAACCATTCCCTTGTAGTCGCAGCAAGCAGTTGCGAGAACACGAGCGGCGCGGGCATTCGAGTGTACATCTGCGCGTTGCTGACGGAACTGGCCAGCGTCGGGGATGTGGAAGAAGGATGCGTCGAGCGGCAGTTACTGCCGGCTGTCTTGGCGCTCTTGCATGATGATGACGTGTAAGTTCTACACCGAAACTGTCGAACAACCTCCCCCTTTTCGCCTTTGTACATCTGTTTCTCTTGTTAACTGTTAATTTCATGTTTTTATGTATAATAGTTTTACATACGTGTACATACATACGTACATTACGCCCCCTTGCGAATATTTGGGATTTTCAAGACGGCTGAGGCAGTAGTATACTCAGAGAAAATCAGGAAGTAAGTGAAAGAAAAGAGAGAGCTTTGGGAGAAAAAAGTTTCAAAGAGAGCTGTAAGAAATCGAACACCAGGGTATTTCTTTTTTTTATCTTTTTCAACAGATTACTGATTTTAGTTGATTAATCCCCTGTTTCACCGGTCTCTGATAAGTTCCAGGTATTTTAGAAGACAAATATGAATGAGGCCGTTTCTCTTCATTTTGCTCTATTAAACACAAACGGCATCACAGATATCTGCCACATAAATTACCAAGAACTTAGCAGAGTATTGCAATTGCGACATTCCAGTACGGTCCGCGAAGCAGCCATAACCTGTTGGGGCAGTGTGACCCGCGCCTGCCTTATCCGGGGGTCCCCGACCGAGGCTCAGTGCTGGCCGCCTGTGGAGGACCTCCTGGCAGACGGACGCGGCCTCACCGCCCGGGAGATGGCGCGCGCGGCCGAGGCCCTGGCACTGCTAGTACTGCCTACCGCTGAGAACGCTGGCGTGTCGGAGAGAGGTAAGTAACTTAACTACTGTTGCGCGTTGATAAGAATTGGCGGCCTGTGGCCTGCAATGGGACATATCCAGCTTCATAACCATATCTAATCTATATGTACTCGGCAGACAACCCCGTACCCTGGCCTCTGTAGTAATGTACTATTTCTCAAAAATATCCGTAAAAGTTGACATTATTCTTAACATATCAGAACGTGAAGTGCATAGTTTATGGTCAGTAAAAAAATTAAAAACATTGCAGGCTCGATAAACTCGACAACCATGTCGCATACAAATTCCATTATTGTCGAGACTTTTTAAAAAGTTAAAACGGCCATGGTAATAAGTTGGCACTATTCGTATACAGCCAATTCAAATGACCGGTATCAGTTGTTTTGTTGGAAGTTCAGACTTTTTTAAACAGCTTGTGACGTTTTCGGTAGAAAAATACACCTGCAGTTTTTTTTTTAATGAAAAAAGGCGGAAAAGGGTTTAATGACAATTAATTTCAAGTGATTTGCAATTCTTTGTACCTATTTAAGTTAAAAAAAGTTTATTCTATTTTTTTCCTTCACCATTTTTGAGAAAAGCTTTATATTAGTCTCGGCTGGAATAGCAATTGCTGGCTTCGTATTAGTTAAACGGACTCGCAAGCTCGTCCGTTTAATACTCATACTCAGCCAGCAATTGCCTACTTCCAGGCCACGACAATAATGTACTATTGTTATTCCCAGCGGTGTCTCTACTGTGTGCGCTGTGCTCTCGCGGCGGCGCGGCTCCCGAGTGCGTGGCGGCGCTGACGCCCGGCCTGCAGCTGGCCGCGCACCACGCGCGCCCGCACCCCGCCCTGCTGCCCGCGCTCAAGTCAGTGCCCCCCCCCCCCGCCCCCCACCCCCCAGTGCGTGGTGGCGCTGACGCCGGCCTGCAGCTGGCCGCGCACCACGCGCGCCCGCACCCCGCCCTGCTGCCCGCGCTCAAGTCAGTGCCCCCCCCCCCCCGCCCCCCACCCCCCAGTGCGTGGTGGCGCTGACGCCGGCCTGCAGCTGGCCGCGCACCACGCGCGCCCGCACCCCGCCCTGCTGCCCGCGCTCAAGTCAGTGCCCCCCCCCCCCCGCCCCCCACCCCCCAGTGCGTGGCGGCGCTGACGCCCGGCCTGCAGCTGGCCGCGCACCACGCGCGCCCGCACCCCGCCCTGCTGCCCGCGCTCAAGTCAGTGCCCCCCCCCCCCCCGCCCCCCACCCCCCAGTGCGTGGCGGCGCTGACGCCCGGCCTGCAGCTGGCCGCGCACCACGCGCGCCCGCACCCCGCCCTGCTGCCCGCGCTCAAGTCAGTGCCCCCCCCCCCCGCCCCCCACCCCCCAGTGCGTGGCGGCGCTGACGCCCGGCCTGCAGCTGGCCGCGCACCACGCGCGCCCGCACCCCGCCCTGCTGCCCGCGCTCAAGTCAGTGCCCCCCCCCCCGCCCCCCACCCCCCAGTGCGTGGCGGCGCTGACGCCCGGCCTGCAGCTGGCCGCGCACCACGCGCGCCCGCACCCCGCCCTGCTGCCCGCGCTCAAGTCAGTGCCCCCCCCCCCCCCCCCCCCCCCGCCCCCCACCCCCCAGTGCGTGGCGGCGCTGACGCCGGCCTGCAGCTGGCCGCGCACCACGCGCGCCCGCACCCCGCCCTGCTGCCCGCGCTCAAGTCAGTGCCCCCCCCCCCCCGCCCCCCACCCCCCAGTGCGTGGCGGCGCTGACGCCGGCCTGCAGCTGGCCGCGCACCACGCGCGCCCGCACCCCGCCCTGCTGCCCGCGCTCAAGTCAGTGCCCCCCCCCCGCCCCCCACCCCCCAGTGCGTGGCGGCGCTGACGCCGGCCTGCAGCTGGCCGCGCACCACGCGCGCCCGCACCCCGCCCTGCTGCCCGCGCTCAAGTCAGTGCCCCCCCCCCCCCGCCCCCCACTTCCCAGTGCGTGGCGGCGCTGACGCCGGCCTGCAGCTGGCCGCGCACCACGCGCGCCCGCACCCCGCCCTGCTGCCCGCGCTCAAGTCAGTGCCCCCCCCCCGCCCCCCACCCCCCAGTGCGTGGCGGCGCTGACGCCGGCCTGCAGCTGGCCGCGCACCACGCGCGCCCGCACCCCGCCCTGCTGCCCGCGCTCAAGTCAGTGCCCCCCCCCCGCCCCCCACCCCCCAGTGCGTGGCGGCGCTGACGCCGGCCTGCAGCTGGCCGCGCACCACGCGCGCCCGCACCCCCGCCCTGCTGCCCGCGCTCAAGTCAGTGCCCCCCCCCCCCCGCCCCCCACTTCCCAGTGCGTGGCGGCGCTGACGCCGGCCTGCAGCTGGCCGCGCACCACGCGCGCCCGCACCCCGCCCCGCTGCCCGCGCTTAAGTCAGTGACCCCCCCCCGCCCCCCACCCCCCAGTGCGTGGCGGCGCTGACGCCGGCCTGCAGCTGGCCGCGCACCACGCGCGCCCGCACCCCGCCCTGCTGCCCGCGCTCAAGTCAGTGCCCCCCCCCCCCGCCCCCCCACCCCCCAGTGCGTGGCGGCGCTGACGCCGGCCTGCAGCTGGCCGCGCACCACGCGCGCCCGCACCCCGCCCTGCTGCCCGCGCTCAAGTCAGTGCCCCCCCCCCCGCCCCCCACCCCCCAGTGCGTGGCGGCGCTGACGCCGGCCTGCAGCTGGCCGCGCACCACGCGCGCCCGCACCCCGCCCTGCTGCCCGCGCTCAAGTCAGTGCCCCCCCCCCCCCCCGCCCCCCACCCCCCAGTGCGTGGCGGCGCTGACGCCGGCCTGCAGCTGGCCGCGCACCACGCGCGCCCGCACCCCGCCCTGCTGCCCGCGCTCAAGTCAGTGCCCCCCCCCCGCCCCCCACCCCCCCCCCGCGTGGCGGCGCTGACGCCGGCCTGCAGCTGGCCGCTCACCACGCGCGCCCGCACCCCGCACTGCTGCCCGCGCTCAAGTCAGTGCCCCCCCCCCCCCCCCGCCCCCCCACCCCCCAGCGCGGCGCCCAGTGCGTGCCGCGGTGCGCTGTGCCGGCGCGGCGGCGCTGAAATCGTAAAAATTCTATTTCAATATAAGAAATGTATAGAAGTTTCACGATTTAAATATTGATACTTAGTAGTAAAGTAAGTGAAAGTACAGACTGACGAACTACCTTAAGATCAATCACCTTTCAAATTTGGCCTGTTCTCCACTTTTCACCAGGTGAGAGATAGTGGTCATTTTTTAAAAAAAAAATTACTTGCCTATAGCACCTCTATATGTTCTTATCTTACCCCACAGAAAACTAGAAGAGATCGTGCAAGCGCCTGGCTTCGCCCAATACAAACCGGCGGTGGAAGTATTACTACACAACTCGGGTGGGGGCGCGGCCGAGCCGCCTCGGGAGCCCCCGCGCGCGTCCAACCTGCTCGCCGCGCAAGCCGTCGGCCGCCGCGTCTCGCTCATGCTGCAAAACAAAGCCAATGTCAACTTACCCAACATTTTCAAGAAGAAGACGTAAAAGTTCATTTCAATAGAATCTGACAATCTCGTAAATACATCTATAATTCTATAGGCTCTGTATGTCAGTTGGATAGACACCTGATTATTTAGGTTCTTGAAAGTATGATTGATTATAATCGAAAACAAGTAAAAAAAGATTTTAATCACATCACCATGTAAAATTGGTTGTCTAAAATGACAGAAAGGTTTGGTTTTTTGGAACCTTATATTTCGAGGCCGATTGCCATGAAATAGAGACAGACATACTCTAAACTACCTTATTTATATTGATGTACGATGCGTCAACAGTGTTGTCAACAGGCATCTATCATTATCATTTAATTAGCAAGCCATCTAGTTCAGCAAATGAAATGTAGATGGCGCTGTATCGAACACACTAAGAACCTGGAAGATTTGGCGTCCATATCAGTTAGACATAAGTGTCAAAGAGACTGTTAGATTCTATTAAAATGGAGTTTAGCTCACTACACTCAACCAGAACTTCACACCTTCAAAGCCATCAACCATTTTGGTAATACTCATTCAACTTATTTTACCGGAACATTTGGATAGATAATTGATGATTTACCAAGTAAAATTATACTTTCGTTGTTACTTAATTAACTGCATAGCGTTGTTACTCTTACGTAATTTTTCTCAATTCTCACTGTTTTCTCGTTCGTGTTTTTTTTTTATTGTATAGCAAATTGAAGAATATTTGAAACTGTAATTCGAACCTAGTTCTTCGTCATGCGTGCTTCACCATTTATGAAGTTACACCAACCCGAGCGTTTGCATATGACTAAGGCGACATTTCGCAATGTGTTCTCCGAAACAGTTATTTTCAAGTCAAGGCTTCAAGCGCCATTAGCCGGGCCTCCACAGGCAGCCATTTTCGGTGCGATTTTGAGCTTTATGTAGAACAAAATCACGCCTCTTGCGCTTGCCTCGCGAGGCGGCTCGCTCAGTGGAGACCCGGCTATTTAAGCGCAAGAGTGTATATAGTGAAGCACCCATCCTCGGACTGATGAACTGGGTTCGATTCCCAGTCCCAGCTGTATTCATCTTGTTGATTAAGTTTTACGCATCCTTAACGTTAACATTTACCTGTGTCAGGTAGTATTTGACAACTGTATCCACTAAGCATGATACCTCAATGTTGTCTGTCTATATTCACACTTATGGGACATACACAGCTAAACAAAAAAAATCTCTCCTGTGGACATAAAATTAGCGCCGAAAGTTGGCCAGGCGTCCCGCACGCTGATATAGACTTGACCTAAAAATACTGGCTATAAACCCATAACTTTTACCAATGACACAGGAGAGACGCAAACAAAAAATGTATGAACCTTATGGTGGCACTTCACTTGGCGTTGCGTGTTCGCGTTGCGCTATTGCCATCTCCGTCTTTCACGCTAGAATCGGCATAGTGCTCCTCTCTCGCACACGCAACTATATCGTCAAATACGCCAAGTGAAGTGCCAGCATTATCTTTAATGAAATTTGATCCTATACTTGAACAGCCTCCGATGATAATTGTTATGATAATGCCATCCATTTGCGGCTAAATTTTCTCTAGTTAGATTTACGAAAAACAAGCCAAAATATTATAACTTAACACACTATTTTATAAATACATAACATTTTCTTTAAATCTATACCTATAAAACAGTACCGTGACTGACTGACTGAATGACTGACTGACAGACAACGCACAACGCACAGCCTAAACCACTGGGGCTAGAGACTTGAAATTTGGCACACATGTACCTTGTGTATTGTAGAGGTGCACTAAGGAAGGATTTTTCGGTTATGGGTGATTATAACAGACTGAAATGTACGATGTATGGGAAAAATTCGTCGCTAACCTCTAGACCAGTGATGGTGTTGGGGTAAACACGCAGCACGGAACGCTAAGGACCTGGGTTCGATTCCCAGCATATATGGTTTCACGGGATGACCGTAAAAGTAATAAAAAATGAAGTTGAAAAATAAATACATAAAGAAGATACTTCAGACCTAACTTGTTATTTCACTAATTAAAAGCTACACTGTCTCTGATTTTCAAAATGTTTTGACAGTTATTTCTATCCCGCGGTATGCTGTACACTTTCCCGGGATAGAATGTTGTTGTTTCAATCAGGCCTCCTCCCAGAACGAGAACACTTGGGCGCAGTGCGATTTGTACAGTGCGGGTGTATACCATTGAATTTCTTCTCAGGTGTGTGCAGCTTTTCTCGCGATGTTTTCCTTCACTGTAAAGCTCATGGTAAACTTCAAACGTAATTTAGCACACGAATTCGGAATAACTCAAGAGGTCCAAGCCCGGGCTCAAACCCATGACCCTTTGCTTAAGAGACCATAGGTCAAACCACTAGGCCACCGCGGCTTACCGGCTTTTGAATTCACTTATTCAAATTCCGCGGGAACTTTACATTTTCCTGGCATTACCCTATGTTTTAATCCACGTAATAAACTACCTGTGTGCCAAATTTCATGCAAACAACTCTAACGTTATTGTCTTCGCGTACGAAGTCGCGGGCAAAAGCTAGTTATGTATAATAATTTACTGTCTTCCAAATATATTAGTTTCATATTTTCTTCCAATTAAAAAAGGACAACAAATACAGTTCTTAGATAGGACCTACCCACTAAAAAAATTACTCAAGAGTTCAGATTTCCTTGTTTTATTATGAGAAATCTGCACTGCTCTTTTTGATAAATTAATTTACAATTTACTTAAATATGCAAAAAAATGTACGCATTCCACCGGTTAATTTGTTTTCCAACTATGAGAGACTTATTTTGAATGATTTTATTTTAGATTTAGACACTGTTTTAATCTTTTTTGAAATGAAATTAACTTAATCTATGGCTGATATTTTTAATTTAGAATAGTACAAACAGTGCAATAAGAGTAAAAAAGTAATATTCAAGCTCTGCAATCAAATGAATAATTAATGCAAATTATTTTCCCTCTAATAATTGTATAATATTAAGAAAATGTTTATTGGCATTGTGTACTTACATTTTGGCTAGTTTTAGTGTTATTGTTTTGTTTTAAACATTTGAGTTTAATTTTAAGCATAAATCTCCCTTTTTATCTACTTTACAATTGTTGTTCGTCTATAAATTTGCTCTAAGCCAAGTGCCTAACGTAGATTACTTAGACAGCCGTTCTCCGTAAATTCCGTACTTATTACCGAGTACCGGAAAACAGTTTTTGTCCCTGGAGGTGCATACAGTCAGCAGTTGTGCAAGCTATTGTCTAACGTTTCTAACGCTTGCCTTCGCAATCACTATTTCTTTCTGTCAAACGGTATAAGATGGTGATAGAAAGAGATGGTGAAAGCTAAGACAAACGTCAGAAGCGTTAGTTAGACAATACGGCCTCTGGTGCTCAAAATTTCAAGGCGATAAGAAATTGTGTAGAATGTGTAGACCATTTTGATCACCATGACCGCTCATCCACTTTTGCTGCTGACTGTAGCTGCGCTTAACGTCGTTAAATTAACTCACGATTTTGAAGTTTAATACCCTATATTTAAGCAAGAATTGATTATAAAAAGTATTACCACAAAAACTTAGGCAAACGTTGAAAATGTGTCTTTTTAACACATTGCCAGTTCATAGAAAACTGTAATTTTATGCCTAAAGATCTAAAGATTATGTTTAAGTTTTTGTGGTAAGGCCAAATTTGTCACAAAAGCGATAATGTTTATAACATGACCTTTATCATCTTATTACGTAAAACGAAGGTGATAAACTGATAAAATATAGAATCTCAGTAGAATTCTAAAATGAAGATTGTTTAAATATTTTTAAAGTTGAACTTAAGTTGAATTAAGGTATGTACTTCACTTGTGCTTGTAGATGTATTATTGTTAGCCCAAATGAGTGATATGATATGAATTATTATTTTGTAATATAAAAATGTAGTATCGATGAAATAAAGTGATTTTTTTACAAATATGGTGATTCAGCAATATTTATTTCCATCTCCCTTCTAAGAGCCTTGCCTTATCTATTCACACTGGCGATTTGCAGACGAGTTAAACCCTTTCAACGCCAACGACACATATAGGTGTCACAAAGTACAGTGTCAAAGTGATCTTGACACAATGACATAAGATTCAAAGCAGGTTTACGTTTTGTCGAGGCGTGGCGTTGAAAGGGTAAAAAAGAGGCGAGCGCGCAACGATTTCGTCGCGCCTAGGGCTGGGCTGGGGTGCCATGCTGTACAAAAACTGAAGTGGGTAGAATAGATGTTAGCTACCACGGTCCTTTCACTTCCAACAATGTCTATTTTTAGTTCCGTCAATTTGCACTAGATGGCGATATTATTTATCAAATCATGTAGAGAATAGATGAAAACAACTTTAAATTCTAGTTTCAAAAAAGCTGTGGCAGTGGCCCATGGGCAGTGGCACAGCAGGGCTGGTATTGGTACGTGTGATTATTGGTCCTTGATATTATAGGTATGGTTCCTAATAGTTGTTACGGGAATTTGCGTTAGATGGCGTTGTGCCGTTGAATAGAGTGATATCTCTATCCTCCTATATATAATGTACTCTGTGTTAGCTACCGAACGCTCGCCTCGTTTTTAATTCGTCCGCAAATCGCCAGTGGTGGTGTGATAATGATAAGGCTCTAAAGCCTAGTTTAGCTTGCGGGGGGCTACTACGAAATTAGATTTTTGAACTTCGTATCATGCCATTCCTTTCACTCTTATGTTTAGTACTACTAGCGTGAATGGAATGGCACGATGCGCAAATCGAATTTCATGGTATAAAACCTGCAAGAAAAATTCCGCTTCAAATTCGTTCGCTTTATGGCGGCGTAATGTATTGCAACCACTTTTTCTTGCAAGTCTGAACTGTGCCTAAAATTAATTTCCACAACTAGTGTCGATTAAAATCGTAAACTAGTTTTCTATCGATTCTATACCGTTGACGCGTTTGGTAAACGTACGTGATGATAACGTGACGTCACCTCACGTCAGTGTCATGGTTGGAGTGCTTGTCTGTCACGCAGGTCCGTCATATTTTTTTATCCGGCCGGCGCAGCACACGGCGTTCCTTGTCTCGTACTTTATAACAGGTTTGCTCAGCAGTTTTTCGTGCAGTTAGTTTGATTTCATCCAGGGTAGCTAACAGGTAATTATTTAACTGTGCTCGCAAATTAAATATTTTTATACAAAGTAGTTAGTTTACACGTATATTCATCGCGAAAAGAACGATCGGCGTTACACCGACAGTTTGTAGTCTGCCCACTTTTTTTGTAGTAAATACCTAATCTTTTATGGCCATTGTTCACTTTATTAGACTTCATTATAATTTGTTGCCAAGAGACGTTTGTCCTAATCTTTATGTTTGTCCTAGTAGAATCTTATTAGATAAGATCTAACGTTAATTAGTGGTATTCACTGCAGTTACTTTTTGTTTTATTTCTTTGACAAGAAGCTGTTTATTATCTATTATATTTTTCTCTTGACAGAAGTTCTCATCAAAGATGTCAGAAAAACATTTAGCTGCTGGTAAGTTATCAATTATCATAATATTTTATACATTATAGGACTGAGCTTTTAAGTGAATATTCATGTTGAATATTAAACACTTTGCATTTTAATTGTGAGTGTATAAAATAGCAAACATATTAATTTGTGTTTTTTCCTTATAAGGTGATGCCCTACCGGCTTTTGGTGGCAAAATCCGCCTGTTTGCCATGAGATTCTGTCCATACGCTGAACGCAGTGTGTTGGTACTCAATGCCAAGAATCTGCAGTATGATCTGGTCTTCATTAACTTGGACAGCAAACCAGAATGGATCTTCGAATTTAACCCTAAAGGTATGTGATTAAAAATGTTAAGTTTAGTTTAAAATACAACATATTTTGAGTTGACATGGTTTCTTTCAGAAATGCAACTTATATAGAATTCTTATTGAAAGTGTTATTGAAAATGCTGAAATTTAAACCTATTTATTACTTGTCATATACATCATAATATTCATAATGAATGGGTAGAACTCTCTTGCTTTTTATTAGAAAAAGTGATTGATGTAGGGTACACACATATATTCCCATGTATGCATGCAGGCACAGCTCCCTAGCTGAATAAAGTCAAATACAAATAATAGAAGTGTTTTACTGGACATAATATTACTGGATTCCTAAATATTCCTAAACATCCTCATACAGGAATTATTAAACCTTATCATTTTCCTATTTGTCTAGCTACTGTAGCACTAAACGCTTTGAATTGGGATTAATTTAGTTTATTCTAAAAACCATGTTAATATCACATAAATAGCTGTGAGTATGGTATTATGAATAGACAATATCATTCTCAAACAACCAAATATCAAAAGAAATGATTAAGATAACTTTTTTGCATGTCATTGTATTTCTTTATTGTTACAAAAGTTACCAGAGTATTTCCTTGGTTTAGGTTCAGTACCGGTTTTGGAATATGAGCAAGGCAAAGCCATATTTGACAGCGCCATCATAAACGCATATCTGGATGAGAAGTATCCGGAAGTACCTCTGCAGTCATCGGACCCTCTCCGCAGGGCACAAGACAAAGTGCTTGTGGAATTGTTCATGGGTGTATGTATAATAAATATTTTTTATTCTTTAATTTTTATTTTCTTTAAAAAAGTAGGTACTCATGTTCATTATGGTAAATTTATATTCCCTTTGCTCTCTTTAATTGGGCTAGGTAATATAGGTAGGTATTTTATAGTAAAATTGAACTTTCTTAAAATCACCATCCTAGCTAATATTACAAATGTAAATGTGAGTATGTATGTTTGTTTGTTACATTTTCACGCTTAAAGTACTCAACTGATTGTGATGAAATTTGGTATGGAGATAATTTGAGACCCTAGTAGTAGTAGTTTTTACTGTGGAAAAATGTATAGTTCCCACTGGCTTGCTCGCAATTAATGAATTATTCGCATACAAAACTGTGGACAACTGCTAGTAGACTAAAATACTTCATGAAACTCCTTTATGTCACTCTTCAATCAAAACCATGTTTTGAACCCCCAACACAAAAAAAGGGGTGTTATAAGTTTGACCGCTATGTGTGTCAGTGGCGATCCTTACATAGAAGCCCAAAAGCCGGGCTTGCCTTATAAATCTCAAATCAAGATTAAAAATAAAAGCCAAACCTCGTCCAAACGAAAAAAGTTCTAATAAAATCACTTTCATAATAACGCGCTTTATTTTACGTAAAATACCAAGAATTGCATAACAAATCCGCTGCGCGGCCCAGCGGCGCTGTACGGCGGCCGACGCGGCGATAGGCGATAGTAGCGACGTTATAAATAGCATGACATCTCGCTCGCTCTTGTGGGCTTTTACGGCTTTAGCTTCGAAACGCTCTCTTCATACTTAGGAAAACGTTAGTTTTACAAATATCTATGTATAGCTGCATATATAGCGCTTTCTTTGCAATTTTGAATCTGGCTTACGGTGTGAAGTTTGCTGCGTTTGGTTTAGAACGCGAGTGCGCGGGCGAGATGAATAACTTCACGATTGTTTATATCGAATCGTGGGCCATACCATGCAAGGCGTTGTAAAATGCGTGAATTTATGTAATTTTTTTTTTTTTTTTTTTTTTTTTTTTTATACAATATAGGCTTGCGTTTGGCCACAATCACGCCTGAAGAAAAGCGAAGATGAGGCCTACGATGGAGCACGCTTGCCTAGTAAATGCTCATTCACCCTAGACTTGAAAGCGGCCAAATTGTAGTGTTCAGGGAACAGGGAACAATTACAAAATAAATAGGTATTCTTGTTTTAGTGCGTTGCGTGTGAGAATGAGTCTGTAAAATTTAAAATTCTGTCTAGTAATAGAATGATGTGTGCTTTGGTAAGCTTGCCCAAACTGAGTAAAGCGGCAACAAGATGGATTTACCTACATTAAATTATAAAAAAATACTAAAACATATCTCTCGGCTTGCCATAGCCTGATACCCTAGGCACGCCACTGATGTGTGTGTGTGTGTGTTTGTGTCTGTCTGTCTATGGCATCATAACTCTTAAATGGGTGAACCGATTTGGATGCGGTTTTTTTTATTTGAAAGCTGGTTTCTTGGTGATGGCTCTTAGACATGTTTCATCAAAATTGGTCCAGCCATTTCAAAGTTATCAGCTCTTTTGTATGCTGCGGAAGGGATCTTAGATTTAATTATGTTGGGGGTTTATAAAATTTTTAAGTTATAGTTATTTTTTCATTTTCCATGAGGTACTTATACACTTTTCACCATCATCCCAGCCTATAAACGTCCCACTGAAGGGCACAGGCCTCCTCTCACAATTAGAGGGCTTGGGCCATACTTCACACACAAGCCCAGTGTGGATTGGAAATGTCACACTTTACATACACTTTTATTACAGGCTAATGCAGCATTCTACACAGCTGCTTTCAACCCCAACGGCTTCCTGCCTTCCCATTTGGAAGCCTACCACAAGGGCCTGGAACTTCTTCAAAAGGAGCTGGAATCCCGTGGGACAAAATTCCTGCACAGTGATGGACCTGGCTTGGTGGACTACACCCTCTGGCCCCATTTGGAACGCTTTGAATCTCTACCTCTACTAGGAAAACCAGAAATGGCTATTGAGAAAACTAAATATGAACGTTTGGTGAGTATTTTTCTCCATTTTATAGTGCACACAAATTTTCAAGGTTTTTTTTAAGTGAACAACATATTTGCAAGTTTTCGATGTAAGCACTTAATGTTCTCTTATTTTAAAATGGAGACATGTATAAAAATAAAAGTACTGACTGACTGATTCATCACAATGCACAGCTTTCCAAACCCTGGACCAATATGGGTGAAATGTTTCATGGAAACGCCCTTAATGATGCAGATGTTAAATAAAGTTGGATATTACGAAATTCCTACGCGATAACGCTTTCCCATCGGCTGTCCCACGTCTTCTTCAAGCGCCACAAACGCCTATGTGCGTTCAAATACCTACTAAATTAAAACTAGTGGTCTGTCAGCAGTATACTTGGCGCATTTTTTGAAATGGCTGAAATATGATATTTTTTACGTTTTCAATCCATTGGTTAAAAAATTCCATATAATTGACAACCTTTCATTTTTATAACACCTGAAAATTACTGCAGGAATCGAAAGAGTTTCGCCTCCTGAACACGGAAAAATATTTATTATAATTTATTTCTCCATATTTAAAAAGATACAACAAATTTAAAAACATATGTACTTACAAATACTTCCACAGAATAGATATGTTTCCCTTACCTTTTTCACTAGAAAAAAGGGCTGTCATAATTTTAAATTTGATAACAACCTTAACGTCAAATTTACGTCATCACTTTTTTTTAATAGAGACTAGACAAAAGTAACGGACCTATTCTATCGTTACACTCTTTTAGAATAAGCACATCTTTAAAAAAATGTAACAAATTAATTAATAATCCTAGTGAAAATTTAAAACTATCAGCGTCTTTCTATTTCCAAACAGAATACAGAGAACGAATCAAATTATAGTCTTTGAAATATGAAATGTTGTCAATTATCGAATCATGCTCATGGAATTTCAAGAGAATCTCTTGAGAATGGATGGACATCTGTATTTGGACAGACATACAAAACCATTTTTGCCCTAACTGAAACTGCAACGCCTTTGCTCGCGCTTGGCCTCCGCTCTGTCAACTTTTTTTTTTATTTTTTTTTTCCGAGGCTTTTTGCCAGCCTCATTGGGAGACTCAATCGCCAAATTCATCAAACACTTCTCGTCAACAACGTTACTGAACGGAAAGTTACGAAAGCGTTAAATATGCGTTGCTCATATAAAATACGATAAAAAGTTCTATAACGGGGGAAAAGTGGTTGGGGTAAGCTAGGTGATTGGTGTAGAGTAACTATAATATAATAGATATAATATAATAACTATAATAGATCAGTTCCCCAAACTTGTTTCTTCCGCGTAGCAAAATTCCCAGTCTCATTTTTCCCCAAATGCTTTTTTTCTCATTATAGTATTTAGTAGTGGTAGAGCCATGTTGTAGCTAGCCGCTGCATCACGAATGGGCCGGCTCGTCCGGGGCAGTACCACCCTCTCACAGAATACCGACGTGAAGCAGCAGTAATCCTGCTGCGTTTCGTATGGTCAGTGAGAGTGCCGGGGGCCCAATACCTCCCTCTTCCCCTATTCCCTCTCCTTAAGGGCCGACAACGCACTGGCATCGCGTAAAGCGCTGCAGGTGTCTATGGACAGTGGTGATCATTTAACATCAGGTGACCCACTAGTTCGTTTGTCTGGCCTTTATAACATAAAAAAAAAAAAAAATAGTTTTTTAGGTACTGAAGCTTATTTTCACAGTAGCGTTTTTTCCCAATTTGAATGAACGCTCACGCGGAGCTCCTTCTTCTGTGTGGTTTTGGCCCTTCGGGCTGATGGAAACTTTACATAACCTAAACCTACCTATGTTTCTGTGTCGATTAAAGTTGGGAAAAAACGCGAGATTGTGAAAATAAGCTTCAGTAAAAAACCATAATGAGAAAAAAAGCTTTTGGAAAAAAATGCGAATGGAAATTTTACTATTAGGAAATAACGATTTTAGTAAATTGATCAGGCACTCTGGTTATATTATAATGAAAACAGGTAGGTACGATACATTACTATGCTCCAGCTCTACTAATGATGTAGCGGGAAAATTTCGTATTTTGTAATGCTTTTATTGTTATTGAGAGGCCAGTGGTATCGATAACGTGTTCACCGCCGTTGGGCAGAAACGAAACATGAGGAATCTTGAAATAAACCAAGTTTTTAGGTCTATAACGCAGCAGCTTTTATTCCACAATAAAAACACTATGTATAGTTGTCAGATACATTAATACTATTGAGATTAAGCAAAGCACACTCGTAACGAGAGGTTCTTGTACGGAGGTTGACATTACAGAGACAGAAAGGAAACGGATATAAGGACAAACTGACGTTTGTCACTGTCAAACTGATTGCGTTATGTTATATTCTTAATATATTCAACAGTTAATAGCTAATGAATGGCATACAGTTCTGTAGTCTGCATTACCTTAGTTAATGAACTAAAACCAATTAACTGCTTCATAGGCGAGTTACTTTTTAGGCTAGTTGCAATTTCGTCGAGATGATTTTAGGACGAGTTGATGCCGTAGTCCAGTTGCGTTTATGACCATCTGATATTAACCCGCGGCTTCGCCCCCGTTATAGTTTTTCTTTCATAGGAACCTTCTCCTGACAGCTATACTTAAACGCATCAAAAATAGTTATTTATGACACAAGTGTAGAAAATAGGCAATTCCCAACGAATGATGGAGATCTAAAAACACGAGCGAAGCGAGTGGATTTTAGCCGGCATGAGTTGGGAATTTTCTACTTTCGACACGTATATTACATTTATTAGTATATTAAGAAAAGTACAAAATATCTGCAAGTTGCACATCGCAACCGTGTCAATTGGGGATGTCTATTTTTTTGCAATGTATAGAAAACCGAAAACAATTTCGAGATAAATGCTTTTTAAATCGTTTTCTGTAGTTATTTAATTTTAATATTATGTAATGAATTTATTATATAACAAATAAGCAATGACCTTCATTTGACATTGGTGTAAATTGCGTGACCGGTTCAAGTCGTACTTTATTCTGTGTGGTTAGAATTCTTCACAATTTACGCGTGGATTATACTACGGAGTTTGATTTGGACCCGCTGTCTGACGTCTAGCACTTTGTCAGTGCCAGTAAAGTGACACAGTGTATAGTGTACCACTACGCAAAAAATAATTAAAGGGGTTGCCTTATCGTACGCATTTAGATAGATTTAGAAATTTGGCATTGTGGGAGCCCTCAATTATAATCTGACGTCAACAACTAAAATAGTTTCAATAATTAATTTTGAAAAAAGTAGAAATTTAAATGACAAAATATTGAAATTAGTTTCTTATAATTGACTTTTCTATACAAAATAAATATAAAAACCACTGGTAATTTTTTTTAGACATTCCCAATTCTGTTTACACCAGAGTGTTTGCTATGTTGAAACTTGAAACATAATTTATATCGTAATATCTTATCTTTGTAGGTGAACTACTTGGACGCAATGAAGAATGTACCTGCCGTGAAACAGTACTACTTGTCTGCTGAAACTCACGCCAAATTCACTGAGTCCAAGACCAAAGGAGAAGCGAACTACAACATGCTGGACACTAGCGATGTCTGCTGCATGCGCCCCAGGAAGAAGAAGCAATAAACATTTACTATTCTATGTGAAATTAGTGGCAAGGTCCACTAAAGAAGCATCAAACTTTTTTTTTTCACACGGCCTGGCCGTTTCTTTTTTTAATTTAACGATGTCGAAGGCTCTTAAAAAGTTACAAATTATTTCACAAAAATACAGTTTTTTTTTCTGAGGCAATTAGGCCGAGTATTGAAATTCCTTGGAAATATTTCCTATGTTGAGATATCATGCTTAATATGTATCCTTTATCTTTGATAGAATTCTTCGAATTTAAAATGAAATTAGAGTCAAATTGTTTGTAATTTCACACAAGTCTTGTTTCGTGATAAAAGCACTGGAAACTGTTAGGTACATAATTAGCTACAATACAATAAGGCAAATTATAAAATAGGTATTCACAATAGCATAATATTTCGAATGATATTAGTATGTACATTTTGATGAAAGTACAATAAAGTATTAAATTTTTCATGTTTATTTACTTTATCTTTACCGATAAAAAACCACATTATTGATGTAGTGGAAAACCGCGTGCTCTCAGAATGATAAGATAAATTATCAAGCACTGCAGTTGCAGATAAATTTTATGACGGTCGAATTAAAAACAAGTGCGAGTTGGACTCGCGCACGAAGGGCTCCGTACCATTATCTATGTAGATAGGCCCTTGAAACTTTCAACGCGGGGAGTTCTACTAGTGTTTCAACCACTTTCACTACCCGTCGCATATAAGTACCTACCTACTGAAGAAATGAATCGCGCCGAGCAGGTTTTTTTATAAAACGATAGATACACTTTACTTGCGGTACAATTATCGTAATCAATACCCTTATATGGGACAGGACAGCTTTTTAAATGATTGATTGAGACCTTATTGAGATATTAACTACTTTGCGGAGGTCCATATAAATTAACAATTTTTTTCTATTTCCACATTCCCTTAAACGATCTCCTTGGCCTATTTTAAAAGTGGATTTTCGGGACCAGAAGTGTAGGTAGCTTAGGAAGCTTCAGACACTCGAAAGACAAACTGCCAAGGAATTAAATACAGATTATTTTGACGTAGACTTTGAAATAGGAGCCCCGCTGTTCGAGGCTCCTTTACTTGCGAGCGAAGAGGAATTGTAAGAATGTGAAAAGCAGTGAACCTGGAATTAAAAAAATGCGGAAACTGCACTAAATTTTCGCATAATGTTAATTGTTCTAAAATTTTCTGGCCAAGAATGTTTGGCATACTGTTGAAAGTCCTAAAGCATATTTGTTCGTCCTTATATTGGTAACAAGAACATCGAATTACCTACAACGTATTATTACTAATATTAATTGGCCAAAGCAGTCCTAAGAATTGTGTAAGTAATTCACCTAAATTGTAGTAGGTATGGCACCTACAAAGAAAAGGGGGCAATAAAAAATACCTACAAACTACCTCCCGTTTAACCTTGTTAGGTTCGTTAGTTATCTTGCGTCCCTTAGAGTGGGAATGGAAGCCCAGCTAACGGAGGGGGGCTCGGGGGGCAAAGCCCCCCGCAATAAAAAAATACATACTTTCAAACCACCGCCCGTTTAACCTGGTTAGGTTCGTTAGTTACCTTGCGCTCCTCAAAGTGGAAATAGAGGAGGGGGGGGGCTCGGGGGGTAGAGCCCCCCGCAGTAAAAAGTACTGTCAATCCGCCTCCCGTTTAACCTAACCAGATTCGTTAGTTATCTTGCGTCTCTCAGAGTGGAAATTGAAGCCTTGGTACTGGAAAGGGGTTCGGGAGGCGGAGCCCCCTGTAATAAAAAGCACCTGTTTAACCTGGTTAGGTTCATTAGTTATCTTACGTCCCTTATAGTGGAAATAGAAGCCCCGCTCTTGGAGGGGGGCTCGGGGGGCGGAGCCCCCCGCAATAAAATATACTCTAAAACTACCTCCCGTTTAACCTTGTTAGGTTCGTTAGTTATCTTGCGTCCCTTAGAGTGAGAAGGGAAGCCTAGCCTCCGGAGGGGGGCTCGGGGGGCGAAGCCCCCCGCAATAAAAAAATACTTTCAAAGCATCCCCCGTTTAACCTGGTTGGGTTCGTTAACTACCTTGCGCTCCTCAAAGTGGAAATAGAGGTGGGGCTCGGGGGGCTTTACCTTCAAACCACCCCCCCGTTTAACCTGGTTAGGTTAGTTAGCTACCTTGCATCCCTCAAAGCGGAAATAGAAGTCCCGCCCTTGGAGGGGGGCTCGGGGGGCGGAGCCCCCCGCTATTAAAAGTACCGATAAACCACCTCCTATTTAACCTGGTTAGATTCGCCAGTTATCTTGCGTCCCTCAGAGTGGAAATAGAAGCCTCGGTACCGGTAGAGGAGCTTAGGAAGCGGAGCCCCCCGTAATAAAAAAACGCCTTTAAACCACCCCCCGTTTAACTGGTTAGGTTCGTTAGTTACCTTGCCATTCTCAGAGCGGAAACAGAAGCGGGGCTTCGTCTACTGAGTACGACTACGCATCTTTTTTATACCAAAACAACTAAAAAGCCAAAATTAAAAAAATTTAAATAAAAAATAGAACCGCCTTCAAAAACACCCAAAAAAATATTAAATAAAAATTTAACCGACTATAATGAGCATTATAATATCTTTCTACTAATCTGTTTGAAGTCGGGCCTCAGCTCGAGCCAACGGGAGTGGACCTAGTTATTAAATTAATAAATAAATATCCCGGGCAGGCAACAGATAAACATACTTGTATAGATAGATACATACTTAAATAGATATTAAACACCCAAAACAAGCACTCGTGTTTTCCAGGATACAAATATCTGCCCCGACGCGGGAACCGAACCTGGGACCTTAAGCTTTATAGTAGTAATATAACTTACCTACATAGATACCTACCTATCTATTGGGCTACTACCACTCCTGCTAACTCGTGCTGAGGCCCGACTTCAAACAGATTAGTAGAAAGATATTATAATCTAATCTAATACCTTTAAACGAGCAATTCTTGTATATATGTATATATATATATAATCAGGATCTCGGAAACGGCTCCAACGATTTCGATGAAATTTGGTATGTGGGGGTTTTCGGGGATGAAAAACTGATCTAGCTATGTTTCATTTTCAGAAAATCGCTTTTACTCGTGTTTTCCGGCTATTTTTGTTTGTATTAGAATATAAAGCTAAATTTCGTCGACTTCGAGCAGATCATAATGGCACATTAGAAATCGGGTGGTCGCGGATCCAGCCGACCTCGGTTCGATACCACGTTTTTATTCAAGATTTTTAGTTTTTTTTTAAGTTTATTTTTTATGAGAAAACGTCAAGTTTCTTCTTTTGTGAGAAAAAGTTACTTTTTTGTGAGAAAAAGTTACTTTTTTGTTAGAAAAAGTATTATAGGGAACGTGCAGTAACTATAGGCGGCAGCACTAATGCGACAGAAGAGACACTATGCGGACAGTAAAACAAACTTATCTTATTAAACATTCAAATTGATGGCACCCTTATGGCACCAGTTGGCAGCACCGTCTATGTGCACGTTCCCTATTGGGAGCACAGAACAGGAAAAGCCGGTTGTCTGTAAAGTCGGTTTACGGACGATAGTTTAACGTAACTCACCCCCCCCCCCCCTCCGGTGTTTTTGTCAAATATCTTGAAAACGGTGCATCCTACGGCAAAATCAATGAAATTTTCATCCCCCCTTTAACACCCCCGCGCTCCCTCCCCCGCATCCCCTCCCCCCCTCTCACCCCCCCACCCCTCCGGTGTATATAATCAGGATCTCGGAAACGGTTCCAACGATTTCGATGAAATTTGGTATTTGGGGGTTTTCGGGGATGAAAAATTGATCTAGCTTGGTCTTATCTCTGAGAA
This sequence comes from Archips xylosteana, assembly GCA_947563465.1. NCBI lineage: Eukaryota > Metazoa > Arthropoda > Insecta > Lepidoptera > Tortricidae > Archips > Archips xylosteana. Next base: position 14,428,898 of record OX387353.1, on the reverse strand, counting down.
AACGCTTGGTACCGAGTTTCTGCCCGAGCAGAGCTCGGTCGCCCAGGTACTGCTCATTATACTTAGTCGGTTAAATTTTTATTTAATATTTTTTTGGGTGTTTTTGAAGGCGGTTCTATTTTTTATTTAAAATTTTTTCTTTCTAATAATAGATCGCTAGGTAGGGCATCTAATAAAGTTAATGGTTGATTGTAGACCAGGTACAAGACGGTTGGTAGTTTCATTCACGAATATATAATTACAAGTAATAAGCAAACGATATTATACCTACTCAACAATGTAGGTATGATTTGTAGATAAATGTACATCAAAACTTAGTAAGTAGGTACTTACAATACGAAAGTTAAAACATGTTCGTAGATTAACAAATTTGCCTGTCATTTGTTTCTAATTTCATAAATTCTGCTGAAGAGCTATTGATTATTATTCGTCTTATTTCACAATGTTTTGCAATATGACATTTCCCGCATAGTGTTATAAAAAGTTTAATAATACAGCTTCAATTAGCTGCATCATGGTGATTGATTACACCTAGGTCCTCATGACTCATGAGTAATAATAATGCATAGATTTATTTGAGGGTCTTTTTTCGTGATTAGGGGTCCGATTTTTGAAATAATTAACAAACGTCTCAAACACGTAGGTATGCGGTATGGTGTCAAATAAGTACAAACTAATTTTATACAGAAACTAGCTTTTGCCCGCGGCTTCGCTCGCGTGTACCATAAGTATTCCAAAGAACCAAGATATCAAGCAAGCAAGCATACAGGCAAGCAAGAAAGCATGCAAGCATGCAAGCAAGCATGCAAGCACGACTAAACTTCAGGTTTCAGGACAATGTTTTTCACTAATTCGGAAGCGGGCACTAAAAATCTGAATAACCAGAAAGAATACAACTAAAGGTCTATACGTGCATATGATATTTAAAGAAATTTCTTATAACTCCTAACCGTTAAGGAGTTTAACCTTCCATCATCAGCTCACCTGGATAACCTAAAAAAATACAACTATCGGTCTATACATACCTATAATATTTGAAAAAATATTCTCAACTCCTAACCGTTAAGGAGTTTTACCTTCCATCATCAGCTCATCAACATGAAATGATATCTACCAGACGCAAACACTTAAATAGCTTAAGAAAATACATATATGAAAAACGTAATGCGTGCCTACAAAATTTGAAGGTTGCCCTCGATTTCCCTGAGATCCCGTCATCAGATCCTGATTTGGTGACAATGGGACCATCTCAGAAGTATATTATATTCTTTCGAATAAAAAAAGAATTTTCAAATCGGTTCACAATTGACTGAAAAATCGGTGAACATACCTACATAAAAAAATACATACAGTGGAATGCATAACCTCCTCCTTTTCTGAAGTCGGTTAAAGAGCCCTTTGTGGCCTACTTACAGTATAAACTTTTGAATTTTAAAATTTTACCTTTCTACAACCAGTAAAACGCAAAATCCCGTTTTTCCCGTTCCCGTAAGAATTCCAAGAAATGCTTTCTTAATGCTCCCCTACACTCCCCAAGAAACCCACTTGCCAAATTTCAGCTTTCTACGACCAGTAAAACGAAAAATCCCGTTGTTTCCCGTTCCCGTGGGAATTTCAGGAAGTCCTCTCTCAATGCTCCTCTACACTCCCCAAGCAACCTACATGCTAAACTTCAGCTTTCTACGATCAGTAAAACGAAAAATCCCGTTTTATCCTATCCCGTGGAAATTTTGAAAAATCCTGAAATTATTTTTTTAACTAATGTAATACCTACTTGTGTATCAAATTTGAAGAGTCTAGTTATTATAGTTACTGAGATAGGGTCACTCGGAACCGAATATATAAATCCCGTTTTTTCCCGTTCCCGTGAGAATTCCCAAAAATCCTTCCTTAGTGAATGCCTACATTGTATAAGGTATCTATGTGCAAAATTTCAAGTCTCTAGGTCCAGTGGTTTGGACAAAACCTTAAAAACGACACCCATATTGATATTTAGACATTTCAACCCCATCGCACCACATCCAGGGAGATGGTATTTTACGTCCGCCACGTCGGATTTTAAAACCGTTGTTGTTTTCATAACCAGCGACCCGATAAACCATAGAAACAACACCCATGTTGATTTTCAGACTTTGTTACCCCTTTCCCCCCTTTTAGGGGTTGAATTCTCAAAAAACCTGAAACACGTGTTTACTCATTTACCATTAGGAGTACTTCTGTGAAGTTTCGAATAAAATAGTCGAACTAATCTTGTTTCCCCATACAAACTTTGGACCCCCTTTTCACCCCCTTAGGGCGTGAATTTTAAAAAATCCTTTCTTAGTGCACCCCTAGACGTTACAAGGAACCTACGTGCCAAATTTGGAATCTCTAGGCCCAGTGGTTTGGGCTGTGCGTTGATATGTCAGTCAGTCAGTCAGTCAGTCAGTCAGTCAGTTTCTTCTTTTATATATTTTATACAGAAATAAATCCTGGATCCACCCTTGGAGTCAGAAACACTAGTTTTGTATCACGTTCATAACTTCACCTAGTACACGTATTTCCTACATTCTGTAAAAGAGAAAAATGAAAATGAAATTGTTTGTCAAGTACGGTGGGCACAACACAATGACAAGCATATTTTGCCAACACTATTTTACTGGGGCATGATGTTATTGTTATAAATAGACTCGAGAACGAAATTATGGTGATGACGTCAGTTTGTGAAATTTTAATCTTAATGGAACTACCTACTTACCTTTTAAGTAGATTTTTAAAGCAATACTTATCGAATGGTAAAACAAACAATGGTAGGTACCTACCTATTTTATACGAGTTATCTCCAAATGGATCCGGAATATTTCGTCCAGTGGTTGAGCAAGTCCAAATAGTTTCTTACCGGAAATTTTAATTCAAGACAGCTCTTGCCCGCGGCTTCGCCCCCGTTGGGGCCTAAGCACACGGCGTATTTTTAACGCGCCGTCGACGCGCGTTTTCATCGATACAAACGCTAGTCGACGGCGCGTTTTTTAAAAAACGCCTTATGCTAGGGGCCTTAAGGCTGCTCTAATGGAATGAAAAACGCGCTATAAACACGCGTTCCTAAAACGCGCGTCGACGGCGCGTTCAAAAAACGCCGTGTGCTTAGGCCCTTGTAGTTTTTGTAAAAAACTACTGCAAAAATCTCAATGAAATTTCTTGCATAACATGTTTGACATGTTTCGGGCTAATCCGTAGCGCGTCAGGGCGGTAGCACGCAGTGCGCGTTTTGCAGCCGCCGTGACGTGTGATTCAGAGAAGAAGGCTACGGATTAGCCCGAAACATGTCAAGTTAAACTCGTTTTAAGACGTGAGTGATCCGTTTATTTTCACATAGAGTGAGTCTCACGATATGATGTTACATCTTTCACGAGTTACAATTTGAACAACGGTATGTACGGTCGGCCTCAGAAGTCGCTGAACACTTGAGTACTTTGTCACTTTCACTAACGTGACATATGTCAAACTTCACAGTGTAACTGGTTATTGCGACACAGTACTAAAGTGTTAAGCGACTTCTGAGGTTGACTGTACCTAAGTATGCGTAAAATGGATAATGTCAACTGCTTGTAATTTTAATTATTGAGGAGTCTTTCTCGTGGTTAACCATCAGTTCCACTCATCAGAATTAAGGCAAGCATAAATTGTTTAGCAACTGTGTTAAAGTAATCGAATCGCAACCTGTGAAAGGTACCCTACTTGTACCTACATGTACCTAATTGAATGGTTCCGGTGGTCAACTGCGATCTTCCTCATCAGTTCCAGTTCACCAAATGATGATTTCCAAAAGCAAATTCTCCAGTTACTATAAATTATTATAAGTAGGTGTCGATACAATATTTGCTAGAGTTCCCTCGTCTACTTCCCCGGGTTCCATTCATCAGACAATGCGACAATGGGACCTAATTGAAAGTAGGTACTCACTGTCCAATACAAAAAAAAAACTTTTCAAAAGTACGATGTTCTGAAGTAGGTACTATCGCCCCAAGCGCCAGATAACCACCTTAAAGGCCCAGTTTGCGTGCAGTGGCTAGACATCTGTCCATAACAATCCATAGCAATAGACATCAACGGCTGCAAGCAAATTTGTTTTGAAAATGGGTATCTGACGTCTGGGGCGATGGTACCTAAAAAACAATAAAAAATACAACCGAATTGATAACCTCCTCCTTTTTTTGAAGTCGGTTAAAGAGGAAAAACGTGCTTGGGCACAAGAGTAATGGTAGGTAATGAACAATCGATCAAAAAGGTGCCGGTTTGTTAGATAACATTAAACATTTATCAACAATCAAGCAAAGATTACCTGAAAACAGTGAAAAAGTGCTCCATCATTATTTACCCACAAACGTAGTTGGATCTTGGATATAAATATAGGTGTTATGGATGTTAAAAAATAACAGTAGCGTCCACGACATTGTAGCAACTAGACATTAGTAAAGTGCATCATGGCGTCTAAAATCAACTACAACTCAAAACATCTCGGCAAAGGTTTGTTTATTTATACTTAATCTGCTTATGTAGTCTAAGCTCGCATTTACATTGAGAAAAAATACGTAAGTTGTAATACGTTTGATTCAAGGCCTCGTAAATCGTAATGTAACTTACGTTACAACTGTCCCTACAGTGACAGGGTATCCCTATACGAGGCTAATCGATTTACAAACTGTCATACCAACAGGGCAATATAAAACAACTCGCAGAATATTTCTCACATAAGTTAATGGGTAAACTTTAACTATTTTGGCTACATTTAGGTAAATCAATTTAACTCTGAAAATTACTTTTTCTAAACCTAATTATATGTATTTAATTAAGAGCCCCCGAATTATTCATAAACTATAAATATCGAAGTCTTTATTCTTTACTAAAAATATTATTAGTTGTTAGGTAAGTATCTTACTTTAGTACAAGTAGTAGGTATAGTATTCTTCAGGTGCCACAAACGCACATGTGCGTTCATTTAGCTGCCAAACTATATTATGGCAGCGGCACTAGGCGAAAGTCACGAAAACGCATTACTTATAGACGGAGAGCTAGCGACCAAATCAGTGGCGTAGCTAGGTAACTAAAGGCCCTGGGGCGAAAAGTAAACTAGGGCCACAACCCGTATTTGTTTACATGATAAGACAAGTAAGGATGAATGCACATTAAATTCACTAGACTCGCGCGATTGTAAATTCACTAGTAGCGTTTTATAGTCACACTGTTGAAGAGCGCCGCGTTTCTCATAGGTCCGCATTTATAGTTTGTAAGTCAAAGTCCGAGGGGCCCCCTGAGCTTGGGGGCCCCGGTGCACTGCCCCGGCTTGCCATACGGTAGCTACGCCACTGGACCAAATCAGTCATGTGGCTTCAGCTGTATTGAAACTCCGTTAGCTACTTCCCTGAACAACCTTTTCCGATAATCTTCGTGCTGGCAGGACGCGGGCGGTGGGTGCTGGTGTAGTGGGGTGGGGAAAAAAATGAAAAAAAATGTGGGCTCAGCGACTTTAATTTTTTTTCAAACAGTTGCTCTGTACTCCCTGTGCACCCAAAAAAAATTTTAAATCGATCGGGTGGTGGGAAGGGTTTGCCAGCGTTAATTAAAAAGACCAAAATAATTATAATTTTCATGTGGGCTCAGCTGTATTGGCTTTTTTTCTGCCGCGAGATTAATCTTTTCTGGGGTTTTTTCTGTGCATCTATATTTCAGTTTGTATTTAGTATGAAATATATGATTTCACGGGATGACCGTAAAAGTAATAAGAAATGAAGTTGAAAAAATAAATACAAAAAGATACTTCATAACATAGCTAACTTGGTTAAAGTTGCACAGTAGCGCCATCTCTTGTCCAGGTGAGCAGTTAGTTCCGAAGGAGTGTTGAAATCTCTCGATAGAGGGTGTAACATAGACGTGCGCTTGTCACTGCCTAAAGTGATAATTTAGCAGACTGAAATGTATGATGTATAGGAAAGATTCGTGCCTAATCTCTAGACCAGTGGTGGTGTAGGGGTTTAGCACGCAGCACGGAATGCTGAGGACCTGGGTTCGATTCCCAGCATTGGTCTTTTTTCTGGGGTTTTTTCTGTGCATCTATATTTCAGTTTGTATTTAGTATGAAATATATTAATTCATATGTAAGCCCCAAAAAAATAGCCATGCAAAAATATCGGTGGAAAGGTATCGAAAAAAAAATGTTGAAATCGTTGGTTTTCGTTCGAAAATGTGCTCAGTGTGTGTGCATATTTGTGCATATTTGATTATCAGCTGTTCCTTCGTATTAATCAGTATCGCTAGGCTAAAGCGGTCGTTCAAAAATAAAATTGAACAACATTTTTTTCCATAAATAATGACAAGAAAAAAAAGAAATAACATTTTTAGCGTAAATAATAACGAGAAAAAAATTAAATAAAATTGAATAAAATTTTTTGTATAAATAATAACGAGAAAAAAAAATTGAATTAAATTTTTGCATAAATAAAAATGAATAAATTAATAGAATATTTTTCGTAAATAATAATAAACAAAAAAAGGCATAGAAGCAGGGAATATTTTTTCGCACGAATAAAAATAACTTCAATTTCTACTAGGAATGAAAATGCGTAGACGCACAGCTGAAGCAGCTGCTCGTTCGGAAACGTTCGGGTTTTCCCGGTCAACGGGTGCGAGAAGGACAGCGGCTACTCTCTGTTAGCCGAACGCAATCGGCGTGCCGGCCGTGAGCGCGCTGACGCGTTCGCCGGCTGATATCCCCTCCACGTCCGCTTTTGTCTACCCCTGAGCACATTTTCGAACGAAAACCAACGATTTCAACATTTTTTTTCGATACCTTTCCACCGATATTTTTTCATGGCTATTTTTTTGGGGCTTACATATGAATTAATCTCGCGGCAGAAAAAAAGCCAATACAGCTGAGCCCGCATGAAAATTATAATTATTTTGGTCTTTTTAATTAACGCTGGCAACCCCTTCCCACCACCCGATCGATTTAAAATTTTTTTTGGGTGCACAGGGCGTACAGAGCAACTGTTTGAAAAAAAATTAAAGTCGCTGAGCCCACATTTTTTTTTCATTTTTTTCCCCACCCTACTACACCCGCATCCACCGCCCGCGGCCTGCCAGCACGAAGATTATCGGAAAAGGTTGTTCAGGGAAGTAGCTAACGGAGTTTCAATACAGCTGAAGCCACATGACCGATTTGGTCGCTAGCTCTTAGACTATTATGCGTTCCCGGCAATAAATGCGTTAAAGCAATGCGAGATATTGTTTCAACATAGGCAGTACTCTAGATTTAATCGTCCTTGTTAAGATAAAATAAACCAACGGTTCAAAGGCAAATTGATTCAAACACCATCCTGGGCGATATTGGAGACTTTACTTGGAGACCTTAATAAAATTGGAATCAGCATAATGTCAGCGAATTCATTCAAACGCCATCCTGGGCAATATTGAACAATATTATGGAATCAGTATAATGTGGTTGGTTAAAAGGCGAATTGATTCAAACGCCATCCTGGGCGATATTGAAGTTATAAGTACCTAATTGGAATTAGCGTAATGTACAAAATTCAATATCACCCAGGATGGCGTTTGAATCAATTCACCTTTTAACCGTCGATGTGTATAATTCAATATCAACCAGCAGGGTAATTGTGTAACCTTTTTGACACTCGGCAACGAATTGAAATGACAGTTTTTGTATGGCTGTGACAGCTGGCTGATTCCGATACCAATTATTGACAGCCAATACAAGAACTGTCAAAATGAACGCGATGGCCATTGCGAAGGAGTTAGACAATTAGCCTGCTGGATGGCACTTGAATCAATTCGCCTTATAACCGTCGAAACAAATTTTACTTTCAGCCGACCCTCTGCCGCCGTTTAGCGGTAAACTGCGCGTGTATAATATGCGCTTCTGCCCCTACGCGCATCGCGTCATTCTCCTTCTGAACGCCAAGAACGTGGATTACGAACTCGTCAACATCGACCTGAGAGACAAGCCTGAGTGGTTCCCTTCAAAGAGTCGTCACAGTATGTATTGGGTCACTAGTTCATGCTGTGCCAATCGTGCCATGGTCGGGTAGCTAAGTCAGCGCTGCATAATCATTACTTACCTGCTTATTACTTAGAATACCCCTGTAGAAAGTTTTTTCTGAAATTTTGATACAAAATGTAGTCACACGCCTTTGAGGCGGACTTTGAACGATGACCAATGTATTGACAAAACATTAGTTAGGTAACCATAATTAAAAAAAACCTACTTGGTCGACCATACTAAGGTGGTTAGTCGATGATGCTACAAAGACGAATCAGCTTCGCCTTACGTACCTACACGTTATAGGGTTTAACTACATGGTAATGGATATATCGGTAGGTACGAGAGTTCCTAATGTAATTTGATTAATTAAAAACCTACCTACCTACTCTACTATCATACTATCTGAGGGAATTTAATTATGTACTTACTGAATGGTCCTTCCTAAAGCAATGACTTAACGTACTGAGGACATTTTGCAACGTCGTAAAAGAAAATTATTAAGAACATTTTGTTTTGCCCCACTTTAGGATGTCCGATTGACCTGAAGTGAAGTAGGTAGGTATCTACACGCGCTAACAGTTTCGATGACAATGTTACAACACAAATAAGCCGAATCAGCAATTGTCTTAAAAATTTCCAATTTCAAATAAAATTATGAAACTTTTGATTCTGTAGATTAGTAACTCGTTTGTAACTAGCTGTTGCCTACGACTCCGTTTGCGAAGAATTTGCGATATCTAACGCTATCCTACGAGTACGGGAACTTGCAATTTACGGTTATTTGCCTACGTATTATTGATAGGTATACCTCTATCTCTCTTAGAGATTTCAGGTGGAATTGAGATAGGGAAAACTTTTTAATGGTTCTTTCACAAGTTTTAAATAAGAAACCGCTTAGTTTAACTTATTGGAAGCGCAAGGAGCGTTATGTTCATCAATTTCATTCCAGCTACGGTGCCCTCATTGGAGGTTCTGGACGGTGTTACCATTTTTTTTTTTGAATGAGTCGCCAGAGGGGCCAAAGACGCGAAGTCTTTGCTGTTTTTTACTTTAAGGATTGGAAGGGTGACTTGTGCTCGGGAAAAATCCCTTCGGACGAACTGGGAATGGAGGGCCCAGACAGTGTCCGACTTGCACGGACTAAAAAACCCGGTCACAAGTCCCCTTCTCTATTGGTTATCAAAACAAAAACGTGTGCTTTAAAATTTTGGTGTTACCATCGGTGACAGCCTGGTCGCCTCTGAGTACCTGGATGATGTTTACGCGCAACGACCACTGCTGCCCAAGGATCCCTTGAAGAAGGCTCAAGCCAGACTTATTGCCCAGGAGTCAGCGACCGTGAGTTTACTTTTCAGCTTACTAAGCCATCCACGTTGTCTGGCTGACTTCAATTGGACTCGTAACCTAGCACAGCGTTTCTTGAACGGTGTGTCGTGACGTGACCCGGCACCGGGCCCCGAAAATCAATTCGTATGTATAGTATAATCGGGGCAAGTAAATATAATGTTACCTACCGGATCGCAGCATTACCTCATTGTTCACAATCGATCATATTCGTTCATGACAAGAGACGTTGTTGCTTTTGTGTCAACGAGGGAGACTTTTGTGGCAATTGAGGAGTAAGTTAAGACTTTGATTACGGGACCTTTAAAAAACCGGCCAAGTGCGAGTCGGACTCGCGCACGAAGGGTTCTATAAAAAATTGCGGTTTACGATTTATGACGTATTAAAAAAAACTACTTACAAGATCTCGTTGAAACCAATTTTCGGTTTTATCATTCTCTTATTTTAGAAGTTAAAGTTACAGGGGGGGGGGGGGGGTGGACACATTTTACCACTTTGGAAGTGTCTCTCGCGCAAACTATTCAGTTTAGAAAAAAAATTATATTAGAAACCTCAATATAATTTTTGAAGACCTATCCATAGATAACCCACACGTATGGGTTTGATGAAAAAAAAAAATTTGAGTTCAGTTCTAAAGTATGGGAACCCCCAAAATTTATTGTTTTTTTTTTCTATTTTTGTGTGAAAATCTTAATGCGGTTCACATAATACATCTACTTACCAAGTTTCAACACCATAGTTTTTATAGTTTCGGAAAAAAGTGACTGTGACATACGGACGGACACACAGACATGACGAATCCATAAGGGTTCCGTTTTTGCCATTTGGCTACGGAACCCTAAAAACTTACGGAGCCCAAGTAAATACCTACGCGAACTTACACAAGTAAATTAATTAACTTACCAACGTTTACCTTATCTGGCACTTTATAAATTCAAGTAAGTACCTAACATACTTAGATTTTTCGGCCACGAATGATAGTTTACGGGCGTGCGTTAAAAATTAGCTTTAGGTACTGATATAAATGGTGTAAAGATTACTTATTAGGTAAGTACTTACTATATTCTGATATCTTTTATTGACAGATTGCGTCAATCATAGGAGTTTTAATAAGAAATCCTGAGAGTATCACCGAAGACCAAATAGCGGGATATCGCAAGTACCTCACCTTCATCCAGGATGAGCTGAAGAAGAGAGGGACCAAGTTCTTGGGCGGCTCGGAGCCTGACTTCGCCGACTATATGATCTGGCCGTGGTTTGAGAGAATCGTAGCCTTTTTCGATAGATTTGCTTACACGAAAATAGATATGAAAGAATTCAAGCTGCTGGTAAGTCCTATATACTTACTTTGATAATACCTATCTGTACCTAATAGATTAAGCCGTGGTGGCCTAGCGGTTTGAGCTATGGCCTCTCAAGCAGAGGGTCGTGGGTTCAAATCCCTGCTCGAACCTCTGAGTTTTTCGGAATTTATGTACGAAATTACATTTGAAGCTTTACGGTGAAGGAAAACATCGTGAGGAAACCTGCATACACCTGCAAAGAAATTCAATGGTGTGAAAATTCCCAATCCGCACTGGGCCCGCGTGAGAACTACGGCCCAAGCCCTCTCATTCTGAGAGGAGGCCTGTGCCCTGCAGTGGGACGTATATAGGCTGGGATGATGATGAATAGATTTAGACACTCGGCGTCTTTTAAGGATGAAATTGACACATTCACATTAGCTTTCCCCGGCGAGGAGAAGTGGAGAATTCCTCCCCCAACTATCTTCACCACTATATCCTGCCCATTGACCACCCCCGAAACTACACTGTACTAATAAGTATAAGAACGTACTTATGCCAAAATCCTAGATTGTAACCATGCTACTGTAGGATACACCGCGAATATCTACATTTGTCTAATGATCGTTAAACGAAATAAATAATGAACTAGTAATTTTAATCCGTATTTTTATTTCTAGTGGGATTACATAAACAACATGTTCAAGGACCCAGCGGTGATCCCGTACTGCGTACCCAACGAAATATTCTTACAAGTTTTCGACGGCTATCTGCCTGGTAGGAGGCCCAACTACAACATTCTTACTGGAAAATGACCTAATGTTAAAGTCTCAAAGTAGGTACTTTACTAAACAATGTGTCTTAAAATTGATCTGGAATATTTCAGAAGATTGTTGGGTTATTTTTACGAATGGAAACATTATCGACCACAAATAAAAAATATTCAATCCAGCTAGCCCAATCACCTGCTCAAATATTGCGGATTAATTATAAGATTTATAAGAGACATTGAATGACGAGCCGCAATATAATGATGTTGTGGTTTTCAATTCTAAATTAAATGAAGTAAGTGAATGCAATAATTATAAATTTAATAAATATTTAAAGCAATTTATTTTGGTTTTTATTAAAGTAGCTAGGTACTGTCAAATATCTATATTTTCCGCACTTCCTGGCTACCATCGCTGTCATGATACGGCTAGGCAGCTGGTACCTACGAAGAATCCCCGACAGAGATCCTCGGATCGTCGGTGGTAGTCGACCATCCAGCTCCGGATCTAGGGGGGAGGGGGGCTAACCGGGGCAACCGCCCCGGGTGGCAGTTTCGGGGGCGCCAAAATCATATCATAACATAATAAATAAATATCACGGGACAATTCGTACCAATTGACCTAGTCTCAACGTGAACAAAGCTTGTGTTATTATGGTTAAATAGAATAGGCAACAGATAAACATATTATACTTAGGTGTATCTGAGATTCATACTTAAATACCTTAGATTATTTTATACACTACATAGAGTGTCAGTAGCAAACACTGCGATACAAAACGTCCAAAAACTCATTTGACAGCTCCCCGTGCTGTCCAATCCAGACTGAATGGGTAAATGACATATAAGCCAACTGTTGGCTTATATTTTTCGGGACGTTTTCATGCCGCCTGAGCTCTGACTATTGTATAAATAATCTAAGTTAAATAGAACAGCTCCGACCTGGCACTTTCCAGATGAAGTTATGTTGCTCGAAGAGACAATTAGAGGCGCACTGGAAGACGTCATTAATGTCCACCTGAATGATTCGCAGTGGTGCAAGGCTGCTCTTCCGGTTAGGTGTGGCGGTTTACGGGTGCGGCGCGTGCGCGATGATGGCCGGATTGCTTTTTTGGCTTCGGCTCATGGGGTAGGAGAGCAGGTGCTCGCATTCTTCCTTGTAATGGCAGTGGAGTCCCTTTGCCTTTTGTGCCGGAGGCTCTGGCGGTTTGAGCGTCATTGGGTGCGGGGGATCGGTGGCCGGATGATCATGCTAGACAGAGGCAGGGGATGATATCGTTTGTGTGTGGACTAGTGGGGGGTTGGTGAGTGATGCTTCGGGATCCGATGTGGCGCGACTCAGGGCTGGATGAGGCATGAATCAGGAGCTTGGTTGCAGGCTTTACCGTCGCCCCAGCTTGGCACCTTGCTGGATAATGACTCTAATAAATCTTATCTTTAATAAATAAAATAAAATTTGGGGCTCCAATCTCTTTTTTACACCAGGGTCCTTGGTTACCTTACTACGCTATTAATTAGGACTGGATAATCCTATAAAGTCCAGTAACCTGCTTTACTTCAGGAATCCCAACCTCCTTCCTTGGACGTGGCTGGAACCAGTTCGACGCGGGCGGCGCTGGACCTTTTGACCCTACTGCCGAATGAGGGTTGTTTTTTTCTGGAAATCTTTAGGAGAGGCTTAGTACAGCAGTGGACGTCAGCCGATATGATGATGACGACGATGACGTCGATGACTATCAAAACTAATAATTTTAGACTTACATTTAGTCTGTAAATAAAATATGATGCCATAGAGATAGCAAAGCGCGATAAAATTTATGTAGCAGATAGCTTCTGAGTTCAATATTAATAATTCATTTCGGATAGATCCACATCGTAAGTAACGATCTTATGCCTAAGTTAGTAAAAAGTACCTGGGCGACCGAGCTCCGCTCGGGCTGAAACTCGGTACCACGCGGTTTCCCAGAGATAAGACCAAGCTAGATCAATTTTTCATCCCCGAAAACCCCCACATACCAAATATCATCGAAATTGTTGGCGCCGTTTCTGAGATTCTGATTATATACATATATGTATACAAGAATTGCTCGTTTATAAAGGTATTAGATTTGATAGATAGATAGATACAATCAGGAGCCTGTTGCATAACATAGTAAATTTTATATTACAAGCGGAACTCCCTTTCTAGTTAATATAACTGAAGCGAGAGTTCCGCTTGTAATATTAGTTGTACTTTGTTATGCAACAGGCCCCTGGCAATAGGTAAGGAGCTGAAGAAATACCTACAAGTACTACCTGAATCCTTACTGATATAAATGCGAAAGTAACTTTCTCTGTTTATCTGTAGGTATGTCTTGACGCTTAAACCGTTTAGATGAAATTATGTAAGTATAGAGATAGTTTGAGACTCTGTGAAGGGCATAAGATCATTTTTACTGCGGAAAATTGCATAGTTTCTGCAGGAGAATTCTTTGCAGACGGATTCGCGGACAACCGCTTGTACTTACTCCATAAAATTGACAACAGCCTAAATAGCTTAATGAGCCCTCGTTGTCAGATGCTAGGATACTAGGTAAGTATCCCACGCCTGTGTGAATGGACCATCGAAACTGTACAACTATGGCCAAGGGAGCTACTACGAAATTCGAAGTTCGTATCGTACCGTCCCTTTCACTCTTATATTTAATTCTATGATCGTGAACAAAATGGCACGATGCGAAGTTCGAAAATCGAATTTCGTACACAGCGTTCGTACAAGGCCAGTTATGACAAAAGTATGGCAAACAAAGGTTGTGTTCCCTACTGACTGCGAGGCGAGGTGTAGTCTCGTAGGTCTTCTAACAAAAATGTTTGCTCCACACCATATATTTGTATTGTGATTTTTTAAACCTGGGCCCTTCTTATTTAGTAGGTACAGTCAGCGTCAAAAATAAGTGATCACTTTTGTATAGTCGGGGTAAGAAAAGGTTCGTCACTTTTCGACTCTATGTCAACGAGTTAAGGTCGAAAAGTGACGAACCTTTTCTTACCCCGACTATACCTTGTCGCTTTCAATCGTTGCATAACTTCGTATGTATTTTCTAATATGACGTTAAAGTGACAAGGTACAAAAGTGATCACTTATTTTATTTATGAGTTGACCCTACCACATTTCAACCATTTGAAGTTTTTCGATGACAACAAATAATACCAAAACGCAAACGTTGAGCGTGCCAGACACGTGTCGTAATTATTAGACACCGAAAACATAATTCTTTCCGCGCATATACACTTATACAGGGTGGGAAGTTGAGATGGGGCAGCAAGGACAGGTACTAGATCCCTTGCTGCTACGCGAAAATGCTCTTAGGAAACCTTTACTAACTTTTTGAGTGATGACAATCGACATTCACAGATTTTTGATAAAATGTACAGTCAGCGAGAAAATTGACAGATTTTACTTTTTTGTTAATGCCAATAATCGGTCCCATTTCTATCAAGGATTAAAACACTCTTTGAGACCAACTGAGGTTAGAGTACTAGAACACCCACAAATCAAAGAAAACTAGCTATTGCCATGCAAAATCTATGGGAAAATATGTTTCTACAGCTCATAAAAAGTACGTCAGTTGATTGGTGGTGTAATTGTCCCTATATTGTTTGGTAGAGGGAGGGGATTCTCTTCGTTTGATTCAGAACACCGAGCGTACCTTTACCTAGCGAGCGCTTTAAAATGCCAGTCTCTACCTTGAAATCAATTCGATAAAGTTGCCATTACAATACAGTTGTGTATATAAATAATTCGGAGGATATCGACTAAAAGACAAAATACCTAATTTATATTTGGACACGTTCGTTAGTTAAGTATACCTACGTTCTTGTTCATCTTGTCCGTGGGCTAAATAAGTAATTATCTAAGAATTTCTCAAATCTTTACTGTAATGTAAGTAATTCTTTCCCTTTAAAACTGCAGTGTTTCATGTTCGATTTTCCAAGCGCGCCGCAATGCCCTATCTTCTGTTTTTATAGTTCTCTGCTATGGTGGGTTACGTCACCACCGATAAATTCGGCGTAATAGGTATCAGTCTGTTATTTCACTATGCCCCTTGGAATCCTAATTGATAAAACGAGTGGCAAATACATAAAGTTCAATTTACCTATTCAATGCCAGCTAGTTGGTGTTAACTCGCTAGCCATAAATAAATACGTTATCAAATCGGCTCCGGAGCAAGATATAAGCAAAAATGCTTGTCATTATGAGCGATATTTTCATAGGTTAACCCGTTCTGGGTAGAAAAAAATATATAAAAGCTGTGATTTGTTTGTGATGCATTCATTGGCTTTAGCGTCGTGGCGTGTGTTGGTGCCAGTTGTACAGAATTTGAAGTACGTGATACCACTTTACCGCACTATGGCTGGAGCAGCTGTCAAAATCAACTTCAACACGAAGCACTTGAAGAAAGGTTAGTTTTTCTACGCGACAGACAACTTTATGCGTTCTCTTGTAAATCAGTTTCCAGTAATGGCGTAAAATAGTTGAATGCGAGTTATGTTAATGTATATTAGATGCTTAAAGAATTATTAAGTCTTTAAGGAAAGTGGTTGCGGTTAGTGTACGACCTCATATATTTGTCAACACGGAATAAACGACGATAATGCACGACCTAATAATTCAAACCCTTCTGGCAATTACTTGAAAGTTTGAATTATCAGGTCGTAAGTAGGTACATTAAAGTTAATGTGGATCGACAATTATAGGGTCTTGCTTTAACCGCACCCGGGAATGCGTAGTAAACTGAGGTAGAATATCTGTTATCTTCTCGAGTATTAGTGTAATAAACCTGCTTATAAGTACCTAGGTAATACTAGTTCTAAATACCTAGTACCTATCTATAGCGAGGCCGCTGGGTTCTTGTACACTTTAAAACATTTTTATTTTATTTTGACAGTTATTTTATAGTCTTATACTTGTTTATTATCTAATAAAACTGTAAATAGAAAGATCGAAAAGCGTCTAGAGAAAATAGACTGTTTATAATCCCACTAATATTATAAACGTGAAAGTTTGTATAGATGAATGGGTGTGTGGATGTTTGATACTCTTTCACGCTTAAACGGTTTGACAGATTCTGAAGAAAAGGATAGTTCACAACCTGAATTATGTATGTATGTAAGTATGTATGTAAACACTTTATTGTACATAAAACACAAAAATAATACAAAACAACAAAACAAAAAGAGTACAAAGGCGAACTTATCCCTAAAAGGGATCTATTCAAGCTAACCTGGCATGAAAGGAAAAACATAAAAAAAAATGATAGGCAAACATTAATTTATGTACAGAGAAAAGAAAGGAAAATATAACATATAAATAAATACACAAAATAAACAACAATAAGTGACTACGACAAATATACTTATACCTAACTTTACACAGAACAAAATACACAAATATGAAAAAACAGTACATGTAAATAAAAAGAATACGATTAAGTACCCAACTTCCACAGTTTCTTCAACCTCTCCCTGAACGAACACAATTATAGGATGCTTTTCATCTCGTAAATTTGCAGTTCCCGAGGGTAGCGATAAACGAAATTCTTAGCTGACAGCGTCGCGGGCAACAGCATACCTACATAATACATAATATTTCACAATAATAATTTCCCGTCATAGTAAGTATACTAATTTGTGTCTCACTTAAACCGTACCTACCTATTTGCAGCTGATAGGTACCGAAACTTAATTTCGGCCAAAGCCCAGACTTTATTTATCTAAGGGTTATTTTAGCGTACATATTTTTACGGTTCCGTACTCAAAGGGTAAAAACGGGACCCATTAGTGAGTCTCCGCTGTCGGTTCGTCTGTCCGTCTGTCCGTCCGTCCGTCCGTCACCAGGCTGTATCTCATGAACTGTGACAGTTGAAATTTTCACAGATGATGTGTTTCGGTTGCCGCTATAACAACAAATAAATACTAAAAACCAGAATAAAATAAATATTTAAGGAGGCTCCCATACAACAAACAATCGTGATTTTTTTGCTCGTTTTTGCTCGCTATTGATAACGGCAACAGGTCTACGCTTGAAATATTCACAGAATATTTAGTTATATATTCACTTTAAAAATAAATAATTTAACTAAAATTTAACAAATATTTAAGGGCCGTATTTTTTGCCGTTTTATAGATAATGGTACGGAACCCTTCGTGCGCGAGTCCGACTCGCACTTGGCCGGTTTGGTTTTAGCTTTAGTAAATACGTATTTGTATTCTTAGATGCGATTATTCCTTAGATTGATAATGTTAACTCTATAAAAGTAAGTATCGATTATATTCGACGTCGAGTAACAATCGCGGCCACGAAAGACAGTAGGTGGTTATTATTATTCGAGCGTTTCTACCGCTGTCGTTACCAGGACCCATATATCAAAGAAATGAGCTATTGTTTGCATGGGATTTCAATGAATTTTTATTTTGCAGCGAGCGCACTTTATCGTTTTACAAAAACCTTCCGTTCGGTGCGACTTATTTCTTCACTATTTAGGACCGGAAACGATGGCGGTTGAGACGCTCGTATAATTAGCCAGGTAAGAAAATGCGTGGGTGACAGAGACAGAGCCACTCCACGTCGCCGGTTACCCACGACACGAAAGCTCACAAACTCAATTTCGATTTCGGTCCTAGTTATGGCAGATTTTCTGCCGAAACCGAAATTGAACCGAAACCCTAGTTTAACGCCGAAACTCACCGAAATTGAAACCGAATATTCGGTCGGACACTAATATACCTAATAGTGTGTATACAATATACATACCTACCTGCCTACCATATAGGTAGGATTAGCACACTGATTAGGTATACCTACCAGGTACCTACAATTTAAACGTGATTCAAAATTAGTGTTTCTAATTCAGTTAATGCTGGACAATACAATGCAGTAGGTAGCTGTTACCCGCGACTCAGTTTGCAAAGAATTCGTTTATTGCTATCCCGCGGGGACTATTCAATTTTCCGGGATAAAAACTATCCTATGTTATTTATAAAAGGTCTCAAACTATCACCATACCAAATTTCTTGTAAAGCCGTTCGTGTTTGAGTGCTTAGGCACACATCCAAACATCTTCACAAACTTTCACATAATATTAGTATAACGTTGTTTTTTCAGGCGATCCCCTACCGCCTTACAATGGAAAGCTTCGGATTTACAACATGCGCTACTGCCCCTACGCGCAACGCACAGTGCTCGTCCTCAACGCGAAGAAAATCGACTATGAAGTCGTCAACATAGACTTGGTGGACAAGCCAGAGTGGCTTACCAGCAAAAGCCTTTTCGGTAAATTATTATCCACTGACATCTTAAATATTAGGTACAGCTAGCAAAGCAAGTTGGTCACAATGCTGGTACGGTTATCACTGCATCGTCAATATCCAAGGAACCTCAAGCATGGCTTCCAAAAACTACTGTATTCAAAATAATCTATTATGGTGGCTCTGCTATTGCATACTGACTCCTCCAAACATTACAATTTGCCTGTTAGGCACATTTAGGTATCTATGAAGTTTGATGCTACATTTGCACGCTTGCCGAGACTTGGCAAACGTCTACAAGCTCCAAGCCTATACAAAAAGCCTGCACAAACCGGGAGCGCGGGGCGCCGACGGAGCGTGCCCAGCGCGCTCTATAACACTGAATCAAATATACGGTGACACACACCGGCAGAGAGGTACACCGTATTTGATTCAGTGTTATTGACCGCGCTGGGCACGCTCCATCGGCGCCGCTCGGAATTTGTTGTGACCTAAACTCTTCAATGCCATTTACACGCTTGCAAGTCCGTTATTGTTCAGTTATAGCTGTGTTCTAAAGCAGAGTTTAGACCTGCAAGGAAAAACGCGCAAGTTGCATTACATTGCGAGGCAGTAAAGCGAACGAGATTGAAGTGGTCAATCCAGCGCCGCTATGTAATGCAACTTGCACGGTTATATTCTTGCAGGTTTAAACTTGGCTAAAACCCTCACTGGCCCGGATCGGCGACCAGCTTTTGCAAGCTCATGCAGCCCAAGCCAATTGCCCCTTCACACACTTGGGCTTTTGTGCCGCTTGTGAAACATTGTCGGTGCTTGGCATGCGTGTGAATGTAACATAAGTTGGTGAATCAACTTTTTCTTGCCACCCGTTGCTATGATTCGATTACACAAATTTTGTCACCTAGACAACCTAAGCATTATTCTATGAAACAGTATGAAGATGTTACTTGGACAACCGGGGACATAGGTAGTAAACAACACAAAAATTTTGATTCACCTAAGTGTACAACGTGCCCACCAGGTTTCCGCGAGAGTCTAACCACGCATTCCTTAGGCCATATGGAGTAATAAATGTTATGTGAACCTAGGTCGAACTATGCTTTTTAACTTTTTTATTTTTTCATACATAATAAATACGCAATCCCAGCACCTCCACCACTTTCATAGTAAAATTTAAACATAAAAATGGGAATATCTCAAAACTAAGATATTTCGACCTAGGTTCAGATAACATTTATCTATATATATAAAAGAAGAAACTGACTGACTGACTGACTGACTGACTGACTGACATATCAACGCACAGCCCAAACCGCTGGGCCTAGAGATTCCAAATTTGGCACGTAGGTTCCTTATAAGGTCTAGGGGTGCACTAAGAAAGGATTTTTCAAAATTCACTCCCTAAGGGGGTGAAAAGGGGGTTCAAAGTTTGTGTGGGGAAACAAGATTAGTTCGACTATTTTATTCGAAACTTCACAGAAGTACTCCTAATGATAAATGAGTAAACACCTGTTTCAGGTTTTTTGAGAATTCAACCCCTAAAAAGGGGAAAGGGGTAACAAAGTCCGAAAATCAACATGGGTGTTGTTTCTATGGTTTATCGGGTCGCTGGTTATGAAAACAACAACGGTTTTAAAATCCGATGTGGCATACGTAAAATACCATCTCCCTGGATGGGGAGCGATGGGGTTGAAATGTCTAAATATCAATATGGGTGTCGTTTTTAAGGTTTTGCCCAAACCACTGGACCTAGAGACTTGAAATTTTGCACATAGATACTTTATACAACGTAGGCATCCACTAAGGAAGGATTTTTGGGAAATCCCACGGGAACGGGAAAAAACGGGATTTATATATTCGATTCCAAGTGACCCTATCTCAGTAAATATAATAACTAGGCTCATCAAATTTGATACACAAGTAGGTATTACATTATTTATCGTTTTACTGGTCGTAGAAAGCTGAAATTCGGCATATAAGTTGCTTGGGGAGTGTAGAGGAGCATTGAGAGAGGACTTCCAAAATTCCCACGGGAACGGGAAAAAAACGGGATTTTTCATTTTACTGGTCGTAGAAAGCTGAAATTCGGCATGTAGGTTGCTTGGGAAGTGTAGAAGAGCATTAAGAGAGGACTATCCAAAATTCCCACGGGAACGGGAATAAAGGGATTTTTCGATTTACTGGTCGTAGAAAGCTGAAATTCGGCATAAGGTTGCTTGGGGAGTGTAGAGGAGCATTGAGAGAGGACTTTCCAAAATTCCCACGGGAACGGAAAAAAACGGGATTTTTCGTTTTACTGGTCGTAGAAAGCTGAAATTTGGCAAGTGGGTTCCTTGGGGAGTGTAGGGGAGTATTAAGAAAGTATTTCCCGAAATTCTTACGGGAACGGGAAAAAACAGGATTTTGCGTTTTACTGGTCGTAGAAAAAAAAATTCGGCATGAGGTTGCTTGGGGAGTGTAGAGGAGCATTGAGAGAGGACTTTCCAAAATTCCCACTAGAACGGGAAAAAACGGGATTTTTCGTTTTACTGGTCGTAGAAAGCTGAAATTTGGCAAGTGGGTTGCTTGGGGAGTTTAGAAGAGCATTAAGAGAGGATTATCCAAAGTTCCCACTGGAACGGGAAAAACGGGATTTTTCGTTTTTCTGGCCGTAGAAAGCTGAAATTCGGCATGAGGTTGCTTGGGGTGTGTAGAGGAGCATTGAGAGAGGACTTTCCCCGTATTAAGAAAGTATTTTCCGAAATTCATACGGGATCGGGTAAAAAACGGGATTTTGCGTTTTACTGGTTGCACGCTAAAATTTCAAAATTCATAAGTTTATACTGTAAGTAGGCCGCAAAGGTCTCTTTAACCGACTTCAAAAAAAGGAGGAGGTTATGCATTCCATTTTATGTATTTTTTTATGTAGGTATGTTCACCGATTTCTCGGTCAATTGTGGACCGATTTTAAAAATCCTTTTTTTATTCGAAAGAATATAATATACTCCTGAGATGGTCCCATTGTCACGCAAGAAATCTTGCTTGCATGCTTACTTGCATGCTTGCTTGCTTGCCTGTATGCTTGCTTGCTTGATATCTTGGTTCTTTGGTATTCTCATGATACACGCGAGCGAAGCCGCGGGCAAAAGCTAGTTACTCCATATAGCCTCAGGAATGCGTGGTTAGACTCTCGCGGAATCCTGGTGGGCACGTTGTATATTTACCTACCTACCAGTAAGATTGTTAATCTCACTATGGAACAGTTGTATAGTGCCTGACTCCGTCTGAATTATAGTTTAATGTTTTGAGAACTTCACACAACATTGAATTTCTTCGCAGATGTATGCAGGTTTCCTCACGATGTTTTCCTTCACCATAAAGCTCATGGTAAATTTCAAATGTAATGGAACTACGGCCCAAGCCCTCTCATTCTGAGAGGAGGCCTGTGCCCTGCAGTGGGACGTATATAGGCTGGGGTAATGATGATACATGTTTAGATTTTTACTATCTAAGGTAAATACCCCAGTGCCCGACGCTGCCCCAATATCCAACACTTTCAATCTTAATTCGTAGCAATAAAGGCGACAAGCAGGAATTAAAATGTCGAACATTGGGGTAATTTAATTACCTTACCATGCTATGCTTGCAAATACAGGTTTTTATAAAATGTTGACTCATTATAATAATATCTATTGACTAACTAAAACGATAAAATTGATTCATATGTTTAATTTTCCAACCACTTTATTTCAGGCAAGGTGCCCGCATTGGAGGTTGAAGATGGCGTGTGTATCGCCGAGAGCTTAATAACATCCGAATACTTGGACGAGGTTTACCCTCAACGGCCTCTGTTGCCCAAAGACCCAGTGAAGAAGGCTCTGGCTAAAGTTCTTGTTGAGTCAACGGGACCTGTGAGTTGCAATTTAAACTAACTAGTTACTAGCAACTGAGTAGGTAGCTTAATTTCAAACTCCGATAAGTCCATCTTTTTTTTTTTTTTTTTTTATGTTAGATAGGCCAGACAAACGAACTAGTGGGTCACCTGATGTTAAATGAACACCACTGTCCATAGACACCCGCAGCGCTTTACACGATGCCAGTGCGTTGTCGGCCCTAAAGGAGAGGGAAGGGGTGAGGTATTGGGCCCCCGGCACTCTCACTGACCGTACGAAACGCAAGCAGGATTACTGCTGCTTCACGCCGGTGTTCTGTGAGAGGGTGGTACTGCCCCGGACGAGCCGGCCCATTCGTGATGCAGCGGCTGGCTACAACATGGCTCTACCACTACAAAAATCTGTGAGAGTTTTAAGATTTTGGCATTAAAGAAAAGGTTAATAAGGTAGATAATCTTCTAAGAGGGTAAAGAGGACATAGGTATCTGAGTTTCACTGATTAGGTACTTTAAAGACCTACCATGGAATAACCACTAATTATTCCTTCTACGCAACCAACTTTGAATAGTGGTTGCCTATTATGACAAGGTTTCGCTGTAGCTAGCACGGCTATCGAATGAGTTTTTACATTTCTTATAATATTTGACTAAGGAATTTGCGGTTTTCTACAAAAATAAAAATATTCTTTCATAGTTAATTCAACTATTGAATTTGATTCCTAAAGTGCATTGCATATTTACTCTCTTCGAAGTTTTCTACGAGAAAAAACATTTCATGCGGGGGTTTGTTACAAAAATTGTCTATTAAGTAAGAGGAATAGTTTCCAAACTCAGTCACAGCAGGGCATAACACATCAAAGCTGCCGACTCGCCGACGCAGGCTTACTTTCCCAACTTTCCTCATTATCGCCAAGTCTCTTAGATACCTTTTGTATCTCTCTGCCTAATTAATTACAAAGCAGAAAGCTGCGTCTGCTACTTTTATGCTTGCGAAGATGTCCTGATTTTAGAAATGCACTTATTCTTTATTGTCACTTGTCAGCTATATTTCAATATAAGTATTTACAAGTAATTCTTACTGTTTTGCATTTTAGATCCAACAAATAATGTTCAAAACTATGAGAACTCCTGACGAGATTACCGAGGAGCAATTGGCTGCTTATCACAAGTTCCTAAAGTTCATCGAGGATCAACTGACGAGTGCTGGTACTGAGTTCTTGGGAGGAGAAGAGCCTGGCTTCACCGACTACATGATATGGCCCTGGTTTGAGAGAATCCTAACTTTATCTAAAAAGTTCGAATTGGTCAAAATAGATCCGTCAAAATTCAAGATACTAGTAAGTGTTTCCAATAAATTCTAACTAAGTACATATTATAAATGCGAAAGTACCTAACTCTGTCTGTCACCCCTTCGCGCTTTAAGAGCTCCGATTTAGATAAAATTTGGTATGTTGATAGTTTGAAACCCTGGAAAGGACATAGAGTAGTTTTTAGTCCGGAAAATTAGCGATAAACGAATCCTTCGTAGATGGATGCGGGGTACTGCTTGTGCACCCATAAATCGAAGGGGTCAAGCGAGGTGCTCAAAAATTTGTGAGGATGTAGGGCATCCGTCTAGCGTAATTAACGTTACCTACATTCGTATTTATACTATAAAGGTTTGGGTACTTTACTAAATGTAAACCAACATCAGCTGCCAACACGACCAAAAGTTATGGCGTCGGGTTCAGTTCAGCCGCCAAATGCAATATTTGTAATCGACTTTCACGCGGCATAATTTTCGATTTACTCTTTAGTTCAGTTGCATAATATGGAGTTTATTTATATTTAGTAAAGTACCTAAACCTTTATAGTATACATTTCGAGGACATATTGATCGCTCTCAAATATTTGATATCGACTGTTTATTAAGTATAGCCAATTAAATGCGAAGATAATTTTGAAACTGAGTTTAGTAAACTATTTAGATTTAGAACAACTTTTTGGTGAAAAATGATTGTTAAACCGTGATCATGATGCCAGCGGGCAGAGGCGGGGTGAGCGTTTTCTGTTCACTGCCGCGTGCTGCTAGATAGCCACAGTGCGGCGAGCGTCTCAACCGCGCAATTAATAGAAAACACGTTTGCCGCTCCTCTGCCCGCTGGCGTCAAAATCGAGATCTTATTTCTAAACACATAATGTTAACTCTACTCTACGAGGTGTTAATAAAGTCCAATTTTTTTCAGTCTGAATACTTAGCGAACATGCTTAAAGATCCAGCGGTCAGCCAATATCTTATTCCTGATGAAATTATGTTGAAATTCATTGAAGCCTATGGAAAAGGCAACAAGCCGGATTACAATATGCTTACCGAAGAATAAGAAGAAAACTAATTATGTTGGCATTCCGTCTATAAAACTTTGATATTTAAATACTATCAATCTTTGTTTGATGGTTGGAATATTAATAAACCTTAAGTGTATAAATATTTTTGACTGTAATCAAATAAAATCATGTAAATTATATTTGGTTTTGTTTATTTTTATAGAAAAAATACCACACAGTAAGACAAAATCACACAATATTGTTTAAAAACTTAATAACTAATGTGTTGTGAAAAAACATTTCTTCTCTTTACAAGTTCACGATGAAATTAAAAATAAACTAAAATTACACACATGTCTAATGATTTAACTATGATATATGATATACCAAGATATCAGAAAACAAAATACAATTTGATGTCATTTACTATGTGCAACTAAAATGTCAGATCAAATTTAGTTAATTTAATACCAAGTAAATATAGACTCACAGACCATACACAATTTTTTTTAAGGTTTCTTTGGCTTCTATTATGTTAACAACTTGATTGTTTAAAGTATGTATGTATACATTCTAAACCTGGGTATTTAGGTAATAAATAAGTTCAGTTTTAAATAAGACCAACAAGGAAAAGAATGAACATTTTTTTTTGTTTCTGCATATTTCTAGCAAAGTGTATGGACCCACTTTTTGGGATAAAATTTTATTCATGTTTCTAATGGTTTAAGGGACATTAGACCATGGAGCAGTTAGAAGCGTCGAAAAATTAGGAGCTCGTTTAAGGTCTTGTTCTGTATCCCATAGAAAATGTCTATTAAAATTTTGTTTAAAGTTCACTTAAAATTAAAGAAAGAAAAAAATGTCATACATAATTTAACAGTAAATGTTAGAACTAACAGTCTCAAGGAACTATCCCTATGTCATAAATAATACTACAGTTAGTCACATTTATACTTATTAGCTAAAGCCTCCAATTTGGAAATAATCTGCTTTAAATCGGAATTTTTGTCCAATTTTAGGTAAGTGGTGTTCCTAATTTCATGTAGTTTGATCCATTCTGGGGATTCCTCAGTGAGGGCTTTTATATCTCTCTCCAAGTCCTTGGTAGAGACATTGCTTTTAAAACTGCTATCCAGTTTGGAGAGGACCATAGTAAGCGGCAGGACATTTTTTCTCTCGGTAACAAAAATATTCCTTAATGTCCTGGCTAGGTCTGGGAGGCGACTGTAAATTAGGTATTTCTGATCCTGATCTGATGATCTGGTCATAGCTTCAAGAGCTTTGGCGGCTTGCTTAGCTTTTACTTTTTCAAGCAAGGAAGCAGGCAAGTTTCTCAGTGCAGGGTTCAGTAATGTTACTCCACTTGTTGATGGAGCACTAGCTTGAGTGCTAGCATTTTGAGAAACCTTTGGTTTCTCGTCTTTGATCCCTGTTACTATTTTCTCTTGGCCTGTCAGATCTCTAGCTTTTGCCTGGGCTAATTTCTCCAAGGCTCTCTCCATCTTTGTATTGCATTTGAACAATTCCCTTGCTTTAGCAAGTACATCCTGTGCAGTCGAGAACTTCTCTGCATTAGGTACTTCAGGCAGTTTAGCACATTCAATGTCAGGCAGTTTTTCAATCTCAAACTCTGGATGCCAGCGAGTAAGCTTGCTGTCAGGTATCACCATTGGAGGATCAAGATTCATTAAGTATTGAGCATGGTGTTTTTTTACTGCTTGTAACAATGTATCATAGAAGAATCTACGTCTCTCTAGAAGAACACTTGGGTTCATCAGTTTCAGTTCACTAGGAAAGTTTGGAGAGATCACTAGTTCATATGCCTCTTTTTGACATGAAGTGCTGAAGTTCTTGATTTTTCGCAACTCAAAGTTGTAAAAGTCAGGTACCAAGTGCTTTATTTGAGCAAGATGCTTTTCAGTGAATTTGCGTTTCAGCATATCTTGCACGGAAGGTTTCAGTTTTGCAAAAGTGATTTTTTCATTTCTGTTATGAAGCAAAGATACAACAGTCTCCAAGCCCCTGAACAGTTCTGCTAGGAATCTGTAATGGTGAGGTAGTGGTAGGGTGGACGAGCTGGTGGCCAGGGATGAATGGCGAATGTAGGCTGGTACCTGGAAAATGCACATAATTATAGTCCCGAAAAACCTACAATATTTGACATTTCAAAAATGGCTTTAATGATTTAAATAAATTTTCTAAAGGTTTTTTTGAGGTGAAAAGTTGATTAGCTAAGTCTTATCTCTGGGAAAACACATTTTTCCGATTTTGTAATAACTAAGCAAAATCCAGCTGTCCCGATACTAACTAATTAGCCTGTGGGACGTCCCGCGCGCCACAGTAAAGAATAACTAGCTGTTTGTGATTTGCCAAATTTTTGTTTTGAGTTTCGATCACCCTTTAACATAAAAGTACTTACACAATATGACCCAAAAAATGTGTTGGTTGTGCGACAGAAGGATAGATGAATAAAAAGTAATGCAGATCATTTTAGTTACCTTGTTTGGACTCTTCACTGGACTGACTACAACTTTCCTCGGGGATATCAATGGTCTCTGTAGGGAACAAGGTGCAGCTCCTTTTACAGGTGACTGAAACTCATTTTGATTCAAGGCTTTTTTGCTGGGACTGAAATAAAAAGAAACTGGTTAGACTATGGGAGCATTCATAGACACAATGATATGGCATATGGCATTAAATGAGGGGTATAGAATCAAAGTCCGCTAAATCCATTTTGGTTTGGTATGGATTTACTTACAAAATCACAATGGATTTAGCAGACTTTGATTCTATACCCCTCAAATAATGCCAATTCGTAACATGGGCAGTTTTTATTTTTTATGGGTAACCTTTAAAACATTTTATGGTTATTTGATAGACACACAGGTTACATTATAATTATAATGATAACTAAATAAAAAAGTCCTTACTAAGTTCAGCTAAAAAACAGAAATGATGAAGAGCCTGACTATTACAGAACAGTATAAATACCTTGATGGAACTTCCACATCAATTGTCTTGAACTCTTTGAGGTTTTGTTGCTTATCACTGGATTTTTCAGCTTTCAGCTGCTGAATACCCTTACTCAATCGATCTGCAGTTGCTTTTAGTTCAGCAAGCCTAGAGCTACCAGCTAGTTTCTTTCTGATGTCCCCCAAACTTAACTCTTTGCGAGCTGTGCTCACCAATTCTGTTTTGGAAGGTTTTTTTATTTTGGACACATTGGATGCATTTACTTTACTGGTAAATGCTTCACAACCGTTGCTTAGAGAAGACGATGACTGGGATTCTCCTTCAGAACCTTCAGCATTTTGGATCGCCTTATCATTTAATTTGAAATCATTGTCTAGGGCACCATCCAAATGTACGATTTTACGTTTCGTGGTAGCTATGTCATCTGCTGCAGGTCTTTTTTTACTGCTGTAGTACGTGGTTAATGTAGTTTGTGACATTGCTGGTTCTTTTTGCACTGTTTATTTAAACACTGAGCATTAGAAATTATAAACCAAAATAAATTAGGCTGCAGTTTTTCCCTCCAAATCCGTTGAAATGACAACTTCGAAATACTTCCTTCTCGCTTCGAATTGACAATTTGACACACAGCACAGATACGACACATTCAAAACCACAAACAAACCGTACCAATTTTTTAATTTTTTCAAATTAGATTCGAGTTTTTAACCAACTAAAGTCAACCTCAAGCTCGATGCGTTAGAAAGACACAAATCACAATGATTAAATTTTTAAAACAGTGGGTAATTTATATTGCTTTTGAAGATCATTAAGGGAAACCAAAAGTTAATTGTTTTCTTAATGAGACACTTATTTACTACTAAAGCCTGCTGTCCACGAAGACCGAACGTTAAACGCGCGCTGCCGCTTTATACCGCTCTATCAGAATATTCAAAAAGAAATAGCGTTCGTCATGCAGGCATAACATTTCTTAAGCCCATCGCAGCACCTAGAGCTCGCGATGTTAAACTTGATTTAATGACTATTCCGGGAACAGAATTTCAACTTTCATTATATTGTCTAATGACGTCTCCGTGGACAGAAAACCTTTTAGTAATTAGGCTAATCAGATAAGTATTAAGTATTTACAAATAATTTATAGTACCTACAATAGTTAAATAAAAATAAAAGTAGAAATAGTTGTTTCGGTAAAAAATATAGTTGCGGTTAGTGAACAACTTAAGGGGAAGTACTTAGGTAAGTACTCGTATTTTTGTCAACCCTGAATGAACGACAATAATGCACGACCTGAAAATTCAAACCATTTTTAAACATGATAAATAAAAAAACTTTCTTTAATTCGTGCCAACGGAACAGCGTTGCCAGATTTTTTTCGTCCAAAGCGGGATTGAACCTTTCTCGTAAAAAAAAAACAGGATTCTTTCTTCGAAAGCGGAACGTTAAGTACCTACCTACTTACTAAAAAAACGTTTAAACTCAGTGGTTTTTGATTTTCATATATAAAAATCTATTTGCTATCGAACTCCTCCTAAACGGCTTGACTGAGTTTTAGGAAATAGGTCGTAGACTGTTTTTTATACCTCTAGGTGACAGGTATATGGGAAAACAACGTTTGCGGGGTCAGCTAGTAAATAATAAAAATACAATTAAATTAAACACTAAGGGGGGTTCCAAGAACCAATATATAAGATAATCCGACACTGCGTACATTTTACTTAGAAGCAGGGCTCTGCTTACACTGGACTATTCTAGTTACGGATGTTTACGTTGTATATTTTGACATACCTAAAAATTTGTAAGGAACCCTTGGTGCGTGAGTCCGACTCGCACTTGGCCGGTTTTTATTTATTATTCGCAGGTTGTATGTACAAATTACCAAATCACATTCAAATCATTACTACAGCATAGGTAATGCCACGAGAGTCGAGACGAATGATTACACACACAGCCACATAAACTACTGATTGCAAAAAAGTAGTGAATGAATGTAATGAGTTAGTGAATGAAAATGTGAGTTATATGATCGTATGATGAAATTCCTACGCAATACTGAGGCTCCGCTGTCCGTCCGTCTGTCCGTCTGATCTTCCGTCCGTCCGTCCGTCCGTCCGTCTGTCACCAGGCTGTATCTCATGAACTGTGATAGCTAGGCAGTTGAAATTTTCATAGATGACGTATTTCGGTTGCCGCTATAATAACAAATACTAAAAACCAGAATAAAATAAATATTTAAGGGGGCTCCCATACAACAAACGTGATTTTTTGCTCGTTTTTGCTCGATATTGATAACGGCAACAGGTTAAGGGGGCTCCCATGCAAAAAACGTGATTTTTATGCCGTTTTTATAGATAATGGTACGGAACCCTTCGTGCGCGAGCCCGACTCGCACTTGGCCGGTTTTTCTTTTTTCATATAGTTACTCAACTTATGTTTGAAATAAAACAATTTGAAACTGATAAGAAATTTAAATTTTTATGCAAATAAAAGATTATGATTATGATTATGAAATATTTGCAACAAAAAAATTGGTATTTTATAAATAACGAAAAATATGCTTATAGAATACCTAGATCAAAATATTTTATTTTCAGTTTTGTTTGAACTACATTAAGTATTTTCCTAAATAATTCTTTATGAAATATAGGTTGAAGAAATTTTTAGTCAATCTTGTAATACACTGTTGAGTCTGTTGAACTTGCTATCGGTAGGAATAAATGTCAAAATCCCGCTGTCATTACATGGCATGTTTGCGTGACCTCAGCTCTCATGGCGATACCTAATAGAAACTTTTCTCAATGAATATCACAGTGACTCAACTTGTGTACTAGCTGTAGAGCTATCCCATCCCAATAATCCCACTTCCCATTCATATTATAAACGTGAAAGTTTGTATGGGTAGATGGATGGAGTGTGGATGTTTGTTACTCTTTCACGCTAAAATGCTTTGGCGAATTCTGATCTAATTTGGCACACAGGTGATCACTGATGATAATGTGTTTATTTGTGCGTATGTACAACATTTGCAGCGAGAAGGTTCGACTCTGATACGAGACAGGGAGCCAGGGGCGTAGCTACCGCCGTATCAGCCGTATCAATGATACGGGCCCCCCGGGCCACAAAGGCCCCCAACGTGTGTAAGCAAAAATTAGTAAAATGTTATCCACAGTGTCACTTAATCTCGTGCTTCTCGGGAAAGCCCCCAACCAATTCTGATACAGGGCGTCCAAGGAACGCTACGCCACTGATACGGGATATAGTCTCGCCTGCACCTTTACTAGTATATGTTTGATCTAGATCTTAGTCATGTTTGTGTTAACTTTGTCATGTTTGCTTATTTAACGAACAGCATCAAAGTTAAATTGGTGTTTAGGTACTATATACAGATACACAGGACTAAAGTGGGCATCAGAAAATACCTATTTCAAATTAGGGTTAAGTAAAAGATATGGCATTTCCTAATCACTTTCGTTATTTGGACTAAGATAATGACTTACTTTTTCATAATATGCATATCCTTCGTTTTCTAGGCAAGTTTAGGGTTCATCGGTATAAGTTTATAATTAGGTTTGTAAATATCAAGACCGTCCGTTTAGGCTAACGATGCTATTATAGACTTATAGACAAACATCGCTTAAATAGGAACAGGCGAACATAATATAAGGCGAACTGTGATGGATGCTGATAACTGATAAGATAATAATATAAATAGCATAATTTAGTGGTATGTCAATCCACACGAACATCATTTCGAGAAAATGGCCGCTAATGTTTTTTTTTAGGGATGAACTAACGCATCATGACAACTAAGTATACATATTTTTGCCGTTTATCGATATTTATTGTTAAGGTGTTACGTCGCAATAACTCATTTTTAGGATTCCGTACCTCAAAGGAAAAAACGGAACCCTTATAGGATCACTTTGTTGTCCGTCCGTCTGTCTGTTCTGTCAAGACCCTTTTATCTCGGGAACGAGTTGAAATGAATTAATCCGTCTTATACTACAAGTATAAGAAAAAATTTATAATACGACATTGTAATTTTGTAAGGGGGTCCCGCCCGTCTTACCAATATAAAATGATGCCACACTGCGTACATTATACTTAAAAGTAGGGCTCTGCTTTAGGTCGTATATTTTGACATACCTACCTAGAAATTTGTACAGAATACTCATTGAGTGAGTCCGACTCGCACTTGGCCGGTTTTCTTAAAATGTAGAGGACTCGACAAGGTACAATTTCGTATTCAAATCTCGAATTTTGAGTTTTCGTGGGTTGACTGGAGCTCAACTTATCTATTTAAAAAAATACTCGTATAGTTTTCTACTTTCTACACCAGTTCGATAGCAGATATGCTTGCCTAACTTTTATTTATCTTCTGTTTCAAAATACCAACATAATGCTAACGTACCCGTGCTACCTCCTTATAGATAGGTAGATATCTACCATACTTCTCAACCAATACCTCCGTAACATAACGAATGACTGTGCGTTTGTCATTACATTGACAAGAGTACAAGAACATTTCTTGAACATATATTATTAAATGAAATATCGTATTAATCTTAATTAAAAGCATGTGAAATAATGTGAATATATTGAAATATCCGATGACACCCATTGTTAGTAAATACGTTGTAAAAAATGCCACCGAGACTACAACAAAATGACAGAAAGAAGAGTATTATAGTTATACCAAGCAGAGTCATTACTAGGCCTGACGATCTAGAAGGTGGCGAGGAAACAGAAATCGCTGCCAACATCAACGTGCCAGGAGACGGATGCTGGGGCTGGGTGGTCGTAGCAGCCTCGTTTTGCATAATATTCATACTGGATGGCGTGGCTTATACATTTGGCAGCCAACTTGCAGATATCAGCTCAGACCTGGGTGTGAGCGACTCACTAGTGGCTTTGATCAACTCTATAGCAGTGGCCATTTATTTGATTGCAGGCCCTTTGGTATCCGCTTTGATAAATCGCTTTGGATTTAGAGCATGCACGATGGCAGGCTCCGTAATATGCTCTTTTTCTTTATTTACTTCGTATTTTGTAACCAACTACACATCTCTCTGTGTGTTCTTCGGAGTTTTTGCTGGTTTTGGATATTCTCTCATCAATATGTCATCGGGACTGGTGGTCGGATTTTATTTCGAGAAATTACGATCAGTAGCTCTCGCTATCGCCACTTGTGGATCGAGTTGTGGCGTTATGATTTGTTATCCGTTAAATTCTGAACTAGTAAAATTGGCAGGATGGCGGTCAACAACATTACTGCATTCTGGGCTTTTCGGCTGTGTATACTTTCTAGCAATGGCGTATCGTCCCTTATTAGCTTTAACTGTTGTTAAAACTACAAACACAGATGATCCAACTCGTACGGTTACATATTTGCCAAGTTTGTCAACTGCTGCTCTAAAATCTACGACGACCAAGCCTCGTCCCGATAGCCTTAAACCATCTGCAGCAGAGCGGTTATTTAGCGCTGTTAGCAATGCTAACTTTCCTAAAGCGGGTGATGTCGTCGATGACAATACTCTTACTAATCAAGGTGCCCAGCCCGGACCCTCGACGGCCACAGCAGGCAATACCGCAGGAGTGTCCAAAATTACTATTACCGCGATCACTCCAAAGGGTGGAATGAGTCGGCGTCAGTTAAAGCAAGTACAATCAATAATGTCTAAAAGTGTGGCTAACGTACGGGATGATAAGACAGTGACAACGACAGTAGAAGTAAATGTTCAAGCTGAAGAAACGAGGAAAAGCAGCTGTTGGGGCCGACTATGTCATTGGGAGCAGCACGTGCCCGAATCACGTCCCATGTATCGAGACGATGCATTCTACACTGGAAAAATAGAAGATCTGCCGGAATACCAAAAAAGCAGAGCGAACATTCCTGCGGGTCAGGAAACAGGGCTGGAGTACCAGCTGGCAGTCTCACGGGCAGCAGCCGCTTCGGACCTGCGAGAACATCGCGGCGTGTTCACGACGGCTGTCCGAAGAGTTCTAGCAACTATGATGGACCCCAAACTACTCAAAAGGAGGTCATTTCTATTGCTTTGCTTGAGTGGTTTTTTAACTTACTTGGGGTTTCTAGTGCCTTATGTGTTTTTACAAGATCGAAATTTAAAAGCTGGAGTCGATCCACGACATTGTAATTTATTTGTTAGTGCTATCGGTGCGTCTAATGCTATCGGCAGACTGGCTTTAGGATCATTAGCTGTTAAAATGAACCCGTTGAAGTTGTTTGCGGCCACTTGCTTCACAGCAGGCGTGGCTACGATCGCGTCTGATTTGACGTATGACATGTACTATCAGTACGGATATTGTGTTTCATTTGGATTTTGTATAGCAGGGGTAGCTAGTCTCAGGAGCCAGGTACTTGTTAACCTTTACGGATTAGACAAATTAACAAACGCTACTGGAATGATATTACTGTTTCAAGGACTAGGAAGTTTAATCAGTACCCCAACAGCGAGTATATTAAAGAATAAATTTGGTTACGCGATTGCTTTTTATGTAGCTGGTGTATTTATTGCTTTAGGTGGTTTAATCTTAGTACCCGTGGGATCTATTTCCTCAAAAGAGATCGCAACAATTCCGAAAAAGCCAACAACTTCCTCTGCACCAACGAAACAAGTGAAACCACCTTCAAAAAACATAAAAGAAATTAAACCTCCACTGCAGACTATTAAAGAAACCAAATCCCCAACGAAAAGTCCTAAAGGTACGAAACCCCCGACCCAAAATATAACCATACCCCCAGCGCAAGAGTCTAGTCAAAATAACCCTTCATCCCAGATCAGCAAAGAAACCAAACCACCATCACAAAATAAAAACTAAACCCCGGTCAGTTAAGAATAGTAAATAATAACACAATTATATTAAGTGTCTATGTTTTTTTAATCTTAAAGTATTATACTTTCTTCAAAATACCTTTGTTATTTCATTTACAGGCACAAGCGGATAGAGCAAGAAGATTTATTTCGTTTTTTACACTCAGATCCTTAGGAGTACCTAGGTATATGGTAGGTACCTAAGTAGGTACTCAAGAGCAATAAATAAATAAATAAATAAATATTAGGGGACAATCTTACACAAATCGACCTAGTCCCAAACTAAGCAAAGCTTGTACTATGGGTAATAGACGACGATAAACATACTTATATAGATAAATAAATACTTAAATACATAGAAAACATCCATAACTCGGGAACAAATATTCGTGCTCATCATACAAATAAATGCCCTTACCGGGATTCGAACCCAGGACCTCTTGCTTCGTAGGCAGGGTCACTACCAACTAGGCTAAAGAGGTTGTTACAATGGGGATGTTAGCAATGGGGACTATACTCCATTTAATTTAGAATTATAAACCACAACAACATTATATTGCGGCTCGTGAACTGTAATCTCTTTACAATTTGTACTAGAATACACGCAAATAAAGTGACATTAAAACAATTTTATTTTGCGGCTCCCAGACTATTGTACTGTACTATTTGCTAGGTAAGAAATAGTTGACGAGCCGCAATATAATTATGTTGTGGTTTTCAATTCTAAATTAAATGAAGTATATTATAGATGGGTTACATAGGCACTAACCGAGCCGCTGCCGATTCCATCTGCGAAGAATTTGCCTATCGCTATCTCGCGGGAACTAAGCCATTTTCCGGGATAAAAACTATCCTGTCCTAACCAGGGTCTCAAACTATCTCCATACAAAATTTCATCTAAATCGGTTCAGCGGTTTGAGGTAACACACAGAAGACAGTTACTTTCGCATTCATACACACGTAACAAGTAGGTATAGACTATAGATCATGGTCAACTTAAATCTAACAAACCACCACAAACGAGGCACCGGCGGAGCATGCCCAACGCGCTCTATAACCTTTTTTTTTTTCTAATTTTTCTATTTTTTTTTTAATTTGTTTTGTCGAGGCTTTGAACACTCCAGGTGATCATGTTAGCCTCATGGGTGCTTACACCCTATTCAAGGGACATAACAATAAAATGGTAAATGCCGACAGCTTTGTCTGACAACGGCTCAGATAGCCAACAATTCACCTGGCCATTGTGCATGGAACCCAAATCCCCAAGAACTCTTCTCCTCAAGTCTGAATTCCGGACACACTCCAACAACACATGGGTCAAGTCATCACACTTCTGACAATCATCACATAGTGGTGATGATTTAATTTTCATCATATATAGAAACTTATTTGTAGGGATGTGTCCGGAACGAACTCTAAAAGCAGACACCAATACTCTCCTAGCAAGGCCGGCTGAGTCAAACCAAGGCGTCCACCGGGGGCTATCATGGATAGTTCTCTATAACTTTGAATCATCTATACGGTGACACACACCGGCAGCGCGGCACAGCGTATTTGATTCAGAGTTATAGTGTGCGCTGGGCACGCTCCGTCGGCGTCGCGCCCACGCCCCGCGCTGCGGTTTGAGGTGGCATTAAGAAAATCATAAAAAAAACCGGCCAAGTGGGTGTCGGACTCGCGCATGAAGGGTTCCGTACCATTATCTATAAAAACGGCAAAAAAATTACGTTTCTTGTATGGGAGCCCCTCTTAAATATTTCATTATTATTTACATTTAATTATTTATTTATGAAGTGAATATATAACTAAATATTCTGTGAATATTTCAAGCGTCTACCTGTTGCCGTTATTTATATCGAGCAAAAAATCACGTTTGATGTATGGGAGCCCCCTTAAATATTTATTTTATTCTGTTTTTTTTATTAGTATTTTTTGTTATAGCGGCAACCGAAATACATCATCTGTGAAAATTTCAACTGTCTAGCTATCACGGTTCATGAGATACAGCCTGGTGACAGACAGACAGACGGATGAACAGCGTAGTCTCAGTAATAGGGTCCCGTTTTTACCCTTTGGGTACGGAACCCTAAAAAAAGAATACACACACTGCAGCGCTGTGTGTGTCAGCGTATATGATTTTGTGTTACAACCAAGATGACCTAAGGCCTCCACGGACCGCAGCGCGAGGCATGCGCGCGACAGTGACGAAGCGTGCTCATCGCGCTGCATAACATTGAATCTGAATCATTTAGGCCCATACTACACGGGCGGTTTCCCGCCGCGGTTTCCCGGAGAACCGCCCGTGTAGTA
The DNA here is from genome assembly GCA_947563465.1 of Archips xylosteana. NCBI lineage: Eukaryota > Metazoa > Arthropoda > Insecta > Lepidoptera > Tortricidae > Archips > Archips xylosteana. The sequence goes on along the minus strand of OX387353.1, from coordinate 14,391,892 downwards.
TGGGCCTTACGCTGTGCCGCGCTGCCGGTGTTTGGCACGCCCCACGTTTCGGTTTGTGGTGGCCTTAATGGTGCCAAAACATCAGTGGAAAGCTTAGCTTGTGGAACGTCATGAACATGAAGCGTTTATTTTCATGACTACGCGCGTGTAAAGACAGCATTTAAAAATATTCATTTCATTGAATTGAAATATTGCACGCTAGCAACATTGAATCGGTTTCGTGTTCGAGCGCATTTTGTTCTGCGACCGGCCGCCATACTCAAACAAAAAGATTTGAGATGAAAAGATAAATTTTATATTTATTGGAAGTTATTGAAAGTGTTTTAATTTACTAAATGAGTTCTAAATCAGATGTAAATAGAAGGGTACTCGCCATTCAGGCGAAAAAGAAACGCCATAAATTAGGAAAAAAGAAAAATCGCGAGGAGGAACACGGTGGTGGAGGACAAGGAAACGGGCTGCGCAACCAGAATCAGAATCGACTGGAACCCACGCACAGCTCGTCTAACGAAACCATCGAGGAGGACGAGGACGAGCAGTACGCCAGCGACGACGAGGAGCAAGAAGACAGCGCCGACTACTGCAAGGGTGGATACCATCCTGTCAAAATCGGAGATTTGTTCCTTAATCGCTACCACGTCACGAGGAAGTTAGGTTGGGGGCACTTTTCGACGGTTTGGCTGTGTTGGGATCTCGTAGATAAACGATTTGTTGCCCTGAAAGTTGTCAAATCCGCGCCCCACTTTACTGAAACTGCCCTAGACGAAATTAAAATACTCAAATCAGTTCGTGATAGCGACCCCGCGGACCCTAAGAGGAACAAGACCGTTCAGCTTTTGAATGATTTCAAAATTACTGGGGTCAATGGGACTCATGTATGTATGGTGTTTGAAGTCCTAGGCCATCATCTGCTGAAATTGATACTGAAGTCCAATTATAGAGGTATTCCTCGAGAAAATGTGAAGACGATTATACGCCAAGTGCTAGAAGGCTTGGATTACCTTCATACTAAGTGCAAGATAATTCACACCGACATAAAGCCTGAAAATGTGTTGGTTTGTGTTGACGAGCCTTACATTCGCAAGCTGGCGGCTGAGGCCACTGAATTACATTCCTTGGGCTTGAGACTGCCCCATTCTTTGATTAGTACTGCACCAAAGGAATTTCAAGAACAAGTAGTAACTGGTAAGATGAGTAGGAATAAAAAGAAAAAATTAAAAAAGAAAGCTAAACGCCAGTCTATGCTGCTCAAGAAACAAATGGAACAAATAGAAGAGATGGAGGAACAGAAAAAAGTAGAGAACACCAGTGAATCAGCTCCTATGTCACAGGACAATGATGATTCACCCCAGACTCCTGAAGAGGCAAGTGTGATTGAGACAACTCGCTCTGAGAATGACACCAACTTGAATGGTTGTAATGACCTGCAAAGACCAGACGATGAGGCATTCGACACGGATGCTGATGCAGTGCAAGTTAGAAGTAAGCAGCATGGTTGTGGTGATGATGCTGGAACTCCTATGTCAGAAGGGGAGATGACAGATACCCCTCCTTCATTTAATTCTCAGTCCACTAAGGGTAAGTCACTTGAGAAGAAGCCTGATCCAGCATTTGACATTACTGAATTGGAAGTGAAGATTGCAGATCTTGGTAACGCATGCTGGGTTCACCGACACTTCACTGAGGACATCCAGACTCGACAGTATCGCTCCCTTGAGGTACTACTGAGTGCTGGTTATGGAACATCTGCTGATATCTGGAGCACTGCTTGCATGGCCTTTGAGTTGGCCACCGGAGACTATTTATTTGAGCCTCATTCAGGTGATGGATACAGTAGAGATGAAGATCACCTGGCGCACATTATAGAATTGCTTGGAGATATTCCCAAACGCATTGCTGCATCGGGGAAATACTCTAAAGTGTTCTTTAACAAGAAGGGTGAATTAAGAAACATAACAGGCCTAAAGCCGTGGGGCCTGGTGTCCGTGCTCACAGAGAAGTATGAGTGGAGTCAGACTGATGCAGAGGAATTTGCTGACTTTCTAAAGCCCATGTTAGATTTTGATCCCAATCGGCGTGCCACGGCATACGAGTGCCTTCAGCACCCGTGGCTGAAGTCAGCCTGTCCAGAACAAAAGGAGTCTGATGAGTAAATTGGATAGCTCTCTGTTAACTTGAATGAATGGCTATGCATTCATGAAATCAGTAGTGTTGACATACAAGTATTCAGTGTTTTAAAATCAAAGTTTATTTATAGATTTGTTTGTGAATAATTTAATTTGTATCCAGACTGTTTGTTTATTAGTAATCCTTATTTGTGAAACAAAATTGTATCCATCTATTGAGATAATGCTGACACACAATTTCCTTTGTACTATGTGATGCTGTATATAATACAGTGCCTGCTGTTGGGTGGCAACATATTGTCTGACCATAAGGATGTAATTGGCATTATTGAATTGATATCTTAAATTACCCAAACTGTGTACAGATAGCTTTAGGAAAAATTGTGATGTATGACATGTAGACAATATAGGTTTTGTCACATAAATCTTAGGAATTTATTAGTTGACATAGTTCAGCACCTAAATCCACCTAGAAAGTGAGGAGTGTAATGTAATAAAGTCATGCATGCATACTGTAGCCAGTCAGGTAGTATGTTCACATAATAGTTTAAGTTTGTGTTTTATCACTATCACAATAGAAATCTCATAATATAAACTTTAGGGAATAAGACAGTATTTGTAATGCCACACCTCCGAGACTGCCTTTTTATATTTTGATGAGTCATCTAAATTTAACACGGGCTGGAGCTCAGGTATTGAAGAGGCGGGACAAGACAGTGACCTCTGATCCAGCTTAGTTATTATTTAACATAGATCCCAATTTACATGACCATTTGTATTAATTATATCTGCAAATTTACATAAATAAAATGTCAAAACGAGCTTGTTATTATGAGTTTTAATTTTCTTTAAATTTCATTCACTAATACATGTTTGGATAACTAAGGTGTTTGGTAAATGTATTTACTTTGTGATAATAAGATAGTGATCCATTGCCAGTGTGCTAGAATCGTCAAAATAACTGTTTTCTAGAATGTATGTACTCTGACTAAACTTGCTTAGTCCACAAACAATACATATAAAGGAGTTGTAGCTAGACAGTTTCATGCCAGTAACATGTATGTACTCTGAGCAACATTTTTCTAAGGTGGAGCAGGAAATGTTATTGTGACTCGAATTACGCACTGGCCAAGGCGTGTGCGAGTGGCTTGTGTAGTAGAGTTACACATAACATTATACACATAGGTAGGTGGTATATGCTCATTATAATGTGTAGTGTCGTACTATTCAACTTCAACATACATTCCCACACTTCTTGTGGAGGTAACTGTGATATTTTTACATTACTCATTTATTATACCTACTTTTATGTAAATTTTACCCATAATTGGCATTGGCCTGTAGGTGGATTATTCACAGTAGTTCCTTTGCTTGTAATTTTCATTACTTTCAGTACCTACTCCGATTTTTTTAAAGAATAAAAGTATTCTACGCTCCAGAATAAGTATACACAGTCATCTATGGTAGGAATAGAACGTAAGTTTCCTTCTAACTTATAGGTGAACCCTAAACGTATATAACCCAAGTACTGTCTGTTCTATTAGTGGAAGACTTTATAAGATCGATTCAGTAGTTCCAGAAGATAAGAGATGTAAGTATCACTACAGTCTACGCGTACAAACAAACAAGGTTTACCTTTTTATATATTACTAAAGAAATATAGATTGGAAGTTTACAAGTGGAAAGATTATAATAATACAGGGTGAATTCAAATTGGTGATACAAGTGCGCTAACCCATTTGTTTTAATTAGTCTTATAAAACATGGGGCGACCATACTCCATACATTGAGTTTGTGATTTCAGGAACTCAATTGTCCAGCATTAACTGAGTACGAAATACTAATTTTGTATAATATCACCAATTTGAATTCACTGTATAAGCAGCAGGTTTACATTATATAGTTTTCAACCGACTTAAGAGAAAGAAGGAGATAGAATTCTACGCATACCTAAATATAGTTAGTGTGTGGCGTGTCTGTGCTGCTTCATAACCGGGGTAGTCACATACGTGATACGTGCGAATTTTGTACATTGTATAAAGACTGATACTTATTTTATTAGGTTACACTGGACACATTCTAGGTCTTGTGGTCCGGTCGACTCATACATGTCCATAACATTTTATACGAGAAGACTGGGCCACAGGGGGGCTACTCCGAAATTCGTATTATTAGCGCGAGCGGGATGATAGGTACCTACAGTCGATACAATACGAAGTTCGAATTTAGAACTTCTTGGTACAAGACCAGAGGCCGTAGCTATTGTCTAACGCGCGAACGCTTGCTATCGCATTCAATATTTCTTTCTGTCAAACGGTATAAGATGGTGACAGAAAGAGATGGTGAAAGCGATGGCAAGCGCCCGCGCCTTATACAATAGGCCTCAGGACGTAGAACGCGCCCAATGTGACAAGACTAGCATAATACAGGGCGCACAAGTAGGTGCCTTTACAATAGACTACGCGATAGTTCGAGGTTCGCGCGCTTTCAGGTACCTAGTTTAAACTAACTGATAGCTCGGAAAAGCGCAAATGCAGCAACAACTTTTCATGATCATTTGCAAATTTCGGTCCTTCACTTGTGATTCAACATATTCGTGCATGTGTGATTTACCAGCTTAACGAGTACATAAAGTTGCGTTCATGATAATCCGCATGCTATTTATTCGTGGTCTTGCCTTTGCTTTGGTTGTAGTATTTTTTTATGTCTTAGATAGAATATGTTCTATCTATAATTTTCCTAAAATAAACAGATCACTCGTGTTCTATTTATGTTTTAACATTTCTTATAGGTATAATTTCAATGTATTTAAATTATCCCAACTTGAATGAATTAAAAAAAGCATTGTGTCAAAATTACTTGACATTGACAATTGACAACGACCAACAAATTAATCCATTTCTTTGCCGGGCAAAATTAAATTTGCTATTTAATTATATTGATAATAAGGGTAACGTTATACTGTTTGTTATTGTATGCGTTAACAGAGCGTCCGTCGATTCTGTTTATATGTTCCGCGTTATGAATATATTAGACGTTATTAGATCTTCAGTAAACGTTATGTGCCTAAACACTGCATTGCAGTGTTTAAGTGAAAAACCATTATGGATTTACCACAAAATGCATTGTATCGAGTTTATATAAAGTGAGTATACAGAAAGAGTTACATCTATATAAAGTACATAAATAACATAAGGTTATTAGAACATGGTTTCATAATTCCCTATTGGACTGTGTTATCCGGCATTTTTTGAATATTTGTGCTTTCGAGTACTTTATTTTTCTACATAAATTCATTATCATTTTTGTTTCAGGTCCGTAATAGATATTTATCCATAATGACGAGCTTCTATTTTCTTTTCATATGGATTTTGGCCAAGACATACAGATTCATCAAGAGAAGACCTATTCTAGTCATTATTGGGATATTTGTTGGCTTTACATTAATAATTCTGTCATTTAAATGGGGCTTAATGTGTTCCAATATGCAGCCACAAATGTATGTAAAAAAAATTGTAAGTATAATCAAATAGACAAGTCTCAATGTTGAAGTCTGCTTTTTTTTAGTGAAGTTACTTAAATCTCGTGGTATTTTTATTTTCAGTGTATGGACCATGAAAATGGTAAATCTGTTGGGAATTTATGCAAAGAACTATGCCAGCTTGATGGCATTACTTCAATTTCTTGTCAAACCTTTCACATGGGTAAGGAATCTGTCTTTTCTGGTCTCTGGGGTAATAATAGCATATTTTTCAAGTTGCCCAAGGATCCAAATATACATACACCTCTGCACTGGATGGATGACACAAATAAAAAGATGTATCCTTCTGAAGTTGATTTCTCAAGCATGATTGTAAATAATGTAAAACTCAAATTTAATGTTTCTGTAGACAATATAGATGCAAAAAAGATGTCATATATACATTACGCTCAAAAAGGTGTTCTCAGGGAAATTGAAATGGAAAATGTTTGGCGTCTGCTACAAGATAATGAGTACCTGGCTCTATTGTTGTATTCTAAGTTTGATATATTCCCCCAGTTAGTTGGTTCCTGTGGCTCATTGTATGCTGTCCAGAAATTGCATCCAATATCTCGCTATTCTCACTTAATGAGTCTTTACGACAGCAAAGGGGAATGGGTAAAGAGAATCAAGCTATCTTTGATGATATTAGATTTTCTGAAACATTTGGAAACTGGGCTGCCAGAGCCTTTGCACATTTGTGATGTTAAGATAGACCATTTTGGCGTAACAAGAGATTTCAAAAAAATTCAATACTTAGACCTTGATTCAGTCCACCCCCTCAGTATTGTCAATCAGATAACAGGGAATGGCTCCCCGTGTAAGCGGCACAGCGACTGTGATTTCTTCGACTGTAGATCTTTTTGTAATTTGATTACTTACAAATGTCAACATGGAGTTATTAATAATAATCTACAGATTGTGTGCGAAAAGATATTTCTTGGGTGGGTTATGTCAGGGCGTGTGGTGATTCCTGGGTTGCTGTTGAGTCCTCGATCTCCTAGAGTTCTTCTTGACTTGTTAGAGCTCTGCGCCAACCCTGATGGCGAAACAGGCACTCCACGAGCGCCCGCCACTAAAGAGGTCAGGGATAGACTTCATAAATTGCTCTCTCATCTTACTTAATCTTAAGAAACATTGCACTGTGATAATGATCTTTAGCTCAGTAGGTATTAAATTTTTCTAGTCTCACTTTAAAAAGAGTAATCTATCTAGTTTTTTAGTAGTTTATAGATATTTAAAGAAAACAGTACACTTGGGTGGGAGTGACAATAAAGAGTTACACCACATTGTGATCAAGTAGAAATAGACATTTTCTTAGTTGCTAGGTAAAATATAGATAGGATAGGTTTCTTCAGTGCCTTAAACTGAAATTTGATTTTAGTATTAATTTGGTTAGAGTTGACAGGTCTAGTCTACTGTACTTAAGAGTATTGCCAATCTTGTATCTTCCATAATAAGTACAACCATAAATGCGAATAAAAGTGCAAGCATAAATAAAATTGTTCAGCTAGTGTGCCAATAGGTGGCCTTAGTCTGCACTTTTTAAATCTGCAATTCTTACTTGTATGTAATTCTATATCATAGCATGAGAATTAGATAGTTAAATAAATAAATTAGGGCACAGTAATATTCTTCACTTCAGGGTTCCACATTGATCATATCACTTGTAAGTTTGTTATCACAATAAAGATCTGGAATAAATAACAATTGTTTGGTTAGTTAATTAATGACATAGACCACTGAACCTAAATGTTTATAAGATATCAAAATGAACCTGAGGGAGGACCGATTCTTGGAATCACATAGTTCGAAAGTACCATTTGAAAGTGGTAGAATGGGTGTGTGTGTAAGTGTGTATTAGCAAGGATGATATAGACAGGATTAGCAATCGCCATAGTACAGATCGGCCGCGGAAAAATAGTTTGATTATTAAATCTAGATGGCGCTGACATATAGCCCGAGGGTTTGAAAGCAAAACAATAAGACTACAGATATTTAAAATTGCTGCAAATGTATTATTATGCAATATTTTTGAAAAGTAATACATTTGTAGTATTATGAAACATCTGTAGTCTTATTGTTTTGCTTTCAAAGCCTCGGGCTATATTTCAGCGCCATCTAGATTTAATAATCGAACTATTTTTCTGCGGACGACCTGTACTATGGCGATTGCTAGTCATCCTTGGTATTAGTAAAAACTCAGATGAAAATAAATTTTTGACTAGTTCACGAGATTAATTAAGTTGATAAATAACTGTCGACAATAAATAACATGGAGATTATGATCCTTATTTTCATTATTTTATTCTACTTTCATTAAAAAATCAAGAATCACAATATTGAGTTGATTGGAGTTGTAATTTTGTACCACACTTACCTACCCGTATTTTTAATTCAACGCAGTATTTCACCACTTCCGAATGGTATTTCCACAGATGGGCATTTCTATTTTTCGTTGTACTCAAACTTAAGAAATTGTAAAAGGCCTTCTACACGATCGGGACCAACCGCCAACCATCGTGTCCTTGGTCGGGTTGATTTAAAAATGGACAGTGTAGAAATCGGTTGACCCGACTGATTTTTGGTTGATGTCAACGGCCTTGGTCGCGAGCGCATTGTCCGTGGTCGGCCCCAACCGTATGGAACGCTGTCGGCCGACGCGAGCGACACGACGGTCGGCGGTTGGTCCCGACCGTGTAGAAGGGGTTTTAACAGGGAGTTAAGGTGGAACGGCACGCTCTAGGCGCGAAATTCAAACTTTTTACAGTTTTTCATTTATTGTGGGTAAACGGTGTAACTGTTTAATTTCATATGGTACTTGCGGTTGTAAAACATTGTTCTTTATATTAGTGTGTAAAGCTTTTTAAGAATAAAACTGTTAGCTTGATATAAAAGTTGTCAAACATAGAAATTAGGACTTTCAACGTTTTGACAACATTTATTTCAAGCTAATAGTTTTCTACTTAAAAAACTTTACACAATAATATAAAGAACACTTTTTTACAAGCGCAAATACCATATGAAGTTAAACAGTTACACCGTTTATCCACAATAAATTAAAAACTGTAAAAAGTTTGAATATCGCGCCTAGAGTGTGCGCTTCCAGCTTAATTAGTCCGTTTGGTTACGCACTTTTTCAAGTCTATGCAATAAAAAAACGTAACAAACCGGACCATTCTTCACTTCTTGTTAAACATTGTTAAAGTTTTCCGATTTGTTACGTTTTTTTTTTGTAAAGGCTTGAAAAAGTGCGTAACCAACGGACTGATTTTAACTCCCAGTTAACAATTTCTTAATTTTGGGTACAACGAAAAATAGAAATGCCCAGATAATATGATTTTATAAAACGTATCTTGCATCTGACAAGGGGGTATATTACACACTTCCATTTCTAACAAGTGCCTGATATATAATATAGCAATGCCACTGATTGTAATGTTTGGTAAGTTAGGCGTTACGTAGCTATACCTACGTGTTAAAATTTTCGCTAACCGGTAATATCCTGTAATAACACCAATAACGTATATAATGAATTATTTATGAGGGAGCTACTTGTACTTTCTCCACATTTTCCTTAATTCTTCAGTTGTATGTACCCTTGGGACTCCGCAATGCGTAGATTCGGCGACTACCTAAATGGCTAAACGTACCGTTACCATTGCCATGTGCTTGTTAATGGATAACAACAAACCAATGTGCCGAAAGTTTGCCAGAGGTCAGAATTAATTTAGGTTGGCGGTATTATGGGCAACGCGACGCATGCGCGGAGTCGCGGCCGACCTTCCCGCGTCCTTCCTTCTGCCAGTCGACGGCTCACGCCGCACCGCCGCACTTGTACATACATAAGGCCTATAATATAGAAAGCGGATTAACTTTCGCTCTCGTCCGGGTTATCATAATCGTACGTCGTCGTCCGACGTCGGAAGCGTGAAGTGTAGTGTGATGTGCGTGTGGTACGTAGCAGGGGCTACGGGTTTCTGAAAACACCGGCGTGTAAAAAGGTTTTTATACTTACTATACTTATTCGCAAATGCTTCAACTTCTCTGTTTCGTAATTAAAAACCGTGTATACCTAACTAAATAGTCAATAGGTAAGCACCTGTGACCTTTCTGATATCGTAAGGGTCAATAAGCATTTGAAACGCGGTAGCCGGTTTATTTTGATATCGTAAATTTTTGACCTTGACCTTTGTCCCGGGTTCAACGCACGGTATCTGCATGGTTCTTCCTAGAAGGAACACTTAACACTCGCAATTAAAAGGTTTGATTTAGTTATTGATACACATACCTATATACCTATCTAATAACGCTTATTTCGTACCTCTAATTAACGGCCCACACGGCCTAGTTGGTAGGGACTTGCCAACGTTAAATAATAAAATTTTGGTGACACGTATGTTGATTAACTCTGCCCTTAAAGTACATGGTAGTAAAAAACATCTTATCTTTATCAGTTATCAGGCAACCGGTACGCCATCACAGATTGTACCTCTTGCCTACAATTATCTTAGAATGTGTTGTTTACCGATGTGACGCGGTCTAAATTTAGACTTAACACTAAAAACAATCGACCGATTAATATCTACTTATTCCGTTTTCTTACTTGTTTAGGAAGTAGAATTACCTACATGATACAATTTATCTACCACTTTTTGAGATAAGAACTTACATAAGCTGCTGAAGCAAGAAGAACATTAAATTGTATCATTTTCAAAACAATGCACAAACAAACACCCAGCTCATAAGATACGTCATTTGCACTATAATTTCTTCTCATAAGTCATAGCCATTGCTCGCTGTCTGTCATCTTTAAACTTAACATGGGCCAAAAAAAACTAACGGGTAGTTCCGCAATACCTTTGAAACATCAAAATTTCCTTATATTGACTAGAGTTGGCTTTGGCTGGTTGGCTAGAGTTTAGTATTATTTAGATATTATTGTAAAACCGACCAAGAGCGTGTCGGACACTCCCAGGATAGGGTTCCGCAGCCGCTACGAAAAAATCCTTGCATATCTTACTAATTTTACTATTAATTAAGTATAAATCAGTCCGTATTAGACAAGCAATATTTTATAGGTCAGACTGCTGTTTACTCTTAACACACAATATCCTACACTCCTCAAATGTTGACCGCCTGCCGCGACTATTTGCATAGATCTACGAATAATAATTTCGTAGGCACAGATTTATCGTATGACATACGATGGCCTAATTTAATTAAATTCGTATGAAAGTTTTTAAGTTTTTCCCCATCAATGTCACAGCCGAGCCAGAGTCTAAGAGACCAGATACCTCTAAGCCACCTAAAGATATTATAGTGGCATAAGGTCGCGAATCTGACAAGGAAGGAGCGGACAAAATGGTAGCCAACTTATAAGAGTTGAAGAAGTTTCTTACGAAACTTTAGCCAGTCGTCATTTTTTTTAGTAAAGTAGCTAGTGTTTCGCCCCGCCGCTAGTTTTTAGGGTTCCGTACCCACTTGTAAAAACGGGACCCTGTTACCAGGCCTCCTGCATGCCTACGGATTTTGCTTTCAAGCGAATATAACTCTTATCTTTATAACTTTTATTGGTTTTTTTACCGATTTTGCATTGTTATTGAATGGAGGATTAAGTAACCTTTCATATGAATCCACACACCCATACCTTTAAGACTGTATAAGGTTTATAACGGCTTGACACAGAAATCCGTGGGTGTGCGATTTCCGTGACGATGAGTAAGTATATTTGGGGTGCTATTTGCACGTTTACCTACTTCATTCAGTTCAATACAACATAGGGACAAGTAGGTATAAGCCCTTGGCCCTTACCACCCCAACAAAATTAATAAAAAAAAATCAACTACCTGAGTTCCATTGGCCGGGCTGACAGGGACATTTTTTGTTAAAATAAAATGTTCGGGCAGCTGAATCTGGCATTGGGCATGTGAAGAGATGTGGAATCAATGACAGTTATTACTGTCTCCATTTGCGATATATGCGAAGAGGAAGAAACCAAGTGGTTCTCGCTAATAAATTACAATCAAAGGGGCTGCAATTCCGCAATGCAATTGCGCCTGCGTCGCCATGTAACCTGCGTGGGCGCCCGTTGTCTGCCGATCAGCAATTTAAAGCCAATGAAAAGAAATTATTATGACAGCTTATAGCGCCTATAGCTTACAACATTGTTGCTGGTTTGTGTAGCGGACTCACAGATATTATAATGATATCTGTGAGCGGACTTCAATTATGCCAATCGTATTGTTGTTAGTTAGTGTACCTACCATTTTTGTTTTAAAAATAGGGTAATATTTGGGATTTTCTTTATTTAAGATTAGTTAGTAGACTAGTAATAACTGTGATTCTGAATAAGAAAAAAAAAATATTAATTTTTATAAAGAAAAAAAATGTGTTCCCAAAAGTTATTTAGGGTCACTTCTATAGTAGGTAATTATTAAGTTAGGTATATTAATACTTAGTTATAAATAATATATGTATGTAAAGTATTGTGTACCTAACTCTGAAAACGAAAACCTAATTTTACACATTTTTAACAAAGAAGAGACGTGTTTTTAGGGTTCCGTAGCCAAATGGCAAAAAATGGAACCCTTATGGATTCGTCATGTCTGTCCGTCCGTCCTACGGACACAGCCACTTTTTTCCGAAACTATAAGAACTATGCTGTTGAAACTTGGTAAGTAGATGTATTCTGTGAACCGCATTAAGATTTTTATTTTACACAAAAATAGAAAAAGGAAACAATAAATTTTGGGGGTTCCCCATACTTAGAACTGACACTCAAAATTTTTCTTTTCATCAAACCCATATGTGTATACTCCACAGGGATAGGTCTTCAAAAATGATATTGAGGTTTCTAATATCACTTTTTTCTAAACTGAATAGTTTGCGCGAGAGACACTTCCAAAGTGGTAAAATGTGTCCCCCCCCTGTAACTTCTAAAATAAGAGAAAGATAACTAAAAAAAATATATGATTGTACATTACCATGTTAACTTCCACCGAAAATTGGTTTGAACGAGATCTAGTAAGAAGTTTTTTTAATACGTCATAAACCGTAAACCGCAATTTTTTATAGATAACGGTACAGAACCCTTCGTGCGCGAGTCCGACTCGCACTTGGCCAGTTTTTTTTTAACTTTGTAATGGATATACCCTCAAGTTCATTGCAGGCAAGGAAATTAAACGTACTTGTAAGCATAAATTTAAATTAATCATAGGTACCTTTTTTACGTGAGTATCTTACTTATTACATAATACAGTACCTGGGCGACCGAGCTCTGCTCGGGCAGAAACTCGGTACCAAGCGTTTTCCCAGAGATAAGACCAAGCTAGATCAATTTTTCATCCCCGAAAACCCCCAAATACCAAATTTCATCGAAATCGTTGGAACCGTTTCCGAGATCCTGATTATATACACCGGAGGGGTGGGGGGTGGGGGGGGTGAGAGGAGGGGGAGGGGATGCGGGGGAGGGAGCGCGGGGGCATTAAAGGGGGGATGAAAATTTCATTGATTTTGCCGTAGGATGCACCGTTTTCAAGATATTTGACAAAAACACCGGAGGGGGGGGGGGGGTGAGTTACGTTAAACTATCGTCCGTAAACCGACTTTACAGACAACCGGCTTTTCCTGTTCTGTGCTCCCAATAGGGAACGTGCACATAGACGGTGCTGCCAACTGGTGCCATAAGGGTGCCATCAATTTGAATGTTTTACCTTGATAAGTTTGTTTTACTGTCCGCATAGTGTCTCTTCTGTCGCATTAGTGCTGCCGCCTATATGTAGTTACTGCACGTTCCCTATAATACTTTTTCTAACAAAAAAGTAACTTTTTCTCACAAAAGAAGAAACTTGACGTTTTCTCATAAAAAATAAACTTAAAAAAAAAACTTAAAATCTTGAAAAAAATCGTGGTATCGAACCGAGGTCGGCTGGATCCGCGACCACTCCATTTCTAATGTGCCATTATGATCTGCTCGAAGTCGGCGAAATTTAGCTTTATATTCTAATGCAAACAAAAATAGCCGGAAAACACGAGTAAAAGCGATTTTCTGAAAATGAAACATAGCTAGATCAGTTTTTCATCCCCGAAAACCCCCACATACCAAATTTCATCGAAACCGTTGGAGCCGTTTCCGAGATCCTGATTATATATATATATATACATATATACAAGAATTGCTCGTTTAAAGGTATTAGATAACTACCTAGGTACCGCCTTATCTACCCGAAAGGCAATTTTACACAAGTAGGTTTAACTATCAACAGACCGAAAATATTTTTGTAGGAACTTTTATATAAATTAAATCATTACAAACGAACTTACCCGTTAAACTTGGGTTGTTTTAATTTGACATTCCTTCATAGATTGCTCGATAGATTTATGTTTTTACTTACATAAGTATAGTCGACCAAGTAAGTGTTTTACAATTTTTTGTGACATGTCCAATAACAGAAAAAAGGCTGTCTGTTACGTTGACTTGCAAATCACACAATTGATATTCAGTGGTAAAGAAATTTCTTGGTCGACTGTACTTAAGTTAAATAAAAAAAAGTTCATTGTACTTTCAAGACAGCAATTTTACGAGTTGTTTAGAGTGCACTGAACTGTCTGGGTATATTTTATATTTACTGCAGTTGAAGCAACTCTGCAAATAGTTTAGACCATCTATAGAATTTAGGGATGATAAAAGTAGCAAAAGAGTAAACATCAATTTGTCTGTATTGCTAAGGCTTGATTTCCTCCTACGCTGACATCGGTCGCTGACGTCGGTCGCGCGTATGAATAAACACAATACTCTATGGGGCACCGCACAGCGACGCTGACGTCCGTGGCAGATTTATTGCTACGCGCCGCTGATGGCGCTCGTCAATCTCGCTCGTCCGCGCCGCGCGCGTCAGTGCACTGTACCTCTACCATGAGTTACACTAGTTTACAGTGACCGTACTCGCTAGCGACGGCGTAAATGATTTGTATGAAGAATTGTACTTCCGTAAGTGACCGCTAGAGGCGCTGTACACAATTCTGCATACAAATCATTTACGCCGTCGCTAGCGAGTACGGTCACTGTAAACTAGTGTAACTCATGGTAGAGGTACTGACGGCGCTGACGCGCTATACACTACTATCGCGCGCTCAGTGCGAAGCTGACCGCTGACACAGAATAAGTACAGAAATAAATCTACATACAAAGTGCGCTCGAGCAACGCACACATAGACACTGCTCACAGACACGATATCTCGGAACAGTCCGGAACAGTTCGAGCGCGACTGCTAGCCGCGTGAGGCGCGCGCTGTGGTCGCGCGTCAGTGGAATTTTTCGAGGCGCGCGCTGTGGTCGCGCGTACTTATTTATTTTGTGTCGGGCGTCTGTGGAATTTTTCGAGTGCAATAATGGAGCAACAAAAAAAAGGTTATTATAGGTAACTGTTCAGTGGACGGTTGTTTAAATTCAACCCTAAACGGTGAATGGTCGTTTTTTAAGCTACCAGTGGTTTCAGAGAGGTAAGTTTAGTAGGTATCTGCTTGTATTTCTATGGTTCATTTTAACGTTACATAGAATAGTTAGATAGGTAAGCACCTCGCCCCGACTCCCAAAGTAATAATAGTTTCCTATTTTGAATCAGTATAAATAAACGTTACCTTACAAAAATGTGGTTAGGTACTTATACCTAACTACATTTTTGTAAGGTAAATTCATGCCACTAATATTACGTAAGTTGAAAACATGTTTTTTTGTTTGTATAGATATTGTGTTGTTTTTAGTGTCATTAGATAGGTTTAGGTCTAAAACCGATAGGACAATGGAAATTGTATAACTAGGATAATCCGTTTAGAAGTTATTAGGGATTTTCGATAGTGAAAATTGACAAACGCTAAATTTTGTAGGTAGGTATTTTAATTATTATTATTTTATATTTCCATTCTTCCCGTTTGAATATCAACAATAAATCAAACAAATAGAAACGAGTGCCACTTTCACGATAAGTTTTATGTGCATATGCCATAATTGACAACCCTAGAGCGACCGCCGAGCGTAGGTATGAAAAGTGAAGTACTTACATACACTTGATTTACTTCTGTACTTATTTATTTTGTGCCGCTGACGTTGGTCGCGCGTACGAATAAACACAATATTCTATGGGGCACCGCACAGCGACGCTGATGGCCGCGCGTTTGTCATACGCGACCAACGGTACGCTCGACTGACGTCAGCGACCGACGTCAGCGTAGGAGGAAATCAAGCCTTACCGCGCAAGCGCTTGTTATCTATCGCATTCAGCATCCCTTTGTACCATCATCCTACAGTGACGATTAGTTTGGATGCGAAAATATACGCGATATTTTAATAAGCCGTATCTAATTTAAGCTTCCATATTAAGAGAAACGTTACACTTAGATAGGTGCGCTAAAATTATACGAATGTGGGCCTACCCTAAGATAGCTTGCAGTTATTCATAAGTAATTTCTCTGTCACCAAAATTAAACACTAGTGTCACTAATTAGATATTCCTAGTGTTAAACTGCGAAGTAATCGGATTCGTGATTATTTGTCTGAAATTTGGTCCTTAGGTACCTACAAGGTATTTATTGAAATAATGTATTTGGAGAATTATAGGCAGGTAGGTTGTAAATTGTAACATGTAGCAAAACCAAGTCATTTGATAAATAAAATTATAGGGGAGAAATAGCATCCATATTACCCATTGCATACTTAACTGTGGATTAGGTACTTAGAATTTGAACTAGGTACCTATTGAAATATCTTACCCTAATCTTACCTCAATTTTATATTAAGTACCTACCTACTCATGCATACTGCGATCGAAAGTGCTTCAAGTGCAATTAGAGCCATTTGGTTAGTGTATTGTTTTGAATGGGTGATTTCCAATGAAACATTATATTTAATTACACGAAATACAATATGCATCATAATGATATTATTATCTAATAATGTGTAGCAAGTTTGTCAAAGGTCGTAGTCCCTAAGGGCTACTAGGACTTGACTTATAAGTATTGTAATGAACATAAACCGTCTGCTGGAATAGAACTTAATTAAAACTTCATCGTACAGGTTTAATGAAGCACAGGGAGCCTATCATAATTCAGTTTGTATTGCGGCAGGTCCAGCCCGGGGCGGCGCGCATGCCTTTGTGGTACAAGGTACAAGGTGGGTCCAATTTCATGGCTATCGGTATTACTAACCCATAACGCTGCACTGTGTGCCTTTGATTTGAGAATATTCTGCTCCGTTCAAGAGATAGAGGCGCTAGACACAAGCGAGATTATTATCTCACTCTGTTTGCTCTCAGTCAGTAAACTAAGTACCCGATGTTGCCCGCATTCCCGTGTAAACTTCATTTCAATAGAATCTGGGGGGCTACTCCGAAATTCGGAAATCGAAGTTCGCATCGTACCGTCTCGCTCGCTGTCGTATTAAATACTATTATCATCTCAGATTACAGAATAAAGTAATCTGAGATTATCATGAGCGGAATAGCACGATACGAAGTTCGAATTTTGCACTTCGAAATATAAGGCCTGACAATCTCGTAGACTGTTCTGCCAACTGACATGGATACCGAATTGTTTAGGTCCCTAGTGATATGATTGAAATATTTTTTTTATTATTAATCAGGTGTCCGTGTTAGTTGGCTTTAGGTCTAAGAGAATGTAAGATTCAAATGAACTTAAAAACGAACTTCTGTAAAATATTGCGGTAGTAGCTAACAGACTAAAATCATCGGGTATCGAAAATTTGCAGCCTTATGTACGAAGGGCTTAATGCATTGCGCGTGCGTGTTAAGAAGAATTAGTTTGTGCGCCGCTGTGATATCCCTTGGACGGTCGTGAATAAAGGTCCAGTGCCTCTACCATGAGTTACACTAGTTTACAGTGACCGTACTCGCTAGCGACGGCGTAAATGATTTGTATAGAGAATTGTGTACAGCGCCCCTAGCGGTCACTTACGGAAGTACAATTCTCCATACAAATCATTTACGCCGTCGCTAGCGAGTACGGTCACTGCAAACTAGTGTTACTCATGGTAGGGGTACGGTAAATAAATAAGTAAAACTTATACTAAGCACTCTGCTTTTAAACTAGCTTTCATATTCGCCATGGTAAACCTTCGCTAAGCTAGAACTAAAAAAGTACATTTTAAATAGCGCTATTTTGCAAAAGTTACCCAACTATTAACGGGTTTATATGCGATTGTAGTATTGAATTTATGCAGCAAGCAATGCTAGCGAGATGTGTTAATAAGTAAAAATAAGGGGCAGTTTGATATATACTTATATAAAAAAAAACTAAAGGAAAATCATGAGGGAAATCTTCTACTTGCTTATATTTTCATTTTAACGTTATTCATTTTTAATGGTCATACACAGCGTAAGAAACAAAAGTTGTCTCTCCTGTGGTCATAAAATTAGCAACTCCGAGTCGGCAAACTTAAGATTTATTTAAATGGGCCAAAAGTTGGCCAGGCGTCCCGCACGTCGACGTAGAATTGATTAAAAATATTGGCTATGTATATAGCCTTAACTTTTGCCATGTCCACAGGGGGGTCGCGTACAGAAAAATGTACCCTGTTTCGTAGCTGTTAATGACAAGAGTGATTCCGATTGCTTTATATTATATTGCGCTGTCTTAATATTTAAGTCTTTGTCTCTTTCTGTATTCAGATTTTTTCGCAATAGTATTTTGCTTCCTGTAGCCTGAGAGTTGACGTTTTTCCTAAAAAACATTAAAAAAGTGAGTTTATTTGTTTGTTGCCCCAATAGGCATACTTATCGTCCGTTTATTTACAGTATAATAAACTTTATAAATAAGTTTCGGTTACTTTCCTCGATTAAATGAGTCAAAGCTTAAAATTCTTACTCTGCGATTTGGACCGGGTCCAAAGCGAACATTTTTGCAGCGCGCCCGCATCTCTAATCGCGACATGCGCATCTGGCCGTGGTTTATAGACCGGATTTTACGTGTTTGTTTTACATGCTTTTTACATGGCTAAATATAAAAAAGTCAACGGCAAAATAAATAATTGCCTATGTAACATCCGCCATCTGCTAGCGTCCGTTTTTTATTCAATTGAACTATTTTAACAAGTACTTACTTAATCAGTATAGGGTAAGTGTACCAGTGAATGAACACTTAACGAAATTTTCGACTTTGAAAATTAATTTTAGGCAGTTGGGCACAGTTTATTTAAAATATTACTTTTTGTATAGCACAACCAACCACTGTAGTTGGCTATTTTCATCATTATTTAACAGTAGTCCTGCACAGTTTGAAGATATATCACTATTTAAGTGAAAAAATGGAAAAGCACCAGTGAATGAACAACTTTGAATATGATGTTTTGTTATACTATAAATATACAAAAGCAAAGTTATGTTAACACAACTACATTCAATATACTTATTTGGTCGATTCCATGCTCTAAAACAATTAAAATACAAAAATAAGAGTATTGTTCATTCACTAGATCTTGGAAACTAGTTAATGAACTAGCTATAAGTGACATAGTTCATTCACTGGAAAACTTGAACTAGGTAATGAACCTATATTTTACGTTTGTTCCAATTAGCTTCGCTTCGCAATTAGCAGCTGCCTTTCGGTAGATAATATATTTGGATCAATTTCACTGAAAACGAAATCTTAATATGACGACTAGAAGGAAAGATATTGCACAAATAAACGACCAGATGGCCTAGTGGTTAGAGAACCTGACTACGAAGCTTGAGGTCCCGGGTTCGATTCCCGTGTCGGGGCAGATATTTGTATGAAAAATACGAATGTTTGTTCTCGGGTCTTGGGTGTTTAATATGTATATAAGTATGTATTTATCTATATAAGTATGTTTATCCGTTGTCTAGTACCCATAGTACAAGCTTTGCTTAGTTTGGGACTAGGTCAATTGGTGTGAATTGTCCCATGATATTTATTTATTTATTTATTTTATATTTATTAAATAGAAAATCCTGCAGTCCCAGTGAATGAATACCCCCGTTCATTCACTGGATTTAGGCGATTTTGGGTTCCAGTAAAAAAACACTGGATTAAAAGGTATTGTTTGTAAATAAATTACATTAAACTATATGGCTTCGGGAATCACAACACACACTGATTCCTACGTTCCCCTCTCTGTACCTCATTCTCAGAGTAATTCTATTGGAGTTCCCCCTGTTGATGAGGCCGAAATTCAAACAATTATCATGTCACTAAAACGTGACTGTGCCGCGGGTTGGGACAGTATATCGACTGCAATTATCAGACAGTCTTGCAGTACTCTTGTACCTGCTATCACTCATGTGTGCAACCTGTCATTGACGGGTGGTGTTTTCCCTAGGGCCTTTAAGAGAGCCATTGTTGTACTTACCCATCTACAAGAGCGGGGATGTGGATTGCCTCACGAACTACAGACCAATATCTATACTCACTGCTTTTTCGAAAATATTGGAGAAAGTTTTAAGTAACTACCTGACGAATTTCTTAGAGAAATACAATATCTTATCAAATTGCCAGTATGGTTTTAGGAGAGGTTTATCGACTGTGAACGCTGTTGCCGACCTTATTGGATGTGTTGCGGATCTGCTGGATAAAAAGAAAAAGTGCTATGGGGTTTTTCTTGATCTATCCAAAGCGTTCGATACGGTGTCCATCCCCATTCTTGTCTCAAAGATGTATAATGTCGGTATACGAGGTGCAGCGCTTGATATTTTTGCTGACTATCTTTCAGATCGAACACAGTTGGTTCGGATTGGTGCCTACATGAGCGATGAGAGGCCTATTGCTTGTGGTGTACCCCAGGGCAGCCTCTTGGGCCCAACTTTATTCTTGGTATATATCAACGATCTCTTTAGCTTATCATTGCCAAATTGTAAGGTCTTTGCTTATGCCGACGACACGGCGCTGATAGTGTCCGGGGATACTTGGGAAAGTGCTAAAGCGAGTGCAGAACATTCTCTGAGGATTGTAAGTCAATGGCTCGCTGGCAATTTACTCACGTTAAATGTCAAAAAAACCAACATTATGCGTTTCTATCTACCACACTCCCCTAAACCACCTAATTGGACTGGCTTTGTCATTGCCCATGCCTGTGCCGATCCTTGTTCGGGATGCGACTGCGCTGCTCTTGAGGGCACTGTTAGCACTAAGTATCTGGGGGTCTACGTGGACGAGCAGCTTAGCTGGCACCCCCAAGTGAACGCATTGATAGGGAGAGTTAGGAAACTAATTTTTATATTTAAGAACCTGCGATACTCTGCTAACTTGGAGGTCATGAGAACTGTATTTACTGCGCTTTGTGAGTCAATCTTGTCGTATTGCATTCCAGTTTGGAGTGGCTGTTATAAAACTCTAAGCCTTGGCCTAGAAAGGGCTCAAAGGGCTGTTCTCAAGACCATGAATTTTAAGCGTCGTGACTACACAACTTCTAAACTGTATGCAGAGTGTCGAGTTTTGTCGGTCCGAAAGCTGTATATTTTGCGTACGGTTTTACGTCGTCACTCCATGTTACCTTTTGTGGTGGACGTAAGTCAATCACGTCGCGGAACTCTTGTGTGCCCTAGGGTCATGTATCGGACCAAATGTGCTCGTCGTCAGTATGATGCAATGAGTTGCAAACTCTATAATGCAATTCACAAGGTTAATCCGATTTACAGCCTAAGTAAATTTGAAGTGAAGAGAAAACTGACGACTTGGCTCCTTGAATTGGTATATGAACAAGTTGAAGCTTATGTATCTGTGTGAATAAACTCATTAAAAATTTGTTTGATGTTAAGCTTATGAGAGACTTGGAATTGCTTTTGTTTTTGATGTGATCATATATATTTGATTTTTGATTTTCTTTTTTTTTACTATTTTTTATTTTTGTTTTCTTTCTAAAATTTTGGCGTAGGTGCATACATTTTGCATAATTTAGACACGTTTTTGTGATGCCTTGTGTACATGGATGCGTACTAACTCCTATAATACAAGTTTTTACTTAGCTTAGGAGTTAGAGGGTTTACTGTGGTGCGATTATGTACAACAAAGGTTTCATCTGTGAACAGATAGTTATATTTTTGTTTGTATTCTGCTATTGTTTCCTACCATATTGTTACCTGTATTCTTTATATCCTGTTGTACTTTATGAAATAAACTATTATTATTATTATGTTGGTACGGATTTACGAACACGGGCCCATGTGGACCCGGTCATTTGAAAGGCATTCATGGGGCCGAAGCCAACATGAAGAGGCCTTTGGTACCATATAATATAAATGAGATGGGCGCAACTATGGAGGTCTATCCCCTAATACACCATGAGGATGTGCTAGCGGACAGTCCTCCACAGTTGCCAATCTATTGCCAGGTAGGAAGCGACATGGCTATGGGGTTGGGATGTTGTAGACAGGATTACCGGGCTATGGAGTGAAATAACGGACACCTACCATTTCAATATCTCATAAACTGAACTTTTGGTAGGCGGTGATTCGCCATTCACTAAATGGGCCCCTCAAACTATTGCCCGCTCGGGGCAACGAGGCGGCAACATTGGTGTGAACGGCTAAGGATGGAGAGGTGTCCCTGGACTTTAAACTTCAAAATGCCAACTCGCCACTTACGGCCAAACACATCCATCCTTCGAGCATTTAGCTCTTGCGCTCCACTCTAGGCGGCCAACAAAGGCAAACTAGAGGCGGGGTGGGTGTGTAACTGTGTGTGAGTGTGTGTATAAACGCATGTGTGTATGTGTACCCCTGGAGGTCTCGGGTTCGTGGTGTCGCTACGCACCAACAGCTCGCCACAAGCCGCCCTGCGATGTTATTATTATTATTATTATATGTTATTAAACTATTTATGTTTCGGATTGGGCCGTTGTTATGGATAAGCAGCGAAATGTAAATGTAATGTAATGTAATGTTATATTGTATTAAACTAACTCCAATAATCTTTAACACTAAATTAAGATTTGAAGTTAAGATTTGTAATTTTTTTCTTTTTGATATTATTTGAATTAAACAGTTTAAAATTTAAATTTAATTTTTTTTTATGTGAATAGCACTAACAGGTCTTTAAAGCTTAAAAAAACCATACCCAATGCTGATACATGGCGGGGACAAATGCAGTAACACATCAGAAGTACTAGCTTTCGTTCTTCCTTAATACTGCTCCATAGAAAAAATGTACAACATACGTACGTCCACTTTACATCGTCGCCATTTCAAAACTGTTGCTTAGGAGTCGAAGCAAATTTACCAGAACCTGACAAGTAAAGGTGCTAGTCGAAAAAGAAATACGAGGCATGGTAGAAACGTACCATATTCTTATTATTTCAAAAAAAATTCGTTTTGTTCATTCACTGGTACGCTTACCCTAGTATAAATCTTCCCAGGTGAACTTTTCGCTTCGAGTCCTTATCTTTCAAAACAAACGGTATCGTCATAGTATTAAGGCTCAAATTTAATGTAATGGCTCGAAGCGAAAAATTCACCTGGGAAGATTTATACTTTACCTGGTGGGGAAACAAACCAGAATCAGAATAAATTTATTGTAAAAACTGTGTAGGTACAATGGTGTATCAATTACAAAATCTTATTACCATTCCCACAATCGTAGCCTGAACGTGGCCTATCCTCAGAAAGTGCTTGCGTTTACAAAGCCAGCCAACCCAGCGCTGGGGTTGCTCATGACCTTGAATGATTTATTAAATTAACACTACGAAGAAGGCACTGAGAAGTTGAGTGTTCCAGACAGGCGTAGTTACTTACATTGGCAATAAGATTAGACGACCTGCCAACTATCTGATCATTGGTCAGTTGATCTATTTGTAATGCCTAGCATGACTTGTGACGCGGCTTGTGTTGATTAATAAATAATAATTTAGCAGGCGTTAAGTAGCGTCTTAAATTCGTCTGCAATCCATAGATGGCATTGTCCGACTGGTCGTTGCGTTTTAAAATCGTTGCGGTAACTTATGGCCAACTGACATGGATAGGTACCGAATTGTCCTGGACCTTAGTGATATGATTATAATCTAAAAAGAAAGAAGAAAGAACCCTAAAAAGGGTTCCGTAGCCAAATGGCAAAAAACGGAACCCTTATCGATTCGTCATGTCTGTCTGTCTGTCTGTCTGTCCGTCCGTATGTCACAGCCACTTTTTTCCGAAACTATAAGAACTATTCTGTTGAAACTCGGTAAGTAGATGTATTCTGTGAACCGCATTAAGATTTTCACACAAAAATAGAAAAAAAAACAATAAATTTTGGGGTCGCATACTTAGAACTGAAACTCAAAATTTTTTTTTTCATCAAACCCATACGTGTGGGGTATCTATGGATAGGTCTTCAAAAATTATATTGAGGTTTCTAATATCATTTTTTTCTAAACTGAATAGTTTGCGCGAGATGTGTGTCCCCCCCTGTAACGTCTAAAATAAGAGAATGATAAAATAAAAAAAAATATATGATGTACATTACCATGTAAACTTCCACCGAAAATTGGTTTGAACGAGATCTAGTAAGTAGTATTTTTTAATACGTCATAAATCGAAAACCGCAAGTTTTTATAGATAATGGTACGGAACCCTTCGTGCGCGAGTCCGACTTAAACTTGGCCGGTTTTTTAATGGTTTTCGATCATAATCATACCTTTTGGAACCTAGATCATCAGGTGTATATGTCAGTTGGTTATAGGTATCTTAAAGATTGTAAAATTCTAATGAAATAAACTTTAATTAACATAGTTAGGGTTATAAACAAAAATATAAATTACAACAAAGGTAAACATTAAGTGCGCTGGTATCAGTTGGGTATATTAGATAGTTAATATTTAACTAGCGTAGTGATTACTTCGAGTATTATGTGGGCATACGTTAGGAGTGGAATATTCCTAGACAGCTTGACGGTGTCAGGGATAGGACCTATGTACCTATTTTTTTTTTTTTTTTTTTTTTCCCCTATACTTCCGACAATGCAGGAGTCTATGCTCACAAGTCCGTACATACCAGAGGCCGTATTGTCTAACGCTTTTGGCGCTTGCCTTCGCTTTCACTATCTCTTTCTGTCAACGTTTTATACCGTTTGACAGAAAGAGATAGCGATTGCGAAGGCAAGCGTCAAAAACGTTAGACAATAAGCCTACAGTTCTCGCATTTTCTACTGCTCGTACTTGCATTCCGCATACTAGTTCTTTCTACCGTGCGTCACTCTTTTGCGCTAGGGCCCGACCCATTTAGCTATACTATCTCTTATCTTCTAACTTAATACTACTAAATTATCATCACATATTCTGGCCTCTTTGTCACTCAATCCGATCTTTCAAGCTGTCCACTTTATCACACATCTTCTTTCACTACTTAATTAAACAACAATAGGGGGATTGGGATGAGGGACAGATTTTATTCCAACTTGTTATACAACTTAAATACAACATTACAGCAAACATTACTCCTACTTCAATATAGCCACCTACAAAAAGTCGACTTCTTTAACAGAGTTACTTACTCTCTTTAATATACACAATTACGCTTAATTACAATAGTACCTTATTTAACAATTTAACACCAAATTCTTATGCTTAACAATAATATTTCACATATTACGAAAACATAATTTTAATCACAAATTCTTAATACAAAACTTCATTAGCTTGTCTCTGTTTTTACTCGCCATCACTTCGTGCAAGTTCTGTCTCGTCAAAGTCACGTCAAGTACTTGTCCTAATTCATATCTGTCTCGTTCATGTATTGGGCAGTCGAAGAGCAGGTGCGGCACAGTCTCATCCACCGCCGGATCACAGATGCACGATGAGCTCTCCTTACACTTGAAGCGATTCAAGTACTCGGAGAACCCACCGTGCCCTGTCATGATCTGTGTACCTACGCAAGTCAATTCCAATTTCCTCACAATTCTATAGGCCGTCATCGCCTCAGGGAAAAATATCTTGGTGACCGCAGCCGTTCCACCAGTGACATATCGCCGGTCCCACTCCTCAAGCGTAGCACACCGGATGATACGCCTGACAAACGAGACGGGGCAGAGGTCATACTCCGGTTTTCGCTTAGAATACATAGCGGCCTCCTTGGCCAGCACGTCAACCCTTTCATTACCTTCCAACCCCACATGCGCTTTAATCCAGTGTAAAACAACTATGTACCTATTTATGTGCACCTACTTTTATCGAAGTTCAATAATTGGTCTATGTGAATTAACTGCTGTTTTAGGCGACTTTAAAATTGTAATTTTTAGTGACAAATAATTTTATGTTTCTAGTCATTTAAAGTTTAGGTAATGCTGTGGTTTTGTCCCCCCTTCCATAATTGCAGGTTAAGAAAACTTAATCCTTGTGGCATTTTCATTAATATCTGTTACAGAGTGAGTTTAAAAAGTCGGTAATGTATTTTTAGGGTTCCAGAGCCAAAATGGCAAAAGGATTCCGCTTATAGTTTCGTCATGTCTGTCTGTTCGTCCATCTGTCTGTCTGTCCGCGGCTTAGCGCAGTGGCTATTAGTGCTAGGAAGCTGTAATTTTGCATGATTATATATGTAATAATTACCCCGATAAAGTGATAAAATAAAATGTAAAAAAAATTATGCCTACCTCCCATAGACGTAGTGGGGATGATTATTTTTCTCGTCTAACTTTATAGTGTGGGGTATCGTTGGATAGGTCTTTTAAAATAAATAGGGGTTTGCTAAAACTAAGAAGTGGGGTTGTAAAGACGATTTTTCGATACAGTAATTCGTTTGCGAAATATTTAACTTTAAAGTGTTTTTTTTTGTTAAAATCGAACGCCCCCCCCCCCCCTCTAAAAGCTAAACTGTTGGTATAAAAATTTTGAAATTAATCAGGATGTGAGGAAATATCTCAAATTTTATTTATTTTTTATTAGCAGTACGGCTGCTCACCGAATCTAAGATTATTTAAAAGCGAAAAAGTTTTTCGGGTGCGCCGGTGGGATTCGAACCCACGTCTCCTGGGTATGCGCCCCAACCTGGGTGTTCTACCAATTGAACCACGTCGCATCGTATCTCAAATTAACAAGAAAAACTATAACGGCTAAGTTTGCTTGAGAATTATTAGTAGTTTAAGAGTAAATAGCAGCCTGACCTATAAAATAGTTATTGCTTGTTTAATACGGACTGTATAATTAATAGTAAAATTAATAAGATTTGCAAGGATTTTTTCGTAACGGCTGCGGAACCCTATCCTGGGCGTGTCCAACACGCTCTTGGCCGGTTTTTTGACGAAAGTATACATACGGTTACACTGTAACCGTTACAGGGATCATCGTAAAGTGACTGAACTCTACTCACTACTTTCTCTCTATTTACTGTATTTATTGTAGATTTTTTTTAAATTAAGGTCCGAAAAATTGGCGTCAGATAAACTATTGTCTGAGGTCATGATACTCATAAAACAAACAGGGCTGTAGGTGTCCATTTAAGATAAGTCGCGTACACTATCTAATGTGGTTCCCGGGAACTTCATGCGGTTTGATAATTCTATTGTTCTATTTCCTGATATAACTTTCTAAGCTACTGCTTAATAGTCTGTATACTTACTGTATTAAAATTATTGATTATATAATTTTCGAACCATGCTGTTTTTATTCTATTCTTTCCTTGCTGTTCATAAATGTAGAGCATGAAATGGACTGCGCACTTAGATGTAGGCCCGGGAAGACGCCAGACGGACAGGTGACAACTTGTTTAACTCCAATAATTCGCACTATCTAGTGAAATTCTTTTGAAAGCATTAGGTATGGGTACAATATTTAAGGAGTGACATCATGTTCATAGCATTAGCGCATTATTGAATATTGACATCGACGTTAAACAATCTTGATCAATAGATTGATGGCACCTCCTAATTCACACGTTTATCTGGAAGGTGACTTTGGCTCATATGTATTTACCAAATAAAGGATGAAAAAGTGTGTGCATTCCAGACTGGTTTCATCTCCGGTTCGATGATAACAACACGACTAAGTATTTATTTCATACTAGGTATGACTACTGTTTAAATAAGAACTATTTTAAACTGGTAATACATACTAACTTATCGTTTGGTGAGACCTTCATTGCTCTGAAGCGATGAATGCTTCTTCATTGGGAGTACATTTCGCACTTTGTATGATAGTCATGAGGAATTTTGGAAGGCGTTCCATGTCGAGCCTACATAGTTAATCAATTCTTTTAGATTCGTTCCAGCCACTTTTGCGTTCTACGAACCTGCACTTTCGCCAAGTCTAAACTAGGGTCAGTCAGTTAATGTGATTTATCCATTTATATACATGTAATTTTTAGTTTTTCCCAATAACGTCCCTTAAGATTTAACGGAAGGAGATCAAAAAACTTCCGTCTTATGATGCAGTATTTGCTTTTCATATAGGTAAGTAGTTGTCAATCTATCTATCTATCTATCTAATCTATCTATCTATCTATCTAATCTATCTAATCTAATCTAATACCTTTAAACGAGCAATTCTTGTATATATGTATATATATAATCAGGATCTCGGAAACGGCTCCAACGATTTCGATGAAATTTGGTATGTGGGGGTTTTCGGGGATGAAAAACTGATCTAGCTATGTTTCATTTTCAGAAAATCGCTTTTACTCGTGTTTTCCGGCTATTTTTGTTTGCATTAGAATATAAAGCTAAATTTCGCCGACTTCGAGCAGATCATAATGGCACATTAGAAATCGGGTGGTCGCGGATCCAGCCGACCTCGGTTCGATTCCACGTTTTTTTTCTAAGATTTTTAGTTTTTTTTTTTAAGTTTATTTTTCATGAGAAAACGTCAAGTTTCTTCTTTTGTGAGAAAAAGTTACTTTTTTTGTGAGAAAAAGTTACTTTTTTGTGAGAAAAAGTTACTGTTTTGTTAGAAAAAGTATTATAGGGAACGTGCAGTAACTATAGGCGGCAGCACTAATGCGACAGAAGAGACACTATGCGGACAGTAAAACAAACTTATCAAGGTAAAACATTCAAATTGATGGCACCCTTATGGCACCAGTTGGCAGCACCGTCTATGTGCACGTTCCCTATTGGGAGCACAGAACAGGAAAAGCCGGTTGTCTGTAAAGTCGGTTTACGGACGATAGTTTAAAGTGACTCACCCCCCCCCCCCCCCCCTCGGGTGTTTTTGTCAAATATCTTGAAAACGGTGCATCCTACGGCAAAATCAATGAAATTTTCATCCCCCCTTTGAAACCCCCTGAACCCCTTCCCCCGCCCCCCCTCCCCCGCACATATATAATCAGGATCTCGGAAACGGTTCCAACGATTTCGATGAAATTTGGTATTTGGGGGTTTTCGGGGATGAAAAATTGATCTAGCTTGGTCTTATCTCTGGGAAAACGCTTGGTACCGAGTTTCTGCCCGAGCAGAGCTCGGTCGCCCAGGTACTTCATATTTAATGGTGATACATCATTTGCGGAGACTGTGGACTAAAAATATTAGTGGATCAATCCGTCAAAAATAATTGTTATGAACGTAAATGTATTTGTAATAAGTCCAAAAATAGAATCTAGACTGCGATGGATGTCGGCGAGGTGTCGGGTGTCGAAGTTGTGCGGTTGACCGCGGCGGGTTCGATTCCCGACGAACTGCCGACTTTATTACGAATAAGAATAGCCGAGAGAACAATTATGTTAAACTGATGATTCTCATGCTGAATTTTACAGTGTTACAGCTGACCAGACATTAGACATATCTGCTACGGGGTGCAATAATAATAATATGTTTAGGTACCTAATGTAATTAACCGTAAATCATTAAAAACTGTTAGCTCACCAGACGTTGTAAATCTCCACACGACAACACTCCGATAATATAGATTCTGTAACCGTTAATATTTGACTTAATATTGAGGTCATGTTTTAGGGATTGCTGATTTGCAAAACACTTTTTTCTGAGAATAGCTAGGTTCTTTTGTAGGATAACCCTCGCTTTAGGAAAAGCATAGAAAATATGTTAAGACCTTATTTGGAAATCATGATCAGTCGGACGACGTCCACTGTTGAACAAAGTCTTCCCTCAGAATGCTTCACTTCCATTCATCGGTAAGTCGGTAACCCACAACTCTCGCGATGTTATCATCTAGTGGGAGGCCTGATAACACTGCGTTTTCCGGTGATTTGTAGATAGAACCTATATTAATGACTATGTGTATGCGCCTGGTCGCGCAGGATGCGTTCTGCCTAATACAGTTTGGGCAGTTCCTCTTGACGCCATAGCTTCAACCACCATCATCATCAATTCATCCGTGGGACGTCCGCTGCTGGACATAGCCTCCATTTGATACCGAATTATTACGGTGGGAAGTGGCTTGCATCCACCGTGAACCTGCGGCCTTTAGCAAATCATCTGTCCATCTCGTTGGTAGACGTCCCACGCTGCGCTTGCCAGTCTGTGGTCTCCATTCAACAACTTTACTTAGCTTCGCCCAATCTTGATGTAATTTTGGCATGCTTTTGACACGAAAAATGACACAAGCTACCTTTTGTCCGCGCCCTGAAGTAGTTCCTTTGGGACGTAATATTATAAATGTGCATTTATAATAAATGCAAAATTTTAAGAGCGTATGTGTGAGTGTAAGTTGCTTAATTTCTTTACGCATAAATGGCTGACCTAACAGCTATATCTATCTAGGTATCTAATCTATCTATCTATCTAATCTAATCTAATACCTTTGAACGAGCAATTCTTGTATATATATAATCATAATCTCGGAAACGGCTCCAACGATTTCGATGAAACTTGGTATGTGGGGGTTTCTGGGGGGTGAAAAATTGATCTAGCTTGGTCTTATCTCTGGGAAAATGCTAGGTAGTTTTATCCCGAGCGGAGCTCGGTCGCCCAGGTACTTTTATACATAATTGTAAGCTAATACTAATTCTTAATTTTACGCTGTTGATGTCGCTGGTAGAAGCTAGTAAAAGTATATATTACATTTTCAATATCTCATAACTTTTAAGTAATACTTGCCTTCCTTTTTGCGTTAGTATTTTAGATTACGATTGGTGGACTGTTGACGAATTCACCAAATTAAAGAAAATACAAAAATGACCGCCTAATTACATTATTAAGTTCATAAAATCGTTAAATTATGTCAGATGTCTGAAGCCATTTTTATTATCTCAGACTTGATCCTGTTTTAGTGGGATCTTAGCACATTTGTATGGAAATCTTTAGTAATTTTGATAATTAGGTTTTATGGAAAGAGTCAAAGAAAAAACCAGTTCTTGAACCAAGCTGATAGGTACGTACTAATAACGGATTTAAATAAGGTCTGAATAAATGGTGTGAGCCAATTAAAATATAATTAAAAATAATGATGTAAATTCTTCCGCCTATTTTATATAAAGCCTATTTTATATTTTTAAAGCCGTCTATTTTATATTTATATAAAGTTTAAAATTATGTAGCCCATGCTTTGTATAAGTATGTACCTAGGTATAGGTTTTGGAAAATAAGTTACTCTATCTAGAGTAGTTTTGTTTTTGACTGCACACAGGCTGCACCTACCTTGTTCAGAAAACCAGGTTAGTACAATTTCGTCTAAAACGCAACTAATCCTAGCGGCAACCGGTCTAAAACGCTGCTAGTCTAAAACGTATCTCATCTAAACTGCAACTGGTCTAAGTAAGTTACCAGTCTACGTCGCTATTGGTCTAAGCAGTAAGTGTTCTAAAACACAGCTGGCCTTATAAATGGTTATGAATGATCAATGGCTAGATGCTACTTAGACCAGTAGCGACGTAGACTAGTCGCTTACTTAGATCAGTGCCAGTTTAGAGGAGATGCGTTTTAGACTAGCAGCGTTTTAGCCCGATTACCACTAGGAATAGCTTTGTTTTAGACGAAATGATACTAACCCATAATTTAAACCCTGAAGAGGACATAGGATAGATTTTATCCCAGAAAACTGCATAGTTCCCGCGGGAAAGCGATAAACGAATTCTTCACAGACGGATTCGCAGGCAACAGCTAGTTATCTATTAACATAAAATACCTGTACGAAACATACAAAACATGCTCATATTTGCCTCTTGAACAACAAAGTGTAAACGTAAACACTTGCAAGGAGTCCTTGAAACGAACATCGAAGGAACGAACGTCAGATGTTGTCAAAAATTAATATTTTCACTAATTATTTACTTTCCAATTTAAAGATTATTATTAAATAGTATTGCTATAACAATTCATTCATTCAAGATAGGAAATATTTAAGTCGCTACAGCAGAGAGATAGTGGCGCAGAAATAGTCTCATTAAAACTTTCAACATTAATAATGTTATCGTTACGAAACCCGCATAAATTAGTATAGCAAGCAGCCAACGTATGTCTGGTATATCGAAGCCACCCATTCAATTTGCCTTATGTAACAGCTCTATCTACGTGTATCGGTTTTATGGCCATAAATTGGTGTCAGGGTATCTATTCTGGGTGCATCGGAACTCCCAAAAGTCCGTGCCAAAATGCGCCAGTGTTGTCGCATTCGCGCCTGCCCTGCATCGCGCATCGCCCGATCCACTATAAATAGTTAGTGTGACATTGTTTTCTTTGCTATGCGTACTCGTATCACACTGTACTTTTCCATGCGAAAATCGTTAACCCCTGTGATAAAGCGCCCGCGCCTTGCTCTGACTGCCTTATTTAAACTGACATTTAACCGAGATACGTTTCAATTAGACATAGTTATCAATTTAGAATGTTTTTATGCCAGACTCCTGTGAATAACGCACGTACAATGTTTATCATGTTTGTAGGTTATTTATTGTTTATAAATCTTTCATTAGGTATATTCTTTCACTGTTTTTGCCTACCCAATTAATATGAATGAGTCTCTAAACTTACTATGCACGTGGTAAAATGGTACTCCATTTTGTTTGCTAGCTAGCATTTTGAGCGACAATGGAACAACTAAAATTTACGATCAGCCATCAATTTTATTGCTGGCACGAAGTCTTGAACTAATTGTCTTTGTAGTAAACTTAAGAACAGCGGCATTTTAATGTTGACATTGTATTATGTACCTACTGTAGTCTTAAATTTGATTTAGAAGAACATAAAAAGTTTTTTTTTATACAATATAGGCTTGCGTTTGTCCACAATCACGCCTGATGGAAAGCGAAGCTGAGGCCTACGATGGAGCACACTTGCCTAGTAAATGCTCATTCAATTTATAATTATAAATATTATAATATTTGCAAAAGAGCAAAGTTTGCATTCGGTGCAAATGCCGTGATGCCAAATTATACCTATATTTATAGTATAAATCTTCCCAGGTGAATTTTTCGCGAGCCATTACATTCAATTTGAACCTTAATACTATGACGATACCGTTTGTTTTGAAAGATAAGGGCTCGAAGCGAAAAGTTAATTTTTTAAGCACAAAAACTGGTTTGTTTGAGCTTGCTCAAGTGAAAACAATAACTAATAGTGAAAATGATGATGATGTTAGTATTTAGTATTATTTTCATACTCCTCAGAATTTCATTTCTCCCTTTCTTTATTTCTCTTCTTTTTTTCGCCTTTCTCTATCTATCCTAGTGTTGTCAGAGAGGTGCGACGGAGAAAGTAGAGTCCCGAACTGTCGCTGCTATCTAACGCTAGGCCCTCAGGTTCTATTCTCACCCTCAGTCTGCCCGCCACCGCCACCGCCGCCGCACTCTAGC
This sequence comes from Archips xylosteana, assembly GCA_947563465.1. Lineage (NCBI taxonomy): Eukaryota > Metazoa > Arthropoda > Insecta > Lepidoptera > Tortricidae > Archips > Archips xylosteana. Next base: position 14,358,572 of record OX387353.1, on the reverse strand, counting down.
GCACCCTGATAAACGTGCTGTATACTTGTTTATATTAAAGACGATTGAATCGTGATGCTGATATTGAATGTGCTTGTGTGAGTGTGCCATGACCGGCCAAGGAATGGATATGCGAGTAAGCATTCTCATTTTTAAGTAAAATTATCTAAATTTTGACAAACAGAGCTTTATCACAAAAACTAAGACGTGGAATGACATGTGCTAAACACATTTTCAACGGTTGTCGAAGCTTTTGTGGTAACACGGTTTATGTCAAATATAATTTTTAAGTTATAAATTTTTAAATTTAACTGTTTTATATGGTAGGTATCATTTTGTTGCTAAAACTATGTATAATAAAAATCAAAATGTGTTCTATTCGTCGTTCCCGTTATTTTAATCTCGTAAGGCCCAATTAAGGACAAGCCTCAAAGTAAATGTCAACTTTTCTTCATTGTCATAAGGTTTCAAATTCTGGCAGTCAAAATATTTGATTTGGTCTTTTGCATCCATAGTTTTTGTGATAATTAGAGCACCCAACAATTCCCGTTCTCAAAATTTCATTACAATAAGAAATTATAATATTAATCTTATCTTATCTTTTTTTGCAACGGATTACAACCAGCCAGTACGTTTGACCCTATGGGATCTTTTGACCCATCGATACCACGTAAGTACAAATTTAATTGCTTCGTAGGAGTGTGCCAACTTCATCTCAAAACATTATTTCACAGAAAAATTCATACCTACTTAATAAGTCAATCTTTGTACTTACATCGATTCCGATAACATCAGATTTGTGAGTTCATTTTCAAAACTGTAACGCGGTATGTGAAAAGTTCACTGAATCTGGAATAGTTGGATAAATCCTATTAAAACTACGGAATCCAAAAATTTTAGATTAATTTGCGACGATTGTGATTATTACGTAGTTTGAAATTAAGCTTTTATTTTATTTTTTCCTTCTTCAAATTAGAAGTAAGGTTCATATTTCCAGGCCCTGGTAATTTTCCTTTACTGTGTAAAACATTGTTATTAAAATAAATTTAAATTATATTTCTGTCCTGTTAATAGGTGCATGTACTCTAAGTACCCTTTTATCTCCATTATTTATTTAGCGATAGTATATGACACAATTAAGAAAGAAATAAAAATATTGGATTGTCTGCTCCAAGCGGCAATTATGCTATCTTCATGTCATTTTGTACAATATCAATGTACTCACATAGTTTATTCGAATGAAGAAAAAATTTATGAGCTTTCATAATTTACATAGGTACATACTTAATACATACTACAAAAAGGTAGGCATGTTTATTCGTTGGTCCTTATTTTGGGCGGCAGTAACAAGGCAGAGACGGGAAATAACATGGGATTTAACTTCATAAAACATGGTTCTTGCGAAAAAAGACGTGTTTTCAGCAGTTGGAGATGCGAAAAAATGTTAGTAGTAATAAATAACGGTAGTAGGTATCTTTCACAAACTTGTACTTGACCAATTTTATACAATTCTATTTTGGCATTTATTTATTGGTTTGGCTTAAAGCTATTCTCTTCTTTATCTCATTATTTTCGCCTTTATTGCACTAATTGTCAATTTATTCTGGTTTATGTTAAATATGAATGATATGAATAATCAGATTACGGATGGTGATCAACGGGCTGATGGGTGCCCTGAAATAAATCACCGCTCTCTCTCGCTCATGGAGCCGCAATAACGAAACATATAGAGTTGAACTAGAGTAGGTATACTAGAAATTTTCATTGTTTTATTATAGTAGTCTACCACAGATTAGGCACCAATTTATTTAGATTTTTGATGTACCTATACCTACTGACGATAAAATTATTTTCTAGAAGCGTTTATGTAAAGTGGCCTAATATTTTTATTCGTCAGTAGGTAGGTATATTAATTAATACGTTATCCTATTTACATAATATGTTTCCACTCGCGTTTCACGTGGACTCTACGAAACCGCATTTCTCTATGTAGTTACATTGTAAGTACGTCTAGACGCGGATGTTCAAAACTAATGATGTTGTTTTGATCATTCATTATTTAGTTTAGTTACCGTGTTAATTAAGTTAGTGCTGTGACATTATGATTCTGTTATCAGTTCCAAGTTACTAGAAGTGTCACCCGAGTCCAGGAGGTCAGGCGTAGTTGTATGTGACCCATGCCCTATCTCCGGAACATATAGGATCTGATTTCTGCTTGTTATTTTCTCGTATTTATGTGAAGAGATAATGCCTTGTTATTCTCAGGGAAAGCAGAAATGCGGCGACAGTGCACTATTGTACTGGGAGTAGTTTATCAGCTGTGAGCGCATGCTTGTCATGCTCGCATCGCTCACGCGCTTATAAAGCATAATACCACCAGCTAGAACTAATAATAATAATGTTTATACAGATAGTGCTGACTTCGGAATTTCCTTATAACGATGATAATAAGCTGTCTCTTTTAGTAATAATAAATAGGGCATTGTTTTTGTAACGTACTGGAATGAACACAGTATCTCTAAAAAAACCGGCCAAGTGCGAGTCGGACTCGCGCACGAAGGGTTTTGTAGCATTATCTATGTATAAAAACGGCAAAAAAATCACGTTTGTTGTATGGGAGCCCCCCTTAAATATTTGTTTTATTTTAATTTAATAATTTATTTTTAACGTGAAATTATAATTAAATATTCTGTTAATATTTCATGTCATTATTCATATCGAGCAAAAACGAGCAAAAAAAACCACGTTTGTTGCATGGGAGCCCCCTTAAATATATATTTTATTCTGCTTTATAGTATTTGTTGTTATAGCGGCAACCAAAATACATCATCTGTCAAAATTTTAACTGTCTAGCTATCACGGTTCATGAGATACAGCCTGGTGACAGACGGACGTACAGCCACAGAATATATAATAGTACTAACGTACAGAATGGACACGCTCCACCCCGCACCGATTCGAGTTACCCCACCCCTCAAGGCGCAGATTGCCGGACCCCGCCGGAATCCAGAAGAGTGCGCGCGCGATGTATGTAGGCGTACGCGTGTACAGACGTCGTCGTGCTTATGTAGATTCAAGAACGCGTATTTGTATGTCGTGTCCGCCGCGTGGTACAGCGCAGTCTCAGCAATAGGGTCCCGTTTTTACCCTTTGGGTCCGGAACCCTTAAAACAGCACTTCTAACGCTGAAGATACCAAACCAACACTCTGTTAATAATCCATGTAATTTTTTAACCTCCGACACAAAAAGAGGGGTGTTTTAAGTTTGACCGTTATATGTGTGTATCATATCTCTTAAACGGGTGAACCGATTTGGATGCGGTTCTTTTTACTTGAAAGCAGGTTTCTTGGCGATGGCTCTTAAACATGTTTCATCAAAATTGTTTCAGCCGTTTCAAAGTTACCAGCTCTTTTGTTAGCTGCGGAAGGGATCTTACACGCATAATGGGCATTTACTTTATTTTCAAACATATAATATGTGTGACCAAATTGAATTGGGGATTTTTAAAATTTTTAATTTATACTTTTGATTATAGGACTGTAGATATGTAGGCTCAACGTCAGACGGCCGAATAGCCTAGTTGTTAGAGAACCAGACTACGAAGCTTGAGGTCCCGGGTTCGATTCCCGGTCGGGGCAGATATTTGTGTAAAAAATACGAATGTTTGTGCTCGAGCCTTGGATGTTTAATATGTATTTATCTATATAAGTATGTTTATCCGTTGTCTAGTACCCATAGTACAAGCTTTGCTTAGTTTGGGACTAGGTAAATTGGTGTGAATTGTCCCGTGATATTTATTTTTATTTATTTTTTAACGTAGTGAAAATAAACGGATCACTCACGTCTCAAAACGAGTTTAACTCGACATGTTTGTTTGTTTTTGAGACGTGAGTGATCCGTTTATTTTCACTATGAGTGAGTCTCACGGTAGTTTCATGTTTAAAGTATTTTTTAACGTCATAAATAAGTGATCACTTTTGTACCTTGTCGCTTTCAGTCGTTACATAATTTCGTATGGCTCTTCAAAAGTGACGTTAAAGTGACTAGGCTCAAAAGTGATCACTTATTTCTGACGTTGACCCTGCATAAGTACCCCTTATTGTAGCCACTGCCGTACTGTAGCCAAAAGTACAAATTAAAAAAATTACATGGATTATTGACAGAGTTGGTTTATTTACGAAATTTCAGTTTAATTTATAAGATATTGCCATTAACGAACTGATTCATAACAATTGCAGTGAAGTGAATTGTGAGTTTTTAAATCCGTCAGTCAATGAGAGTAATGTGTTATGTTTGTAAAATAAAAGTAATATTTTAAGCAATAATAACGTCCTCTGTCGCATGAAGCGTTGGCGTCGCAGACGAGTTATTTTTGCTCAAGACTTTCAGTAAATACTTTTTCACTCGAATTCTTGACATAACTGTATGCAAATTGGCAACAAGCACTTGTTACTTAAGCGGTGTTTACGATTCTGTGAAACCAGTACGGTGCCGTTTAAGGTAGCGAGTCTATGTCCCGATCGAGAACATGGCTACCTGCTTACAACGTTCAATAATCCCATTTAAACCAGTATTCCTAACAAAATGGATTTACTTACTTCGATGCTCAGAAAATAGTCATTTCTCTTAAATAATATCACTAAAACTTTCTAAGTCACGAAGTATGTGTTTTCTACGTAACTTCTAAGATGTTAAGGGAAATGTAGTAAATTTCCTATAGATTGACTCGTGCCCGGGTAATGCTTTTTGCGTCAGCTGAGTATTTAAATTAGGTTGGAGTAAAATTACAGAACAACTTTGATCTGTAAAAGAAGTGACGCGACAAGGCTGTGATGTCACGATTGCCTAAAATAATATTTAATACTGTAGACTCTACAGTGTAGAGCATTGTCACTTTTTCATTTGTCACTTTCGTCTCTATCGCACTAGGTGGGTTAGAGAGGGAAGCTCTCGAGGTAGCTTTTATTTACATCAGGGATTCCCAATATTTTTTATATCACGACTCTCTATACAGTTGTAATTTTTTTGCGATGCTCTTGTTAAAGAAAATAGCCGCTTGAAGCTCTACAATTTTGTTTAGGCGACCCAAATGTAGTTTTACGTCGCCCATAAGACAGTGCCGCGATGCACAGTATGGAAACCGTGGTGTAGAACTGTAGACCAAAGAATGTCAAACCACAGAGCTAATAACAGGAATATAAATGTCACGGAGCTATAAGCGCGACCACGCTTATGACCAAAAAGTTATATATTTATTTGCCGTACGTACGGTACTATCGCCCCAAGCGCCAGATAACCACCTTAAAGGCCCAGTTTGCGTGCAGTGGCTAGACATCTGTCCATAACAATCCATAGCAATAAACATCAACGGCTGCAAGCAAATTTGTTATGAAAATGGGTATCTGGCGCTTGGGGCGATAGTACGTACTATAACGAAATTAAGAGCCTTATACCTGCTGAGCTGGCATCGTTGCATTTTTGTTAGTTTTTCTCGAAAATTCCAAAAAAATTGAATGAAAATTAAAAATTTTTTGAATACAAATTGTTCTATTATATAAGTTAATGTGTCTACTGCAATAATAATTCGTGGTAAGACTTTTATTTTCTTTAAAAACCGTTAGGTAATAATTTGTTCGTTTTTAAAGAAAATAAAAGTCTATCACGAATTATAATCGACAAAAACTAACAAAAATGCAACGTTGCCAGCTCAGCAGGTATAAACCCTCTTAAATGCTCAAATAATGGGTTATTGCAGAGATGATGGGTAAAGCATTCATTGCCGGGAAAGCATATAATGCATTTTCGTGGCTTTCGTCTAGTGCCGCTCTCATAGTTTGGCGTTTTTAATTCAAATTCAAATTCAATAACATTTATTTGTAAGAATACAGTAGGTAAAAAGATCTTAAAATAAGTTTAGCACATGTATTCAGCATGCAAGCAAGCGTACAAATATTTAGTTTTAGGTCACTAAAATTAATTTACAATTTTCGTCAATATTCACTATTTCTTATTATATTATTATTATTAAGAAAGAGAGAGAGAAAAAAAAGAAAAATAAATACAAAATAACAGCAGACAAATAAATAAATTACAACCCCTTGTGACTTAAGAAATCCTTGACACTATAGAAACATTTTTCCAATAACCATTTTGTTAATTTACATTTAAACATGTTTCCTGACAGAGTTTTTAAATTTTGTGGTAAAAGATTAAAAATTACAATGCTCATATTATATATATATTTCTCTTATACACATCTTTGCGACAAGGAGGCTTGCATAAAAGAGACATAACATGTGCTCGTGTCTTTCTTGATATAGCTTCTCCGCGTTTTTTATAGTACTCTGGGTGCGAGTTGACCAAAATACACAAGTCCGTCACTTTTTGAAAAGAAATCTAAAATCTGACAGCCGGCAGCGAATGCGTTAAACATACAATCACGGGTCCTTTGCAGCAAAGGGGTAGGCAGAGCCTATTGGTTACCATCTACTATGGTCCATAGTTAATTTACTAAAACCTAATGAAACAAAAAAAACTTGTGCCAATTGACAGCCGAAGAGGCAATAAAAATGGTGACATAGATTGTGGAAGAAAACACACACGATAATATTTATATTCCTGTTATTAGTTCTGTGCATGTGACACAAAGGATTGTAGTGGTACATCGAGTGGTCGTGGCGCTGTTTAATTGTGTCAAGTGACGACTCTGTCACGGTGGGCGCGCCGTCACGCTGCGCCTGCGACGCGGCGTGTACGCATCTCTGGGACACATCTTCACATAGTGGAGAATGTTGTTTGAACGTTTCATAACTTAATGGTTTACTTTGCTGACGCGATTCTGTAGTAAGAAAATTAAGTACATAGATTAAAATCGTTAGCGTATGATAATCTAATGATTAAAGGAATCCCGAAAAACCCTACTCCCATAAAGTAAATAAGTTCTCAGGTTTTTTAAATATGAAATAAAAAGGTTAAACTCAATTGAATTTTGATAAACTATTTAGTGTAATTTTATGCTAATTTTAAAGGTACACAGGTTGTATAATCAGGCGAACAAAAACAAGCTGAATTAGCTCGATCTTTGTCTGACATTCAACTTTTCCTTATGCAATTCAAACAATTTACGCGTTCACCGGCATCAAATGAATGTCATTGCTGTGATAGTTTATTTAAATTGGGATCTATTTCTATTCTCCATCGTGAAGGTCGCCGGCGCGCGCGCCGCCCGCCCACTGACAAACAAGCCCGTTAACGGGTCAACGACCCGCGCTCGGTTCATTTTCAGCAAACCTTTTTATTGGCTAATGAAGGGCCTTCAGAGAATGTTACATATTTAACTCATAGTAAAAGTAAATTACATACGTATTGTGCTACTGGTATTTAAAAAGGTATACTTAATTAAAAATTCCTGAAAATATATGCACGCTGTTTTACGAGTTTCGCGAAAATTTACCTTAGTCATATTTTCCCCGTATTAAAATACTTCAGTTATGCTAACCCTGATTAAATGGTAGGCTATATGGTAGGTAGGTTATGGTAGGTAGGTAGGCTACATAATAATAGGTACTTTACATTTTAGGAAAACGAAACTAGAAAGGTGAGGTAGGTAGCGTTAGGTATTTTATTTTATCATATAACTTAAGTTCAGGAAGCTTAATCAATAAAGTACAATTTAGATAACGAAATGACAATATATGTCTCATTAAAATAAGAACTAACTTATTAACTGTTTTTTATTTATCGGGAAAATTAAAAATAGCTGTTTTTGCGCTGTTCAACTAGTTTACCTTAAATATTTGCAAGCTGTAATTTTTAACATGTTTACTTCGGGATAATGTTATCTTATCGCGGCGCCTGCGCGTTTACAAACAAAAGCAATACGTGGGTAAAAATATTAAATATCGGCAGGTCAAACCTTTTTGTCGGAGTTTACCGGACCAATTCACATTTCACGAGTTTTATCACTAGGTGTATAAGTGACAATTATCTCGTGTTTTTTTTTGTGTTATTTAACATCTTTTAACAAATTAGTATAATAAATTATCACATAATAAAATATTTATAAAAATTATTAACAGACGACCGAGGTTAGAGGTCGTCACTAGTAAGTGTAACTTAATTTTAATATTTGTTTCTTTTGGAGAAGGAAATACTTATTCTACTAATGCTGGTATAGTATAAATCTTCCCAGGTGAATTTTTCGCTTCGAGCCATTACATTAAATTTGAACCTTGATACTATGACGATACCGTTTGTTTTGAAAGATAAGGGCTCGAAGCGAAAAATTCACCTGGGAAGATTTATACTATATATCGTATATTTTTGTACCCTTTCATTTCCATGTTTTGTAGACGATGATGCTATTTTAAAGATCGATTCCTTTTTCGTCGTATTCCTGATTGGACATATTCTTGTTTCGGCATATTCCGTTTTCGGCATATTCTTGCATCGGCACATTCCGTTTTCGGCATAAATCATTATATACAACAAATGAAATCAATCCTAGGTATCGTTATTAGTAGGTAGGTACTAAAAAATATTATTTTATTTTATTACGCAAGCACAGTCACAAGTATAATATTATACTATAATAGTATAACATATTTACTAAAATGTGTCGAAACAAGAATATGCCGAAAACGGAATACCTACGTCCAAACATGAATGCGCCGAAACAAGAATATGTCCAATAAGGAATACGACGAAAAAGGAATCAATCATTATTATTTCCTTTTATTGTATGTTTTGACATCAAACTAATTTTTACAGTAAAAAAGACGGCCCCTCGGTCTCTAAATCACATTAATCGAAGTCGAAGTAACCTTTCAAAAGCTGTGAAAAGTTGTACTGAGTTTGAAATACTTTGAATTACTTTTCTAGCAATACGGCTTTTTACCAATTTTCAGTTCCATGTTTTCGAATGAGAAGATTTCAAAAATCGATCCCCAGCAAGTTTTAAATCTTTGTTTTTTAAGCAAAGACCGAAATACTTGAGCATTTTATATTTTCTTTAAAAAAATACACATTTAACGTGTCTAGCTTACCAAGATACATTATAAAAAGAAATAAATAAATATTTTTGAATTGAATTGAATTGAATTATAATAAACAAACGTAGAATAGCAACCAACTAGATTGCACTAGCTAGACACGCTACATGCACACGCCGCGATATCAAAAGCTCGTATCCGCGAATGATCTTCCTGCTGGTAAAGGTTAGAAGATCACTGATAGCATCAGTTCCTGTTTTTAGTTTCCTGTCCCTTCAGGACCACTGATTATCGCGATGGAGGTTCACGATACTATCCTAAACGATCGTGCGAAAGGTCCTATCAAGTTTCCCAGCTCGACGGGAATAAAATATAAAATAGAGTACCTAACATGCTTATTAGTTGCCAAAGCTTCGAAAGATGTGTATTTATGTGAGCGGTTGATTTCTTTAGGGGTCTGTGGCAATCATAGTATCTTGTCATAAGTATCCAACATGCCAGTGGCGGCGCTTGAATAGTGACCGTTCGGTGACAGGAACTTTTCTATGTTTTTTTTTTATCCCAGTCACAAATAACATTTTTTAATCCTTTGGGCGTCGACGAACGCCGCCATTGAGAAAAGTTGGGAATCGAATATAACTCCATACGACACATATATCGGCTAGATGCGAGAGATACATTAGGTACTGGGTATAGTGCTCGTGTCCTATAAGTTATTCTCGTGTAGGTCGCCGGAGCCATGAGCTGTGCTTGTAGCCGTGTTCCTGAGATACGAACACACTCTAGCATTAGTTCATCGGGCGGGTTATCTAAATCGCAGAATAATGATTTACACCTTATCGATGGATATGGAACTACGATAATCTTTAACCATGATTATTCCATGTACTTAGGTAGGTATTGAACGGAGTAGGTACAGGCCGAACCATCTGAAATCAACGTTATGTTTGAAAGTTAGTTAAAAATGTTATCGTTTTCATATGTAACATGTTTATTTCTCTTTCCCGGCTATTATAAACAGTCTGAGCGTTTATTGGATTTCGCAACAACTTTTATTTGGCTATAGAAACCAAACATTTACGGGCCGGATCACGCAGCCACTTTTAATTTGTTTTCTACGTATAATCACCTCTATAAGAATATGTAACATGATGATCTTGGAATCAATTTCAATGTCAAGGCAAGGCAATCTATATATATAAAAGAAGAAACTGACTGACTGACTGACTGACATATCAACGCACAGCCCAATCCACTGGGCCTAGAGATTCCAAATTTGGCATGTAGGTTCCTTATAAGGTCTAGGGGTGCACTAAGAAAGGATTTTTCAAAATTCACTCCCTAAGGGGGTGAAACGGGGGTCCAAAGTTTGTATGGGGAAACAAGATTCGTTCGACTATTTTATTCGAAACTTCACAGAAGTACTCCTAATAATAAATGAGTAAACACGTGTTTCAGGTTTTTTGAGAATTTAACCCCTAAAAAGGGGGAAAGGGGTAAAAAAGTCTGAAAATCAACATGAGTGTTGTTTCTATGGTTTATCGGGTCGCTGATTATGAAAACAACGATTTTAAAATCCGATGTGGCATACGTAAAATACCATCTCCCTGGATGGGGTGCGATGGGGTTGAAATGTCTAAATATCAATATGGGTGTCGTTTTTAAGGTTTTGCCCAAATCTCTGGACCTAGAGACTTGAAATTTTGCACAAAGATACCTTATACAATGTAGGCATCCACAAAGGAAGTATTTTTGGGAATTCCCACGGGAACGGGACAAAAAGGGATTTATATATTCGATTCCGAGTGAACCTATCTCAGTAACTATATTAACTAGACTCTGCAAATTTGATACACAAGTAGGTATTAGACGACCAGATGGCCTAGTGGTTAGAGAACCTGACTACGAAGCTTGAGGTCCCGGGTTCGATTCCTGCGTCGGGGCAGATATTTGTATGAAAAATACGAATGTTTGTTCTCGGGTCTTGGGTGTTTAATATTTATATTTATTTAAGTATGTATCTATCTATATAAGTATGTTTATCCGTTGCCTAGTACCCATAACACAAGCTTTCCTTAGCTTACTTTGGGACTAGGTCAATTGGTGTGAATTGTCCCGTGATATTTATTTATTTATTTATTTAAGTAGGTATTACATTAGTTAAAACATTAATTTAAGGATTTTTCAAAATTCCCACGGGATAAGGAAAAACGGGATTTATATATTCAGTTCAACGGAATCCTATGAACTTTAATTACTAGACTCTTCAAATTTGGCATAGTAGTAGGTGATTATAAATGTAAAAAACAGTTTTAAGGATTTTTGGAAATTCCAACGGGATAAGGTTAAAACAGAAATTTTCGTTTTAATGGTCGTAGAAAGCTGAAATTCGGCATATAGTTTTCTTGGGGAGTGTAGAGGAGCATTGAGAGAGGACTTTCTGAAATTCTCACGGGAACGGGAAAAAACGGGATTTATATATTCAGTTCAACGAAATCCTATGAACAATAATTACTAGACTCTTCAAATTTGGCATAGAAGTAGTAAAAGTCAGTTTTAAGGATTTTCGGAGTGTAGAGAAGCATTGAGAGAGGATTTTCTGAAATTCCCACGGGAACGGGAAAAAAACGGGATTTTTCGTTTTACTGGTCGTAGAAAGCTGAAATTTGGCAAGTTGGGCTCTTTATCCGACTTCAAAAAAGAAGGAGGTTATGCATTCCACTGTATGTATTTTGGGGGGGGGGGGGAAGCGGGGTTGGGTGCGGGGTCGTGCGGGGGGGGGGGGTGCGGGGGGAGCGGGTTGGGGGGTGCGGGGGGGGGTAATTTTTTTATATCGAGAAACTAAGGAGAGCCATAATTGATGAAAAAGCAAATTGGATAAAAAAATAAGCTGCCCAAATTAATAACTCCACGCGAACGGAGTCGCGGGTAAAAGCTAGTATGAATAATGGTTTCTGGTGGCTTATCAAATACAAAAGTATAGTGACTATTGTTTGAATTAGCTGGAAGTACCGTTTGTTAATCAGTATTAAATGTATCTTAAATGACTAATTCATACGACTGGCTGTTCTTACGTTGACAATAACGCTTTAGCAACAAAGATGCTAAGTAGTCATACATAAATCTCCATTCTCATTTAGTAATTTTCAGTTAAGTTTACTAGTATCTCTTTCAATTGTATTCGTTTTATGATACTGGAAATGATCAAAATCCCTATCGAAAATACTCCTTACTCATTTCCATTAACGTCTATCTCTGTCTATTGTTCTTGTTTTACGCAAGTGCGTTACAATGGTGGTTTATAGGAATGTAAGTCATAAAAATGATCGTCGGTGTGCATTCAGTAGGGCCTGGTTACGGGAGGGCGGCTAGCGCGACCGGTTCCTGCGCATTCCAGGATTCTTGCTGACTGGGGCTCAAGTGCGCGTACGCAATGTGGGTAGATATTTTGAAACTATTTGTTCAAGCCATGTGTCATGTTTTATTTATTTAAGGGCCGATTTTTCAATCCCCAGATAAAAAAGTATCCGTCAGTTAAAACTATCGCTTTCCTTTTCTCAAGACATAAGAAAAAAAGGACAGAGCTAACATTCATCTGATAGAAACATTTATCTGGGGATTGAAAAATCGGCCCTAAATAAATAAATTATGGAACGATTGACATACATTTCATTGATCAAGTCCCAACCCAAACTAAGCAAAGCTTGTCCTACGGCTACTAGACAACGGATAAACATAGTGATGTAGGTAATTAATTACATACTTAAATACATATTAACATCAAAGATTCGAGCATAAAAATTCGTATTTTTCACACAAATAACTGGCCCGACCGGGATTCGAACCCGGGACCTTAAGCTTCGTAGTCAGGTTCTATAACCACTGGGCTATCCGGTCGTCGTTTCTGTTATTTATTTATTTTCATCAAGACATATAATTATCATTAAAGGCAGTGCTTAATGCGACAATGCATTAAAAAAATATAATTCAACTTTTTTATAACATCACTCAATATATTTAATATAAAACAGATTATTACTGTGGCCCTGAGTGATTTGGAAAACAGTACAATAGATAAGTCTATTAGAAATTTTAGAAAAATCTGCATTTTCTTTATATTTTTCATAAAAGTAAAAAAAAAGTAATAGATATTGATAAAACCATTAATAATACATAACTCGATTCAATTCATTTACTTAAACAGTTTTAGTACATAATTATAATTATTGTGGGCACTTTACTTAATTTATGTTACGTATCAAGGTACTATACTAATGGCTCAACTTTAACTGCTTAAAGATCCGATGGTAGGGAATTTTCATTTCTGTTTTCGTTATTATTTATCATAATATCATCCATCACCGCACCGTAATGCAAGTTTTCGGCTATTGATGTCTGCTCTGTGGCAGGAAATATTGGCTTCGTAAGTCGGCTGTATGAAAGTGTATGAATTAATACGCTCTACATTGTTCATGTCAAATGTACAGCTGTTGAGGTACCAGGATGCTGCATTACTGCATTCAGGTGGTTCTCGGTCTTTTCCCCAAAAATATTTCTGCTAGCTGTTTCATTTCCCAACTGTTTTTTTTCTTCTGTAATTGTTCTTCAGGATTTGTTACCAGGTCTTTGGTCACGTATTTGTCGTTAGGTGTAGTTGTTTGTTGGATTAATCTAAGCTATAAGGTTTTACAGGATAGTCCTGCATATTTTACACTTTTAGAGAAAAACAGTTGGGAAATGAATCAGTTGGCAAAAGTATCTTCGGGGAGAAGGCTGGATTCCCATTCAGGCATAAGTCGAAAAAAAATGGCATAACGCGGCTTGTGATAGATCACGTGGACTGACATACATCAATGAATTTGCAACTGTAACAAAGGGCAATCCAGACGAATCCTGCTCTGTTAAAACGTTTCTAAGATTAAATGTATTTCTTTTAATCAATATATTTAAATAAAATAAATAAATCATAGCTAAACTAGGAACTGTTTGTCATAGATAATGTTAGTAATTTTCCTGGTTTAGTTTAAATAGGAGTGGACACATTTTCACAATGTAGTAGTAAAATGATGACTAACCCAAAGTACATACAAATGAATACAAAAGCATTGAATATAAATCACATTCGTTTCGAGTTCAACAGCACAGCGCTACATTATGCGAATGCAAAACTTTGACGCTGCGTTAGAATTTCAGGGCATTTCGCAGTCAGTAAGATATCTTTGCGTGTCTGTTACTGCTATTTTATCAGCTAGTTCCCAGACACAAGCCACACCGGTTGCCGGTTGAGTTCACAGGCTCACCAGAACCATAGACTAACGCCTTGCCGGGCCTATGTTAACTTGATAACTATATTTTAGTGATGCAACAAATACAAAAATTCGTATTCGTCAAATATCATGACGGCATCTGTAATAATAACTTTCAGCTTTTATCACATTGTCCATAGCTCTTTTGGCTTTTGTCGTGAATATTTAAATTTGTCTTCGTTAGAAATATTTTCTGAAATAGCCTCAAATATTTTTTTTTTACATTTGGCAACATACTAACAGAAAAAGATGTCGTCTGAGGAACAGCAACCTTCGAAATCTTTGTATTGTACAGTTGCCATAAATTGATCATATATCTAATTCTAGTTATTCGTATTCCTAGAATAATTAAATCATTCTTCGTATTCGTACCTACTCGTGAAATTGGTATGCGTTCCTTCTCTACTATATTTCATTCCAAATATTAGATACTAGCCTTACGTCCGCAGCTTCGCCCGCGATAAATTAATTTTCCCGTAGGAAAAGGTATTTTCCTGCGGTAAAAAGTAGCCTATGTCACTCAGTGATAATCTAGCTTTTATAGCGACAAAAGAATTTTTGAAATCGGTCCAGTAGTTTTGGAACCTATTCAATGCAAACAAACAAACAAACAAACAATCAAATCTTTCCTCTTTATAATATTAGTATAGATAGATGAAAACTAACCCTAGGCTGTAAGATATTAGACTTTTGCAAAATGAAAATTACTATCCGTGACGCTATTATCATAATATCGCTTGCATAATACATATTTCCTTGTTATACCTATCACTATGAATTCCACCACCAATATAGTAAAATCTATTATTACTAGGTACCTATTTTGGAAGCTCCTATGAAATCAGTGTAATGTTTTAAAGAATTAAGCAAGTAGGTACAAATGAAAATAAATTACAAATAAGTTCTTGCTACGATTTCAGTAACCCTCGAAGTAAAGACCAAATATATTGTTGCGTTTGCACGCGTACTAAACTGTGTCCTGACACAGACAAACTGGACCGATACGGCTAATTTGAATAACAATTTGGAAAGATTTATCTTCTCAACGGTATTTGGTTCAATCATATAACAATACTGTAAGCGCTTTACTTGCTTGTACCAGTAAAGCCGTAGCGTAAATAAATCGTTAGCGTTCTGTTTAAACCACCAGATGGCCTAGTAGGTAGAGAACCTGACTACGAAGCTTGAGGTCCCGGGTTCGATTCTCGCGTCGGGGCAGATATTTGTATGAGTAATACGAATATTTGTTCTCGGGTCTTGGGTGTTTAATATATATTTAAGTATGTATCTATCTATATAAGTATGTTTATCCGTTGCCTAGTACCCATAACACAAGCTTTACTTAGCTTACTTTGGGACTAGGTCAATTAGTGTGAATAGTCCCGTGATATTTATTATTATTATTATTTATTTATTATTATTGGGTACGTTTCTGAGTATCGAAAGTTAGTATATCGAATGTATTAAAATATCAAATGAGCTACAGTAAGTGTAACATCGATAAGTTTTTTCTGAAACCTTAAACTTCTCAGCATTTATTAAAACGGCATCGTTTAGGTTGTATACATTAGTTTAGGTTAGTTTAGTAACAATCTTAAGGTTTCAGAAAAAAACATTCGATATTTTAATACATTAAATATATTCGTTTTCGTTATTCCGATACGCACCCGTATTTATTATTTAACTTATTTTCAAATACCCCAACTAGTTATAATGAACCGTTATGGTGATATATCTATCAAATTTTAATGCAATGTCCAATTAATTTACTTATATCAAATACGATCGATCAAATTAACCCACATTCTGTAGGGCTAGTAGTTAGGTACCTAACTACCTTCGGTAATGGATTTCATCTATCGATGAATACATTTAAATGATTGCGGTGGTGTAATAAATCACTAAAGAAAGTTTAAAATGTTTAATCATACTGCAAGCACAAAATAAATTTATAGTACCTAGTAGTACTTGAATGGAATAGCACGTTTATATTTAAATGTGCTTTGGCCATCTGTCTCTATGGAGAGGCTTTATCAGTAATTTGAAGGAATTGGCAGGAGGTAGATAAGTAGTAGGTAGTAGTTATTTTTTATAAGCTTTTGTTTCAACTTCGTTTCATAGGTATAGGTTATTTGATTGCTATAAATCTTAAATTATAATTTGATTTTGACTCGCTGCCCACACTTATAGAGGTCGGGTGAAAATGCTATAAGTACGTAATAAAGCAAAAGTCTTGTATAAAAAAAGAATTTCAACAGAAATTTATATTTGTGGAGCAAAAGTGGTTGGCAACCTCCAGAGAAAACTTTATGCTATTTGTGTTCTGAAGACTGACGATCTTACGAAAGAATGAACAACGTTTAAAGCAAAGAAAAGGCAAATTGCGAGAGTTTATCAGGTTTCACCATGATGACGAAAACCTGGGCCGTACCTTGCTTTATATTATTTCGAACAATTTTTATAGCAACAATCTTGTTTTCATAATTTTAATGAGAAGAAATGGGCTTTTAGTTAGTTCGAACGCATAAAAGTGGTAATGAAGCTGCGTTGTAAAGTCAAATAGGCATGTTGATTGGTTTTGTTGTAATCTATAAATACTTATAGTTGTAGAGAATACTTATGCATATTTCTGGCGATTACTATCCGGTTCCGGTGCAGCGGCGCCCACGCAGCCGCCAGCCGCATGGGACGTATCTATCATTAATGTATTTCGGGCGAGCTCGGGCACGAGTTCTATGACAATGTCGGGCACTGGAGCTTTTAAGCTTAACATTTCCGACTAAATAAGCTCATATTAATTTAAATTATTATTTAAAACTTTCTCTAAACCTTTTTTGTTAGTCAAATATTAACTTTCAACGTACTCTTATCGTAGGTACCTATCTTTTGCACCGTACTCTTGAAAGTGCATTATTTAGAAAAACATGTAGTTTATTAACACGCTGTTACACCGCATTATAACACACAATATGCCGTCAAGCGGTCTACCCGTAAATGTACTAGTTTTGGGCTGGTATATTTCCGGACTTGAAAGCAATTAGATACTTAATGATATAAATTAACCTACACAAATAACGCCGGCGATGTATTGAGGGTGCAGCGGTGCGTTGCACTCGGCGCTATAAATACGCGATCGAAAGTCTGACGAAAATACGGGCGTTTGTCTCGGGAAAGTATGTTTTGACGTGACAGGTTTAAATGCAGCGACAGCGGCCGGCCGGTTTCGTTTTCCACGGAAATCATCGCGAAAGAGGCGATAACTTTTGTATTCGTCTTCTTATTACATTTGTGGTGAAAACCCAAGCTGGGTTATCGCCTCTTTCGATGTCAATAAACACGTGTTTTCTCGTGTTTTCATAACTTTTGGTAGATTACGGTACTCACCAATTAAGTAGGTACCTAAATGTAATCCTTTTTGAACCACCGTCTCTGCAAGAACGCATTTTTGAGTAATTAACTTCGTAAGTAACAGACTGAGCTGGGAAAATAAACTATTAGCTAATAATAATGTAATTATACTCGTACTACGAAACTCTGTACCTCTACCATGAGTTACACTAGTTTACAGTGACCGTACTCGCTAGCGACGGCGTAAATGATTTGTATGGAGAATTGTACTTTCGTAAGTGACCGCTAGATGCGCTGTACACAATTCTCCATACAAATCATTTACGCCGTCGCTAGCGAGTACGGTTACTGTAAACTAGTGTAACTCATGGTAGAGGTACTGTTCAAGAGTGCGAGGGGCTATTAGCGTAGCAGTTTCAATGTCGATACGTTTTCGAAACGGTAACATGTTCGGTCAACCTGTCGGGTTACATCTCGCGGCGCCGGCGCCGTCACTCGCCCGCCGCGTGTGCATCACGCCTCGCCCGCGTGCCGCGTATTTATATACGAACTAGAATACCAGCGATTATTATTTATCTCTGTATTTGGGATCGCCGGATTATCTGACTGTAATGAGTTTACATAAACAATTGTTAATGGAGTCGTGGAAGGCATTAATGAGTGTTTGGATGTCTCCAATGGGTGTTGCGGCTGGCGGCGGCGGCCGGGCGGCCGCGGCGCGCGATTCATTCGCTCGAAGCGCAGGCGCCGGACGGCCGCGCGGCGTTACCTCTCAGTCTTATTTACAAACTACCCTCCTCAAACAATAATAGACAAAATAAGTAAAACAAGTTTATCTCTCACACGAAGAACACGCCCGCGTCGAGTGATATTATCTAATGTGTTGGTAAATAGATGTATTAATTAACATTGCAACATATAAACATAAGTGAATCAGGACTGAAGTTAGTGTGATAACGGAACGTCTGGCAGCACATCGGAGAATTCATGAGTTCCTCTGAGATTATGCCTTTGGAGCGCCAGATTCCTGCGTTGATTAAAAAGGTAACGTTCATTAAACACATCCATCTTACTTTAAATTTTGGGCAGACTTGTAAAACCTACTAAGCTGTGATATTTTTCCTTTTAAAGCCAATATATATATATACTACCGTTATATTTTTTCACAATTTTCAAGCCAACGGTTTTACTAGTAGAGGGTTGGGGGACACCTGTAACAAAAGTTAACACTTTAAAGCTTATTTTTTTGCAAACGGATCCCTAAATAAAAAAAAATCAGAGTTAACCTGCATGTTTTTAAAAGACCTATTCAACGATATCTAACACTATGAGCTAAGAGAAAAAAAAGTTCATCCCCACTTTAGGTGTGGGGGAGGTATCGTAAAGTAATTGTTTTTCAAAAAATTCTTTTACCACATTGTTTGCGTGGTTAATATATATAGTCATACAGAGTTACAGCTTTCTAGCACCATCAACCTATAAGCTAAGCCGCGGACGGATATACAAACGGACGGATACGGCGAAACTAAAAGGGTGCCTTATCAATTTGTCACTTGTTTTTATTTTATAAAAACTAAAAGGTCATAATCGTACACGTACAAATGTAAAAATGAGGTTTTTAACTTAGTACCCGTAATTATTTGTGAACATAAATACATACTTGCGATTTATCGGTGGGTTATTTTATTTCATATGCAGATGATATTGCAAGCCGATGTGCGGTTACATCTCGGAATATTTAATAAACCACCGAAGCATAGATGCATATAAATGGTGCAATTTGCCAATCGGTGGCATAAGCCGATGGAACGTGTGACATTCTTAAACTACCTTATCATAATCTAAATACTTAGTAAACTTTAAGTCAACACCATCAATCAAATCATTGGCTATGAAAAATCAATAAAAAATAACTATGTTTACATCAAACTTATTTAGCGTTTTGACCAGTCGCAGTTATGACAAATCTCAAAATGTATTAGATAAGTTTCCACGATTATAAATATATCATTAAGTATTTATAACACAAGCTTTTGCCTGCGACTTCGTTAACGAGGGAAATTTTTGATACTTCTTTTTGAACACAATAAAAACAAAAATAACAAAACAAATAATAACAAAATATGGTACAAATAGACAAACAAACAGATTAGGTACCATTTGCTTGCATTCATTTTGAAATCATTTTAAACAAACGTAACGTCTAAATTCAAAGTTCTATAATAGAGTTGATGTGTAAACAATTACTTTAATGCATTGTCAGTGGCATTAGAACAATACATCGTATAAGTTAATTATAACACATTATATTCTATGTATACAAGTAATCAGGGCCGGATTCAGGGGAGGGTAACCGGGGCCAAAACCCCGGGGCCTCTACAATAGAGGGGACCCACAATAGAAACTTCGAAAAAAAAAAATTCAAATTCCGATGAGTAATTATTTGGATCATCATCATCATCATCCCAGCTTACATATACGTCCCACTGCAGGGCACAGGCCTCCTCTCAGAATGAGGGGGCTTAGGCTGTAGTTTCCACGCGTGTCCAGTGCGGATTGGGAACTTCACACACACCATTGAATTTCTTCGCAGGTGTACGCAGGTTTCCTCACGATGTTATCCATCGCCGTAAAGCTCATGGTAAATTTCAAATGTAATTTTGCACATAAATTCTGAAAAACTCAGAGGTGCGAGCCGGGATTTGAACCCACGGCTCTCTGCTTGAGAGACCATAGGTCAAACCACTAGGCCACCACGGCTTTTTATTATTTGGATATTATGTAGAAAATAATTTGTGGACGGGGCGGGGGGGGGCCTCCACTCCTTTTATGCCCCCAGGACTCCAGACCTCTAAATCTCTGCATGTAATTACAGATTCAAATTACGATCGATAAAAACTTGTAGATATATTACAGCCCCGAGGAATCTTTAGGGATGTTAAAGCAATTAAATTACCTAGAGTAAACAAGGCCGGATAAACAATGTTGGGGCCCCCAGGCAATGCAATTTTCGGGGCCCCTTTCAGCCAAATGCACTAGGCCCTCGTGGGAATGTAATCCAAGCTCTCTCATTCTGGGAAGAGGCTTGTTTTCAGCAGTAGGACGTTTATGGCCCAAGATTATGATGATAATGAGAACCTTCCTACACCTCCCGACTCATTGGTCTAATGGCAATAGTTCAAGACCAGTGACAGTTATTTTTCGTTAAAATCGCAAGGAATCTGTTTAAATTTCATTTTACCGTGAAGATTAACGGTATTTCAGCCATCGATACGTTTCGTTACACTAATTCGATTGATCACCCGTAGGCGGGTGCGCCCGCGCCGTCGAGTGCAATTTGAATCTGAAATGTCCTAGGGAACAGCTTGTATTTTATACAGCGGAGTCACTAGCAATCTTGTATGCAAACTATCGCAGCGCGGGAGGCGATCTGCCGGTTTTAGAACCACTTATCCCGTTTTAAATTATTATTCTGTGCTAACTTATGTTAGGTGATTATACCTCTGGACCAGTCGGGCAGGTGATAGTTTTAGTTAAGGCCAGAGCGGTCTGCAGTCGTGATGGATGTCGCCAAGTGACGCTTCATTAAGATCAGTCCTTATTAGGTGATAATGATAAACAACGAACGAGATCAGCAATAATACTCGCTTTCTGGGAAAGCTGTATGATTGATTATATAGTAGAGGCTTATTGCCAATCGCTGGTGCACGTAACTTCTGACATATATGAGCCTTATGAAGGAGACTTTAATTAGGTAGATACACTTAATAGGTAATTTTTTTTAAAAGACGTAATCATTTCTATGAGTTCGTTGCGTCGTATGCGCGCCTCTCTTGGCTGGTCTCTTGGCTTGGTCGAGCATGCTAAGTCATGCACAGTAGCCTAGTGGTTCGATCTATGCCCTCTCAAGCAGAGGTTCGTGGTTTGATCCCGGGCTCGCACCTCTGAATTTTTCTAGTGTGCGAACTTACATTTGAAATTTACTAGGAACTACTATGGGTACTATGGCCCAAACCATATCATTCTGAGCGGAAGCCAAGTGCCCTGCAGTGGAACATATCTCGTTTGGAATGATGATGATGATGATACTACCAATACGCCGTCCACAACTTATTAGGTATTAGAAACAAAAAAATATAATCACTACATAGTATACGTATAAATCAAAGTCGCTTCCCGCTGTCTGTCTGTCCCTATGTATGCTTAGATCTTTAAACTGCGCAACGGATTTTGAAACGGTTTTCTTTATTTGATAGAGTGATTCAAGAGGAAGGTTTATATGTATAATACTTGCATAATATAGTAGACAAACACTGATAATTTTAGAGATTTCTAATGTGATGTCGTAAATAAACATATTTTTTTGCGCTTACTTTGCAAACGCTGGCTGAACCCTACGAGATAGATCAAAAAAATGTACTACAGTATTGTATACCTTAAAAAGATCTACAAAAATGTCCGCGGTGGTATATGTCTATCTCTTAGGGATAACCCACAATAACCATTTTCTATCGTTTACTTTTTACGAGAAATAATGGCTTATTTACGAAGCGATTTTAAGCAATACAGCATTAATCCTTATCCAATTAAGTACATTAAGTACATTGTGCATGTAATATAGATCAATATGGCCTTTTACAGCATGTATTTGTATTTAAAACCCAGGGGCATAGCGCGTGCCTATAAGGTCTAATGTCATAAAAGCTGTGAACGTTGTATATTATAAAGACAATCTGTGGTATATTTAGTATCAGTATTGCACCCGTGCGAAGCCGGGGCGGGTCGCTAGTATCTACTATCTTTAAAATTGACACGACATATTTAATGTTAATATACTATGTCAAGAATGTTAAGTGCATGAAAACTTATTTACTAATGACCAATTACCAAGTTTGTCAGCTATATTTGTTCGCACTTATCTGTTGTTGTTTGATTTACTTATATCTTCGAATACTTCTGAAGGTTAGGTCAATAAAACTCCGATTCTCATTTTAAAAATATATGTGTCATATACTAGTAATGTTACGTTTTCATGCTTAATTAATCGTGTTAGTTGATAACAGACTACACTGGAAATTAACCAAGTATTATGTACTTATTAAAGTTTATAAGGTGTAAGTAGGTAACTGAAAAAAAGTTACCTTTGGAAATTTGAAAAATCTCTTAGTTTCGCAACATTATTAACTTATAGGCATAAGAACACCTATAAGATTAAAGTATTGAGGCGCATGTTTTGCTTCGTTCTTAATTAATAGTCGATTACTTAAAATGGTTCGATTAAGTTTATTTCGAGATGTGTAGGACGGCAAAGAGAACACGAATAAAGACCTTGGTCGCTATAACGCCCGGTACGACACTAGCTCTGCTGTTGTGATATTAGCTCTCATCACTTCTATTATTTAAGCACCTGGGGGGTTACTACGAAATTCGAAGTTCGAAGTTCGGATCGTGCGGTCCCTCTCACTCTCGTAATAAATACCATTAGCGTGAGCGGAACGGCATGAAACGAAGTTTGAATTTCGCGCTTCGTAGTATAGGGCCTGTAGGTCAATGACATACGCGAGTAGGGCGCCATTACCATTTTTCGCAAACAAACTTACTAATTCCGTTCATTGGTGTCCTATACCGGATTTTAATCGGCAGATTTTACTGCTATTCAGGTATTTACCTACTAATTAGCAAATAAAGAGCCTGTTTGATAATAGTAAACTCATGCAAATTAGAAAATAGTTCTCAGTCTTGTTTTGGTTTACTTTATTTTCCTAACACGTTTGTACGCGTGGAGAGACTAGCCGATTTCTTGATAGCTATGGTTGTCCAAACATTGACTAGTGGTCACGCGCTTGAAGCATGACAGTGTACCTCGCACGAGACACGACCTATAATATATTCAGAGGAAGCATCAGTCGTCAAGGGCGCCGGCCCTACGCGTTGCTGTAAGACGGGTTTACACCCATTACATCAGCACAAACAAATATAACAGCCAGCCCGACTCCCACTTGACGAAACTTGACACGGAAATAGTCTATAAAATGTATCATATTTTTGCCCTGTTTTTACAGCGTAAACTCCGTTTATGACTGTATGTATGTCTTAAACCGTTAAATATTAAGACTAAATGATTTATGAGCAATCACGCTGTTTTTTCCAACCTAAAAGATTTATTAGTTCAGAAAAGAGTAGATAGATACAAGAGCTACTTGAACCATTTGCTGCACATCAATTTACCAATAAAGGCGATTGTAAGGGCTCTCGAAATTTATTCGTGTACCTAAAGTGTTGACAATAAGACGTCGCTGTGCTACCGCTGTTTGTATACAACATAGATAACTCTCTTTCACGCCTTCATTTGAGGGTCTCGCATTGATCAATGTTTATAAACAAAATAGAAAGGCGAAACGCAACCGTCCGATTCGCCGATTGTAATGTACGGCTCGTCCGACACTCGAGCCGAAAGTCAAATATTGAAACAAGCACTCTACCGTTGCACACCAACAAATGACATAATTTATTTATTCATTTCCAAAGGTAATTGAATATCCAACTGCATAATGAATTCGTATATTTATAACCTGCTTGGTTTTCTCCGTTATTGCTTGCAACGTCAATCTTGTTCAGTAAAATTTTTAACCATCAGAAATATGGTTATTAAGTACTTTATTTGCATGTAACCATGTGAAATTTTATGAAAATTTTGTAGATACTTACCTAGTTATACGCACGTTTAAAATCCTCATGCAGTTTTCTTGAAAACCAGTCGACGTCTGACAATTGCCTCTTTCACTGAATACTGGGGCTGAATTCAGGAACAGCCCGACACGTTTTGCGAGCGGTAATTCAATCGTTCGCGAGAGGATAGGGATGAACTGCTATTCAGGAACGCCAAAAATCACTGGTTTGCGAGAGGTTTGGGTTGAGATTGGGATGAGCCTTATTTATTTATTTACTTATTCATTTATTTATTTACAAAGAGAACTAATAGGAAAATAAGGCTTATCCCAAGCTCAGCCCGTTCCTATCTTCTCGCAAATGATTGAATTACCGCTCGCAAACCGTGTGGGGCCATTCCTTAGTTTAGCCCCAGATCTTTTCACACGTCGATGTTCGAATACTGGTTACACTTTATCAATAGCTAAAGATGTTTAGTCTATACGCTTAATTAATTTAAATGCATCTGTAAATAAAATGTAATATTAACCTTATCATTTTCATATTAATTTTGTACCTAGTCATTTCATTATGCACTTACCCATTTAAACAATTCTGGATATAAGTATGTGTTAATATGCATACCTACCTAGTACCTAAATATTAAATATCGCCTTCCGTTCGCAGCTTCGCCCGCGATAAATTATTTTTCCCGTAGGAAAAGGTATTTTCCCGCGGTAAAAAGTAGCCTATGACACTCATTGATAATGCACCTTTCTAACGGCAAAAAAATTTTTGAAATCTGTCCAGTAGTTTCGGAGCCTATTCAATGCAAACAAACAAACAATCAAATCTTTCCTCTTTATAATATTAGTATAGATTCGAGTTAGGATGAGTCTTGGCGCTATTTCAGATCACAAAGTGAAAGTGAAGCTCTCCAAATAGCTTCCTCGTCGATCACGCGTCCGCCCTGTACGTCAATATTGATTTTCTGATGATGCTCATTGCTGATGATGACACTGAATAAACGCCGACGCATTTCGTTTGTTCTCTCGCTTGTATGCGACGAGCAAAAGTGGATGTTTTCTATTGATATTTTTCAATGCAATTGTCGCGGATGTTTGCGTTTAGCACTGTTTCATAGTAAAATACATATATCAGGATTATACAGGGTAACTTTTTAATCAGTGCACAAATCTAATATATAAAAATCTCGTGTCACGGTGTTTGTTACCGAACTCCTCCGAAACGGCTTGGCCGATTTTTATGAAACTTTTTTCTCTACAATCGGTAGGTCTGAGAATAGGTCGTAGGCTATTTTTTATCCCCCCCCCCCCCCCCCCATTCTTCGCGGACGGAGTCGCGGGCAACAGCTAGTTTTGATATATGATTCAGTATCGTTGATAGATCACGATTATCTGTTCAAGATTTTTTTTTTTACATTTTGAAATTTGGGATGTTCATAGTAATTCATCCAATAATTGGTCGAGTTACTATGAAAAACAAAAAAAATAAGTGATAAATATTATAACGAAAAATACTGAAATTTGTTATTTTAACGACACTGAATTACATATTAAAATTTGTGCACTTATTAAAAAATTACCCTGTATTCTAGATCACGTTCCTCTAGTTGACTGCGGTGAATGCGTGGCTTGACAAGTGCCTTTTCCATATCAGAGTCTATCTAAATCCAATAGCCATTCAATTGTAATAATAAAGCCTATGTACTCACTTGACTGGGTTTGTATTGTACAAAGTAAAATTCCATAGTTTAGACTGGCTATTGACTGACTGGGCGACCGAGCTTCGTTTGTGAAATTGAAAAATATTGTTTCTTCTGAGATGAGATCGAACGACTAAACCCCTGTAAACCCCTCTG
The DNA here is from genome assembly GCA_947563465.1 of Archips xylosteana. Lineage (NCBI taxonomy): Eukaryota > Metazoa > Arthropoda > Insecta > Lepidoptera > Tortricidae > Archips > Archips xylosteana. The sequence goes on along the minus strand of OX387353.1, from coordinate 14,332,418 downwards.
TAGTAAATTTCATTGAAATAGAGCCAATTTCGGTGAAAAAATAAGTTTATACAAATGTTGCTCCTTACCAGTACAAAGAAAGATTTTTTTTTATTTTCACCGAATGATTTGACTACATAACCTTGTTAGATGAAAATATAGATTTTCCGTAAATATATTGATGACAAGATTCCTTTAATTGAACAGTACCTATCTAATCTAATTAATTACTCGTATATAGGTACCTAGAGTTCACTAACTAGTTTACGACCGGCGACCTTCCGGGTATTTATCTGTAAAAGCGCATTAGGTTTTAGACTGCGTTATTCCATAACAAGATAATATTTAATTACGGGTGTAAATTGCCTAAATGCACATATCGTCTAATCAAAAACTAAACGCCTCTCCAATATTACATTTACATCCAAAAACGTTTAAAGTACTTATAGACGCGTACATGGTGTAAAGTGATGAACTAAGAATTTCTAATTTAATTATTAAGGGTGAGGCCACACGAGCGTAATTTTGTGAGTCGTCACGTGAGTGTCACGTGATGGCGCGCATATTGTATGGCGCGGATCGAAATTCTGCACCCTTAGGGTGAAGCCACACGAGCGTAATTTTGTGAGTCGTGAGCGGCAAAATTTCGGTCCGCGCCATCACGTGACACTCACGTGACACAATGTATGGCACAACCGAAATTCTGCCGCTCACAACTCACAAAATTACGCTCGTGTGGCCTCACCCTAAGAATAATTTAATTTTAGATTAGAAGATCTCTTCCTATAGTAGGTACTAATGCGTGTTATTCCGTTATGTTATGACTACAATTTTCAGCTGAAGGTTAATTAACAAGTTACCTAATTTTTAAATTGTACCAAAAAAAATGCATTTAAAAACACAATATTATCGCATTATTCTTTTCATTCAGCTTGAATAAATTACTCTAAAAATATTAGGTTTTATAGAGGGCATGAGCCTATTGAATATGTGCCTAAAGTGGCATTTGATTGTGTACGTAGCTATACAATTAAAGAGTGTCTCGTGCGTGCTATACTTACTGCTAAGGCCATCCATATCAAGGTGTCTATAGCTCTCACGAATGACCGCTGTTCGCCCTCTACGAGAAACATCTGCGCGTGGTATTCTTTTAAAAACTTCATTAACTCAATTGTTACATTTGTGTTTTATAACCGTAAATTGCCGTGAGTTTTGTTTTGTGTGCTGAGGCACCTGACCTTGCTTTTGGATTTGTCATCTTAGAACCGTCAGCTGTGGGCTACTTTTGTTGGCACGCTCAACCAATCATCAAAAACTAAATCTAAATGTCTTTAAGAGTAAACCAAAATATCTAACTGTATGATGAGTGACAGTAGTGGGAGCCGCGCGGCACAATACAATAGGAATTGGTACTTGTCAGTTAAATTAACCGCGGTGGTTTGATGATCATAGACTTTAAAAAGTGATTAAATAATTGATCGATTCAGGCGCTACTTAGCGGAGGACCATATCAATGAACTACTTCGATAATTGCCGTAGATGAAGAGTTACAAGGTAAAACCGGCCAAGTGCGAGTCGGACTCGCGCACGAAGGGTTCCGTACTATTATCTATAAAAATCACGTTTGTTGTATGGGAGCCCCCTTAAATATTTTTTTTATTTTACTTTAATGATTTATTTTTAAAGTCAACATATAATTAAATATTCTGTGAATATTTCAAGTGTCTACCTGTTGTCATTATCAATATCGAGCAAAAACGAGCAAAAAATCATGTTTGTTGTATGGGAGCCCCCTTAAATATTTATTTAATTCCATTTTTTAGTATTTGTTGTTATAGAGGCAACCGAAATAATTCATCTGTGAAAATTTCAACTCTCTAGCTATCTCCGTTTCCGAGATACAGCCTGGTGACAGACGGACGGACGGACGGACAGCGGAGCCTCAGTAATAGGGTTTCCGTTTTTAGGGTTCCGTAGTCAACTAGGAACCCTTATAGTTTCGCCATGTCTGTCCGTCTGTCTGTCTGTCCGCGGCTAAGCTCAGAGACTGTTAGTACTAGAAAACTGTAATTTGGCATGAATATATATATTAGTCACGCCGACAAAGTGGTTAAATAAAAAAAACTAAAAAAAATTATTTTAGGGTACCTTATGGGAGGTACCCTAAAATAATTTTTTTTAGTTTTTTTTATTTAACCACTTACACCACGTAAAGTGGGGGTGATTTTTTTTTTCTCGACTAATCCTATAGTGTGGGGTATCGTTGGATAGGTCTTTTAAAATTGGGGGGTTACTTACATGATTTTTGTATTCAGTGATTTGTTTGCGAAATATTCAACTTTAAAGTGAAAATTTTCATTGAAATCGACCGTCCCCCCCCCTCTAAAATCTAAACTGTTGGGTGGAAAAATTTGAAAAAATTTAAAATGGTAGTAAATATATTAAATTTACAAGGAAAACTATAGCGGCTAAGATTGCTTGGGAATTATTTGTAGTTTAAGAGTAAATAGTAGCCTAAGGTATTAAAAATACCGTCACTACTTTGAAAAACTCGTATCTCAAATCAGCATGTAAACAAAACTGAACCTTGATACCCGCGTAATAAAGTTCACTTTGCTAGATTAACGATTTTGAGATACGAGCTTTTTTCAAAGTATTGACAATACCTAACTTGGAAGATTCCGTACTAAAATCATACTTGATTTTTTCATAATGGCTACGGAACCCTATCTTGGGCGTGTCCGACACGCTCTTGGCCGGTTTTTTTACCCTTTGGGTACGGAACCCTAAAAAAAGCTGTAGTTCAAAGAGTTTCATAATTCAATCTAAAACATTTTCGTCACGTTCAATTTTATTTTTACCCACGTGCGTTTTGAATAAAACATTTTTTCTTCCTTATGAAAAACATATAGGCAATGAAATGACATTTACATAACATTATTTTAATTTATTTAGATATACGCAAATTTCTACAGTGTAATCTGCTGGGTTGTTGACATTGAGCCGCATGTTTAAACTAGGTTTGAGTTCAAAATCGTCGTAAATATCTACGATATCTTTTCTTCTTCAAGGCAGTCACCTCAACTGTTAGCTTTCCTCGTAGATACATTTCTTTCGTTTGCATGACATGACTAATGCGCTCTCACCTCACTCGAAATAAAATTCTTTGACCTTCCAATATAGTCAGTAAAGACCCTATTATTAAATACCTAGGTAATTTGACAGTCTAAAATATTAGACACATTTGCAGAAGTGTTGAAAGTATATATCATAATTCATAAAAGACAGATCTAACCTAACTGTTAATGTAGGAAGAATAAAAAACCCAAAACAAAGTTATAAAAGGAATCATTAAAATCCGTTAATTTCCCCGAAGTGAAGGTAGAATATTGATGAATAGGTATAAATTTACTCCATAAAACTACGTAAGTACTATGGAATTTATTCGTACGTTCTATTGATACGAAAACAAATTGTTTTATAAATTATCAATATTATCTAATTCAGCCCTTACACTACATCACAACAGGCGTATTATTGCAGTATCAGTAACATTCGATGTTCTTTATCTCTGAGTTCGTTGACCGCTCCTTATCGTATTCCTTTGAGCTCCTTAAGTATCGACATGACGTCTAAATAGTTAACAGTATGCTTAGTATAAGTTTTCCTTCACTTCAATACTTCTCGATCGCGTTTACGTAAAAATTTCAATTCTATGGAAACATGGAAGCGCGCGCGCGGAGACACTGTCCATGTTTCCCTAGTAATTGAATTTTTTACGTAAACGCGATCGAGAAGTATTTTGGTGAAGTTAAACTTATACTAAGCGTACAGTATGCTTAGTATAAGTTTTCCTTCACTTCAATATTTCTCGATCGCGTTTACGTAAAAATTTCAATTCTATGGAAACATGGAAGCGCGGCCGCGGAGACGCTGTCCATGTTTCCCTAGTAATTGATTTTTTTACGTAAACGCGATCGAGAAGTATTTTGGTGAAGTAAAACTTATACTAAGCGTACAGCATGCTAAGTATAAGTTTTACTTCACCAAAATACTTCTCGATCGCGTTAACGTAAAAATTTCAACTCTATGGAAACATGAACGCGCGCGCGTTGAGGCGCTGTCCATATTTCCATAGTAATTGATTTTTTTACGAAAACGCGATCGAGAAGTATTTTGGTGAAGTAAAACTTATACTAAGCGTACAGTATGCTTAGTATAAGTTTTCCTTCACTTCAATATTTCTCGATCGCGTTTACGTAAAAATTTCAATTCTATGGAAACATGGAAGCGCGGCCGCGGAGACGCTGTCCATGTTTCCCTAGTAATTGATTTTTTTACGTAAACGCGATCGAGAAGTATTTTGGTGAAGTAAAACTTATACTAAGCGTACAGTATGCTTAGTATAAGTTTTACGTCAAACATTCGAATACTATTCGACTGCGTAAATCGAATGAACGTTAGTCGATGCGTTTGTCTTCACTTCGACTATCGCGGTGAGCTCGATCATCTCATCGTTGAAAATTTTCCGCTCGATTTCCTAACAAATCCTGCGAGTACGCGTCACTTTTCGAATAGTTTAGCGCTCACGTCGACAGCGTAAACTTTGGGACGAGCAATTTGTGAGCGTAAATACCACGTTTCACTTTCGCAAGGTTTAGTGAGAAGTAAGCAAACGCAAACGCTAAAGTAAAGCTCTCACATGCTTTCTGACTAGTGAGTCGTTCACGCGCGAATTAGTATAGTGAAAAATCAGTCTAAAAGTAAATGCAAAAAATGGCAAGAAGACAATTTTTTGCCTGGAGAATGCTCCAGGAAACTCAATTGCAAGATGAGCGTAATTTTCTTCGGAGAAAAAGGTCGGCTCTTCGACGACAATGCAATCCTTTCGACTTAGGGGTTCTGTGCTCCCAATAGGGAACGTGCACATAGACGGTGCTGCCAACTGGTGCCATAAGGGTGCCATCAATTTGAATGTTTTACCTTGATAAGTTTGTTTTACTGTCCGCATAGTGTCTCTTCTGTCGCATTAGTGCTGCCGCCTATAGTTACTGCACGTTCCCTATAATACTTTTTCTCACAAAAAAGTAACTTTTTCTCACAAAAGAAGAAACTTGACGTTTTCTCATGAAAAATAAACTTAAAAAAAAAAACTAAAATCTTGAAAAAAAACGTGGATTCGATCCGAGGTCGGCTAGATCCGCGACCACCCGATTTCTAATGTGCTATTATGATCTGGTCGAAGTTGGCGAAATTTAGCTTTGTATTCTAATGCAAACAAAAATAGCCGGAAAACACGAGTAAAAGCGGTTTTCTGAAAATGAAACATAGCTAGATCAGTTTTTCATCCCCGAAAACCCCCACATACCAAATTTCATCGAAATCGTTGGAGCCGTTTTCGAGATACTGATTATATATACCTATATATACAAGAATTGCTCGTTTAAAGGTATTAGATAGATAGATAGATAGGTGATGTTTATAAAACGACGACAACGTTACGACGGTGACGACTCATTTCGTTCACGCGCCGACTACGGAGCGTATTCAGCGCGTTGAATAATACTGAAACATATATACGGTGACACTAGCCGGAACCGCGGCGCAGCGTATATGATTCAGTGCCATATAACGCGCTGGACCCGCTCCGTTAGCGCCGCGCGCACGTCCCGCACTGCGATTTGTAGTGGCCTTCAGTTGATCGGAAAAAAAATAATGAATAGTACAAATCTGTGTAAATAAAGTATCATATAACCTGCTTTTTAATGTTTTTGAAATAATTTGAGTTATTTTATAATTAAAGTGAAAGAAGGATGAATAATAATGTACGATTTTTTTATTTCAAGATTGTCTTAGGAATATGTCTATTTTTAATGTGGTACCATTAATATTAAGGCATTTTTTAACAAGGCAGCCCTGCCTGTCGCGATCGTGAGCGTGAACCCAACTTATTTGTGCATTGAAAAAGTTTTTATGCCGTTCGCAAAAAGTGTATTATTGCTTGGTTTTATTCACAGATAAGTTGGTTAGTCTGTACTATCGTCGAAGTGAGCTTTCGATTATGAAATTCGAAAAATTATTTCTGTCACATTCGTTCGATCGCACTTCGATCGTCACTTACTATTGCGAGACCGACTACACGATTCGATTGAAGTTACGTTTACGACAGTCAGTTTTGACGTTTATAAATTAAAAATGGATTCCGTTACTAAAAGACTTGTAAAAGACTGTTCAAAACAATAGCTAAGTCTGTGAATAGACTTCAAAGGACTTTCCCACAGCACAAGTATTGGTTGTTGGTTGCATTGCAATCATTCATTCCAATCAGTATTGGTTGAATTGCGGAATTGGTTGGAATCATAATTTTGTGTTCGCAGCTTAAGTGGTGAGTATTTCGAATATATTTTACTGTTGCAGACTGGCTTTCCGACTACATACTGCGTCTAATCCAAAGAACTATACACGCAAATTAGATATAACTTTCTTGACTTGTCAACATTGTTTTGACGAGCAATTTAAGATAACGATTAAAGCCAATTATATTTCGTAAGATCGTTCTTTGTTTCTCTTGCAAAGTTATTAAATACACATTGCGGAATTGGTAATCTCGCCTTATAAGTTATTATTTGTGGTTCTCAGGTAGGTTCTGTCAATAATTGGGTCCGCAAAGTTAGGCTGATTTTATTCAGTAACTGTACTGATGCCTCGGGCGTTTGAGAGTGTGTTAAAGAGAAGAGAAGAGTTAAGATCGCCATGAGGCCGCACATTCGGAAAGTTATCGCCATCACTGCCTTTCTAATAATTATTGTAAAAAAAAGAAAACCAAAGCCTAAACATTTTTGTATGAAACTGTTATATTAATTTATAATACACTGTTTGTTATCCATGACCGCAAACACACAACAAACAAGTGAGACAAAACATTCATATACATAGGGTCATTGACTACTATCTAATATTTTCAACAGATATTTGTTTTAGGAGACCAAATGGATAAATTAAGATAACATCAGCACTATAGTCATCAACATAAGCCAAAGGATGTCCACTATTCATCGTCAGTCCAGCTAGTAGGAGGACTGCGAATGCTGTCTTCCTGTAAGTGGTTGCTACTCAAGGACTTTTGTCCCTCAAAGTTGTCTGCGTTTTGGATAACTAATATACTAATCAAATTTATTGACTGATTGATATTCATTTCATTGTCATCAAATTGTGTTGGCATGGTGTGACTAACTGTATGTTTCATACTTAGATTGGTCAGTATAGGAAAGTCTGATACTATAAGGCCCATACTACACGGGCGGTTCTCCCGCCGCGGGAAACCGCTTCTGAACCGCCACTAGACACAATTTTATATGGAAGTTGTATGGTGCAAACTACACTGCGCAGCTCCGTCGAGCAGGAAACCGCCCGTGTAGTATGGGCCTAATATCGACGGCAGCAAAGAGTAAATGGTTATCTACGGAATTTAAATTTTACAGTATAGCTGTATTAAGAAAAAAACTTAATATTTTTCAAGTAATGGATCGATTTTGTTCAAATTTGGAGCAGTGCTCATAAGAAGTAATATTTTTATAGATACTTTATTGCCAATAAAATATATTTGTATATTTACCGAAATAGTGTACATGTCTTCATCTACTTTGGAGCAAAAATAATCGTAGATGAGATAACTACCACTTATCCGGTTATGCAGAAGGAAATCAAATTTCATCACACTACACAAAACTCAAAAAGCAATCATTTGAAAATAAATTTACAACCTGTATTATACATCAGTACATCACCTCTTAAAAACCGATCTTAGAGCATTTTTTAGTGCTTTTTTCACGAGTTAACGGACAACTGGCTAACATGTCCGCTTGTACTTAGAGCTATTTTAAAAATTACCCGTAGATGTCTTCAAGTACGTCTCAAAAATTCTCAAATATACTGTATGTCAGGCTGAAAAAAATAAAATATATATTGTAAAAATCACAGTTGTCCGTGTACTCTTTTGCTGATGTTGATCATCTACTTTTGTACTTGTACTCTTTTGCTGATGATCTGTTCTAAGGAACCATAACTTTAGGATTAACTACATAATTATTTTGTTAAGCATTAAAGTAAAATTAAAATATTAGCATTAGTCCTAGAATAAATTAAGGATAAGTTGTTGCTTCGCCATAGCAGGGTCCATGTAGCATTCATCATCCCAGCCTATAAACTTCCACCGCATGGCATAGGTCTCCTCTCAGAATGAGAGGGCTTGGGCCGTAGTTCCCACGCGGGCCCAGTGTGGATTGGGAACTTCACACACACCATTTAATTTCTTGGCAGGTTTATGCAGGTTTCCTCACAATGTTTTACTTCACAGTAAAGCTCATAGTCAATTTCCAATGTAATTTTGCACTCTATTCCGAAAAACTCGAGGCGCAAGCTGGGATTTGAACCCATGACCCTCTGCTTGAGAGGCTATAGGTCAAACCACTAGGCCACTATGGCTATATAATATGTAGCACTGTAATATTTATTTGTCATCTTTGAATATCATGGTTGCAATTAATAAATGAATATGAATAATATGTGTTAAGGCTTTATCTAGAATTCTAATTCAAATGTTGTACTTACAAAGCCACAGAAAAAGTCTGACCTATGCTCAACTTCTAATCTCATTGTGCATATTTTTATTGAGTGGCACTATTTTTAAGCTATTGCATAGCTTTTATTTTTAATTGAAATATGATTTAATTCAATACAAATTATTTATTTCATCTACAATTATTTTACTTGCTGCTTCTGTATTAATTAAATGAGTGAGTATGAGTATAAATATGGGTATACACCCGTTGCTTAACTTGTGTACTTACCATAACTCTGAAATTGGTACTAATTAAGCAATATTTATCTATCTTCTAATATATAAAAATCTTGTGCCACGGTCTTTGTTATCGAACTCCTCTGAGACGGCTTGACCGATTTTTATAAAACTTTTTTCTGTATACCTAACATGCTTTTATTGTAAAATCGATGATTGACTGTGACAAAAACGCAATGTTTGAATACATGGTCTATTTCTTCATTTTTTTAACTTTTTAGTTTGTATGTAGTTTTAGTTTATAGTTTTAGTTTTATTTTATGTAGTTTTTAATTTGTATTTATACTTTCTAGTTAACTTATAATTTCCCCCTTTAATAAATAGACAGTTAACTTTTTAGTTATTTTTATTAACATGTACTAAATAAAAGCTTATTTTAAAAAAACAGTTTCCTTTTATTTTTAACATTTAAGTAAATATTTATGACACGGGATCTACTACAGCGTAATTCATAGCGCATATTATTATAGGTAACGCCTTTGATCAATTATAAGATGACCTGGGAAGATTTATACTATAATAGGAGCCCATAGATTTTTACTGAAGCTTATTCTCACAGTACTTAGTGTTTTTTCCCAATTTGAATTGACACAGAAACAGTGTTGATGGAGCTCCTCTTCTGTGTGCTTTTGGCCCTTCGGGCCGATGTAAACTTGTCATGACCTAAACCTACCTAATGTTTCTGTGTCAATTGAAGTTGGAGGAAAAACGCGATTGTGAAAATAAGGTTCAGTAAAAAACCATAGTGAGAGTAATAACAAATACCTAATAGATAAACAAACCTTTCTTTGTCTTGAGCTTAGAGCCGTTGAGGTTGCGCGCTTCAAATTTTTGTTGTTAATAATCCATCCTCTTATCCTTAGATAGTGTATAAATAATCTAAGCTCTTATCCTATTGGTTTGCCATCATAATTTAATTAGGCCCATACTACACGGGCGGTTTCCCGCTCGACGGAGCTGCGCAGTGTAGTTTGCACCATACAACTTCCATATAAAATTGTGTCTAGTGGCGGTTCAGAAGCGGTTTCCCGAACCGCCCGTGTAGTATGGGCCTTAAGGTCTTGCAATATAGATCTTGCCCACATGAATTAATTGATGATTGAAATGAATGATGATGCGGCGACACGACACTTCCGAGGTTGAATTCATTCATTGACTGCCAATGCAAAACTTATGGACAATTTCACGGACTCAAATTGAGTCACTCAATTTTTTTATGCTTGTCAATTACAAAATATTGATAAGATAATCTTCTAAAACCGCAAATAAAACAGGTATAGACATTACTAGTCAAATTAATATCGTAAAACAAGGCAAAATTGCTTATTGCATTTGACATGACACTGACGGATGACATTTCGTTTCGTGCGGATTCGAAAAACGCTGTCGAATAGTTTTGTTCAGTCACGTACGATATAGTTTGCGTTCAGTGAATCGACTGAGTCACGTACGATATAGTTTGCGTTCCGTTCAACAATTTTTACTCGCAATTTTTGTTGCGCAAACGCGCCGCTAGAGGCGTTGTCCATGTTTCCATAGTAAATTAATTTTTTACGTAAACGCGATCGAGAAGTAAATACTTACCAAATGGTGAGGTAAAACTTATACTAAGCATACAGTACGCTTAGTATAAGTTTTACTTCACCAAAATACTTCTCGATCGCGTTTACGTAAAAATTTCAATTCTATGGAAACATGGACAGCGCCTCCGCGCGCGCGCGTCCATGTTTCCATAGAATTGAAATTTTTACGTAAACGCGATCGAGAAGTATTTTGGTAAAGTAAAACTTATACTAAGCGTACTGATCCTTTAGTATAAGTTTTACTTCACCAAAATACTTCTCGATCGCGTTTACGTAAAAATTTCAATTCTATGGAAACATGGACGCGCGGCTGCGGAGGCGCTGTCCATGTTTCCATAGAATTGAAATTTTTACGTAAACGCGATCGAGAAGTATTGAAGTGAAGTAAAACTTATACTAAGCATACTGTATGCTTAGTATAAGTTTTCCTTCACTTCAATACTTCTCGATCGCGTTTACGTAAAAAAATCAATTACTAGGGAAACATGGACAGCGTCTCCGCGCGCGCGCGTCCATGTTTGCATAGTAATTGATTTTTTTACTTAAACGCGATCGAGAAGTATTTTGGTGAAGTAAAACTTATACTAATCGTACAGTATGCTTAGTATAAGTTTTCCTTCACTTCAATACTTCTCGATCGCGTTTACGTAAAAAAAACAATTACTAGGGAAACATGGACAGCGTCACCGCGCGCGCGCGTCCATGTTTCCATAGAATTGATTTTTTTACGTAAACGCGATCGAGAAGTATTGAAGTGAAGGAAAACTTATACTAAGCGTACAGGGGGTTTTCGTTCGAGAGAGGGCTTTTTCTTAAAAAAAAGTTTACTTCAATTGCACTAAATCCTTGATTGTTAACTATATCGTATTTAGCCACTTTGTTGATAAGCCACTCTGGAATAATCGTGTCTTTATGTACATATTTATCTTGTTTTCCTTTTGTTATCATTTACTATGTTATCGTTGCGATGATCCATTTAGATGTAAAGTGCAGTGGTGCGCCAACATTAAGTTTAATTACTACCCCGATTACACTAATCCCTGGCATGATGCGATGGCGCAGGAATGCGATTAACTATTATAAGTTATTAGCAAAATTACAAAAACACAACTGGGCATTTAAGCATGAATATTTGGCAGCTGAATTAAATGGTAATACCTACTACAACAAATAACTAAAAGTTATTAACGCGACCATTTCGTTTTCGTTACATATTCATTATATGTATATGAAATCATAAGCATTTACCTCGACGCCACAATTCTCATAACATCAACTTTTTGCATGACGCCCTAAAATCATATTCATACATATATAGGTACCAAAAGCAGTCTGCAATCCAAAAGGATCGTAAGACATGCAAGCGAGCACGAGGAAGGACTATATGATCTTTATAGAAAAGGCTAGTTTGGGATTTGGGATTGATCATTTTTTCTAACCCCCCCTTTTTATTTTTTTTATCAAAAATATAGAGCATTTTAAGAAAATAATTTGAATATTTCAGCAATTCATCACTCCAATATTTTTTTATAACTTATTGAAAATTTGAGATACGACTTCTCGTAAATTACATGCCGCGGCAGAATCTGTGTACATAAACCACAGTCATAATGACAAAAAAATGTGTCACAATCGATGGTTAGTTGTCATGTGACAATGTCACTTTACATTACAATAACAATAACACTAAAGTTGCCGATTCTTCCAAGAGAATAGGTAAAAAAAACGATTTACGGCTATAGTATTTTTGTACGTATAAAATAAAATGGTCAGAAGTATTCGCTTGAAAGTTCTTTGGCGGATTTAATCCATACTTACATTAAAATGATCCTCGCAACAATAGGTACATCTTGTAAACTTTGAATTAACTTTGCGGCACCACTTCTCTTGTAAATCTTCTCTAATGCGAACCATTAATTTGTTTGGGCTATTGACAGAATCATTTCCACAAGGTAGGAATGAAACACTTCCTGTATAAATCCATTATTAAAATGTAAAAAACGCGAAGAATGTTTTTCAAAATAGTATCCTTAAACTGACAGATGATAACTACGTCGAAGTGACAGAGAATAGTCCTTATAGAGAAACTAGACGGACGGCTTTTTTTTTCTTGTTGCAAAGAATTTCAAAGTTAATGCCCACAGAAAGGTCAAACATTATTTTGCAAAAATACACACGATCATTTAATATTTTTTTACTACAATGTTATAAAATGATTTAATAAACCTATTTCTCGAAATGGTTTTGGAATTAGACCACATTGTAAAAAAGTGATCAATGCCAATTAACTGGTAGGTAGTCAGTTGTCATGCAATCGAAGGTTGTTACCGGCCTTGGTGAAGTTTAGTCTCTTGGCAAAGCGATACGACCTGAATTTGTTTTGTAAAAAAATAACAGCATATGCGTTCACATTTGTTTACATTGACAGGTGCAATTATCAGACATTTTATACAAAAATATGGCAGGGTTATCGTGGATATGAATGGTTACTTTCACTCTAATAATCTGACTCACCTTGAGCGTCACTCGTCCATGAAAGACGCTGTTATTGTCCGCTGCATCACATGATGTAATTCGTCAACAAAACAAAATGATTGGTTTGTTTTGTATTTAATAATCTGTAACTACTGATCATTCGCGTTGGGCTCCTTGCGTAGCTACCTATCTCCTATCTACACATATAACTACCCACACAGGCGATTCTGGATGAGATTTAATAAGGCGGACTTCTATCTCATCACGTCATTGCACAGACGGTCAGTGACGTCAAGAGATTTTTGGTATTTTCAGACATCCCAGAGGTTCTTGTCAGGACGCCGCTGCAAGGCTGCTATGATCTCATTATCATGAACGAAAATGTTTACGACTTACGTTTTGGCTCGTCTTTCATTACAGCGGCTAGGAACCGGCACCGCATCTATGCGACAAAAACCTGCCAAATGGAATGTGTCTGACAATGCGTTAAATAGCGTTACTACAGGTTTTTTCGGAATTGGAAAAATCCTGGCTTGTTTGAAAAAGAACTGGTTAATATGAGAGATTCAAGGATTTATTGTTTTACGTCTAACGTTAATTGATGAACCCCTACTGTCTGCAGCTATTCTCGTGATAATGCATCCAGTGTTTGTCGGCTTTGTAATAACATACTGAAGGCGATCCTTTATTATTATTTATGATCGATAACGAGTGGCGTTGTTCAGTCAAGGAGTCGGTGCGGTGACCGCGCACTGATTGGATAATAGCCATAATGGGCCAGAATAGTATGACTCGAGGCGCATCACGGGACCGGCCCTGCCCTATTCATAGCTGCCAGATCGTTCTGCGATCAGCCGCCTCCGCTCCCGTGACGTCGCTTTTGGCACCGTATGTGTCGACGTGACTAATCCAAATTTTAAGTCACTCACACATGCATTCACATGAATGCAAACAATGAACAAGTAAACAAGCCAAGTCACCGAACAGTATCCATAACAAACGCGTGTGTTGATCGTCACGTGTAATAAACGCCAATTTGTTTTCGCTCGTTTAATTTAGTTCAATTTTGAAGTAGGCAACGATAATTATTTGACGTTGTAAAGTAAAACTGATGAAGTCGTTTCATCCCAACAGAATAAATATGCCTGCAGTTCCTACCCAATCATAACCAAGCAATGTTTTAATATCTTACTTTATCCCTTGGCATAAAGTAAGATAAAAAAGTAAAACTGAGCTAATGAACTACCGTAGCATTTACTGATCCCATCATTAAATGCTATGGTAGTTTAATAAAAGTACTTTTAACTTTTTACTTTCTACTAGTCTCCTTGCAGTTCTTATGGTGTATTATAATATGTGCTCATGCCATATCGACAGGGTATTTTCTAAATTGGTATCGCGTCCCATCGCCTAGATATAGATATCGGCCGATAGTCTTAAAATTTGTGAAATCCAATTTGTTTACTTTTATATCGCTGCGCAAAGCACTAAAAATGTTCGACCTACCATGACTTTGTTTGCGCAGGAATCTAAATATATATCTAGATACCTATATGTAGATATCCATATCAATACAGGGATAACTTTTGACTATCCTTGGTATCGTCGAGATTCAGTGAATCCAACAAGCCAATCAACCGATGCCAATAAGACGAGATATTATTGTGAACATAGATGGAATATTGAACGTAGTAACTGTGGGATACATACTCGTACATAAACACATTACGCCTATATCCCAAAGGGGTAGGTAGTGTACACGAAACGCTACATTTACGTTTCGTGGCTATTTTTAGCAATTTTAGGTTTAATCTATATATATCTATATATATAAAAGAAGAAACTGACTGACTGACTGACTGACATATCAACGCACAGCCCAAACCACTGGGCCTAGAGATTCCAAATTTGGCACGTAGGTTCCTTATAAGGTCTAGAGGTGCACTAAGAAAGGATTTTTCAAAATTCACTCCCTAAGGGGGTGAAACGGGGGTTCAAAGTTTGTATGGGGAAACAAGATTAATTCGACTATTTTATTCGAAACTTCACAGAAGTACTCCTAACGATAAATGATTAAACACGTGTTTCAGGTTTTTTGGGAATTCAACCCCTAAAAGGGGGAAATGAGGTGACAAAGTCTGAAAATCAACATGGGTATTGTTTCTATGGTTTATCGGGTCGCTGGTTATGAAAACAACAACGGTTTTAAAATCCGATGTGGCATACGTAAAATACCATCTCCCTGGATGGGGTGCGATGGGGTTGAAATGTCTAAATATCAATATGGATGTCGTTTTTAAGGTTTTGCCCAAACCACTGGACCTAGAACTTGAAATTTTGCACATACCTTATACAATGTAGGCATCCACTAAGGAAGAATTTTTGGTAATTCCCACGGGAACGGGAAAAAACGGGATTTATATATTCGATTCCGAGTGACCCTATCTCAGTAACTATAATAACTAGACTCTTCAAATTTGATACTCAAGTAGGTATTACATTAGTTAAAACATTAATATCAGGATTTTTCAAAATTCCCTCGGGATAAGGAAAAAACGGGAATTATATATTCAGTTCAACGGAATCCTATGAACTATAATTACTAGACTCTTCAAATTTGGCATAGAAGTAGAAAATTATAATAGTAAAAAATAGTTTTAAGGATTTTTGTAAATTCCCACGGGATAAGGAAAAAACGGAAATTTTTGTTTTACTGGTCGTAGAAAGCTGAAATTCGGCATGTAGGTTGCTTGGAGAGTGTAGGGAGCATTGAGAGAGGACTTTCCGAAATTCCCACGGGAACGAGAAAAAACGGGATTTATATATTCAGTTCAACGGAATCCTATGAACTATAATTACTAGACTCTTCAAATTTGGCATAGAAGTAGGTAATTATAGTAGTAAAAACAATTTTAAGAGTTTTCTGAAATTCCCACGGGATAAGGAGACACGGGATTTTTCGTTTCAGTGGCCGTAGAAAGCTGAAATTCGGCATGTAGGTTGCTTGGGGAGTGTAGAGGAGCATTGAGAGAGGACTTTCTGAAATTCCCACGGGAACGGGAAAAAACAGGATTTTTCGTTTTACTGGTCGTAGAAAGCTGAAATTTGGCAAGTGGGTTCCTTGGGGAGTGTAGGGGAGCATTAATAAAGCATTTCCCGAAATTCTTACGGGAACGAGAAAAAACGGGATTTTGCGTTTTACTGGTTATAGAAAGGTAAAATTTCAAAATTCAAAAGTTTATACTGTAAGTAGGCCACAAAGGGCTCTTTAACCGACTTCAAAAAAAGGAGGAGGTTATGCATTCCACTGTATGTATTTTTTTATGTAGGTATGTTCACCGATTTTTCGGTCAATTGTGGACCGATTTTAAAAATTCTTTTTTTATTCGAAAGAATATAATATACTCCTGAGATGGTCCCACTGTCACCAAATCAGGTTCTGATGACGGGATCTCAGGGAAATCGAGGGCAAACTTCGAATTTTGTAGGCACGCATTACGTTTTTCATATATTTTCTCAAGCTATTTAAGTGTTTGCGTCTGGTAGATATCATCTCATGTTGATGACCTGATGATGGAAGGTAAAACTCCTTAACGGTTAGGAGTTGATGATATTTTTTCAAATGTTATAGGTACGTATAGACCATTAGTTGTATTTTTTCAGGTTATCCAGGTGAGCTGATGATGGAAGGTTAAACTCTTTAACGGTTAGGAGTTATAGGAAGTTTCTTCAAATATCATATATATATGCACGTAGGTATAGATAGACCTTTAGTTGTATTCTTTCTAGTAATTCAGATTTTTAGTGCCCGCTTCCGAGTTAGTGAAAAACATTGTATACAAAGAAATATTTTAAAGGACCGTATCTACCTGAAGTTTAGTCGTGCTTGCTTGCACGCTTGCTTGCTTGCGTGCATGTATGCTTGCATGCTTTCTCGCTTGTCTGTATGCTTGCATGCTTGATATTTTGGTTCTTTGGAATACTCATGGTACACGCGAGCGAAGCCGCGGGCAAAAGCTAGTGTTAAATAAGAGTGGTATAATACTGACAGGTTGCTGACCTATACCTACCTTACAACCTAAAATATACCTTAACCTTAGTCGCTTCTTACGACATCCACCGAAGAAATGGAGAGGTAATTCTAAACCCGACACCACACAGGTTCTGTCGGATCGCACTGTAAATATCGAAGGCACCAGGAATTGAGCCTCTGACTCCAAATAATTTCGCTTGGGACCAGTAAAAGTGCGATTTTGTGTGTAACGATTACTTATCTGAAGTTAGGTCATGGCTGGACGACCTAGATTTGGCGGGTTCGTTGCCTCTTAAACGGATGATGGCCTTCAATTGAAATCTGCAGGGTGTACCGCACAATGGGTAACCTTTATTGGTTTTATGTTTATTTAAACACATAATGTACATAATTCTTAATATTAAACATAAGTGGTTACAATTTACAACAAACCAATGAAGCTGACGCCACTTTATAATCAATTAGAATCGATTCGAACGTTCGAACTATATGACTTTTGTTACATATGTAGGTACAGTCGATTGATGATTAATATTATGGACAAATGCAGTCATTAAAAAGCTTCTGAGAAGAGGAATGGTTAGAAAGACACCTAAATTAATATGACTAAGAACCTAATACCCAACTAAAGGCAATATAATATAACTGAAATTCCGTGACTGAAAGCCACTGAAGATAAAGTACGATAAATGTAATCGATATGAGTAATACGAGTTTCGTTAGGTATACCTAAATATAAAAAATTCAATGCTTGTTATTACAAAGTCATAATACACATATGTACGTATATGTAGGTACATATATGTACGTCATGATCATTCTTATACAGTAGACATCCTATATCTTGTATTTATTCGGTGTTATTTTTGTTTCATGTGCATGTCTTGTAGGTATGTATACAATCTCGCTATCTCGTTGTGTATATTTGCCACGCTCGCCGTATGCACTTCATATTTCAGGCCCGCTGAACACAAACCGTGTAATTCTGTTATCTTATCGAGGTCGTTCACTCTTGACATTCAACTTTTCTGTCAAGATATCACGACTATTCTCATTTAACTATTATCTATTTTTACGCTTAGTGTAATTTACCTACTTTCATTGACCTTAGAATCCATGTCGTAGCAGTCTAATCCGCTACGATTGAACGTAGGTTTAGCGTAGGCCGGCTACGGTTGCGCCTACGCATAAATAAATACAGACCTTCGTAAGTAGTTTGTAACTGACGAAAGTGACAAACATTTCCCGTCTGCATTTATTTATGTTTTGGCATGAAAACACAAGAATGTGTAAGTCACTACATGTAGTTCAGTAGGTATAGTCGTGGTAAGAAAAGGTTCGTCACTTTTCGACTCTATGTCAACGAATTAAGGTCGAAAAGTGACGAACCTTTTTTTACCCCGACTATACATGGAACAAAACAACAGGCTGGATAAATACAACTTTTGTGTATGTACCTACTTGAAAAAAAAAAGCAAATGCATTGTATTGAAAAATATTCTGCTAGGTACATACTCGTATATGTGTTTTTTTTTAATATATTTTCTCTATTTCTCCATCCAAACCAATTGCGAAATCATAACAGATAGAAGTTCTTTCATGGTGGTTAAACGTGAACGTTTTTTTATTTCAGACGCAGATGAACGGTGAGCACGCGGGCTCGCAGTGCGGACTGACGTCTCTGCTGCCCATGTCGTGCCGCGGCCGCGCGGCGGCGTTCGCACGCGACCTGCACTCTCGCCTGCGCAGCCTCGGCGCGCACGACGACGACGAGAGCAGCTGGCTCGCCAAGGAGAACGGCACCACTCAGCGACCACCCAACAACACACAGCGCGATATCGATACATTCTACGATTTTGAGCTAGAATGCGAGAGCCCCTCCAGCCCGGTCGATGAATTCGGACCCGCCTTCGACGACAGATCCCCCACCGACGAACAGGAACCCCCGTTTTACGATGTCGACGCCGAACCGGAATCCGAACAGACCAAATTGATGCTACACCAGCCAGAAAAGAAAAAGAATGGCTTTAAATTCTCCACAGCGTTCTACACAGACGGCTCACCAGTCAAAACGCAGCCGGTCCCTCGTGAAAACGGAACCGCTGAGAAAAAACTATTCTCTCCTATCACTTTCGAGGGTTGTGCGCGACATAACAGTTACGATGAAATAGACTGCGTCGCTCGACCTTCCACGGTGGTAGAGACCGACAGACTCAGTCTTCCCACACTCAATAGCACCACTACCTTAGACAGTGACTCTGAATTTGAATCTGCCAAAAGCGAGCCATCCGAATGTATCGATGAAGTAATCGTAAATGGAAAACGACCAGAAAACGATGAAACAGCCGTTTTGGAAAATTTATCACTTGCGGAAGATGAAATACCATTAGAAGAAGAAATCCCAACGATTGAAACAACAACGGAGGGTATCGTAGAAAAATATGAAACGTTAGAAATTGTTACCAGTGAAGTTCCGGACGATAAAGAAACGTCTCCCGCACCTGAAATCGAGCCATCACTTCTTAGTGCAGAAACGATCGAGGAGGAGCAGGAAGAAACGGAAGATGATCGTCCACAGAGGATTCGCCGATGCTCGTCTCTAAAAACTGGAAAAACGCCTCCAGGCACACCGGGACGTAAGAAGATAGTGCGTTTCGCTGATGTTTTAGGCCTCGATTTAGCCGATGTGAAAACGTTCATGGATGAGATCCCTGTCATTCCAAAGTCAGCTTACGACGACCTAACGGGCTGCGACGTGCAGAGCTCGCCACCGGCGCGGCCGCCCACGCGGCTCGGCGCGCTCACGCTGGTGCCGCTATTCGTGCTGCCACGCGATGTCACAGACAAACTAGAAAAGCAAAACGTGTGCATGGAAAGTGCTCGGGTCTGCGACGGCGTTCACGTAACCATCTGCGGCTCAGTTCGCGTTAGGAACCTGGACTTTAATAAGACGGTGCACGTTCGATACACAATGAACCGCTGGAAGACGTACACGGACCTGCAGGCGAATTACGTTCAAGGCTCGTGCGACGGGTTTTCGGACCGCTTTCAGTTCGTGCTGTACGCGCCGTGCATATCGTCCGGGCAGCGGCTGGAGCTGGCGGTGCGGTTCCAGTGCAAGGGCCAGCAGTTCTGGGACAACAACTGCGGCGCGAACTACTGCTTCGACTGCCTGGCGCTGGGCGTGCTGGCGCCGGGCGCGCCCGCGTCGCCCGCCGCGCCCGCTCCCGCGCCGCTGCATCCGCAGGTGGAGTGGCACCCGTCCTTCTACTGACGCCGCGTCGCGCGGCACGCGGGCTAACGTCGTCGGCGGGTGCGGCGCGGGACCGCCCCGACTCCGAGGAACCACTCCTCACTAGTCACATTCCTGTGCCTGTTCCCACTGCGGTCAGTTCCTAGGCGATAGTGAGCGATGTCCTGAGTTATTGAGGCTTTGAGCTGCGAAGCGTTATTGTGATACAATTTAGTGTAGGTGTAGATATTAAATAATTCAACGAGTGCGCGACTCGTACCGAGTGCCATTTGCAGTAACGACTTTTCGAGTTAGTGTATATTTTATCGAATCCGATTGTTTGTACTTCTAGGTAAAAGTAGATTAGTGTCCTCGAGGACAGTAAATTGTAACCGTGATGCGGTGATCAGCGGAACGGCGTGGCGAGCGTGCCAGAATTGTTATGAATTGTATCATATTTTAATACATTTATACAAAACTATAAGCCTTATGTAATAGATCTACCTATGTCGAATTATGAGCGAAAGCATCACCTAGTTAGAAAGATTTTATTAATCACTTTATCGTCTAAACTCTATGAACTGTAGATATTCGATAATAATGATATATCGTGGTGACGTAATAATCTCACCCATGTTAGACCGTTATTAAAGTTTCTATTAAATATTGTTAGCGTTAACGAGCAAATGTCTGAGTTTTAGGTAGAAGCCCGTATTATAGAGATCAGCACGCCTAGGCAACTGAGAGGATTATCGGAACTGTTTTATACTTATTTACATCGATGTTACGAACTGGAAATTTTTATATTTTTGTATAGCCGTGCAGACATGACATATTTTCCTAAATAAGAACTGATATTAGTTGTTGATTCGGTTTCAAGATTTTAATCAACGAATGTTTTAGGAATTACGAAATTAAATTATTATTAATTGTAAGAAATATCATATTATTTATTAGACCGTTTCGTATGTTTATATGTACCTGAATTCTTTTATGTGGCCTCATGAATTTTATAAGTATGTAACTCAATCAACAACAAAATGCCATCTAATGAATAATTATTATTATTTGACACTTGTTTTTATTAATAACTATCTACATAATAAATTAATGTGCATAATATTGTATATGTTGGCGTTTAACTTACCCCATCCTGATGTAATGAAACGATAGCATTTTAATTACAAATTTAATTTAATATGTAACTGAGAAATAAATATGAAGTTATTTCACTTTCAGTCTCCGGATATACCACCTGTCATAATTTACACAATTACTCCTTATAGATAGATACATACACAATGTACATATGACAACAGGTTAATGGAATGTATACCAATGGAACCCATTCCAATGTAACTTAACCCTCAATGCTTCTAATTCATAATTAAAATATTAATATCGTTAATATAATTACTAAGTTACAATAGCAATAAATCCATCATATTTAATTAAATAACTAAGCCTACTTAATTATATTTATTTACATGAAGGCATAATATATCACAATTCTTGGATGATAGTGAAACGTTAAGAATAAGTAGGTACTTTTGAGTACAGACCTACAGTCAATAAGATCATTTGATTAATTGAATGCCCAATGTTTGTGTACAATGGGGCTGAGGTCATTCAACCGCTGTTATAACAAGTTGTTTAATTTTGAACAGAGTAGTGACGACTTAAGGAATGGTTACATTTTTATATCGATACAACCTACAACACAAAAAGGAATAAAAAGAAGTGTTACAGATAGAAAACTGACTTACTGACTTCCACTCTTTCGCTTGAGATTTTCGAAGACATTCTGTCAGTTTACCTTTGTAAAGATACTAGACATTTTATATTAGAGAATTTAGATGATAAGTTTAAGGTTAAAATTTTTGCCTTAAACAGTTTTATGAATAACTAATTTCAAAAAAGGCGGAGCTTTTCAATAGGTACGCCTCTATATTTTTGCTGTCTCTGTCTTTCATCAGTTTAATATTACAATTTACAATTCGGGTTCAGAGTAACGCTTAGGATAACAAATGAACCTTAATGATAATGACCTACGAATATTGCACCAAAGTCAAGGTGGAGGGCACACGAGATAGAAACTTTCATTCCAAGTTTAAAACATTCAAACTTATTCCTATTAAAAACCTAAAATACATATTCACTCAGCATTTACAAAATACATTTGAATTAGTTACACATAGGAAACAATATATTGCAAGAACCGAGCAGCTAATGTTGCTCAATTTTAAATATCTAATTCTAATCTATATAATATTGTTACAAATATTGCCCCAATACAGTTCAGTATTGGCTACGTGCACGACGGTGGCGCCGCGTAGCGTTGACAACATTTCCTCCCCATTTACTTCCAATTTTTGCCATGTTGTGCGCTGCGATCGTTTTCTGTACCCCACCACCCGCTTCGCACATAGCCAATAGACATTTTAAACATCATAATTATTATACTAAACGAGTCTTATCACGCAAACAATATTTACCTCGACGTTTCGGCCACATTACAGCTGCCGTGGTCACGAGTTAAACGTCGAGGTATATTGTTTGCGTGATAAGTCTCGTTTAGTATAATAATTATGAGTGAAAATCACGAAAGTTTAAAACAGTAGGTACCTATATTTTAAACATCGTTAATTATTTGCACGTGGAGGTTTGCCAATTCAGGGGGCTAAATTCCTTTTCCCAGGAAATTCATTCAAACGAAATTAATGTAGGTGTTTTACTACAAAATACACAAAACAAAACAGATAAAGGTATGAACTTGTTGACCAATGCCGAATAGGTACGTGGGATGTTTGCGTTAGTAACTAGTCATCACACAAAAGCTAATTATTCCAAATAGCGAATACGGCCCAATTAGATAAATTTAAGAGCCCAAGGTGGTTTCAATCTCCGTCTCTCATTTATATAATAGTGATCTTAAATGCCATGGATATGTAAAACTGAGTAAGTACTACAAGTATTCATGTTATTCATTTGTCACAAATGTTCACACTGCAAGTATAGCGACTGGTGACAACCGAACTGCAGCGCCGCCAAATACCTTGCAAATACATTCACATCAAGCATCTACATACCTACTTATTACACTTATTATATTATAGTAGGTATAGTATGTAAACGATACCAAAATTAATGATGTTAAATACTTTCGGATCAACAGCCTATACTAGATGCATAGCAATTACACTCAAGAGTGTTACAAGTTTAATATGTACATATCGAAACAACAAATTTATATCAAAATACTCCCTCTCATTTGAGAGCTGCAAATAGGTAGGTATGTATAAATATACAGATGTAGTACAAATTGATTTTCCTTCGTACTTTATCGGAAGTTCGTATCGTGCTCTCTCAATTAGCTGCAGTACCCATCTTACAGCCGTGTAGCCATCTTACATTTTTCACTTTGACATTTGACACTAAACAATAAAGTTCCATATTAATGGATATGAAAACGTCACTCATTTAATACAATCATTGATTGACAGTTCAGGTGCCATCGTATTCTGATTGAGATCCGATGGAAAATCATTTTGCACTACATCTGTAGTTATGTATTCTGTTTGTATAATTGAATAAAATACTTATCCGCATCATGACAGTGATTTTGGTAATTGGCCAATTCTGTAAATAGGCATGTAAGTGGTAGGAAAATACGTGTTTTTAATTTTATGTAGACAACATAGATTGGCCTGGTTGGTTAATTCATAAATAAGAATAAGTAACATCGTTTGGCGTTATTTGTTTTTACAAATATCTTAAAAACATAATGGACAATGTTACATCTAGCCAAATATTAATAGGTGTACTACAGATTACAATCTTAATAATAAATTATTGCTGGAGCTGCATTCTCTAACACTGACGGTCACTTACTGACTGCAAGCCACATTTTACACAACAATCAATGTCCAATAGCAACAGTTCACCGTTGTAGGTGAAACACTTCAGAAAGGAGCTCTTGCATGTAGTATTTTCAAATAAACATTTCACGTTAATTTATTACGACTCTCGTATAGTTGTTCCATCTCGCCAAGTTTTTTTTTGGCTATGTGCAGGTGTAAGTGTAGGTATAGCCAACCAATTTGATTACAAGGCAATCATAGAACCTTGTCATCTTGAAGTTTACGTCATTCGATAAGATATAAGATAAAATTATTTACTATAATAAGATTCCATAGTGGCCTAGGAATCAAATTGGCTGGCTGTACAGACAGCAGCAGAAGTGGATGACCGGTCGGTTTGGTACCAACTGGTAAAATAAACTAGGTACACATGACTCTACTGCCAAGGTAATAAGCTCTCTCAGATCAGAGCTGCTGACTGTACATGTAGGAATTTTAATGAGTTTTTGTCCTAAATTTACGAGTTCCTAACAACAATAGCCGAAATATTGAATAAGATGGAATAATTACACAAGTTTGTATTTGTACTACTGCATAGAAGATTAGAAGAGTTGCCTTTCTTGGTCTTTTACCTCAGCACTCGTCTGGATTGTTTCAAGGCCCTTCGCCTGACTCTCCGCGACACAGGTAAGGTCAGACTGGGGTCCCTTAAAGCCTTCAGTTGCATGTGGAGACGTTGTTTGCAGAACTCGTAGAACTCGATCTCCCGAGTGAAGTTCGCGCGAACCATCTGTTTGACAGCTTCGGACACTGGCGGTTTGAATTCGTTGCGGTTGATACGGTTAAAAGTGTTTAGTCCTTCTGTAAATAACAAAAAGTTTAAATTAATAAGGTAAGTAGTCCAGTTATCTATACGTACGAAAGAGTAAAATTCCTAACTGACTAACTGGCAGATAACGCACAGCTTAAATAAGTGGAGCTAGATTTAATATGGCAGCCATTTAGTACTAGCTGTTGCCCGCGTTTCCGTCTTCGAAGAATTCGTTTATCGTTATCCAGCGGGAACTATGCCATTTTCTGGGATAAAAACTATTCTATGTCCTTCCCCGGGTCTCAAACTATCTCTCTAGATTTCATCTAAATCGGTTCAGCGGGTTAAGCGTAAAGAGATAACAGACAAACGGGCAGTATCACTTTCTCATTTGTAATAAACTAGCTTTTGCCCGCGACTTCGTACGCGAAGACAATAACGTTAGTTGTTTGCAGGAAATTTGGCACACAGGTAATTTATTACGTGGATTAACACATAGGATAATGCCAGGAAAATGCAAAGTTCTCGCGGAATTTAAATAAGTGAATTCTAAAGCCGGTAAGCCGCGGAGGCTTAGTGGTTTGACCCCTGGTCTCTTAAGCAGAGGGTCATGGGTTTGAGCCCGGGCTTGGACCTCTGAGTTATTCCGAATTCGTGTGCTAAATTATTACGTTAGAAAGTTTACTATGAGCTTTACAATAATGAAGGATAACATCGCGAGAAAATCTGCACACACCTGAGAAGAAATTCAATGGTACACACCCGCACTGTACAAATCGCACTGGACCCAAGTGGGAACTACGACCCAAGTGTTCTCATTCTGGGAGGAGGCCTTATTGAAACAGGTTTATTTTATCCCGGGAAAGTGCAAAATACAGCATACCGCGGGATAGAAATAACTGTTTTGACCTATTTTGAAAATCAGAGACAGTGTAGCTTTTTATTAGTGAAATAATTTAAAAAATCAGCCCCCACGTTAAATTCACATATTTCTGTCCCGTGGGAATTTTGTATTTTTCCGGAAAAAAAGTAGTATGTAAATCAGGGATAATGTAGCTTTCAAGTAGTAAATTTTTTTTTTAAATCAACCCCAAAGTTGAATTTACTTATTTCGATCCCGCGGGATATTTGCATTTTCCCGTAGAAAAGTAGCCTATGTCAATCAAGGATACTGTAGCTTACTATTGGTGAAAGAATTTTAAAAATCAGCCCCAAAGTTGAAGTTTTTCTATCCCGTGGGAATTTTGTGTTTTCCCGAAGAAAATGTAGCCTATGTCAATTTGGGATAGTCATATCATATCATATGAAAGAATTTTTAAAATCAGCGCCAAAGTTAAATTTACTAATTTCTATCCCGTGGAAATTTTGCATTTTCCCTAGAAAAATGTACCTTGTGTCAAATAAGGATACGTAGCTTACTATTAGTGAAAGAAATTTTAAAATCAGCCCCAAAATTGAATTAAAATTTTTCTATCCCGTGGGAATTTTGTATTTTCCCGAAGAAAAAGTAGCTTGTGTCCATTGGGGATAGTCGTATCATATTATATTAAAGAATTTTTAAAATCAGTGCCAAAATTGAATTTACTTATTTCAATCCCTTGGGAATTTTGCGTTTTCCCCTGTGTAAATCAAGTATACTGTAGCTTACTATAATATTGAGAAAGATTTTTTAAAATCAGCCCCAAAGTTGAATTCAGATTTTTCTATCCCGTGGGAATTTTATATTTTCCCGAATAAAAGGTAGCCTCCCTCTGTCAATCGGCGATAGTCATATCACATAATATGTAAGAATTGTTAAAATCAGCCCCGAAATTAAATTAATTTATTTCTATCCCGTGGGAATTTTGCATTTTCCCGGGAAAAATATACCCTGTATCAATCAAAGATACTGTAGCTTACTATTGGTGAAAGAATTTTTAAAATCGGCTCAATAGTTTCAGAGATTCCGCTACAAACAAATAAACAAAGAAAGTTTAGATATTTCCCTATCCCGTGGGAATTTCGAAAAATCCTTTCTTAGTGCACCTCTACAATACTCAAGGTACATGTGTGCCAAATTTCAAGTCTCTAGCTCCAGTAGTTTAGGCTGTGCGTTGTCTGTCAGTCAGTCAGTCACGGTACTGTTTTATAAGTATAGATATTAGTAAGAATCATAAAGATGCACTAAGGGATGGATGTTAGAAATTTCCACGGTATAGAAAGCTAGCCAATTTTTATTTTTCCACGGTTATTAAGTTGTACATGTACAGTGTGTACAGTACAGTCTAATTAGTTTAATTGAGTAAACATTGAGTAGGTGTAGGTAGGTACTCCTTAAAGGAATGACAAGCGCTGTTACAAGTTATTGCTTTCTTATAAGTTCAGGCGCGTGAGGCGCGATATGTCGCGAACTATACGCACATCAATGGGTTGGCATTGTGAGACTGAGAGTAAATCGCTATCATATTATCTGTTCAATTAACATTAACAAGCCACAACAAGCCATTAACGACTCGTGGTAGCTTAAGGCCGGCACTCACTGACGGCATGGCACGGCTTGGCACGGCAGGTTACATACGAATTTTACCGCAGCATCCCTCGGCACGTCGCGGCATCGTAGTATCGAAATAAAGTAACATGAATTCTAAATTCATTGAAATAAGATTCAAAATAACTTGACAGTAATAAAATCCTTTGCCGTGCCATGCCGTGCCATGTTGTCAGTGAGCGCCGGCCCTTAGTGGTTTGACCAACGGTCTCTCAAGGAGAGAGTCGTGGGTTCGAGCCCAGGCTCGCACCTCTGAGTTTTTCGAGATACCTATATGTGCGAAATTGCATTTGAAATTTACCATGAGCTTTCCGGTGAAGGGAAGCATCGTGAGGAAATCTGCACACGGCTGCGAAGAAATTCAATGGTGTGTGTGAAGCGAATGGCGCGTGGGAACTACGGCCCAAGCCCTTTCATTCTGAGAGGAGGCCTGTACCCTGCAGTGGGACTTATATAGTCTGGAAAGATGATGAGCATAACAATAACGGCTATAGCCTACCTACTAATAAGTATGTCAATATTCACTTCTTATACCTACCTACATGGCGCCACTGGCTTGTTGTTTGTTTGGTTGGAGTACCTATCCTCGACGTACCCGCTGTTTTACACCTCCCTTCCTGATTCCCATCGTTATACTGCTCTATGCTAGTATATTACTTACGTTATCTTTATCTTGTAAATAATGCGACCGTTCGCTCAATGCCGATTGCTAAGGAATAGAATTTGCTTTCGTCGGCTTTTCTTCCGAATAAATACAATTTAGGGCGATTCAAGACCTCAGAACAAGAACCAGTGAGCTACATCTTCGACTTACAGACACAGAAATAAAAAACAAGACTACTTAAATAATCTGTGTAGGTATTGTTAGGTTACTGACCCCAGTAGAGGCGGGAGGCGCCGCGGAAGAAACGTGGGATGTAGTTCTCCAGCGCCAGCAACGTCGCGTTCATCTCCTCCAGTACGCCCACCACGGCGTATTGCTGTTCCACCACTCGCTTCGCTCGTTGAAGCGCCTCCAAACTGTTGAATGGCCTGTAAAAAGAACAAGACATTAGATTTTTGCTAATTTTCCTTTCGATATTTTAAACAAATATCATCAGTGAGCGGTTAGTTCCGAAGGAGTGTTGATGTTTCTCGATGAGAACTGAACATAGATGGCGCTGTATCACTGCAAAAGTGATGATGGCAGGCTGGAATGTATGATGCATAGGAAAACTTTGTATCTAAACTCCTGTCCAGTGGTGATGTAGGGGAATAGCACGCGGCACGGAATGGCGAGGACCTGGGTTAGATTCCCAGCATTGGTCTTTTTTCTGGGGTTTTTTCTGTGCATCTATGTTTCAGTTTGTATTTAGTATGAAATAAATATCATCAAATACTTTAATCGGAATGATGGCTTTAAGCTTCATGGAGGAGTATGTGTAGGCGTCGGGGCGAACTAGTATCGTCGAAAATTGACAGTATTGTGTGTCGGTGTGATAGGGCGCCGGTGCAAAGTTGTGGCGACCTTATATTATGTAGATTGTATTTAAACATTAATTGTTTATTTTGAACGTAGTGTAATCGTAGTTCGAGCCCTCTGCTGTTATGTTATTATTTATAATATTAAGTAAGCCGTTCGGCGCGATGCGCGCGCGCAGCCATTTCGACCGGTCCTTACGTTCGGCTATCATCAGCGTCTGCCGCGCACTGCGCAGGCGCCGAGCGCGCCTTCGTGTGTTTTCGGTTTGGCCAGGGAGTTGCGCATAGAGTAACTTATATTATGGGGTAATAGAGTCATCAGCTTTATCGCCGATCAGCGCCATCTCGTGAAACCGGAAGAAATTACATTTTTCTATATCTATAACTACAGTTACCTATACGTGCCTGTATATACGTCTTTTATGATTTAATTTTTATTGTAAATTTTTTTAACTAAAATAGGCATAAATAAAACAACACATCTAACTACTTTAATATTTATTTACATTTAATATAATAACACAAGGCAAAGGTCGATAGGCGAAGAAATCGGTGTGTCCGGAAAACGAGGCGATGGGTCAGAGTGTATGGGGCGGGCGGAGAGATCGGAGTCCTAAATTCAATGCACAGGTCAGCGAGGGTATAGATAAATCGGCGTCCAGGTGAAAAAGCAAGGTCGTTAAATAGAAAAATCCACAAGAAAAAACAAAATACCACATTCGCGTCACGTAACGTAGACGGAATTGACAATTAGCCATGATGCTGCCGCTATGTCAACATACGTTCCGTTCCTCCCAGTTTCTGCATATTTAAATGAATTTACTATGTATTAAAGGAAACAAAAGAATTTAAAG
The DNA here is from genome assembly GCA_947563465.1 of Archips xylosteana. Taxonomy (NCBI): domain Eukaryota; kingdom Metazoa; phylum Arthropoda; class Insecta; order Lepidoptera; family Tortricidae; genus Archips; species Archips xylosteana. The sequence goes on along the minus strand of OX387353.1, from coordinate 14,302,746 downwards.
TAACAAAAAATAATTAAATATGCGATACAATGTGTTCTGTAAATTCAGTTTATCTATTATATTTAAGTTTTGAAAATAATACTGAAATAAGTAATTGCGTCAAACGTCTCGCAAACGTTCCGTTCCTCCTAGTTTCTGCATATTTAAATGAATTTACTATGTATTAAAGGAAACAAAAGAATTTAAAGTAACAAAAAATAATTAAATATGCGATACAATGTGTTCTGTAAATTCAGTTTATCTATTATTTTTAAGTTTTGAAAATAATACTGAAATAAGGAATTGCGTCAAACGTCTCGCAAATTTGTCGCTAACGCCGTCTAGCGATATAGGAAACTACCAAAGAGAGCTAATCGGCCTCCATAGAAAACGTCAAAGTATAGAAGTGAAACGACCCTTTTTACCACTGTCGATGCAGGACGCCGCGCTCGCGCGCCCCTCGACCTAACGGTTTACTCGCTACGCTACGATCGCTTTATTTTGGTTTGCTTTAGCGCCGCCTTAGTAGTAATATTAGTTTGAGTGTTTTTAGTTAAGACTTTTGTTGCTTTTGCTAAGCTTTTCTAGTACTGTGCTTATTCTTCATCTGTATCTTCAATTTGTGTTCTTAACGCTTATTTCTTCTGTAAATCTTCCGTCTGATTTCTATTGACAATTATAATTAGTATATGTGGAACGTGTTAGTTTCCTTTCTCTCTGGCTAGCGCGTACCCATAAAGTAAAGATCAAGCGCGGGTAGTTTAAAAAACTCTCGCAGTTAAACGAATACCTATAACCTATACTTCAGTTTACTTGCAACGTGGCTGAAGTCGAGGTAATTTTAGCTAGGTATAGTTGGTGACTGTGGTATTAATTTTAGCTAATAAGTATACCTATTATTTAGCTCAAAGTCAAAGTCAAAATATTTTTATTGAATTTGGGCTATAACAAGCACTTATGAAGGTCGAAAAATCTACCACCGGTTGGGAAAACCCTGTTGAGAAGAATCCGGCAAGAAACTCAACAAAGCAAATTTTTTCAAAGAGATTTACCTAAATCTAAAACGTAGTGGTTATATTCTCTTTGAGATCTACAATGAGCACGTATGTCATGCCATATCTACATGAGCTTTAAAGCGAAGGAAAACGTCGTCAGGAATCTGCATACACCTGCGAAGGAATTCAATGGTGTATGTGAAGCTCCCAATTCACACTGGGCCCGCGTGGGAACTACTGACTGTCGGCGGCTGGTGGTGGGGCTGACTGAGAGGAGGCCTGTGTCTTGCAGTGGGACGTATATAAGCTGGGATGATGATGATTATGATGAGATCTACAATGTCATTAAATAACATAACGCCAATGCGGATCGGAATTGTTTTCAATTATCCTTGTCCATGATATAATTATTGTTTTATAGTAAGTACGCTTTAGATATTAAAGTTATCTTGGAGATGGATTTGAATTTTGTATCCTATGCAATTTCCCAGCACCGAATTTTAGGTTTTAGCCAGCCTGTAAGATGGGACTTTTAGCTTCCCTGTCTTTCTAGTAGCCATTTTGGCTTAGCGACGTTAGTGGGAAAAACAAAATTTTTTTTTCATCACGCAAGATTATTTCAAATAAATAAAACGTACCTACATATTTCTTAAAAAATAATAAATAAATCGCTCTAATAACCCTCTTTTGTAAAATAAAGATTGACGCCATGTCAGCAGCAGATCCCCATAAAATAAGGGCGTATGAAATGATGCTATTAAAGTAAGCAAAATACACCAACCGTGCCGTGTCGCCACAACAGTAAGTATTAGCTGCCGTATTTTTCTACCAGCAAAAGGAGCAGAGCTCAACCTAATCGCGATTGATGTGGTGTGCGATTCCCACTGCAATGTAGAGTCAAGTGTTACTAAAAATACTGTCGATTTTACCAATTCAATACCTACTTTAACCGTTTATATATTTGAAGTCGAATTTGAAGGAAGCTTATTTATCAATGAAAATTTAATACAGGTTAGTCCATAATTTAATATAGATAGTTTGGCACGTCTAGGCCCATGCAGACATGGCAAAGCTATTTACATGTACTAAAGTGGATAAAGTGTTTCACTGTCTCAATCTCTTCCGAAACCATCAAAATCCATTTTGAGTTTAGAAATATCAGTTTATCGTCTGAGGATTGTAGGTAGTAGGTACTTATGAAAAAAATGCCAAGCAGATGAGTCGCGTAGTGTCACTTTTTATCGGGGTGCTAATAAAATGTCATGGACATTTTTTATCGACCACGTTGACGGTCGTTAACTCGTTAAAATGACACGGTCCAGCGCCTCTTTTACAATATTTAAAGAAAAAACACAATACGGTAACAACGATCCCCTGCAGGTTTCCCGATCGTGCGCTCGGAACTACTAATCAAAATTTTACTAAAGATTTTTTATGTGATGCTAAGTAAATATGTGGGCGTCCATTTACAGTGCCACCTACATTGACTATTCGTATAGTTGTGTATATCTTCGTTTTTCTCCACTCCACGGCACCGAGGAAATATACCTAATCTGAATAATGCAGAATTTTGGACTGCGAAAAGCAAGTTTTCTTCTTTTCCATACATTAATTATGTACACGATAATTTTTAATCGATGATCAGAAACCAATTTTCTTGATCAGTATCACGTTTCAGTCGCAGTTAGGTACAGTCAAGTGTAAAAATATGGGTGCACACAACTTGCTCATAAATAGACATCGGATTATATGCACTATCAAAATGTCAAAATATGCATGCAAATATGCACTAAAAAAGGACGAAATATGCACGAAATATGCACAATCAAAAAACCATTTATTATTAGAACTTATGATTATTTTCACAATAACATATTTTTCCATCTTTTCTGCAGCAAACTTGTGACGACTGTCATTCACTTAATATTAATTTATACGCTGAAAATTACCTTTCGACGTCAACTGACGTTACCAGACAGAACTTGAAGTTTGGCGCCATTTCTGCAGTCTTCTTCAGGCAGAGTTTGTTCGGTGCCGTTGATAAATGCATCAACTTACGTCATAATACAACACGCCTAACAAGAATATAACTACTGAAATAAGCACTGTCAGTGAAAAAGTACCAAAATATGCAATAACGCTATAAAAATAGAATTATATGCATTTGCATATGCAAACATGCAAATGCATATAATCCGATGTCTACTCATAAATATGTCCCGTAGCTCTTATGACGTCGAATTAAGGTATAGGTATATAACGATGGGACGATTAAATCGATACTTATTTTTGCACTTGACCGTACATGGAACAAAACGTCTAATTTTTAAATAATGATAATTAAGAAAATCACTTTCTAATTAAAATCATCGTCGCCCTACACATGATTTTTAGTCTATTAGCTTAAAACCTAGCTCTTTGACAAGTCAGTTTCTTAAACAAACTTTGACGTGAGACCTGTCGAATTCCCCGCCAAAGCAATGACACTTGTCTTGACGAAACTACTTGACTTCAACAAATGTGGGATGACCATGCATTCGGTGGATGAAGGAAGTTTTAACAATAAAGTTTTTTTTAAGAAAACAGAGACTTCATTGCTTTTAGACCTCTTCTATTAAATTCCATTTTGGCTAGGGATCAATATTTTCTAACTCCTGATCACCGATTAAAAATCTATCGTGTATATCATATTTTTATTCTTTTAAATATATTTATTATATTACTTGTTCGTTTCGGTGTGATATGTGCTTTCAACAAGAAAACCATTTTTTTCTACCGCCATCTTACACCGTTAGACAAATTCTGATTTGGGACTGAAACCAGGATCAAGACAGAAATCAGGAGGAAAAGAACTTCATTGAAATTGGTATTTTAACGCATACTAATTACAGCTATTTAGTATCGATGGTAACAAGGTAAAGAGGTAAAACTTGTTCCAATGTATGTAGCTAAATCGATTTAAAGAATCTGTCACAGATGAAAAATTTCACTATGTATTCCAAATTAATATAGGCTACTTTTTAACTCGAGAAGTAGGTACAAGGATCCCACAGAACACGGGTGAATGTTACGAGCAACAGATACTTAGTATTCGTATGTCTTTTGCCTCAGTATAAGGCCATCTCAACCAAATATACTACTGGTAAACAGAATAGATTCAGCAGTGGACATCCTCGATCTAAAAGAAAATGACTGATCTCTTCTTTCTTTAAATGAGATTGAAAAGGAACACTTACGTGCACTGCGCTTCGTGGCCGCAAAAGAACAGCGTCTGCCGGCGGTGGTCGCCGATGCCTTCGTGCGTCTCACCCTCCACGTAGCGACACTCGCGGTCGCCGCTCAACACGCACGTCTCGAAGTTCTGAAACATACATTAACAGTGGTGAGAATGACAAACGAGCAAGCGAGATCAAAAAGTAAACAAATTCAACAGCGTTCGTTTTTCGCAACTTTGCAAATAAATTATTTTCGTTCTTCGCCGCTTATACTTATTAAAAAGAGCGAAAATAATTATTATTTAATATTTATTATTTGCTGAGTTGCGTGTTAAAAGCGCTGATGTAATTTTTCACTTTAAATCATATCGCAAGGAAGTATACACCTAAAAATTATATAAATGGCAAAAATAAGATGACTAAATGTGCATTTTACTTTCTGAAACGTTTTTATTAAAACAGCAACATTGAAACGCGATTAATCTTGAGATACTTCGACTCAATTCAGGGCCTGCCGTCGGCTGCGTATCGTAACTATCGTAACACAGAATCCCCTAGGCGACCAGATGATATTGGATAAAGATTTCTATCTCACGCAGTTTAATGTACATCAGCCATTGTTGTACAGCACAATTATGCAAATGGATGGGTACTATGAATTTTCATATTGGCAAGCGGTAAAAAACAACAACATAATTTAAATTCTAATTAAAATGTTACAGTTTTTGCTGGAGGCAAACTAATTTATTTTTTGCACGTTAACTGCCGCAAACATCGTTAGAACAGCTAACTTGATACTAGCTGTAACCTATGGCGTGGCCCTGTGTAACAATAGGCTAATAATTAACGCGGAAAAATCTGCGCTGAGACATCGCAATTGCCGATACCATTAATTTCCATATTACGCTGGTGTGAACAGTCAGCGGTCGCTGCAGGCGTTGGACAACAACAATGTCGATAGGTTGTTAGTCCCAGTTCATTGTACCGTTTTACAATTAGGGGCACGACCACACGCCGTAAGACAATTTGCCTGAACAGATGCAAACAATCCAAAATTCCTTCCACAGTCCACGTGCCGCTCGATTTGAATGTGATTTTAAATGCACCTATCCGATGAAGCGTCTCGACAAATAATGAAGGTTGTTAACGTTCTCGTTCGAAATCCAAATTAATTTCTTTTGTCGTTTCATTAAAACTCCATCCCGCAGTTGAGAGTATTTTAATGATGCTTGTCTACTCGTACTTATCTACTTGTCCTGCTTTCATTGTTATGCAACATGCGGTTAAATAGATTTACGTGTTATTATGTATGTACGACCGCAGCTATCTAAACATCTGCATCTCGATGTGGAACTTCGCCATCTACGATTTTTCAATCAGCAGTCTATAATGGGGATCTTTTATTGAAACGCCGCTGCTTATATTTAATCAAGTTAGAAGCCTCTCAACTATGTATATCGTTTATTATCTGTCAATTCTATTATTAAATAGACTCTGTAAACGTTGCCCTCATTTTAGAAGAATTTATTGGCACTTAGATGAAAGCGCGTCGATCTGTTCGTGATTATTGATTTTTCGTGCAGCGGCAGTAGCGGGCGCGTCACAATCGTAGGTCGTGACAGATCACTTTTGACCGTATAACGGCCCGCTATACGAGGTTAGAAAAAATGGATCATCAAAATGTCTGGATACTGAGTCTCAATACCTACTCCACTCCATAGCTATAGCTTATTAAGTAGATCGTCTAAAAATTGTTGTTTTTGAGATTATATTATGTAGTTAAGCAATAAGCAAAAACAAACTAAGTATTAGATGATTCCTTGACGCCTGCGAATTACACGCTTTTTGTGGGGATCGAGTAGGAGTGCGCCGGCGCAGTTAACGGGCGCGCACGTGACCGATTGTCCGGCGATTCATCGCGAATCGAGCGCCGATACAAGCTAGCTAATGAACAGGTAAAGGAATGAACGTCGAGTGTTTCTAATGATGGAGGGCGGACATCTTTGCTGTGATGGGCTCACGATTCATAAAGTGCACCGGTTCACGATTTGATTGTGTATAATTTTTGCGCATTCATTCCGTATTATATAGGTACCTAAGTAGGTAGTCTATTTTTTCGCTTGACTTTCCTGCGAAACTCTTTTTATCGTTTTCATCCAAATAAAGCATAGCACGTCGTAGCAGATTGCTACAGAACAGTCTGATGCTTAGGTCTATTAGGACTATTAGTATCAGAAGCAGTCAGGAAAGTCGCCGATTGAATTACTAAGTATATTATTCATATTTTTTTATTACTTACATTTTTTTTTTCTTTATTAAGGTTCACCAACAATAGTTTACAACAATACATTGTGTAGGTTCTACTAGTTTAATAGACCTTACATTTACGAATGTTGTATGTTGATGTTGATGTTACGTTGTAACTGTTATAATGTTAGGACACGGACCAACCACCCAACACCACTGGTTGGTCTGTGTGTTAGAAGAACGGATTGTTAATTAAAAGATGTGACCGTTCAGGTTGAGTACCTTTATTGCACTAAAAAATAGGTATATAAAAATAACATATTTTACGTATACATGTAAACGGTGTGACGTACACAGCGGGTGCAGCGTCAGCTTAACATTAATGTCGAGCGTGCTCGTACACATTGCATATATTTTTACAGAATGAACTTATATAGAATATTGTAACTATTACTTAAAGGTAAACTCAGCATGCAAAACTTACACTAACTGTATTGTGCAGGGATAAAGTAGAAATAGTCGTAGGAGTTAACTAATACTATATATGATAAATAAATGTATAGACATTATTAAAAAAAAAGGAAACAGTGTCATTATGGCAATAATTGAGCTGAATTAGGTTTGGTTGCGCTCTCTAAGAATTCTCACTAATTTACCAGGCGGATCGAAATGTATATCAAGGTCGATGCATTCATTGGCTATCCGACACATTCGGCTTATTGGGGAGTTTCTTCCTGCTACAGAACTTCTCATTGGTGGGCATAAAGGAGTACAAAGATTACGAGGGACCCGATGAGGGGCACGGAAACGCAGGAGACCCAACAACTGTGAGCAATCTATTTTATGGTGCAAAATTTTGTGTAGGAACAGACCATCCAATAACGTTCTACGTGCCTCAAGCGAATCCATATTAAAGTAGTTTAATTTTCGCCTATAAGACGTTCTCCTTTTCGCCAAATATTTGATACGTCCATGGTAAACCATATGTCGAAGAAAACGCTTTTGTATGCGCTCCAGTCTCAGTGAATGGGTAGCATAATGTGGACGCCAGACTACGCTACAATATTCTAGGATACTTCTCACAAGGCCATTATAGATAAGTATTTTAGACTTGCTACTCTTGAATGATTTAGTATTTCTAATCACAAAACCCAATACTCTGGATGCCCTTTTATTAATATTCTCGATGTGCGGAACAAAGGTAAGTTTACCATCCAGCATTACCCCGAGATCACGAATGGAGTCTACTTCATTGAGTACATGACCATCAATGTTGTATGTGGATGGGATCACAGTACGTTTACGTGTAAACTTTATGTGAACACATTTATTTGGATTTAGATTCATATCATTATATTCACATCAACAGTTATGTCTTTTGGTGTTTCCAGTTTGGAAGGAGATTTCTCAAAGTGTTGGACCCTTACCTTCTTCAGCCAAGCTGGGTCGGGCAGCGGCAGATCAGGGAACGCTCGCTTCCTCTCCACGTAGTACCACGGCGCGCGCACATAGTAATACCACGATATCACGCGCTCCACCGGGTCGCGGACGACGTTCACGTAGATTGGAGATGGATAGCCGTACCTGGAATGGGTAAACACTAAATTTTACCGACTGTAAATTTACAAGGGAGCAGGTTGATTTATGTTTAAGGACAGTTTGTCACGTTTACCGAAATATATTGTGTAAATTAAGCTACGTCGACTCAAGTCGCATTAAATCAGCTCTGCAAAGACGGAATTGGTAAATTTGACCAGATTTATCTCTTCACAACTAAGCATCACTTAGTAAAATAAATCAGGACTACATCAACGTCCATGGAAGTTACTAGTAGTACCTAGATTTAAGAGATACTCGTAGATGAATAATCTCTATGTACGACATTTTTAGGGTAGGTAAGTATTTAATTATGTCACTGTCTTAAATTAACGAAAATAAAACATTAGGAAGCTACCATGTTAAATGTACTAAGTACATCTTAATGCTCTCTCCATTAATTAATAGCTAACGGATTGTGCTTTTATCTTCAGCTTAGGATAGAATATGCTATTTATAACACGGATGCATCTACTTTATCGCATTGAATTCCTTGAATCCTAAGTATTTCCACGTGCCCGGAATACTGAACTAAATAAGATATTCCGCTTATGCTTATCTTAAAAATAAAGATTAGTGGATAGTTTAGCCGCCTCGGTCGAGCAAAGAATAACAATGGGTTTGCAGCGTGAACTCGTTTTAGGCAGTCGCAAGCGAGCCTAATCTACCGCAAAATTACGCTGTTGGAAGCTGATATTTCACGGTTCCAGAAGCTTCATTTCACGACAAATTATTTCACCGTTATTCATTGACTTTGAATTCACTCAAGTTCAGAGTTTATTACTTTAGATTAAGAACAGTTAACTGGTAAAACTGTTAGGGTTTGATTCTTGGTAATGACGACAAAAAAGCAAAAGATTTTCCTCTAAAAATATGAGTCAACGTAAACAATAGAGCGATGCAAGTGGCATTAACACGTGCCAATAGGTCCGACGTGTAATTACGGCCCGAGAAGTCCAGGCCTAATCACCGGACTAACAATTAGTGTCCGGTTGATACATTAATCACGTTAGGTATTTAATGCCCGATACAGGCAACACCGTAATGATTGATGTCCGAGAGTCTTTCTTCTGTATTTGCCGTATAATTGCGATAAATGGAACAGTGAGCTGAATACTTCGCTTTGAACTTTGACGTGTGGATTGTTACAGATATACCTAATGCCTCTTGATGTGTATTATTATTTTCTCCATTGTATGGTCCAGAGCAGTCAAATGTAAATGTGAATGATCTAATTATGCTAAAATGGGATGGATTTTGAGCTTCAATCTTTGATGGTTTCGATAGAAAACGAAAATAAACGTGTAAGATTTTTTTTTGTTTCTACATTACAAATTATCCGATTTTCAATCTCAATGACTTAGGTACTTAGATAGTACTTACCTATCTCACAATGATTCATACCTTTTCACAGTTTATTAGCTTAAATTTCAATTTATAATCTCAGAATCTCATGAATTCTTAAGCACGACCAACTTATAGGTAAGTACTTTCATAATACCTATAAGTACGTTAAAACTTTATTCACTTCACGTCTCACGGCTAATTGAGTGCTAATAAGTTTGTAAGAGAATTTTGATTAGATAACTGTAATGCCATTTAGACTCATTATCGTGTCTAACGTTTAAATCATATTGGCCATAAATATCAGCGAAAGGCGGATAATCTTATTGGGTATTTATAGAATATAGCTAAATAAAGCCTAGGTATTCATTTCTTTACCAAGTGTTCATCCAAGATCATTCAAGAATTTGTAAGATATTTCCGGTGTAACTAACATCTATCTACAGGCTGTAAAATTGCTGAAGATTAAAGAATCTACGGAATCATTTTTTTTGAACTGACGTTGTGTAAATAGCGCTTTCGTCGGTTCTACCTTAGGTAGGGTAGATAGGGAATAGGGATTCCCTCCTCCATTACGTGGATAGATTAACAAACCTAGTGAAGTTGGTATAGCAGACGTGTTTGATGTAGGAGGCGGGCGGCGCGTGCGCAGTGACGACACTTGCGAGAATTTGCTGCTCCGCTGGCGCCAGCCGGATCATCTCGACGCGCTGAACTGCGTCGCGGTGGAAACCTGGTCAAGAGAGTATGAGTATGAGAATGAATATAACTACCATGATGGACTACTACACTGAGAGCACATCTGCTACCACAGAAGTAATAATAAGAGTAATAGAAATATTATTGTCTGTATTTCCTACTAGAAGGTCACCACTATTTCAGCTGTCCTACTACTAACGTGCACACATTTTTTGTGTTTTCATAGGTTTTACTAAATTACGGTATTCAATATTGAAATGTTAGATTGTTTATTGAATGTTAGAGTAGATCAGATACAGATCTAATCCTTTTTAAATTGCAAACTCTACAATAGTCTATTTTTCAAGCAAATCTTGAGTAAATTAACTTCTAATTTATTGAATCAGGCGTTACTTTACGGAGGTCCATATTAATGAACTGTACCTCTACCATGAGTTTACACTAGTTCGCAGTGACCGTACTCGCTAGCGACGGCGTAAATGATTTGTATGGAGAATTGTACTTCCGTAAGTGACCGCTAGAGGCGCTGTACAATTCTCCATACAAATAATTTACGCCGTCGCTAGCGAGTATGGTCACGTAAACTAGTGTAAACTTATGGTAGAGGTACTGAAACAATTACTTTGCTCCCCCGCGACCTTAAGATAGTTACGTTTATGTAAGAAATGCGTGTTCATGCAGTTCCTCCACCTCCACACTGTACGAACACACATAAATCACAAAAACCCAACTATAGATAGATAGTGGTACATGTGATAGTTGGGTGTTTGTACAGTGTGGAGGTGGAGGAACTTCATGAACACGCATTTCTTACATAAACGTAACTATCGTAAGGTCGTGAGTGAGCAAAGTAATTGTTTCAGTTCATTAAATTAACTTCGTTACAGACTGAGCCAGGAAAATAAATGATTGTCTTTTTATCCATATAGGCGCCTCGCGGTTTTAGCACGCGTGACATTTTCATTCTTTTATTAGTTCTTTGCATGTCATTGACACCAATTGGGCTCACTAATCTAGCTCTGTTTCATCGCGGTATGGTATACATAATAGGTGAAAACTCTTGGGATATCTAGATAATTATGACATACTTAGTAACTTAACTATTTGAGAACAAAACAAAAAAAATAACACAATTTAGTATTGATGCATTTAGTATAAACCGGTAGGAAACTGGACCAGTAAACTATTGGTATTGTTAAGATCGCGCAAGAAACGCCGAAAAATAACAATCTTAGGTACGTTGCACGCTGACGACCACTTTTTATTACTAGTTGATTTTTTATTCTTTGTGACATCGGCCACAGTAATAAGTACACATTCTGTGAAAGTTTAAAGACTGTATCTTCAGCGGTTTGCTGGTCTTGTGACGGATAGAGAAAGACGCACGAACAAAAGCAACAGGGTTAAGTAGGTACATTTGGGACCTTTAGGTACGAAACCCTAAGTGCCGTGACTAGTTTCATGACGCTGTTCTTATGCGATACTATGTCGTTCTTAAATATTTGTTCACATAACAGAGAGACCAAGATAGATTACTGCTATCTTCACCAAATTATGCTGAGGTGACATTGCATTGGGTATCCGTCATGATTGATGATATATTCCGCCTGAGAAAAATCTCTGTACTAAATAGAACATTTACTTCGTTAACACTTTGCTTTCTAATATAATATCAGGCTTATGAATCATAACCATAAGCTAAGATAGCAAATAGGCTAACAGTAACCCTAGTATTAGAACCCTAGTATTAATCTTAATAGCATAAGCACGCCAATTAGGCAAAACATTTTAGGAAATAGACCTATAAGCGATGTTGAGGAGTTTTAGAAGAAGATATGATCCTCGGGCAATTTTGTTACTAGTATTAATGACAGTAAATACCACCTACGTGTATTAAGTGAATGTTGTTTGGCAGAACCCGTAATCAGCATATCAGATGGGACAGGCCATAGTAACTACTTCGTGTGGGGCCTATTGCTTTTTATGAATTTCCTGTAACTCGCTCAGGGCGCGTATTATTATAAAAGTTTTTATATTTAGAAAAGTACAAGGTTTGCATGCTTTATCAGAGCTAATTAATTTATGTGTGGGCTATATTAATTTAGCAGAATAAGGCTAAACACTGAACATTCTTAAACACCATTTCAAGTATTTACGTTGGTACTTTGCGATCTATTGAATCAGGTACTTAACATTTTGATTTAATAGTTTTTTTCTGAATTTTATTTAATTTCGAACAGACATTGATTTATCCTACGTGAACAAAACACAACGCGAGCTTTAAGAGTCTAGTGCAATGTCACTAAGTTTTTATACGTCCCGACGTCCAAGGTTCAATATTTTATTTTTTTATATACCTAGTAATCCTTTTTTAGTAGGCACCTACCCAACTGTCTCGAAATTGAAGTTTTCGCTGTTCTTTTTATAGTTGTGTATCATATAACTACCTACTCCAAAACTACTAAATCATTCCTATAATTCTTCCAGTTAGCAATAGAAAGCTATACTATCCCGATAAAGACTAAATTTTATCTCGTGAAAGTTCAACACATTCCCGTAACAACTCGCTTCCTTTTTAGCATTTTTGACATTTATTCTCAAGGTAATTTCAATCAATGTCAGTATTGTTTTAAGGAATAAATTTGATCGAAAAATAATTAAATTGGCAACCACAATTGCACAAAGCATACGAGTGGGTGCAAATGTAGTCGCGTGCGACTAAACATTTTGATAAGTCAAATTAAATTACCTTCATTACAGGAAAACATCCAGCGTCCAATGGAGGGCAATAGAATAAAGTGGAACCACAAATCAGTAGTGGTAGTAAACTGGTTAAACTATGTTTGAGGGTGTCCATTAGGATGTCAGCAAAATAAGTGGACTGTATAAGATGAACCGGTACATTTTAATTTAGATAAAGTCATAGGTAGATAGAGTATCGACTTGCACTTTTCCGGAGTCAGATTTTTTAACCACTGTCTTAAAGCTTCAGCATTATTAAACTTACCGAATTGGTTCTTCAAGGACAGCCTCCGCAGAAGTTCCATGAAGGTTTGGCTGCCGACCTTAGGCACGCGGTTGAAAAACAACAGTTCGATACCGGCGCGCGCTGTGTTGTTCAGCTCCCATGGTTCCGGCACCAGCGTCTCTTCCAGAAATTGGTGTTCCAGCTCTTCTTGTGATTCTTCGGGCTGCGCCTCCAGAGTCCGCTGGGGCTTGCTGCGTTCCTGGTAATGAAAGACATGAAAACAAGTTTGAAGCATATAAAATAGTAGTCAATATTTTATGAAGGTAAATTAAGAACTCTTGTGAACATACGTAATGGCTAAGCCAATCAATTTAGTTTGATACAATGATACGATAGATTATAGTTAGTCTTGAACCAGAACCAGAACAGTAGTAGGTACTGAACTATGTGCATGTAGTGAAACTTAAATTGTAGAAGATAGCAAATAAACCGATATTATTAGGTCATTATCACCTGACATAAAAACTTTTGAATTAACATCCAGAGATAATTGATAGTTAATCGGAAGTCATATGGTAGCAGCTTATATTAAGTACCTTAGTTTTGCAGTTACTTTGAATTTGAAATTATTGAATCAAATTCCTTGCCCATTTTGACTAGTCTATTGCAATAAAACCTTTCTAACGAAAATCTTTGGACTATACATATAACTAGTTAGTATTTTTACCTTGCTTTTTACGCTACGAACCATACACCACAGTTACGTCTGTGCAACACATACGAAATTAATATTCAGAAACTTCCTCCTCTTCCAAAACTATAATATCACACAGGCATATCTGCCACAAACATTACATATATGTTTGTGGCAGATAATGGCTGTGTGATTGATTACATATAAATCGGTCTCTAACAAATGCGAAAATTTGACCGTTCCGTATGATTATGTTTGTACACCGAAACATGCTCTTTGTATTTTGTAATAAAACTACCACTCGTTAGTTCAATATTTAAACTTCTACAATCGTTATAAGTTTATATACCTCGATCTATTTTTTTCACTTTCTATTTATTATTATAAAATGTAGAGTGCAAAGAGTTTTAAATGCAACTTATAACATTATTCGTTCATATTTTGAAAGCTCTGGTAGAGCCCGCTTTGCATAAAACGAACACCTTTAGCGTAGGTAGGGATAATGCGACCTAACTTATCTTAATTATTCTCATTACAGCCAGTGTATTATTATGGGAATAAGTTATGAGTTATTATGAAAGGAACTTACTGCGCCAGTGTGCCTGCGGATCGCCTCCAGGGCTTCTTTGTACTCCTGCGCCGACGCGTACGCATGCTCCGTGCGGTCCGTCTGTATTCCTGGAGCAAAAAAAACTGTCAGAGTATGCTAAAAAAACAATAAAAGGGATAACGTGTCATGAATAATGACAAGTCAGAGAACTTAATGCTCATACGCACGTTACACCTTTGAGTTATTATGAATAGTATGATGAGGAGTTATGTTAGGCATAAAGTTTTTATTCTCATTACGCCTTTTACATTGAATTTAAAAATTTAAATGTATTCTTTAAAAGGTTATTTACCAGTTTTCTAAATATTGTTTACTTTAGGTTCATGATAATAAATGGAAGCAAACTGTTCATATTATCAAAGAACATATTTTTGCCGCAACTGTACCTGTCTATTTTTTTTCTAATGATGTATCCAATTTAATTCCTATCTAATCTATGCCATACCAATATGTTATTTAGAGGCGCCTAAAAGATTAAAAGTCCACAAGATGTACCTACTTTTTTGGTCAGAGAATAATATTGATGAATTCAAAATGAAATTAGCATTAATGTATACTTAACGTAATGACTTCCTTTTTATATTTATGCGCAAAAACTATGAATGATTCAATGTATGCGTTTGAGATGTCATTGAACTGGAAACCATGTCGCATTATGAAATATTGTATCTATTTAAAACCCGTTGTGACTTCATTACAACAAATGTAATTAAGTGGACCAGTTTTTTTCGTACTGTGATTAGTGTGATTAAATGAACACATTACTTTTTCAAACAGACGTACTTGTTGATCAAATTCACCTTAGAATAGGTTGCTGACAAAAATATTGATAAATAAAATGGAATTTACACTTTTCAGTTGTAGTTCTTTTATTTGGGAACGTTATTGATGTTCATGTGTTTTGTAATTAAAAATGAGTCATATTTTGTAAAATACCTATGTATATTATTTTTACTTAACATTGTAAATAGAACCCTAGTCTAGAACTATGTAGTCGTCGTAGTTTTTGACATGATTGTGAAAAAAAAAAACACAAGAAAGCGTAACAATAAGTTCCGTACCCATCCTGTTATACTATGTAATCTTTATCGTTCGAGTTCCTAGTTCCCTTACAGTTTACAGTTACCCCGATCGACATAGCGATACTTCAGCGATGCAGCAAAGGCGATAAATTTCTCCGCCGCACGACGCCTGCGCATAGCACGAGGTGACCTACGACTCGCAAAATTGTCTCTCTCGAATCGGTAATGGACGGTTTGTCGCCCTCGTGACATAACTGTCGACTTGTAAACGACATGTAGATTGAGGTTGATGTCAGATGTGTTATGGGTATTTTATTGTAATCCACTGTCTTTTGATAATGTTCTGCTAGCATATACCTAAGGATTTATAATACTACTAATGTTTTGCCCCCGTGAAAAACAAAGGAAAAGGGCTGGCTTCTTATCCCGCGAGGATTGCGAAAAATCCACTCTTAGTGCGTCTCTGTTATTATTCTCGATAAACATGTGTGTAAAATTTGTTTGTTTAGCTACAATGTTTAGGGTTTGCGTTGTACCTATGTCAGCCACAACAACAATATTTTAACTCTTTATCTAAAAATTACCAGTTTTTCCTTTCATATGTGGGATATTAATTTGTGTTGGTAGTAGGCACTATTTCTGTCTAGACTTTGTGTCGACTTCGGTAAAAAAAACAGTAATTTAACAATCGGTATTCACACTTTCTAACCAGCCGTGAAACGAGGTAAAAAGCGAAAACAAACACGCAATCCGAAAAAGTCCGTAAAGTTCATTACTTAGTTAAAATCTTAATTGAGGGGAATCTTGGCCTCAAGTGAAACTGTAAGTGTGGAACCGGTAGTGTGGCGCGAGCGCAGCGTTTTGAACTGGATTGTCACCGGTCACCTGCTCCGTGGAAAGCGGCGGTCGCTGTGAGACCCGGACTTTCGCCAGAACAAAGCCTTTGATGATCCCCTTCGATACCGCGCTTAAATGGTCTCGACATTCCAGTTTTGTCACTAAAATTTTAATTCCAAAATTAATTGTACTTAAGTGCTTAGAATGTGAAGTTAGCTAATTAATGTGATGCGCTGTCTTTTGCTTTCATAAGTTTTATCTGTAACTAAATAAAAATATAAACAAATTTTGCTAATCTATTTAAATCTAACTATATGTAGGTACAGTCTATAGAAAAAAAACGAAGACAGAAAGGCACAAAACGTTAACGATTGGAGGTTAGGGACAAATATTCCTCGTATGGCGTAAAAGTGCAATAAGAAGGGTTTTTCGAAATTCCATTTGGATAGGGAATACAAAGATTTATATTTTTGATTCAAAATATTTTGATTCAAATTCGACTTGTTAGTAGGTAGTTATAATAACTATAGACTGCACCGATGGGACTGACCGCAGCACCCGGGTGAATATTCGAGTGTTTTGACCGCGCGATTAAACGTCATTACCATTCGACGATTATTACCACAACCGAAGGACGAATCGAGCGAAATTTCATCAAACTAGATTCAGCATCGGTACTGTCTTAAGTTTTCATAAAAAGTTAACCCTAACCATCATCCTTTTTAATAATTTCTGCTCAAATGGTAATGAAAAAAAAACCGCCGTAAAAACGCTGAATATTTACCCACCCATCTAACTAAACCGCTGGAGAAAGGGACTAAAAATTTATACAAGTATATGCTTGTAGGCCATAGGGAGCACTAATAAGGATATTTTCGTTATCCCGCGTGATCGGGAATAAAAGGAATATTTTTTTTCACGACACTGCTCGAAAATGTGGCCATAGATAACCTAAATCCAGTACACAAAACTGCCTATATATGTACATTTAACAGCTGATTCATTTATGGCGCGCAAACACGACAACAATGTTACACTAATCGAAAACAGGTCGTATCAGTATATGTATTTCATAATACGATACGACTTTTTCAAAGATAATTTCTGAATTTCATTCCCGGCGTGCTGAAACGACCAATCAAAAGTAATCGTCTGCTGCATGTGAAATTCAATTGACCAATGAGAATGCGTCATTCATGACTTTAATGAGGTGTTTTTTTTCCTTAAACGCATAATATGCACAAAATGCTTTAATTTTTTTAAGTATGGAAAACGCCACAGCATTAAACTTTTTAAGCGCTGCAAGGTTAAGGTTTTTATTTTTTAATTATGTGGTTTTTGATACTGGCCACTAGGCCGGTAAGGCGTCGTGACGGCGACTAAATCAAACATAGTTCGAGTTATGTGAGCGGCCGTAGCGGCCGCAACGGCCGCTCACATTAACTCTAACTATGTTTGATTAAGTTCCCGACCGACTGAAATGACGCAGAACACTAAAATCAGCTTTCCAGGGAAAAACATCACAATGAGTTTTAACAACTGCCCCCATGCAAACATTAACATAAACTTTAATTAAATATTTATTTTTATTATAAGAATCGTTTTTTATTTCCTCGCATTAGTCGTGAAAAGCACAATGTTTAGTCTCGGCCAAAAGTGCAATAGATGGACTCGTACTTTCGAGGGCCTCCGCTACGCGTCGGCCCTCAAACAAACTCGTCCATCTATTGCTTACTTTCCAGCCTCTACAACAATGTACTGTAATACGATCTAAATAAGTAGTCGATATATTATAGAGACTTGTTATTTGGCACATAATATATTCCTTGAGGGTTATAGAGACCCAAGAAGGGGATTTTTTGATATTCCCTCAGGATAGGGAATGAAAAGGGTTACTTTAAACATTAATCCACTGGCTGATATAGAGACTGTCTTGACATCTGATGCATTATATTCCATGAAGGTTTTTCGATATTCCCGCGGGATTTATGTTTATGTTTCAAATTGGCTCTAGTCCGATACGCACGTTGGCAGTTTTCTTAATAGTTTTTATCTCGAGATAATTGTTTATTATTGGTGAATGGTATAAAGTACTTTAAGTATTACAATTGTTAATTTTACTACCTATGTGAATGAAGTTACAATATAAAGTACCGCCAGTAAAAAGGGTGTTAAAATATCAGTTTTATTCATATCTTGCAAATATTTTAAGTTATCTTTTGTTTGTAAATGATCTTCTCGTAATAAATCCGTAGAGAATCGTATTGGAATGCATGTCTGTACCTAATGGAATGGAGCGTATAATAAATAAATTGAGATGATGCGAACACGGTTATTTTCAGGATATTTAAGATATTAAAGCATTAAAATTACTCCATTAGGGGGCGAAAGGCCGCTTAATAGCAGCAAGAAGTTGGACAAAAACCATCTGCTTACTATTAGAGCGTCCAATAAACTAATAAGCTTATTCCCAGCGCCACAGAAAGTACAAAGTCATTTCGCATGATAACGTCCGCCGAATAAAATAAATAAGACGGCATCTTTGATATATTCATAGGTGTAATAATGATATCGATGAGAAAAAGTATGACGAATCAGGTGTAGCGGGTCTTATCCGGTTGAGCATTCTTATTGTCAGTCGCCGCGAGAGCGACTCGCGTCTCCGCCCCGTCGAAATAATTGATAGATAAACGGCTCGCGCCAAATTATTTAGATGATTCCCAGTCAATAAATCAGTTGATTTAAATCGCCTCTATCTGTTGAATGCGCTCGTTCGCTGATTAACATTGATGATAAATGGGTATTATGGACAATGAGCATGACCCCGGTCACCCCGACAGTTAACTATGTAAGTACTAGACTTTAATAATTCAATGAGTTGTGACACATTACAATTAACGATAAATTGCATGTTCAATTTTAACCCCGGCTTGTTGCGTAACACGTAGAACAATAGAAACATTTGCAATCAAAATAAAATGTAGATTCTTGGGAAATTATGATGAATGTTGCGTGTTACTGCTAATGAAATTCATTTGCTGTTTAATGATTACACTTAGGGGGCTCGCGCCGCAAATCTTTTCCATCAAGACATAGCCGCAGGTAAGGATGACTCAAAGCACGAATGAGACGTGTGAAGTTCATAATGTTATAACTCACCACGTTCATGATTTGGGGATCTGAAGACCTTGTCTAAGATGTAATTATAATTACGTTCCTTAAAATAATATCTACCTACGCGAGAACAATATCTATTATACTTGGCTTCGTCCTCGAGATTAGCATATATGTACTTGTAGTAACGCGTAGCGAACACCATTCACACACTGTATTTGAGATACCCTCATTTTTTTTTTTTTTTTTTACGGTAGTTTGACATGTTTGCTGTATTACTTCAAACGGGAACATCTTCATTCGCGTTTTAGTGCTTCGCCATTCCACACGTTTCACTTTTAGGCCACCAGTGATAAGTGACTGAAAAATAAAAATGTCTAAAAGGAGTAGTGATGATCCTTACGTATATTTAAGAGCAAAGTTAAAAAAGTTGGAAAGAAAAGTGCTTCGCGGCGCTAGACGTACTATAGATTCCAGTTCATCGTTGGATTCCCCATCTCCTCCGCGCCGGTCGCGAACCAAAGGTTAGTAAAAAAAACATTAATTTACATACATACACACGTATAGGTAGTGTACTTTTGCTCAAACTCACTATATTAGATCGGTTTGGCGGGCAGTTCGAGGGGCTGCCTCCTACCCTTTTCTAATATTTTAATAATGCGGATAGCTTTCGGGGCTATCTCGTTATTACTATGGTAGGCCGTTTACGGTATACCTACGTGTTAATGAGCAAAAGACCTATAGCGCCCGGGTTTGCGTGCCTCTCTTTGGAGTTGTTACTACTCGTTTCGTGGCGCTATAGGTAGTATGCATCTGGGTTTGCGTGCTTCTCTCTGGAGTCGTCACTACCCATTTTATATTTAATGATGCTATACATATACACCACATACCTGGGTTTGCGTGCTTCTCTTTGGAGTTGTCACTACCCGTATTATATTTGATGGTGCTATAAATATCAGATTTAATGGTGCTATACACATAAACTGCATACCTGGGTTTGCGTGCTTCTCTTTGGAGTCGTCACTACCCGTTTTTTAGTTTTGCGAACAGTATATAGGACTGTTTCTTAACTGATTAAGGATTATGCATAAACCTAAGAATCGCTCTGTCGATTTCAGACCGCTCCGAGACAAATGACAGACGCTGTAGAGGTCGAATCCAGAGTCCACCCACGTCGTCTGATGACAACGATGAAGAAGTCAGAGCATCATCGCCGCCTGTGGATGTGGTTGCGGAGCCCCGCTCTCCTGTACCGAGCAGGTCTTCCTCGCCAGGGGCGCGTGCGGCTCCCGAGGCCGCCGCCGCCCCCTCCACGTCTGCCGCGCCGACCACACTCCCCGCGCCCTCCACGTCCGCTGCGCCCGAGACGCCCACTGGGCCCCCCGAAGCGCCAACGGCCGACCCGCCGTGCGTCGAAGCAGATTTGGATGCAGAATTACTAGAAATTCTCGGAATAGATCCAACAAAGGTCACCAAATATGGAAAAGAAATCCAAAAGGACCTTGCCGTTCGTCTCGAGCACTTTGTCACGTCAGGTATGACGAAAGAGGCCCGAAGGGAAGTGACAGATAAATATCTCATTCCGAGCAACTGCAAACTACTGGACTCGCCGTCACTAAACCCAGAAATTAAGGTGGCCCTAACGGATTTTGTAGCAAAAAGGGACAAAGCAATTGAAACAAGACAGAAAATGCTTGGCACTGCTATGTCCGCTCTCAGTGAAGCTATTACGCTCCTGTTGAACGCTAATGAGAAAAATTCGACCTTAACGCGCCTTATCGTAGATGCTTGCCGTATTATCTGCGATGGCCAGTATAACGATTCGGTAACAAGGCGTAACTATATTCTCTCGTCTTTAAAAAAGGACATGAAAGACCAACTGCAGAACACCAAGGTGGATACCTTACTTTTTGGACAGAATCTATCAGAGACGCTGAAAACCGCACGGGCAATTAATAAGTCCGGTGCAGAACTAAAGGCGTCGGCCCCCGCCAAATCGACGTCTAACAAAAAGTACGCACCTAGCACGTCAAAAAACTGGAGAGGCCCGAATCAAGCACGCAAGCGGACAACACAGACTCAGAAGACGATGCCGTCGGCGCAGGCGAAGACTCCGCGCTACGGCTCATCCAAGTAGTTGCAGAATCCTCGAAACGAACGCTACCGTCGCTAGATTCGGTAAAAAATGCTGGCAGACTTGCAAATTTTTACAAACAGTGGTCACTAATTACGAGCGACCTTTTCATTCTCTCTGTTATTAAGGGCTATGAAATTCCTTTCTCTAGACCTGTTTTTCAAATATCTTGCCCAACGCTACGTGATTATTCGGCTGCAGATAGCGCACATATCTATAAGGCTATCAACGACTTGTTATCCTCTGGTGCCATTTCAAAGTGCCACCCATGTGAGGGACAATTTTTATCGAGCTTTTTTCTAGTATCGAAGCCAAATGGTACAAAGCGTTTTATTCTAAATTTAAAGAAATTAAACAAATTCATAAATACAAAACACTTCAAAATTGAAGATTTACGAACAGCCTTAAAATTAGTTACTGACGGTTGCTTCATGGCAAAACTAGATTTAAAGGATGCATATTTTTCCATAAACATTCATGAAAATTTCAGAAAATTTTTGCGTTTTCAGTGGGGTTCACAACTTTTCGAATTTAACGTGTTACCATTTGGCCTCAGTACGGCTCCTTTCATCTTCACCAAAGTCATGAAACCGGTTGCTTCTTTACTTCGTTCTGCCGGTTACTTATCCACGCTATACCTTGATGACTGGTTTTTATTATCACAGTCCTATAAAGGCTGTGCCGATAATATTTTACAAACAAAGACTCTATTGACATCACTTGGCTTCATCGTAAATGAAGAAAAAAGCTGTTACATTCCTAGCAATTCTTGCGTTTTCCTAGGTTATGTCATTAATTCAACTAACTTTGAAGTCAGTCTGCCCTCAGAGAAAGTTGATAAAATTAAAAAAGAAATAGAAAAATTCTTTACCCTACGACGTTGTACAATTAGAGTATTCGCACGTTTAGTAGGACTCCTGATTTCAGCTTGCCCGGCGGTTGATTACAGTTGGTTATACACGAAATACTTTGAACGCTTAAAATACTTAAGCCTCAAAGGTCATGACGACTATGATCGTTACATGGTGTTACCCGAATCAATAATGCCTGACCTAACATGGTGGCATAGGTCTATTCAAAATTCAGTTTGTAAAATCAAACGAGATGACTATGTCATAGAAATTTTTTCAGATGCCTCTCAATCTGGGTGGGGCATAGCCTGCGGGGACGATAGGGCTAGCGGGTTGTGGAGCGAGGAGGAAAATCATCAGCACATCAACTATCTGGAATTGCTGGCCGCATTTTTTGGTCTGAAAATTTTTGCAAAAAAATTAACTAACTGCCAAATCTTGTTGCGGGTAGACAATACAACCGCTATATCCTACATAAATCGGATGGGTGGTATTCAATACCCCCACCTCACAAAAGTCACAAAGGACTTGTGGCAATGGTGCGAATTTCGCAAGTTACACGTGTTTGCCTCATACATAAAGTCTTCTGAAAATACAGAAGCTGACGCAGAGTCTCGACGTATTCACCCTGATATCGAGTGGAGCTTATCAGATGAGGCTTTCCAGCGTATTGTTGATAAGTTCGGTTCACCAGACATTGACCTTTTTGCAAGCAGGATCAACAAAAAATGTCAGAAATATATCTCATGGCATCGCGACCCCGAGGCTCATGCTATCAATGCCTTTACTGTTAAATGGAGTACCTTCTTTTATGCGTTTCCGCCTTTTTCCGTTATTCTTAAGACCCTGCGTAAAATAATTTTCGAGGAAACTCGAGGGATAATGGTAGTCCCCCTTTGGCCAACTCAACCGTGGTACCCTCTCTTTAAGCAACTAGTTTCTTCAGAACTATTGTTGTTAAAACCTAATGAAAACCCTTTGTTTTCTCATCACTCCAGCCCACGGGACATCCACAAGAAAATTACCCTGGCGGTGGCAGTATTGTCCGGACGGCCTTGTTAAAAAAGGAATGTCAATGTTGATTACAATAATGATTGAAGTAACGAATTCGTTAATGCAATAATGTCTTGTTCAAATAATGATCAAATATGAAATAATATAAGTACATTTACTTTCTATCATTTTAAGATTTTTATTTATTCCCTTTTCTATCTAAGTTTGTTTCACGCCTTTTTACTAAAAGCTCTAAAGGTCTACAAGTACATATATGCTAATCTCGAGGACGAAGCCAAGTATAATTGATGATTAAACGAACTTACCTGTACGTGAAGTTCAATCATAATTATACGAAGGCTTCGTCCGAAGAGATTAGCAACCCTCCCTCCCCGTTATGCATAACTATACGTGTAGCAGGTCCCACAGGCGTGAAATCAAAAGCTCTGAACTAAATGAAGATGTTCCCGTTTGAAGTAATACAGCAAACATGTCAAACTACCGTAAAAAAAAAAAAAAAAAATGAGGGTATCTCAAATACAGTGTGTGAATGGTGTTCGCTACGCGTTACTACAAGTACATATATGCTAATCTCGAGGACGAAGCCTTCGTATAATTATGATTGAACTTCACGTACAGGTAAGTTCGTTTAATCATCAATTTAAAGATCTTTTATTGGTAAAATAATGACTGCATCTATCTATGACGGAGATCAGGTCTAGTGTTCGATAAGAATTAAGATTAATGCAGCAAAAACTAACTTTCAAAGAGCTATTAACTTGTTTTCAACTTCGCAGCCACTACATAACGAGCGAAATGAAAACAGTCACTCTACCTGTCATTATCATTAGATGGCAGCAACTGTTTATGAAGTACTTGTGTAAGAGCAGGATGCTCAAAGACCACTTTTTACATTTTTAATTGAATCCCGTTTTCCCTTAATTGGGCCTGCATTGCTCTCCGCCATCAGAGAAGCTAACTAGCTCAAATGTATCATATGTACACCGCAGCATCCTACGAGAACGGCAAGACCAGTTTCTTGACGATAAATTTACACTGCTTCAGTAAACATTAGCCGAGATGAATAATACTTAAGAGGATTTAAAAAATAAGAGACTGTATAAACGGTAGGATGTCAGCCAGTGATATTGTTTTTAGTAGGTACGTCGTCATTGTGAATTACAGGGTACTGTGGTAACTGGTTAGTTGTTAACATAAAAGAGCGTGGTAACAATTTGTATGTAACACAATATAATATACACATCATGGTTTTCCTATAAGGATTTAAGCTTACTCAAAATACCTAATAATAACATAAGGCTTGTGGCTGTAGAGAAGAATCAAGATCGTATCAAAAAGTCAAAGATGTGCATTATTTATGCTTTCACGTTGAAGATAGTGCAGTGTCAGTGTTAGCCGCCGGGGAATAGAATTATAATAACATTCATCGCTTCAACCACAGTTCCTTTTAAATTAATAGTGAAAGTAATTAGAAAATAATGACTAGTTTGAGATGAATAATAGGTATTGGTAGACGATATTTGTAAACGAGTTAATAATAATAAAATTGAAAATAAATATATATGTATATTCAATTAGCTTCATGAAATATTTACAAGATAGCGCAGTCTTTATGCAGAGTTGAGGCATCTCCTTGTTTTATTTTAACTGGTATAGAATACGTTTAACTTACTGCAGTTAAAATAAATGATAATAAATTTCCACTTAAGTATCAGCTTACGTGATAACAATAAAGAACGATTTTAACACGACGTGCATAAAACGTGTATTTATCTGTCCTTCGGTTTGCACTAGTGTTATAGTGGCCTATAAATTCCTCGTGGGAACACATTAACCCGTTAACGATAATCATGGGTTGGGCACTATAGGCACCGTCAGCCGATCATGAAATAAAAGCCAAGGCAGGCCACACGGGGTTTTATTTTTGCATAGTTCATTAAATAATACAAAGTTCTGTAATTAAGTCCTAAAAGAAACCATTAGTCGTGCATTTTTGGCGCTGCTACTGTTAATTATTTTTAACTACGAGGCCATGTGCGAGTCGGACTCGCGCACGAAAGGTTCCGTACCATAATCTATAAGAACGTCAAAAAATCACTTTTGTTGTATGGGAGCCCCCTTAAATATTTGTTTTATTTTAATTTAATTATTTATATTTTAAGTGAATATATATAACTAAAATATTCTGTGAAAATTTCAAGCGTCTCCTGTTGCCGTTATCAATATCGAGCAAAAACGAGCAAAAAATTCACGTTTGTTGTATGGTAGCCCCCTTAAATATTTATTTTATTCTGTTTTTTAGTCTTTTCTGTTATAGCGGTAGCCGAAAGACATCA
This sequence comes from Archips xylosteana, assembly GCA_947563465.1. Lineage (NCBI taxonomy): Eukaryota > Metazoa > Arthropoda > Insecta > Lepidoptera > Tortricidae > Archips > Archips xylosteana. Next base: position 14,277,091 of record OX387353.1, on the reverse strand, counting down.
TCTGTGAAAATTTCAACTGTCTAGCTATCACGGTTCCTGAGATACAGCCTGGTGACAGACGGACGGACAGCGAAGTCTCAGTAATAGGGTCCCGTTTTTACCCTTTGGGTACGGAACCCTAAAAATTATTTCATTTATTCAAAAATACTACACTTTCTTATGGATTTTTAAAGTTATAGTATTATGAACAGATCGAAAGGGTTATTGATGTTAGAAGTCGAATTTGTGTTAAATAATTTTTGATTTATAAATCTCACTCATACTTATGTCGCCTGGCTTGCATGTGTGGTTTTGGAATAGCAAGATACTTAACTGTCACAAAATTACTTTTACATTAGTTTTAATTATATTCTCAATGAATGTGCTCTACTGACAACGGATCTGTTAATGAGCCTACCAATAGTAATTTCTTTCAAACATAACAGTAATGGGTCAAACGAAATACCTATTTATTTAATAGTCCATAGGACAATCAGTGGCAAATTTCAATACGAAAAATTAAGAAGGGATCTAATTTAATACCTTTTAAATGTTAAAAAGACGCCTCTGTCTGAGCGATGTAATTTATTTATCAATTTAATATTTAGTGACTGAGTTACGACTACGGCTGCGGCTTGTTGCGCGTAACATTTCCTTGGAGAGATTTTTCTTGCGAACGAGTTATTTACTTTATAAATTTGAATTTTATATGTTTTTAGAATAACAAAAAATGCTTACCAAACAAGTGATGTAATTGACAAGATTTCCCTGGAAGCAATTATTTCAAAACATGTTCGTCGACTTTATAGCATTACGAGTATGACCACATATGACATAATCAAATCGTTTTAATTTGAAACACAAATCAAGATGACTTTAATGACGACACGCTCATTAAAGCTAATGCATATCGATATGGTTTAAAAAAAATGAAATGTAACTAATGAGCTCTGTAATTAATTCGATTAATCGCAATAGGTATTTACTTTGGTATTTATTACCTAAATGAACAATGCGTTGTTTTTCTTTTAATCAGCTTCATAACTTTTTCAACTCGTGTTTTGCTGTGGATGGACATATCTACCTATTTCTTTATCTTGGATCATATTTCACATGTTAAAACATACACGAAGAGAAACTAATACCGATAACTGACCGAAAATTTGTGCAAAAGCTTACAAAGTAAGTTTTAGTGGTTAAATTATCGACTCGGCATATCTCTCTGTGTATTTACATATATAGTTAAAGTAACCCATTTGATTTCTGATCCATCATAGAACGTTTTCACAGTAAAAACCATAGTCATTTTCCTTGTCAAGCAATGTAATGTCACTATCACTATGTCATTTTCTGTGAAAAGGTTCCAGAGGGGGTAACGATTCAGTCAGTTGGACTGTACCATGTTACTCCTTTAATTCGTTTCACCTCGTCTACATTAAGTATATTTTCTCAAACATGCTATGTAATATTGACGTTATGTTCCTTATAATACGCCACGAACTGTCACGTTGCAGGTGCGCCTAGATGAGAGGTCAATAATGGAATTTCATACAACATTGCTGGCCTTGGCCAGCAAAGTGATCGTCTATTGTTTTATGTGACACAGCACCATGACGTTTAATAAGTCGACGTGGTCGACGTGGATGGATGGATGGATGGATGGATGGATGGATGGATGGATGGATGGATGGATGGATGGATGGATGGATGGATGGATGGATGGATGGATCGATGGATGGATGGATGGATCGATGGATGGATGGATCGATGGATGGATGGATGGATGGATGGATCGATGGATCGATAGATCGATGGATCGATGGATGGATGGATGGATGGATGGATCGATAAATCGATGGATCGATGGATGGATGGATGGATGGATCGATGGATAGATGGATGGATGGATAGATGGATCGAAGGATCGATGGATCGATGGATCGATGGATCGATCGATAGATGGATGGATGGATGGATGGCTCGATGGCTCGATGTATCGATGGATCGATCGATGGATGGATGGATCGATCGATGGATGGATGGATGGATGGATGGATGGATCAATGGATCGATCAATGGATGGATGGATGGATCGATAGATGGATGGATCGATGGATGGATGGATCGATCGATGGATCGATGGATCGATGGGTCGATGGGTCGATGGATCGATGGATCGATAGATCGATGGATCGATGGATCGATGGATCGATGACGATGACGATGACGATGATGATGATGATGATGATGATGCATGTTTGAGAAAAACTGTATACAAGCCTTGGCCACGAACAGGGATTGCCGGCCTCGTATCTCTATAACTACTCGGCCGGCAATCCCCTATTTCGCGGCCGCTGCAGTAATGTACTATTTATTTATTATTTCCGTACATTAAGGGGCTGTTTCACCACCTTATTGTCAAACTACTGGTTACGTAACCAATGAATAAACTAAGTACTGCACAAATCTGTCGGCCAGTTTTTTTTCAGTTTCACCACTCCGGTCCTGTGCAAACTAAGTACCACTTAACTAATTGTCGGTTTAACAAAAAGTCGGAATAGCGACGTCCCATTTCACGACCACGGGTTCCTGTTCGCATATTTTCGTTCAAAGAGTCGCTCATTATTAAAGCAAAATATATCGTAAACTATGTAATTTATAAACACATTTATTTTTTTGCATAAACAAATGTGTAACATTATAATTAATCCAAAAACGGTATTTATTTACGATACTTTGGTTAACAATAACAAAGAAAAATAAAATCACGTAAAACGAATCGAAAAGTGGTGCCAAACCCTTTGACAGATTAACTTTTTTTTTAATGTCGATGTACAAGTTCAGGTAGAACAAACGATTGTGCCACTGAAAAAAGTCTGTAATTAAAAAATATTACGAAATTTTGGATTTATTTTTAAATTCTAAAAGCGTACCTATATTTTTTATTCAAATCTTGATATTAAATTCTCGTTTGCAATTTAGCATGACTTCTTTCTTTAAAAAATAAGAAATACTTTGATTTATTTTTCTGAAACCGGCTGAAGGGCTCTCCAACCATGGCCACAAAAAATAAACTAACTAATTAAAAAGATATGTGACGGATAAAAATGCTAAATGCCACCCTGATCTGATGATCAAATTAAGAAATAGTTTGGCCGTCACTTAGCGCTAATCAAGACTGGTGAAACAGAATTTTTTATTCCATGTGACAAATAATCAAGCTAATCCGAACTTTAAAAAAAGTGGTGAAACAGCCCCTTAATCTATTTGCCATAACAGCACTTGTGTCGTAATGTCGTTATTACGATACACCTAGCTGCCACATAATATTAAATGTAGGGTACACTCAACACTAAAGCCCAGTTTAGACCTGCTGAGTTGAGTAGAGTAGGGTACAGTCGGGTACAGTAGGGTAAAATAGGGTACAGTAGGGTACAGTCGGGTACAGTAGGGTAAAATAGGGTATAGTAGGGTACAGTCGGGTACAGTAGGGTAAAATAGGGTACAGTAGAGTACAGTCGGGTACAGTAGGGTAAAATAGGGTACAGTAGGGTACAGTTGGGTACAGTCGGGTACAGTAGGGTAAAATAGGGTACAGTTGAGTACAGTCGGGTACAGTAGGGTAAAATAGGGTATAGTAGGGTACAGTCGGGTACAGTAGGGTAAAATAGGGTACAGTAGAGTACAGTCGGGTACAGTAGGGTAAAATAGGGTACAGTAGGGTACAGTTGGGTACAGTCGGGTACAGTAGGGTAAAATAGGGTACAGTAGGATACAATCGGGTACAGTAGGGTAAAATAGGGTACAGTAGGGTACAGTCGGGTACAGTAGGGTAAAATAGAGTGCAGTTGGGTACTGCCGAGTACAGTAGGGTACAGTCGGGTACAGTAGGGTAAAATAGGGTACAGTAGAGTACAGTAGAGTACAGTAGGGTAAAATAGGGTACAGTAGGGTACAGTCGGGTACAGTCGGGTACAGTAGGGTAAAATAGGGTATTTTACCCTACTGTACCCAACTGTACCCTACTGTACCCTATTTTACCCGACTATACCCTACTTTACCCTATTTTACCTAACTGTACCCGACTGTACCCTACTGTACCCTATTTCACCCTACTGTACTCTGCTGTACCCGACTGTACCCCATTTTACCCTACTGTACCCGACTGTACCCTATTTTACCCTATTGTACCCGACTGTACCCTACTGTACCCTATTTCACCCGACTGTACCCTACTGTACCCGACTGTACCCCATTTTACCCTGCTGTTTCCGACTGTACCCTACTGTGCTCTATTTTACCCTACTGTACCCGACTGTACCCTACTGTGCCCTATTTTACCCTACTGTACCCTATCTTACCCTACAGTACTGTACCCTACAGTAGGGTACAGTACAGTAGAGTCGAGTCGTAGAAAAAATATTGTATGCAACGGTGTATAATTTGGTCTTAACGGCTCGTGCCGTCTTCCATTGCGATACTCGCATTCGCTCGTATCGCAACTCACGTCACTCGCCTTTTAAGACCTCTCTTATACAACCGTTGCATAAAATACTATAAGGAGATTTATGGGCATTATTTATTTTTATTTTGTTGTATGTTTTGACTTTTTTTTATTTGTAAAATTTTATGTGATTTCTCTCAGAATCACGAGCTTTTTGATCCTACTAGAAGAACAAAAGTGTCCACAATTTTTTTTCCGTTGAGTTACCATTTTTCGTAGACTTTAGGTATATGACCGTTAATAAATGGAAGAATCGAAAATTATATATATGAAAGTTTTGGGACACTTTTTTCTCCTAGTAGGATCGAAAAAGGTCGTGATTCAGAGCAGAAATCACATACAATTTTCAAAATTGAAATAAAAGTCAAACATAAAAAAAAATAAAAATTGGCCCTTTGTTTCTTTGCCCGGATGATGCATTGTTCATGCATTCAGTTACATTTCGAAAGGACTTGCAAAACAGCGCTAAACAGATATTGAAGGTTTGATTTATTTAAAACAATATGTGCATTTCATGTGTGTTTTATGTTACAGCTGTAAGAATCTTGCGTAAAATATTGCAATACATAGAAAGAACTAGCTAGGAATATATTACTAAGGAAGGAAGATTTCTTATTTTTTCTTGTTTATAAAATGTGACTTTTCAGTGGAAATAATCGTGCAAAAACGTATAATTGTATTTTATACTGTAATAGGTATAATATGTTTTTGTGACAGCCGTGTAAAAACTGCGCTCAACGGGCGTTCTTGGTAACGACATTTTAATGGTCTAATATTTTTAAGGTTGGCAAGGTTATCTGTGAGATCTTGGAGATTCGTTTACCGCACTCGCAACAATTTGCACCATTGTTATGGACGATATTAATTCAATAATATTTTTCTCGCACCTGTGTACCTATCTGTATCTGCTTTTCTGAGGGGAACCCTGTGCCCTGCAGTGGGACTGATATAGGCTGGGATGATGATGTAACGGGGGCGCCTCTATTGGCACAAAATTTAAAGTCCGAATTCATCATTTCGCCGAACTCTTTTTTTTGAGAAAACATTAATTATTCAAAAATTTTGAACTGGTTATCCTGTAGGACACTATAGGTTAGGTTAGGTTTGTTTATATAACAATTCTGTACAATTAATGGTTTCAGAGTATAAAGCATTCGGCGAAATGATGATTTCTGACAAATGATAATTTCGGAGTATAAATTTTATGCAATCCGATATATACCCGATGTACACATCTAAGTAATCAATTGTTTTTAACCATAATATTTTTAGTTAATATTTACCTATTTTTTCACTGATTGAACTAGCTTTTATTCAGTATTTCAGAATTCGGCGCACACGCAAAGCAATTTTTGTCCATTAATATATACATTGGGAATGCGCAGAAACGCTGCAAGTTCGCCAGGTTAACCGATAACAAGGGACTGGCTAACGAGGTACAAGTGGTACGACCAAGGGCTGCCTCCGCTGGCACAGCCCATACACGAAGAAACATTAGGGTTATAAAGCACCTATTATATTGACTGCGAACAAACTCTACCATTACAGCTTGACCTTTGATATCTTGCTAGATACGCCGGCCGGCTCAGCACTTATTTGATTTCAGTAAACAGCTCATAATTTTAGTTTGTCATAACTTCCTAGAAAGCCTAACAAGATGGCACTTGTCCATGAGGAAGAAAGGTTGAGTAACAATTAACAGCCACTTACTTACATACTCTGCGGCATTTCACAAGTGTTGATGAAATGTCGCTTATTTAAAATCGTGCTTCGTCCAGCTTAGTATAATTTTCTGTTCGCATTAAAATGGAGAGCGTCGGCTTTAAGAGCAAAAAAAACAGCTTCCGAGAATGATCCGCGAGTCAGCACGTACTTACTGTGAAACAGTGTAGCGGCGAGAAATTTCACGGGAGTGCTCTATGCTATGGTAATGACATTTAGAGGCGTGACTGGTCGCAGCCGAGTACCGTACAACGACCACTGGCACGCCGTAATGCTCACAGGTAAATCTGGCATCCGATACACGTTTTTATTGCAAATAATTTGTTACGGCTTCATACTACTTACTATACCTCTGCATCTCTACGTAGAGATAAATAATTTCTATATTTATGTGCCTGCAGAAAGATACAGAGGCAATTTAAGAAATGGTCGTATTCAAAAGTGCCCAATATGGAGCGATCTTGTCCCGAGTGACACAATGGTCGGGGGGATAGTCACGAGGTTTCCGGGTCCCGGGAGAGCCGCCAGTACCGGGCGACGGTCAACGACCGCTCTCTGAATATACAATGGGAAGCACATCTGTCTAACATGTTAAGCACACTCCTCGGATGTTGACGTAAGCTTTGAAGCGAATCAGACGAGTACCTATGCCTCAAACAAATAGTGCACATCGTTGAATATTCATAGCAAACGTTTTTAGCATTTTAATAATGATGCATGCAGATCGTTTAGCAATGGTTGTCATTTGAAATGCATGTTTTTATTACATTTAGTTTCGCTTGTAATAAAATTCATAACACAATGATGTCATCTTCAAACCAACCTGTCAGATTAAACTTTCACCACCTCACTAAATTAAGCAATTCATTGTGTGTTATATTGCAGTCCATATATCACACGTAATAACCTGTGATCTGTTATAATATAAATATTATGCAGCCGCTTTCTGATCTTAGATGAAATGCGTTGTCACAACATCATATTTTACAAAGAAAATGTTCTTTATATTTCGCTCCGGCAATGAACGGCCCATTCTCTTAGAAAGTAATTGCTGTATTTCCGAGCTTTCCTTTGGTGCACAGGGTTTTATTTATTTTCTAGGAGAGATTAGACGCTCAATTACCTACCGTAACCACGAAAGTCGAACCTTGTGTCCAGTGTGGCGCCGCGCGCCAGAGCTACCTCAATGGCCCTTCACAATACCACTAAGTATTGTTCGATGCAATTTATACCGGATATGGCATGTGAAAAAATAACATAGTATCCTCGTTAGTATCTCATTAAAGAAACGCGTGTGATCATACCAACAATAACATTGACAATGACAAAAACTAACATGACCTTCGTTAAGGATTTAATAAAGGCCTGCACCGTATTATTTCAATGAGACTCGTGAAACAAATTAGGGAATGACACTATGAAGATTCGCTTCTCTTCCTCTTTATGTCAATTTACGGTGACCTTGTTGTAATAGGTTTGTGAATTATGAATTAAGGCATCGTGACAAAGTTATTTGTTAAGATCGTGGTGGCTTTTAGCTCTATGGTGATCTTGAAGCGCGGCTCAATGCCGGCCGCGGGCGCAGAATGAAGCGATACAATATGGCTGTTTCCCGGCCCATTGTTTGTTTCTCCTTTTGTAAGATACCTTAGAATAATGCGGATACTGGGAGAAGACATAGTTTATAGCTTAGTCGAGCGCGAGGTCAATGCTTTACAGGTTCGTTTCCTTTGCAGCGAGATAAGAATGTCTAACTGCCATGCCAATTAGGTATGTAGGTATTTCAAGTTTCTTATTCAATACATTTTGCAAATACCAATGAATAAAATACATTTAACTAGATGTCATAATAAGTCATTACCTTTATATTTCTATGTCCTTTTAAGTAGGTACAAAATGTATTTTGTCTGTGTCAATGTTTATAGAATGAAACCTATAAATAAAGTTTATAATTAAAATACATATTACATTGTGTATAATTTTAATTTTACAGTTCCAAACTTCAAAAGGAAAATAAAGGATTCTACGAGTAGTACCTACATCACTTGGTTGTCTGTGTATTATTCCAAAATTTGTTTTAGAAGTTTCTATAGCTATATGAGGCTAACATATTTTGGTCACGGATTCTGTTATAAACAGATTTATGTTCAAGGCATATTTATCGTGGCACTAGCATATTCCATAATGCACCAGGACAATAAATCCTAATCGCAGACTTGCCCATGTTGTAACGGGATCGACGCTGGACGCACGGGTATGAGGTTGCTCCGTTTACCGCAAACATACTACGAGCTAAATTTAATATCTTTTTCATCTATATTTACATCGATTTGTATCTTTTTGAGTTAACCGGAAAAATACTCAGTCATTTTTATTAATACTACTTACATGTGAGCCAGACTGATGTCGGTGCCTTTTACTCCAGTTCCACGACGTCTTTTCCAAATAAATTATTTTACGTAAAACCAAGCATATTTCGTGTTTCCAAAGTACTGGGATATTCCAAATCCTATGATCAATTCCTAGCCTTATCCGGTAGCGTAGGTACCTAAAAGGATAACATGAGTTAATTATAATTTGGCTACGATAAATTTTATTATCAATTTTATTATAACATAATATATGTGTATATTATGTATATGGGACTTAGAAATTTTAATTGCTTCCAATTGATCCATACTAATACTATTAATGCGAAAGTATTCTATCTGCTCCTGCGGGATAGCGATAGCACTTTGCGGCTCTCGTACGCTGATACTTTTTATATTACAAAAAAAGTTGCTTAAGAATAAATTGTAGGAATTTATTTACAGTTTAATTTATACATATGTACAAGTTTTTATAGTAGAACTAGCTTTTGCCCGCGACTTCGTCCGCGTAGAATTCCAATTTGTGGTAAAGCTTCTTCATCTCTTTCATTGTATAAAACAAAAATCCGGCAACGGCAAGATCCATCATTATTATCATTTCATCATCATCAGTATCAGTTAGTGAATATTATAAATCCCGTTTATTCTCTATCCCGTGGGAATTTCAACAAATTTGTCCTTATTCTATGCAAATTTTCGCTTATTTTTGTCCCGCGGGAATTTTGCATTTTCCCCGAGAAAAAGTAGCCTATGTCCTTAAAGGTGTAGCTTTGTACCGGTAAAAGAAGTTTTAAAATCAGCCCCGTAGTTGAATTCATTTATTTTTTTCCCGTGGGAATTTTGCTTTTTCACGGAGAAAAGTAGTCTATGTAAATAATGGTTGGTGTAGCTTCCTATTGGTGAAAGAAATTTTCAAATCAGCCCTCAAGTGATACTTATTGACTTCTTTCTATCCCACGGGAATTTCGCATTTTACCGAATAAATAGTAGGTAGCCTAGCCTATACCAATGAAGGATAGTGTAGCTTTCTATTGGTAATTTTTTTTAAACTCAGCCCCGAAGTTAAATTTACTATTTTCTATACCGCGGGAGTTTGCATTTATCCGGAAAATAGCATCCTATGTTAATCAAGGACAGTGTATCTTTTCTATTGGTGAAAGACATTTTAAAATGAGCTCCGAAGTTGATTTTTTTTCTATCCCTTGGGAATTTTGCATTTTTGAATTTTTGGACATAGGCCTCCCTCATTTACGCCCAATCATTACAGTTGGAAGCGACTTGCATCCACCCTGAACCTGCGGCCTTCACCAAAACGTCCGTCCATCTTGTTGGTGGACGTCCCACGCTGCGCTTGTAAAAGCAAAAGCTTGGTGAAATGCAAATACTTATAAGTACATATAATTAGTTATTATCAGAGATCAGATCAGGAAGTGGTTGACAAACGTAGACAAAATGGTTTGCAAAATTTGAAGTTTCGTTTCGTTTACAATGTCGGTAATTCGTGTATATATTCGCAAATATTCGCTAAGTAGGTAATCTAAGAGATTTCCAAGGAATTTTCTAAAGAAAATCTAGGTATAAGGTAAGTTTTTCATTCAAATATCCAAGAACAAATAAAATTGAAATTTCGAATTCTAAACCGATTTAAATATTGTTTTTTTTGAATATGGAATGATTTGTATGTTTTATAAAGCTGCGTTTTCACTGAGGGCCGATTTTTCAATCAACGCATAAATGTCATCAACTGGTTAAATTATAGAATAAGTTGACTAAATAAGTTGACTGACAGCACTGCGTCAGTTGCACTGTATGCATGACGCTACAATTTAGCCGCTTTACACGTTATCCATCAGATAATATTTATTCGATGATTGAAAAATCAGCCCAGTGTCCTGAACAGTTCTGAGCGAGCGAACGTGTTTATTCAGTGATAATCGGCTGGACGCGGGTCGCTCACTCATTCATCCAGTGAAAACGACGTCTGTGGCGAGCGAGCTGTTGCTCTGTGCATTCGCTCGACATTGTACGTGTTCGGTGGGTCTCCAATCTTTGTTTACGATTTTGTTATAAACAACTGTTCTCTTTCCTCGTTGAATGAAAACGGACATTTTCTATTCAAAGTCAAAGTCAAAGTCAAAATTTTTTATTCAATTTAGGCATCGATTGATGCTCCTATGAACGTCGAAGAATCTACCACCGGTTCGGAAAAAACCCTGTTGAGAAGAAACCGGCAAGAAACTCAACAAGGTATATTTTTTTCAATCAGATCTACATTGTTATTAAATTACATACATCTTAAGTATTTAATAAAATTATTATTTTTTAACACAGTAGATACGCTACATTGATGCTATTTTGAGCGAACATCGGCAAAACCGCAATCATATTTGCTCTAAACAAATGTTTGTTCAGAACACTAAGTGAAAACGCGGCTTAACCAAGATGTCTAGTCCTTACCATTTCAAATTTCGAACTCTACGTTCCTATGAAGCCGTGTCTTCGGATCGAGTATTCAAACATGTGTCAAAATAAAATGTAATTTAAATCAAAAGCACTAAGGAGTATTGATATCAACTTCGAAGCAAATCACCCCCAAAATAACTTTCTACTCCTTTTTAACCCCGTCAGTTGATGAATTTCAATAAAATACGAAACACGTCTTCCATCAATTCTGTTAAAGAATGTTTATGCAAAATTTGAAGTAGATTGGACCAAGGAATCACGTTGTCCCATACAAACTTTGCCCCCCCTTTTTACCCCCTTCGGAGTAGAACTACGAAAAATCCTTTCTTATCGGATGCCTACGTCATACAAAGAACACACCCTCCAAGTTTCAGGTCTCTACGATCTGCGGTTTAGGCTGTGCGTTGATCCGTCAGTCAGGACAAAGGATTTTATATGTATAGATAGATGAGTCGGAAAGGAGATATCGTCAAAAAATTCCTATTAGATGCCATTTTTAGGGTTCCGTACCCAAAGGGTAAAAACGGAAACCCTATTACTGGGGTTCCGCTGTCCGTCCGTCCATCCGTCCGTCCGTCCGTCCGTCCGTCCGTCCGTCCGTCTGTCACCAGGCTGTATCTCGGGAACCGTGATAGCTAGAGAGTTGAAATTTTCACAGATAATGTATTTCGGTTGCCGCTATAACAACAAATACTAAAAAATGGAATAAAATAAATATTTAAGGGGGCTCCCATACAACAAACGTGATATTTTTGCTCGTTTTGCTCGATATTGATAACGGCAACAGGTGTTCATATTTAATTACATATTGACTTTAAAAATAAATCATTAAATAAAAATAAAAAAAATATTTAAGGGGGGCTCCCAAACAACAAACGTGATTTTTATAGATAATTGTACGGAACCCTTCGTGCGCGAGTCCGACTCGCACTTGACCGGTTTTTTTCAATATGGCGTCGCGAGCGGCAAACATACGAGGTGGCAAAGTTAAAATTCAAAAATAGAGCACATAAAAATCTTTCAAATTACCCATTTTCAAAACACCCGGAAATTTTCCAGAGAACCTAATTAATTACAACCAAATGACTGAAGTAACTATAAGACTTTGTTTGATACGAGGATCGATTTCAACCACGCAATAGATTTCTGTTCTGTGATTTCAACTAATCCTATTTCTTTTACATAGGATCTTGTAGCTTGACTTTACAATTTTCCGAACGTTTCACGCCATGATCCACAATATACGTGTAATAGCATAATGACCTGCGTTATGCAATCCAATGAAGGATAATCATCACAAAAAGGGGTAATTTACCACCAGACTGTATGGCACGTTTCTCCGCGAACCAACAATCAGCGGCATAATTGCTGGTCTACTGCGATAAGTGTGGGCTATAAAATAATTCGTTAACTGTGTTACTGTACTAAATAACTAATATTTGTCTGAGGCTCATGTAGGTACAGTCAGTAACAGATTCATTATACTAAAAATACCTTTATATGCTCTCTAAGCCTTTGCCAATAGAGTCGTAGTTAGAATTGGTGCTTGCAAATTATAACCACAGCTAAATTGGTTATCCTGTATTATACATATAGAAGAAATTAAATAACAGACAAGGGTCAATAAAATACAGACGCAAACTAGAGGATAGAAATGTGATTACTTGAACAAGTATATACAGAACTTGTGTAGGTGATCAGGTCACCAATGAGGAAATCATCCCAGCATATACGTCCCAATGCAGGGCACAGGCCTCCTCTCAGAATGGTGCTTGGGCCACAGTTCCCACGTGGGCCCAGTGTGGATTGGGAACTTCACACACACCATTGAATTAGGTACTTCGCTGGTGTGTGCAGGTGATTTCGTTCAATGTCTTTCCTTACGGCTAAATTAAATGGTAAATTAAATTAGAAATGTGATTTCGCACATTTTCGAGAAACTCAGAAGTGCGAGCCCGGACCCACGATGAGCGTGTCATCATGAAATAAACAATTGATGCTTTCAAAATAACTGCTGCTATCTGTACACTTCATTGCTCTTGCCATATCATATTTCAAATTGAACTTCGATTGGTAACTTTAATATTCTCCGATGTCTGAATATTACACGTCTGATTTCCTCACTCAGCATTATATTTACGTTGTACAACGTAAATAGCGCATTTTCCAATCAGTGCAATCGAGATCACTCAATAAGGAAGCGGCGGTTTTGGTACGTGGTGAGCGGCTGCGGTCGCGACCGTTCGGGAACACGACGCACCTTATTAGCACACCGCCTCACTGATTGCATAGCAGTAACAATAATTAAGCGCAAACCGCAATTTTACTACAAATCCGTTGCATAAAGTAACGGCCACGCCGAAGCTCGAAATCGCTGCGTAATTTGAGCTCGTCAAAATCGCATAAAATTATGTGACGGGAGCACACAGGCGCTCAAAATACGCTGAAGCTCCGTAATTTAAGCTCGTCAAAATCGTATAAAATTATGTGACGTGATCACACAGGCGTCAAAAACGCGATGCAATAAACCCGTCACAGCGTAAACGCATCAACGCGGCGTTCTATGGTCGAAAAAACGGTCTGGTGGTAAAGTATGAACGCGTTTCCCAGGGCTCGAGATAAAAAGTAAACGACAATAAAAGTCAGTGAACGGTATCGCAGTGATTCACTGAACTCGGATGCCATGTTCCCCGGCAGTGAAAGTTGGACCCGATCCAGACGCGTCAGGCTTATCGGATTAGGTGTACCTACGCGTTTATGGTGATACGAAAGCAGGATCACTTAAGTATTTAACACTTATTTCCCTGCGTGCCTAACTATGTAGTTCAGCGCTAAGAAAGTTTTCAAATCTTTAGGTAGGACTTTATAATAAAAGTAGGGTATGAATTCAACTCCGCGTTTTGCGAATTGGTTAACAAAGTAAATTTTAAAGTAACAAAAACAATAGTAAAAATCCTCTCAGTACTAGTTTTTGCGTAATACTTTCTATGCTCATCTATATCCATAGACAATTTTTTATTACGATCGGATCGGGGGAGGGATTCGAACGGGAGCGGTAGGTAGGTATGTATGTACGCTAGTTAAATCCGTTATTTTTACAAACATGAATTTTACACAAATGCTCTTCAATGCAACGTAAGATCAAGATGTAATTTATGGGAATTCAAGAGCAATTTTTATAAACCCTATAGGAATTTAGTAAAATCTCGGAATTTCACCTGCTTGATATAATGGTTTAGGTACCTACGCGAGCGAAGCCGCTGGTATAAGCTACTTCCTTAGTTAAGTTGACAGTCATCCTAGTGCCCTCTTGCAATAAAGGTTTGCACTTTTTCATACAAATGTGCTGTAATATCTTATTCTTACGCACACAATGCGGCCCTAACAACCTCTGGATTAACAACGTATTTCTATAAAATATGCAGGTTCACAAATACCTAATTGGCAATCGATGAAAATTTTAAATGTGCTTTAATATTTTTATACCGGTAGGAATAACGTTCCTTATTAACAGGAAAAAATTACAGATTTTTTGGTTGCGTCATATAATTATAAAAAATAAAAACAATTTATTAAATCTGGGACAGCTTAATACGGGCACGAACCTTAGTCCGTCGCATACTGAAAAAAAAAAACCAGATGTGACATTGACAGCTTGTCATAAACAAACGTACATAACCTTAGCTTGCGATTTTGCACCCGCGTCCTTCTCCAAGTTTTCGGTATTTTCCCTGGATATCTTTTAATTTTTCGACTGCTTACCCACACCGGACCTTTGATATTGCCTGCTACGACGATAACTCTTGCTTTGTACCCTGGACCTGACCTTGATAGCTGCTACCACTTGGAACGGATATACTGACTAACTCGAACTCTGTACTCTGGGCTGAATTTCCGTTTGATTCAATTGTTTTACAATGGATAATAACGAACATCAACGATGGAGGGAGCCTAAAATGTGTTTTTTACCAACATGCACCAATAACGATATTAAAAACCCTGAGAAGAAGTTTTTTCCTATTAAGCTAAGGTTATGTAATGAACTAAAACAATTACTTTGCTCACCCGCGACCCCGAGTAATTGTTTTAGTTCATTAATATGGACCTCCGCAAAGTAACGCCTGATTCAATAAATTATTTAAGGTTATGTACGTTTGTTTATGACAAGCTGTAAATGTCACATCTGGTATTTTTTTTCAATACGCGACGGACTAAGGTTCGTGCCCGTTTCTTATACTACGTTCATGGTGCCCGTATTAAGCTGTCCCAGATTTAATAAATTGTTTTTATTTTTTTATAATTATATGACGCAAACAAAAAATCTGTAATTTTTTCCTGTTAATAAGGAACGTTATTCCTACCGGTATAAAAATATTCAAGCACATTTAAAATTTTTATCGATTGCCAATTATTGTAGTGGTTTGCTGGTCCCCCTGAGCTAAGTGTGCTGTCAGCGAAATACTACTTTTTTAACTTTTAGTCAAGAATTTACCTACCTATCTGCGTTTATCTAGTCACGGCTTATAAATTTTTGCATTTGTGGTATGAATCTAAAAAAATCTGAACATTGCCGCTTGGACTAATTAAAATGTTTCAACGATTAACCAGTATTTATGATTTAATTATAAATCAGATTCAGATCTAAAACTTTTTATCCTTGCTGTTTCTTTTACTATTAAAAATGTAGATTTCTCGTAGCTAAAATTCAGTTTCTAGTCAATGATTTTATTTCCACATAATTTTTTTTAATAATATCGATAATTTTCCTCATGTTTCTAAGGATTGCCACTGTTATTGTGGCGGCCATAGTTGTCCTAATAACCCGAATAACTTTATAATTTACAATTTTCCGCGTGGTAGATAATCTATACATATGATATACTTATATAGAGTACTTCGTCTCCCTGATACATAGCCTAAGCTCTAGATATAAAATTTGACAGACGGATTCCTTGAGTACATTAAGAAGGGCACATCTGCGGGTAAAATCTGGTGGGACATAATCTAATCTGGAGGTTAGTAGCTGGTACTCACTGTCGGTGAGGTGGTTGAATGCTGTGACGTCATCGTTGAGACGGCCCTCCATGCGCCGGAGTTTAGTGCTGAGGTCCCGCGTGTGCAGGAACAAGAACAGCGTGCAGGAGACGGCCACCAATGCCACCAGCTCGCTGGTGCTGCAAGAGACGAGAAAAGATTAGTTGTGTGCACGCATCGGTGATAGACGCATGCGTAAGAATATTTCGTATCGGTAGTATTACTACCACTCCCAAAACTCGTTACGCTGGATCACATGAAATTTGGTCAGCTAATGACAATCCCATAAACAACATTTATTCATCTATTCTCCTAGCATTAACGAGGAACATCTCCTTGGGTCATTATGCAGTTTCATCTATCAGTACCTACTGCGTGATTTGTATCACACAGCTATTTCTGTCAGTAAAAATCACCTTTAGTTACGCTATTTTTAAAGGGCTCAAATAATTTTATTATATTGATGATTTTAATAGTGTAAAACTAAACAGTCAAGCGCCTCAGATTACGATACCATATCGAATGTAACTGGCATTACCGAGTTGGCGGGGCAACTAACAATAATTTCTTCTGTGTGCAAGTGCGATGCTGACAGGTATTATGCACTCTAATGGTGATTAACCGCATTTGGACGCGAAATCTGAACCGATAGACTTACATTGTAGCGTATATTATTCAGTGCTTTCAAACAATTCTTACTTGTTTAATATTTTACTCGTGCAAGAGCTCGCGCTATAACTAATATTTTAGACCCTAGTCATTACTTAAGTAAAACCTGTTTCGCTTTTTTTTCTCTTAATTATATTGGATTGCGTAAAATACATGAACTTTACTCTATTTTCACCTCTCTGGAACTCGATTATGTAGAATCGATTATCTTCAAGTTGAGGAAAGCACTAGATTAGTGTGAACTCTCTCAATAATAATTCGTCTAACACTATCTAATAAATTTCGGTATGTATTACAATACCGAAGTACGAAAGACCGAATGTATTAAAACATCGAATGGGTCAAAAGACCGACACGATTTTTTTCTGAGACCGTTAATTTTTTAAGATTGTTATAAAACAAACCTAACCTAACCTAATCGGTTCTGTATGATGCCGTTTTAATAAATTCTGAAAAGTTTACGGTTTCAGAAAAAAATCGTGTCGGTCTTTTGACCCATTCGATGTTTTAATACATTCGGTCTTTCGTACTTCGGTATTGTAAAACACACCCAATAAATTTACTACTCAAGGTACAAGTACATATAATATTAAATAACCTGACTTTTACAACGAAGAGGTACCGGCGCATCTTACGTGCCTCAATTACAAGAACGCATTAATAAGAAAATCACGAGCAAGGAAATACATTATAAATTATAATCATAATTGCATATCATTCGACATAATGCATATTCCTTAGTTAAATTAAAGTTAATCTAGACGCGTACAATAAGACTTTATTGTGTAACTTCAAAATATACAATAGCCTGTAAAATGGCTGTGTGATATTTTATGAGTACCTAACCTACCTAAGCAATTTTAATGATTTAGCATTGAGATATAACGATGGAGTTTAGATTTTACGTTAACGTATATCTATCTACACACAATATAGATATAACTTAACTACGAACCTTTTGTCTCCCACTTCTAAACAAAAGCCTTCCTCCAACTCCCACTTCAGTAAATTAGTATAATTATGACTGCATAAAAGTACCTATGTCTTAAATTAAAAAAAAAAATTTGACTACACTTAGAAGATCGTGCACTCAGAGGAACTGTACCTACAAAAACTACCTTCATTTTATGTATAATTTGGGGTTAGCCACTCCGCCGTAATGCGTACTTAGAGCATCAAAGTATCGGTTACTGGTCAGAAGTCTGTATTAAGTCATTGCGCGATCAATCAAGTTTTTATTTGCCTTGGGCTCAGAGCGGTACTTCCGATTTTTTCCCATGCTTTATCATCATCATCATTATAGGAACCGATTTTTTAGCGTTTGTTTTGCAACTATAAACAAAACAACATCAGAAATTACAATTCAGATTTTAATTCAGTTTGTAGGTAAGAAATGTAAAACCACTTACGTTTGAATAATCTTCAAATATAAAACATTTCACCATAGTTGGGTTCCATAATAAGTAATCAATCAAGCACTTATAGATAGGCAATATAAAGATGATAAACAATTTATAAATTCAATTAATTAATATTTCAGTATTCGCTTGTGGGTAGAATTTGTCACGCGGAGCGCCAAAGGGAAAAAACAAATGACGATCGCATTTTTACTTTTCAGCGTTATTTATAAGCGGTCAGTATTTACCAGACAATGTCGTAAAATAGGTTAGAGTAAATTAGATGCTAAACCTCTTTTTCAGAAATAATGTCAAAATTTATTTTATTTGCATGTACGGTCAAGTGCAAAAATAAGTATCGATTTAATCCTCCCATCGTTTTATTCCTATACCTTAATTCGACGACATAAGAGCTATAGGACATATTTATTAGCAAGTTGTGTGCACCCATATTTTTACACTTGACTGTACCTATATGTGATTTGGAAATTCAGCTTTTGCTAGAATCAGACGAAATCCAGTTATTTACCTGTCTACAATAGTTTTCTTTAAACACTGTATGTACGAGTATCAGAAACTTTTACAGTTATCTAAACACATTTAACTGTGGATAAAACTTTTTGCCTATTATGACATTTTGACTGACAATATAGACGATGACAAAGTGTGAGATAAAAATTAATTTTTCATTAACTGGGATCCTTTTCTACGCGAAACGAAGATACGGCAATAAAATACTATAATAAATTTTCTTTTCTGCAGATGTGCCATAAATTACATAAAAAGAGTAGGTATAATACAGCACACCTACCAGTGGCGTAGTGCCGTAACAAACCGATTCCCACCGAGTTGCCTAATTTTTTTTACGTGACGTCAGTGATTAATGAAGAATATGGTGAAGCTTGTATAGGTACAGCATGAGGAATTGCAACTGAAGACATACCTAGCTCACGTCACGCTAGCAAAAATGTTTACTCCACGCTACCACTATCCATTCTACGTACCGCTCTCGTGTAAATAAGAAGGTACTTAAATAAACACAGTGTTATTTGAAAGCAATAACATATGTAACTTTGTTGCTAAAATCTACTCCGTTTCTGAAGCTAAGGTAAAACAAAAATCATTGTGATTACGTACTTGCATAACTTTTCTTATAATTATGGATTAAGGTTTAAGTTGGCAGCCGACCGCACGCAGCAACAGCAGACGACGTGTCGCTAGCTACGCTAGCCACGGAGGGAATTTCATAGAAATAAGGTATAAGTTGGCGTAGCTAGCGACACGTCGTCTGCTGTTGCTGCGTGCGGTCGGCTGCCAACTTATACCCTTATGATTGAATTCAATATTATTTTGACTCTATAGGGAAAACTCTTGTAAGTCTTAAATCACTTTTCCCACGCACTGCAACAAACATGCGAGATATCTCCTCTATGCAAATAACCTGACTGTTCTGAGATGAAGTATACACTGACACATGTTTTTACTCCACGGAGAGGTTCAGACTAACATACATTAGCTCATTATGATGAGCTCGTAATCACCTATATGCAAATTGGTAAGTTTGTGACACTGAACAAAGAAACAAAGGATGTCACAGACAATGCTGGGGCTAGTGTGGGTGTAATCCGTCAAGTTGGGCTTCAAGAATCTTGAATCAAGATCAGTTTTAGATAACAAGTTTCGTTAAAATGTTAACGTTTAGAAAGCCAAGAGCGCGCGGTTAGGGTTTTCTTTAAGTCTATGTATGACCATAAGTGCTTTACCATTTTTATGATAGTTCCTACATCAGAATTAAAACAATAAGGTTGATCACATTGACTTGTAAGACAATAACTATAAATTAAAAAAATTAAAAACCCCCAACGCAATTTGGTCACACACATGTTTGAAAATAAAGTAAATGCCCATTATGCGTCTACGATCCCTTCCGCAGCTAACAAAAGAGCTGATAACTTTGAAACGGCTGAACCAATTTTGATGAAACATGTCTAAGAACCAAGAAACCCGCTTTCAAATTAAAAAACCGCATCCAAATCGGTTCACCGGTTCACGGTTTAAAAGCTATGATGCCACAGACAGACACACACACACACACACACACACACACATAGCGGCCAGTTTATAACACCCCACTTTTTGAGTCGGGGGTTAAAATTAGCCTTTGATTTTTTTAGCCGTACAACCGACACTGAACCTTGTTGGTAAAGGAACAACTTTTAAATACTCGTAAGAATAATGTTTGGGATGATGTTATTATAGTATAAAATAAATCTTCCCAGGTGAATTTTTCGCTTCGAGCCATTACATTAAATTTGAACCTTAATACTATGACGATACCGTTTGTTTTGAAAGATACGGGCTCGAAGCGAAAAATTCACCTGGGAAGATTTATACTATAACAGTTTTGTCAGTAGTTATTCTTTTCAGATATCTTGGTTTGGTTATCAATATTGGCTGTCTAGACAAATATCCAAGTGATATCTCGGAATAGACATGAAATGAAAACTCGGGACGATGGAGTTATTCGTATTTTTTACTATGACTACGGTAGATTCATTTTCAAATAGAACTCGGGAATCAATATTCTAGTTACTAGAATCTAGTAAATAGGTAATGGAATGTATGTCCTAATTCATAAAGCAGTACAATCAAGCTTCTTTTTTTACTAACTCATTATCACGTCGACAATTTAAGTAAAATGCTTAAAGGCTTTGAATGGAGAATTGGACATAATGTCCTCTTCTAGAAAGCAAGTCCATAGTGAGAGCATGTCAAGCATGGCTAGTACGTGATGTTACGAATAAAGCACGACTTAACTGTAAATGGTCCTAAGAGACTACATTTCGAAACTCAAATACCTAATTCAATGATAGGTACGTCCATTATTTATGACATGCATTATTTATACCACGATTGAAAGACTTGCTTCAGAATTTTTACGATGGATTACATATTCGTATGTATCATGCATGGGACCTACATTATGCCATTCTATAATATCTGCAGTTCAGACGTATAAGTACCTATCGTTGACGTCGGGTAAGACTTCCATTGTTATAACTGGTTAAGATGATACAAAAACCGGTCAAGTGCGAGTCGGACTTGTACATTAAGAGTTCCGTGCCTCTGTACATTTTTTTTTTACATAAAACTGACCCGTGATTGACCACTACCAGTGACTACCAGTGACATGTAAAAGAGCCCTTTGCGGCCTACTTGCAGAATAAACGTTTTGATTTTTGACTATCTCACCTGATGAAAAGTGCAACTTAAATACTAACTTGTTTTTGGTATTTGTTGTAATACTGGTTATTATATATGTATATATATTTTGTGAAAATTTCAAGTATCTCATTAATGCCATAATTCAAGTTTAAAACTCTGAAGAAAAACACAAAAAACTGTATGTTTAGTATTTTTTTTTTATAGCGGCCTCAGTATATTATATAGGTACAGTCAACAAAACCGAGGCCTGCCAAGTTTCAAAACAAATTTGCTTGCAGCCGTTGAAGTTCATTGGTATGGATTGGTATGGACAGATGTCTAGCAACTGCAAGTAAAATGGACATTTAAGTTGTCAAGGCGATCTTTTTGTCGATGGTACATACAAAATCGGTTACAATTTCAAATATCTATTACGGTTCAAGAGATAGAGCCCTATGACAGACGGATGGACAAACGGTCAGACAGCGGAGTCTCAGTAATAGGGTCCCGTTGGCACGCTTTGGGTGCGGAACCCTAAAAAAGCGTATCATTATTTAATTCAACATAAAAACGTGTTAAAGATTGTAATTTCTACTTCCTCGTCTTTATTTCAATTTAGCACTTGACTTTTAACAGAATAATGGGAAACAAATTACACGTTCGTTTAACTCGACTGTATTTTTCTTTCTCATAGCGTGATCTCGTTATCCAAATTTCCTGAAACCGTTTATTATACTGCCACGAACACTACTTAAATATACACTTAAGATGCTACAACCTTTCTTAACTTTCCATAATGTCGGAAATTTTAAATTGCATGTGTATTTCATTGATTTTTTTATAACGGTATACGTAAATTATTAGTATTTTTCTCATTTATCTTAAGCTCATCCGGTGCAACAATGCATTACGATTTGTTTGCATACAATTTGTACATACGTCTAATTGGAAGCATTAAGTCGCTATGTTAAGTCTAGGCATAGCTAAGATAATTTTGTTTATTTAATTAATATTTATTTTCCTTAATCTGTAATAATACTAATTATTATACCTAATTGCTGGTTTGATTATATGTTTAAGAACATGAAAAAATAATGAGCACGTGTTTTGTTATAGCGGCTCAAATTCATGCTATGTTTAAATGGTCACTGAGACGGATTTCGAGATCTAATAACAAACTTTAAATTCTATTATTCCCATTAAGTGATTGATGACAAAACAAGGGACTCATGGGACTCACTTGTCCATGTTCTGCTTAAGGTGGCTTAGTAGCTTAATGATAATTTACTCGTATTACCTAGTGATGCAGTAAGTAGTTACTTAGTATAATATAGCTTAACTAAGCATAAAGAAAATAATTAGCTGGCCTTGTGAAGACGGATCATTACTTTGGCGTCTTTCTAATTTCTTAACCCTATTTCAAATAGGTAAGGGTTTACTGTTTTACACTTTTGTGATTTTCACTCATAATTACTAAACTAAACGGGACTTATCACCAGTGATCGCAGATTTTGTAGCATTTTTGGTGCGATGACGTCAAATGATACACGACAGCGACCTAGGGTTGTCGACGTGTATAATATGATTGACGTTTAAAATAATGTAATATTATATTGTCGTTGAAAATAAAACGCTAAATTATTTACTTAATCTTTAGATTAACAACATTTCGTTTTTATTATATATGTTTTAATGTTTCTCGTCAAAACATGTTTCAATCGTGTCATTTTTTTAGCACAATAAATATCGAAGAATTTTCCTTAATTAAAAAACTGTGCTTACTGAACAGTTTCTCCATTGTGTTCAATCAGTTAATAATTATTACTTATTTTCACACACAAAATCAACGCAACTGTTTTTTAGCACTTAACGGGACGTCATTGAAGAAATCAAATGACTTCTATATGTATTTATGGACTGCCATTACGCATTATACTGTCAATGCAAATATACAGCGGAAAAGTTAGTATATCAATTTCTAATCATAAATAATAACTATAACCTTAGACAAGGATTTATTGCAACACATTTTCTCATAATAGTAAATTGACCCTTCATTTCATTATGCATATTGGGTTGGGCTATACATGTTCTAAGAATATTTTCTGTATTTCCGATTTCTACTGCACACCTCAAAAAACACAAACAATACAGAATACAGAACATAAAACTTAATAAAAATAGAGGTACCAGACGTTTTTCAAGACGAGATTTGAATCGTTTTTTTTTAATTTTTATTTAATTACCAACCATCTCTACATTATTAATTTTTAAGTTATTACTTAGTTCTGAATGCCTTTGATTTTATTTGATCCTTGGTTCAAATAATTTAATATTAGGCATTATTATTGCGTGATAAGTCCCGTTTAGTTTAGTAATTATGAGGTAAGGGTTTCACCAGCACTTGTTTGATTATTTTATTTCCTCGACTTTCCTAAGAAAAATTTGCTACTCGTCAATGTGTCACAGTTAGAAATGTCTACTTAGATTTGTAGGAACTAACTATTAAATTCAAAAGTAATTAATAGGTTAGATGCCATGCCGTCAACCTTTTTATACCTATAAAAGAGGTACTTAACTGACTGACTGACAACGTATGTATAGCCTAAAGCATTGAACTTGAATTTTGCGGATATATTAATTAAGGATAGTAGAGGTACACTAAGAAAATATTATTCAAAATTCTCATGGGATACAGATTAAAAGGGATTTGTATGTTTGATTCAAAGTGGCTCTATCTCCATAACTATTATTATTTTTATTTACTAACTGACTCAGACCCACGCATACCCTTAGATCACAAGAGCTAGAGATTTTTTTTCATTCCCGCGGGATAGGGAATAAAAGGGATTTTTTAAAATACTAACTCCAAATATCACGGGACAAATAAATCCTACTACATAATATTATAAACGCGAATGTTTGTAAGTATGGATGGATGGATGGATGGATGTTTGTTACTCTTTCACGCTAAAACGGTTTGACGGATTCTGATGAAATTTGGCACACAGATAGTTTATAATCCGGATTAACATAAAGGATACATTTTATCCCGGAAAATTGCATAGTTCCCGCGGGATAGCAATAAACGAATTCTTTACAGACGGAGTCGCGGGCAGCAGCTCGTACATAATAAAACTCTACTTACTATAATCGTTAATTTTACTATATACCCGAACGAAGGTGCATGCAAAAGCTAGTCAATTGATATATTTTTAGGGTTCCGTACCCAAAGGGTAAAAACGGAAACCCTATTACTGACGCTCCGCTGTCCGTCCGTCCGTCCGTCCGTCTGTCACCAGGCTGTATCTCGGGAACCGTGACAGCTACAGAGTTGAAATTTTCACAGATGATGTATTTCGGTTGCCGCTATAACAACAAATACTAAAAAATTAAATAAAATAAATATTTAAGGGGGCTCCCACACAACAAACATGATTTTTTTGCTCGTTTTTGCTCGATATTGATAACGGAAACAGGTAGACACTTGAAATATTCACAGAATATTTAATTATATATTACCTCTAAAAATAAATTATTAAATTAAAATAAAAAAAATATTTAAGGGGGGCTCCCATACAACAAACGTGATTTTTATAGATAATTGTACGGAACCCTTCATGCGCGAGGCCGACTCGCACTTGGCCGGTTTTTATGAGCTGTGAAAACATGATTCCCCCATATATAATTATGACGTTACTTATTAACCAACTAAACGACTATTAATATTTAACTAAAAATTATACTAATTTTATTTTAAAAGCTACTAAAATGAAATTTTACAGTTAATTAAAAATTAGAACTGTGCCTTGGAATTAGTAGTCAATGGTGTCAACTACCCTGGCAACTTTACAGAAGAAATATGTGTAGTTTAGTAATTGTATCAAGTAGCGCTAGATTTATCGATAAAGGTGCGCGGGGTGCGCACGCGCCGCCGCCCGCCTTCTCTGCTATCGCGACGTAGCGCACGCAGGTACGATATGAATACATCCTAACTAATATTATAAATGCGAAAGTAACTCTGTCTGTCTGTCTGTTTGTCTCGTTTTCACGCTAAAACTACAGAACCGATTTAAATGAAATTTGGTACACAGATAGTCTAGAGCCTGTGAAAGGACATAGGCTATATATCATCACGCTAACACCAATAGGAGCGGAGCGGAGCGGAAGAATGTTTCAAAATCGGGGGTATTCTTCAGGGCACGCTTGACTTGGGAGTACGATTGACTTGAGGGTTGTAGGGCCATAAGTGATGAAAAAGCAAATTGGATAAAAAATAAGCTGCCCAAATTACTAATTCCACGCGGACGGAGTCGCGGGCAAAAGCTAGTACCAAATAAAACAAACATTCATATATCAATCGGATAGGTACTTGGTGAGAACTTTTTATGGGCTTTTTATATTTAACTTGCAATATCTATTTGGTGGGGTCAAATTTTGCAAGACGAATTTCACCTATTTCTAGTGATCGGATTGATTTGAAAAATAAGAATTTGTGGGTTGGATGACAAAGCACAGTCAACCAAAGTCAAAGTTATTCAGCGCGAAAGCATGTATTAAAAATGTGTTTTTTTACAAAAGATAAAAGATATCAGTAATAAACAGAGACATTTTTATCATTTTGTGACATAGATATTTGAGATGGATATTCTTAAAAGGAAAAATTACATAACAAGCACAAATCAGTCTGCCAAAAAACATCGAAATTCTTTCTATTAAAAGTATTAGACACACAATGGTGAAGTGCTAATCGCAATATTTGATTGCATTATCATGTAATGATCACAATGTTATTTACACGGAAGTGTCATTGCACTATCGTGGAATGATCTTTAGAATAACTTACATAACTGCAGTCAAATGTTTACATAGTAGAATATGGCTGAGTAAAATCAGCGTTGATAGAAAGGACACCAGTCAATTACCTACAAACATTTTTCTAGCCACTTTCTATTTGCGCTGCATGAAGATAAACAAGCTACTGACTGACACTATCTTGATTTAATGTAATATAGACATTTACTTATAAATAGTTCCATGACCACATCGCTCGTATGTAAATAGCGTTCAAAGACTTAAAGAAAAATAGACATTTAATCTAAGAACAGCAATCTAGAGCTCTAGCACTCGTTTCATTTACATAGACCAACACCAAGCTTTAATGCGCAAATTGCAGCCAAGGCATCTATTATCCGCAATTCAGAAAGAGAAAGAGGCCATAAAATTTGAATTCCAGTCACTTTTACCGCAAAATATACTACGTACATAAAGTTAATTGTGTCCACGAGTTATTCGTGTTAATGACAGTAAAATTAATTCGCATTCGGCCCAGTTCCAGGTCACGCGGGCGAGGTGTAAAAAAGTCATTGAGTGAGAGTCGGATCTCGCGTGATAAGAAAACCGCACCGTACTCACGTAGGCTCAAATTATAGGCCGAACCGGCACTGCGCCGTGGAAAAATCTGATACCAGAACGTCTATGATTATAGGAAGGCTTGTGCGATGTTAAACTCGTACAATGGAGTACAGATTCAGGTAATACGCATTGTGCTAATCTAATGAAAGTAGGCAGTAAAATCGCATAGTAAACGATTACCATGGTCGTCCAACACTATAGCTAGACCGTTCATAAGAGTCCTCGCCAGCGCGGTACAGGGGACAAAGAGGGCCGGCAGGCACACGAGGCGCGCTCGCCGCCCGCACCTCTCCCGGCCCCTTTTATCGTCATACTCCCCCAGCCCCTGTACCTCGCGGGCGAGGACTCATTTAAACGGTTTAGCTATAGCACAATTACCTCCTATTATCGCCAAACAATTCGGAATTCACGTGCGAAATTGCGTTTGGAATTTACCATGAGCTTTGCGATGAAGTAAAACATCGTGTGGAAATGCACGCACACACCGGCAAAGAAATTTAATGGTGTGTGTGAAGTTCCTAATCTGCAATGGGCCCACTGGAACTACGGCCTTAGCCCTCTCGTTCTGACAGGAGGCCTGTAAGATATATGTATAATAACCTACTAAAATTTAATTTTACCATCAAATGATGACTAATGCAACTAATTAAACCGACACTTGTCTTGTAAGTTTAGAATAAGTAGTAAATATTGTGCATAACTCTTAACCGTTACGAAACTGTGTATATCATTAAAAAAACTATAAAAAAACCGCGAGCATATCCGTGCAACCACGCGTTAGACTTGGTTGTTGCTAGTATTGCGGTCAAATGGATTTTATTAAGTCTGAGCAAGTGTATAATGACTATATGTATGTTTGATATTTTTCCAAATCTACGGATTCTGAAATGACCATTAAAAAAAATCAAGATCTGCATATTCCCTTCGGAGTAAATAGTTGAAAAAGTTCGGATACCTAAGCACTATCTAAACACATAATTCGGGCTTTGAAAGTTAGTGAAAACGTGTTTGCTTATTTTTCAATACTACCTAAAGTATCTTTAATATTTTTATTATTTACTATTTTTGGTTTTATGTAATTAATTTTGTGACTCTAACCTTCTTTGAAAAATAAATTTTAACTAGCTAACCTAAGTAGCTAAGATAAGGTATTCGCACTATAATATGCTTAGGTAGGAGAGAGGTGGCATGAAAGGGCAGGTATTGAAAGGAACAATTCAAAATAAAAGTCCATTTATGAAAGGGAAAATACACATTTTTCAAAGATGCGAAAATAAACAACTAAGAAGTGATTAATGACAATTATCGTGTTTTATTTCAATATTTTAAATAATAAACGCTTCCTACGAGTATACATATAGGAAGCATTCTAAATTTGAATTGTCCCTTTCAATACGTATCCTTTTTATGCCACATCTCCTCTATGTCGTGCGCAAGCTCTGATAAATCGACATCATATCTAAACATGAGATGCTGCATCATATTCCAGGCCATTATCCTAGACGCATTACTTTCGACACGCTTCTGTAGAAAATTTACATAAAATGTTCAAGAAAAGTGTACCTACGCAATTTGTGTGTGAGTAGGTACAGTTTTAAGGTTTCTCTATTCTGCAAGTAAAAATTATACGACATGTTATCTTTGATATCCGTTAATTTCGACAAATCGACGGTCCCCAAGAACAAAGTATAAAGTGCAAAATTATAGTTTCGAGAAATTGCCGTTTAAATTTGGGCTCATGTTAAAATCTCAATATTTTCGTAATAAGTAATCAAACACTAAAACTACTTATAAATACCTCTTGATATAGTTATACTTCTAATTTATGTAAGATTTTTTGTTTTATTTTTTTATATTTGTAGATAAATGGCGTTTTTTATTACTTTACGACTTTGTTCTGTGGATTAAGAGGCGTCGCATATTCATAAACGACTTTGTTCAATGGATTACCGAAATTAAATAAAAGTCTTATTTGCATATAAGACATTATTCATCGAAGCTTTGTGTAAATATCAGGTCGTATGTAAAACTAATTATGTTTTGGCAATACTAGATGTAATATATATTTAATAATTGCAAAAACTTCCAATTAATTTGCAAGCAATCGACAAAAAATAATGTTCACTCTAACTCGTACGATCTCCGCAAAACAACGGCGCAAATGACGTTGCACCCCGACGCGGCCGGTACGTCTTGTTTTGAACAAGATCGTAAGCGTTCATGCCACAGTGTACGTCGAAACGTTTTTCATTTAAGACTATGTTCAATTGGGTATCTCAGTAAATATAACACAAAATAAATAAATAAAAATGTAGTCATGTAGTTCGTTTGATGCTTAGTTTAAATCTGTAAAAAAAGCTATTTCGTCTTATTTTTCCATACGACTATGTCGTGGGGACCGTCGAAATAGATCGGTTCGGGTCATTGGTTTTTTTACACATATCAAATAAATAGAAAAAAAATAAAATTCATTTATTTCTGATTGAAAATTAATTACAATTAAGTATATTCTGCATTTTAAATGTCATAAAGAATTCACATAAAGATCGTCAATAATAAATAAATAATATTGAGTTCATAGTAATTTAAAAAGACATTTTAGAGTTACAAGAAGTTAGCGTATATGACAGTGAGTGTTTCAACCTCTACGTCATACATAGCATAAATTAAGAACATTTTTCACTGGTTTACTGTGCATAACAAATTAAATTTAATTCTCGGTTATCTTTTTAACAATAAGAGTTAGGACACCAGTGTCTTAGAGAAATTAACTTCATTTTATCTGTCGAATGATCCCTTGAAGTTAGAGGAAATAAAAAACGTATACGTATACACACGTGCAATCCAGCCCATGACCTATCTGTCTGTCAAATTTCATCTAAATCCATCAATCATAACATAACATTTGTTAGATTGTTAAACATCTAAATATCTTTTCGTGTTTCTTCATTATCGTTAAATAATTACTAGCTGCTGCTCGTGACTCCGTCTGCGAAGAATAAAATGCGAGGTATAAAATAGCCTACGATCTATTCTCAGACCTACCAAATACAGGGTTATTTGTAATTCACTAGCATCCTTTTAACCCTAAACTCCTACCACTTAAACAAATGTTTTTTGTTATACGACTTTTTAAAATGGAGTAAATTTTTTTTCCATACACGGCACAGAGTATAGTAAAAATACGGGTAATCTCAAATTTTCAAAACGTTATTACACCAAAAATGTAAAGTTATGACAAAAGTCGTAAAACAAAAAAGATTTGTTTAAGTGGTAGGAGTTTAGAGTTAAAAGGATGCTAGTGAATTACAAATAACCCTGTATAGACAAAAAATATATAAAAATCAGCCAAGCCGTTTCTGAGGAGTTCGATAACAAAAGACACGAGCGAGATATTTATATAGGTATTAGAAGAAGAAGGTACTTAGCTTAGGTAGGTACTTAAAAGTAGGAAAAATACAGTTTCCTACAAAGTAATTAAAAGCGTACCTGTGAGATTTGTAGCAGAATATAAATTAGTGATTTCATTGAACTAGAACATATTTCAACCATCAGGTTATTAAACCGGATAGATAAAATTGAAACTTTTTACGCGCAAAACGCAGTTGCGAGTAATTTTAATGATCTCGCGTAAGATGGCTCAGAAATGCCGTTCGTCAGGTGAATCTAAGGATTATTGGCATTCATTTTAAAATATGTAGCCTTATCTACTGATGAATGGTCTCAGAATTAAGACTGGTTTTTATACGCCAGCAAAGACATTTTTATTGCTCGTAGGTGCGTCTTGTGCTATAAAAGGAATACTAAGTTTAAAAATTTGTTGGCCATCAGGAATAGAGTAAGTATTTTAAACACGGACTCTATTATATCCAGGTAAATATTAAGCACTGTGTCATACTAATAATTCGTAGCTTCGGAATTAAAACTGACTTAATTCGAAATTGTCTCATTTTAAACCTAATCCTGATTGTTTTAAATAATTTATCGAATCGAGGCGTTACTTTGCGGAGGTCCATATCATTGAACTGAAACAATTACTTTGCTCAATCGCGACCTTATGATAGTTACGTTTATGCAAGAAATGTGTGTTCATGCAGTTCTTCCACCTCCACACTGTGCGAACACACACAATTCACACCTACCCAACTATCAGCACCACCAAACTACACTGACGCGTTTCGAACTCAACAAATAATAATTAATACATTATGACGTGCTTTCACGACTCGTATACAAAGTTTGAAGTGTCTAGAAAGCTTTGATAAACGCATTCAGCTAAGCCCACTCACGGCTTGATTGGAAAGTTGGGTGCAGGCGGCCTGCACCGACTGGTTGCAAAATGCACTTTCCACGTTAGAAGCTTTCCGATATCATAGCCAACTGGTACATAAACGATATAAGATGTCCTTAATAGCGCTGCATAGTTTCTACCCGGTCGGTAGAACTAAATAGTAAATGCCTGCGGAGCCGGCGGTGTGTGAGAAGCTTTACTTAGTACCATTATCATCATCATCCCAGCCTTTACGTAGTGATTGTAAGTATTTGGGCCGTAGTTCTCACACGCCCCAGTCCGGATTGGGAACTTCATATACTTACACTACACCTACACCATCGAATTTCGTCGTAAGTGTGTGCAGGTTTCCTCACGACGAACTTTTCCTTCACCGTAAAGCTCGTGATAAATTTCAAATATAATTTCGCATTAATTCCGAAAATATTAGAAGTGCGAGTCCGGGCTCGAACCCACAACCCTCTGCTTGAGACGCCATAGGTCAAACCCCTTTTAAATTAAATCGTGTTCTGCGTCTAATAATGTTTTGTTGCTGACTTGACTACTGTATTGTTCTTGACTTATATTATTTTAAGTATATTATGTCGTTTAGGCTGTCATTTTCTTGGCACATTATTGAAAAGTTGTGTGTCGAGGTTGAAAAAAAAAGACACTAAAACCTTCAATGCACCTAATGACATTACGCAGGATGAGGTATGTAGGTACGGTAGGTGATTAAGATATTGTTGTTTTTCATAACCAGAATAAGTCATTATTGGTAAACAGTTAATTAGCTAATGACCAACTGACAAAACGTCATGTTCACGACAAAACAATTCAAAAAATAAAAGACGCGTATGTTGTAAAACGTCAATATCATTCATAAACTTAAGTTTAAACTGAAAAGTCTTAAAAGCAATTAACTTTAGTACTGCAAATTTGAACCCTGCCTTGTCAAACTGAAAGTCCATGTCGAGATCCTTTTTGAGTGTACTTATTATTCAATTATTAATGATATACGTATTTTTTTGGTTAGTTTTGACTAGACACGTTTATGACTGACTGGTACGACACCTTTTTCAAACTAAATAATCGACATCATTAACATAAACATTTATAGAAAAGAAACACGCGTGAAGGGATAAATTCGCTATTTTACTATCTCAACGTTTGTCAATTGTGCCTACACAATAACGGGTTTACATAGATATACGTAAATGATACATGAATAAGCAATTTAAATGTTATTTTTCTCTTTAGCAAAAAGTTTAACACTGGGAAATGAATTTTTCAACTAAAGTTTTTGTAGTAAATATTAAATTATACTAAAAGTATTAAAAACAAACCTTTACATTTTTATTTCCATTTTAAGAATAATGTCATTATCGTCCAGTAAATTGCATCTACACACAGAATGTCCTAAAACTCAACGATATTACCGGACGAAAGTAAAGCTGTACCAGTTCTGGCAAAATAAGATTTTCCCCAGAAGCGAGTAGAACTTGGCTTTTCACCCGATACCAGATTATCGTTGAGCTATTGGACAACCCGTATATATAACAGTCAGTACCGTGACTAACTGACTGACAGACAGCGCACAGCCTAAACTATTGAAGTTCAACATAGAGCAAAAGCAGTACCAAAAGAAATTTTATAAAATTCCCGTGGGTTTTGGAACTAGCCTCTTTGATCTTTTGCGGAGGCCAAGCCACACCATGCTTGTTCGTGCACATCCAGTACCTTTCTACAATCAATAAATTATAACAAAGTCGTATCTATGCAAGTCGTTAAGAGT
Source organism: Archips xylosteana (assembly GCA_947563465.1). Taxonomy (NCBI): domain Eukaryota; kingdom Metazoa; phylum Arthropoda; class Insecta; order Lepidoptera; family Tortricidae; genus Archips; species Archips xylosteana. The sequence continues at coordinate 14,244,270 of OX387353.1, read as the reverse complement.
TAACCAAACATTAAATAACAAACTATAATCGTATAGCATTATGTCACCGCGTAACGAAACAAGATCAAAGATCAGAACCAATAAAGCTCGCCCACGCTGCGCCGGCGCCGCCCGATAGACCACTTCCTGGGTTTCATGTAGAGCAAAGTATAGTCTTCGTTATGAACCAAAGCTTTTCAAACTAAATTAAGTTAAAATGTTTTGTTTGAAAAAAGACAACTCTCGTTAATTCAAATTAGGTTTAATGTGTTCTTGAAAAATACTGTTTTTTTTTGTTTTTGTACGACACATAAGTAAAAAAATTGTTGAAAAAAAGAACAAAGTTTTTAAAATAAAATTGTTGCCATTTCAACCATTTTAAGTCTAAAATTTGACAGTTACGAAGGAAATGGCGTCCTCATTATATTTTTTAGTCGTACTCTTGATAAATAATTCTATTACTTATAGCGTCAAATTCCTAAATGTATGTTTTGTCTGTATTCAAAAGGAAACAAACAAATGGTAGGTAAGTCGACATGTGCTTATTTAGCAAGCTTTTATCGATAGGGGGTTTAAAGTTATATCTACTCATTTCATTAATAAATGTTCGAAGAATCACTTTACTTTAAGTTGGTTACGCGTTGACAGTTTAGCTGACGGCTGAGAGACAGACATAAATTTTACGTTTAATTATTTAAAGACTCAGAAGACGTTGCTAAACTTCAATAGGTACGTAAGATGCTTTCAAGCCACAAAAGAAGGTCACACCTGAAAGTGACACTAAATTAAACCCACTTTCAGTTTTAGCGTTCTTTTACGCTATTGTTTTAGAACACATGTACATAACATTCTAATTTCTAAAATATAATTAAACATTACAAACGTCTTCCAAAAAGATGGAGCGACGACCTGCTTAACGTTGCGGGATCGCGTTGGATGCGGATGGCACGGGACCGATCTGTTTGGCGAGCCTTGGGAGAGGCCTATGTTCAGCATTGGACGTCTTTCAGCTGAAATGGTGATGATGATTACAAACGTTGTCATATAAATTAAGCAACGTTTATATTTCATACTATAGGTACTCCGTAATTAAAATAGGTTACATTCTAGCAGTTAGCATAGTACATAAATAAAACTAAACTTCCAACTGCATCAGATGGAATGTCCCATTAGCCTATGGCGTGCGGCGAAAAACAATTAACCGACTTCCTTCGAAATAATTTACTCACAGATTTATTGTTATTGTTAAACATTATTATTAACAAATAGTTTGACATGTAAATACTTATTTTATTGGTCTAGCAATTGTACGGCAAAGTTTTCCGTAAGCACAGTGCTATGTTAAATAGGTATATTTTTTGATACTACCAGCGCTTTCTAACAGAGTACAGACCATCATATTGGCATGAAGAATGCGTCGCAAGAAATAGATTGTCTGGCGTCGGCGTTTTTTACCTTCCTCAATGTCTTTAATATGGGTATCTGGAGAAAGAGACATGACGATACAGTTTTCATATTGTAAAATCACTTTCAAACCAGTACTCACAGCTTAATTCACTGGAATGTGCTTCTAATTGCCATAATGGCGAGAAAAAAGCATCGCGGTCGCCTTTTATGCGAACAAAATGAGTGTAAGGTCAGAGATAAACCTAATGGCCTCCAGTAGCCGCCTTTAACTAAAAATGGATCAAAGAGTTCAATGTGAGAGTTAGAAGGTGCACGACAAGTCGTGGCGCACTGTCACGTGTTCGCTTCTGCAAATAATAAGGTGTAGTTCTCCGAAACCAATGATAACTATAATAAGGCATTACTCGCTTCATAGAACTTTTGCTAACGCCCTTATTGTTACATATTTATTGAACTCAATACTTAATAGCAGAAATTGCCCTTTAATTTCAACACCCAATTTAAAAATTACAAGAATTTTACCCGCAATGTTCCTTATCTTTGTTCGATATCTTTTACAATCATCGTTTTAACGACGATAAATATCAATTTTTAATAGTTTTAATGGTCTACCGTCTAGAAATCCCAAACATAGGTACAGTTACAAAAAGATAGCCAGAATTTTTATTTTTTATTGGACAGTAGGTATGCGCTCGTAAAACAAACTTGAATAATTAAACACACTTGTTTACACTAAAATACACTTAACATAAAATGATAACAGTTTTATTCCAAATTAAAGTAAATACACTAATCATCTTCTCAGGCCACTTCGCTTTTATGTCTTCAACGTTTGTACTTAATAACGACTTGCTATTTAAGTAATGTATTACCAATTTCATTTCTCTTAATAGGCCCTCCAGATTCACAGCGAGATCGAAAACGAAAAAAAATAAACAATAGTTTACTGCTCTATTGATAGTTACAAAAAAGGTGCAAGCAGGCGTCGAGTTGCGAAAAAAACCCGCTACTATCTATGCCTATCGAGGTGATTTTCACTCGACTATCGAAGGATTATTATTAAATATTGACCAGCTTTTTAAAGTTTTGCTCGACGTGATATATAAAAATACACATAAGTATATTTGAATGTGGGCCACATTGCTCGAAGAACAGATGACCGTTCGGGGGAAAGGTTCACGAGTGGTGACCACGAACCGGATGGCGATGCGTTGGCAGACCTCCCACTAGGTGGACTGACGGCAACGCTAGGGTTGCGGGTACAGGTGGACTAAGGTGGCGAGCTGTCGTTAATTGTGGCGTTCTAAGGCGAAGGCCTTTGTCCAATACTGCACGTCTTTCGGCTGATGATGATGATATAAAATAAAAAATCTGGCCACTAATACACATATTACCAGAATTAACTATAGTTAAGACGCACCCCGTCTAATTCGCTTATTTTTCCACAAACACCACGCGTCGTTCAGATTGAGTGTAGGTGCAAATGTAGAGAATAACTGCTAGAGGTAACGCCACCAGAGTTGAGGCCACGCACACAACCACATCTCATGTAATGACAGCGGGATTTTGACGTTGTGTTGACGTTTAACGACAACACAACGTCAAAATCCCGCTGTCATTACATGAGATGTGGCTGTGTGCATGGCCTCAACTCTGGTGGCGTTACCTATAAACGTTTTCCAGATTTGCGCACTCAATGTTATTTATTACTAACCCGTTTGTAGACAAATAACCAACGCGTTTTTTAATGGAGTGCACAAGTCTGGAAGCTGACCAAGAAAGGGCTTCAAATCAAAAGAATGGAAATAGCACATTTTTTAAATTCAGCATCAAACACTCTTGCAAACTCTTGCTCGGCTGTTTATTGTTTGTTGTTTACTTAGTGTGATTCACACATCAATAAGTACATGTTACAAATAGAAAGGAGTCAATGTAATCAGAAGTGGAGGGCGTGTGGAGGGTTTATGAATTTTTCACACACATGCGGTTTTATGTCGTGCGTAAAAGCTGTCGTCGAGTTAGCAGGCAGTAATGGGGTAACTCGGTAATGACAGCTACTCGACTGCACGCGGTTTAGTAATTAAGTGACCGCATAAAGTATATGTCCGCATACCCACCTGGTACTTGGGAACCGCGAAGTAGGTGTAATACACGATGTAACATAAGGGCCCTTAAAGTACCAACATGAAACAGTATTTGTGTAAGTATGTGTGGTTTGGTGCGGAAGGAATAAACTTTTGCGGTTAGAGTAAACAGAATTATTACTGTAAATCTAAGACATTTCAAAACAATGTAGAAGACATGAATGATTGAATAAATAAACGAAATTATGTACTTATGCGAGTAGCGAAATAATAGGAGCATTACTCACACTATGAAATGTAGCGTTTCTTCTATTTTGCTTGCATTGTATTAGTGCATTTTAAAATAAAATTGTCTCGGGTCAAAATGTTCTCAATCAAACCAAGACAAGCAAAAAGCCAAGTCTCTATAGACTCGGGGTTTTTTAGTGTGGAAGTCTCTATAGACTAAGGCTGGAATTTACCACACTTTTATTCCGAGAATAACGCTTACTCTCAGATAGTAATGTCAAATAACTATGGCGGTTTGACATTACTATCTGAGAGTAAGCGTTATTCTCGCAACAAAAGTTTGGTAAAATCCAGCCTTAAACAAGTAAAGCGGTCATCATTACAAAACGGAGCAATAATTCTCAGCTTATGCATGATGATCATAACAAATGAGTACTAATTTATGTAACTCAATTAAATAATATAATTAAACCGGAGCATCGGAATGTAAATGGCGTGCATTTAGTGGATCGCAATAATTACGCAACGGATGCAACTTTCTATGATTAGCCCAGTCCGCTGACATAAGAACTCTTTACATAAAAATATGTTCAATAAACATCGGCTATCGGCTCATCCTCTCACTTTCCTGATGCGTGGGATAACGTTGCTATAACAAGCTTTTATGAAGCTATTGTGGATCCACGCCGCTGCCCAATCCAACCACTTTTACTTTTCACCTCGCGAAGAGTAAACTCGTATGACATCATAAACGCTCATAATAGCGGTGTAAGCGGTGCACTGGATACTTTTACTCGCTCTGTCGGTAGCTTCCGGAGCGACACAAAGTACCACTATGAAGCTAACAAAGTAAAAGGCACTTTATAGTGTAGATAATGGTTATTTCTGACAGAATATCAGCTCTGTAGAGGTCTTAGGGTCTCCCTAAATTTATCGACGCGGAATTAGCTTCAGCCGACTGGAAAAACCTCGCGCGCGTTTGTCAACGCATTTAAGAACAAAAACAAGCCAAGTGTGAGTCGGACTCGCGCACGAAGGGTTCCGTACCATTATCTATAAAAACGGAAAAAAAATCACGTTATTTGTATGATAGCCCCCCTTAAATATTTGTTTTATTTTAATTTAATTATTTATTTTTAAAGTGAATATATTATTATACCTAACTAAATATTCTCTGAATATTTCTAGCGTCTACCTGATCTTATCATGATGCTTATCTGATGTTATATTGAATATTTTAAATTTTGTTATTTTTGTTAAATTAATTATTGCTTAACAACAAATTCTATTGAAATATTTTACAATGACCATACCAACCATTAGATATTTTTATTTATTTATACTAATATTTTCTTACTTTCCTTGTACTCGAAATGAAAAGTAGAGTATCTAACTCAGGAAAAAAACCAATATCACACTCGAAATATTGGCGCCCTCGCTGTGCTCGGGTGCCAAGTTACCTCCTGTGATATTGATTATTTTCCTCCCTTTTTGAACAATCTACTATAGTCTACCTAACTAAAGAGTAAATACAAGATTAAGCGTAAGCAAACTCTATTGCTTTTCATTTCAAGAAGCAGCAAAAAAACATCGAGACTAAGCTATTTACCTGCGTAAAGTAACTACGCCTTCACGCTTCACGTCTCAATCGGCGATTAAAGTCATTCCATAAACAGCTCCTGCCACGCTATCACACATCACACCCGAGCTGCAATCGAAGAATGCTAAGTAGGTTGAATTGAATCGTCCTCGAAGGATTTAAAATAGCTAAGGTAAGATGTCTCAACTTGTAGCACTTGGCACTTGGTGGAGAAAAGTCCTACTGATAAGATGTAGACACCCGTGGTTTCTCTGCGGGTTCACATCTGAAGTGATGAAATCCTCTTGAGCTAAAGAATGCACTAAAGTCACCAACATAGCTCGATCGAAGAATGGCTAGACTCAAGTGGCAGTGGACAGCGCACATCGCTAGTAAAACTAACGGCCAATGTGGGCAAAAGGTTCTCGAACGGTGTACACGGACCGTAAGGCACTGTGTAGGTAGGCTTCCAACAAGATGGAGTGGCGACCTGGTTAAGGTTGCGGGGACGTGTTGGATGCAGATGGCGTAGGACCGGTCTATTTGGCGAACTTTGGGGGAGGCCTATGTTCAGCAGTGAACGTCTTTCGGCTGTAATGGTGAGCCGAGGAGCGCTGCGTAGGTTGATTTGTTGATTTAAAATAGCTAAGGCAAGGTAAGATAGATATATGTAAAGTGCAGCTTGACACTTGCGTGTAGAAAAATCCCACTGATGCAATGATTGCTCTTCACAATGGCTCGGTAATACTGCACGATGTCACCCGTCATGCATCCGCCTCCGTTCTGCTTGTCTGCTCGCATTGTGCAGATGAAAATAATTCGCGTTGAAACCGCGCGCGCTCATGTAGAATAAACCTGCTATATTTGACATGGTTTCTTTGTTTGGAGAAACAATTGAAATGCGCTTAGAAATTTTCAGCCAAGTTCTTTTGGGCGACACACTTTTTCCAACAGTACCTATATCACCAAGTTGATAAAGTGAAAACAATGGGATGTGTAACGTGCGATTTAACTTAACACTCTTGATCTCACAACTGTGCTACTTTTATATGCAATTGTTTCCATTTGGTCGATACTTTTAATTTGGATCAAAAGAAGTACTACACTACTTTGGTAACTACTTTCTTCTTCAAAAATTCTTACACAATGTAAATTGTTTTTGATGAAACTATACTGAAACTGAAAGAATTTGGACCTTAAGTGTAATCTCCAATTGGTATTGAAATGCAATGGAATATCTCCTTAGTTAATAAACACATCGCACTAACACGCTCTAACGAACATTCATAATTCATCAGATTCTCGCTCTAATCTATCACCATTTACATATCCAGTGCGATAAATCAAAGTCTTTTTTTATCTCACTATTGAATTAGTAAATAATTTGATTAGCCTTGCATTTTCTCATCCATCAACATAACGTAAAAAAAGGTGGGTATAATGGAGTACAACTGGAAGGAAAATGGATTGTTAAAATGCGATTTCCGAGCGATTATGCGCACGCTTTTCAACTGGAACCAACATTAGCCCGCGGGCATGCAAGCGGGTGGATTCTGACTCACTCCTGCAGACTATACAAATTGATTTGTCACCTTCCTAATTTCGATATGCCATTCAATATTGTATTTTTTTATGTGACCTTACTGTACTGTACTGTCCTCCATAGGTTCCATATTCGGTTTCATAAAATTTTAACACATAATTCATCATTTTGCATCATGACTTTTTTTCTCAGAAACCATGAATTATTTGGAATAGTTATAAAATAAAGCTAACCTAACCTATAGAGTCCTACAAAATAAACATTTCAAAATTCTGAGAAGAAAGAGTTATGAGAAATTATGAATTATGTGTAAAAGTTTTATGCCACCAGACAATAAACAACACCAAAAAAACGAAAAAAAAGAATATTTGTATTTTATTGTATTGTATTGTATTCTATGAACATTGTTAAGTACGGAACTGTGAGAAAATTAATGAGACAGTTAATGATGTTATGTGATGATATTGAAATACTAGCACGTCCAAATACCTATTTTATGTACCGATAAAATTTTAAAACTATTCAGTGTTGTTAATAAAACACTATAAACCATTTTTCATTTTCTCTTTTACATTTTGAATTAAACTTAAAAGATCTTCTACGGAATTCGTCAAATGATGTGGACGAATTGCTAAAGACATGTGAAAATTTTGACAGTTACTAAACAATCCTTGTTTATTTTTTGAGTCTGAGAGTTTGAGTTTGAATTAATAAAATTCTTTATTAATTAATTAAAAAGAAGATCCAACTCCTAATCATATGTAAAGAATTCTTGTGTCGTTAATACACAAGGTTCTTGTAAGCGCAGTCATTAGTAGATACAAAATTCATTATTGTATATAATAATTCTAAACATCTTGCATATAACAACTCTTTTGCAAAGAGAGTAGTCGTTTGTGTGTGGATGATCCTTGACTTTTCACCTGAGTAAGAATAACAATTATGAAAATTCAATATTTTACAAGTATTACTCTGAAGCCGCAACTAAAAGCAAATAATTTGCAAAAACAGTTTTTTTTATTTTTAACCTATCTGTCCATGAACTGTGAGCAATCACGTTAAAGTTGCAATGCAGTTCAATTGTTCGAATAAGCATCTCTACATCTAATAGGAACAAAAAACACAATAAGACACATAGGTACACACGTTTAGCAAATGTTTTATACCGTGATAAATGAATATAAAGTACGAGTATTAAACGAAAACTGTAATTAAATTGCAAAAGAAAACAACACTCGTAAATAGCTCGAATTTTATAAAGGATCCTGGAACTTTCATTCTTAGAGTACTTTGGATTGCAATATAAATTAACCTCTTAAACAGTATACGTTTGATAATCATGAGCACCAATAATTATAATTTATATGACGTAAAATAAACTTTCGCGCGTCTCCACTATAAATAGGCTACGCCTTTCAAACCAGACAAAAGCTAGAAGCACTAAATTCTGACACAAAAGAATAGACTTTCTTTTTTAGCCTTACGTATAAAGTTAAACAGATGAAAGATAAATAGTTATTTATTGATCCAGTCTCTTCTAGTGATATAAATTTAATGACATGCTAGAATTATGAATTTTAATACGTATATATTCAATAAGTTTTTTTTTATTTATCAGATGAATGCCCTTACGTTGGTAGTAACGGGATGGTTTATAATTTATGATTGTTAAATAACCATCTATTTAAAAAAAAAAATTTTTTTTTCGCTGTTCTACTCCAAGTTACGCTCAAGCAATCCTGTACTTTAAAACATATCTTTTTAATTTGATATGAGGTAGATTTGCATAGGGTCCGCTTTTTTAATCAATTCCATAGTGTAATTGTAACACTTTGAGTTCGTTTAATAGAATAAAAATTGAAGATACTGGGACATGTTTTCAGAACAAATTCGTGCGCTATTTTTTCCATACTTCTTAGTACCTCGCGTACCTCGTAATTTCTTTAAGCCTTGAAAAAAGAACCAGTATCATTACATTGCTGCGCTCACTTTATCGCTTTTAAGTCGATAGATCGGCAAAAGCGCGATGTAATGCGGCTCTCGAATTCCCTCGAGCCGTCGTGTCCAATTCTTTCATAGACGTGCCGCCGTAGAGTGTATTAATTGCCAATCGGGATCCAATCAGAAGCAGATCGCGCTGATATCTTCATATCTCGCACTCGATTACACCGGCAAGTGCTAAATTAATAGACTATTTTTGTTTGCGCTCCGTTTTTTGCCGTCACACCGCAATCAAACTCTGTCAATGTTAATTGATCTTTGCATACCTATTTGTTAGCTATCTGAGATTAAATGGATTCACAGGAAATGGTTCGCTCTGGTTTGTAATTGATGCTCTATAATTAAAACTGATTTTTTCATATGTTTTTTGAGGACATGTTTCAACTGTTATGCGTAATGTTTCGCTATGAAAGTCACAATAATAGCAAAACTGGATACATAAATAAATTTTAATTTAATTTTTTGTCATCAGAATAGTGCTTAACTGTGAAATTAAATGACGTTTATTTAAAACTATATGTATTTAATATAAAAATGCAAGTGTTATATTTTGATTAAAACCTAAGTTCTTAGATAAAAAATATGATTATAATTTACTTAGTACCTACCAACAAGTAAGGACGAATTCATTCTACCGATTTGGTAGTAATTATTTCTACAACAGTTTTAATTATCACCCAACGTAATTTGCTTGAACTTGCTTCACCTCACAAAAGGACATAATAATAATGCATACAGGTTTCCACGTCTAACCGTTATAAGTTATTTTTACCCTCCACAATTTTGCAGTTACAAGGAAAAAACATAAAATTCCTGTTGTTTAAATTGCTCACTGTAATTGAATTAAAATAATTTAATAACTCGTAATGACATGACGAATTACGGTTGTGTTTCATAACCCGTAATCTACGTATACTTATATTAATTTGGTCTCATTACCATTACAATTTCATAATTGCCTCAGTTGTATAATAGCCACCTATTACAGATGTTTACCAGCACAACTTTACGGAAGAATAGAATACCTACTGTACCAGTACACTATTACACTTTGCCGTAGTTTTTATAGCTTTTGATAACTATCAAACTTGAATAAGCCGCACATCTCATTTCCTAATGAAAACAAGGGAGCACGGTAATGATAGGTAATACTGCATTCGATGACAGTTTAATATTTTCATCAGCGTAAGAAAACTTCAGTCAACAGAACTATACAAAAAAAGGAAAATGAAAAAAAAAACAGATTCATCATAATCTCTCAAAAGCGTGTGCTCCAATGACAGGACTTTCCTCTTGAATTATAGTAATGATTGACCTTTATTAACCTTTATTACCGCGGGTTAGAAATAATTAGCTATGCCATTAGGATGCTGTTTTTTATTATTTCTTAGTCTATCGATCACTGGGATCTGCTGCATGTTAATGTAAGAGGGCGTGAGTTAACTGGGTCATTATTCGAGCGTTTCAACCGCCTCACTTTCGTGGTCACGTTTTCTACGAATTGGCTGTAGATTTTGATGGCGTTTTCGGTTATTTATTAGAGGACCTTTACTTCTACCACATAATTAAAAACTGTATCATAATCTTTTGTCATTTCTACAAAAAGTGTCCACGAAAGTGAGGCGGTTGAAACGCTCGAATAATGACCCAACTGAGTTACCACACAGGCTGACTACTAGTCATTATAATTTCGTATATCTCTTGAATTTTTTTTATAGTACAGTGTAGTGTAAAAATATGTACTTAATGAAAGTTTCAAAAATAAGTACCTCAGACTCTTATTCCGACGCAATAAGGCCGTAGTAACATATTTTTGAGTGGTTCAAATAGATACTTATTTTTGCACTTGAGCCTACATTTGACACCAATTGACCTAGTCGCCAACTAAACAAAACAAAGCTTGTACTATGGGTACTAGACAACGTATAAACATACTTATAAAGATAAATACATACTTAAATATATATTAAACATCCAAGACTTGAGCACAAACATTCGTATTTTTCACACAAATATCTGCCCCTTCCGGGAATCGAACCCGGGACCTCAAGCTTCGTAGTCAGGTTCTCTAACAAAAAGGCTATCCGGTCGTCATTTATGAGACAAAACATAGTTCAACGATTATTCAATAAATTCTAAAGCCGCATTCAATTTAAGTTGCCTCGCCTACTCCTATACATTCAAAGGCTGACTGTACACAGACCATTCATCAATCCTCAACTTCATGCGCGTTTGCATTCAGATCTAATCGCGCCTTTAAACTTTTATGACATATTGCTTTCAAACTGATTTTAGATTAGATACTGTCGAACAATAGGTTAAGTAAACAGTGTCTATTTATCAATAATGTGTATCAACTTTTGAAGAAGTGCTTATAACTTTCTTTATGATATCATGCCACTTGATTGGTTTTTTGTTGTTTGGTGTATCCCGATTCATTTTATTAATTTTATATGGCATTTTATACGATTTGGCTGAAGAAACAAGACTTCTGCTTCCTACCTGGCAATACGAGTAGTTTAGCAACTGTGGAGGACTGTCCCCAAGCACATCCTAATGGCGTAAGTCTCCATACTTGCTCCCAACTCATTTATATTATATACCAAGTATGCTAGTCTTCATGTTGATTTCAGCCTCATGAATGACTTTCAAATTACTGGGTCCCCAAAGGCCCATGACCAGAAATCCGAACCCACAGTAATAATCTATTTATTTCTAATAACATAATGACTCATACATATTTTTTTAAGTATGAACTTATGAGCTCAGTGTTCGTTTTAAATAATTCACGTCACAAATCATATGGAATTCCATAACATATAATAACTACCGTGAGACTCACTCATAGTGAAAATAAACGGATCACTCACGTCTCAAAACGAGTTTAACTCGACATGTTTCGGGCTAATCCGTAGCCCTTCCTCTCGGAGTCGCACGTCACGGCGGCTGCCACACGTGCACCCAAGAGTGCACGTGTGGCAGCCGCCGTGACGTGCGACTCCGAGAGGAAGGGCTACGGATTAGCCCGAAACATGTCGAGTTAAACTCGTTTTGAGACGTGAGTGATCCGTTTATTTTCACTACATATAATAAGTATACAATCCTAACTATTTTTTTTTCTGGTTAGTAAGGTAAACGTCCCTGTGCTCGACACTGGACCAGTACATGGCACCTTCAATCTTATGTCAAAGAAAGGTGACAGATGGGTGTCATCTACTGGGCGTTGAGGTGTCGAGCACTGCTACGTTTACCTTATAGATTCTTTAGAACGCGCTTTAATACGAACTTTGACGAGTAAAAGACAGACAAGGTTCTAGACAAAACTTCTCGTTTTCTTATTTCCATTTTGTAGACTTGTTGTATGTATAATACTACGCTCTGTTTTATCGACCTATTTTTTGCTTTCGCTAAGTAAAGGCAATGTTTCTACTAAATCATTTAACACGTCAATTAAACCGCGGTATAGTTTTTATATTTTTAATAGTGAGTTTTTGTTAATTGTCCATTACGTTTTTGCGCGGCTGTGATCTGACAGGTGACAGGATGCCGCGAGGGTGACCAGCTGTGGTAGAGAAACCGGACACAAGTAAAAAAGGAACGATCTTTATTGCTATATGCGTATTTTAACGTTGGACAGAAATGCATCAAGCGATTTAGTTAGTAAATATTTATTTACTATTTTGAACCACAGTATTTTTACCATGTTTCTCCGTTACCAACTTCTCTATTCTATTCAACTACTTCTATTCGTATGATGTGTCGCATGCTAATGTGGCGCCTGAATTTTTTTTTTTTAATTTAAATTAATTTAATTCAGGCACTCGACATTTCAGTAAAGTACGGCTCATGAGGAGAGCATTTTTTATATTATTTAATATTTTTTACAATTTCAACATTATACGAATACATAACATAATTTTCAAATTTTGCAAGTCGAATTTCACCCACTTCAAGCGATCTGATTAACTTGCAATTTAGTACGGATATGTTATATGCATGACTATGCAAGTAGGTACAATCAGCAAAAAGTACGCATTATTTTTTTTTATTTATTTAAAAACTTGCCCGTGTAAATACTGATAACCTGGTCACCCTATCAGCTAATGTGCGAAGCTAAACGCCGCGTGCGCACCTGCTATATCGCAAAACATTACACTGACATGCTCCTTGCCAACTACCGTTACGTTTTGACATATAAAACATAAATATTGGACAGGTATTACTGGGAATTTTATATTTTTTTAATGAACTATGATAAATTACCTTGCTACTCCGCAAAAAGAGAGTGCGAATATTTTTTATACAAATAAATGCTTCTTACTGTAAATACAGGGTATTTTGAAATGTATTAGGAATATTTCAGCAGATGGTTGGGTTGGGTAGGATTAACCGAATACCTCTGTAGAGATTGTTCGCCTTTCTTTTTAAGTTTTCCTTTTCAAACCAGGTTAGCTTGAAAATATCCCTTTTAGGGATAAGTTAGCCTTTGTTCTTTTTTTTGTTATTTTTTTGTATTATTTTTGTGCTTTATGTACAATAAAGTATTTACATAAAGATTTAAAATACTGTCAAGCTCGGACATTGTCTTTGTTTTTTTTTGCCATGTATGCTAATTTCTTGAGTTAGTGTATGTATACAGTAATTGGGTTCGACTCCCAGACCCAGCAATATATTTTTTATTTAAAATAACTGCAAACAATTACATAAACAAAACTAACAATTATTTCAAAAGAACACATCTCGCAACACAAGCCTGGATTTGCTTATCATTTTGTTAATTAAACAAAACCACTGAACCATTTACCCAAGTTCTCATTAGCCCGTTGATGTCTTTGATACGGGCGCCAAATCCAACGTTGGAGGGAGCCTTATCGGCTAACTGCGCATTGAATTCTAATGAGTTCGTTGCTGAACGAAGCATTGTGTGCTAACTAAAATATTGTGCCCTTAGTAATGCCCTGATACATCCATGCGCATTGTAGGTAGGCCTCCAACAAGATGGAGCGACGACCTGGTTAAGGTGGCAGGAACGCATTGGATGCGGATGGCGCAGGGCCGATCTGTTTGGCGAGCCTTGGGGGAGGCCTATGTTCAGCAGTGGACGTTTTTCGGCTGAAATGATGATGATGATGACATCCATACAATCCATATGGGTAACTTTCATTAGGTACACAAAGGAATCAATTAAGGTTTGTTTTAATTAAGTCCCTTAAAGTTTCATAAAAATCGGTCGAGCCGTTTCGGAGGAGTTCGATAACAAACGCCGTGACACGAGATTTTTATATATCAGAAGAATATATAGAGACCGACAATGTTGTTCATACATAATGCGGGCTGCGGTCAATTTGACCTGACCGCGACCGCAGAACGCATCCAGAGTGGCAAATCCTTAATTGACAACCTTTCATTTTTTTAACACCTGAAAATTACTACAGGAATCGAAAGAGTTTCGCCTCCTGAACACGGAAAATATTTATTATAATTTATTTCTCCATATTTTGAAAATACAACAAATTTAAAAAACATATATGTACTTACAAATATTGCCACAGAATAGATATGTTTCCTTTACCCTTTTCACTAGAAAAAAAGAGCTGTCATAATAATTTTAAATTTGATCACAACATTAGCGTCAAATTTACGTCATCACTTTTTTTTAATAGAGACTAGACAAAAGTAATGGATTTATTCTATCGTTACGCTCTTTTAGAATAAGCACATCTTTAAAAAAATGTAATAAATTAATTAATAATCCTAGTGAAAATTAAAAACTATCAGCGTCTTTCTCTTTCCAAACAGAATACAGAGAACGAATCAAATTATAGTCTTAGAAATATGAAATGTTGTCAATTGTGTACAAATTTTTTGAAAGCGACTCATTTGCTATTAAAGAAAAACATTTAAGGAAACGACATTCTGTAGGTACTTATATCAGTTTTTAGTACAATTTATAATGACTATTACCCTTATACGATTATTACGTTGATGCCCGTTATTAATCAGCATAAAACGAATAGTTTATTTTATTACCATTAATCTGGAATTACCTTTCATTATGTTTAATACCTTGCAAGGAATGAAGACGCGATAAAACTAAGAGCTAGACGACTATTTTTATTAGAAACTAGCTGTTGCCCGCGACTCCGTCTGCAAAGTATTCGTTTATCGCTATCCTGCGGGAACTAGGCATTTTTCCTAGATAAAAACTATCCTATGTAAGGATCTCAAACTATCTTCATGCTAAATTTCATCTAAATTTATTAAGAGACTAGCCTTCCGTCCGCAGCTTCGCCCGCGATAAATTAATTTTCCCGTAGGAAAAAGGTATTTTCCCGCGGTAAAAAGTAGCCTATGTCACTCTGTGATAATGTAGCTTTCTAACGGCAAAAGAATTTTTGAAATCGGTCCAGTAGTTTCGGAGCCTATTCAATGCAAACAAACAAACAATCAAATCTTTCCTCTTTATAATATTAGTATAGATTTAAGCGTAAAGAGGTAACGGACAGATAACGGACAGATAGACAAACAGACGCTCTTTGACATCTTACATATCTTCTTCTTCTATACATTTATAATATTTGTATAGATACTGTCATTACAAACCACTGCAAATATTTTAATGAAACAGAATATTCTTGAAGCTTTGCTGGCATAGTGGTTAGACCTATGGCCTCTCAAGAGTTCAAATCCCGGGTCGTACTGAGTTTTTCGGAATTCATGTGCGAAATAACTATACCTAGATATTTTTCTAGCACGAACGATAATCCTTGTAATACTTAGTTTATCGATGTCTTATAAGTGGCATTAAGTATATCAATGAGACAACGTTTGAAAATGTAGAACAAGAATACTATATCGAATCGATGTTATTATTATGTCAAAAACCAACCACAAGTTGTTCGTGCTAGAAAAATCTCTAAGTATAGAAATAACATTTGAAATCTACCATGAGCTATACCTGCGAAGAAATTCAATGGTGCGTGTGAAGTTCCAAATCCGTACTGGGCCCGCGTGGGAACTACGGCCCAACCCGTCTCATTCTGAGAGGAGGCCTGTGCCCTGCAGTGGGACGAATATAAGTGATGATGAATATTATTATGATGCTTCCTCTTTAAATAATGTTACTTCATCATCATCATCATCATCCCAGCCTATATACGTCCCACTACAGGGCACAGGCCTCCTCTCAGAATGAGAGGGCTTGGGCCGTAGTTCCCACGCGAGCCCAGTGCGGATTGGGAACTTCACACACACCATTGTATTTCTTTACAGGTGTAACCTTTTACTTGCAATAATATAAATACTCCAAATTTTCAAAGAAGAATTCAAAAAATGGCTTACTCAATTTAGTAAATGAAGAATATCTATTATTCTATTATGTTACTCGTAATGTTGCCCAATAATGTTTTTAGGTAGTAGGTACCTGTTTCGGCAAAAACTTCTACTAGTAAATGCCTACTTAAATAAAATTGATAGTAATAAATAAAATAATAAATAAATAATCTAATATATAAAAATCTCGTGTCCACGGTGTTTGTTATCGAACTCCTCCGAAACGGCTTAACTGATTTTTATAAAACATTTTTCCATACACGGTAGGTCTGAGAATAGGTCGTACTATTCTTCGCGGACGGAGTCGCGGGCAACAGCTAGTAATAAATATAAATAACTAATTCATCATCACCTTACATATAAGTAGCGGTTGCGTATTGTATTACTATTGCCTATAATGCATTAACATACATCTCTTTGATCTCTTCCTACTCAGGTGTAGTAAATGTAAGCCGCATCACAACAGTTACTAATGCGTCCAAGCAACGGTACCTTTTTTGTCACAAGATTGCTTAATAAGATACATAAGAAGATTATTAAAAAAAATCAATGCAACCTTCCGCTGCATTCACGCACACGACGCTCTGATTCACAAACACACACGAACATTGATATTAAGTACACACACATTCGTCCAATTACCGTCATGTGAATAACAAGATAATTAATGTAGTCACTATAAGGTTGGAATTTAGGCTTTTGATATAATGCCTGGTTAAACTTTACTTGCTTGCTCGCATTATTTTTTAGATATCGTATACAACGTGTTTTTTTTAATATCCGTTAACTTTGATAAACGGCTTAGTACGTCGATAGAAACTACCTAGCAATTAATTTTGTTGCCAAATAGAAAAAAAAAAAAACATTTTTCCTTTCATACATCTAATTTTTTTTATTAAATATACATCTAATATATAAAAATCTCATCTAATATAAAAAATATCGTGTCATGCACGGTGTTTGTAACCGAACTCCTCCAAAACAGCTTAACCGATTTTTATATTTTTTTTGTCTATATTTGGTAGGTCTGAGAATAGGTTGTAGGCTTTTTTTTATTCCTATTCTTCGCAGACGGAGTCGCGGGCAACAGCTAGTAATTTTTTTTTTTTTTTTTTTTATGTTAGATAGGCCAGACAAACGAACTAGTGAGTCACCTGATGTTAAATGAACACCACTGTCCATAGACACCCGCAGCGCTTTACACGATGCCAGTGCGTTGTCGGCCCTAAAGGAGAGGGAATAGGGGAAGGGGGAGAGGGAGGGGGAGAGAGAAAGGGTGAGGTATTGGTCCCCCGGCACTCTCACTGACCGTACGAAACGCAAGCAGGATTACTGCTGCTTCACGCCGGTGTTCTGTGAGAGGGTGGTACTGCCCCGGACGAGCCGGCCCATTCGTGATGCAGCGGCTAGCTACAACATGGCTCTACCACTACAAAAATAAAAAATAAGTATTGAGTTCACGTCATTGTAAAATATAATTTAGAGGTATAGGTAACGCCACCAGATTTGAGGTCACGCACACAACCACATCTCATGTAATGACGTTTAACGATAACACAACGTCAAAATCCCGCTGTCATTACATGAGATGTGGTTGTTTGCGTGACCTCAACTCTGGTGGCGTTACCTATACACAAAATTAGTGCGAAATATGAAAGTGTTTTATTTAACTACGTCAACTACGACGTCATAAATTAAGAACCTTTTATACCTACAGGTTTACTACGTGTAATTAATTAAATTCGATTCTTGATTATCTTTTTAACTCTAAGAGTTACGACACTAGTGTCGTGGACCAATTAACTTCATTTGACTTGTTGAATGTTCCCTTGAAAAAAAGCTGTATTTATAATGAGGGCGGATTTTTGACGTTACAATTTCATTAAACGTAATTTATATACCAAACTAAAATCTATGGCATACAAATTTAAACTACAATAAGTAATCCGCCAAAGTTGGACGGCTCATGAGTTTAAGGTTCCAGTCTTTTCTCTAAGAGTCTATGTGTACTCAATAAAATATTTTAATAAATATATATTTGGTGCCAGTCAAATTTTAACGGTATTAAAATGAATTTGTTTTACATTGTCTGAACGTGAAACTTTCGACATTTCATAAAATGTCGAATTACACAGATTGTCAGCGACATAATGTTAAGAGCGTCTAAAACTAGAGCTCGCAATGCGTTACAGGAAACGAAACCTTATAACGCAATAATAAAGCTGAAACCGCGAACCGCCAACACCACAAAACATAACAATTTAAAAATAAACCTTACTTAAGCTTAATACAGGTTAAATTTCAATTGTTAATCCAGGTGCATCACTGTGAAACTGCAATGCTTAGAGTAACTTAGTGGTGGTGTAATAATGAACTTTAGTTGTAGGTAGTAGTGTTTGGTTTTCAGAAGCAGTGTGGAAAGTGCAACCGTCAGGCTCTGGTGCACTGCGGTTTCCGTGGCGTGCCATTGTGTTGCAGTTATCTTGGATATGTGTCAGTGTTATAAGATCAGACGACACGGTGGCGGCGCTGGAATCCGGTTTAATGTTAATTAAAAAAAAAGTCGAAGTGCTTGTTGTGTTTGCTTTGACGGGCTTCCAACTAAATATCTGTCTCTTCCACTCAGTCTGGAAGAGAACTCTCAAGTTCCCCTTTGCACGTGTGCATGTTTAAGTAAACAAACTGTTGTTTATTTTTTTAATTTGATTTCAAAGTAATTTACATGTGGTTCGATCTATGTAACCGTATCCGTATTACCATTAGATAAATACTGAAAATTTTTCACTAGAAAAATGAAATAATTAAAATGTTTATTATTTTTTAACAGCAATATTAGGTATATACCTCTATGATACTCTAATATGCAAAATAAAAAAAAATTATGTACATTCGTTAAACTTGCTTAAACAACATGAAATTAATTAATTAAGTATTAAAAAATAAAACGATCATTCTTTTCTTATGACAGAAGAAGAACGCCTTTATTTATTTTTTTATTAAAGTTTTTTTTTATGTTTTATGATTGTTTGTTGTTGGCCAGTCACTTATTTTGAGGTTGGACCATCTAAAAAATTATTTATGTCATTAACAAAACTAATTGTGTTATAGTTATAATTTATATGTTAAATGAATAACTTGCGAGTGTAAGCTATTAAATACTACTTGGATATTAAATAAAGCAACACACACATGTGCTACAAAATAGTAAATTAAAACTATCACAGGTAATAAATTCCTGGGCAAATAGGAACATGGAAGAAAGTATTTCGGGCTCTTTTAACTGTCAATCAAACAAATGATTGATGCTGACTAACAACTACTTAACCATGATGAAAAACACTCCCTGTTTTTAATCATATCATACAACAATTAATCAAATAAAACCGTTTAGTAAAACATTATTTATACTTCCCATAGCGGCCCGCTAACGGTGCATAATGCACCATTAACAAATCATTAATCGATACATCGTAACGAATCTATCACCCGCCATCGAGTACTCAAACCGATTGCCCGCTTTCACGGAAAATCGACTATTTTCTGGCCCAGTTCTCAACTTTCTACGGACCTTTCATGGGACTTTATTATTTTGATAGGCTCTGATCGGGCGTGACGACGATGAAAGTGGTGCATGAATCGATCTTGACCGATTTTATTGGTTAGACCAATTAAAATGCCTCACCGGGGATTTTGTTCGGTGCGTGACAAATGAAAATCTTGTATGTATTTTAATGGGCAATGCAATTATAATGCCTTAGGTGAAAACCTTAAGTAAACTTAAGTAAAGTATGAGTAGTAGCGTGTCCGTGGGTCCCATTCACGATCCATAACATTGTAAGTCATAAAGGAACGTTTGTCATAATGATCATTTGCCATAGCTCTTTTAATAATATTAGGGGACAATAAATTAATATTAGGGGACAATCTCACACAAATCGACCTAGTCCCAAACTAAGCAAAGCTTGTACTATGGGTACTAGTATTAGACGACGATAGACATACTTATATAGATAAATAAATACTTAAATACATAGAAAACATCCATAACTCAGGAACAAATATTCGTGCTCATCACACAAATAAATGCCCTTACCGGGATTTGAACCCAGGACCTCTTGCTTCGTAGGCAGGGTCACTACCAACTAGGCTAAAGCGGTCGTTAACTAGGTCGTTTAATCTCTGAAGTTGTCATCCTGTAAAACTGTATAGGTTAGGTTAGTTTTATTTAATAACGAAAAATTAATAGGTTCAGAAAAAGAACTTTTATTATAGTAAATGATTTTTATGGATTACGACCGCTTTAGCTTAGTTGGTAGTGACCCTGCCTACGAAGCAAGAGGTCCTAGGTTCGAATCCCGGTATGTGCATTTATTTGTGTGATGAGCACGAATATTTGTACCTGAGTCATGGATGTTTTCTATGTATTTAAGTATTTATTTAACTATATAAGTATGTTTATCGTCGTCTAGTACCCATAGTACAAGCTTTGCTTAGTTTGGGACTAGGTCGATTTGTGTAAGATTGTCCCCTAATATTTATTTATTTATTTAACATTACATTATGACTTTTATTATATTTGGATCTTAATATACCTAGACCCACTTGAGTTTTTCACCTATAGCGAGCTTAGGGCCCGTTGTTTGATCAATAGTTAAACAAACTAATAGTTAAAATATATGGCAAACATAACAATAGTTAACGCGTTTCAAAGGCAATTTGACTATTAGTTTGTCTAACTATTGATCAAACAACGGGCCGTTAGTCTGCATCTATTCTCATAATCGAGTCTAAACTTACCTACACTCTTTTGTTTACATACTGCACAAGACTAAGAAATCATGTATTTTATTGTATTGTTAATTGGCTGTAACTGATGCCTAAATGCCACTGGCAGTTTGAGCTCCTGACCCGCAGTAACTTTCAATATGACCGTTTGGTATAAAGATGAATAACTACTAAATTGCAAGGTATCTATGACAATGGCACAATGATTAAGTTTCATGTCGAAGGGGCATGTAGCCGGGAGCAACTCAGTGAATATTTAATATTGCTAATTTACGTTTGCAAACGAGTCATACACTAAGTTAAATGAAGCTATAAGGTAACGCCACCAGAGTTGAGGCCACGCACACAACCACATCTCATGTAATGACAGCGGGATTTTGTCGTTGTGTTGTCGTTAAACGTCAACACAACGTCAAAATCCCGCTGTCATTACATGAGATGAGGTTGTGTGCGTGGCCTCAACTCTGGTGGCGTTACCTATATTTTGTGAAAGAAAATAAACTAGCTTTTTTCGGCATATGAAAACATCTGAGTAAAAACACACACACAATGTGATGTGCCGTTGAATTAAACGACCATTGAGTGCATTTCTACCTTATATACTTAACTTAAAATTGTTTTTAGAACTTAATGGTATGGTGTAGCCCCAACACTACAAAATAAAAACTCCCAAGAAGGCAAGAAAAGGCTAAAAATTGTACACTACAGAAGTGAGTTTAACATCAAATCAAGATTTTTTTGGCAAGTGGTCTTTCCGAAAAAAAGAGATAGGATGAAAGTAAGACAAAATCAAATTGGGTCTAGGTCATCCAATGTACGCTGCAAAAAGAAACCATCGCTTAATGTTTTACTATCACGGGCAACTTAACACAAATCGACGTGAATATGGCTGTGGTAAATGCAATAAACCGAAAGAAACGCTAAAAATAAAGAAGTTTACGCATAAGAAGAAAATGCTGCATCATCATGCCCTCCTTTTAAAAAATACAGTAAGTATATAATTTTTTGATAGAATAGCTCAATAAAAGAAAAAAAACATCCGACAGTTTTTGTTTTTTAATTTTAGGATTTTTTATTGTGAATGCCATGAATGCCATGATTATCGAAAGTAAAATATATAATACACAATTGGCGCATTATGAAGTCCAGCAGTGGACGGACAATGAATGGCTGTAGATATTTATGTAGATTAGACACTAAATATCTATTTTTATACAAGCTTTTATTATCTCACCTCGTTTTTTTTATTCTTGGGTCAAATCTTAGAAGTCGAATTTGACCCACTTCCAGTGGTTGGATTCACCTGAAATTTGGTATACTTATGTAGGTTGAATGACAATGCAAGTACAGTCAGCTAAAAAGCTTGCTTTAAAAATGAAATTTTTAACAAAACTTATTTATAGATAGAGCGAAATAAACTAGCAAGCGGTTCACTTGACCTTAAGCGATCAACGCCACTCATGGGAATCAGCAACCTTAAAAGAGTCAATACCTTGTCCACTGCTGACATCCTACGTGTACCAAGTACGTGACAGTCTCTGAAGGAAAACTATATTAATGACCACTATTTACCGAAGTGGTGACGATGGAATTCAGATTCACGGCGTGAGGTTCCAGTGGCTTAAAAAATATGTATCACATTCGATCACTATCTGTAATCAAGATCGATCCACAATCGATTACTGCCCGCAGCGGTGCCGGCGCACGCGCCGCGCCGTCGAAAGTGGTGCGCGCGCCCCGCTGCCACACTTGCGGCACGCGCCAAACTACCTTTTGAATATTTACATGCATGGCATATGTGTGAGTGGACAAGTGAATGGAGACGAATGCGAATCTACTTCAGAAACTTAAATTAAACTGGGAACTTAGGAATTACGGAACGTACGTACAAACTTAGCAGACGTACGATCTACAAACAACTCATACTTAAAGCTAACATTAGCCGTTAGGCATGGTCGACATGCCTATTTATAATGTCTACAAATAATTGTGAAATTTATTCGAAATTGCAAAGAAAATACGGTTCGTGAAGCTGTACTTATTAAACACTTATACTATTTAATTTTTATTTCTTCTTCTTTAATTTAAGAGCTATGCTCTTGTCGGTGGAGTAACCGCCACTCCGCGCGGTCTTCGGCCAAAATGAAATGAAATTTATTTTTTTATTTAGATGTCGGAATTAAAGAAAGGAGGGAAATTGTTATAAAAGTACACAAACCAATAACAAAACCATCAACATAAACCAATTACATTCGTGCACTAATCATTAACGTACGGAAAAAAGATTTCTACAAACAAGTTTAATGTAATTTGATCTGAACTTTCACCTCAAATTACGATTTCGCCGAGTTATCACAACGACAATGTAAATCATGTTTGTGTTTACTTTCCACTTGACCCGCATCATCAGCAGAGCCAGAACGAATTACCGCGGCATGGCGCCCGAATTAAATTAACACAGAACAATTTGCTTCTTAGAGTTACACGCGTCGGAAGTCCTTAACAATAATGACTCTAGTCGACCTAATAGCCGAGTTTTACAAAACCCAGACAATTACCCGGCCAGCTAACAACAGTCTTCGAACACCGAACGGTAACTCGGGGTTACAAAAAGTCAATTCATGCATCGGTCCGAGAAAGAAATTATCTATCTGTTCGTTACTCAATTTTGGAACCCGACACACGATGCGTCCAACTATGGCATCGGCCGCACTTGTATTTCAATAACGAACGAAACGAGATCGGAAATACTCGGACTTTCTAAGTCGGATGCTCTAAGCGGGCAAATTTCACGGGCAAAAGCGCATTGTCTGAATTGAATACCTAATAGAAAACATCTGGGTTGTCGTTGACAACCACAAAGCGACGGGTCAGAAGGCACGCGCCGTGCCGTTGACGTTCATTTGTTTACCGATAATCCTGCGCTTGCGTTGACAGGAAGACAAATTACACACGCAGATTATCTTTTTAAGACCTGTTGACAATCACACTCTGAACAGGTTATGTAAGTAAAATTTCCACATTAAACGAAACTAGTATTTTTGCCAACGAAACCTAGAAAGCCACTTGGAAATATCGATTTTCGACGGCCATCCGTATACTAGCTGACAGGTCTACAGAAATAGTGCCATGCAAATGGCATGGAATGATGCTTGTTAAACCGAAAGCATATTAAACGACAAAGAACGTCTACGCAATATTTTTTTTGTTCTCACACACGAGCCGTTTGACTGGGAAATGTTTATTGTGAGTGGGTATGCGGTTGTGAGAAAAGCGGGTTGCATGAATGCGATTGCAAAAAAGTTGGTCAAACGAGGCGTCTTTCCAGGCCGTTTGACTTAGGACCGCCCATTAAGGAACTGTAAAATTACCGTGCTTTCTGTAGTACTTACCACTATCATAATACCAAGGACAAGGTCAACGTTAAAAATAAAATAAATATCTAAGAAGTCGATCACGGCGTTAAACGGTAGTGATCTGCACACATCATGGTAAAGCTGCGTTTCACTACCAAGGTGCAATCAAATTACACAAACACTTGAATATAATTACACAATTTCTGTAAACATGTAATCATAAACTTTTATCGTTTCATTATACCTAGTTAGGTATATATAACAATAATATTATGTATTTATTTATTTAAATAATTGCACGGCTTTAAAAATAAGCACGCGGACTGTGAAATTCATACAAGTTTAACAAGCACAACACGTTTTTTTAGCACTGTATAGGACTAAAAACTAAACGCTCCTAGACCTAAACGCTCCTGACCATATTTCGCTACTTGAATAGCACATGATAGACAAGTACGGTCCATTACGGTCCATTAAACGCATTAAAAAAATATATAAAGAAGCCAATTAGTAATGTCAATTTAATTAAAATACGAGGGGATCCTTAATAACTAGGTACCTCTTTATGTAAAGGAGTTTGTACTTCGTCTTTTTCATACAAACCCACTCAATTTAATAAATAATTATCAACAGTAATATCATAACACTGACTAGCTTTTGGTCTAAAACACTCATCCTTGTCTAACTAACTGCCATGTTAGCTAGTGTGAATGGAACAGACGACAGTGCGATAGGACAAGTAGTAACTTTGCATTGACCGACATGCATGAATCGGTAAACTGTTACGTTACATCCGCGTGGGATAATTATAGTAAATTAACACAACTGAACAAGGGTAGGAAGTGAAGCGTGGCGCTAACTGTCCAATGTCCGGCGAATTAATACCTAGACCTAGACATAAACTAACTTGATTGCCCTTGAAGCCACAAGATGATTATTTTTTTGGAGTGATGTGTGTGGATTATTTTTTTTAGATTATTAATAAGTATTACAGACTAGCTGTCGCTTACAACGGCAACGTCGTTTGTGTCCCTTGGGAACTTTGTTCATTCATGGGTAAGGAGTAGGTAGTCTAGTTAGCTAGAAATTGTAAAAATGTGTGATTTTTTTTTTTAAATAGAACCGGTTCAATAGTTTCAGAGATAACTCCTGTAAATAAACAATTGAACGAATCAATTAGCGAGTATGGGGGTTTGATGTAACAGTATCGCTACCTACATCTATCTTCTAATATATAAGAATCTCGTATCACGGTGTTTGTTATCGAACTCCTCCGAAACGGCTTGACCGATTTTTATGAATCTTTTTTCTCCATATTCGGTAGCTCTGAGAATAGGTCGTAGGCTATTTTTTATACCCCTAGGTGATATAATGGCGAAACAACATTTGCCGGGTCAGCTAGTATAACTATAACTTTAAACATTTTGTTTCGAAGTTCTACGACTTCTAATAAATACGATATACCTATTGATGTACAATTATAATGTTTATGTTATGATATTTAACGTCACAAATCGTTGTATTACTATAACTCGGAAGTCCGCGTTAATTGACTACGTAATTTAGTTTCCCGTTAAAAGTTTTGTTATCAGGTTCGCTTGGCCGTATCGATGGCCAAAAGTTACAAAAATACATATGTTGTACCTACACGGCTTTATTGCCTTAACATGAAGGTAGTGTAGACCTATTTTTATAATTTTGGCCGTATCTTTCTAGATGTTCCATAAATGTCAACAGAGCGGGGAGAAATCGCTGAGCTTCACACAATAAATCTAAACAATAGAGCAATTAATTAATTAACTATACCTATGGTATACGGAAGTGTGTCAAAAACAACCATTAACGAACAATTAAACATCAACCGATCTGGGTAGGTCATAGAAACTTGAGTATTTTACTGTGTGAAATTATGACAAGCTTTTGTGCTAACACAAAACGCTTCTTTGATAAGCTTAGAGTAGAATGTTTGAACTTTTTCATTAAGTATCTATTTATTAGCTGACCCAAATAATACTATAAACTATTGTGCCAAGAATGCCTAACTTAGCACAAATAACGCTTACTTTAGGTATTAAACTTATGCAAAGGAGTCGTGCTTATATGCAAAATTTAAATAATTAAATATTTTCAAGATTACTTACCGTATCACGTAAATACTGTAAACTCAAATTCATCTTTGTATACGTTTATGAAATTTAAAAAATAAAACTAACAACTATCATTATGAGCTTGGAATGCAATCTATAAAATGATACCGATTAAGCAATGCATGTGTTATGGGTACTAGGCAATAATAAACGTACTTACACACATTCAAATTAAACAACCAAGACTCGAGAGCAAACATTGGCATTTTTCATGCATTATATCTGGCCTTACCGGGCATGCAGCCCGAGACTCGAGCTTTATATACATATACTTAGTCAGATTCTCTAATCACTCTGTTATCCAGTTGTCAATACTAACACAATAAAATCAGTATGGAGGGGAAATGTCTGGAACTACTGAACCAATTTAAAAAATAAACTACTGTAGATAGATAGATACTACTCTATCCCAAATTTACATCAAATTTTTATACAAGGAATGTGCTGTACAAAATCAAAGTTGTTTCCCATCACAAGTGTTACGTTTACAGTCATGCACGTAAATTAAACACTTACACAAGCATGATTCATATAAAATACTAACATTCTCTGTAACAGCGTCTAACTTTTGGTAATTTCGCGATTGGTTTCCTCGCAGTGATATAACTTAGTGCGGGGAAAGCGTTTATTAGATATACTAAAACGGGTTTTCGCCGGACAGTGATGCGTAAAAAGCATGTACAAGCATGGGATGGTGCATGAGGCATATAATTTACAATGCCGCCAACTTAATGGTGGGATGTGGGAGGCGCGGCGCCACTGTACAATATTTTCACCAAATTTGGAACTTGGCGTTTGGAGCTTACGCGGTAAAATACGTTCGCTGGAAAAATTCAATCTAGATAAAATCTTAATCCCAGTTAATTACTGTTAAAAGTATAAAACTGTGAAATTTAAAAAAGGTAAGCATGCGTTTCTAAAGGCGTCGGTATGTTTAATTTAAAACACCGATTGGTGACATATTATTAAATTTTAACTTTAAAATATACGTACAAAACATATCTTTAAATAAATTAATACTATAACTATAAATAAAATATAAACCCAACTTAAACTAAAACTAAATAAAATTAACAAAAGGTTCCCCCCGCGGCATGGACCCAAAGACACTGGCAGCATTACCTCGCTGTATAGCAATGCTGATGCGTTGTGCGAGGAAGCTGCCAGCTCTTAGGTCTCAAGTAGTGTCACAAAGCCGTTTACAAATATCTTTGTAAAGACTTTTTGCGCTGGAGCCCCACGGACCAAAGGTCTCAACCCCGAATGGAACAAAGTTGTATTTGCAAACACCGATTCGCAAATAAGCCTAAATAATAGTCTCCCACCCAGAATGACCGACTTCTTTTGTATACAAATTTCCTATTTTGTTACTTACCACTAACGTAGTATTTTTATGTCGTGCCTAGTGTAATTTGGCTTGCAAAGGACCTTTAGTATTCTAAAGCCTAAGCTAAACACATATTAAAAACCACAAAATATTAATTGATAGATTCGTCAACATATAATAGAATTATCTACTTTTTATCGCACAAATAATGCATTTTCAACGGTATAGCGATAAATAAATTGCCCGCGACTCCATCTGCAAAGAATTCATTAATCGCTATCCCATGGGATCTGTGCAATTTTCCGCGAAAAAAGTATTCTATACGTTAATCCAGGTTATAAACTATCGTTGTGCCAAATTTCATCTGATTCCGAAAAAACAGCTTTAGCGTGACGAAGTAACAAGCATCCATACCTACATCCATCCATACAAACTTTCGCGTTTATAATAAATATTAGTACGATTTAACAATATTTAAGGACTTTAACTTTTTCAGACGTCTTGCATGCACGTATAATCGTGTGATAAATAACTATACGGTAATGCTCAAAACTAACAACTAACTAACTTAAAAAAATTGTTATTTGAAAATGGATCGTGCTAAAGATTTTATTTCTGCTAGTCAGGCTGGAATTTATTGGCCACTTTTAAACAATTAACGTTAAGTCTATGAAAAAATGTAACGCTCTACTAGTAGCGCGCTAAATCAGTGTCCTAACAAAACCTTAATTTATCTTCCATAACTATGAGAAAATAAAATAATTATGATTTCTATATGACGTTTTTGTCTCCGTGAAAATTCGTTCGCGGATGCAGAGTCGCAACCAGAGCGCGAAGACGATTTCTAGACGGCGATGCATTTCCCATTAGAGGCTATCATGTTTCCGTACAAAAGTAGGTAACTATGCATTTCGCTATTCAATTAATTTTAGCCTGGGAACGGTGTTATAGAACGACTATTCCAGTTATAGTTACGACAAATGTCAAGGAATGACAGCTACAATAAAGTTATGGTACAGTCGAGTGTAAAATTTGAGTACATACAACTTGCTCAGAAATATGTCCCGTAGTTCTTATGTACTTTTATGTCGTTGAACTAACGTATCGGTTCAAAATTTTGAGATGATTAAATCGATACATATTTTTGCACTCGACTGTACCTAATACCTAAATAAGTGTATGCGTAATTGCTTGGAATTCTTAATAAATAAATTTTTCACTCTATTTTTACTACACATTAGTTTTTCTTCTAAGATTTATTAACATCGTTAATTATTATTTAATTTTGAACATTCATAATTTATTTGACACAAAAAAAACTGAGACAACATTAAAA
Source organism: Archips xylosteana (assembly GCA_947563465.1). Lineage (NCBI taxonomy): Eukaryota > Metazoa > Arthropoda > Insecta > Lepidoptera > Tortricidae > Archips > Archips xylosteana. The sequence goes on along the minus strand of OX387353.1, from coordinate 14,215,166 downwards.
GTTCTAAGTTATAAAATAGTATGACGGATATGAGATCGTTGGTTGATACGCGTAACTAAAGAAATATTTTAGAGAAATTGTAAGTTGACTTACTATACTGACGTCCATCAAGCTGACATTGATAACGTTAAACTTCACCATTTTCATCAAGTCATTAAGTTCTTACTATAACAAAACACATGTAAACTATAGGTAACGCCACCAGAGTTGAGGCCATGCACACAACCACATCTCATGTAATGACAGCGGGATTTTGACGTTGTGTTGTCGTTAAACGTCAACACAACGTTAAAATCCCGCTGTCATTACATGAGATGTGGTTGTGTGCGTGGCCTCAACTCTGGTGGCGTTACCTCTACAAATAAGAACTAATTGCTTTGTATGACTCGAGAAAACATGTATAATATGTCAGCACACAATAAACTTCCGCCCTTTCTAAGCTCCGTTTGTTTTTACTCAATTAAATCCAATTAGTATAAGTAAGCAAGGAATAGGTTATAGCCAAAAAAAATCATAATGGAACAAGTACTAACAGCTATTCATAGAAAGTTACGGTCTATGTTAATATGATCAATTATTGTTGATTCACGGCATATTCTTGTGAGATAATAGTAATTTCTTTGCTTACATACAATAGTGTAAATTAGCACAGCGACATTGACGATAAATGTACATCCAATGACAAAAATCTCATTTTAATTTTTGTTAATTTTAGAGCCCTTAATGAAAACTTCCCAGAATGGTGTTTCAGCTCTTAAGCTTTTTAAAATACCCATTTGCGATTTGATAAAAAAACCCTGTCCCATTTTGAGGCATGCAGAGGTACAAAAGCTATATACATTTTCTAAGCTTTCGTACTACTTATCTCGATATTAATTTGTACCTATACTTTAATATTTCCGTGTCAAAAAATTTAGAGCACACTTGTACATTTGAAAATGATTGATACTTTAGGTCAAAATTAAAAGCGCTCATGTAAGTCAGAATTAAGTAATATCCTAATACATTTTACAGTCGTCCATTATTCGATTAGGTCAAAAGGTCCTCTGAGCAAAAAGCACTTTCGCATTCTGTCATCATCTCATCGTAAATGAACACGCATCCTATCTTAACCTATAAATGACCTCATTGTACAACATGAAACGCAATAAAAATAAGGCTTTTGATTTTAACTGAAAGTTTGTGAAGATGTTTGCATGTTTAGATATTTTAGGTTTAGTTGTTTGTTTGTTAGGTAATACTCAATCACGCAACAATGGCTGAATGGATTCAGATGATATACAAAGATATGGATTGAAACATTAGATACTTACCTAATATCCCGATAATGGACTCCCATGTAAATATTTTAACTTTAAACAAGACTAGAGGGCGCTTTCCAAGAACGTTTAAAAAGTACCTTGGCTTTCGAGATGACCATGTTAACTTCTGTGATCAATAAATGGCGTTTTCCGAGCGAACTTTGTGCTTTAAAAATGTTACTTTAACCATTTTTTCGCCCAAATTCTAAGGTTGGAAAGGTTTTTTCGTGAAGGTTTTCTAGCGCGGGAGAAGTCGAGGGTAAAAGGATTTGCCACACTGGATGCGGGCTGCGTTCAATTTGACTTGACCGCGACCGCAGAACGCATCCAGTGTTGCAAATCCTTATATAAAGCTAGTTTACATAACGTAATGTAACTCATTGCCATTTTACATTGACAGTGTTTCAATTTCCATTCATGATTAATTTTTATGTGCTGACTATATTTATGTAAAGTGCCTAAGCTATTACATAATGCACACAATAAAATTAAAACAGAATAGGAAATTTCACAAGCATTAATTTGAATCTATATTCCAACAAATAATTCACTGCAGTAGAATGACAGTTTCGGTGTTGTCAGTTTTTGGTGAATTTAAAATAGTGACTTCGGACTAGCTTTTGCCTGCGATTTCGACTTCGTCCGCGCATTTTGTTACTTGACTGTCTTCGAATGGACAGAGTTATATTTTTTTTAAACTTACTAAATACATCTTATCAAATTTTTATGAAATGGAGGGCAAGGAATAAAGAAAAACTTTAACCAAAAACAAAAAAAAATAATGTCTCAAGAGATGAGCACGACAGTACTTCAGTTTTGCAGTAGTGCAGTGTTACCAGCAGTCAACAATGCGCGAGATCGCGACAAAAACCGCGCCGCGCAGACCGGTGTCATTCACCCGACAGAAGGAAATCACTATTTACCCATCTGTGAGTATAATCGATCTGAGAATCGAGACTAAATCGATGTTTTATCCGACATGTTTTGTGATAATTGCAATTTGCCACCGTGTCCGGGTGGAAGACGGATTGCGGGAATCCGTTGCGGAAAGATACTTCATGCGCATAGACGCGTATCTAAAGCTTACAGTTACTAGGTACACTACTGAGTCTGTCTGTCCATCTACTACAAAAGTATGAATAGAAGAAAGTCTGCAGCTTTTGGGGTTGAGAACGAAGCGTTCAAAAATACATGTATAAATAAATTATTACAGTATTACATGTGTCGATTTATGTGGAAGTGGACGGGATGCCTGCGTGAAAACATGCTATGTGTCGTACAGACGCAGCTGTCTTGTACGTGCGGTATCAGAGCAGCAAGGTAAATGGTGAATATTCGAGCGCCTAAACCTTAACGTTAGTTAACGTTAACTTAAATCTAGTTTAATCGAAGTTCTTGCGAATTGTCCTTTCATTGGAGTAATGATCGAGAAATGGTAATTTAATCGCGCGGTCAAGGCGCTCGAATATAAATAAATATTAGGGGACAATCTTACACAAATCGACCTAGTCCCAAACTAAGCAAAGCTTGTACTATGGGTACTAGACGACGATAAACATACTTATATAGATAAATACATACTTAAATACATAGAAAACATCCATAACTCAGGAACAAATATTCGTGCTCATCACATAAATAAATGCCCTTACCGGGATTTGAACCCAGAACCTCTTGCTTCGTAGGCAGGGTCACTACCAACTAGGCTAAAGCGGTCGTTAAACCACCATATATTCACCATTTACCTTGCTCCTCTGATACCGCACGTACAAGACAGCTGCGTCTGTACGACACAATATGTATGTGTTTTCACGCAGGCATCCCGTCCAACTTCCTAGTAGTGTTTTAAGTGTCATAAAAATTTAACGGTAAGTAACTCAACGGTACTTATTGAGAAAAAACGTTGATATTGACCTTTATTGGAATTTCGCTACATATTTCGATCATTTCATTTAGTGTGTTGGCACAACTTAGTTTAACTGTGCTGTAACATAATAATGGGCCAATCAACTTATAAACCGACGTTTTTGGCGTCTCCTGCGTTACCAAAATTGTCTCTGGCGTTACCAAAAAATCGTACTTCCAACAAGATATTTCACGGTTTAATAGGTTAAACTTACGTAGGATGGCATGTATTCATGCTATTCATCTATTAAATTACAGAAAAAACATGTTTACTTACAAAAATCTGCAATTGTTTGAAAAATGTCGCGGACAGATTATAGTCGGTTTAAAAGTTGATTGGCCCTAATACATATATCGCGAGTATGTAATTCCAATTTTATGTGTCCGATACATTTTAAAACGTTGTATAGGAAAGCAACAACCATAAGCAAATGCTTTGTTGCAGGATGCCAGGATGCTACGCCGATTTAGTTTTCCGTTTGGATTATTTTAGCGTATGATTTTTTTATATTAACAATCAAACGAAGATGAAAATTATTCTTAAAATATATTTTGGCATTTTTTTAGTTACGCCACAGCTTTCGATAATTTTTTTAATAGAAGTTGTACGTTCAAAAAAACTTACATTTTGTTATTTTTGCGTGAAAGTAAAATAAAAATACGCATGTGATATCTTGTTATCGGGTTGTATGAATCGCCAATCAAGTAGTTTAAAGATATTCGAGTAGTAAGAGCATTCATTTCTATGAGAAAATTATTGATAAACTAATATTCAATCGTGTGAAACCACTTTCATTTAACTTGCAACTCACATTAATATGCACACAGAAGGAAATGAAAATGTTTAGATTTTGAAATTGAAACCAAGTGTGTGTAGAGACAATGGCAGTTCAAAATATAATCGTTCGTAATTAAATTTATAATGTTCATACTTTGATAAAATTAAATCACTGACTCTTAGTAGGTATCCGGATACCCTATTTTAAATAAGACTAGGTAATTAAATAAAAAGAGCGATAATAGATTTTTTTTTCGAAAATATCTAATACTAATAATAATGGTATGTTATGTGGCTCTATTATCGCTTAACTAAATGACATATATTTTTCTTTTTTTTCCTAACTAGTATAACTTGATTTCTCGCTCGGTACCACAGGCTATCGTTGAGTTTTAGGACATCCTTTATATTGTTTTAATGCGTTATGCATTGTTGACAATGTGTCATGCTAGAGCATAAACTGAAATAGGAAAAGAACTTACGAAGTGAATTCTCGCATTGTCGTACGTATATGGTACAGTGGTAGTACAGTCTTACTCGTAATAAGAGTGTAATGTGTAATGTAACTCACCGTTTTGGCACGCTGATCCGCCGCTGCCGGAACAGGTGATCCATTGTTGCTGCTCTTTGTTCCTCGGACGCTCCCACCGGGGAAATTACTAACTTTCACTTGATCTTAAACTGCATTTACGTCCATCCGAGTCACAGTTTTTACGTATTGTATTGATACCCAAAACACTCACGTTAGATCTGTAAAAGACAATTTTGGAAATTTAGTTAAATTCGTCACCACTAATTAATTACAGACTAATTTAAACATCTAGATAAATCATGAAACTATAATTAAGGGAAACTAGTGAGACTTAGTTAATCATAATACCATGAGAAGATTTTAATATTTTTGCACGTCTATGTTATGTCCCATTAAGCTTTTTAGGACTTTCTGTTTGTTCTTCGACTCGAATGGGTTAATATAATGCCTTGCTCTTCCGCCAACAAAAACGCGCAGTTAGTAGAGAAGGAAAAGGTAATGAGATCATTTATTGTTCCGGACCTACGCAAAGTATCGCGATATCAATCAATTATTCGAACGGGTTAGATTAAAAATCGCGATAAGTATTTAATTGCTTATGATCCATGGAAAAATTGGAAAACACACCGATCCCTACTCATCTACATATCTTGTAGTGTTCACGCAACTTTTGATCGCCCGCCACCAAGGGATAATGGCCGTGTAGGAGTTTCATACCATAAACGAATGTTAGGAAAGTGATATAATAACACGTAAGAATGTTTTGGCGAGATTACAAGAGAAAGTGAAGGCGAGCCGGTCCGGTGCTCTCCACTGTGACCGAAGCCATCTTGTATTTAAGTGTCATTATGTAGTGAATCATCTTTAATCCCCGCTAATGCGAAATGAATTCGCATATCACGCTGATCGTGATGCTTTTTCCAACGGCCGAAGTGCGTGTGAGCGAACACGGTTTTCTAAAAAAAAATATGAACGGCACAAGCGGCAATGTGATTTCCTCGCCTAAGTAGGTACCTAATCCATGTACTTATAATATAACAAAGTTATCGAACATCGTCGTTAAGTGTATATTAAAGTGGCTTTTATAATAGATTCTCGCTGCTCTACTTTTTTACTTCGCCTGGCCTGAATCATGTGCTTATTATGTTGATTTGATGGGGGTGGGATGGGTTAATTCGAAACAGCACAACATTTTTTTTAACAGTTAATAAAATTTACTTAGTTTTGTTAAATATTTTGGATGTAAGCAAATAAATACCTAACATGTGTTTGCCGGATTCTTCTAAACAGGATTTTTCCGAGCCGGTGGCAGATTCTTCGACCGTAAGTGCTTGTTATAGCCTAAGTTGGAGAATGATAATATCTAGACTTTTTCTTAAAATACCTCCGCACATCGTAGCACGCGTACCTACACAGTTACGGTCTCGACGATTTCAACAAGCGACGGGAGGTAGGATCTAGTGCAAGGTCTGCCCAGATCGATAAGACTATTTTACTCGCTAATCCTGCCCCCAAACAGCACTGCTTGCGCTGCTATATTCCGCGGCGTGAAAAGTAATAATATCGGGCACAAGATGTATTCTAACTTTCAACGCCTAGGAAACCTATGGTGTACCGGCTGTCTATGGATAGTGGTGCTAACTAAACTTCAGGTGACCCGTTTGCTCGCTAGCCACGTTATTTCATTAAAAAAAATGTCAAAACGACTCAACGTCATATCTATCCGACTGCTTTGTAGGTTTATCTATTGACATATTTTTTGGCTTCATGCAAAGTCCAAGAATCAGAATAGCGTACCAAGTTGTACACTTTTCGCTATTAATGATAGGTATAGCTATATTTCGAGATTCCGATACACCTGCCAAAAAACCAACGTGAAATTAATTGCAAAAAGGTGCCACTAGCGAAAGTGCACGATTCAATTTCCGCGACTGTACTTACTTCTTCTTTGAGTAAGTATTATTCGTAGTATCTCAGCAAACAGTTGCGATCTCAAAACCTCGATAAGCCGGCAATGACATTCGATCTGTGTAAGTTACGTTTGTATAGTCATTATGGCAAGTACACAATTTATGTACACAACATTTATTCACAGCTACCGGCAAACTTTGTATGTGGGTTGTAAGCGGATTACTATCACATCATTACGGCTGCGACATCTCAGTCCACATCTTCATTGGTACCAAGTACATTATAATAAGATTAAAGTAGTACTGAGTTTCTTCATCGTTAGTATCAACAATCAACATTAACATTAGTTTTTGTGAGAGGTTGATTATTAATCGTATCGTACCTATAACGGGGTCTCGGTCTAACATTGAACTCAATTTGTTGTTTTGCATAGATTATAGCAAATCTAAACCTATGGTTTCTTTGAAACTATTTAACGTGTAGTTTTGTTTTATATAAAATTGACCTCTTGATTGATTGACCTCTCTGTCTCACCTGACGAAAAGTGCAGATGAGGCCAAAGGTATATCTCACTAGTTCAGTAACAGCCTAAGGATTTAAGGGTAAGGGAAGAATGTAAGAGACAATGTATATATTGATAAGTACTTTTCCTTTATTGCGCTATTCATTTTATCTTTTCCATCACTTAATAGAAAAAATGGCCTAGGTCAGTTTTTCCCAACTTAGCGTCCGTGGTCCTATCTCTCAGAGGGTCCGCCAACCAAACCAAAAATTAAAGCTAAAATAGATTTATATTAATTAAAGTTTTATAGTAATTAAGTTTTTATTTGCCTAGGTGCAGGGGGATTTCAAGGCGGGCGATTATTGAAATCACGGCTGTGAAAGTACCATTGGAAAATACTTAAAAATTGTATTGAATTTTAAGTATGAGTGGCACATCTACTTATGAATTACAGTAAAGCGCCTATAATTGACGTAGTAGATAATAGTAAAAAAATCTAGATTCACTTAATATTTCTCAAGTAGGTAATCAAAAATTTAATTTAAACGGTATTTTTTTTAAATAGCTACATACAAGAGTTAGATTATACCTACAGTTAAACAATATTGGACTAAGCATTTATATAAATTTGGTAAAGATTATGGGTAAATTAACTAAGCTATAAAAATATGTCATCCTTCCATGCGTTTTTCTGTACCCGTATTTTTTTCTACAACCCATAAAATAAAAGTACCATTAGAACCATTAAAAAGCGAATAAATTTTTCCGGGCGTTAAAACCACATAAAATCCTATTGGTAGCTAATAAGTGGCCTTACATTACTACCAACGTAATCAACGTTAAGATTACCCTCAAATAAAAAAACCTAGGGTTCTACTAAAACTATAATAATATTTAAAAAAAATACTTTACCTAACACAAAATAATCCAGTTTGTTTTTTATTTTCCACGGTTGGCAACACGTTTTTTTTTTCACAGTTCCAACAACTTTCTACCGCGTGCGTGCATTTGCGTTCGAGGAACACGCTGCGCTGCGGCGACCGAACGCGAGGCAATGTACAGCCACACTGCAGAATAGAACCTCGTTTGCCCCCAGAGCTCCACAAGTGCCTGGTCACTCGAGGGCGACAAGGAAAAACGAATAAAAGTTCAGACTGAAACAGACAAGAGAGCGTTTCATAGCGTAGCGTACCTGCCATTCGCTATTCAAAATGCTTTCTTTTTTGAGACGGATAGTGCTCGTTTCCGTTCATATTGTATCTACTGAAGGCTTTTGTTTTTTGACGAGGGTGAATAAGACCGTTTTATTTGATTGCATAGGGGGCTTTGGGACGAGACTATAATGTATAATGCAAGCTAAATGTGATAAATTCATAAGTATGACTAGAGTTACTTGCATTTTTTTCCTCGATCTTCAAGAGCCTGGTAAGAATGTAGGTAAAAAGCGATCTTGTTAAGTGTTGTGGAACCATGTCGTCGTAATAATATAGATTGTTATTGTTTACAGATGGATAAATACCTACACCAATATCATTTTAGTATAGTTAGTAGTAGATAAATTTTTTTCAGGCAATTACTGAACAAATCATTGACCTTCTGTGCGGTTTCAACTGACATGTTTTGCGTTTCATCTAATAGGTTGTTAATTTTAACGATCATTGTACAAATATTTCATCTAAAACGTGGTCATTATTCTAGAGCATATCTATTTCGCGTGCCGCCCAATTAGGGCTACCAGACATAAGCTGTAATGAAATAGCCATTTTAACTTTAATATTTTAAATCATGTAGATACAAAAAAAAACATTGAAAAATGGAGACCAACCGTGTTGAATCTGAAGAGCGAGTGGAGTTGAAAATAATTAGTAAAAGCCGTAGGTAATTTACACAATTTGTCAGAAATTTTATCCGAGCGGCAATTGTGTATCAATAAGTAGGCAATAAGTAGATTTAAATAAATTTCTAATGGAATTTTCACACAAGTTACTTAAAAAATCGGCTCCCGGACTGGCAGTTGTGGCAGTTTAGAGGAAAGTCTTCTGCCCCAACGTGGACATTTTTATAAGCTATTTAAAAAAAAGTTGCCAACCCTATAAAATGATCTGACGCATGCGCACGCGATTACAATGCAAATAATTGTTACTCGTAACCGATACATAAAAAGTGTGCGGCGGCCATGGCCACGGCCACTCCGATGCTGCGCTTTGGAAATCTGATAGCAAAGTCTATGTAGTAGTGTCTGATAGCAAAGTGTATGTAGTGTGTAGTAGGTTTTAGACGACCAGATGGCCTAGTGGTTAGAGACCCTGACTATGAAGCTTGAGGTCCCGGGTTCGATTCCCGTGTCGGGGCAGATATTTGTATGAAAAATACGAATGTTTGTTCTCGGGTCTTGGGTGTTTGATATGTATTTAAGTATGTATCTATCTATATAAGTATGTTTATCCGTTGCCTAGTACCCATAACACAAGCTTTAATAAGCTTACTTTGGGACTAGGTCAATTGGTGTGAATTGTCCCGTGATATTTATTTATTTATTTTATTTATTTATTTAAGTCTTAGTCTACAGTTTATACCTTCGTGGAAACTCTTTACCGCGGAAATTATTATTTTCTGGGAAAAATATATCTTTTTCGGCTTATGTATGCAAAGTTTCCTAATTTGCGCAATTGTAGCGTGAATAAATAAATACTTACTACCTTGTTTTTTAATATTTTTAAGGATTAGGAAGTAAAAATACTTCTTGTTAAATCTGCCCGATATTCGGCTCTACATTACAAACATGTAATTCATTTGTTTCGTTATTGTATTAATTTTACTAACTATATTTACGATACCGTAATTTTGTTATGATACGAGCACCATCTAGTAATATAACTAGGTATAGTCTAACTAGACTAATCATGCGAAATAGTTATTGGGCGGATGAGATAGAGCAGATCCGATGCTTTCGGATCAGGTTAAAGGCTTATGCCCTTAGCCTACGCAGGTATTATAACTATTTTACTACATTAGTCTAGTAATATAGTTTTCGGTACAAAATTTTCGTTGTCTTGAATAACTTTCATTTAATCTTGGTAGGTACAGTACAGTTAACCAACTGCGCTTTAACTACTAGACAATTATAACGTCAGTGCGGGTCAAAGGATTATCAACTCTCCGATCACAATATGCAATAAAAGTAGAGTTTGAAATTTTTCGCTTCATGACATAAGAAAAAAAATGTTTTGACAGACGGCCAGCGACAATTCAAGTTATTAATACACAAGCAAACTCCTTTGCTATTCATTATCGTTGATACACGTTCGCAAAGATCAAGTTGTGGAAAAAAACAAATTGATTTATTTTGACATGGTCCAATAGTGGCCTAGGAAAATCAAATCAAATCAAATTGTTTGACTGTACTATGGAACCAGTTCTGACTTCCTCACAGTAGCTAAGTTTGATAATGAACTTGTAGCGAGTACTAGCCCCGTCTAGTCGTCACATAAGGAACATTCATCCATCGGACTTCGGTCCCCAGGCATAACATCTGCCTGGAGAGAGATCTCTCTATTGCAGCTACCCCCAAATTGGTGACCCACGACATTGGACAAAATCGCAACCTTCAGACACACAAGACGCAGTCTCACAGCAAGCCATACTCACCGCACTGTGCACCATTAGGATGTATCTATTATCTGCCTGGTGTCTACAGTTCGCAAATCCTCCTCCCACTACTTCCACTTGCCAATCAATCAACCAACGCTCGCCAACAAGGCTCCGAGCAATCACGCGACAGGCATCCAGAAGTAGCAGAGGAACAACAATGCTCGCCGACGAGGCTCTGAGCGACTGGCCCTTGCAAGCGCCCACATGACGCACAGACTGCACTCCACTGCAATTCGTATCGACCTCCGGTCTAAAAGGGGGGGGGGGCTGATGTAGCGACTACTAGCGCCATCTAGTCATCATATAAGAAACTAATTTCTACAATCCTGCATCGCGCTATCGAAGTTTCTCAACTCGGCTGCATAAATACAACTTCCAACTTTCATCCATTGGACTTCGGTCCCCAGGCATAACATCTGTCTGGAGAGAGATCTCTCTATTGTAACTACCCCCAAAAACTCCCTTGTCAAAGAATTTTTTGTAAGTATAATGCATGAAATCTTTCCGAAAGCGCTGGTACACTGAAAAAAACCGGTCAGGCGTGAGTAGGACCCGTACATGGAGGGTTCCGTGCCTCCGTACAATGTTTTAAAAACAGTTCAACTATTTCACGGCTTTAGGCTGCGTTTCCACCGGAGCTGTACGAGGATGCGTTGCGAGGGATGTGTTTGTCATGAACCAATAGAAACACTTCATTCACTTAGGACCTTTTAAATGAAGTGCTTCTATTGGTTCATGACAAACACATCCCTCGCAACGCATCCTCGCACAGCTCCGGTGGATACGCAGCCTTAAACAACATACCACTATCTATTTACAGGGCCGGATTTAGAAGTCTAAAGGCCTCGGGGCATAAAAGAAGTGGAGGCCCCTTGATGGCCACAAATTATTTTCCAAATAATATCCAAACAATTACTCGTCGGAATATAAAAGTTTTTTTTTTCGAAATATGTATCTATTGTGGGGGCCCCACTAATGTGGAGGCTCCGGGGTTATGGCCCCGGATGCCCTCCCCTAAATCCGGCCCTGCCTACTTAAGCAACGAAAACGTCAGGACGCAGTACTGGCATACGTTTTCTCGTAAAGTTCGTTAAGCTGTGGTTGCAAATCTGTAGGTTGAAATGGTAGTATACTCGCTCTTAAAACAAATATTTTTTGTGTCGACCGGCAATCGAAAAATACTAATAACGGTAACCAAAATCACATTATGATACTGTAGCTATAATCACTATGATATCGCATTCAAAGCAGTTTGATAGGTAATAGCCGGTCAAGCTCCGCTGCCTATTTTGTTATTATTTGCTCGTTAAAGATTTGCTGTAGGCAAATCTAGAATTGGTATCTCTTTAATAGTTAGGTTTGCCTGTAGGAAACTATGATCGCTATTTCAGGTAGATCATTATTTTTTTCGATTTCTTCAAACGAGTTGTTGAACAAATCGGTTCTAATAGGGGGGTTCGTTAACGTGAATCAAGTAAGAACAAGAGTAAAAGCAGATCCACTAAGTATTTCATGTCATTTACTTAATCATTAGCATAGCCACCATTCTACCTTCATTTTATTGAAATTCATCATCATCCCAGCCTATATACGTCCCACTGCAGGGCACAGGCCTCCTCTCAGAATGAGAGGGCTTGGGCCGTAGTTCCCACGCGGGCCCAGTGCAGATTGGGAATTTCACACACACCATTGAATTTCTTCGCAGGTTCCCTCACGATGTTTTCTTTCACCGTAAAGCTCATGGTGAATTTCAAATGTAATTTCGCACATAAATTCCGAAAAACTCAGAGGTGCGAGCCGGGATTTGTATCCTCAGCTTGAGATGCCATAGGTCAAATCGCTAGGCCACCACGGCTTTTTGCCATTTTACATTTTATTAAAATTGGTGTGTGTTTTTGATAATCAATGACGATGTTGAGTTTTTGTCGCTTAAGACGCTGTCAACACCAACGTCGGCGCACACTGTCTATTTGTATCGGAGTAAACGAGATGCCGCTATTACTGGGCAGCCGGGTATATTGAAATTTATCGGGCAAATATTTAATTAAAAAAAAACTGTGGATTATTTGTGAAATATGACTCGTTAGCGGTTTAGGTATGAATATGTTGACTTCATGTTTTTAATTGCAGACGCATACGCCAAAAAAATAAAGACATAGAACCGTTTAATGATGATTTTAAGACCTATCTTTGCAATTATTTTCTATCGAGCCGATTTCGTCCAATTATGTATCGAGTCCGTCCACGGTCTTTGAAATATGATGAATATTAACATATAATTTGTTTGATGTGCTAGAACAAGCAGTTTTTCTTAAAAAACTGTTTAAATGACATCAATTTCAACAAAATTAGGTGTTGTCAGCCTCTTAATTATGTACAGTTTGCAGCAACAGTATTTGAGCGGCTCTGTTTACAAGGTGATAAGAGTGTTTAGACCATTTTGAGCACCACAACAGCTCATCCATTTCTACTGCTGACTTTACCTACTTACATACATTTATGTAACGTTTATAAATTACCGAACCAAATCTCATCCAATCTCACGCGGGGGAGAGAGATTCTCAGCAATTATCACGTAATTTACTATTTCCACAAGAAACATTGTAAAATTGCGAGAAAAGTGGTGTAACACGGCAAACCTCTATGGTGCGCGACTGGCCGCTTACAGAAAAACAAAACTCTAAATTCTGAACTAATGATTTTCTTTTGTTTTTTTCCTGTCGTTGGCTCTACAATTTGGAAGGATTTGAAATTTGATATTACTGAATATTATATGGTAGGTATATAAGTTTTTACAACTGGGTTAAGTAAAGTTTCTCAGCTAAAAAAAATAATGGCTCCTTCACAATTAAGCACAGATTAACGTATTTACACTAAAAATATAGATTTCGAAAAGTAACACGTATGATTAGCGGAATCTCGAGCCAATCTCACGACATCTCACCAAGGAGTAGGAAGGTCAAAAAACCGCCAAAATCACCTTAAACTGCGGCGTGTAAATTTTTCCTTTTACCTTAAACACAAAACATATTTCTCATAAAAAGAAAGGCTTGTGACATGTGGGCCACCGGGATGCCAATGTTTCAAAATTAAAATGAAGGCGTTTACCGCTAAGAAAGCTATAAACGCGTACTGATTTTATTAAGTTCCACTTTGCGGTATTCGACATGAAAATGACGGTACACGGAATGACAAGCGTTCGCTCTTATCGGCGCTTGTTGCGTCGCGTTACAATAATCTGACAGTGTTTTTGGGGCATAGCGGCATACGACATTTTGACAAAATAAAAGAATTCAAATAAATACTTACTCTTAATTTGAAAGTAGGTGGTAAGAAATGACGGTAATTACTTGCCTACGTAAAATTTTATTTAAGTTCGACACATTAGCATTGCTATATTCGACTTTACGTAAAGTCTAATAACGGGAGAATTTAGTCTTTATTTCGAGCGCGAGTCCTGTGTGGATAACTTCACTCGTGCTCATTTGTACGCTACTTTACAGATTTATACGGATTTCCTCACGATATTCCAATTAACTTTGCGCAAATCTGCGCCAATGGTAAATAAGGTGCCCCAGCCAGTGTTCGACACTTTAATTCCAATAATAATTCAACTCGCGTGTGTACGCGGCGCGGTTGTTCAAACAATGTATTCCAGGCGCAAGTGGCAGCCACTAGTGGCCGCATCCAGCCACCAGTGGCGGCGTGCAGTGGTCTGACTGAACCACTGGTGGTCGCGTTTAGTGGCGGCGACTGGGGGCCCTAAAATGTGGCGGCTTCCGAACACAGGTTGTTGTTGATCGCATCTGACACTTTTTTTTACTTACATCTGTAAGTAGATGTGGAATCTCAAATATGGGGTCGTGTTTTAACCGCACCCATTGGATTGGAAGAGATTTTGGCATGGTGCCTTCCTTTCACGCCGCAAATATACGCGAATGGGTCATGATTATACCTATATTTGTTTGACTATTAATTTGATATTTTATAACTAAACAGTTAAACACCCGTCATGCTGAACATTCATTGAAAGTTCCCGTCACGATAGATTACATGACCATGACAGTCACACTACATGATTTCTCTTTCCTCCCAACATGCTAATAAATACCTACACAACGGATGAACTGAATAAAATAGGCGTGATGAAATCATTGCGATCATATCTACTGTTGATTATGTGAGTACTTACCTACCTATATATAAAATGTACGTCAATATCAGCCTGTGGCCTGTGTAGTTAGGTGCACATTATAATAAGTATGCGTGTCCTTCAGATAGGCTTTATTCTAAATCATAGATTCCCAACGGGGGCGGTACCGCCCCCCAGTGGGCGCTGGAGCTTTTCGCGGGGGCGGTAGCGAGTCCAAATATAAAAAAAAAAAAAAAAAAAAAATATTACGGGACAATCTTACACAAATCAAACTAGTCCCAAACTAAGCAAAGCTTGTACTATGGATGACGATAAACATACTTATATATAAATATAAATAAATACTTAAATACAAAGAAAACATCCATGACTCAGGAACAAATATTCGTGCTCATCACACAAATGAATGCCCTTACCGGGATTTGAACCCAGGACCTCTTGCTTCGTAGGCAGGGTCACTACCAACTAGGCCAAAGCGGTTGTCTATATATAAATAGGTAATCTTTAATTTGTGATTAACACATAGACATAATCCATAAAATTGGTTGGTAATCAGGGGTTAGAATTTTTTTTCCTTTTAAAGGGGGCGGTAGTACATAAAAGGTTGGGAACCTACGTTCTAAATAATAGTCACCCTCCTCCTCATTATACTACGCTAAGTCTATAATGTAGGTAGGTTATTTATTGAATCAGGCGTTACTTTGCCGAGGTCCATATTAATGAACTGAAACAATTACTTTGCTCACCCACGGCCTTATGAAGGTCGCGGGTGAGCAAAGTAATTGTTTCAGTTCATTGTATGTAGGTACACTACTACTACTACTTACTGCCTATCTGAGCAGGACTGATATTTCTTGCCAACAATTAAGTGAGTTTCAATAAAGTGGTGGTGTAGGGGTATGGCACGCAGCACGGAATGCTGAGGACCTGGGTTCGTTTCCCAGCGCTGGTCTCTTTTTTTGTTTTTTTTTTCTGTGTATCCATGTTTCAGTTTGTATTTAGTATAAAAATATTAAGATTTCACGGAATGACCATAAAAGTAAAAATACAAAGACTCCAAAAAACCAATCTTGATAAGATTGCTTAAGAGCGACATCTCTTGTCCGAGTGAGCGGATAGTTCCGAAGGAGTGTTGACGTTTCTCGTTGAGAACATGAAACAATATAGATGTCGCTAGTGTCGCTGCGTAAAGTGACTATAGAAAAACAAAATGAAAAACGTTGGTGGTGTAGGGGTATGGCACGCAGCACGGAATGCTGAGGACCTGGGTTCGATTCCCAGCGCTTGTCTCTTTTTCTGGGTTTTTTCTGTATATCCATGTTTCAGTTTGTATTTAGTATAAAAATAACAATAAAGTGTTATACCCGATTGTAATAAAAAACGCGCACATTTTCGTAATTAAAATTTATTATCATATACCTAGATACAATACACTTTTCCACTACGGATCGAGTTGTTTATTATTGTGAAATATTTAGACACGGGGGTTTCTAACTACTGGGGCCATACCTGCGATTCAAGCAATCTATAAAGGCTTCATTTTTATTGATTTATACACTATTTTAAAGTATGTATATTTAAGCCATAAGGACTGATTGGCAGTGTTAATTACTGTTCATTGTTAACTTGAATGGCTGATATGGTCGTAAATAATGGCAGGGATAATATTAAAACACGACTATGCAATAGCTGTGGACAGAATATTTGGTTACTATCGTTCTAATTGCTAAATACCTGAGGACCATAGCAGACTGTTATTTCTTAACTGGTTACCATAAAAAACAACCCACGTTATTTAGCAGTATACTAATGATCCGTGTAAACAAGGAAGTGACTTTATAAAAGTATGGTTGAAAAAAGTTGCTGCGATTTAGTCGCTCTGATGTCACTTTACTGTAAGAAATAAATGCATTTTAAAACTTATTTTAACAAAAAATACCAGTTACAAATACTCCCTTGTATGCGTAGTGTAAAAAAATGTTAATGAGTTCAAGTTCTTACATTTTATTATAATGTTTTAAATAAACTGCACCTTGAGAACTGAATCTTTGAAGATAACGCTAGCCACTGTTGAAGTTTACATTGCAAGCCTAGCCTATTTTTAAGTTTCATCATCATCAGATGATGTTTAGGTTTGATTTGCGACAACACCGAAAACTTAACGGCAAGTGATTAATCGGAAAAAATAAGTTTACATTTCACACCCACAAAATATAAAATAACGCCATTTATCAAAATATATAAATTACCACTCGTCAGCTAAAAAATAATGGCTCTAGGCTCTGGTGCACCCCGTTACATATGGTCACCACTTTAAAAAAAACTTGCATCTCAAAATCGATAATCTTAGTAAATTAACTCTACTCCGTCGTATTAAGGTTCTTTTTAATTTTCATATGGATTTAAGATACGAGCTTTTTTTTCCCACAGGTACTTATAAGTAGTGACGATATTATAAAGCGTACTTAGCTGAATAAATGACGCTCGATTTTATCAAAACCGAAGTTCCACCTCGACCTCCGCGGTTTTGTCCTTCTTGTAACTAACTTTCAGATAAACTAATTACAGTTATAGCCGTCATAAAAATATAACTGTCTTTGTTTTATCACCATACATCGTTATCGCTGGAGCAAGAACAAATCACTTAAAGAACACAATATAACAAAATGTCTGTTTACTATAGGTACGGATATATTCTGCCTACAAGTTCTAAGCATCTAGGAAGTTTTAGTAGCATGAAGTTTTCGATAGGTCAATGAAATTTGTTTATACTTACTGTTTAAACGTTGACCTACCCAGAATAATTGTGTCTACTTGAATAACCTAGCAATGTGTGTATTCTATATTTACTTGGATTATATTTGGATTTCGTAATAGATCATAAATAATTACGTTGTGAACACAATTATTATTACCTTTGATTATTACGATTAATTAATAAATGACTAATGTCAAGCAAGAAAAATGGTTGAAGAGTTTGACGTTGCGATTGCGTAGTTAATATTTTTAAATATGTATTAGTAATCAAGTCAAGTATGAAGGTCTGATATAACAAATAAAGTTCATAAATTTCGAACTCGTAGGCATAAATTTTGCTTGATATCAATGTCACTTTTGTTATTGCTTATCTATACTAATATTATAAAGAGGAAAGATTTGATTGTTTGTTTGTTTGCATTGAATAGGCTACGAAACTACCGGACCGATTTCAAAAATTCTTTTGCCGTTAGAAAGCTACATTACCACAGAGTGACATAGGCTACTTTATACCGCGGGAATATACCTTTTCCTGTGGGAAAATTAATTTTATCGCGGGCGAAGCTGCGGACGGAAGGCTAGTTTGTCATAATCATAATCTTTCAGTACTGTCAAATCGTTTTTGCTCCCGCGATAACGATGTATGTTTATCACCGACGTTAGAACGAGATTGCTGTATGTTTGTGACGGCCGCGCCTTCAAAATATTTGAGATTTAAAAATTTATAAAACTACTAGCGAAAATGAGCAACGACTGTATATGGAATTTTACCTTTTCAATAAATATTTAACTGAAACGAAAAATTGTTAAAAAAAAAACACAAGATCCTCCTAAGTTTCCGGTTACAGCTTGTAGCTGTATATTGGACACGGGTATTTTCACTTCAAACTTATTCATAACTAAGTGAATATAAATCATGTCGTGGTTCACATAAATCCTAATAAAAATTAAATTAAACATACATAAAATGTCAAATGTACATTCATGTACAAATTATTGTTAACAACCTGTCAATACACCAACATTGCCTATTTTAAAATGAGATATTTCACAATTGTAAGACTTCATACTTATATCCTTTTACATCGACCACAAGGGGATTAACATCTAAAACTTAATTAATTATAAAGTTACCCTCATAAATATTTTGTAAAGTGGAGAATAGCATGAAAAGCTTGAGCTAAATAGATATAGTCGACAAAGTGCTTTACCATTTATACAACAGTTCCTACAGCAGGATAAAAACAATAAGGCTTGTCACATTGACCTGTAAGTGAAAGCCTTGATGTTTTAAGCCATACAACTGACATTGAACTTGGTGGTAAAGTAATTGGTGGACAATACTAGTTTTTGTGATAGCGCCCTTGTGTTTTTCCGCGCGTTTTCAGCGTGCTCGCCGAAGCTTCAGTGGGGGGGAATCGTTTACCCCATCCCATGTACAGGAAAACTGTGGAGTACGAATACATAATACCGAAATGCGGGCCCGTGTCGTTGCGGAAACGTTTGACAGTGTTCAGTAGACTGTCTGGGGGCGGCCTAGCCGGGTGATTGATTCCAAGCTCTCCGTTGCCATAGCATCCGACGATGCGAGTGTTCGGGAACGACGCCCGGAAGTAATCCTGCTCGACTTCGTGCTTTTGGTCGCGCCCGAGACAGGACAGTTTGATCGCCACGCTGTGCTCGTATCTTGGTACTTGTCTTGCGAACTGTAAATGTACGAGACAGTGTTTAGAGGATTTTGAAAATTATACCATATTATAAAGGGAGAAAGGTCTAATCTTTGTGTAGACTTATGTTGTGTATGCCTGAAAAAGGGTTCATAGGATTTGATACAAAATAAATGTGGCTAATATGTATGTTACAAAGGTTTTAAAGACATTGAATCTTAATTATAACTGGCAGTATCCATATCCATACTAACATTATAAATGGGAAAGTGCGTCTGTCTGTCTGTTATCTCTTCACGCTCAAACCGCTCAACCAATTTGGATGAAATTCAGTACCAAGATAGTTTAAGACCCTGGGAAGGATGTAGGATAGTTTTTATCCCGGAACATTGCATTGTTCCCGCAGGAGACCCATAAACAAAAATTATTTGCAGACGGAGCCGCAAGCAGCAGCTAGTTCAATTAACAAATGAAATTATTTTAGTTTTTTCTTACCTCAGTTATTGCTTGCATTATTCTTGCTTTAGCCCAATCCGATGTATCAATTATAAGCGAGAACATTTCAAAGTTGTACCTATCAACTCTCTCTGTATTATTCTCACTCTTTGGAACAGAGAATATACCAATGGATATAAGATTTTCGGTGACAAAATCTTTACCCTCATTAACAGTCTTGATTATGTGGTTCATGTCATTCTGCTCGAACATTGTATCCTCCACTATACAGCCTCCTAAAGCGTAAGGGATATCAGGTTGCCTGAAAATTAACATGACATGTTTTACATTTATGTCACAGATCAAAACAGTGCATTATCATGTTTGTCACATTCATCCATACACTGTATGGAAACCAACCTATTGTCAGAAACAATTATTTTCCATATGAAATATCAATAGTTCTCTGACTCAACCTCGTACATGAAATTTTAGGTAGTTGGAATAACCACTTTATGCCTAAAATGATTCTTCCAATTTAGTAAAATTTCAGTTTGAGTGAGAGAGTTTGAGTTTGATATTAAATTTAGGAAATAAAAAAAAAACCACATTCTAGTCTTGTTTAACTCAAATAATCCATACTTAATATTATAAATGCATAAGTGTGTGTCTGTCAACACACACTGTCTGTGTGAGGAAACAACCTCAACACGCTTAAACCGCTAAACCAATTTAGATGAAATTTGGTATGGAGGTAGCTTGAGACCCTGGGAAGGACATAGATAAGATTGTTTTTATTTTAGCAATAATTTTTTTTTGCAGACAGAGTCGCGAGCAACAGCTAGTACCAATATAAAAATACAAAAGATAACCATAAATGTAGCATTAAGGCAGATGAAAGGTGCAGAAATTAAGAATGTTGATTACTTACACTTCTTTTAAATAATTCAAGAACACTATATCTTGAACTGAATGTAGCAAGTATTTTTCTGTGACATAAACTATCACTCCTTTGAACACTCTACTTTGTGACAGCCTATCTATTTCCCTGTAGAAGTCACGCTGCATATCCACCTTAGACTTTATGTTGATAACATGAAACTCCACATCAGGTATCTGCGGGATGTACACTCCACCAATGAATGGATTTGACAGGATAAACATGTGCCTAGTGATGGTGTGCTCGTAAGTTATTGATGGCGGCAGTGGCATGTACGAGAGATAGTGGGCACGTACAGACAGCATACATTCTTTAGGAGCACTGACATTATGCTGTATTAAATCCAATACTGAAAATAAAAAGACAATTTATTAATGAAAATAGGTAACAAAGGGCTATTTTCCGCAACTTAACGTCTATGTGCCCTAATTTGCATGATTTATAAATGGAATAAATTTAAACCTTACAGCTATGTTCACTCTCGCAGGCAGGGGAGCAAGGAATTGGGTTGATAACTTTACATCGGCAAGTTATGTTGAAGCCGGCTGTGTTAGCAAATGTCAACACTGCTAGTGGCTCTGTCGGGAAACTAGCAGATTTCTTGTATTCTATTCCTCCTAAGGTAGAGCTGCATGAATGCATATCTATCACAAAATCTGCAGGGCTCAGTTGCTCCCTATGCAGGGAATGCACTGCAGACAGCCAGGTGCTGCACACAAGCTTGGCTAACATTTTGTCCTGCCAGCTCAAATTGCTTAGGATTTCTTTGGCTATAATATAATTAGAAGTAACTTTTTCCGATAAACAGTTGGTAGCAGTCACTAGCTCATCTCGTACCAGTTCTCTTCTTTCAAGGTAGGCTAAAATATTTTCTGGTAACCGCAACTTGACACATTTCACGGTCTCATGAGGGGCTGCTGGCGGGCTAGCCTCTGAGCCCCTCGCGCCTCCATCACAGAGAGCGTCTGCCATGGCTGATGTTATAGCTCCGTCACAATCTCCTCATCAGCCCCGCGGTTTAGCGGATCACCTTTCAATATAGCCAGTATAAAGCAGTACAGATAAATGAAGAAAAACACCAAGTAATAGCCGACATAGATCATGACATCGCGCAGGTGCCGCTTCAGCTGCCCGCGGTTGTGGATCTCGGCGGGGTCGTACGCTCCGAGATTACCTTGTGGTATAGTAAAATATTCGTAAGTTAACCAAATACACATAGGCAGATTTATCAGGAACAATAACAGTTGCCCGTGCAGCAATAACAAGAATGTAATAAAGGAATGCCCTATGTATTTTGGTAGCAGCCAATAGTTTAACTTTTCACAACATTCTTGAGCGTTCAGATAATCACATTCTAGGTCAGATAGGGTAATTATAAAGTAAACTAAAAGAAACAATATTGCACCACTATCGATCAAAGACAGAGAAAACAACAGAGTTTCGCCCAATATCATAACTCGTTTGGAAAAATACTCTTTACAAAATTAATTAAGTATGGTAATTACTCAAAACAATTAAATTAAATTTACTTCAGTATATCAATTCATAACCACATTTAAAATTCACTTCTGTTTTAGTGAAAGCTATGCCTTGCCTTTTCAGTAAAAGAAAAATAATTACGAGAATTGATTGACAAATAATTGTAGGGCATGTATGTAGATAATAGAATGGATATTTTTACTTTCTGCTATTTGACACATGAATCCAACCACAGATTCGCTAACAGGTAAATGATCCGAAAAATGTAGAAATTGTACGGAAAATCCACGGATCGGATTATGATATCTGTGGTAGAAAAAAGTAGTCTTCTATTCCTACGTTCTGTACGTTTTGGTATTATACCTATTTTTTATTGAACAACAGTAGGTACAGTCAAGTGTAAAATAGAAATTTTCCTGGACAGTGGTTGGCAATGTCAAACACAAACCATTCGTCGTTCGTGCCAGGATAATCCCTAGCTATAATAATTAATTATGTACCGATACCTTAATTCGAAGACATATTTAAGAGCACCCATATTTTTTGACACTTGGTTGTACTAGATAATAGACATTCTTACTGTTCCTGTTAGTTGCGTTTTAATATTTATTAGTACAAATTACTGTCTATCAGTGGACAATTTTGTCAGTGTCAAGTGTAATCTGTCGATATTCGGTGAAAAAATCTAGATAACGAAATATATACATCCTACTAATATTATAAACGCGAAAGTTTGTATGGATGGATGGATGTTTGTTACTCTTTCACGCTAAAATGGTTTGACGGATTCTAATGAAATTTGGCACACAGATAAATTATAACCTGGATTGACATATAAAAGATACATTTTTCTCGGAAAATTGAAGTTCCCGCGGGATAGCGATTAACGAGTTCTTTGCAGGAATCGCGGGCAACAGCTAGTATATTATAACAGACAATGGTTGATGAACGATGTCAACGCCACTAACATTAGTCTGCTGCATACTGCATTAGTGTCCACTATGTCATTTCATTATCCCTAACTACATTTTTATAGGTATTCTTTGCCAATGATGAGTGCACAGGTTCAGTGCCTCATATCCAAGCTCATATCATACATATTATTGAATGTCATCATCATCTATTCTAATTTGATGAAACAAATGGTGCATAGCAGTTTGAAAATATGTATCTCTAAAAGATAACATTCAAAAGAATCCCTCCGGACGACTTATAACTGAGGTGAATGGCCCAGGTAGTTATCACGAGGAAACTTCGCAATAAAACAAGATTTGTTTGTGTCAAAACTTTTAATGTAACATTCTTTCCTTAAGCTAGTAAAGGCTTCATGAATATTTACACAAGGCTTCAAATACGGGGCAAGGTATAAAACTTTGATTACTAGGTATAGATCCAACTCCTTTAGTTATCACATCGTATTTATTGATTATTGGCTTTCCTTGTTTTTATTTACTATCTTAATTTAGCCAATGGACTTAAAGCCCAATTTTTAAACTCCATGTTACCTAATTAAGTATATTTACGTTACCTAAGTTGCTGTGATATAATGGATAATGATTCTAAAGTTAAATAACTTTATCGCAATTATAACTGCACAAACATAAAAGTGTGTGTTGAATTTCGTAAATTACAATCAATTCTATTTGTAAGTCAAAATTCGGCAATGACACAGAATCTTTCTTTTACTATTTGATGAAAAAGGCAGTAGGTACACATATTTGCGAAAAAGATACATAAACATTGAACGTTAAATGTGATTACAGAATTATAGAGTAACTTGTGAAGCCAATGTATAAATTCTTAGTGTATAAATACTTATATTTGCATAGCAGAGAGCTAAAATACACATGTTAAATTCAGCACAGTTGATTATCACTTCGGAATATAATCTAGTTAAAACAAATATTAAAACTCTCCTAAAATAATTACAACAATAACAAATATGCAGATAATATACTATTTATCAAAACATTAATCTCACTTAGTATCTCGTTAAATACATTTAAACTAACTCTCAGAGGAGCGAGTATAGAAGCCATGAAACACACAAGCTTGTTAATGATAGTTGATATACAACTGTTGACTCGAATAATTGGCTAAAAGTGAAGGTACAATTTAGATAATGAGCAAATAGATTTTTATAAATATTTATATCTAAAGGATATTGTTATAATTTACTTAGATAATGGAATATTACTTAAGTTTACAGTTTACTTACAACCAAACAGCAACATAATATTCGTATCTGTACTATTGATTTCTGATTCAAACGTTAACCTTGCATTGCACATTGGTATAGTGGACATAACTTGATATTTTGATACAGGTGATAAATACAAATTTAGTTGTTGAAATTTTAGAGCCACACACACAAGTATATTTTTTATTACATGATACGATATGGTTTTGTATACAAACTAATTCAAAACATGATTTAATACATATCATCTTACAGAACTATTAGCACCAACCCTTACATGACTGTACTTTAAAATCAAACATTTTAAAGTACCGTCATATATTTTAACCACCAACATTTACATTTTCAGACCTCTTGCTGCTTGATATCGTTTATGTAGATGTTTATATACGAATGAAGCCGAGTTTATTTCACTTACTTAGATAATTACATAGGTAATGGATTACGAGCACATGCACGAGTTAGGAATTAAACATTTAACAGAATTGGCACACGCGGGTAGTAAAGCCACATTCGTTGTCGCTATTGATATTTTGATATAATATAAATGCAAATAATGGCAATTTACTTTCGTAAAACTGTTTTTCCTTTCGCTCTTGATCTGATTAAACTAAGGTTAAAACAATAACTCTATCGTTAATATAACACAAATAAATTAGTGAATACTTCGCACATAGCAATGAATACACCCGATCAATCCAAACGGTACACTTGAGAAGTGAATAAATAAATTATAAATAATGCATCCAAACAATTGCACAAACAGACATGATTTCGACGACATTTAATGTACAAAATACGACTCTCTCGGCCTATTCAATCAAACAGCAACTTACGCATAATGGTTCACCTATCCTACACTTTAGACAATAATAAATTGGAATGATATATTTTCAAGAATGTAATGGTTACGTAAGAATCCTTTTAGTTAGAATTAAACTTTTAGGACGATGCAAGTTACAATCTACGAGAGATGTGTTCGATGGCGATTAAATTCTGTTTAAGCATAAAAAGGAATATTAGAAGGAGGTTCAAGGAAGATAGTGATTGTTTAACAAGTGAAACTGCCTGTTGGCGCAATTGTTTGCGTGCGCGGAGCCGGCTCCCTACTGACTAAGTGAACTCATATCTAACATTGTTCCCGAGCTGGTCCCACCCATGACGATGGCTTGTCAATGTGCAATTTACTCTCTCTGATAACCTTACTGACATGATTAATCTTGTTCAACATAACATTAGTATAATAAGCTGAAAGATTATTCCCGTAGTATTTATTTATTAGAGAGAGGCAATTATACAGAAATTCTGCTTTTTGCACTTCAACAAGACTGGAATGTCATATAATGATTTGGGAAATAGCTTTATATGCGGCAGAGAGACAGCATACAGCATTTTTGTTAACTGACACAACATCAACTCAATATTTGTATTTTAAATAAGTATTAATTATTACAATGTGTACATAGCAGGTGTCTCAAACATTGACTGTTAGTGTGTCAACAAAAACATCTTTCCTAATGATAATTTTCCCTTATGTTTTAAGTCATCGGGCGGAATGCAGAAATCCACAACTATGTTGAGTATTATTACATTATTCTTTCAATATATACATAAGTAGATAATGCCTATAAATAGTACACAAAATGGATTTATTACAGGTGAGCTAAACGCGCGCAGTCGTGGCGCGCGCTCGATACTCTGATTAAGTTAAATGAATATTTAGACTATTATTATAACTAGCGGTACAAACGAGTCGCTTCAACTGTTAAGTACAAAACACCAAAGTTCTATAAATTAACCTATCGATGCCGACACTATGTGTCTGAACATCACCAAACTCCGATTTATCTAGTCTTTACTAAATGTTAATCACCATCCTGGAAGAACGTGACACTGCAGACTAGCGCATGTCTCTGCGGCCGCTGCTCAACAGCGGTCGTATTGTTTTAAAAACACAATAATTCACTCGTTTAGGTTGCCACGCCATCATCACCTCGTATTAAACGTAGAGATCATATTTTATTATTGTTTCGCACAAACTAAAATCATTTTATTACGATACGCATACTCATTCGACTCTAATAATTCGATTTAAACTATTAAATAAGATAAATGTGTTCTACACTGACGAGTGGCGGTCGTGGTGAGGCGTGATGTGTAGTTTGAAGCGTAGCAGTGGTTCGGCGGCGGGGCCGGGGCGTCGGGAGCGAGGTGAGTGCGCGGCGGAGGTCAGGTGGCGTCGTACTCGATGCGGTCCCACGAGTAGTGTTTTCGCGCGGGGCGCGGCGGCGGGCGCGACAGCACGGCGCCCAGCAGCGGGTCGCACTGCGGCACGTGCCCCCGCCCGAACAGGTTGGGAATCAGCTCGGTGTCCATGTAGTCGTACGCGTCACCGTCCACGGTCATGTTAGAGCTGAGGTCGATACCGAACTCTTTGAGGTCGAACTCGCACGGCCGCTCCTGAATCATGTCTTCTTGGAACGACGGCAGAGACAGGTCGTCCATGTCCTCGAACCCTGTCCGCGTGTGGTCTAATATATCTCCGTTGGTGAGAGGCGTCATCGTCATCCGCTCCGGAGGGTCCTCACCGATGTCCATCGCCGTCTGCGAGTTGTCGTCGGTTCGGTTGCTATCGCCCGACAGTAGCCCGAAGAAGTCGTCATGGTCTCCCGTCGTGGGGTCCGAGCTGAAGTCTGGATGGAAATCATTGCTGGATAGCAAATCGACGCTCAGGTCAGCGTCGATGTCGTCAGCGGCCGAATCGATGTCGCAGTGGTTTCCGTTGACCGCGTGCAAGTCGGCGTGATTCATTATTTCGTTCTGAATGTCGTTCAGCTCCCGCTGCAGCTCGTCCGCGGCGAGCGAGTCTCGGGTGTGAGTCTCGCCGAGCACCTCGGCGGGCGAGAACGCGTCCGCGCCGCTGTCGAGGAACTCTGCCCGCATCGGGGGGTCGACCGGCGCGCCCACCACCGACGGCGGCAGCTCGCCGTTCTCGACCAGCAGCTCTATCACGTCATCCATGTCTTCGTTGCGATCGTGCAACGAGGGCATCGGCATCGGCGGCGGAGGAGGCGGCGGCGGCACGACGGCGCGTTCCGGCTCGTAATGCGGCGACGGCAAGATCGCGATGGGGACCACTTTGACGCCGTTCAGGATGTAATTGGTAGTTTTGGGCGCGGTGAGGTCGGCGGCGTCGGCGGCGGTGGCGGGTTGGGCGACGGTGAAGAGACGCACGAGGCGGTCGGGCGCGGCGTCCGCGGCGAGCACGTAGCGCGGCGCGGGCGCGGGCGCGGGGGCGGGGGCGGGCGCGGGCGCGGGCGGCGGCGGCTGCTGCAGCGCGTCCAGCTGCGCGCGCAGCTGCGTGACGCAGAGGTGCGCCTGCAGCAGGCGGCGGCTCTGGTCGGAGGCGGCCGCGCCCGCCGCCTCGCGCCGCACCGTCTCCAGCTGCAGCCGCGACGCCTCCAGCTTGCGCTCCAGCTCCTCGATCTGCCGCCGCTGCGACTGCACGATGTCCTCGGCCGGCTCGGGCTCCGAGCGCGACTCGGGCGAGGCGACGGACGCGACCGAGGCGACCGAGGCCGGCGAGCGCGGCGGCTCCTCCCTGTCGAGCAGGAACGGGCGCAGCCGGCTGATGAGCTGCGGCTTGGGGCCGGAGACGCGCAGGTTGCGGCGCTTGCACTCGGCGCGCAGGTCGGACACCTTCATGTCCTCGTAGCGCGCGGGGACGGCGGCGAGCGGCGCGGGCGGCGGCGGCGGCGGCGGCGGCGCCGAGTACTCGGAGGAGTCGGAGGCCGCGGAGGCGGAGGAGGTGGCGGGGGAGGCGGGCATCAGCTGCAGCAACAGCTGCTGCTGCTGCAGGAGCAGCTCGTACGGAGTTTCGGTGGAGTCGGGGGGCGAGGGCGCCTTGTGCGCGTTCGGGGGGCCCTTGTACTCGTGGAACTTGAACCGAGCTTTCGGCTGCTGCTGTTTGTGCTTGGTCTTCTTGCGGTTCTTGTCGGCCTTGCCGGGCGCGGGGTGCTGGACGGCGGCCGCGGGCGCGGCGGGCGCGGGCGCGGGCGCGGGCGGCGCGGGGGAGGGCGCGGGGGAGAGCAGGCAGGGCGGGGAGGGGGAGGGAGAGAGGTCGTCGGGCGGCCCGCAGTAGGACGAGGGGTGTTCGGGCCGGTGGGACGCCCCCTCGCAGGTGGCGCGGAAGGCGAGCGTGCCGCTCTTGACGGCGGTCTCGATGACTTCCTCCGTGTGCAGGATGTTCTTCTTGATGAGCTCGAGCGGGCCGGGCCGGTGCGACAGCTGGTCGTTGAGCGCGTCCGCCAAACGCGCCTTCTTGAGCATTCGCTGCTTCTCCGCCAAGCTCGGATCCACATGGCTCTCCTGTTAGTAAGAATTCGACTTCATTCAAACTAGAATTTTTTATATAATGTGGCAATTAGAAAGAGACATTCCTCCATCGAAGAACGGTTTTGACAAATGTAATCACAGTCTAAAAGACATTCGCTTGATATAATATAAAAAATACAATATGGAAGACTCGGTAGTGGGAAGCTCGGCATTTCGTGCGTACAAATAATCATAGTTATAAAATTGTCAAAACCTACCTGCTCTAAAATATGTCTCCGTTCGAGTTCTTGGCGATCTGGCCGCCGTTGTATTTTTGCCTTCAATAAATCTCCAGTTTTTGCTCTTTCTAATTGCTTGGACTGCTCAAAGTAAGCTGGCGGCGTTTTCAATGCTGTAAAGATAATTGTTTTTATTGTATACTTGTGTGTTGTGAACTTCTATTACATGCCAAAATGTGTATTAAAGGAAGTCAGGTTACGGTCTCTACTACGACTTTGGCGTCAACAACATTATAAATTATTTGTGAATGCTCGTAATTACGCACTAATGTTTGCAAATTAGCCAATTACCTAACAAGACGAAAAATTATCCAAAAATCGTATTTTTTCGCTTAGAAAGAATAACACTAATTTCAACAGATTTAAAATGATTATTGCGTTTCAAATTATATACATATTCTTAACAGTAAGCCAGGGTAGGTTACTTACGCGGCATTATCCCTTGTGCGACCAACTGGTTGATGGGCCGCCTCATCATCAGTTTCACTTTCAACGCTGAAATAAATATAATACGCATTAATTATAATTATTCACACAACTGTTAATAATGCTCAGAGACACGTGATGAGCAACTCAATCGGACATATATAGGACATTAGAATTACAATATTTCCTCACTATGATATAAAAGGTATAATTACATTGATTTTCCGCAAATAATTCCTGCTATTATAAATTAATATTAGGTATTCGTTGTTTCCAGTGGTAAAATTTAATTTGGAATGCAGACAGTGGACGGTTCCTTTTTCACATAACAATGTGTATGCACAATGATTATGCTGTTGGTGTTTGTGGCATACCATACGGGCGGTGACGCCAGGTAAGTTTGACGTAACTTGTGAAACAGATATGAGTGTGTGGAATCGCCCGTCGAGCGATGTGTTACGATGAATCACAGATATACTATCGAGATACAATAGAAAATGCAAGTGCAATGGATGTACGTTACATGCTGTTTGTCCGTTTTTCAGTGCCAATTTCTCAAAATACATCAGTCTGATTAAGATGAAATTTGGTATACCCAAACACACTTTTTAGGGGCTATTCAAAAGGTATCACGTTGTGAGGATTGTGTGGCTTGCAGTGAGAGATACTAATATACTTTGTTCATTTTCTTTTCAAATAAATAAAAAATATCTGGGCGACCGAGCTCTGCTCGGGCAGAAACTCGGTACCAAGCGTTTTCCCAGAGATAAGACCAAGCTATATGAAAACCAAATTATTTTTGAAACTACCAAGCCAATTTTTTACCACCAATTTTTTAAATACAGATAAATATAGTAATGGACATACAGGAGCATCTAGGTAAATAAACTTTTTCGTGTTATTTACTCAGTCCCTAGTTGTCAAAGTGACATCTTCATACTGTTTCATAGAAAAATACTTAGGTTGTCCATGAGACAAAATTTGTGTAACTATAGCAACGGGCGACAAGAAAATGTTGATTCACCTGTCTACAAAGTATATGGTATGTAATAAATAACCTGGCGAATCTCTCAATATAGTGCGCATATACGGAACCCTTGGCGCGTTAACTCACACTTTGCCCGTTTATCAAGTCGCGCATTATGTAAAAATGTTGCTTATTCCCTAGTCATTTCAAAATGATATTTTGAATCTCTTTGCAAGGTAGTGTGGAAATGTCAAGCTTAAATCAGGTTTCCCGACTATTTTTTTTTTCAGAATGTGGCCTTCAATTACACTCATGACGTTAAAAATGTTACACGCTCGATTCTCGTACAATTCGATCCGCTTGCTAACTGACTCGATAGTTTGTCTTGTGATTACGATTCATCGATATATTCCGTTGTTTTGGTGTAGGCGAGGACTCGCGCCCGGTGTTTGCGCGTGCAGACAAGCGGCGAGCGACGGCGGACAACGCTGGCCCGCTGCCAACGTAAACACTGCACAAGGAAACTAGTGTTATGCCGCGACCGTATTACAGACGAAACATTCACTACCAGTGGGCCGAATATTGTGGGTTACTGGGCGCCTTCTCGCCCCCCAAAGCGGTTTCGTTTTCATACCGAAAGCACCGTTTCAATAAATTCCTTATTAAACTTGAATGCCAGGATTTCACCCAAATTCCGGCCAAAAGTATCGCTATATGTATTTACCTACACACAAAATAACTAGCGATTCTACCAGAAAGCAATACGAAATGGTATCGTCCATTATAATGCCAACCCTAACGTTCGAATTGGCGCTTCAAGAGGAGGACGAAACATTAACGTTATCATTAATTTCTTGTTTTTTGTTCTTTACTATCCGCTACCGATCAGAATGAGGAGCGTAAAAAATACTATCTATCGTTTCGTAGATTAATTAGACGTTTAGACAGCGACTGTACCTGATAGCTCGTAAAGAGAGTTCATTTATTTTATTAAGACACCGGTACACGTTTTGTTCGTGTTTATTGTGTTGACATGGGCTGGCGTTTGTTTATTCGCACGGTGCGCGGACGAGCGTCGGAAACTCCGACCAACAACCGGATACATAGACACCGTCTGCATTCTAATGCGGGTGTGGATACTGCCCACCGATTCAAGATAAGAGTCAGCCGCGAGTCGACGCCTAACAGATTGGACGACACTCGAGTCGCGTTCGGTACCTATAACTATGCGCGCTGCTCGTAGAGGAAAACCGGCATTTACATTCAGTTCACTGACCGCATTGAGTATATCAGTAAGGAAAAAATGCATAACTATGCAGTTTTTGTTGGTTTTAATAAATTTATTATCCTAACAAACTTCAATCATTACGGTGAAAAGGGATCCAAGCCAAGAGGCCAAGCGTTGCATATCGGACATATACGATCTTTCAACCTTTGCAAGCTCCTTTATTGTTAGTTATACCAGCGTTTCAACCGCCCGCTATTGGTTTCCTGTCGCGTACATTGAAGAAATGATCTACAGTTAGCAAGAATTTTTAACAAATTGAAATTGTACCGCAAGCACGCTACCGTTTTATAAAAATCTTCCGTTAGGTTTCACTTATTTCTTCAATATATGCGACATGATACTGATATCGGTTAAAACGCTAGTAGAACTGCCCATTTAACATACTTAGTTGTCAAGCTCTCATATGAAAATGTGACCATTTGTTTGAATTGTACCACTTGTAACTTTTAAAATGTTTTAAACTTTCGCGTTTCTCATTCGTAACTAATATTTTTCGCGACTTAATCACGATCTACTTATTGCTAAAATTATCTAGACGGTTCGACCACAATGCAGCGGCCCCGGTCACGAGTCGACTCTATACTACCACCAGACTCACTTGACTCGTGACCACAGCCGCTGCAGTGTAGTCGAAACGTCGAGGTAATTTAAGCAATAAGTATTTCGTGATTAACCTTTTCAGCGCTCTGTCAAATACAACAGCTCTCACTCATACGCCATGACATCGGAATGTCAAACGCGAAATTGAACCCTACAGAAATGCATGTAGGTAGAAATCACTCTGCACGCCGTGACTGATATATCAGTCATTGGCGTAAAACCTGCGGTGCGGATATATAGGTAAATAAATAGTAAATAAATAAATAAGTACATGGGCTGGGCATTGGTTACAGGTGCGATAGTAGTTAAGAATGGCGCGTTGGTCCGCAGTTCCTGTCAACATCCGTTGGATATAGGTATACATACACATGAAAGCTTAAATGGTATGAATAGTTGTTATACTCACATTCCTTGTGTTTGCCCATGGCGGGCTGCAGCGGGCTCTCGTCCACGACCACCTTGGGCGGCGACGGGCGCGGCGGCGAGCAAGCCGGCTCGCTGCCGCTGCCGCCCGCTTGCCGGCCAGCCATCTCCTCCGCGCCCGAGCTGTAACATACACAGACAATTCTCATAACGTGATGAATCACGCCGATTAATTGGGAAAGTTCTCGAATGGAGACTACGGAGTGGCAAACGCAGCGTGGGACGTCCATCAACGAGGTGGACAGACGTTTTGGTAAAGGCCGCTGGTTCGAGGTGGATGCAAGCAGCTTCCAACCGTAGTGATTGGATATTGCCGCGTCACGCTTACTTCGCTCGCTCGGCTCGCGCCCTGTTGCAGTCATAGTTCTAACTTCTAACTAACCTAACCTACTTATGTAGCTGTAAAGGGTAACCTCCACTTTTATTTATCACACGTGATGTTTAATATTAGTAAAGATTAGGAAAGTTGAACTTAGGTTCAACAGATATTAGGGCTAGTGAAAATTATATCCAGCGTTGGTAGGTGTAACAAAATTAGCACTAACGTTATTAGTTCAAGTGAGGAAACCCCAGTACAAAGCCACTACCTATCCACTAAAGGCAACCGTAGTGCGAAGTAGGTACTCGACTTGCAGCTGCATCGGATGCATGATAGTTTGAGTTTGAGAGTTACCAAAGGGAGAAACGCTATTATAAATGTAGAAAAATAAACTAGGTCTTTAGAATAGTGTGGCAATTCGTTCCGTTCTTCAGTGCATATCGATACCGGAAATCTCAAATGGCGTAAAGGACAAAAATGCGAAAATGAGTCTTAAATGCCATTCTATAGGGAAAAAAAAGCTGTATACGATGGCATTTAAGACTCATTTTCGCATTTTTGTCCTTTACGCCATTTGAGATTTCCGGTATCGATATAGTAAACAGAATCAGTTATCCAGAGGCGCATAACAACGAAAATTATTAGTCGAACTCGTCAAAATATTTGAACATGCCTCAAACTACACATCGAAATGCGGCCAAACAGCACTAAAGTCAATTATCGCATGCGTGAAGTGATCTCGTATCGTAGAGATATTCGCTTGAATTTGCCAAACGTAAAAACCCTTGCCTGCGTTGGGTTAAGTCATTTAAATAAATACCTATCTAGATTATTCCCCAATGTTTCTTATGAAAACAAATCAGTTCTCAGACTGATCATTCCATAATACATAACATAAACAAAAAAAGGTTTTTGTCAGAATTTAATTTGTAACTATTAAAAAAAAAATAAAAATAAAAAAAAAAGTCCATTTATTGCCACAACCATACAAAATAAAATGAAACACAAAAAAAAAAGAAGAACAGAAACACACAAAACAAAAAAAAAAACTTCGCGGCAATAGGCTCAGGCTCAGCATAAATGCTGCTGGTTAAGAAGCCGGCGGCGCTGATTTTCAGCCTGCACCACAAGCTATTTTTGACGACTTAGTTAATTGTACATACATTGTCATCCAAACTACATAGGTATTCGTAACATGTTACAAGGCGATAATACCATAAACTGTTCAAGAGTTCCCTCCTATAGAGACGATCTGGACCACCAGGATATCACTACCAAATTATTGTACTGTCACCGAACTTACATAAGTATGCAAAGTTTCAGTTCAATCGGATACTAAGTGGCCAAAAAATGGTTATCGCATCAAATTTTTAAGCCACAACTCACAAACTTTCATACGAATGTTGGATTATCAGGACGACTAAGGGCCACTTGCACAGTTCAGGGTTAAAAAATTAAATCGGTAACCCTGGGTTAAGAATAACGGTTCCATACATTTTGACACTTGTTAACCCTGGGTTAGCAGTTAACTCGGAGTTAAGTAGCTAACTCAGGTCCGCGCAAGCCGGCCTAAGTCTAACAAGATTATTAATGACTGTAATATGCAGCACCAAAATGTAAATTCTTCTAATTTTTATGTTATACAGTATCTATATCTATGGTATTTCTAATTCCCATCTATTTAACTAGATATCTGTGCTCTCTGTATCAGCATCTTTTTTTTCATTTTATACTTACAATAGACAATACACAAGCTCTAACCCTAACTTTGAACGTTTTTTATAGGAATAAAAGCAATGGATTTAAATTTGCTGATGGTAAAGTCAGCTGCAGAAGTAGGTAATTAAAAAGAAGAGCTCAGACAGAGAATCTGTACACAAACTTTTACGTAATTTCTCAACAATAGCGTAATGATTTAAACTCTTCGATTGTATAGTTATTTTTGTTCCAGATTGTAACTTATTTTTAGGCACCTCCGCGTCTAGCAGAGGCGAGGGAGGTGAGTGAGTGGAATAGTAGGTCAGTCATGTCATGAAGGATAGTCAAGTGTGTCATGACATGACAGTAGTCAAGACTTCATTCCACTCTGAGTTATCGAACATAAGTTTTTTTCTACGTTTCACGCGTCTCTTGGCTAGCCGTGGCGGCCTACCGGTTTGACCTATGGCCTCTGAAGCAGAGGGTTGTGGATTCGAGCCCGCGCTCACACCTCTAAATTCCAATCCAAAAAAGGAAATTCAATGGTGTGTGCGAAGTTCCAATCCAAAAAGGGCCCGCGTGGGAACTACGGCCCAAGCCCTCTTATTCTGAGAGGCCTGTGCCCTAGATGTATGTATATACATTATTGATGACGCGCCTCTTGCCCATTAAATGTAGTCAGTCAGTTTGTTTACCTGAATGTGTCGTCGGAAGGCGAGGTGGCCGGCGTATCCGGCGTGTCGGGCGAAGCGGGCGAGGGGGGCGAGGCAGGCGAGGCGGGGCGGCTGCGCTCACGCCGGTGCTGCGGCTTGAACCACTCGGGGTAGATGGCGCTCAGGGTCTC
The DNA here is from genome assembly GCA_947563465.1 of Archips xylosteana. Lineage (NCBI taxonomy): Eukaryota > Metazoa > Arthropoda > Insecta > Lepidoptera > Tortricidae > Archips > Archips xylosteana. Next base: position 14,179,777 of record OX387353.1, on the reverse strand, counting down.
CACGAGGTCGTGGTCCAGCGTGACGCGCCACGACGCGCGCCCCTCCGGGCCCTCGGAGCCGCCGCCTCCGCCGCACGAAGATCGGCTCTCTGTTGGAGCAAGAAACAAAAATATCAAGTTCCGTTGTTTGCTGTTGCACATTGGGTCATTGGAAAAAGTTGCAGGCAAAGTTGGGTATTGGTGCATCGACGCAAAATGTGCGCCCAAATCTTAAACTAGCCACGGAATGGGTAAGTATTTGACGCACCAGGTCACTGGTGGCAGCAACTAGTTAAATGTTCATGTCGATAAGGAGCTTTCTACAAGAACTATGCGAAGAGTTAGTCTTAGGGATGGTAGTACGTTCCCAATGATTATGTTATGATGTAACGATAATGAGATGCGTCCGATTCCTGAATTTTGTAAAGGAATTAATAGCTCATAGAACTATGTTATCATCATAAGTCTGGGACACTTCGTTTACTCATGTGTTGTAAAATTTGTGACGAACTGAAACAATTACTTTGCTCACCCGCGACTTTACGATAGTTACGTTTATGTAAGAAATGAGTGTTCATGCAGTTCCTCAGAGTCAAACATTTGGTAGCATAGCATAGGGTTGTGGTACCTACTCTGAAGATGAGCTCTGGTTGAGTTCGAAACGCGTCAGTGTAGTTTGTTGGTGGTGATAGTTGGGTTTGTGTGATTTGTGTGTATTCGTACAGTGTGGAGGTGGAGGAACTGCATGAACACACATTTCTGACATAAACATCGTAAGGTCGCGGTTGAGCAAAATAATTGTTTCAGTTCAATAATACCTATGGATCTCTGCAAAGTAACGCCTGATTCAATACATCGTGATTTTTTGTAACGCTACTACATTGCTTATACTCTCGCGACGTACATTTATGTATTTTATGGATCGGAAGTGCGTATAGGTACGTGGATCAATCAGTGGGTGCGGTTGGGCGGGGTAATCTCATGGTCAAATTAGCAACCAACTATTTTTGACCGCTTTATTGTTCATTGGTACCTTCAATACACGGTTACGCCGGTTTAGAAACGATATCAGGCTTAAATACCGACATCTTTATAATTATTATACGCTACGTGACCTACGATACGTTCTTCCAAAGTTTATGTATCGTGTTTTTATATTTTATTTATAACTAAAGTATTTGCTATTATGGCATGGCATCTAGAAGCGAGAAAAGATGGAATTACGTAATTGTTAAAACTCGCAATAAAGCTGGAAATACGATGCGGAATAAATAAAACATCTGTCGGCATACGTGATGTATTAAAGTAAAAGTTACGTAAACAGGTGCAGACTTCAAAAAATGAAAAACACATATTTGCCTTGTTTATTGATTGACGTTTATATCAAAGCCGCTTGATTACACAGGTAACTTACGTATCGACATTTTTAAATCAAATTAAAAGGCTTGGTTTTATTAGAATTTTAAATGGAATCAAATACGTTCTCAGCAAAATAAAAAAAGATAAGGCTAAAGACGCATTCAATTTCACACCACCAAAATTTTCGCAGACGTTTTGGACGCTTAAAGAATATTTTCATAAGAAATATTCAAAACATGCTAAATAGGTACCTATTATGGATTAAAGTTATAATTTTATTTCCAAACAAAACACAAATTTGCCATTACCTAATCTGATGTAAAATGCCTGTTTCATATCTGTGTATATCATAATACCTTTTTGTAAACAAAACTGCGCACGTGCGTGAGGCTGACTCATTTCATTACCAATTTACGGCGGCGCATGCGTCTTTTCATATAACCTGCATTGTACGAATTAAACATCTATTTTAAAATAAAATTTAGAAAGATAAGAGAAGCAAAAAACATGGTAAGAAATATGTACACTACACACAGTTAACTTTTTTTTTTAAATATGGCTCAGCGTGTAAATCATGACATGATAAAAAGAGCTTAGAAAAGCAAAAGTCAATTCTTCTTTGTTTGGATTTCTACGGGGCAGTTTAGGTCGGTTTTTGTTGAATTTTATTATGATGCTGGTGTTATTTTTACCATGGCTACCGCAGTGTGGGACTGTCAACGAGGCAATGATTTGTCTCATTTCGACGCTGCCCACGCGATTAGTTTTATTATGTTTATGTGACAAATGGAGCTAAATTAGTTTTAAAACCGTCATTGTATAACAACTAGCCAGTGACTAGACTTCAATAAACGCAAGAGATCAGCAACGGTCCAATGAATTGGCAATTCATTTCAAGTTTTTTAAAGACAAGTGACATGGCGTCTATGAATAAAACAAGATAGTAATAATGTCCAATAAAATCTTCTGAGAGCAACAACGTACAACAGAAAATAATAACTCAAAACACGACTTTTGCATTAGCTAACCTTTAAAATTAGTAAATATAATGTCGAATGTAGATCAAGGCAAGGATACCATTTTGTGTGAAGCCGCAGTCACAACGCAGTTACGCATAAGTAGCGGAGAATTACTGGGAGAATAAAATAAAGCCCGTAACTTGGTCACATGCGCGGCACGTCAATCAACATGTCAGCATCAGCGCAGACGCCGTTTTACATTTTGTTTTTATTTATACGATTTATTTTTTAGATATGTTCCAATGTTCATGGCACAATAGAGGGAACACAAGCATGATGTTTGTGTTCTAACATTACACTTTTTAAAATATAAATCACGATTAAATCAGCAACAAAGTGAACTGATAGATATTAAAAACCTTCACCCCCCTCCCTCCCTGAAGAAGATTAAAAAGCAAAGAATGAAAAAAAAACTAGCTACCAACATTTGATAGAGACGTACATACTAAAAATGAGGAGTTTAATTTTCAAAAATTCTAAAAATAGGAAATCTCTGAGCAATAGCCTGATGGCTGAAATATACGGTTTTGACATCAAAAAATATCACTTGCCTTTTAAAACTTAATTGCTGCCCCTGACTTTTACGCTGTTCCAATTATCCACTTGCTGTATGATCTGTTTACTGAGTATTATTATGACAAATTATGTAAGAGGTTTGAAGGTCCACGTCATGGAGGCTACGAGCCTGACGTCAGGTTGTGCACACGGTACCACCGGCGTGGGCGCAGGCACCTGTTCCACCCACGACTAATTTGATCCTGGACGGTCATGATCTTACTCAATGATTAAAACATGTCATTAGTAGATTAACGTATATTCAACTTCTACGAATTAAAGCCGTGAACGAAGCGACGAGAGATGTTTACTACCTTCAGTCGTAAAGCTTTTAACAAAGTTTAAACTGAATAATATATGGTTTCACAGCACGAGATGAATGACGTAATGTTAGAAGACTGTTTTTATAATAATCCGTGTGAAGAACAGGTTCTTCAATACCTATTAAGTGAAAGAAAAATAGGCCAAAATGATTTTCTACAGGTGATAATTTAAAGTGTTTCCTTGAATTTAGGTCTGGTACAACTGCCATGTATCAGATGCCCGGTTTCATTAAGGCGTCTATTCCAAGACAAACAAACAGCAACAGTCGCATTTCTCTATAGTAGTAGGCTAAATATGATTTGTGGGACGAATCTCGGAAACAGTCGGCGACAGAGTAGCGTGGTGGGTGACCCCGTTTTCTCGCCACGCTTGCTAGCTGTGTGGTAGCACGTAGGTACTTCATCAGTGTAGAATCCCAATAAGCTTGACAACTTGTAAAATTCATTTATCCTGAATTCCAGAACTTTTGGGACATTGGGATTTGTACATAATTGCGTAAAAAACAAAATTTATTTCTCATTACATTAGATATTATTTTTCCCAAATCTTCATCTTCCATTTTAGTAAACATTCATTCAATAACCAACAACCTGAGTGATTTAAAAAAAGGCACGCAAATAAATAAAGGCCTACAGTTGCGAGTTAGTAAGACGCAGTGGGTACGGAGTGAGTAACTGTTGACGGAAACTGATATAAACTTTAGAGGCGCCCTTGTCTAGGTACCAGCGAGGTTATAGGATTAGGACGAGCGCGTCACTGACTCATTGTTTGAATGAGGTTTAATCGAAACACATTTCAGCAAAAATCAACAAACTTTGTTATGTTTATATTCAACTGGACCGTAAAACGATGTTTGATTAATCACAACCTTAAATTGAGGCATCATTTCCCGAAAACGAATGGATTTTAGAGCTGCTAAATAAATAATACACTTATAATCAAACGTAAATAAGATCACGTTGATCGAAACGAGTAAAAAAATCTTAAGTGGGTTTGGTCTTGAACAACTAACATGCAGCTAGGAACACCAACGCATATCAAAACACTTGTCCGATCTAATGCTTACACATCCGGTAATAATGGTTAGGTTCTATTTGGACTAGAATAATTAATTGCTACATTAAGCCAATACACGTTCTAGAATTTAGGAGCTAATTTAAGCGTATTTTGAAGGCTTTGCAATCCTCTATACCGTGCACCTGCCTATCTTTGAAATCACAGCACTCGAAAATAATATTAGAAAGTGGTGAAAAATTGCAGATACGAAATATTAAATTCGAGTACAGTAAGTACCTCGTAGAAAATAACAGCTCTAAATATTCTTGTAGACTAATTAAAAATTTAATTTTTGTGTATTGCTACAAAAGCAATACGCAGATATTTACAAATGGCATTTTCGAGTGGTGTGATTTCAAAAATCGGGCTCCAGCCGCCTTATACATTAATCTTATTTCTAGAGATAACTGATTTCAAGTTTTTTGGGTTCTTTATTGAACGCGTCGTAGTTAAGTATTAAAATGTTTTTGATTAGGAGGCCATCCAGAGCCGAGTAGTTCGCTTGCACAACGTGTATATGTTTGGCATACCGAACTAGGCTAAATTCGGATCTCAATTGACTTTCGTAAGTCGATGAATGAAACAGCAGCAACGGTAAAGCTCCAGTGTGGTTTCCTTAGCGAGACGATTGATGGCAGCTAACTTGATGGTGTATTTGGATTGATGTAACGGATTCTGTAAAATACAGGTTATTGTGACAATTTACTGTTTTAATGTCAAACACTGGACATAATCTTTAATTACAGACCACCGTCTAGAAACCAACATCGATATAGTAACATTGTATGAAGTGGGTTTATGAGCGATATCAACGATTAACAGCAGCCGATGCTCATAATATTTATGTTATTGTCAATAAAATGCCAAAATGGTTTCATTTGACTATGCAGACTTGGGGAAACGACCAATGAATGATGCAGTTTTAAACAGAACCAGACAGTACCTATCGTCATAATACGGATTGAGCATGACAGTCATCGTAATAAAATTCAGAGTCTGATTCTTGAGCAAATCGGGGATGAAACCATAATCGGTTGATGACGTAAAAGGATGTTTTCATCGAGTCGAGCCGGAGCACGTCTGTTTATCGTCCGAGTACAGTTAGAGCTACCCAGGCCGCTTCTATGCCGCAGTGCAGCTGTAAAAACACTCAAAATTACCCTATTCGCAATTAATGTACAATTGTATACGAGAGCCAGCCTGTTATGCAATGGTTGCCATTAGACGCCCACGTTTGTTACAACATAACTACTTACAAAATAACAACGAAAAGTGTGAATTAAGTCCAGTGGTCTGCCAAAAATTTTACGGATCACGCAGTAACAGAATGTTGACAATTTATAGAATGCACCGACGATATTAAAACAAATCCTAATAAGACTCATTGCTACACATATACGCACCGTTCTTTACTGGGAAATTTTCTAAATACTAAATACATAAATATAATTTAATTATTATGTAAGTACGTCCGTATGGATAACGATGTTTTTAATACCTAAAGTTTAAATAAAAGTTGCAGTTTTATCTTAGGTACCTACGTACAGCCGCCACTTTAAAGCAGTATAAATATGAGATATAACTTTTTTCACACTCTATGATTAGAAATAAAATATCTAATACGCTATTCGTCGGCTCGTTCATAATGCTACTAAATCATTTAAAAATACGTCCACGCAGAGCCACCGACTACCAATAAGCCACATCACATAATAAAATGTAGTAAAATATAAATACACAGCACCTGGTCCAAGGCCAAGGAATTCGATAAAGTTTTCATTCTGATTTTTAGGGTTCCGTACCCAAAGGGTAAAAACGGGACCCTATTACTGAGGCTCCGCTGTCCGTCCGTCTATCCGTCTGTCACCAGGCTGTATCTCGGAAACCGTGATAGCTAGAGAGTTGAAATTTTCACACATGATGTATTTTAGTTGCCGCTATAACAACAAATACTAAAAAATGGAATAAAATAAATATTTAAGGGGGCTCCCATACAACAAACGTGATTTTTTTGCTCGTTTTTGCTCGATATTGATAACGGCAACAGGTACACGCTTGAAATATTCACAGAATATTTAATTATATATTGACTTTAAAAATAAATCATTAAATTAAAATAAAAAAAATATTTAAGAGGGGGCTCCCATACAACAAACGTGATTTTTATAGATAATTGTACGGAACCCTTCGTGCGCGAGTCCGACTCGCACTTGGCCGGTTTTTAAAACTATTTATCTATTACCTTCCAGATAATTTTGGTTGAGTTTACAGTAAACCGTAACTTATTATGCCCTATTGCTGGACAAAACAAAAGCTTCTCCTCCTGACCTCTAAAGCTTCCTATTTCAGAGTTATATCCGCTTAGTTCCATGTCCAGGTCAGGTTAGATCGCATCGGATCTGGTATGTAAAAAAAGTTGGTTAATGCTAAACATAAAAAAAAACTGATGCTACGGAACCTTATAAAAGAAAATTAAAAAGGTTTGGATAGTTTAGAATAGTATACGCAAGTTTAGCAATAAATATCGCGAACGTGACGCTAGCATAGGCACGCCACTAAAGCAGTTTGGTATTTTGATCAGCCGCCGGGCTCGGGCATTAGATACATTATTTTAGACATAGCACGATGACTTACCATTTTTTATTTAACTAGTCTAGTCATTTTTAGAAGCATTTCTCATAAATTTCTTAACTGCGCCATCACGCTGCCAGTTGAGAGTTTCCGGACTTCTATTGCCAGTGAAATTATTTTGTTTAAGAGTAACTAGTTTAGTTAACTGTTAAGCGAATTCGAATACTAACTGGAGAGTTTAACGAAGTGCTGATACGACACAAGATTTTTATACATTAGAAAGAAGAACATGTTATAAGAGCAGGAGCTTTTAATCATCCATCATCATCATGATATCATAATATATTTAAATCAAGAAGAGCAGTGACTTTTAATAAGTAGGTTATTGGGTCATAATGAATGAAGATTAGATTATGTTCTATGGTATTGTATAAATTGTGATAGCCTTAAAAAAACAATAACTTACTATATAGATCTACGTACCCCTACGAGTTCTGTGGCATATAACAACTAATAGTGCTTCTTCCATCTGGAGATGGAAGAGTACCTATGCTATGCTACGAAAATTTGTCAGAAAGACCTGCGTATATTAAGGATTAAATAGCTATCTCTACAACTTTGATCTGTAGGTAGGAAGGAAGATAAGCCCCAGTTGGCGTATCCGGACATTAAACGCTATGTGATACTGATAACCACACATCGCTTTGGCTTACTCATATATCCGTTCATTGTCTTCCATTGGTAGTAACATTAGGGTAGCAAACAATGCACAATAGTTTTTAATCAGGACACGTAAAAAGAAGAAATCAAGAAGTAATCTAGTATCACTTCTCGTAAAACAGCACACTTTACCCAATTGATGAAAGACTCGAAAAGCGTCCAGCTACTGGTTTTAATGTTTAGCCTTTATAAAAAAATCGTGATCAGATCTATTCTAATGCCGAGGTTCTGTTTTTAATTCGTGTAGGTATTGGAATCAAGAATAAAAGTTTCGAAAGTTTCATACACAAGCACGCGTAAGTCGTAACCTTGGCAAGGCGCGAAGATAATTATGCGAGCGAGATAATAACGCCGACTGATTAATCTGAATTTATAGTCATTGGCAGCCGAGCAGAACTCGCACTAGACAATTAACTGTAACACTTGTAATGTGCTCCGAAGAGACAGTATGAAATAACTTTCCCAGTGCGTGTTGCGGCTATCATTTCCTTGGCAACGTTGGCCAGTCGACTACAAAACAATGTGCCAGATTAAACACCATTCATCAAAGGCAGTTTCAAGTTAAGCAACATCCACATCTGTGAATTCTTCTACATAATCAACTCGCGAGACAAATTTAGAGAATAATAAACCAAAAAATATTTCCGTGGACGGAATACTTAAGCTAAATATACTAATCAAACAAGCAGTTTTAGGAGGGTAATGCCATTAAGCCTTCGGGATTTATGGGCAATCAATCAGTATAGACAAGGTAATTTAAGAGGTAATACGGTTGTGGTGTTATGGCTAAACAGCGTTCCATCCGACGGCAGCGCCGGGCCGGGGCTCGCACGTGAGTCCCATTCATCCGCCGTTCCACGTGCCATGCGGGTCCGGTGCTGGCACGGAGCCGCGTGACGATTTTACCATCATATTCGTAAAACTTCATAATAATTACTTTGTATTACTAAATGCTACATAGATCTTAATTTTTCCGAGGACGTTAAAGGTTAAATGAAATATAGAGCCAAATATTTCAGAGAAGACCTTTGAGAATAGTATAAGTAAACTATTATACATCAGTCGGCCACGCAAATAACAGACGAGCAAAACGAGCTCTGTTTTAGGTCAACGTTGAACAAATACCAAACGGGTCGCTCGGACGCTTCCGTGGTCTATTTCTGATCTGCATTAAAAGACGTCGGGCCAGGACTGCGCTGCTGCAGACTTGTGCGACGTGCATGCGCCTAAGCTCCTCGCGGCTGACGGTCTTTCCTGCACTTTTTGCATTCTCGCTCTACATACCCACTTTGAAATCATAACAACAACGTACTGCAGCTGAATGAATACGTTTTTCTTAATTCGACTAATTGTTACTGATTTTATCGTAAAAAAGTTAAATCAATAATGAGGATTTATTGGCAGTAAAATTTTAATGTGAACATGAAGGCCAGGGTGGCGTCAGATGAAGGATTAGATTCGGTGCAAATTGCGGAAGCAATTTTAGTATTTTGCGGGGCAGCGCCGAGTGTGTTCGGTCGTCGTCTCCACTCTATAATCTAAATAAGGCGCAAAAGTTCAACGTCCGACTCAGCCGACTAGGAAGAAATTTTCTAGAGACATCACACTGATTTACATGTCCACTGTAAATAGATTGCCCCAAAAATTTGTTCAAAAATGAAAAGGGTTTCAAACATTTCTTCTGAAGGAGTCTAGAAGTAAAACCATGCATAAGTTAACAAGCATGTGATTCGGTTAAAACGTGATGATAAATTATGTCATTTTTATTTCTATACAGGAAATAACCCTTTTTATGGGCCTGTCTGATACATAACCGTAGTTTATATTTTTATTTTAGGCGACATTCAAGATTAAAATAAAAACCAAAAATAAGAACTTCCCGTTAAATATCACACACATTTCAGAAGAAGTTTTAGTCTTACTGGTTATCTTTCTAATATTAATAAATAACACTGTATTTGTGCAAAAGATGACCTTTTTTACCATATAGCAAAAAGTGTTCCTGATGATAGACTTAAACTAGAAAACCGAACTCATAAATCAATCATCGCAATTCAATACGTTATTGTAGAACCAAAGACAAAAGCCATGGACCATTAGTAATTAAGTAGGTCACTATATAGCTGCCGCCACCTGTAACGCGTTCTAGAAACGTCGTAAGTGCAACACCCTTGTAAAAGAAATTAGGCCTAAAAGAGGAATGCAGGGAGAGCACTTTCCCGCGGCGGGTACTGGCGACGCGACGCGAGTGACGTTGCCTGTTGGCAACCACTAGGGTGTGAGACAGGAATTGCGTAAAGGTGTCGTGAACACTTCATTCGAAACTCACTGAGAAGTTTTCACGACAACGAAAGTACAGAAATACCATTAGCGTCCGTCAACAACATCAGAAATAACTCTCAATAGTCACAGACCGCTAATTTACTGGGCGGAGCCTCTTTGTTTATTGCTGCTCTATGCTAAGACAATGCACTCCAGACTTACTGATTCATAAACTAACTAATAAAAACTTTAGAGGTACTTTAGATCTTCAGTTCACTTAGTCAAATAAATGGGACTGATATTAATTGTAAGAAATAAAATTAAAGCGTTTGCAGCGATTAGATAGTGCATCTCATACGACAAGATGAGAAGAGTTTCAAGCCGAATAATTGAACAAACTATGAAACCTAAACGTGGAAAAAATCTTGGACACGTTCCAAGCAGCTGATTGATGAGGATGGTCATTTCGTACACGGCCAATCCCGAGTTTTTTCTTATTATTTAGCGGAGTAGTGGACGAGTCTATTTCTGTGACGCGAAAAACAAGCCACCACGAAAATATGCCAAAATATTTCATACAAAATTGAATCGTAGGTGTTTTGCGCACCATGTGAAATATATTGACTTTTATAAATAGAGGTAGTATTTTAGCCAAATATAGAAAGAAAATGAAAAAATAGCATTCATTCAAATAAAATCGACAACCGCTAATAAACTACATATACTCGTATGTCGTATGTCCATCGGTCGGAATTCCTCGTCTAGTTTTTACAACACGCTCTATAGTTAGTAGGTGCTCTTACTAAATTAAACTCAAATTGAAATCATTTTCACAAATACGTTTTCTCATAATAAATATGCATCGTTTTATAATAATATGAATCATAAAATGATTCCGATGTAAAGTAAAACCGGTGTAGCCTCATTGAAAAGACACCGTTAACCCGACCGCAGCTTAGACACGTTTATGCAAATCGCTCTACTTTGAGTTTCAAGAAGTAAGTAATATTTTTATTTAGATTTTTTAACCTTATTTAATCAATACTGGAATCAAGTTCTAAGCTAAAGGAAGAAATTCATTTCTTTTAATTGAGCGCTTGTAATGCACACGTGGGCGAGCGCGCGCACCGAATGCGCTTAGCGACTAGATAAATCTAAATGCTCCACATTTCGCGAGCGTTTGGGTAGTTCAAATTAAATTTGCACAGAAATAAAAAGTTACCAGCTGTTTCCCTGAATTCGTTCCGTATAGCATTTATCTGCCCACTGCAGTCCTGTTCATTTGAAAAAAGACCTTGATTAAAGTATTTATTAATCCATATCCACATCAATATTATAAATTATGTAAGTAACTCTGTGTTACGGTCCCGGAATATTGCGCGGCATCCACTAGGATCAACTAAGCTACAATTATTGTACCGGGATCGAATTAGGATACCGCGGAAAATTGCATAGGATAGCGATTAACGAATTCTTCGTAGACGGAGTCGCGGGCAGCAGCTAGCGTCATACATAATAATATAATTATTTTTATTTTTACAGTTCCAGACCCATTAGGATTGGTAGCACCCCTTTGATCATTCGATACACCTAGACTACCTTCTTACGTTGTGATATTATAATGATTATGATATGTTTTTATTGGGACTTTTGTTTCGAGCTTCCGTTCGTGCAATAAACGAATTTTACAAACATACTTGACCAATTTCCTATCTATACTATCCTGTTGAAAGACTGTTGTCTTATTTCGAGCGTAACTAATTAGTGTTTGTCCCAGACTTACCGGAATTATTGTGGATTTGCCAAACATTGGGCCGTTCAGTAAAGAGGAACGTGAAGGCTAATTACCTGAAAATTTAAAACAAACAATGAGTATCATTTGTAATGTCCTGACCCAGTCTCCCTCTCGTGTCCAACAGGATATGTAAAACTAGAGCCCACTGCTAGCAGCGAACAGCGATTCGAAAACAAGATAAGGGAGGATGTTCAAAAAGTTGGATACCTTAACGACGGCGGCACTTAAAACTTGTATGAAAGTTTTCCGTTATGACACGAAAATTAACCAGAATTTGTATGCGTAATTTTCGTGTCACAACGGAACATTTTCCAGTCAGTCATTGAGTATGGCTAATAGTAGAGGAGACGTGGGAGATCGACATTCACCGATCTGATAACTTGATGAGACATATTTTTTATTAAATATAATTTATAAACAAATATACCTATAACTTGCCTATCGAAAAGTGTTCATAGCTATTTTTTTTTTTGTTTTATTGTGGAGTGCCTTTATTCATCTTCCAGCTCCATCATCAGACCCTGGTTACCATCTGGGATCAAAGTACTCGTTAAGACGAATCAAACGAGTCCAAACTCAATGGGGTAATTTGTAATTTCATTAATTCAGTATGACCAAAGGCACTCCACAATAAAACGACACAACCCCATCGAGCTTAAACTCGTTTGATTCGTCTTGACGATTACTTTGATCCCAGATGGTAACCAGGGTCTGATGATGGAGCTGGAAGATGGCTAAAGGCACTCCACAATAAAACAAAAAAAAATAGCTATGAACACTTTTCGATAGGCAAGTTATCATAGGCATATTTCTTTATAAATTATATTTGATAAAAAATATGTCTCATCGAGTTATCAGATCGGTGAAGGTCGATCTTCAACGGCTCTTGGACCATAACCACAAGTGTAACGTGGGCCAAGTTTGTGATCTCGTTCCATAAAAGAAGTTAATATTTTATTTAGTTATACCGTATCTCGTCGATTTATCTAGGTTTATCTCAACACGGCTTAAAGCTTCTTTATTAAATTATTACCTACATCGAAACCAAACGCATGGTGGTTTTGTTTTTCTTGATTTCCCGATAAAAAGTATAGAACAAATATGTAACACTTTTTGAAAGGACATTCCACAATAATTACGGTACTGTGCTTTCCAAGCACGCAGAAGAGCAGTTAATTCGGTTTTATCTGGGTCATACACAGCGTAAGAAACAAAAAATGTTTCTCCCGTGGACATTTTTTTTTTAATTTATAATTAGCCAATCCGAATCAGCAAAGTTAAAATTTATAAAAATGGGCTGATAATTGGCGCAGGCGTCCCACATGCCGATGTAGACTTGACTAAAAAATATTGGCTATATATAGGTAAGTACCCTTAACTTTTGCATGCCCACAGGAAAGACGCAAACAAAAAAATGTGCATTACCCATCTATGTATTAATACTACAGGGTTATTTTTAATTCACTGACATCCTCTTAACCCTGAATTCCTACCACTCAAACAAATGTTTTTTGTTTTACGACTTTTTAAAATGAAGCACTTTTTTTCCCATACAAATACACAGAGTATCGTAAAAATAAGAGGAAATCTCAAATTTTCATAACGTTATTACACCAAAAATATTAAGTTATGACAAAAGCCGTAAAACAAAAAACATTTGTTTAAGTGGTAGGAGTTTAGGGTTAAAAGGATGCTAGTGAATTACAAATAACCCTGTATAGTGCACACATCTTTAATTCGCTTTTCGTTACGAACAAAAAGTTGTCAATAATAATGAAGACTAATTAAATTAGGTTACGTCGTTTGGAGTATATCTGCTTGACTACTAATACTATTGTCAAATGCCAGTAATTATGGCTCACGCAAATAGACAATACTTGGTAAACAAGTAAGACGGTAGCGCCGGCACGACCTGCCCACGCGCATCACGTTTGTCTGCGCAAATGAGCCCTAAAGATATTTTAATACGCTTACTAAACCGAAAAGCATTCTGTTCGTTATTATGAGAAAACAATACATTACATTCTATATGAAGACTTAACTTATGAAACGTTGTGAGACTCTAAATATTAAGTACTAGAAACAAGTAGTAAGAATATGCATGTCAAGTTGAAAACGAACTCCGAATAGCATTCTGAATCTCCCTCGCCAAGAAAACTACAATGTTGTCCCCTCGATTTACCTGTTACCTTTGCTCGCTTTATAGGTCAGGCGGCAGAAGTTCGTTAATCTCTGAACTGACAATTATTTTCGACGAGGCGACGGCACACTGCGATCAACGTATCGACAAGCCAAAAGGATCGGCCATTCTGGCTGTGTACCAAGGAACGCAATTGTCCGCCTAACTAATGTACGTTTCGCGACCCAAGTTGGCATTTTGTCCGGCGACGGGACCGACATAAGGCTAATCCACTAATGAGCCGATGTAGCCCAAGGTGTAAAAAGATCCATTGAAAATATTACCAAATGGTTAACTGAATTCTTATGCACGTCGAGTGTTTTTTTTAAGGATGACCTTTACGGATTTAGATAGTTCCATAATTATTAACTTAAATTCAGCGCATGCATAATCCTCGATGTTTTTTACCCGCTTAACATATTTATTTATGTTTGTTTGGTTTACGGTTTATATGACTAAACTAAACCACATTAGTATATTAACTAAGTAGCTATTAAACCAAAATACGTCATGAGTTACGCGTATGTCGCACATCAAACTATTTTATTACATTGTAGCCGAGGCACGTATACCGTGTTGATTTTGGACGTGTCTGAGAGACAGGTGTATGCATTACTGTTATTTATACGAATCGTTTTGATGTAGTTGCAAAATAAGAAGCTCTATTGAACTTTACAAATCTAGCAACTAATATGTGTATGTAAATGTCTTTCAAACATTTATCCCTCAGCATTTTCGAGAAATTACATTGTGAGAATACATTGTGGAAGAGCAATAAAAATTTGAGTATTGAGTATTGAAATCGTTTATGTTGGATATTTCTCGCAAATGTTAAAAGGTGGATGATTGTTTCTTATACAGTCGTACAAGTAGAGCTCTCCTTATTTGTAAATTAAGTACCAAAAACCAATTCAAATTCACCAATCTACATCAAATTCTTAACAAATCAGCTTACCGTTGCATTAACCTTTAAATTGGTTTTATTTCGTAATGCTGCACCAAACAAAGGAGAACACATTTAGAAAGAAAGAATTAAGTACCTATATCTATAAAATAGTCATTGGCAGATTTGTGGAGTCACCTCAGACACGCTGACAGACAATAAGGAAAGTCGGCAAATGTACAATTGGGAGCATAACGGAGTCGTAACGAAATAATGAATCGGTTTCGCAAACCCTCGCGGCCTGTATTTCCATCGGCGTCGGGCAGCGAGCGAGCAGCCGTTGCGAAACGAGTCAGCAAGCGCCAAGCGCACCCAGCCCACAGCATCAGGGCGGGATGACGCCCTCAGATGACACCCAGACAGAAATAAATGTGCAAGCTAAACAAACCCGGCATTTCCGGCGGGCACGTGGGCTCTGAGACAGACTTATAAAATTATCCGCGTAAAAGTAAGCGCGCGGCAAGTGCTTTGGCTCGGCCAAGATTCGGATTTGGCGGCGATACGCCATGAATGGGCGTAATATTACGCAAGTTGGCCTTTTCGATCCTGACTCACTCGTACAGAATTAATATGTCTAGAGTGTCGGCTCGAGTACCCAGCAGCTGCATTACATATTTCATAAAATATTATTTATGCGTTCCTGTTACATAGTTAGTTAGTAATATCAATTAATTGCATTTCACGCTATTTACCTGGCACTGGGCGCTTACGCTTTGGGCTTAAAAATACCTAAAATTTCAAATTGTCTCATCTTAAAATTTGAATTTTTAGGTATTTTTAGGTATTATGAGCCCATGGTAATTTGAGATTTAGGGGTATTAGTGAATAAGGTATTATGAAATTTAGTTGTTTTAAGCCCAAAGCGACGCTTACAACGGCACTTCAAGGTGCTATGTTAAATTTTAATATCGCCTGAAGTCTTTAATGCACTGTGTCCGCAAACACGCGGTACCGTGTGCTTGCTTATATACCTACATAAAAAAGTCACGAAATTAGAAGAAAATGTATATAAAAAACTATAAGATTCACTCTTTTTGGCAGTCTGGTAAAAATTGCCTCCTTACTCCCAATCCAGATTCTGGAGTGGTCGTTTTATGTGTGCCTAGAAATTTAAAAGACGTTGGAGCGAAATACTTTCGTCATTACGGAAGAGTAGTGTCAATGGGTGTGAAAATTATTAACAAACAGGTGTAATTACTGCGAAAGCACCAATACACCCACGTGCTTCAATTTAATAATGTGACACATTTGTTTTCTAGCACTGGGTGTATCATATTAATATGCCGATTAGTTACATGGCTGGTTATAAACATGGATACGTTTTAGATGCAGGTATAACTCAACGGGTAACATGCCGACGTCCGTGCGCTCGTCTATTGGCAAGAATTCGGCGTCTATCTATTTCTACGCAAATTATCCTCTTGCATGAGTTATGGGCACGGCGGGGTGACGACCAGTGTGCATGTTTGCCAAAACGAGGATTATTACTGACTTGACATCAGCTGCCTCACTAACAGCATTAAGAATGTAGTAAAAATCGTTCAAAGCTGCCACGGAACTAATAAAACGCAAAAACGCGGGAACATTAGAGTTGTCTTCGAGGTAGTAGTGTCAAGAAAAAATCGGTCATAGATATGTGGTATGTCTACATGAATTTGATTAAAAAAACCGGCCAAGTGCGAGTCGGACTCGCGCACGAAGGGTTCCGTACAATTATCTATAAAAATCACGTTTGTTGTATGGGAGCCCCCTTAAATACTTTTTTATTTTAATTTAATGATTTATTTTTAAAGCCCATCATTTCAGCCGAAAGACGTCCACTGCTGAACAGGCCTCCCCCAAGGCTCGCCAAACAGATCGGCCCTGCGCCATCCGCATCCAATGCGTTCCCGATACCACCACTCCCCCCTCGCCACTCGAGAACCTTTCGGCCCCATCGGTCGTCAGTTCTACGGGCGATGTGCTGTGCCCTGCCCACTGCCACTTAAGTCTAGCGATTCTTCGAGCTATGTCCGTAACTTTAGTTCTTGCGCGGATTTCATCATTTCTGATGCGATCCCGCAGAGAAACTCCAAGCATAGCCCTCTCCATCGCCCTCTGAGTGACCTTGAGCTTCCTTATAAGACCCATCGTTAGCGGCCACGTCTCAGTGCCATAAGTCATCACTGGCAACACACACTGGTCAAAGACTTTTGACTTGAGACACTGCGGTATATCGGATGACAAGATATTGCGGAGCTTCACGAACGCTGCCCAGCCGAGTCTAATTCGTCGATTGACCTCTTTCTCGAAGTTGGACCTACCCAATTGGATTGTATGTCCCAGATAGATATAGTCGTCAACAACTTCGAGCAAAGTATCTCCGATTACGACGGGAGTTGATACAACATGGGCGTTCGACATGACCTTCGTCTTGTCCATGTTCAATTTAAGACCAACTCTCTCGGAGACCCTTCCGAGGTCAGCGAGCATCGCACTGAGGTCTTCCAAGGTCTCAGCCATAAGCACCACGTCGTCGGCAAACCGAAGGTGAGTGAAGTATTCGCCATTTAACGACCGCTTTAGCCTAGTAGGTAGTGACCCTGCCTACGAAGCAAGAGGTCCTGGGTTCGAATCCCGGTAAGGGCATTTATTTGTGTTTCGAGCACAAATATTTGTTCCTGAGTTATGGATGTTTTCTATGTATTTAAGTATATATTTATCTATATAAGTATGTTTATCGTCGTCTAGTACCCATAGTACAAGCTTTGCTTAGTTTGGGACTAGGTTGATTTGTGTAAGATTGTCCCCTAATATTTATTTATTTATTTATTTATTTACATTGATACCACGCCCTTCCCAGTTCAGAGTCTTGAACGCATCCTCTAGTGCAGCGGTGAACAGTTTCGGAGAGATACCATCTCCTTGTCTGACTCCCCGCTGCAATAGAATGGGCTTCGACATCTGGTCCTGAAGTCGGACGGACATTGTGGCGTTATTATACAGACACTTCAACACTTCGATGTACCGGTAGTCCACTTGGCACCGTTGGAGAGACTGATAATGAGTTGTGATAATTCTTCAATAAGGTATTATCGCTTTTTTTGAAGAACAGCACCACTACACTTCTGTTCCATGCTTTTGGTGTTTTCCCTTCACGGATGGCGGTATCGAATAGTTTCTGAAGGGCTTTGAGGATCGGTTTTCCACCCGCCTTCAGAAGTTCGGCTGTTATTCCGTCATCACCAGGGGCCTTGCCATTCCTTAGTTGCTTGAGAGCCGTACTAATCTCGTACAGGCTGACATCCGGGATGTCTTCGGTATAGTGCCGGGTTAATCTAGCTCTCGGGTCTTCAGCTAGATCCATGACGGGTTTCCTCGTTGATGTGTACAGCTGTCCATAGAACTTCTCAACTTCTAACAATAGCTCCGGTTTAGAGGTCACGATCCTACCTTCATCAGTCTTTAACTTTGCCAATTGGCTTTGCCCAACAGAGAGATTCTTTGCAAAAACTTTAGAGCCTCTGTTGCGCTCTATCGCCACTACAATACTATTAGTATTAAACTGGCGTATATCACGCCTCAGAGACTTTGAGATCTGTCTGTTAAGCCGCCGGTATTGGCAAGCGTCACCAGATGTCTGTAGGATCATCTTACGTCGATCTTCCATGAGCTTTAGAGTAGAAGGTGTGATTTTTTTGGTTCTATTTGTACGGTGAGTCTTAAAGAACTTTGACCCAACCGTATGGACAGCTTCCACAAACCCGTCATTGTAGTCATCCATGTCGCTTCCTAGGCATTCGAAACGGTTTTGAAGTTCAAGCTGGAACGTTTCGAGGTTTTGTAGCTGGGCTGGTGCCGGGCGGAGCGTAGACTTTATCAGTCGCGAACGCGATCTTTCAAGCTTGAACCGAATATTCAATGTGCCTCGTACCATACGGTGATCACTCCCGGTTTTAACCGCACTGATCACGGAGACATTATTGAATATTTGCTTCCTCGTCGACATAATAAAGTCTATCTCATTCCTCGTTACACCGTCAGGGCTCATCCAAGTCCATTTCCTGTGCTCTCGCTTCTTGAAGGAGTTCATCATATAGAGTCCCTCCTTCTCCATGATGCCGGCCAGTAGGTGGCCCCGGTGATTCCTACGCCCTACTTTAAATTGCCCCATTCGCAGCTCTTCACCATCCCGTTTGCCCAGTTTTGCGTTGAAGTCCCCCATAACAACCGTGAAGTGAGTTCCGGAGCTATGCATGGCTCTAGAGATATCCTCATACATAGTTTCCACCTCTTCGTCGGAGTGTGCCGATGTCGGAGCGTAAACCTGTACGACCTTCAACGAATACCGTTTAGTCAATCTTAGTACAAGGTACGCTACCCTGGTCGACACACTCACGATCTCCACGACGTTGTTTACAAGGGACTTGTGGACGACAAGCCCGACACCGCCCTGGGACTGTTGGTCGCCCTCCCGGAAATAGAGCATGTTACCAGAGTTCAGGATTATCGTGTCCTCC
This sequence comes from Archips xylosteana, assembly GCA_947563465.1. Classification (NCBI taxonomy): domain Eukaryota; kingdom Metazoa; phylum Arthropoda; class Insecta; order Lepidoptera; family Tortricidae; genus Archips; species Archips xylosteana. The sequence goes on along the minus strand of OX387353.1, from coordinate 14,160,516 downwards.
CCCTCTCTTCGGACTTCTGATAACCCTACTATCCCCCATCGTAACTTGCTCAATTCTTCCTCCAGTTCCATTAACCTATCACCCGTCCGCAGTGTACGGCAGTTATACGTTGCCAGGGCCAGGGATCGTTGGTGATGGTAGCCGGATCGCTTCCGGGGATTCTTAGCACCCCTTGCCCCGCCGCTACCCAGGCCGCTACCGTAGCCTGGAACAGCGGGGCTACCGGAGACTAGGGGCCGTTTTCTTTTGGACTCAGCCATAGGGGGGTATTTGCCGTAGTCGCCACGCTTGGCAGGCGGGTTGGCGACCGCAGTGGAAAAACCGTACATATTAGGGACGCTGCTGCCCGTCCTCCGGTATTACTGGCCGCAGTTTTATGACATACCCGGGTCCTTTAGGACATACCCGCCCATACATAATTAAAAAAAAGCCCATACATAATTAAAAAAAAGCCCATACATAATTAAATATTCTGTGAATATTTCAAGCTTCTACCTGTTGCCGTTATCAATATCGAGCATAAACGAGCAAAAAAATCACGTTTGTTGTATGGGAGCCCCCTTAAATATTTATTTTATTCCATTTTTTAGTATTTTGTTGTTATAGCGGCAACCGAAATACATCATCTGTAAAAATTTCAACTCTCTAGCTATCACGGTTCCCGAGATACAGCCTGGTTACAGACGGACGGACGGACGGACGGACAGCGGAGCCTCAGTAATAGGGTTTCCGTTTTTACCCTTTGGGTACGGAACCCTAAAAAAGACTAAATTTACTAAAAAATTTACTAAAAGATTAAATTTCACTTCAAGGTCGACAGAAATATTTATTTTAACGAAATACCTGTAGACTCATTAAACTCAAAATAATAAAATAAGCGATCATAACTAAATTTTATCATAAAGCGTCCACAGCAAATACTATGCAGTCCGTAGCAAGTACAGAAATATCTCAGTAAAGCTACAATAGTAATGCAGTACGTTTATATGACTGAAGATAAACCGGGTTCGCAAAGATCAGCAATAAATTAGGCATAAGGTGACAAAGCTTACTTTAGTCCGTACAGTCATATTCATATTTAAAGATCACGCTGGAATGACCCGCAGCAATTAGCATCAGTGTTTGGGAGTGCGCAGTGGCAGGCGGTAAAGCCGCCGCTGCGGCCGCGACGACCGGCTCGAATCATTCGGAACTGTTCCACTGCACGCTCCAACTCGGCTCTATAACGGATCGGCAACGAATATTGTATAAGAAAGGTTATTTTTGCCGTCGTCCAGGGTCGCAGCGCGTAAACACTGCCGATACATGGCAGAAATGCCTCGAAAATGCATGTTGTGCGCAAGCGCGTACCTATATTGTACGGATGTTTACTATTATGATTATCTGCTCCACACTCCACACATGTTGCTAACCGGGTATTCATCATTTATTACCTATTTTAAATGCTTAGGAATACTTTACTCTATATTTAGGAATAAGTTTTCCATTCAGCCGTACGTATACGGCGAGATATTAATATTTTATATGACTGATTCGGTCGAAATTGCTAAAGTTCATTTAAGTTTGTTTATACAGCTGCATTTTTCACGTCTCGGCAAAAATAAATTTCTTTGAAATCAGTGAATAACACATTACACGCGAACTAGAGCACCTTTTGTGGCTCTAATTAAAGTTCAAAAGGTGGACATAAAATTCGCACAAATAGTCTATGAAAAAACCTATAAATTGGCTAGAATCTAGTGCAATGAATCACGCAACAAGCTAGTGCGCACCTCCTCCTGCATTTTAAAACATTGACGTCAAAAACTTTAAATGTGCGTCAAGGATAAACTCTAAACTGCCTGCTTGAGTTATGTAAACACTGCACTTTACATATTCAAATTAGCAGGCCTGTTCGTAAAAACAATAAAACTTTTTCAGGAAGCTGCTGTTAAACTTTACAAAGTCGTAAAAGCTAAAAAGATGTTTTGAAACAAGTTCCGTGACAAGGACCGTAGTGACGCGTCGCAAGCCGGAAAGTCTTATACGTATACAAAGTAAAAGCTTCGAATGTCGTAACGTTCGAAGCACTTTTTATTTTAAAATGTATTTGGGGATGCTTAACGTTGGATGTCGTGCTAGTGGCACCGCATTAATCTACTAGACTTATGAAATGCCGCGCGACGCCCTCGCTCCGATACGCGTGCTGTTAAAATAAACGTCAACAATAAACGAAAACGTTTAAAGAATCTGATTGTCTTTCTCGCGCCATCACTCCAACAAATCTCGGAACTATTATCTAACTAGCAGCTCGCGGCATAGCAGCGTTGTTTTCCGCAATAAAACTATATTTATAGTCAATTTCGTTCGGTACGTACGTTCGTTTGTCATTCCCTGACAGCTCAGTGAATTGATTCCACCACTTAAGAAGACGAAAATTTATAGACGGGTGCACTAGAAGCCGCAAAGAGAATGCGAAAGAAAGACAATAAAAAATGAAGTTCACTGATCTAAATGTTTGTTAATACGACGGATTTCAAAAACAACTCTAGATTTTTTATCTCGCAAACCAAGCTTCTGTAAAAAAGATTAGCCACTAATTTTAGTTCATAATTTTCTGCCATGATTCAACTGATCATATTCAAAAAAGACAGTGTGTAAGACCTAATTTATCAAGTACGCAATATTTTTTATGAAAAACCAATTCTTCGCTCCTCTATAAGAGAATAAAAAATTTGTTTCATGTTAAAATTACAGCGCGATTTCACAGAACTATTTTGAAAGGCGGCCGAAATATGTCTAAATGCCACTTAGTTGATAGGTGTCACGTAGCTGCCCTAATTCAAAACTATCTTTGGTATAAAACATGTTACGAAGCGGACGACTTGAACAGAGATTAATATTATTTGAGCAAAGCCGTGATTTAATTAATTAACGGTTTATATGGTAGTACATTATATATATGGTTGGTGATATAGCGGGGCTTAGAAATTGAAAGTGGCTTGTCAGCGTATGTTGACACGGGTCCAAGATGCTGTCGGTAGATATCGGTAATACGGTTCACATGGCTGGCGCAGGCGCACCTTGTGCTAATCGCAAGTGACGACAGTCCTGCGTTTATGATACATAACATAGTATGTATAAACGTATGCGTTCGGGAGCCAATATATTGTCTTAGAAAATTTTGTTGGTCAGTCGGAACAGGTACATGCAATATTAAATATTGAATTTAATCCATTCAATCATTATGACGCGATGATATTTCTAAATGTACCCACGCCGCCAGTGTACATGGAGGTATCTACATTATTATGCATGTTAACAAAAAAATATCCACAATGCGCCATTGCTCTACTGCGGGGCCTTTTCGTGCCGTCAACTGCCGTAAATCTGAATGAAACTACGAAATGGATAAGAAGCATAAATATGCACATGAACATAAATAAATTGGGCGAAATCTCGCCATCTAACACTGAGCACACCCTTCTTAAGCGATTTTCTTATACCAGAGATAATTTTTTTCTATTAAGCGCGCTACGTAACTTTCTATGCTTAAAATGCTTAGTCATAACTCTAGCTAGTCATCACTACAGTTCAGCGTGCATCGTTCCAACCAACAAGATGGCTTTGGTTCAGAGGGCGTTGAATACTATTTTATTGTAACTGTTTATCTATTAAACGAATAAACTATATAGCCTCATATTTTACGAGCGAACTAAAGATTGAAAAAAAAAGTATAAAACTGGATAATAGACAGGGGCATAAATACATCGAGGTCAAGGAGCGTATTTGAAATGAGGACGAGTCGACTAATTACCCTCCCACATTGTCTATAACTTCCGAATTGCGTGTACTAAAGGTTAACATCATTTCAGAAACTTAGCCACCACAAACCGTAAAAATACGCACTAGATACCTAACAAAAATTTCAAAAAATTACCCAGGCTTTTTAAAAGCTCCAGTGTTGTTGATGATTAACCAACAAAAAAGGCGTCCACAATTAATACTATCATAAAAGTTGTATTAACGATATGGAGACAGTTTAAATTCAACAAGTGGTTTATATGTGAATTACACAACCACGGACAGTCAGTGCCAAAATTCTATTTGTGACGACAAACCGAGACGGGTATATTTAACTGCCGCCCATAAACTGTCGAATACTGTCTCTGACAACATCGGACGATCTCAACTATATAACGATCAACAAGGTAACTGATGAATGATAATAATGACGTCCGACCTACCTGCAACCAATGTTTGTATGAATGATATTATAAAAAGACCATTAAAGTAATCTTTGACGAACAATATTTGAAACATCTTGTGTGTGCTGAGTTGTTGCAGCTTATTTGGTACAATTCAGAACTTTTGAAATTGATTTTGAACACAATATTAAAACAATTAACAAAATCTTTGTTATTCCAATCACAGAAGAAAACTGTTAGGTAATTATTAATTAAACTTTATCGTACCTTTCCACAGAAATAAATATGATTTCTTAAAAGTTACACGTCATACATCTGATCAAGTATAATTATGATAGTATCACAAACCAGATATCACAATTTCAAGGAAATGTAATTTTTTGTGTTCACCGTGCAGGCTACATTTACATGAGTTACCCAGAATTACGCTTTTGTTTGTAACTCGTCAACAGAAACATTCCATTAATACGTGCGACAGAATTCGCATAACCCTAGTCCCTTTAGCACGGAGCATAAATAGATCTTGCTTCGTTCATGGACGGAAAATTTCAAATTCCATTCACATGACCACAACAAGCCCAAAATATTTGTTGTGACAACCTACTTTTCGGAATCCGAGAAGTTTCTCGTTGCCTTGCCTTGAGGCTTGTTGTCGCGGAAAAGTGATGCTCTGATGATACTAAGCTTTTATGTTTTTTTTTGTAGGTACATACTTCTGTAGGGAAGATCTCGTGACTGCGAGCGGCGAATGCGCTAGCGCACGTGGGCGGACGATTAAACCGCCCCGGCAAACGAAAACAACGCCTCTGTTACGACATTCTTCACTGGAACCAGGGAAATTAAGGAAAAACAAGGTCTCGCCTCGCCGTCGTTAAATCGTAAACAACAGCGCGCTACTACTAATAGGACAAAAGTATGTCATAATAACCACTATCTTTTATATCTTGTGATTTATTACTGTCGAGGACACATTCTGTTTTGTTTTATAATCTCTTTGAAATGGTTTAGTAGCCGTCATAAACCACCAATGTTTTATTCAAACAAGTTTGGAGACCTCACACCTGAAAGATCCCTAATTCCTTATAAAAAAAAGGAATTGGTTTTAGGAGATTATGTCCTAGGGTGCTCAGGGACATCAAAATTACAGTTTATTTTTTTCACCTTTTGTTGCAAATTGAAAAAAAAAAAAACAGTCTTTCACATCGACCCTAAAAGGACCTGCTAAAAATAAAAAAATAATAAAAAAAAATCATGATCATGAGGGAGTACCTAAGTATATGCATTAATCAATAAGACTAATAACGTTATTAAAATAATTATTGTTATTCTTTAATTTTATGCAAATAAAGACCTATTTCCTGACTAGTGCTAATCCAAGATTGGATATAAACGCACATAAAAAAGGCATCAGATCAAAGTGGTTTAATTGCACTTCTCACTTGAGACAGTTGTCTTACTCGATGACCGATGATTTCATCCGAGGCATCTCTACCGCGGCTGTCTTCGCGTCGCGACGAGCCATCCTAATTAATCGGCGTCTGCGCAGGCCGGCTCGCCACCGGCGCGGATAACGGTAAGCACCTGTCATTAGACCGCACGAGCAGACAAGCGCGGTGCTTGCTCCGCGCTCGCGTGAATTTTCGAAAGTTTAACAGTTTCCAAAATTATTGTTTTGCTTATAAAATTCTGACATTATTGTCAATATTCCATGGAGGTTAAAATTTAAAGTTGAAATTCAGTTTCGGCTGTCTTGCAATTAGTTGGTTACCAAGATATCAAGATGGCACATATTTTTAATGTCAACAAGCTCAATGGAAGATGGTGGAAGAAGATTTTGCGGAAATCACAATCAAATTTTACTATACCTAACTATCCATAATTCTCTAAGTAGATACCAAAACACCGCTATGTTCTTCCGCCAGAATCCTATACCCGTATATGTGTTTATTCACCATCCATGAATTTGATTAGAACACAGAACTTCAGTTTTTACACTACATTTTAATGAAATGCTGCAATGGCATCTGACCCAGCATGTTCAACCGAAACCAACCTTAGCGACTTATAAAAAACGCAGCCATTGCGTAGTTCCAAAAGCACCGCGATTACCCTAGTAAACTCAGTGCTAACAGTAAACATATGGGGTTGAATGTATATATTATTTTGACGAGACGCGTGCGCCGGCACGCCCCAATTATGCAAGTGAGACAAGTGTAACGCGAAGTATGGCTAACGCATGTTACGATGCGCGAGAGTCGAAGACTGAATTATCTTTAGTCATTTTACAGTTACGTCCACGCGTGTGAATGGAATTCGCACGAGATATAAAAACGATAACATTGGTGCAGTATAGTTACATTCTTTTAATCAGCATGAATAATGGAATTAACGGAGAATGTCAAATAAGAACAAGTTACTGACGATATCGAACGGGTTAAGTAAACAGTTGTTTAATCCAGCAGGCAGCATATGGAGGCGACTGTTTATCTTGTAACGTCATAAAGAGTTTCTTACCCCTTTAGGCCGTTTTGCCTTATTCCGCACCGCTAAGTCAGGAAGTAGCTTTATTAAGATACGGGCAAGTGCTCCAGACTATAAGGCCTATAAATCAAGCATATAGGCTCTGCCTGCACCGACGTAACCTGCTACGTATTTGATAAATTGATTATTTTCGCTCTATTTACAAACTGCCTAGCCAGGAAAAGCGAAGTACGTCACTTATAAAATTACTACGTAGTCAAACAATGCAAGCAGCAACTAAAATCTCGATAAATAAACCTTGCAGCAAATATTTATTCCAAATTAACGGTTAACAACAGGTCTCAATAAAGCTAAAAACCCCAACATGTGACCAGCATCATTGCCAAAGAATCTCAAACAAAGCCAAAGATAAGATAGATTTAAATCAAGCAGGTAATTAGCATAACAAAGGTTTGTAACGGAGGACCTTAAGACCACAACTAAGGAGGTGTGGAGACAATTTGGACGTCGCGAGCATGTTTACGAGGCGGTTACATAAGACGGCCCACTCCGTAGCGTTCTGGCCACTATTTATATGCACTTTCCATTCCCGACGGCGTGACACATATTACTTACTCCAGTGAGTAAGGATGGCTAAAGATAATTCCTTACGTTCGAGAGAAACGCCTAGGTCTAGATCTTAAGCGGATGCAATAGAGGCAAATTTACCATGCTAAAGCAATCCCTGTTTTCTTTCCCGAACTGTTTGTTTTTTGCTCATAATTTTACCGCATCATTAATATCATAATTTTATTGCTTGCACTTTGAGTGTGCCGTCTACCATTAGCAATGGTTACCTTTATGTGCAGAAGCGAAAATCCTTCTAACTACGATTTACGTTTTAGTACTTGAGCTTTGAAGTTTTACTATATCTATTTCTAGATTAATTCAGTATAAGGGTAAGTAAGCAAAATAATGACAGTTAGTACGTGACATTAGTTAATTCCCATGTGTACTGTCCTAGTTTTCAAGGGGGTAAACACCTTTGCTACGAACTAATTACCGGTCAGAGGAGGGCTGACACCAATAGCAAATAAAAACTTTTCTTTCCACTTCTAACCTAAACGAATGTGACAGCTACACGGCGTGTGTAGAAGCGAAATTCCCATGGAACTAAAAGCAAATAAATGCTAGTGTTATAGGTGGGGGCACAGCTGTCAGTCAACGACGCACGTGGCGGTGCGCAGGCGTCGATTAGCACGCACCGTAATTACGCGGTTCAAACGCCGCCCCAACAGCCAATTAAACGATCCGATGTCTTCATAAACAATCAGTTACCAGGGAAAGTGATATGGACGATGAAAGAGAATGGTTCAATAGGTTGAGTACAAGTTACTGTCGAACCATATATAATTAATTAAGCCCACATAGGTATTTAATAAATTTTAAGTATTTTAATTATGTAAGCCAATAGTGGCTGGCGGGGGTTCAAATCCCGGCTCGCACCTCTGAGTTTTTCGGAATTTATGTGCGAAATTACATTTGTAACTTACCATGAGCTTTACGGTGAAGGAAAACATCGTGAGGAAACCTGCATACACCTGCGAAGAATTTCAATGGTGTGTGTGATGTTCCCAATCCGCACTGGGGCCGCGTGGGAACTACGGCCCATGCCCTCTCATTCGGAGAGGAGGCCTGTGCTCTGCAGTGGGACGTATATATAGGCTGGGATGATGATTTTAATTATAAATATAAATTTAGTATATGAAGACCCGTGACTATACGATCCAGTCTATTATAGAGGCATTTTATTTACATTCGAGAGATTTATTATCTTTGCTATATTGATTGGATAATGATGTTGGATTCTGTACAAGTTTATGAAAAGACGTCAAACTGTCTCGCACGTCATTATTTTATTTTTTATTAATCGAGCAAGCGAGTCGTCTGATGGGAAATGATCACCATCGCCCATGAATATCAACAACTCAAGGAGAGTCAGTAATCTGTTGCCGGCGTTTAAAGGAAATAAATTTTATCGCCAAAAGTGTTGCCAAGCGCAAAACTCGAAAACAACTGCACCAAATTGGATAATTCTTTATTTGTTGCGTTCGTAATTGCAGCACACGGTTATAAAAAAAAACTTCGAAGGAACGAAGGCAATGCCACTTAAATATAAGCTCAGTAACTTGTGAATGTGAAGTACATTAGTCCTCATTTCATTTCCAGGGTTCTAATCCCTAAACATACGCCAACTGCCTGTTTGTGTGTAAGTACTTCAAATCCCATTTATTTTGTACATTAAGCATCTTATATTAAAAAAATATTTTTCACTTCTCATGCTCATAAAGTTGTTCTTTATGTCGACAGAGTACTGCATAAAATAGCTTTTTATGAAATTTTATGCCCTTGTGCATAAAGTAAAATCTTCGTCTAAGACCAAGACAATCAGCCGCAAATAGCCACAAACAGTGGATATTAAAATTATAGAAATTAAATTAAATTTATGAATTTGTTTATTTTTTTAAATAAAACTGCTGTTTTATAATACAAAATTAATAAAACTAGACAAATGTAGTATATTATTGTAGAAACTGCAATGAATGAAAAATAAAGGTTTGTAAATTTTATTTATAACTAGCTGACCCCGCAAACGTTGTTTTGCCATATTATTATATTATCACCTAGGGGTATAAAAAGTAGCCTACGACCTAATCTCAGACCTACCAAAAAGGTATAGAGGCCGTTCGGTAGGTTGTAGGAGGAGTTCGGTAGCGAACACCGTGACACGAGATTTTTATATATTACAAGTTGCTGTTTAAATTCCTTGGAATCGAAGTGAAAAATAGAGTGTCAAACTCGAGCATTAAACCCATTTTCCACACGATGTGACTATAGGTACCCTCACCGTACCGGCTCGAACATGAAATGAAATGAAAATGAAATTAATTTATTTGCTTTAGACACGGTATTACATAGTGGTCTTATAATTATATTGTTGCACGGTGACATGTCTAAATAGATACATTGGCATGCAAATATCTTAATTTGTAGAATAAATAATGTGAATTCTTAAGTTTACACAAATTGTTGATAGTGTATAATTGTTAATTAATACGATTCAATGTTAATATGATATTTATAATTATTATTATTAATTACAATTTAGACGACCAGATGGCCTAGTGGTTAGAGACCCTGACTATGAAGCTTGAGGTCCCGGGTTCGATTCCCGTGTCGGGGCAGATATTTGTATGAAAAATACGAATGTTTGTTCTCGGGTCTTGGGTGTTTAATATGTATTTAAGTATGTATCTATCTATATAAGTATGTTTATCCGTTGCCTAGTATCCATAACACAAGCTTTGTTAAGCTTACTTTGGTACTAGGTCAATTGGTGTGAATTGTCCCGTGATATTTATTTATTTATTTAACTATTTCCTAAGTATTCCTTGATTTCCTCATCTCAAATCTTGTTCATCTCGGGTAAAATGGTTCGTTTTATGCTCTTGTTGTACAGTCTACTATTTTCGTTTTACGAGGGGTCCAAACAAGGAATAGATTATAAATATAAATACTTTCTTCATGGTCTATAAAAACAGTGAAACAGAAACCACAAGCTTGCTGTGACAGTGCAAGTTAGAAAGAAAAATAACAAACCAGTAGGGTCCGGTAGTAATAGAATAGTAGTAGTATTCTAGTTAGTATAGCAACTAGTAGTCGCCCGTGACTCTATCTGCGAAGATTTTGTTTATCGTTGAAACAGAAACCACAAGCTTGCTGTGACAGTGCAAGTTAGAAAGAAAAATAACAAACCAGTAGGGTCCGGTAGTAATAGAATAGTAGTATTATTCTAGTTAGCATAGCAACTAGCAGTCGCCCGTGACTCTATCTGCGAAGATTTTGTTTATCGTTGAAACAGAAACCACAAGCTTGCTGTGACAGTGCAAGTTAGAAAGAAAAATAACAAACCAGTAGGGTCCGGTAGTAATAGAATAGTAGTATTATTCTAGTTAGCATAGCAACTAGCAGTCGCCCGTGACTCTATCTGCGAAGATTTTGTTTATCGTTATCCGCGGGGTCTTTCCATACCAAACTTCACCCAAACTGGCAGCGATTTAAGCGTGAAATTGTAACAAACAGAAAAAGGTATAGTATAAATCTTCCCAGGTGAACTTTTCGCTTCGAGCCCTTATCTTTCAAAACAAACTGTATCGTCATAGTATTAAGGTTCAAATTTAATGTAATGGCTCGAAGCGAAAAATTCACCTGGGAAGATTTATACTATACTTTCGCATTTATAATATTAGTATTAAAATATTAGTACTGACTATTACTCGTTAACTTGTAAAAGCCTATTTAGCTTTGATAGTTTTCCTTCTAAATTTTTGTCACAAAAAAAAGTTTTTTAAAGCTATATTCGCAAGCGAATCTCTGAATCGAAGAATGATTTTGTCAAACCAACAATATTTTTGAAAGACAAATATTCATTCCTACTTTAATGTAGGGAAAGTATAGGTACCTTAAAAAATATATTTTTTTATTATTATTGAGAAAGAAACAAACAGTCGTACATAAAATAAATATAAAATGAAAGTAAAGAACAATATGCAAACCTAAACAAACAGTCAGTCCTTAGTAGTTAAGTATCTATCCTTATCACTGTAACAGACAATACAACTGTTAACTTGATGTAAGTATTATCTAAATTCTCTACATAAACGTTATTTTTAGCAATATACAAATATAATTAAAAACATCCACGCTGAGTTATCCTACCATTTTATCGGCATGTTTATTATGTACACCCATGCCAAAGTACAGGTTTCAAGTACTCTGATCTATGATTCTCTGTAATAAGCCGCGGAGAGACGGGCATGGCGAAACTAAGGGCTTTTGTTTCTGCCATTTTGACTAAAAGAACCCTAAAAACCGGCCAAGTTTAAATCGGTCTCTTTGCAAGGATCCTCAAACAAATAACTTACTAACTATTAAAATATATTGTTAACTTGTTGAACTGTCTTCTAAATAACAAAAGGATAAGTTTTAATAACGTGAAAATTATTTCAAGCTTGTTCATCTACCGTCAAATCGGCAAATGGTCCTGGAGTATTTACCTATAATTTTATGTCTGAATAGCAAAAAACAAAAAAAAAGATACCTACTTTGAAAATTTCAAATAATTTCTACTACCGTAAAACCACATAACTATAGTCCTAGCCTGCAACAATAGTCCAATTTTCATCCTTACATTATCCTTAAAATATGATAGCTACATGGCTAGACTAAAGCAAATTAATTTAGGCCTAACAACGTAATTATATACCCAGAAATAATAGCAGTAAGCTATAATATTTTAAAGATAATATAAGGACGAAAATTGGACTATTGTTGCAGGCTAGGACTATAGTTATGTGGTTTTACGGTATTTATTTTTCCAAGACATCAGAGGTTGGCAATAGTTAATAGTAACATTAGATTTAGCCATAAAACTGTATGTTATTTTATTATTTGTATTGAGTACCCAGCCTATCACATCTACATCCCATATATTTGAACCCATACCTACCTCTAGTCATTAGAAGAGCTCTATCCTTTCAAGCATAAAATATAATTATTCAATATTTACATCTTCAGTAAGTGTATCATGTTAATAAAACACCAAAGTCCATTAAGTAAGTAGTAGATTTCATGCATAGGTATTATCACGAAAAAAAAACTGTACATGTGGTTCATGTGAAGTGCCGTCATAAATTTTTATCAATAACGAACCTTATCAACATCGTTTTTTTTTCATGGAACGGCTATGATGCTAGATGTGTGATTACATGTTAGAAGACTAGGTTCTGAAGGCTATCTATCGTGTTTTTGACAAATGTTATCAGTTTTAGCTAAACAAGATAAACCTACTTGTATAGCCTAGGGAAATTAGCGCATATCGACTTATCCATCAAAATTTTTCATATATAACTTTTGTAGCTAATGTGTATGATGAAAATATTTTGCCATAAGCGTTTTTTGAGAGCGACAACAGCGGGATACACGTGTGTTATGGAGATACCGTACCGTCGCAGTGTCGGCAGCGTTTCGGCTCGGGGGGTGCGATCTCGTCGCCGAGTTCGCGATGTCGTACAGGCATGGCAGCGCATCCCGCGCCGGCGCCGCCACCCGTGCGTCGTGCGCGCGCGCTTTAGACCGCTGCTCTAGCGGTGGCGGCGTCGCGGCAGCCACTAAACTGATCTACCCACCGCCCGCCCGAGCCGATAGGCGGCGCCCATTCCACGGGCTATTTTGGGCGGCTGTGACTCATGGCTCGAACGGCCCGCGGCCAGCGGCGCCCGCTCATCTGAGGCTGCCGACTACCCCGGCAAGCCTACTCCTTGCTTCGATTCACACCCTTTTCTCAAAGGCTCTTACCGTCCCATAACGCGATTTTGTACGTTTTCAACGACTTTTTTATTTAATGTGAAGTCTGCGATGGCATTGAATTTATTTTTATTTAGATGGCATTTCTCAAAGTGTAGCCTTTTTCTAGTCATATTTATTTTTTATGGTGTTAATTATAAAAGGGCCAGTATACAATATAATTTCAAAGCTAATACCTACTTGGTTTTCTGGTCAAAAACGCGTGTACTGAATGATTTGTAAATTAATTTTAGTTTTCCTGCTGATATTTTTTCATATTTTAAGAATTATGTGGTAACCAAGGTGTTCAGTTTGTTGTTAGGAAAGTTTCCACTTCATCTACAAATAACAAGTCAACTAGGCCAGGGACAGTTAGGATGGGCTTGGGCTTGGGGCTTGGGCAATAACAAACTTTATCCCAAATACCTCTAGAGTTTTTATTATTGTACCTACTGTTTAGTCACAGTTCAGTTATGTCAGTGTGACAAAGACAAATGGTTAAATCTTAGCTTCTTTGAAAATATTTAAATGTTATACCAAATTAAATTCAAATATTAGCATTACAACTTATAACTTGTATTAAGTGCAAATTGTTTCATTTCTATGCAAGTCCTTCCAGAAGAGACATTATCAGGCTAGTAATGGAAAGGTTTATTGGCTTAGCGGGCATAAATGGCATCCATTGCAGATTTTTTTGAGCTTTTACAGCATACCTATATTACAAGCAGCGCCGGTTTAAGCATTGACAGCAGGTCCGGCGAGTAGACCTGCCTTGAAACCCCGCATTGCCATAAGGCCCCGCGCGCGCAACAAATAAATTAAAAAGGTTTCAGAGTGATAATTGAATTTGAAAATTTGTATCCTCAATGACAATAAGTATTCTTGCTATTTTTTGCTATTTTTCGATGCATGCTACCAGTTGATTTGATTTGACTTCTTGAAAAGTGGGGTTGATATTTGACTGAAAAGGCGCCCCGAAAATGGCATTGCCTTTTGTGCAAAGCCTTTGTTAATCCGGCCCTGGGGGGCTACTCCGAAATTCGAAAATCGAAGTTCGTATCGCGTCGTCTTGCTCGCTCTTGTATTAAATACTATTAGCGTGAGAGGAATGGCACGATACGAAGTTCGAATTTTGCACTTCGTAGTATAAGGCCTGAATACAAGGTACCAAAACTAATGTAGTAACATGAATTCAGATACTGCAATAACTAAGTTTGTAGACCAACAAAAGAGTCGAAAAATCTTTTAAAATCTTTTTGTACTTGTTTGGCTGGCAGTGCAATAGTACAAACAAGCTAGTTGTGATTAATTAAACTATTTAAATAACAACTAGAGATTTGTAATTAGTTAATTAGCCACATTGAGCAAGCTGCTTCACCAGGGCAGCCCTCATGAGACGTGATTTTCAACCGACGAAAACAAAAGGAGGAGGTTCTCAAATCGACGTGTATATATATTTTTTTTTTTTATGTATGATCATGCATAACTTTTTACAGAGTAGTCCGATTTTGATGATTCTTTTTTTATTGGAAAGCGTATACCCCAAGGGTGGTCCCATTTAAATTTGGAAATAATATTCCTACCCTAAGGGTACGAAAACAGGGGATGATTGATTGTTCAGTTACTGATTGTACTATATGACCACGCATAACTTATTACAGAGTAGTCGGATTTTGATGATTCTTTTTTTATTGGAAAGCGTATACCCCAAGCAAGGGTGGTCCCATTTAAATTTGGAAATAATATACCCTAAGGGTAGGAAAACGGGATGATTGACTAACTTTTTACAGAGTAGTCTGATTTTCATAATTCTTTTTTATAGGATAGAGTATACCTTGAAGTAGGTATTATATAAATTTGGAAATAAAAATTACCCCAAGGATGGGAAAAAGTATAAAATAAAAACTTTTTAACAAAAAAATTAAACCGCTGAAAAAACTGAAAAGCAAAAAATAATACCTTTTTTGTTTGACCTTAAACTAGGTACCAGTTTGAAGTTGGTGCCTCAGCACTAGCCAGGAGGAGTGGACCTATAATCGTCTACCTGATTGGCTTCTATCACTTCTCCTGGCTCGTGCTGAGGCACCAACTTCAAACTGGTACCTAGTTTAAGGTCAAACGAAAAAGGTATTATTTTTTGCTTTTCAGTTTTTTCGGCGGTTTAATCTTTTTGTTAAAAAGTTTTTATGCTTAGTACAGATATCAAAATCAGACCAAAAATGACTGCCTTAGCGAGGCAGCTTGCTCAGTTTGGATCCTGGAAAATAACATAATAAAGGACATGAATGAAACCACAGGTTTTGTCATGTTTTTAGGGTTCCATACCCAAAGGGTGCAAACAAGACCCTATTGCTGAGACTCTGCTGTCTGTCTGTCCATCCATCTGTAACAGGGCTCTATCTCTAGAACCAAAAGAGCTAAACACTGGATATTTTCACCAATTATTTTTTAATGTGCCTGCTAATGTCCACAAATACTAAAAATAAAATACAGTTAAAAATTAAAGGGGGTTGTTATAAAAAAAAACATGTTTCCTATATGACATAAGAAACATTTTTTTAACTCTAGTTTTATAATGGCATTAACTAGATACTTGTTACCTACCAATTATGTATTACTGTGGCTAAATTAAACATTAAGGGGGGGTCCCCACTAACCAAAAGATATTGATCTCACACTGCATATTTTACTTAAAAGCAGGGCTTTACAATGGATTATTAATATTATCTAATCTTATATATTATATAAAAATCTCGTGTCACGGTGTTTGTTATCGGACTCCTCCGAAACGGCTTGACCAATTTTTATGAAACTTTTTTCTCTATATTCGGTAGCTATTTTTTATACCCCTATTCTTCGCAGGCGGAGTCGCGAGCAACAGCTAGTTATAATAATTACGGCTAGTTAGCAGCAGGGTGTTAACAATGGATTATTATAGTTATGGCTGTTTACGGCATATATTTTGACATGTATACCTAAAAATTTGTATGGAACCCTTGGTGCGCGAGTTCGACTCTCACTTGGCCTTTTTTCTGTTTCATAACAATGTAATTACAGAACATCATTATTCATCTTTTCTGTAGTTTACAAAAATAGGAGTGGCAACCATTTCATTTTAAGCGAGTTGTCATATCCAACCATTATACCTACTGTTGATCTCAAATCATCTGGTATATTCAAAATGAATTCTGTTTTAAAAGTAAATGTGTATTAAAAAATAGTCAAGCAACAAATTTTGAGAGAAAACAATGTCAAATCACAAAGCAAATGATAAATGTCACAAATTTGGGTACAAGATTAATTTATTTTAAGTATTGTAGTAGTCAACTGTCAACCCAGATGCATTTATCACAATCTAAATTTAATTAATTTTGGGACATAGCAATGGTGATTTGGCAACTTCATGTCTCATGGGGCCAGAAGTGGCCAGTAGTAAACATCTATTACTCAAATACATTAGGCAGGGTTATTTCTTAATCTTTGATTTTCAAACTTAAAATTTCCTAATTTATTAAATCAGGTACTTTGCGGAAGTCCATAATAATGAACTGAGACAATTACTTTGCTCACCTGCAACCTTTAAAAATAAAGGGAAGGTTGCAGGTGAGCAAAGTAATTGGGAATGTCTAAAAAAAATTACCCATGGTTTTTATATTTTTTTTTTGTATAGAAAAGTCAATTATAAAAAACTAATTTTGATATTCTGTTATTTAGTTCACTACTTTTTTCAAAATTAATTATTGAAACCATTTTGGTTGATGACGTCAGATTATAATTGAGGGCTCCCACACAGCCAAAATTATAAATCTATCTAATTGCGTACGATAAGGCAACCCCTTTAATTATTTTTGTGCATAGTGGTACACTGTAACTAGTGTCACTTTACTGGTGCTGTCAAAGTGCTAGATGTCAGACAGCGGGTCTAAATCAAACTCCATAATTTTATTCAACACCAATTAACCCTTTATAAGGCAGAGACAATTTAGCGACCACATGCATTGAGTTGGAATTAAAACCTTATTGATTACACTATACGTCATAATTTCCATTGTAATTATTGAAAATATGACTAGCTTTAAAAATATCCTTTGTCAGGTACACATTTGATAGCTGCTTTTGATTCTGTGGTAGTATGCTCCAGTAAATGGGGCCTTATAAAGGGTTAAAGTACAACTTGGACACTCTACGAAATTTACTTTAATGTCAAATGAAGGTCATTACTTATTTGATATGTAATAAATGCATTACATTATATTAAAATTAAATAACTACAGAAAACAATTTAAAAAGCATTTATCTCGAAATGGTTTTCAATTTAATATATATTCCAAAAAAAATAGACAACCCCAATTGTTTCAGTTCATCAAAATTTTACAAAATATGTTATTGTCATCTTTTCTGTCACGCAACTAATGACTTTTTTTGGGTCATTTTGTGTAAGTACCCTATGTTATAGGTAACACCACCAGAGTTGAGGCCACGCACACAACCACATCTCATGTAATGACAGCGGGATTTTTGACATTGTGTTGACGTTTAACAACAACACAACAACAAAATCCCGCTGTCATTACATGAGATGTGGTTGTGTGCATGGCCTCAACTCTGGTGGTGTTACCTATACAAGGTGATCGAAACTAGTAACAAAAATTGGCAAATCACAAACAGTTTGTTACACGCCACCAATGGCACACAGGACGTTCCACAGGTTCAAGTAGATTATTTTCACTTCCCTCAAGTGTGTCAATACATTTCAGTTGTTACTAAAGAAAGTATGGGACATGTATCATTAACCCCTTGTAAGTGAGAAGTGAAAAAAAGGAGTGTTCTAAACTCAACTGTTTCATATGTAAAGCCAATTTTATAGATGCAAATAGTCTCTGATGGGTTAATGTACCTAGTAAGTTAAATCTTGTAAACACCCTGAAAAAAATGTCTGATCTTTTTATATCAAACTTAGCCTCTATGAATGAAATGTTATTGCAGTGATGGAGAAACATTAATTAGTTTGGTGGTTCAACAATTTACAGTTAGGTTAGAAGTTAATAATGTAGACAGGTAGGGCAATGACCTGCATTTTAAAGTTTATAGTAGGTTCTGTGAATGTTATGCTTATGATGTTAATTAGCTTAGCTCTGTTATAAGTATGTAAATATTAGTCTGGCCAAGTCTTTGTGTATTAAATGGGAATTTTGTAACAATTTTGACAAAAGATTAGTATGTACCTATCTGTAGAAAAGATTTTGTAACATTGATTTAATTAAATGAAATTTAACCTTCATGGACCTTTTAACAACAAAAAACATTTGGACATAATGACATTGAGTACAAAAGGCTGCCAGTTAGTTACCTTTTACTCTGAAAGTTGTCAATTTTATAAAAATAATGAAGTCAGTGAAAAAACCGTTTGCATTCAAGACTATTTTAAAAGAAAGAAAATCGTGTTGCATGCTAATTCAATTTCTCATCGTTTTAGTAAGTCTTTTGTGACTTAAACATTCTATTACGAATCTCGAGGATTTGGCAATCAACAAGCATGACATTCATTTTCAAACACTAGAGCATTTACAGTTATAATTACAGATGTCTACTGCCTAGGTACCAGAAAGTTAATAATAATTAGTGCAGAAGGTGTCTGATTACAGACAGCGATACAATCAATGAAATGACAGCTGATTTTCATGATGTCATACAATAATTTTAACTCAATCATTCGTAACCATATAATAAAACTCAATAAAACCCATTTTTTATCAATAACAGAATACAAAACCAACACATTTTATCATAAACGTTCCCAATAAGAAAAACTTATCAACAAAAATGTTACAGGTGAATTGCCGTGGGCGGCGTAAAAACACTAACCTTTGTATGACGGAATATTTCTGTGTTTGCTGAAGTCTCCTCAATTGTCTGTGAAATTTATTATGTTCAAAGTCACAGAATTTTGTCACACCACGTCACTAAACTTAAACATAGCACAAATGTAAAAATAGTTACTCTCACTGGGTACATTGTTCAGCCATTTTCAATAAATATATACACAGTACGTACAGTACAGGCAAAATAGAAAACTGTGCTCGTGTGCTGTGATGTGGTAGACAGTTGATATTTTATAGATGTGGCAACATTATGTCTGCAGCGTATTTTAAACAATTTCTGTTTAAAAAAAGATGGAATAGTGCAAGCTAAAAATTTCATTTGAGTTGTAGGTTTGTAGCAGCACAAAAATTTTATCAATTTCATGTGGTTTCAAAAATTATTCTCCTCAACAAACATTCTACATAACATAAACCGTGTGAAACATTTAGCAAAGTGTCGCCACGACGTGTTGACAAACGCTTACTATTAAGTAATCTGTGGCTTTGTACTGCTCGGATGCGATTTATGTTTCTTTTTAGAACAAAATATTAATGTACAACTTGATATGGCGTATATGATTCGTGGCGTTACCTTCTGTTTTTTTTTCGAATCTGAAACTGACAACACATAGCATAGCAAAAGATTCCACATTCAAAAATAAATTTAAATGATTACTATTAATACCATTCCAACTTAAATACAAGAATCGTTAAAACCACATGCACAAAACGTCAGTCACAAGAGCGAATTTCCATTGCAAAATAGTGGTTGGTGGTTACGTCTGTTTGTGTAATGTAAGGGCCGGCGCTCACTGACTGCATGGCACGGCATGGCATTTTATTACTATCAAGTTATTTTGAATCTTATTTCAATGAGTTTAGGAACTAATTGTAATAAAACTCATTGAAATAAGATTCAAAATAACTTGATAGTAATAAAATGCCATGACGTGCCACGCCGTCAATGAGCGCCGGCCCTAAGCTGTCACAATGACTATAATAATATGCGTAGGGTAGGGTGAACTGTAGTATAGTCCTCAGTGACTCACTCTTGTCTTGTCACTTTCAGTCGTTACATAATTTCGTATGGCTTTTCAAAAATTTGCGACAAGGTACAAAAGTGATCAGGATCACTTATTTATGACGTTGACCCTACATATATATGCAAATAAAACATAGTTTTAGTTTTCATTACAGTATATATTTATAATATGCACATTGTAGGATAACTAACTGGGTCCAGCGACTTACCGCTTCAATCTTCCCACAACCACGCCGTAGGTACGGGTCCTGGTACAATTGGGGTTCGTCGGCACACCACACAAGAAGCTCCAGCTGGTTTAATCCTTACATATGTAAATCCAATAGGTCACTAACACTATCTTCCAAGTTTGTATCGTAAATTTAACACAATAACACAAGTCAGACGAATATATACACGTGAGTTGCGACGGAGCGTTATTTTTGCTGCATTTCGGAAGCGTCCGCGATTGGCAACTGTTTTCTCAAGCCGCGTTAGCGGCGTAGGTGGCGGCCGTTGGTGGCGCTAGTATCGCCCGAAAGGCCGTTTCCCATTGGTGGGTGGTGCGTTCCGATGTCGGCAGCTTGTCGCAAACCCAGTCAAAATAAATACTTTTAAATAAAACGAAAACCACCAATATTTAACAAATTGCGTCACCTTGTTAACACAAACTAAAATATTAAAATAAAATTAAATAATATACTGTTCCGGTACGGAACATGCCGCTCACCTTAAAAGCACGTAGCTGATTTTAACACAAAAGTTAAAACTAATATTAAAATGAAGTAACTGAAGTATTTACACTAAGATTCGTAAGGACTCTAATTACTCTAAAGGTAGAGGACAGACCTTAACGACGGGTCGTTTAAAGAGGGAATTTCCCCTTTTAAGAGTCACTACGCGCGTGACATTATCGGAACCGGGGTGAAGAGCATGGATGCGCGCCAACTTCCATTGTAACGGAGGTAAGTGGTCATCGCATATCACTACAACAGTGCCTTCACGAAGAGCGGTGCCTCTGTCTTGAAGCCACTTGCTACTTTGTTGGAGCTCGTGGAGATATTCTTTGCTCCATCTTTTCCAAAAGTGTTGGACCGTTTGTTGAATCCAACGCCAACGAGTGAGACGACTCGGCGTCTCATCGATTAAGGAAATATCGGGTAAAGCAGTCATGGGTTCTCCGATTAAAAAGTGAGACGGTGTTAAAGGAAGAGGATCCGAAGAATCCGCACTTAATACGCAAAGTGGACGTGAGTTTAAAACTGCTTCGACCTGACATAAGAATGTATGCATCTCGTCATAAGTTTGAGTGCGAGTACCGATCACACGATGAAAATGGTGCTTAAAAATACGGACCCCCGATTCATGGAGGCCTCCGAAATGGCTCGCATACGGAGGTTGAAAGTGCCACGTGATCCCCTGTTTAAGGGTTTGTTGGTTAAGCGCACTCTGCACCGAATCGTTACGTAAAAACGTGTAAAGTTCCTTTAAGTAATTATCACAACCGATAAAATTAGTTCCACAATCTGAATAAATGTCTGTACATAAGCCACGACGGGACGTGAAACGTCGCAGGGCTGCCAAGAAGGCTTCTGTAGACAGTTCCGAAACTAATTCGAGATGTATAGCCTTAACACTCATACATACGAAAACTGACACATAACATTTAATAATTTTCGCGTTACGCACTTTATTCGCGCGTACGTAAAATGGACCGGCAAAATCTACTGCGGTTTTTATGAACGGTCGCGCGGGACGGAGTCGCACGGCGGGGAGCGGTCCCATGCGCGGTTGGTTGCGAGTGGGTCGCGCGCGGAAGCACGGCACGCAGCGATGAATGCGTTGACGAACGATGTCACGGCTAGACAAGATCCAATATCGCTGTAAGAGCGTGTGGCGCACAGACTGCGGCCCGGCATGCAAAGTAGATAAATGTGCATCATCAATGATCAGATTAGTTAAAGGGTGCTTTTTAGGTAAAATCAGTTGGTGTTTAGACGCAAACGGTAAAAATGATTTGTGGATTCGACCCCCGACTTTAAATAGTTCGTCCGAATTATCCAGAAATGGCGTTAAACGTCGTAAACGCGTGGACGGTAATTTACCCTGTGCTATGTTGGTTATGTCTTCGTTAAAGACGGATCGTTGAGTTATTTTAATAAGTCGCGTTAACGCGAAGTTATATTCCGGCACAGTAATATACTGCGGAAACTCTTGTTTTGTTTTCTTGCACTTGTTAAGAAAACGAAAAATAAGTGCTGTTACGCGAACAAGTTTACCTAGCGACGAAAATCGCGTAATAAAATCAACATCCTGTATAGGCGGCGTCGTAGACGCGCTAGAGCAAACCGTTAAGTTTCGTTTTTCTTCGCACGTATCTTCTACCAAAGTTTGAACAGGCCATGAGTCGGTATCTTGACGTAGCCATGAGGGACCATGGTACCACAAATCGTGGTTCACCAGCGCAGCGGGCAGTAGGCCACGAGACGCAGCATCGGCGGGGTTGTCGGCCGACGGGACGTGGTGCCAACGGTCCGCGGGCAGGCGGGAGACGACATCACTGACACGGTTCGAAACAAACGTCTTCCATTCGTGCGGACTTGAACGGAGCCAGGCAAGCACGATGGAGGCATCGGACCAAGCGTATACCTGGTCGAGGCGGACACGATTTCCGTAGGTAAGTATTACCTTTTCGAGAAGTTTAGATAGAAGAACGGCGGCCATTAGTTCGAGGCGCGGGATGGTAAGACATACACTCAACGGCGCTACGCGGGTTTTTGCAATAATCAGGTGAGTTTGGATGTTACCATCATTATCCAGATAGCGAATGTAAACACATGCTCCAAAAGCTTTACTAGATGCGTCAGCGAAACCATGAATTTGTACTGGCTCTAAATTATTATTTTTAAATATGTGTCGCGGAAACGAAATCTCGGATATGAGTGGTAGCTCGTTAACGAATGAAGTCCACGAATTAACTATGTCCACAGGCGGTGCCTCGTCCCAGTCTACCTTGGCTATCCACAAAAGTTGGATCAAATGTTTGGCAAACAATGTGACCGGTGATAGTAAACCAAGAGGGTCGTAAATTTTGGCTATCTCAGAAAGAATGACACGTTTTGTACATTTTTGAGATGAAATTTGGACTTTGAAATTGAATGAATCGGATTTAGGATTCCACTGTAGACCAAGGACTTTGACCTTTTTATCATTTTCCATTTCAGCAAACGGAACGTTCTCCGGCCGCTCACCATGAGACTCTGGCGGCAGCACCGCAGCGAGTAACGCTGGCGAGTTGCTGTGCCACTTACGCAGTTCAAACCCAGCCGTCCTACAAATACCTACTAACTCTTGTTGCAGAGCGAGTGCTCTGGCTACTGAGTCTTCGCCGGAGACGACGTCATCGACGAAGACATCGTTCAATAAAACAGGCGAGGCGAGTTTGAACCGGTCAGCCTCATCGTGAGCTAGCTGTTTGATAGTTCGCAAAGCGAGATAGGGCGATGAATTTACACCGAATGTGACTGTACGTAAGCGGTAGTCACGTAGAGGATCGTCGGGTGATTGACGCCACACGATACGCTGAAAATCCCTATCAGATTCACGAATAAGTATGTTGCGATACATTTGTTTTATGTCGGCTGTAAGAGCCACGGAATGAACACGAAATTTTAAAAGTACGTCGACTATGTCCAGGTGAAGCTTAGGACCCGTTAGCAAGACGTCATTGAGTGAGTACCCACTCGTCGAACGACACCCGGCGTCGTACACTACGCGCGTCGGCGTCGTACTCGATTCTTTGACCACGCAGTGGTGCGGAATGTAATAGCTTTTTTCAGCTAAAGGTTGATCATCGACGGGTTCCATGTGGTTGAGATCCACGTACTCCTGGAGACACGCGTGATAGTCATCCTTCAGCGTAGGGTTACGCTCTAGCCGGTATTCGAGTTTACGGAACCGCGCTAGCGCAATAGGCCGCGACTCGCCGAGAGGCGGTGCATCGGGCTTAAACGGGAGAGCGACCACATATCGCCCGTCCGCATCACGAGTATGCGTCTTTTGAAAAAAGGATTCGCATATTTCCTCTTCGGGAGTGTATCTCCGCTTCTCTGGAACGGACTCCAGCTCCCAGAACCTTTGAAGATTGTCGTTGTCAAACGAGCTAAAACACACTTGGAGTGGAGGCGTCCCAACACTATCGCAATTTATTTTTCCTAGAAGTAAATAACCTAACACACTATTCATCGCGATCGGAGTGCCCGGCGGGCCAGTAATAGTGTTGCCTAGTAACACGTGGGATAGTATATCGGCTCCTAGTAACATCTCAACCGGCTGAGGCGTATGAAATTCCGGATCGGCTAAGGTTAAGTTTTTTAAATGTGACCACCCTGTATAAGGTAATGGTACACTTGGCATTTTTGAAATTAATTCGGGCAAAATTAAGGCATTTACCGGAATGACGGGTTGTTGTTTGCCTTTCGGTGTAATTGAACACGAAATTAAACCTTTTGGATGCACTGGTTCCGTGTCACCAATACCGAAAACCGGTACATCACTATGCCTACGCACTAAGCCTAAGCGTTGAACACAAGCTTCCGTAATGAACGATGCTTGGCTACCGGTATCTACCATACATCGCACCGATGATACTTTCGCGTTACCTACACATACATCGATCAGCGCAGTTGACAACAACACTGTTCCCGCGCGAGCGACGGGCATGTTAGATGCGCAATTTCCATGCACCGCGACGGGAATAGATCGCTCCTCCGTAGGAGTGAGCGGGACAGCTACAGGTGGCTCGGCTTCGTTTACAACCGGGAAGGCTTGCGTCGAAAAATGAATCAAGCTATGGTGTCGTTTGTGACACGTTCTACACACAAAATTCGATTTGCAGTTTTTTACGTCGTGCCCGACGTTCAAACAATTGAAACACACATTTTTATTTTGCACAAGGTTATACCTATCTTGCGGAGAAAGATTTAAAAACTCGGAACATTTTGTCAAGAAGTGTGACCCGTTACACTGCGAGCAAGATCGCACCTTATTACTATCGACCGTAGGTCGATTTTGGTCTGACGACGCTTGAACTTTGGCAGCGAAAGAACGTTTAGCTGCCGCAATGTTATTCGGTGCGCTGTTGCTACGGTCGCGGTTGAACAGCTGATTCGTGGTACCTACCCGAAAAGAAGCTTGCATATTAGCGTGCGGCGAAGATATAACAACGGAACTCGATGCAATTTCTTCCGCGATTATTTCGCGTTGCAAATATGAAATCAACGTATTTACATCGGGAATTTCGGATGGATTATTTAGCGAACGTTCGAACCCTTTTCTCAAACTGTTAGGTATTTTACGTAGTAAAATGTGTAAGAGAACGAAGCTCCACTGATCAGTCGGAAATCTCATGACTTCTAATGCGCGAATGTTTTCCTGATAGGCGTTTAGTAACTTTCGCACACTATACGAAGATTTTTCGGTACACTGTTCGATATCTAAAATCCGATCTAAATGTTTTGATGCGATTACTCGTTTGTTTTCGTAGCGAGTTTGCAAAATGTCTAAGGCAATCGTGTAGTTATCGTCCGTGATAGGTATGGATTTTATGAGGTTAAACGGCTCGTTTTTAACTACAAGAAGTAGGTATCTAAGTTTCTCCGCGTTCGTATAGGCACTGTTGCTATGCACTAGCGATGTAAATAAATCATAGAACGATGGCCAATCCGTAGGATCGCCTTTGAACTCTGGTAAGGGTAAAGTAGGTAAATTCCTTCTGTCGTTACTAATCATATCGAAAGACACATTGTTACTAGACCGATTTGAACGGCGTTGGCGCTCATCGGATGCTTTTAACGCGTTCAAGTGGCCGACTATGTCGTAGTACAAGTCGTTAAAATCATTACGAATTTTGATGTTTTCGTCTTTGTTGAACGATTTGGATTTAATTAGCGTCTTTTCAATTTTAGCCTGAACTTTGGTGAACTTTCTTTGGTGAGCTATTAAATCTGTAGTTCGCGAGCGAAATTGTTGCTCGTTTGATTTAGCGAGTAAAATGATACGCTTTAACTCGTCTAATATTAAGTCTCTTTCAAAAATATCTTGGTCGCAAGGCGACGCTTCATCGTCCGACATTGTGTTACAAGATGGCGCGGAGGCACGCAAATGCAATTGAAAATGAGTACGTAATACTGCTTAATTGCACTAACACAAGATGACGCAAATTGGAAGATATTAATCCGGTTCGTAGGAACAAACAATTATGTAGGATAACTAACTGGGTCCAGCGACTTACCGCTTCAATCTTCCCACAACCACGCCACGCCGTAGGTACGGGTCCTGGTACAATTGGGGTTCGTCGGCACACCACACAAGAAGCTCCAGCTGGTTTAATCCTTACATATGTAAATCCAATAGGTCACTAACACTATCTTCCAAGTTTGTATCGTAAATTTAACACAATAACATAAGTCAGACGAATATATACACGTGAGTTGCAACGGAGCGTTATTTTTGCTGCATTTCGGAAGCGTCCGCGATTGGCAACTGTTTTCTCAAGCCGCGTTAGCGGCGTAGGTGGCGGCCGTTGGTGGCGCTAGTATCGCCCGAAAGGCCGTTTCCCATTGGTGGGTGGTGCGTTCCGATGTCGGCAGCTTGTCGCAAACCCAGTCAAAATAAATACTTTTAAATAAAACGAAAACCACCAATATTTAACAAATTGCGTCACCTTGTTAACACAAACTAAAATATTAAAATAAAATTAAATAATATAC
The DNA here is from genome assembly GCA_947563465.1 of Archips xylosteana. Lineage (NCBI taxonomy): Eukaryota > Metazoa > Arthropoda > Insecta > Lepidoptera > Tortricidae > Archips > Archips xylosteana. Next base: position 14,133,812 of record OX387353.1, on the reverse strand, counting down.
TGTTCCGGTACGGAACACACATAACTTCCGTTTGTCAGTTCGGTAACATAAATATTGAAAATTAATAAATAAGACTAAATCTGAAGACATCGTTCATTAGAAAAACGCCTATAATATAGTATAAATAAATTTAAAAATAACTAATGTAAAGCAGCTTAAAAATGCAAACATGATTTGCAAGGAAAAACTATGTATTTTGTTTCAGAATAATGACCAGATATTCAATAAGAAGTTCATTAAGATCGAAGATAGTGAAAATATCAATAATAAAGCCTTAACTTTAATTAAAACTCCGCAACATTAAAAAACAAACAAATCACATTAACAAATTAACATTACAGTTTCTGCTAGTTCCAATAATAGAACAAAATATTAATTATATACGATATTTTATAATTAGGCAAAAACTTGGCAATATTTAAGATTACTTTTATAAATAAAAATTTAGGCGGGCAAACACTGGAATTCGAAGTAGTATTAATAAATACGGTATAGTTAAATATTGCTTTTTAAAATTATTTCCAATAGAGGAATTACATTTTTACTAATAATAGTATACTAGTATGAATCAACTTCAAATTTTACCAATACCAGCAGGCTTATTGTCTAAAGTTTCTGACGCTTGCCTTCGCAATCGCTATTTCTTACTGTCAAACGGTATAAAATGATGACAGAAAGAGATGGTGAAAGCGAAGGCAAGCGTCAGAAGCGTTAGACAATATGGCCTTAGGAGCTGTATATTTTAGCTCAAGTTTTCAGATTCGCAATTCAAGAGAGCAATAACTGAAACAACGGACTAACACGTTAAAGTTTAGAGCGAGCGAGCACCCATGGTGCTGTTGTCTCAAAGACATACGACCGTAGTATATATTGCATCTTTATTCTAGAATCTGAATAAAAAGTTACGTCTCTCTCATATTTCAGTACCTAAGTCAGGTTAGTATTAAATGTGACTGAAATTGCCAATCAGGTAGTAACTCCGTCCAGAACTACAAACAACCATAACTTTCAATAAGCGATTAATTAGTCTAATTAACCTTAAGCGTACAGGAGAATACATTTTTTTAACAACGTTTAATAAAAAATGAGAATAAATTTACGGTCTCCTATGCGCTTAACAAAATTATATATTTTTTTTAAGTCTTAGGCATAATTAAACATAGATTCGACAACTTTGGCTATTGAGGTTTTGATTTGCACAAAAATTTGCAATTAAATAAATTCATAATTTGTCTACATAGCATAATATTTTTGGTAACAATGACTTCTCTATGGATTGCTTTAGCTAGCGGGTTCTACACACGTCCCATTTTGCTTGAGATGTTCCTTCTGTATGGCTTTCATAGCCGCGATCTCCTTCTGTTCTTTGCGTGTGTTTCTCACTTCGAACTCGAGTCGATGACGTATTATTCGTTGCACGATGTCTTCGGTTGTCATGGTGTTGCCAGAATCCAAAATCTGAATAATAAAAAATGTATTACACACGTAAACTAACTGTATATGTATTTACAAAAATTTTTGTCCCTATTTTATTTACGCAACATCCCGCCGAAGGTCCTATTTCATGAAACCATTTTTCGAGTATAGTTACGCTTCCAGAAAAAATATTATTTGTAGCATTTTTGTCTGTAACAATGGTACACAGCCAACCGCCACGTATAAGCGTCAGTCCAGTCTCTCGAATTCTAGCCATCAACAAAGATAAACATGCTTTGAAGCATCATCCCAGCCTATTTACATCCCACTGCAGAGCACAGGCCTCCTCTCAGGACGAGAGGGCTTGGGCCGTAGTTCCCACGCGGGCCCAGTGTGGATTGGGAACTTCACACACACCATTGAATTTCTTCGCAGGTGTATGCAGGTTTCCTCACAATGTTTTCCTTCACCGTAAAGCTCACGTAAATTTCAAATGTAATTTCGCACATACAGTTGTGGCCATATAATTAAGAACGATTATTTATTGAGATGATTTTTTCAAAGTAACAAGTATAACTAATTGCCCGTATTTTTTTTATTTCTCTCGGTATTGCAAAACTTTTCCGTACTACCGGTACATTCATTTATGCAACATTGTTGGCTAAAAAATTAATAGAGAAACTTTATACATTCGATCTGAACCTAGTATTAGTACTTACTGGCTGGTCACGTAATTAAGAACGCTGAATAGTTTATTATTTTTTCAAATTTAAATAGAGAACACTGTGTGGCTCTGTGGTTGTAGAATATTATTCGTATAATTTTGGCGCCATTTCGTGCTGTTAAAGTCTTAAAAGTGATTACTTCGTATAAAAACAATGGGGAAAAATAAAAGTTGTGATAAATCTACAAGAGAAGTAATAATAAAACTTCGCGAGAAGAATTGGTCGTATAAAATGATAGCCGACCATCTGCAATGTTCAAAAACAATGGTTTTCCATGCCGTAAAGCATTTTTCCACGTATCAAACTACTTCAAACGTTCCGCGTGGACCTAGACAGAGAAAGTCATCTCGTCGAGATGATCGAAATATCGTTCGTTTGGCAAAACAAAATCCTTTTAAAGGGTCTAATGAGTTGAGAAAAGAATATTTTGGCGAAAACAACCCTTCAGCAATCTCTGCACGCACTATTCGAAGGCGTTTGGTAGAAAATAAGTTGAACGGAAGGATAGCAAGGAAGGTGCCTATGTTGAAACGATGTCATAGGCAAGCCCGACTTGCATTTGCAAGAAGGTATGAAAACTGGACAGTCAGACAGTGGAAAAACGTTCTTTTTTCTGACGAGACAAAAATAAATAGGGTATGTTCTGATGGAAAACGATATGTATGACGCCCTCCGAATAAAGCATTCGACCCAAAGTACACAAAAGTGACATTAAAGCATGGCGGGGGAAATGTGAAAATTTGGGGGTGCTTTTCTGGACATGGCGTTGGACCTGTTAGGCTGATAGAAGGAAACATGGATCAATTCCAATACAAAAATATACTGCAAGAAACAATGTTACCATATGCCGAAGACGTGCTTCCGGTTATTTGGACATTCCAGCACGACAATGATCCAAAGCATACTGCACGCACCGTTAAGGAATTCCTCACATCACAATCAGTTTCAGTCTTAGATTGGCCAACCAACAGCCCAGATCTTAACCCAATAGAGCATCTTTGGTGCGAAGTCAAGAAAAAGGTTTCAAATCGACAGTGTGGCAATTTGAGAGAGCTGTACGACGTTTTCTTAGAAGAATGGAACTCTTATTTCTCTTGCGAAATGTCAAAAATTGATAGATTCAATGCCTCGCCGGTGTAAAGCCGTAATTAAAAGCCGTGGACATGCTACTAACTATTAATTTTAGTTCAAATGTATTAATTTGCTTTTTTTTTTATACCAACTTCACATTAATATGATTTATTTAATCTAAGTTTCATATAAAACAACTCTCGAGCAGTTTAATAAATCGTTCTTAATTATTTGTCCAGCTTCATTACTATTTGAATTTATTAGTATAGAGAACAAATAAAATTTGTAAAAAAAAATGTTAGCAATTATACACTATTATTATTAATCCCGTTTGCTCTATCCATGTGGCTATTTTATAACATAACTTGTTACTTCTAAGAAGGAACACAACTAGACATATGACATGATGTAGATAAAAAAAAATCGGTAACTTCAAATCGTTCTTAATTGTATGACCACCACTGTAAATTCCAAAAAACTTGAGGTGCGAGCCGGGATTTGAACCCATCCACGAACGACCCTCTGCTTCAGAGGCCATAGGTCAAACCGCTAGGCCACCACGGCTCATAACCTTGAAGCATAACTAACTAATATCTTTCGGGGCTTAGCTTAACACTTTGAAGGACCCTACGCCTATAGGCGTCCAAATATATAGCTTAACAACGCTTAATTGAAAGTACTGTCCATCAATGTGTAAAATCACAAACTACATCTAAAATTACCACTCGACTCGTGACCACGGCCGCTGCCGTGTGATCGAAATGTCGAGGTAATTTTAGAATTAGTTCGTGATTAAGTATTATGCGCCGTTATGAGAATCGCGAAAGTTTAAAACGGGAACCTATCGATGTTTAGAAAATTTTATTTCCGAAGGTTTAGAATCCCGAAAACTTAATTTGTCCGAAAGCATTTTTTTCTGACACTGTAAATATTTCAGGATTTATTTCAGGACCATCGCGTAGAACCCTTTAGGTTAGGTTAGGGTTGTTTTATAAAAATTCTGAAATATTTACAGTTTCAGAAAAAAATGCATTCGGATAAATGAAGCATTCGGGATTTTAAATATTTGGGAAAAAATATCTAAATTTTGATAGGTAACCGTTTAAAACATTATGTACCTTGAAGCACCCTCGCTGCTTCGGCACCTGGTAAGGGTCTGAGGCGTCGGCATCCCGCGCGATGGCAGTCGCACCGTGACACACCACTTGCACCTTGAAATGGTCCATGAGCTCTGCTGTCACGCTGTACGGCGCACCGATCACTACTTCGTGCACGTACTGTAATAGAATAACAATAAATTAAAAAATGTAAAAACCCACAACGCAATTTGCTCACACAATTGGGGATGTCTATTTTTTGCAATGTATAGTAAATCGAAAACCATTTCGAGATAAATGCTTTTTAACTCGTTTTCTGTAGTTATTTAATTTTAATATTATGTAATGAATTTATTATATAATAAATAAGCAATGACCTTCATTTGACATTGGTGTAAATTGCGTGACCGGTTCAAGTCGTACTTTATTCTATGTGGTTAGAATTCTTCACAATTTACGCGTGGATTATACTACGGAGTTTGATTTGGACCCGCTGTCTGACATCTAGCACTTTGACAGTGCCAGTAAAGTGACACAGTGTATAGTGTACCACTACGCAAAAAATAATTAAAGGGGTTGCCTTATCGTACGCATTTAGATAGATTTAGAAATTTGGCATTGTGGGAGCCCTCAATTATAATCTGACGTCATCAACTAAAATAGTTTCAATAATTAATTTTGAAAAACGTAGAGAACTAAATGACAAAATATTGAAATTAGATCCTTATAATTGACTTTTCTATACAAAAAAAAATATAAAAACCACTGGTAATTTTTTTTAGACATTCCCAATTGTTTGAAAACAAAGTAAATGCCCATTATGCGTCTAAGATCCCTTCCGCAGATAGCCAAAGAGCTAACTTTGAAACGGCTGAACCAATTTTAATGAAACATGTCTAAGAACCATCACCAAGAAGACTACTTTCAAATAAAAAAACCGCATCGAAATCGGTTCACTCGTTTAAGAGCTATAATGCCACAGACAGGTAGCGGACAGGTGTGTGAACCGATTAAGATTATTGTACATACACACACACACACACACATAGTGGTCAAATTTATAACACCCCTCTTTTTTGTTGGGGGTTAAAAATGAATGATACCTAAATAAGCGTATATCAAGCATTACGAGGCACCAGTCCCGCTCCATTATCACTAGCAGACAGACCAAAAAGGTTTCAAATGCGCTTTAATTCCTGTAGTTTGTAATTTTGATTGATTGAATTGAGCCACTGCACGCCACTCATCATCATCATTTCAGCCGCAGGACGTCCACTGCTGGACATGGGCCTCCCTCATTGACGCCCAATCATTATGATTGGAAGCGACTTGCATCCACCCTGAACCTGCGGCCTTCACCAAATCGTCCGTCCATCTCGTTGGTGGACGTCCCACGCTGCAGCCAGCACGCCACTGGTCATACTCAATTAGACACATGCCAGCCAGTTCAAAAAATTACACAAAACGACATCAATTCTTCAATTACCTTGCACGCGAGCACAGATAGCACGCGTTCGTGCAGATTCATGATGGGATAATTGGAGCCCTTATAGCGATTGACTTCAAGGTCGGTGTGGAGGCCTACGATCAGGAAGTCTCCTTGCTTGTGAGCAGCCTCTAGGAAGTCGAGATGCCCCACGTGGAACAGATCAAAGGCTCCTGCGACGTACACGACCTGATAATAAACGTGATATTTAATAAATAGTGCTAAATATAACACAAAGAAACTTGTTTGTTGATCGATCTTTTCAAAGGCTAGTTAAATACAAAAAAACCGGTCAAGTGCGAGTAGGACTCGTACATGGAGAGTTCGCTACCTCCGTAAATGTTTTAAAAACGGATCAGTAAAGAATCGACGAAATTTAAGCTCTAAAATCGCTGAAAAAGACGCGTTTCTTGTCCCTTTAATTTTTAACTTTGTTTTATTTTTAGCATTTTTTGTTATAGCGGCCACATTAATATATAACTGGTGAAAATTTCAAGTGTCTATTACCAATCAAGAGATAAAGGTCTGTGACAGACGGACGGACAGACAGACATCGGAGTCTCAGTAATAGGGTCCCGTTAGCAACCTTTGGGTATGGAACCCTAAAAATCGTCATTGACAAGTTAAGTTTTTAAAGTCGCTGTCAATTGAAATTGCGAACAATGTAAATAAACCATTTAATGATATATCCATATTCTAGCACTTTGTTTATTGTTTTAATGGTTTAGGATAATGTTGTGGTAAGTATTGATTAAATAACACACGGATTTAGCAGTATTTGATGAGGGAAAATGGAAATTAAAGACATTTTAAATACAAGGTTTGTCTACATTGTTTGCAATTTCAATTGACAGTGATTTAATACGGCAGAATGTTGTAGCTCGCTTTTATTTTGTAACTGATGGAAGTGATGGATTTATCAGACATCGAGCATTGGTTATAAAATAATAGTGTTGAATAACACAAAGCTAAAATATGAACAGCTATCACAAAAAGGGTTAAATAATATTAGGTAACCAAACGCCTTTTTACAAGCTTTTATTTATTTCGCCCTGTTAGTAAGGGTCAAAGCTTGAAAATCGAATTTTACCTAGCTATCGAATTGACTTGAAATACAGTCAGCAAAAAAACTTTTTGAGGTATAGCTATAACGCAAACGCTACGCGAACGAGTCAATAGGACATAATTTCGCTCGTGTCGCCCAGCGTTAACGATTCTAGGCACCAGGGGCCTGTTGCATAACAAAGTACAACTAATATTACAAGCGGAACTCTCGCTTCAGTTATATTAACTAGAAAGGGAGTTCCGCTTGTAATATTAGTTGTACTTTGTTATGCAAAAGGCCCCTGTTTGTGGGAATAATTACCTTATCAGTGGGTTTCGGTGAGAGACCACTGCTGAACTGTATAATCTTCTGTGTAGTAGGGAGGAACTGCGAGCAGCCAGTGTAAGGTGATCTCGCAGTGTGGTCGGTGCCCAGGTTTGACGAGTGCTCTAGTGCCACTGAGTATTCTTTGTCACCTCTCCTGGAATTGAGAGCAGGCCTTAAGTGCAACATTTTACATACTAATGAGGTTACTATTAAATGCGCTAAAACTACAGAGATAAAATGTAATTATGGTGAGGTTGTAACAAGTATAGGTAGTTATGGAATTTAGAGAAACTATGAAACCCTGTATTTTGATGTCAATTTTCTTGATATATTATAAATACCGAAAGTATATTATAAATGAAAGAAATAATTTGAATTAAATTAAATTACACTTTATATATAAAATTAACTGCCGCACAACAAAAAAAAATTGCATTAAGAAAGCTCCTAGTTTGTAATATCCATAGGGCATGTAGATACAGGAATGAGTACTTCAAAATCTTATTAAGGTATGGTAAGATGTAAACAAGGAATAAGGACGGATTCTGCGAAAATTAAAAGACCTGCTGTAGGTCTATAAAAACCACATTCTATGTTCATTATCATTACATTTAACCAGAGGGTCTATCTCAAACCGAATAAAAATGGCAAGGGATCTATGAGACAAGAAGTTTAGGGACCCTTGGTCTAACCGTTTGATCGCCCAAGGGAAAAACAGTCAATGCATGGCATATCATTACAATGCCAAAAGCGAACTTGAATTTTGAGCGCAGGCGCGTCGGGCAGACGGTCGCTACGGTACATTGCAGTTCGGACGCCACATTTAATATGTGAGAAGCCCTGCCATTTTCTTACTTCTGGCTACATTTCTAGCCGTTTTGTTCGATTTAAATAACGCAAAAGTTCTCAGAACCCGTAATATGTCAGGACTATTACTATTAGGTACCTACACCTACGACTATTTATTTCATTACTTACGCGAATATATCAAGATACGTTAAAAATACTGTACCTCAATAGCAATAATATATTTGCATAGACTATCTACATCAACAAATTCCCGCTACATACGCCTATTTGTTCTGTACAAACTAATTACCAATTCGTAATTTATGCATAATTACTGTCGTAGTTGTTAGGGTTCCGTACCCAAGGGTAAAAACGTGGCCCTATTACTGAGACTTCGCTGTCCGTCCGTCCGTCTGTCACCAGGCTGTATCTTATGAGCCGTGATAGCTAGACAGTTGAAATTTTCACAGATGATGTATTTCGGTTGCCGCTATAACAACAAATACTAAAAAGCAGAATAAATATTACAGGGGGCTCCCATACAATAAACGTGATTTTTTGCTTTTTTTTTATAGATAATTGGTAATGGTACGGAACCCTTCGTGCACGAGTCCGACTCGCACTTGGCCGGTTTTATATACTATAATGTGGATTGTATGCTATTTCAAGGTAATTACAATATGTTTAATAATAGGTTATACTGTATCATAGTTACAGCAATATATAATTACTAGCTTTTGCCCGCGACTCCGTCCGCGTGGAATTAGTAATTTGGGCAGCTTATTTTTTTTATCCAATTCGCTTTTTCATCAATTATGGCTCTCCTTAGTACCTCGATAAAAAAAAATTACCCGCCCCCCCGCAACCCCCTCGCACCCTCCAACCCGCTCCCCTCTTACACAGCAACCCCGCACCCCCCACACCCCAAGAACCCGCACCCCCACTCCCCCCCACACCGCTCCGCACCCCCCGCTAACCCACCAAACAGCGCCCTCCGCACACCCGCGTTCGTCCCAAGTCAAGCGTGCCTATAGAAGTTGTACTTCAAAAACCCCCGCACCTCCTCCCCCTCAACCCCCCCGCCCCCCCGGTGTTTTTGTCAAATATCTTGAAAACGGTGCATCCTACGGCAAAATCAATGAAATTTTCATCCCCCCTTTAATACCCCCTCCCCCGCACCCTCACCCCGCGTGTAGCGTGATGATATATAATAGTCTATAGCGTTCCTCGATAAATGGGCTATCTAATACTGAAAGAATTTTTCTAATTGGAGCAGTAGTTCCTGAGATTAGCGCGTTCAAACAAACAAACAAACTCTTCAGCTTTATAATATTAAGTATAGATAATGACAGCCATATGCTACTATGAAACTAGACAAAACGATACAATCTTCTTTTTCAATAAAAATGGTTCTACAATGTCGATTATTTTTGGTATTTAAAAGATACACAAACCAAATCATGCGATCAATTAAAGCAGCCATTTCAACAGATCTCTCTTCACTCAATCTGGAAAACAGATGTCAAAGATCTACATAATTAGTTTATTGGGATTAACGGGATAATTTATATCATTTGCCTTTCTTTTTTTAGGGTTCCGTAGTCAACTAGGAAGGAAGCCTTATAGTTTCGCACGGTTTCGGTACCTCCCATAGACGTAAAGTGGGGGTGATTTTTTTTTTCTCGACAAACCCTATAGTGTGGGGTATCATTGGATAGGTATTTGAAAATAAATAGGGGTTTTCTAAAACCATTTTTTGATAAAGTGAATATTTTCGGAGTTAATAATAATAATAATAATTTGCTTTATTGCCACAAAACAAAACATAAATAAAACAATATCAAGAACAATGAACAAAACATTTACAAAAAAAAAAAATACAATAATTTAGAAACACTTTTGAGGCAATAGGTCCCAGTCTCAGCATGTGCTGGACAGACAGTCCAGCGCTGGTTTTCAGCCTGGGCCTTTGGGCAGGATATAGTAACAATACTCTTTGGGGCAGGGTCAGTTGCAGACCTGACGATAGTCAGTGTAGCCGTGTTTTAAGTACCAACAGAAAAATATGTACATATATGAAAATTATGGAAGAACCGAAAAGTAAATGAGTAGAAGAAAACAAAAACAATCACGGTAAAAACAGTAAAAAGATATTCACTCCGAAAGTTCAAAATAATGTGTCACCCCCTCTAACTTTTGAACCGCACGTTTAAAAAATATGAAAAAAATCACGCAAGTTAAACTTAATTAAACCGGCCAAGAGCGTGTCGAACACGCCCAAGATAGGGTTCCGTAGCCATTACGAAAAGATCAAGTAATATTTTTCTAAGGATTTCGTATGTGTACTGTACGGAATCTTCCAAGTTAGGTATCGTCAATACTTTGAAAAAAGCTCGTATCTCAAAATCGTTAATCTGGCAAAGTGAACTTTATTACGCGCATATTCAGTTCAGTTTTGTTTACATGCTGATTTGAGATACGAGTTTTTCAAAGTAGTGACGGTATGTTTAATACCTTAGGCTACTATTTACTCTTAAACTACAAATAATTCCCAAGCAATCTTAGCCGCTATAATTTTCCTTGTAAATTTAATATATTTACTACCATTTTGAATTTTTTCAAATTTTTCCACCCAACAATTTAGATTTTAGAGGGGGGGGGACGGTCGATTTTAATGAAAATTTTCTCTTTAAAGTTGAATATTTCGCAAACAAATCACTGAATACAAAAATCATGTAAGCAACTCCCCAATGGTTTTAAAAGACCTATCCAACGATACCCCACGCTATAGGGTTACTTACTTACTGCCAGGGCGCAGTGACCCAAAGTGGGTCTTGGCCTCCAACACCAGATTGCGCCATGCTTTGCGATCTTGAGCCAGCTCTTGCCAGTCTTCGACCCCGAGATCCAAAAGGTCTTTCAGGACCTCGTCCCTCCAGCGGTACCTGGGACGACCAACCGGCCTACGTCCACTCGGTCGTCCCAAGTACGCTCTCTTCACGGCTCGATCCTCTCCCAACCTTTCTACGTGTCCGAGCCACCGGAGTCTGGACGCCTGACGCTATAGGGTTAGTCGAGAAAAAAAAAATCACCCCCACTTTACGTCTATGGGAGGTACCCCAAAAAAAATGTTTTTAGTTTTTTTTATTTAACCACTTTGTCGGCGTGACTAATATATATATACATGCCAAAATACAGTTTTCTAGTACTAACAGTCTCTGAGCTTAGCCGCGGACAGACAGACAGACAGACAGACGGACAGACATGGCGAAACTATAAGGGTTTCTAGTTGACTACTGAACCCTAAAACCTTTCTAGAAAAAATATTTTCAACTCAGTTGAGCAGTTTTTAAGTTTTTGTAATAAAAATATTTCTAAGATTGTAATTTAACCGTCATTGCAAGCATTTTTTTTCTTTAAGTACCTATAAGGTCACGCTAACAGTACCTTCTTTCAAATAAAAAAAATAAATTACATCTGAAAAACAATCAACATACATACTAGTTCTAGTAGACTGCAGTAGATTAGTTACCCAATTCGCCGATAGATGGCGCTGTACCGCCGACGTTGGGACCAAAACAACCACATTAATAAAGTATGCAAAGATTTTTTCGTACCTGCTACGGAACCCTATCTTGGGCGTGTCCGACACGCTCTTGGCCGGTTTTTTTTATTTTATTTAACATAAAGTAGTACGAATGAGTGGAAAAATTACGAGCCACTATTGAAAACCCCTAAGGGGTTTATGTAATAGCTGGCGAGTCATCGCGTTTCAATCCGCGTACATACTTAAGCTATAGGTACATAAAGAAAGATCAAACCTGGTTATCACAGGCCAGGTAGTATTTTTAAATACCTATAAGGAACAACTTTTTAACTTTATATTTAGAACCCGTGGTGGCCTAGTGGTTTTACCTAAATGGCCTCTAAGCAAAGGGTCGTGGGTTCGCACCTCTGACTTTTTCGGAATCTATGTGCAAAATTACATTTGAAATTTACAATGAGCTTTACGGTGGAGTCTACCTTAAATTTTTAAAATATGGCTAGACACGAAAGTTTGGGGTTCTCTGCCCTAGACCATGCAAGGCAAGTAGTAGTAGTAGTAGGCTTAGAGTCGGAAAGGTATGTATAGAGCGACTGCTTCTCATTCTAGCTATATAAGGCGATCAGTTATTTTCAAGCACCGTACTAAAATGCGCATTATAGGGGAGACCGAGACATCGAGTTGTGACATCGTCGATTTTTGGGAACTTATTTACTGCTAGCAAGCTCGTAACAGCGCGTGTTTGCTAGCTCGAAACTTGAACTAAAAAACGCGCGCTATGGCGAGCTCGCTAGCAGTTAATAAGTTCTAAAAAATCAACGTTGTCACTACTCTCCTCTGTCACAACTATCCTCGGTCTCCCCTACATGTACAGTCAAAGGCAAATATCTATACAGACAGCCATCGCGTCAAAAACATGTAAACTAAACACCTACCTTGTGTTTAGTGCATAGAGGTGTACAGAAAATTTTGACTGTATACACAGATTTTATTTCAACGCGATCAAGGACAACACAGAATTTGAAAAAAAAAAATTTTTAGCAGACAGCTTGCAGTGACTTTGAAATTAAACATTACTTAATAGAACGAAATGAAAAATGGTATTACTTGAAATGTTCTCTGGTCAGCAATAACATTCTTCCTACGAGATCAGTTGTTGAAACACCAGCAGTTCTTTGCACCTCTCTGTAACCAACAAATATTTAATTTGAATGTAGGCAATCTTCAATCATAATTATAATACGCATGTAGATGCAAGGTCCTATACAAAATCAAGTTCAAAAATCGTCTCCGTCGCGACAATACTGACTGACACATGAGCAGAGTGATATAGTAAATGTAGTACATTTTAATATATACGTTACATAGTAGAACATAACGTCGTAAATCATCTGTGTGAGCTTCAGTTTTGTTACATTTTTCTACTAAAATGGAATGACAACGCCTGACAACGGTGTTAAGAAATAAAACAAAATATCTAAAAGAAAGAGTATTGCAAAATGAACCTTAAATTTAAGTAATAATACTAATAAGGTACAATCTCGATACCAAAATATGCTAGTTTCGATATTTTGGTATTAACATAGTGTCGTTTCGTTTTGCTTAGTATGAACAGCGGACGCGAGAGTAAGAGAGATAGGTGCGTGTACGGCATTTGGTGATGATAGACAGTACGAAATGTGTAAAATGCGATAAAAATAGCTTAACTATATAAAAAAAACTTTACAAACATTTGCCTATACAGATTTACTTACTGAAAATATGACATTCCAACTTTTTTCACCCTTTGAATGTATGGTTTTTGCATTTTTTAACCTTTTGGTCGCCACACATCGTTTTTGTTACGAACTAAATTGAGTTTTATTCGGATGCGGGTAGGTTAATTTTTGTATTACCTTATTTTCGTCTATAGCCGACAGTGGCGTTCAAAAGGATACGCATTTCGGCAATGCCAACGACATTTCACGTTGACGGTTACTAGGCGACTGAGAGCGAAAGAAGGCAATTGATGATTCATGCCTTGTTTTGATGACTCCATTTTTCGAGCCGCGATCGTGCATCTACGTATTATATGATCGAAGTAGGCAATTAACTTAATTAAATTGATTGAGATAGCTCCGGATTTCCACATCACTCACTATCTAATCTATCTAATATCTAATCTAATACCTTTAAACGAGCAATTCTTGTATATATGTATATATATATATATATATATATATATAATTAGGATCTCGGAAACGGCTCCAACGATTTCCATGAAATTTGGTATGTGGGAGTTTTCAGGGATGAAAAACTGATCTAGCTATGTTTCATTTTCAGAAAATCGCTTTTACTCGTGTTTTCCGGCTATTTTTGTTTGCATTAGAATACAAAGCTAAATTTCGCCGACTTCGAGCAGATCATAATGGCACATTAGAAATCGGGTGGTCGCGCAACCTCGGTTCGATTCCACGTTTTTTTTCAAGACTTTTTTTTAAAAAGTTTATTTTTCATGAGGACACGTCAAGTTTCTTCTTTTGTGAGAAAAAGTTACTTTTTTGTGAGAAAAAGTATTATAGGGAACGTGCAGTAACTATAGGCGGCAGCACTAATGCGACAGAAGAGACACTATGCGGACAGTAAAACAAACTTATCAAGGTAAAACATTCAAATTGATGGCACCCTTATGGCACCAGTTGGCAGCACCGTCTATGTGCACGTTCCCTATTGGGAGCACAGAACAGGAAAAGCCGGTTGTCTGTAAAGTCGGTTTACGGACGATAGTTTAACGTGAAAAATGGTTAGTTCTTGGTTAACTGCGAAACTGTCGTTTTATTAGACCCCCTTTAATACCCACGCGCTCCCTCCCCCGCAACCCCTCCCCCACTCTCACCCCCCCCCACCCCTCCGGTGTTTTTGTCAAATATCTTGAAAACGGTGCATCCTACAGCAAAATCAATGAAATTTTCATCCCCCCTTTGAAACCCCCTGAACCCCCTCCCCCGCACATATATAATCAGGATCTCGGAAACGGCTCCAACGATTTCGATGAAATTTGGTATTTGGGGGTTTTCGGGGATGAAAAATTGATCTAGCTTGGTCTTATCTCTGGGAAAACGCTTGGCACCGAGTTTCTGCCCGAGCAGAGCTCGGTCGCCCAGGTACTACATACTTATATTGGTAATTTTAGGGTGCTCTTCCAACAGAGATGTGCTATGCAGCTATCATCATCATCATCATCATCATTTCAGCCGTAGGACGTCCACTGCTGGAAATAGGCCTCCCTCATTGATGCCCAATCATTACGATTGGAAGCGATTTGCATCCACCCTGAACCTGCGGCCTTCACCAAATCGTCCGTCCATCTCGTTGGTGGACGTCCCACGCTGCGCTTGCCAGTCTGTGGTCTCCATTCCAGAACTTTTGGCCCCCAACGGCCATCTGTTCTACGTGCTATATGGCCTGCCCATTGCCATTTCAACGAGCTAATCCGTTTGGCTATGTCGGTGACCCCGGTTCTTCTACGAATCTCCTCGTTTCTGATCCGATCCCGTAGAGAAACTCCAAGCATAGCCCTCTCCATAGCTCGCTGAGCGACTCTGAGCCTATTCATCAGGCCCATAGTGAAGCACCACGTCTCGGATCCATATGTCATCACTGGCAACACACACTGATTAAAGACTTTTGTTTTGAGGCACTGAGGTATTTTGGACGAAACGATGTTGCGGAGCTTCCCGAACGCTGCCCATCCGAGTTGGATTCGCCGATTGACCTCCTTCTCTAAGTTGGACCTACCTAGTTGGACGGTTTGTCCTAGGTACACATATGCGTCAACAACTTCAAGAACCGAGTTCTCGACCACAATGGGGGCAGGGACAACATGAACATTAGACATAACTTTTGTCTTGTCCATGTTCATTCTGAGTCCTACCCGTCGAGAGACTCGATTGAGGTCTTCAAGCATCGTGCTGAGTTCCTCCATCGATTTTGCCATGACCACGATATCGTCGGCAAACCGAAGGTGAGAGATGTATTCGCCGTTGACATTGATGCCTAGTCCTTTCCATTCCAGGAGCTTGAAGGGGCTTGGGGGGCTATGCAGCTATGCTGCGAGGATATGAAAGCTACGCAAACTATGTGCCCGTTCCCACTAATGCTAAGCTATGTAGCCGATCGAGGAAGATCCAGAGCTCGTATCCACAGCTCAGCTGAACCCGTCTCCAACAGTGCTATTCTATGTGGACCAATGAATACATCCATAGCAATGTAGCATAGGAAATTTCTGTGATGGAATTTCGTATGCCTTAGGTCCAGATCATTCACTTGCCGACCTATATTGATTTGCTCTAAATTATTCTGTTTTTGATTTTTTTCCACACCATGTCGCAAAATAAGTAGGTACCACAAGTAATTTGAATAGGAAATGAAGCCAAATTCTGAAAATTTGGTTTGTGTTATTTATCGATTGGATGGCTTAAAATTGTTTTAAAAGGTTATATTATTATTATGTATGAATATTGGAGAACTTGGCAACAAATAATACTAACCTGTATCTGCCAGCACTTTTCACCAAGTGATATGTATCAATCCCATCAGCTGTTACTGTGATGTCATCTGTGAAAAGTAACTGGAGTTATAGTAGGTATAAGACGTCCGTTTTGAACGCCACACATGTTTTTGTTACGAACAAAATTTGATTCTTTTGCGGATGTGGGTAGGTTAATTTGTGTATTACCTTATTGTCGTCTATAGCCGTCGGCTATTAGCCGACACTGGCGTTCAATAGGTTAACACACTATAAAATGTTAATAAATGTTCAACTAGTGCAGGCAGTCACAATAAAGTACTTGGATATCACAACAATCGCATGCTCTAATAATTCAGTCCAGTTTCTAATTAGGGAGCATTTTAATAAGCTACAAAATGAATAGGTATACAGTCAAAACCATTTATAGCGACACCAATTACAACGACATAATTGGTTGTAACGACCAAAAAAAAAACCAACACGATCTTATATACCAAAGTAACACTGGTTACAACGACCAACCGTGTTTAACGACCAAATATTGCTAACCCTTGAATGTCGTAATTAACGGTTTTGACTGTATTTACTTTATTTTATCTGTTGTGGAACAAGGGTTTTTTTTTATAATTGAATACATCACTATACATTTTCCATACCCGCTCGTTATAACTAATCGATTAAAAACTCTTTAGAGAAACATGTACGTTCATCATGAACACTGACCACTGATATAAATTGATATAATTAATTAAATCGATTAGTTTTAACGAGCGGGAATGGAAAATGTATAGTGAAGTACTTATTCAATTTAAAAAAAACACCTTGTTCTACCAAAGATAAAATTAAGTAAATATATTCATTTTGTAGCTCATTAAAGAGGCTTGCTTTGGTGCAATACTTGGAGGTGTCGCTGACGTGGATGTACGATGGGCTGCAAAAGTGCATGGACATCTCGGGGCGATAATCGCGTGAAAAGTGTTTGATCGTTTGATGTTATTAACATACACGCGCGAGCGCGCGTTCACGCGATTATCGCCCCAAGATGTCCATGCACTTTTGCAGCCCACCGTACATTAAAAAAAGAATTGTATTTTGTTGTATGGAAATATATCTTAAAATAGATGTCATATAATTGTCTTTACTATATGCACAATATACGTGACGAACGTCAAAATTGGCTGGCTAGAAAAAAAATTGATAAAAGATCATAGGCATTTAGTTTTTTTTTTACAAAAAACTATAAAGTTTGGAGGGCTGAAATTTTGAATACTTGTTACTAACAGAAAGCCACATCAATAAAAAAATTATAAGTCAAAACTCGCTGGGGGCAGATTCACTTAGCTTATCCTGACATTGCCTTTAGTAGGTACCAATTTATATACACCTATCATCATCATCATTTCAGCCGAAAGACGTCCACTACTGAACATAGGCCTCCCCCAAGGCTCGCAAACCGATCGCTCCTGCGCCATCCGCATTCAACGCGTTCCAGCAACCTTAACCAGATCGTCGCTCCATCTTGTTGGAGCCCTACCTACACTGCGTATTACGGTCCGCGAATATAAATCATACATACATAAAATCACGCCTGTATTCCTAAAGGGGGTAGGCAGAGCACACGAAACTTTACATTTAAGTTTCGAGAACACTTTTAGAATTTTTTTAGAGGTCATTTCTGCATCAGAAAAATTTGTTCAAAGTCTACAGATGTCATTGGGGTAAATATTGCTGCACTTAGCGGGGCACTACCGTACCGTGCCCCGATATTCTCCGTTATACAAATCAGGGTTAGATTTTTGAAATTGAGGGTGTGTTATAGAAATATATTCGGATTGAGTATATTGATATCATGAAAGTGAAAATACATCCAGAAAACTATATTTTTAAATGTGTTAGGTAGGTACCTTCAGACGGAAATTGCTCGACCGCGATAACGACCATAAAAATTTACTTATTCAACCGTAGTTAAGAACTTTGCAATGTGACATGAAATCAATTTTATTATGTGTGTTGAATTGTATCAATAATCTGTAATTGATTATATGTATTATGTTGGTATGTACCAACTGTGAGCAGTTTCCCTAGAAAATAATAATTTTCGTAATGTTTATTTATGTTGTTACATGTTTTAATTTTTTTTTTTTTTTTTTTTATTTTATTCAAGAAACAAACAGTCGTTTACAAAAAAATTCTTAATATCTAATGCTTATAAATAGACCTGGAGTTTCCTTAAAGTACATACGGTATGTGTACTAATAAAATTACATTGTAAAAGAATAATTTTGAACATAAATAGTTATAATAAGTTAAATAGTTTTAAGTGGATGTATAGTCAACCAAGTATGTGCTTCACCACTTTTTGTGACAGTTCCTATATCAGAAGAAAACTAAGGCTGATTGTCACATTGTTTCTTCTCTCTGTACATAAATTACTGTTTGCCTAATGCCTATCTTTTAAGTTTTTCCTTTCATACCAGGTTAGCTTGAAAGATCCCTTTTAGGGATAAGTTCGCCTTTGTACTCGTTTTGTTCTGTTGTTTTGTATTATTTTTGTGTTTTATGTACAATAACGTATTTACATACATACATACATTGACTTGCGAGTGAAAAGAGCCTTTTAATGTTTTAAGCTATGCAACTGACATTCAACCATAGGGTAAAGGAATTCCTTGGTTGACTATAAAGTACCAGGGTGGAACCTTTTCACAACCGATTTGACAATGATTTCTTTAACAGATGCATGGAATGTCAACATTACATTTGCAATAACAAGGGCTCACCCTGGTATGTGATTCAGTTTCTTCAACTGTAACTACCTACACAAAAAAATATTCAACGGAAACAAAAATGAACCAAAATTCAGTTGTAACTTTGACGATTGTTTTTATCAAATTCTATCAATTACTACTATAGTTATTTGGGACATAAATATTTTATAGGTTGGATTATAATGATGTCTCGTTATTTAGGTATTGGATCAGTATACTATGTGGTACAAGTAAGCAAATAATAAAGACTTTTCTCTGCAGCTGACCATACTTATTTATATGTATAATTACTCATGACAGATGCTAATATGTGTAGGTATGTTTATCTTATTTACCGGTAACATTTGACGGTATAATTAACTAACGTTTATTTAACTTAATTGTGTGTATACCCTCAACACACAATAATGTATCAATTATATTTTATATTTATTTGTTAAGTACATTTAAATAGGTACTTAAGTAGCTTGTAAATCTGCATGTACCAATCGCAAAAATATTATGTTTCAGTAATCCTTATTTCTCAATATAAGTGAATTGTATTCTGTTTTGGGAAATAAATTTAGTAGTGGTAGAGCCATGTTGTAGCTAGCCGCTGCATCACGAATGGGCCGGCTCGTCCGGGGCAGTACCACCCTCTCACAGAAAACCGGCGTGAAGCAGCAGTAATCCTGCTTGCGTTTCGTACGGTCAGTGAGAGTGCCGGGGGCCCAATACCTCACCCCTTCCCTCTCCCCCTCCATCTCCCCCTTCCCCTATTCCCTCTCCTTAAGGGCCGACAACGCACTGGCATCGCGTAAAGCGCTGCAGGTGTCTATGGACAGTGGTGATCATTTAACATCAGGTGACCCACTAGTTTGTTTGTCTGGCCTTTCAAACATAAAAAAAAAAAATCACTATTTTGAAAAAAAGCTTGTAACTCAAAATGGATAATCTGGCTAATTGAACTTTACTGAATTTGCAATAAAGTTCAGATTGATTTACATATTGATTTGAGATAAGAGATTTTTTCAAAGTAGTGACGATATAATACCTAAATTTGAGTACAATGTGTGTCATCCATTCACATGTAGTACTCATTTGATAAGATCAATGCGGACCCACTTGATAGTAGACAAAATCATGATTCATTGTGTTGTGTTTTCCTGAGGTGCAAACATGACAGCAAATAACCTCACACAACTGATCTGGTAAATGATGCCATCACTTTGATGGCTCATAAGTCATATCATAACCTTTTTGAGATGAGATTTATATCTTGCCAATTGGCCATGCTTCATATTTTTGGTGTATGGTTTTAATAATTTATTTGATAAATATAGACTATTTTAAGAAACTAATTTCAGTAGTTTTGTTTTTAATGATTCCTATCTACATTAAAAAAATATATTAATTTATTGCTGACGTGACGTCATCAAATGCATAATGGATAATGTAGTCTTCATCTGCACAAAAAAAAATTACAGTAAAGTCTCTGGTAAAGTCAACGTCAAGGTGTTAACGTCACCGCGGACGGCTAACCTCAAAAAAATTTGAAATCACTAACTGAACTTGTTTGAAATGGAAGGCTACGAGTGTTTCGTCCCTTTATGTTCGAATAACAGCAGGGATAAGAAAACCCGGATTTGTTATTCGTACCAATCCCAGAACGACGGCGAGAGGAATGGTGTCGAGAAGTGAAGCAAAAATACATCAAGAACTATTTGCACTTTTGTTGTGAAGATCATTTAAATGTATCTGCCTATTTAAAACAAACACATTACTTTTACACAATAAAAATAAATAAATAAATATCACGGGACAATTCACACCAATTGACCTAGTCCCAAAGTAAGCTTAGCAAAGCTTGTGTTATGGGTACTAGGGAACGGATAAACATACTTATATAGATAGATACATACTTAAATACATATTAAACACCCAAGACCCGAGAACAAACATTCGTATTTTTTATACAAATATCTGCCCCGACACGGGAATCGAACCCGGGACCTCAAGCTTCATAGTCAGGGTCTCTAACCACTGATTTAACAATAAAGTTAAGCGATGTTGTGGTTGCTAGAATTCGTCATGAACTCCAGAGGCCGTATTGTCTAACGCTTCTGTCGCTTGCCTTCGCTTTCACCGTCTCTTTCTGTCATCCTTTTATACCGTTGGAGAGAAAGAGATAGTGATTGCGAAGGCAAGCGTCAGAAACGTTAGACAATAAGCCTGCAGTATCATGCCATTGTCCACTTGTGGCAAATTGCGAAAATCGGCTTTTTCGAAATTAGCCGTCCTTTTAGCCATTTTCAGTGCCGTTAGAGGATAAAATGCTGCTTAAACTTATATATGGTTTTAGTCTTTGTGCTTTAATAACAAATAAGTAAGCAGACAAACCACAAAACGAAACGACACGTCAATGTCAAGTTTGAGTTTATGTTTGATATAGACTGGACACTTTTTTTTTTAAATAAGGCAAAGGGATCATTATCCATTATTCATTTGATGACTCACAGAAAGGTCATTTGAAGTTCAATACATTTCAACGAATATCTTAATAATGTACGACTTTTTTTTAAATCTGATATACAGAAACTGTACCGAAAGCTTGTTTCTCGAAATGGTTTTGAGATTTCCATACATATTTAAAAAGTTAGCATGGCTAATTACCAAGCCTCCATTGAGAATAACATTTATATAAATTTCATAATGAATTTACCATTATGGGTCATACACAGCGCGTAGGAAACAAAAGTTGTCTCTCCTGTGGACATAAAATTAGCGACTCAAAGTCGGCAAACTTAAGATTTACTTAAATGGGCCGAATGTTGGCCAGGCGTCCCGCACACCAATGTAGACTTGACTAAAAAATATTGGCTACAGACCCTTAATTTTTGCCTTGACTACAGGAGAAACATAAACCAAAAAAATATGTATGACCCATACTTATGGTGTGGTGGGTTTATTCTACAAAATAAAACAACTTAACCAAACAAGAGCATCGGATACCACTTTTGATCTCTGGATCATCTGTTAAGAACTTTGGACAGTCCAATAGCATAGTGACACAGATTTATCTAATATATAAAAATCTTGTGTCACGGTGTTTGTTATCAAAGTACTCCGAAACGGCTTGACCGATTTTTATGAAACTTTTTTCTCTATATTCGGTAGGTCTGAGAATAGGTTGTAGGCTATTTTTTATACTCCCATTTTTCGCGGACGGAGTCGCGGGCTACAGCTAGTTTAATATATAAAAATCCCGTGTCACAGTGTTTGTTATCGAACTCCTCCGATTCGGCTTGACCAATTTTTATGAAACTTTTTCTCTATATTCGGTAGGTCTGAGAATAGGTTGTAGGCTACTTTTCTTCGCGGACGGAGTCGCGGGCAACAGCTAGTTTAGGATAAAGAAAAGTTAAGCAACTGCTTAGCTATTGATATTCGCAATATCAAAAATAGAACCAAAAGATTTGGAAGATGAAACAATCTAAACTATGATCAAGTAATTCTGGTATGTGGGTATAATTCAGATGAATCATCATTTAGGCCAATAATGATATTGATGTTATTTCAGGGAAGGAAAACATAGTGAGCAAAATGCATGCATCATACTTCATTCACTCTCATCTGAAATATAGGGCTTGAACTTTTAAGTTAATAATTATCTAATCAACTCCATACTTAATTTTAGTAAACATAAGCTTCCTGTACTGTAGTTCTTATCAGGCCTATTTTACATGAAGCTTACCATATTTTTTTAAATTATTTAACACTATTATTAATTAATAAATCAAGGTTTTAAAGTAAATTGATAAGATTGAATACAAGTTTTATCATTACACCTGAAACTAATAGTAGATTGTTTAACAAGGGACTAAAACAAGCCATAATGACACAAGATATTTAGCCACCCGAGCAGAGCGAGGGTGGCTATAATTCGCGTGTCATTATGGCAGTTTAGTCTCGCGTTAAACACTCTACTTTTCACTTTGAATGCGAGGAAAAAAACGATATTTTAGGTATACTAATCTACAATATTACTTTTATACAACGTACGCTCAATACGAGCAATGGACGTCTGTTTAGAATTCAAATAGCAATTTAAATTTGTTCCGCGGTTTTTTTTTTGTTGAGTGACGCTTTAAATGTTTGCATATTTAGCCAACAGATTCAAACTTGAAAATTATTTCATAGCTAATTGGACTAAGTATGCATAATAAAATGAATTCATCTTTAATATAATTAAATAGATTAATATTCGTAATTATTCATGGTGTTTCACGAAATTATTATTTTATAAAATATTTTTTATACAGTTGTCATTTTGAGGTTATTTCCACGCCCTAAAGGCTTCCACAGACTGAAGCGCACGGCGCTACGGAGCGCTACGGAGCGCTTCGGAGCGTCCGCAGCGCGCTGCGGTCTGTGGAAAGTTTTAACCCTTTCAACGCAAAGCCTCGACAAAACGTAAACCTGCTTTGAATCTTATGTTATTGTGTCAAGATCACTTTGACAATGTACTTTCTGACACCTATATGTGTCGTTGGCGTTGAAAAGGTTAAAATTGTCTATGCCCAGTCACTGAAAATGGCAATAATCCTGCATCCGCAAACACCGTGATTGGCAGTTTAGGGGTTTCCAAAGTAAATTAAAAAAAAATTACTTTAATCCCTAGAGATCAAAAAAGAGCTTTAGTCCCGATATGCAGAGACTAAAGTAACATTTTAAGAGCATGAGAAGTGAAAAATAATAAGTTCTTTCATTAGACCAAAGTTTATATTATAAATTTGAAAGGAACTTTGTCTGACTGTTACCTCTTAATGCTTAAACAGCTGTACCAAAATAGATGAAATTTGGTCAAGAGATAGTTTGAGCTCTGAGAAGGAAGGATGTAGTATTTATCCCAGAAAAAAGCATAGTTCCTGCAGGAAATAAAAAAAAAACGAATTCTTTGCAGATGGAGTTATAGGCAACAGCTAGTAAAATATACAGCTCCCTTTCATATTAGCTATGTTTCACATTTGAGGGGTCAAATCATCATCTCTTTGGTCAGCATGCTGTCTCTGGTTTATATACATCCCACTGCTGGGCAGAAGTTTCCTCTCGGAATGAGAGGGCTTGGGTTGTAGTTCCCAAATGGGCGCATTATGGCTTGGAAACTTCTACACACACTATTGAACTACTTTGCCTGTGCTGTAATATATAGAGGTTTCTTCACAATGTTTTCCTTCAATGAAAACCTTACAATAAATTTCAATTCTCATTTAACATTTGAATTCTTAAACCTTAGAGGCAGCTCAAGCTTATGGATTAAGGTAAGAATAAGTTGTCAGAGAAAAAAAAAATAATGACTTACCTCCATGTACACAAAAGTCACAATGATATTTGTCCAGGGTATCGAGGGTTGTGACATAAGGTGCACCTTCAACAACCTGGTCTACCCATTTGATGGCTTTTACCATCTTGTAGCGCTCTTCCTGTGTGAACACCGGAGGTCCTTTGTGCTTTGCAATCTCCTCATCTGTGTGGACTCCAACTATCAATACGTCCCCGAGGGCTTTAGCTTGTCTTAAAGAATTAGCATGCCCGAAATGCACCATATCATAGCTAAAAAACAATGAACCTTTTATGAAATATCACTCCTTCATTTTGTAATAAAAATGTAAAATAGGTAGCGATTTATTGCTCGCATTGCGCTGATAGCCAGCGGATGTTTAGTTTTGTAACTATAACTCAGTAACCTGAAATACGGCGTTTACTGAACCACTGCACTGACACTACCTACACCCGAAAAAAAATATTCTATTTCAAAACGCATTTAAGATAAGTTTGAAGTTGTAACTAAGTAAGTACGACGAGTTGTTGTTTTGTGATATGAATAGTGGATGAACAACGCAAAAAATGAATTTATTAATTTATAACTTACCACCCATCACACCATACACGAATCTCTTTTTTTTCTCCATTTACGCCGTTCATTTTTAAACACAAATAATAAATATGACTAATAAGCTACGAGAGCAAATTTAGTCTTAACAGGGCTATTGATTGAGTAATTTAATTAAAATAAAATCGAAATAATTTGCTCTCAACCACGAATTTCACACCTTCTTCTTTACAACTTCGCAATTCGACTGGCTTTTTTTTTCGCTCACGCTGTGCTGTTATGTCAAACGAACTGATGACGTCAAAGCATGACAAGCCGGCATAGACTAGACAGTGTTTTCAAACGTTATTATGTTGGCAAATATGACAGACCTACATAATTTGTATCAAATGTCATTAAGATACGAAAATAGCATTCACGTGTAAATATCTATTACCCTGCATTTATATTTTATAACACGTCTCTTTCATGAATTCCTTCCAAAAAGCAGGGTTTCTTAGACTATGCGCCCTGGGGCTCCAGGTGCAGAGAGCCAACACGTTGTAACGCCTGGGAGAGGCAAATCATATTTTTGTCCATAGGCTCCTTTATGTTCAGCCAACAAATACATTTAAGTACCACGCTTCTAATTTTTCTGATCATTCTGATCATCATTGACTGAGGTTATGTATTTTAGTTGTACGACGGACGCTGAAATCTTATTAAATCTAATCGTAATGGGTTTTCGTTTTACACAGTATTTTACATTTGTAGTAAATTTATATTACTTAAATTACCTATCTAAAATGATATTATCTAAGAATGAAGTACCTACCTATAGCAGGTATCTTTACTAACAACTGCCAGAGTTACCGCGTACCTACCTACCCATACGATACTATTTAGGTGGGTAAAGAACTATGTAATAAGAACGTCTCTTATTTAATATAAAGTTCCCTAGTAAATTAAATTACAAAAGCGTAAATTATCTAATCGTAACAAATTACACCGTCCTATTGGCTATTGGTTCAGTCAAATCACGCCACCACATACGACGAATGCGAGACGCCTCCAGGCGTCTTATGTGGACTTTGATGCCTGTATATTGGTAGGGGTTACTGAAGTTATCTTCCGATTCAGTGTTTTGTAGGTCAATAACTTACCACACTAGTCCCGCCAACGGGTCTTTCTGAGTTAGGAAAGAGGGCGGGACGATAGTAAAAGGACACAATTTTTAAAAGTTAATTTATTTTTACTTTTATCACAAAGTGCAAAAATTTTAAGAAAACCAGTAAATTATAACATTAACTAAGTACATATTATTCAGTCTTTGGCGTCAGCGACGCCACCACTCGTGATGGCAAAGGTAGCCTCACTTTCAGGCAAGTCGGGAGAATCATAAATTTTTGCAATTCTATTTTCACCTCTGCCCTTTCTGAGAGAGATCCTTGTCGTAGACGCATGCGCAAGAATATTCCCTCCAATTGGCTTCTTTGGATCCACTTGAAAGGAGAGCGTGGCTCCAGGGTCCGATGTCATTTGGTTTGTGATGAACACGGCCACGTTATATTCTTCAGAGATCTGAAAAATGTATTGCAGCGTAAAGCGTAAATACATATACTACCTACTAACCTACTTATGTTTGTATCCAGAGTCCAGAGTTGATGCATTGATTAATAGATTGGGTTTGTGCCACAGCGTAGACTGAAAGATTTATTTTATACATACCTACTTATCTACGGTTTTATAACAGGTAAGTATAAAATGATTTCATTACTGAATAAGCCATTAGGTATTTACGTTAAATGGTTAAAAAAAACCAGGGCCCAATTGCATAACAAAGTACAACTTATATTACAAGCGGAACTCCCTTTCTAGTTAATATAACTGAAGCGAGAGTTCCGCTTGTAATATTAGTTGTACTTACTTTGTTATGCAATTACTTTATTAATTGCTAAAATAGATATATTTAAGTAATAAAGAATTGTCGTATTTATTAATAACATAACATTAAAGTAATTAACTAATTATACAGAAATAAAAAAAAAAATTATATATACTACAATTAACCTAAAACTAAAAACCTTAAAAAATATAATATAGTAAATAACTAAAATACATTATTAAAAGGAGTCCCTTTAGGCAAGGTTCCGAAGATACTGGCAGCGTTCCCCCTTTGAACAGCTAGACTAATTCTTTGTCCGAGGTAGCTGCCAGCTCTTCGGTCTCCTGTGATGTCGACTAACCTTTTTGTAATTTCCTTAAAAAGCCTTATGGCGCTAGGACCCCACGGACCAAGGGTCTCGACACCGAATGGGACAAAATCATATTCGGAGCCTAGACCCCTATATTTGCATGCTTTAGCTTATGCAATTGGGCCCAGCAAGTAGACTTGTTGGTATAGGTTTACCTACTATACATAAATAAAGAAATATTTTCAGCATTTTCCTAAAGTTTAGGCTCCGTAATCGTGTGTAATCGTGGTTTTGGCGTTACGCCAACACAACGTCAAAATCCCGCTGTCATTACATGAGATGAGGTTGTGTGCGTGGCCTCAACTCTGGTGGCGTTACCTATATCTACCTAAGAGGGAACGGTCAATTTCGTTAAATAGGTAAGTAAGTATATATCCTTTATCTTTCATATTCAGAGATTTTTATTAGGTATGTTATATTTTTGTTATGTGCACCATATTTTAATTAAATTTTTGGTCCGATTAAGAGCAAAGATTAGAACAGGTTGGAAGCAAATCGGCGGAACAGACGGACAGACAGACACTTGAGTGAGTAAACCCTGAAAAGTGCATTTTATATCTTGCACTACTTACCCATCTGTTATCGAAAATGACTATGCAACATACAGATGGGCAGCACATTTTGTTATTATCTAAATAAGTAACGCAATTTTTATAGAGTCAAAGACCTCAATAGTCTGCCGAGCCGGATGAAGTTTTATCTTGCCTTATGATATGATCTTGAACTCAATAAAAACATGACGTTTATTTGGACATTTCGTACCAATAATAACTCATTTTCTAAATAAAAAAATCAAGTGGTCAGCACATGTTAGTTATACCTAGTGCATGTAGTGGACAGTTTTATCTTGATTGCAATCGCTCTCCGAGACCTTGGATACCGTGCGGCACCTAAATAAGTACGTTAGGTACCTAGCTATTATTCGACAATGAGCCTTTTCAGTACGACATACACGTAATTTACAAAAAAACCGTGAAAGGACCTGTGATTTGAATGTTTTCAGGAAATATTTAAATAAAATAGTTAGAGGCGCGAAGCGTAGGCAATTGAACCATTTGAAAAAAATCGCGATAAGTATATAATTAAATTCATCAAAAATGCTATTCTATTGAACATACGTGACCGCCAGCTTTAAAATCTTACCACAAAAACATTATTTTGACAATACATACAATGATACTTATGATGTGGTTTTATAGTCCACTAGGACAATCTAGGGCAATGCCAAGGATCTTACTGTGCCATTTTAATTGAGATAAAGGGATTAAAAATTCAGGAACGGCCCAACACGGTTTGCGAGCGGTAATTCAATCGTTTGCGAGAGGATAGGGAGGGATACGCTGAGCTTGGGATGAACCTTATTTTCCTGTTAATTCGCTTTGTAAGTAAAGAAATAAATGAATACAGGGTTATTTTTAATTCACTGACATCCTCTTAACCCTGAATTCCTATCACTCAAACAAATATTTTTTGTTTTACGACTTTTTAAAATGAAGCAGTTTTTTTCCCATACAAATACACAGAGTATCGTAAAAATAAGAGGAAATCTCAAATTTTCAAAACGTTATTACACCAAAAATATTAAGTTATGACAAAAGCCGTAAAACAAAAAACATTTGTTTAAGTGGTAGGAGTTAAGGGTTAAAAGGATGCTAGTGAATTACAAATAACCCTGTATAAATAAGGCTCATCCCAAGCTCAGCCCAAACCTCTCGCAAACCAGTGATTTTTGGCGTTCCTGAATAGCAGTTCATCCCTATCATCTCGCAAACGATTGAATTACCGCTCGCAAACCGTGTTGGGCCGTTCCTGAATTTAGCCCTATGTTCTACCCTTCGAAGTGGATCGACCATCACGGGACCAATTTTGAAATCATAGGTATCACTCAAAAATACCGTTTGAAAGAATAATAAATTTGTAGTTGGGTAATAGATAGCAATAAAAATATCGTTCATATTAAAATTTTGATCAGTTGAGAAAATAAAGTGTAGGGCTGTAACTTTTATCTATTCCAGTAGCACTTCTAATTCAATAAACTTTTTCTCGAGATTGGATATAAGTATAGGTAACGCCACCAGAGTTGAGGCCACGCACACAACCACATCTCTTGTAATGACAGCGGGATTTGGACGTTGTGTTGTCGTTAAACGTCAACACAACGTCAAAATCCCGCTGTCATTACATGAGATGTGGTTGTGTGCGTGGCCTCAACTCTGGTGGCGTTACCTCTAGGTATTAGGCACGTAGGTACTTACCACAGATTAAATTTTTAAAAATCGGTCTCCGTCAACTATCGACTGTACCTACCTTGGGACTGTACCTCTGTAACCTACTTAAATAAGTACACCCATACTAATGTAAATGCATACATATTCTTGTGAAAATGCGTGAACTCGATCGATATAATCTCAGTCCATTGTTTGGAGAATGTACACGATAATCAGCAATCTTAGGGTGAGGCCACACGAGCGTAATTTTGTGAGTTGTGAGCGGCAGAATTTCGGTTGAGCCATGGATATACATTGTGTCACGTGAGTGTCACGTGATGGCGCGCATATTGTATGGCGCGGACCGAAATTCTGCCATTCACGACTCACATGTAATTACGCTCGTGTGGCCTCACCCTTAAGTTAAGATAAAAATAATGATTCATCCCTTATCTATCATCATAATCATCATTATGTTGTAGACATTTCTTCACACGTGCTAGGTAATGCTTACTTATCGTCTTAGAGTCGTGAGTTGAGTCCTTATCAGCGATACGTACGGTGAAAAATCTATTGATATTAATTAATTTCTTTACTGTCGTCACGGCAGTTATTAAGTACTAGCTACTGCCCGCGACTCCGTCTGCAAAGAATTCGTTTATCGCTATCCCGCGGGAACTATGCAATTTTCCGGGACAAAAAGTATCCTATATGTTAATCCAGGTTATAAACTAAATGTGTGCCAAATTTCATCACAATGCGTCAAACCGTTTTAGCCTGAAGAAGTAACAAACATACACACTCACAAACTTTCGCCTTTTAATATTAAGTGTGATTAGTGTGATGTGATAACTAACTTGATCGTACCGGTAAACTTAGGCATACGATATTTTATATTAGTTATGGTGTTTTGAACTAGTTTCACACTTTATTATGAATATTATGATTAATAACGTTGATCAATGTTAATTCATACCTACATCGATTAACGGGGCGTTTGTACTACAATTTGTTAAGATTGTATGCTTAATAAAACTACTAAATGTTGGCGCATCGCGCTGAGAATATTTAGGCGCTGAGAATATTTAGGATAGAGCAAGACATACACATTCATTCATTACTTTTATTTTTAATTTCGAAATCCAGAATTCATACTCTCGTCAGGTCAGTGTATTTTTTTTTAATAAATCATAACCGAAAAATATCATAAGGCCAAGAGCGAGTCTTACTTAGGTAACCTCCTCATGTGCTTAAGAACTGCGGTATCCTGCTGGATCTGGCCTTATACTAGAGGTAACGCCACCAGAGTTGAGGCCACGCACACAACCACATCTCATGTAATGACAGCGGGATTTTGACGTTGTGTTGACGTTTAACGACAACACAACGTCAAAATCCCGCTGTCATTACATGAGATGTGGTTGTGTGCATGGCCTCAACTCTGGTGGCGTTACCTATACATACTAACGAAATTTGATTTAAGAACTTCATATCGTGCTGTTCCGTTCACGCTAATAGTATTAAGCAGAAGAGCGAAGGATACGGGACGATACGAAGTTCGAAAACAACCACATCACAGTCACATTTCTAAACAACGAAAAATTGACGTTCCAAATCAAAACATCGCCGGCTATAATGAACTATATCTGATACTGACACGTAGGATAAAGTACTCAAAAATATCTGATATTATACTGTTTTAAATTTTCGTGATTTTCAGTTAACTCGTGACCACGGTTGCTGCAATGTGGCCGAAACGTCGAGGTAAATAAATAAATATTTATTGCGTGACAGTCCCGTTTAGTTTAGTAATATCTGATACTTTAATTGCTTTCTGCTATCAGTCCTATCACATATTATTTTCGTCTGTGATTGTACGACTCCTCGGTTATCCAAAAAAGCTGGGAGAACGAGGCGGTGGCTTACTAATCAATGCTTACCTTTTGCAGCCTCGAAAGCACTTGAGCCAGTTTCTGCTGTCGATCTGCAAGTTCGCCACGACCGGAGAAATCCACCCGGAACAGCGCCATCACAGAGTCTATTATCAGTAGCTTGAATACTCCTGCCTCCTCGTGAAACTTGGCTGCTACATAGTCTAGAAGTTCTGCCTAATGGAATAATACAGTAGCACGCTAAAGTAAAGCAATCAATTCCACGTTATTATACCACGCGGCGGACACGACGTACAAATACGCGTTCTTGAATCTACATAAGCACGACGACGTCTGTACACGCGTACGCCTACATACATCGCGCGCGCACTCTTCTGGTTTCTGGCGGTTTCCGGCTATCTGCGCCTTGAGGGGTGGGGTAATTCGAATCGGTGCGGGGCGGACCGTTTCCATTCTGTACGTCAGTACTATTATATATTCTGTGATTATACTTAGGTGGAAAACTTAAGAAGATGACCTGGGGCTAAGTTCAGGAACGGCCCAACACGGTTTGCGAGCGGTAATTCAATCGTTTGGGAGAGGATAGGAATGGGCTGAGCTTGGGATGAGCTTTATTTTCCTGTTAATTTGCTTTGTAAATAAATAAATAAATAATTAAATAAATAAGGCTCATCCCAATCTCAGCCCAAACCTCTCGCAAACCTGAATAGGAGTTCTTCCCTATCCTCTTGCAAACGATTGAATTACCGCTCGCAAACCATGTTGGGGCGTTCCTGAATTTAGCCTCTGTTGTATGTAGTAGTAACGTGTCCCGTATAAACAAATTGACGTTCCTAATTAGAAAAATGACTTAAGCTCCATATCAATTTTTTGCACTACTACATACATACAACAGGTCATCTTCTTAAGTTTTTCACCTAAACTTTTTTTACTTGTTACTTTCTTGGGCTTCGTAAATAAAAATAAATAAAATAAATAAATATTAGGGGACAATCTTACACAAATCGATCTAGTCCCAAACTAAGCAAAGCTTGTACTATGGGTACTAGACGACGATAAACATACTTATATAGATAAATAAATACTTAAATACATAGAAAACATCCATAACTCAGGAACAAATATTCGTGCTCATCACACAAATAAATGCCCTTACCGGGATTTGAACCCAGGACCTCTTGCTTCGTAGGCAGGGTCACTACCAACTAGGCTAAGCGGTCGATCGAAACAATATGTATTATTGGTAGGGTAATATAATGATGAATGCGTGGTTAAACGCGATAGGTCGATTTAAAGTTTTGTAGAAATTTTGAATATAGATGTTTGATATAGTTGTGTAGTCTTTTTTTTAGCCGAAGAAACCTCATTCAGAGGGGAGGTCTGTGCCCAGAAGTGGGACCTAAATACATACATATAAATATAATTGCTTTAGGCCCACTGCTCACTCTATAACCCAACGTGAGGGCTTTATGACTAAGGGTGAGGCCACACGAGCGTAATTTTGTGAGTTGTGAGCGGCAGAATTTCGGTTGCGCCATACATTGTGTCAGGTGAGTGTCACGTGATGGCCCGCATATTGTATGGCGCGAACCGAAATTCTGCCGCTCACGACTCACAAAATTACGCTCGTGTGGCCTCACCCCAAGGCTTCAAAGAGTCAGCCCTAAAGGACACTCCTCGTCTCGTATATCTTTGTTTTACCTGATGTTCCGACGTATACGCTCTGGCGTAGAGAACGTTGTCCAGAACAGCGCTCTGATCCAAATTGAACCGGTCTGCAATTGGCCGCAGTCTGTCGGGCCGGCTGAAAAGCTTATTAAGGAAACGCTTGAAAAGAAAATCAGTCTCAAGAACACTCCACTTAATTTTTTTTTAAACAATGTTGAAAGCAAGCAAGTCCTCAGACTCGGTGGTGCGATGATCTTCGCAAGGCGGCTGGCAAGAGCTGGATGAGAGTGGCCGAGGATCGTGCTCAGTGGCGTGCCATTGGAGAGGCCTATGTCCAGCAGTGGACGAACATAGGCTGATGATGATGATTGAAAGCAAATGGGCCAGTGAGAAGTGATGAGATGAAAGCGAGTCAGGTGACACGTGAGACGATAAATGGTAGTAGTGAACTGGTGTATATTACACCACGGTCGGACTA
Source organism: Archips xylosteana (assembly GCA_947563465.1). NCBI lineage: Eukaryota > Metazoa > Arthropoda > Insecta > Lepidoptera > Tortricidae > Archips > Archips xylosteana. Next base: position 14,100,683 of record OX387353.1, on the reverse strand, counting down.
CTTACCTAGTTTAAAACTGTGGGATATAATAGGGTAGTGTCCTGGGTAAAAAAAACACTATTACAATTAGTCCGACATTTATATTATCAAAAAATATTGAAAACTTTTTTTTTTTTTTTGTCAATTGAACAAAAAACGACAAAGATAAAGCGCGACAAAGTTCGGGAGTGGGGGCTCGTGACGTCACGGTCCGCTAAAAAGTGTAGCGAATCGTGACGTCACGCGGAACTTCAACATACAATATTTCCGTAATTTTTTGTTCAATTGACAAAAGAAAAAATACGTGTCCAATATTTTTTGATAATTTAAATGACGAACTAATTAGATTTTTTTAGGAAACTAGCCTATTGTATGTGGCTGTACGTAGCTATCACGATATACAGCGGCGGACTAAGCCCGTAAGAGGCCCGGGGCGGCAAGGCTGAATGAGGCCCACGGCTTAAAAAAGGTATGTAAGTTCTAAGCGTATTAGAAGCGTTTGGAGGCCCCTAGGACCTGAGGCCGCCCCTTCTGCCCCCCCCCCCCCCCCGTTAGTCCGCCACTGCACAGATATTCATATTAGATATTACGTCCAGTCGCCATCTTAAACATCGGAGTTGGGGTGCGGCTAAAGTACCTATGACCTGCAAAATATCGACCCGGAATGAATGACAACAATATTATGTACGACCTGACAACTCAAACCCTCGTTTAATTGCCATAAAGGCGAAAAGATACGGTTAACTCACGTCTATGATCGAGTTTAGCTTGACATGTTACGGGCTGATCCGTAGCCCTTTATTCGCCCTTCGTCTCGGCAGCTGCCAAACGCGCACACAAAAATCAAAGGTGCCATAAAGGTCTTCGAACCCCGGTTGCACCAGTTCTGGTAAAGCTGTGGGAGGGGTGGCACATAGGAGCGTGCACATGGTGTGCTTTCTTTTCTTACAGTTTCATTAACTACTTACTTAGTACCTAGTGCGTGACACGCACACGCATCTGGTCTGTACCGGGCTTAAGGGTTTAAATTCTCAGGTCGGTTGTCGTTCTTTCGGGGTTGACAAATTTGGGTTCGTACTCTAATTGCACCCATTAGGTGCTCATAAATATCCAGAATCGTATGGTCAAGCGCATAAATGCGTGTTCAAATATTTTTGAACACTTTATACAATATTATAGCTCCGGTGTGATTATCCTCGTTACGTGTAAGTTTTTATTACTGAAGGTTGTTAATCAAAAAATATGAATAGAAATCATTTAAATATATGTTTTCGTGAGCAATTGAAGCCAAGGCCACGACCTTTCGTCCACTACGCGACTGTTAATTTACTTCCTAATCCGGAATAAAGTTCTATGTTATTTTATATTACTATGCTCGACATATTGGTGTAAGAGGAGTCAGGCCTGGATTTAGAGACTGGAGGCCTCGGGGCATAAAAGAAGGAGGCCCCATGGTCACTTAATATTTGTGGCACGATGCCCGAGAAATGTAGCGAAAGACGAATTATGAGTGGACTGTATTTCTACGATGGTGATTCATTACGTGTGTTTCACGATCCTGGATTGAAATTAGAGTCAGTTAATAGGGAATATTCGATTGCGATCGCGCTCACCTGATCTCCTGAAGCGGCGATGGTCCGAGCAGCCCCGTAGGGTTAAATCCAGAGCTGGGCCCAGTGTAGATCTTTCCCTTACTGCTAAACTCCACAAGCACACTCCACATATAGCACGAACGCGATCTTAATCGTTCTTTAACTTGGATGGTATTAAATAGTACTTTAGACACTTGAAAGTAATTCGTGAACACCTTGGTTGAGGGTTCCGTAAACGAGAATAACGAGCGACTGTCTTCGAGAGAGTTCTTAGACCGACAACTTACTACTACGAAGTCGATGGTTCGAATGAAATATCGTTAACTGTCAAAATCAAAAACTATCTCAATGTCATAATGACATTCAATTTGACAGCTAGATTTAAAATACGATTGACACGATTGAACATTCCGCCCACCTAAATGCGACGGTATACCGGGACGTAACGCGGCATTTACTACAAAAAAACGATAACTAAAAACCTTGGGAGGTTGTTACTAGAAACTATGTTTAACTTAATGCTACCAAAGATTACGAACTAATTACGATAAGTTACAACTACCTTGCATTGGTAAGGCAGTGTAAGCGAGGAAAATATTAACTAATTAGAATATGTCTGAGGCCAAAGGCAAAGGACAGATCTTTGCGAGAGACCGTTTGTATTGACCAGTTGCATTATGGAACCAAGGTAATTACTAGCACCAACGAAGTTACGACCTTGGTCAGAAACAAGATGGCTACAACGGCCACGACGAGCGATAAACCTCCGCAGTGCAGCTAAGAAAGCTTCCGACGACAACTCGGAAGCCAGCTCGACATGGATCGCCTTCGTGCTGGTGCAGACGAAAACGCAAATGTAGCCTTTAAAGCTTTTTGCACCGCGACCGCGCCCAAGGGCAATAAGATGGGGTCCACCGTAATCGACGACAGAACTCGAAAAAGGTTTAATTTGGTTTACCCTAAATGAAGGCAAGTTACCCATAAGGGGGGCGGAAGCGAGGTGTGGACGAACACGAAAACATTTAAGACAGCTCGAGATAACGGAATGGATAGCGCGTTTACGCGATAGGATCCAGAAGTGCCCAGACAAAAGATTTTTAAGAGTCTGCGCACCGGGGTGCATGAAGCGGGTGTGGCACTCAGTGATTAGAAGATAAGTGAGGCGATGCGAGCGAGGCAACAGCAATGGATGTTTGACTTCAAATCCAACCTTAGCATTGGCAAGGCGACCGCCCACCTTGAGAAGACCCTCTTCATCGATAAATGGGGACAGCTTTCTTAAACATCTTGGAAGCGAGTTAGGAGAACCTTTCTTCAAGTGCTCAATCTCCGACGAAAACACGCTCTCCTGCACTGACTTTAATAAAATTCTAAATGCCCTATGTAATTCAAAAGACTGTATAGGTCCGCTAAGACGCTTTCCAGGAGCAGATTGTCTCGAATTATCTATGAATCGAAAGCAATACGATAAAGTTCGCTTCAATGTTGAAAGCGACGAGAATTTGTTCAACAACGATTCGATAAGAGTAGGTTCGTTGGACACGACAAGGCTAAAGATCCGTTGCTCCTCTTGTAGGGCCGGATTCGAAAACGATAGAGTATTGATAGCTGGCCATTTTTCCTCGCAATCGGCAAGCCACGAGGGACCTCTCCACCACATGTCATGATTGACGAGATCAGTGGGTAAAAGACCACGCGAACCGCAGTCTGCGGGATTCGAGTGAGTTCCGACGTGCCTCCATCGATCAGGAGAAATAATGTCGTGAATGTGGCTAACCCGATTTGCCACGAATGTTTTCCATTTCGATGGACACGATTTTATCCATGACAAGACGACACTAGAGTCCGACCAGGCGTAAATTTCATCGACAGAGCAAAATGGTTTCAACGCTTCCGTGGTAGACTTCATAAGATCGGAAAGAAGAACGGCAGCTTGCAGTTCCAATCTTGGAATGGACTGCTTACGAAGAGGAGCTACTCTCGACTTCGCACAACAAAGGACGACTGAGCATGATCCATGACAATCTACGAAACGACAATAAATTACAGCGCAGTAGCCACGCTCAGAGGCATCTCCAAAGCCGTGCAGCTGTAGCGAAACGAAAGGGCCGACGATACGACGAGGGATGGACACAGATGCTAACGACGGCAATTCGGATTTTAGACGCCGCCATTCTGAAGCGATATCAGAAGGCGCGTCGTCGTCCCAAGCAACACCAGCGGTCCAAAGTAGTTGCATAATATATTTGGCGTAAAACGTAAGGGGACCGAGGAAACCCAGAGGGTCATAAATGCGGGCGATTTCGGACAGAATTGTACGCTTTGTGCAACGACATTCACCGAATTCAGCCACCTGAAAACGAAATGAATCAAACCGAGGCTGCCACAAGAGCCCCAGTATTTTTAATGAGACATCAGGCAGCTCTTCGAAATGCTTCAGCTCTTCAGAGTATAAATCTGACAGTGGCAGGCTATCGAGAAAGGTACGATTGTTTGAAGTCCATTTCCTTAAATGGAAACCTCCTGACGATAATATTTTTGTGAGCTCTGCCTGAAGCGAAAGAGCCTGTTCAACTGAATCCGCTCCAGTGACGACGTCATCGACAAAAATATCACGAGCAAGAACAGCGGCACCAGCAGGGTATTTATCAGCGGAGTCTTTAGCGAGTTGATTCACTGTTCGAAGAGCCTGAAATGGAGCCGAGGAAACGCCATACGTAACCGTTAACAGACGATAGTCACGCACGGGTCCAGCAGGGGAGGGCCTCCATAGGATACGCTGGTAGTCAGCGTCCTCTTCAGGTACTAATATTTGCCTGTACATTTGCTTCACATCGCCTGTGAATACTACGGCATGCCAACGAAAACGCATGAGTAAATCGAAAATATTAGCCTGAAGTTTAGGACCAGCGAGAAGAGTGTCATTCAACGAAGTACCTTTACTGTCTTTCGCGCTGGCGTCGAAGACAACGCGAAGAGGTGTGGTGACTGAAACACGCTGTATACCATGATGAGGTATATAATTGAACTGACCGACAACAGCAGTAGGAGGATCCACCTCCTCGAGATGACCACGGGACTGATAGTCCTCCATAAAATCGACATACGATTTCTTGAAGTCAAGATTAGAATTGAGCTTACGCTCCAACGATAGAAATCGCTTTAGTGCAATTTCGCGAGAGTTGTGAAAAAGAGGTTTATTTGTGGGGTCGACAAAAGGTAAAGGAACAACAAACCTACCTTCTTCATTACGAGAATGGTTATTGACAAAATAATCTTCGCAACGCTGGTCCTCCTTCGACAAGAAACAATTAACTGGAGGATTAATGTTTTCTAATTCCCAAAACCTTTTTATGGAATTATCTAACGACAATATTGGCGAATGATTCGACACGAAAAGGCAGTTATTATTGCTGCGATCGACAGTACTTTCTGTGAGTTGACTAGTGTCACACTCACCCATAACAATCCAACCGAAAATAGAATTTAATGCTCGTGGTTGCCCGAGCTTTCCTCTCTTTAGACCAGGCAACAGCGAAGACGCGAAAATGTCTGCATTTAACAGCATATCTATTGGTCCAGATTGAGCGAAGTCTGGATCAGCAAGCCGAAGATTCAATATGTGAGACCACCTTGACGAGTCGACAGGTTGGTTAGGCTGGTCAGCACATATTGACGACAGTACGAGAGCTTCCAATTTAATATTGGACGACAAATATTTATCACCCGCCGGCTTTATTTCACACGATAGCGAACCGAGCGGTTGAGCGACAGAATTTCCAATTCCATTTACGGAGTGTGGACCACGACGAATGTTGAGTCCTAGCTTCTTAGCGCAGGATTCAGTAATAAAATTGCAGGCGCTAGCACAATCGAGAAGCGCACGCACTGACTTAAAGTCACCATACGCATCCCTAATCTCAATCCTAGCAGTTGAAAACAAAACTGTACTTTCACTACCCAGTGAAGTCAAAACCGTATTACCACCAGAGCTAACCGAACTATGTGGCACACTGCCTTCCACTGGAGGGGGCGTAAGAGGAACTGTCTGCACCGGTCTAGTAAAATGTAAGGATGTGTGATGTGAACACTGGCACACACTACAACGAGAGGCACGACAAGTTTTTACTCGATGTGTGTTCGAAAAGCACAAGATACACAAACCCTTTTCTTTTACAAAATCAAAACGAGATTTAGGATCAATATTTAAAAAATCCTTACAAGTGGTAAGACTGTGCTGGCCATTACAAAAGTTACAAGTTTGACGAGAAACGACAAACGATGCTTTATTTTTGCTCACACCATTATGAATCTGTTTATTTATACCTACTTTTTTATTTACTACCACAGAGTTATTAGTAGTAGGCAACAACGAAATATTCGATAAGTTAAGCGCTTTGTATTGTTTTTCAACGAAAGCTTGAACATCACTAAACTGTGGGATGTCGTCACTATTATGCTCAAGTTGGAATGCTTCTCGAGTGCATTTATCAAGCTTAGACCACAACAAATGAAAAAGCATAAAGTTCTTGTCTGGTAAGCTATATTTATTTAATACCGATAAATTCTCTGAGAAAGTTCTATAAACACGTTCAAGGTCACTAGCAGATTTTGTTCTAATCGGTTCACAACACAATAACTTTTCATAATAATGTGTAGCAATTTGTCGCTTCTTATCAAAATATTTACATAAACAATCATATGCATCTCTGTAACTTTCTTCGGTAAGTGGGTAATTTTTTATTAATTCATAAGCGGTACCTTGCACACTCGACAAAAGATAGTGCAATTTTTCAACTCCCGAGATATTCCGCTTATGAATCAAAGAATAAAACAACTGTTTAAAACTCACCCAATTCTCCAAAGTTCCATCAAATGGTTTTATAGAAACTTTAGGCAATTTAGCAATCACTGCCTCACCAACACAAGGTTTGGAATCACTTATTTGCGGTACTAATCTTTGGCGCAATTTATATCTAATATCGGACACTTTAGTCTCAAACTCGTACGTTATTTTCATTTCATCACTCCGCGCGGACGGTTCCAACAACGACAAAACTTTCCGTTGCGCGTCATGAAATTGATCCGATATTTCCTTTAAATCCCTTTCTTCAAATCCCAACAAGTTAGTTTCCGCGATAAATTCAATACGCATAATTGCATAGTTACGCGCGATTTTGTTGTTGTCAACTTCAAATTCAGAATCGCGACCATACATTTCATCGTGATCTGACATTTCAAACGATACGATATAGATTAGATACCTAATTCGAACGACAATTTAAATAATACCGATTCGTGAAATACTAACACAACGAAATAACCGATAATTAAGTTTAGTCTATGGTAATAAGTTGTGTACCACCTTTACGAACGATAACGACAAGAAAAAGATGGCCGTACAACTTATAACAAACACGTAAAATCTCAACCAAGGTACCGTTCCAAACTACCCTCAACACAAAAATATAAAAATAAAATCAATAAAATCGTAGAAAAACACGTAAGAAATCGCGACAAAAGGAACTTTTCAATAAAATCCGGCTCGAAGGACCAAAAAAATGTGGCACGATGCCCGAGAAATGTAGCGAAAGACGAATTATGAGTGGACTGTATTTCTACGATGGTGATTCATTACGTGTGTTTCACGATCCTGGATTGAAATTAGAGTCAGTTAATAGGGAATATTCGATTGCGATCGCGCTCACCTGATCTCCTGAAGCGGCGATGGTCCGAGCAGCCCCGTAGGGTTAAATCCAGAGCTGGGCCCAGTGTAGATCTTTCCCTTACTGCTAAACTCCACAAGCACACTCCACATATAGCACGAACGCGATCTTAATCGTTCTTTAACTTGGATGGTATTAAATAGTACTTTAGACACTTGAAAGTAATTCGTGAACACCTTGGTTGAGGGTTCCGTAAACGAGAATAACGAGCGACTGTCTTCGAGAGAGTTCTTAGACCGACAACTTACTACTACGAAGTCGATGGTTCGAATGAAATATCGTTAACTGTCAAAATCAAAAACTATCTCAATGTCATAATGACATTCAATTTGACAGCTAGATTTAAAATACGATTGACACGATTGAACAATATTATTTTCCAAATAAAATGACCATTTTTAGAGTTCCGTACCTAAAGGGTATAAACGGGACCCTATTACATTACTGAGACTTCGCTGCCCATCCGTCTGTCCGTCTGTCCGTCTGTCACCAGGCTGTATCTTACGAACCGTGATAGCTAAACAGTTTTTTTGCTCGTTTTTGCTCGATATTGATAACGGCAACATGTAGACGCTTGAAATATTCACAGAATATTTAGTTAGGTATATATATTCACTTTAAAAATAAATAATTAAATCAAAATAAAACAAATATTTAAGGGGAGCTCCCATACAACAAACGTGTTTTTTTTTGCCGTTTTTATAGATACTTCGTGCGCGAGTCCGACTCGCACTTGGCCGGTTTTATTTTTTCAGTCGCGACAATATTGTGGGGGCCCCTTTATTGTGGAGGCTCCAGGGGGTTGTACCTTGTTTTGCCTAACACCTGTTTGCCTATTATCAGTTTGCCTAATTTTAGATAAACTAATATTACTTAACCTAATGTTTCATTTTACCTAATTTTCATTTAAGTGAAAGTCATTTTACATACAACTTACTTTATATAATTTTGTTTCATCTAATTTTAAATGATCTAATTTTTATTTTGTATGAACTTATTTCGTATAATGTTTGACTGACAATTATATTTTGCCTAACGTACATGTTGCATAATTTTCATTTTGTATAAACTTATTTCGTTTAATGTTTGACTGACATAACTATATTTTGCCTAACGTACATGTTGCATAATTTAATTTTGTATAAACTTATTTCGTATAATGTTTGACTGACATAATTGTATTTTACCTAACGTACATTTTGCATAATTTCATTTTGTATAAACTTATTTGGTATAATGCTAGCGGGAGCGTAGATGATCGGGATGTCAATAATAAGTATTACTGGTGTTGTGAACTAAGAAATAAGGAAAAATGTACATCCCGCGCTGTGCGCGGTCCCAAAGTCAAGCGTGCCTATACAAGTTATAGTTCAAAAATAAACTTATTTTGATGATAATGATTTTCCGGGTGGTCATAAAAAAAATAACTAACACCAAAGGCTAATGCGGGAGCTGCGCTACGCTACGCTCCCGCATTAGCCTTTGAACCTAACCATACCGAGTCGCTTCCGCCCAGATAGGTCTTGCTAGCTCGCTTCGCTCGCTCGCTGACTCCAATGATAGCGATTGAAGCCAGCGAGCGATCAAGACCTGTCGGAGCGGAAGCGACTCGGCATGGTTAGGTTCAAAGGCTAATGCGGGAGCGTAGCGCAGCGCATAGAAGTGAAGTGTCTCATTCTCATCAACAACGTTTTATATGATGATTAGTTAAAATAAGAATCGACAAAGTGAGTTTTCGATAAAATAATATTAGACAAAACAAGGCTTATGCAAATGATGTTAGTTAAATCGTTTTTCGGCTGTAAGATGATTAGTTAAAATCAGAATCGACAAAGTGAGTTTTCGATAAAATAATATTAGACAAAACAAGACATATGCAAATGATGTTAGTTAAAACGTTATTCGGCTATATGATGATTAGTTAAAATAAGAATCGACAAATTGAGTTTTCGATAAAATAATATCTCGACAAAACAAGAGTTATGCAAATGATCGTTTAGTAAAAATGAAAATTCGACAAAATAAAAATTATATATAATGAAATTATACAAACTGACTTTAGACAAACTATTCATTATAGTAAAAGTTGGTAGACAAAGTGAAATTAGGCAAAAAAAGTTTAGACAAGTCAAGGGAATACCGGCTCCAGGGCTGTGGCTCCGGATGCCCTCCCCTAAATTCGGCCCTGAGAGGAGTAGGTATTAACGTAAATCGATAGGTGTATTAAATGTGGTGTTCCCCGTAACTAGGTAGTAATCGAATTTGAAAGGTGAAGGTGAGTGTCCAATAATATAGTAAAATCGTAGATCCAAGGTTAAGATCTGTTTCAAAGGATACAAAGTATGTTCAGTATCCAGGAACATGACTTTCCCTCCTTGGTAGCCACTCGGAGTCGGTATTTGCGTGGTCACGCATAGAGTATGAGAGAGCTGGGTCTTGCCTGTCCGAAACTCACCAAAAACTTCTGTTATGGCCATAGACTCTATCCCACCTGCTAATAGTTTACTGCGAAACAATATTACACTTAAATGTTACAAAATAGCAACTTATTAATAGGTGTGTTGTGGAGGTAAATTGACTCGTAAAGTTTCTGGAATTTTTCAGTTGTTCTCTCAAGAAAAACATAACCCACACCACAGTCTGATTATAATTACAACAACAGGTAAGTACCACCTAAAATGTTCTGTTTCCTAAAAAAAATATAAGTAATTACTATTTTATCAGTCGATTCTTTTATTTATTCCATAAAATTCATAAAAGTTACTTACTCCAATTCAGCACTTCCTGTGCTGATTTTGAAAACTAGCTTTCGACGGTCGCTAACTTCTAATGCAGTCATGAAACCAAGAGTAACCACTTTTTGACATGCTTCTTTAATTTTATCTACTTTTGCATCTGAGAAACCTTTTATGTTACACAATTTTTTCTTTGTTGACATTTGAATACCTTTGATGGTGCATATGCCGGCGGTTTTTAGTTTTTTAATGTCTGCTACATTAATTCCATGTTTTTGTAATATATCCACGTCTTGAAAGAAAGTTTCTTCCTCGTTGTCGGAAACATTATCTTCAAGTGCTTGTTCAATCATTATTTTTATCAAATAAATTTACGATTACAAAATCTAACAACTTTCGCGCGCAATTTTTTTTTTTACTGTCACTGTGATGTTGATGTTTTTTTTTTTTTTTTTTTTTTTTCCTGTTTCGTCCGTTCGGACAGGCTAAGGTCTGGGACCATATCGCCTCGTCATCAGTTGTGATGTTGATGTTTAAAGCGTAGACAGAGAAACTTTCTTCGCTTTAAACTTAGACTAAGGATATGGCTTTAAACCATAAAGTCTATGGTTTAAAGCGTGGCGACTTACTTCATTGTGTCACATTTACTAAATACTAAACAAAATGTTAGCATTTCATATGTGCTATGTGCACCAAGTCTTATATTTTATTTATAAATATTTTTTTATTCCATTGTGGACAACGTTCAATCCCGTTTTTTAAGGCTGATTGCACAATATCCGTTGTTATTTTTTAAATTCTTTCCATGACATCAGCCCCAATTAATCTGTTCTATTTTTTATTTTCATATGCAGACAGTTTATTATGAAACTTTAGAATTCAATCAAATTCTAATTATTGGATGTTTTAAAAACCCGAAGCGCGGGGCGCCAACGGAGCGTGCCCAGCCGGTCAATAACACTGAATTATACACGCTGTGCCGCGCTGCCGGTGTGTTTCACCATATTTATATATTGATTTTTGTTTTTCAGGTCTTTGTTGTCTGTAATAAATATAATTTGAATTTGATGCACGCCCCGCGCTTCGGTTTGTGGTGGCCTTTAATTGAATCAGAAATTTTCGTGCAACTCCAACCGATATTAAAAAAAAGAAAGCTAGTCTCGCTCGCTAGTCTTTGGTTTGACTTCGTCGAGAGAGCTTGTTGCGGCGCATTTTAGAGGATTTATAATTATAAATTTATAATTACATCAAGAAATTTACCGTCTAATCCATCTAGTTAAGGTAAGGGGGTAAGTTGACCCTACGGAACTACTGAAAAGTGATTATTTATATTATGTTCATATATTTCCTCCAGTATCACAGCCATGTTGAAGTAGTGTTGATTTTACTAAGTTTTCATCAGTTTATCGTCTTAAAAAGTTAAAGTTGTTCACAAGTACATGTGAAAGACCTAAGTTGCGTTTGTGTTGTGAATATAAAAGTTAAAAGTCTAGTAATATGGAAAGTGTTATAAAGTGCCACCGAATCTGGCGTCGAGGCGTCATCTGCAAGGTAAGGCTGGATGTGTCTTCAATATACATCAGAACGTAGCATTAAAACTGCTGTGACATCAGCCAACAACGTTTTTATTACAAATCATTCGGATAGTGAAACATCTTTATTAATTTCATTCATTTTGTAGGTTGTTTTGTACACAAGTGCAGACAATGGATCTATTTATAAGACATGAAATCAATAAATTCAGTGTAATAACGAATTGCAGTCAATTAAGCCTAGTTTCGATTTCATATTATTCCGATTATTGTTATCATTAAAAACTGTTTTTGTTTACATATCACTTGCTTGTGTTTATTTATGGAAGTGTGTACTAACATTTCAATATTGAATATTTTGAACTGCTAATTAAAACAGTAACCATGAACTCATGGAATGCTTTTGGGTTGGGATTAATGAGATAAGTTATCAAACTTCAAAGTCAAAATCTGTTCTCAGGGATGGACTCCGAAGATTCCCGTGATGGAACTGGAGATGCTCATTCATCCTCAAGTAGTAGCAGTTCTAGCTCCAGGAGTCGAAGGAGCTCATCATCAAGTGCATCATCTAAAAAAGATGCCAAATCACCACCTCAGTCCCCACGGAGGTCACCACCATCCCCAAGATCTGAAGGTCCAAGGTCACCTTCACCGGAAAGTCGTTCGCAATCCCCTTCACTCCGATCACAATCACCTAATAAACCTCAATCTCCAGACAACTTGAGTGGTGTGCACTCTGACATAAACTCACCCGAGAACTCTATACCAGCTTCTCCGGTTGGTCCAAAATCACCGGATGCTCCCAAATCGCCTAGTGAACCTGGCTCTCAAGATAACCATGAACAGTATTCTATCCCACACACAGGAGGTGAGGGTCCAAAGACCCCTCAAAGCCCGAGTGGTTCTCTTAAGTCTGGTCCAGGCTCACCAGACACCCATTCTCGACCGGCTTCTCCTGATTCTGCATCACAACCTGCATCCCCTTCTAGAATCCCAGATCACAGCTCCCGTCCCTCAAGTCCATCCCCTGATAGGAATTCATCAAGATCCTCTCCAGCAATGTCCCCAAAAAAACGAGAATGGAGTCCTAAAGAGAAATGGCGGAGGCACACTAAAGCTGAGCAGAAAATGGTCCCCCGATCACGAGAACGCAGCAGGTCCGAGTCTAGTCAGTCGAGTAGGAGCTCTTCTTATAATAAGAGAACAAGCGCTAAAGATCCTGCCACTGAAGAGATTTCTGAAGGTAAATATGACAATGAAGGAAGTTTTGCATTAGTTAAATTGAACATATCATTGGCTACTGCCAATGATTATGTTCAATTGGTTGCCAAAAACAAAAAAGTTGAAGTTGAACATTGCAGTTTACATGCTATCTAATTACTTTCAGGTGAGATGGAATCTGACCAAGAGGATAGGAAATCTAGAAGTAAGTCTACAACAAGTGAAAAACCTGATGGAAAAGATCTCAATATAAGTCATGAGGACCTTTCAGACGTATCAGATTTAGATTCCATTGGACCAGAAGATAGTGCTAAAGAAGCCAAGGCACATAAGGTAATAAGGGGATAACTTTTACAGAACAAGATTTGTGAAAAGTAAATATTTTTGATACTCCCTTTTTGTTAATGTTTCTTGATAATTGCATTGTTATTGGAGTTTGACATGTAACAAATTTCTGTACAACCACTGGAAATGTGTAAAAATTTTGTTGCAAGATTTGATTATATTGATAGTTATCTTGTTACTTAGAAACATTTGAAGCTCATATAAGGCTGTTAAAAATATGTACTGTCAAAACTACTTAACATCTAACATAACTTTTAAATGTAACTTTCAGCCTAAATCAACACCAATGTCTCCAGAGAATATTGAAATTAATGTGAATGGTAAAAACAGTAAAAGTGCGCAGTCTTCACCAAAATCAGATAGTGCAAAGTTAGATACACCGAAACTGGACAAAGTGAGTGTTTTTTGTTAATTATTTGGTTTGCACAAATTAACAATACAAGCATACATGAATACACTAACATTGAATCATGTTTAAAGGTTCCACAAGAAAAGACAAGTAACACAGAAGATGGCGAGGAGCAATTAGATTTTGAAGCAGAAGAAGGAGAATGTGTAGAACCTAAGACCGTAGAACAGGCAAATGGTGATGGGGAAATAATAGAAAAAGGTATGTTCAGTATTATTTCAAAAGAAATAATTATACAATATGTTAGAGAAAGCTACAAGAAATTCACAAATGGAATGCAGAAGAAATAATTAAAATACGATTAAATGTCAGTTAGTAAAAACATGATAAGAAAATATAATTACAATTTCGAATTAAAATCAAATTAAAAATAGAAACAATAATATTTAGTCACCACAAAACACACTAATGTGTATTCAGGGGTATGATTAAATGCATGTATTTGTTGTTGAGCCTCTAGAATCCAGAGTTTGGATAAAGCTCATATAGCCAGTCAGTTAAATTTTCTTTGAAATACATATTTAAAAAAAATTTGCTACAGAAGAGGTAAAGCCTCGGCGTGTGTCGCGCGGCTCGTCGTTAGAGGAAGGCGAAGTGTCTGACGAGGCAGAGCGGAGGCCTGAAGAGACGGAACCTCGGCCTGTCTGCCGGTTCTTCTCGCGAGGCGCTTGTACGTGGGGCGTCAGCTGCAGGTATACAATATCATACAATACAACGGCATCAGAATTGCCCTTTTTTCAGAATGGCTGTGTCACGCACCCTATTCTTAATGAACGTTTTTACCCTGTAATTAAGTAATTGTGTAGTATTTTTAACCAAATTTGTATTTGTAAAACGTCACTAAAAACATTAATAATTAATTAACTAATTTGGGTGCGAGTTATTAATTAATACGGGTTTTCTGACATTAGGGATAATGACGCCATTTTAAAAAATAATTTAAAGACCCAACTGCCATGAAAACCAGATTAAGTTTTGATTAACTGCAAAGTTAGATTTTTGTTGCTTTGAAACAAATAAATAGTTAGTTGATTGAGTTGGCGAACAAGTGTCGTCATAAGCTGCTATTGCCATTCAAACTAGTGATGCGACTCGAGTAGGATTTTGTGACTCGAGTCATTTGAGTAATTTTACTACGTCACTCGAGTTGTACTCGAGTTGTCGAGTCACTCGAGTAAACTACTTATCCTCCTTAAAACTCGAGTAAGAATTTATCACTTGAGCTGAGTTTCGATTAGTTTAGTTTAAGAATTTTGAAATACCATTATAAATATTACATACCTACCTTATTAATGTCATTAATCAACAAAGAAAAATAAAATGACTTGCCGAATCTCCTTAGAATCTAATCGGCGCACCGAGTTGACTCAGTAACTCGAGTGCAAACAAACTCGAGTCAAATTTTTTTTTCTCGAGTACGAGTTTAACAAATTCACTCGAGTCACTTGAGTAAAAAAAACGGCTCGAGTCGCATCACTAATTCAAACGCTATGTGAAAATTGTGTTTTGACAGCTCATAAAAAGTTCATCAGTTGATTGGTGTTGTCAACATCCCTATTAGAGTTAGAGTGCGTTAGCATCGTGAGGTTCGTTTGATGTTAGTCTTGCTTGCGATTGTAAAGTTGTCAATTTCTGAGAAAATTGCATTATATCAAATTACCAATTTGTTACGTACCCAGTAAGACTTAAAGGACGTTTTAAATAAAAACGTAAAAAATCACGTTTGTTGTATGGGAGCCCCCGTAAATTTTTGTTTTATTTTAATGTAATGATTTATTCACATATACAGTGGTGGTCATACAATTAAGAACGATTTGAAGTTTCCGATTTTTTTTTATCTACATCATGTCATATGTCTAGTTGTGTTCCTTCTTAGAAGTAACAAGTTATGTTATAAAATAGCCACATGGATAGAGCAAACGGGATTAATAATAATAGTGTATAATTGCTAACATTTTTTTTTACAAATTTTATTTGTTCTCTATACTAATAAATTCAAATAGTAATGAAGCTGGACAAATAATTAAGAACGATTTATTAAACTGCTCGAGAGTTGTTTTATATGACACTTAGATTAAATAAATCATATTAATGTGAAGTTGGTATAGAAAAAAAAGCAAATTAATACATTTGAACTAAAATTAATAGTTAGTAGCATGTCCACGGCTTTTAATTACGGCTTTACACCGGCGAGGCATTGAATCTATCAATTTTTGACATTTCGCAAGAGAAATAAGAGTTCCATTCTTCTAAGAAAACGTCGTACAGCTCTCTCAAATTGCCACACTGTCGATTTGAAACCTTTTTCTTGACTTCGCACCAAAGATGCTCTATTGGGTTAAGATCTGGGCTGTTGGCTGGCCAATCTAAGACTGAAACTGATTGTGATGTGAGGAATTCCTTAACGGTGCGTGCAGTATGCTTTGGATCATTGTCGTGCTGGAATGTCCAAATAACCGGAAGCACGTCTTCGGCATATGGTAACATTGTTTCTTGCAGTATATTTTTGTATTGGAGTTGATCCATGTTTCCTTCTATCAGCCTAACAGGTCCAACGCCATGTCCAGAAAAGCACCCCCAAATTTTCACATTTCCCCCGCCATGCTTTAATGTCACTTTTGTGTACTTTGGGTCGAATGCTTTATTCGGAGGGCGTCGTACATATCGTTTTCCATCAGAACATACCCTATTTATTTTTGTCTCGTCAGAAAAAAGAACGTTTTTCCACTGTCTGACTGTCCAGTTTTCATACCTTCTTGCAAATGCAAGTCGGGCTTGCCTATGACATCGTTTCAACATAGGCACCTTCCTTGCTATCCTTCCGTTCAACTTATTTTCTACCAAACGCCTTCGAATAGTGCGTGCAGAGATTGCTGAAGGGTTGTTTTCGCCAAAATATTCTTTTCTCAACTCATTAGACCCTTTAAAAGGATTTTGTTTTGCCAAACGAACGATATTTCGATCATCTCGACGAGATGACTTTCTCTGTCTAGGTCCACGCGGAACGTTTGAAGTAGTTTGATACGTGGAAAAATGCTTTACGGCATGGAAAACCATTGTTTTTGAACATTGCAGATGGTCGGCTATCATTTTATACGACCAATTCTTCTCGCGAAGTTTTATTATTACTTTTCTTGTAGATTTATCACAACTTTTATTTTTCCCCATTGTTTTTATACGAAGTAATCACTTTTAAGACAAAATTGGCGCCAAAATTATACGAATAATAATCTACAACCACAGAGCCACACAGTGTTCTCTATTTAAATTTGAAAAAATAATAAACTATTCAGCGTTCTTAATTACGTGACCAGCCACTAAGTACTAATACTAGGTTCAGATCGAATGTATTAAGTTTCTCTATTAATTTTTTAGCCAACAATGTTGCATAAATGAATGTACCGGTAGTACGGAAAAGTTTTGCAATACCGAGAGAAATAAAAAAATACGGGCAATTAGTTATACTTGTTACTTTGAAAAAATCATCTCAATAAATAATCGTTCTTAATTATATGGCCACAACTGTATAACTAAATATTCTGTGAACATTTCAAGCGTCTACTTGTTGCCGTTATCAATATTGAGCAAAAACAAGCAAAAAAAATCACGTTTGTGGCATGGGCCCCTTAAATATTTATTTTATTCTGGTTTTTAGTATTTGTTGTTATAGCGGCAACCAAAATAATCATCTGTGAAAATTTCAACTGTCTAGCTATCACGGTTCATGAGATACAGCCTGGTGACAGACGGACGGATGGACAGCAAAGTCTCATTAATAGGGTCCCGTTTTTACACTTTGGGTACGGAACCCTAAAAATGTACAGGCAGGGCTTAATGAAAACAAAATCACGATCGCGTTCTTTGTGAAACGAAAGTTAGTCATAAAAACTATATGGGTAACTTTTTTTACACAAAGGAATCAATCAAGTCGTGTTTTGATTAAATCCCTTAATTTTGTAAAAAAATTTTGAAAATGACTTAAGTAAAACAAGTGATTGCAATGTATTGTCTAGAATTAACTGAGTTAAAAACATTAATTTTGTATTGTAATATCCAGATAAACTCACATCTTTAATCGAGTTTAGTTACTTGTTTCGGACTAATCTCTGAATATTGTAAGTAAATGGGTGAATCAACTTTTTCTTGTTGTTTACTCTGTCCCTAGTTGTCCAAGCGACATCTTCATACTGTTTCATAGAAAAGGCTCAAACTATGGAGCACATTGTACAGCACTGCCCTCTCACTCATACTCGGGCCCCCCTGGAGATCTGTACAATCTAACACCTGACGCAATCTCGTGGCTTAGGACCCTGAATGTGGATTTATAGCTAGTTTGTAGTTTCTTTCTTTAGTGTAATTGTTTAATGTTTTACGCCATACGATTAAATAAATAAATAGAAAAGTGCTTAGGTTGTCCAGGAGAAAAAATTCGTGTAACCATAGCAACGGCAGGGGGGTTTCACTCCGCAGTTTAGGTATGTTCGGCCGGCGCTCCTCCAGGGAGGAGTATGGCTGTAGGTTGTCGCGCGGCCTTCTGTTCGCACGCTAGCCGCGTCGCGCGTAATTAAGCATCTTTTTTTTTTGTGATTTTTGCAACAAACAATGACTTCTAAACGATATTATAAATAACTTACTTACATACTAAAGGTAGTTTACTGAAGCACTATTATCTATCTTGATTTATATACCTACCAAATATCGGGGAGTGGGAACCCTGTGCCCTTGGTTTCGGATCAGCGGTGCCCAACGGAATATGAACGCTCGTATCACATGATAAGTTTTAATTTCGCGTGCAAGCAGTAGGAGTAGTAGTTTGTGGAGGAGTAGTTTTTATACCTAAAGTTGACCTTTGTTCGAGAGTGATCCTTCTGTACGTTAGTATTATTACTTATTCTGTGGCAATGGGTGGCAATAAAAAGTTAATACACCCTCATTCTACATTTATTTTGTTGCTCCAGATTTCTGCACCCGGGTGTGACGGACAAGGGGAACTACAACATGTTCGACGTCGTCCGGGGCGTGCCTTCCGGCGGGCAGTACGCCGCGCCGCCGCGGGACGCCGCGCCGCCCGAGTCCGCCTGGGAACGCGGCCTGCGTACCGCTAAAGAGGTGAGGCTTAAAAACATACTACTCAGATGAAATAGGTGTAAAGTTGCTTTGGGCTTAAAACCACAAAATTTCATAAAACCTTATTCACTAATACCCCTAATTTTCAAATTACCATGGACTCATAATACCTAAAATTTCCTCATAATGAAACGACGGCCGTATAGCCTAGTTGTTAGAGAACCTGACTATGACGCTTGGGGTCCTGGGTTTGATCCCCGGTCGGGGCAGATATTTGTTTGAAAAATACGAATGTTTGTGCTTGAGTCTTGGATGTTTAATATGTATTTAAGTATGTACCTACATATTTATCTATATAAGTATGTTTATCCGTTGCCTAGTACCCATACTACAAGCTTTGCTTAGTTTGGGACTAGGTCAATTGGTGTGAATTGTCCTGTGATATTTATTTATTATTATTTATTTAATGCCTAAAATTGCAGTGTCTCATTCTTAAAATTTGAAATTTTAGGTAAGTATTATGTGCCCATGGTAATTTGAAAATTAGGGGTATTAGTGAATAAGGTATTATGAAATTTAGTGGTTTTAAGCCCAAAACGTAAAGTTCAATTCAATAGAATTTGATAATCTCACAGATACCTAAAGCCTACTGCTATGGACACCCGATTGTTTCATCATCATCATCTCAGCCTACATACGTCCCACTGCAGGGCACAGGCCTCCTCTTAGAATGAGAGGGCTTGGACCGTAGTTCACACGCGGGCCCAATGCGGATTGGGAACATCACACACACCATTGAATTTCTTCGCAGGTGTATGCAGGTTTCCTCACGATGTTTTCCTTCACCGTGAAGCTCATAGTAAATTTCAAATGATTCCCGATTGTTTAGTTTCTTAGAAATGTGATAATAATAGAAACCTAATAAAAAAAATGTTTTAATCATATCACTAGGGACCTAGGCAATTTGGTGTCCATGCCAATTGGCTATAAGTGTCTACGAGATTGTCAGATTCGAAATGAAGTTTTAATCATATCACTAGGGACCTAGGCAATTTGGTGTCCATGCCAATTGGCTATTATTAAGTGTCTACGAGATTGTCAGATTCTATTGAAATGAAGATTAGTTAAAACATGACCCTTTAGTGGTTGGCCCGGAATGAATAATAAAAACCATAAGGGTTTGAATTACAAGGTCGTGCATTGTCGTTCATTCCAGGTCGATAAACAGAGGCGTAACCTCACCCAAAGAAATAAAAATTACCAATGTAACTCAAGTGGCCATTTTCTTTTGAGCGATGCATTACCTTGTTGAGTTTCTTGCCGGATTCTTCTCAACAGGGTTTTTCCGAACCGGTGGTAGATTCTTCGACGTTCTTAAGAGCTTCAATTGAAGTCTTAAACTGATTTTTTTTTTGGATCCCACGATCCAAGTGAGAGGCCATATTTCAAACCATTAGGCGCTACCACGACTCATTCATAATTATAATACGTTAAACTGGGGTTACTTTAGGAAATTTTGGGGCTACTTTGATACACACACATACACATCAATCAATCATTTATTATTTGTAAAACATAGGTATGAAGGTGATACAATTTTTTATAGTTCGCTATGTTTTGCCGTGAGGCGTACAAATATATGAATAAACTTAAAATTTAAAAACATACAACATTCATTAAGACAAATAGAATAAATCAGATTAAAACAAATTAAATTAAAATACATTAAATTAAATCATATAAAATTACATCAAATAAAATAAAATTAAATTAAGTTACATTAACTCAAACAAATTACATTAAAATAAATAAAAGAAATTAAAATTACATCAAATTAAATTAAACTCAGTTAAATCAAATCAAATTAAATCAAGTTAAATTAAATCATTAAAGCAAATTAAATTAAATCAAAACAAATTAAATATTTATTATTATTGATAGATTTAGGGGCTGTTTCACCACCCATTGATTAATTTTAACCGACGGATAAATGTGATGCCGTCTTCATCTATTCGAACAAAACAAACAGAGACAGCAACACATTTATCCGTCAAATAAATTTGACCAATGGATGGTGAAACAGGGGGTTCAAATGGTTATAAAAACGCAAATATTCATAGCTCGATTGAGCAAATGATGTTAAAAGTTAGGTAATTTATCAAGGTAGTTATTTCACTGCCACAGATGGTCTAAAAAAATAAGGACACGGCGTAAAAACTGTTTTCCAAAGTAGACCCTGCATTTTAAAGTAACCCCGTTTTACGGTACATAAATTCCAGATGCTCCGAATAGCAAACAAGCGCAAAGAGCAAGACATGGATTTCGAGGAGAAAAAGCTCCATCTATCCGTCGGCGGCGTCGTGCACGATCCCGACGCAGAACTGGCGTACGCGGCCGCCGCAGTGGGTGCTTCGCCGCCGCCCCCGCACCATCACGACGCGCCTGCGCACCGCGACCCGGACCTCTTCCGGCCTGGGTATAATCGGTTTCTTTGCCACTATTGTTTAATTCAGGTATTCAATATCATATGGCATTTTTTAAAGAATTTAATCAGAAAGAAGGACTGTTTACCTTTCATTCTGAGTGCTATTATTGGATATTTATATCAGATGCTATCCATTTTTGGGCTTACTTTCGAAATCTCTGGATTTTATTCTTAGATTTTGTATTTTCAAGGTTTGGATCACAGAGTTTCTTTTTTGTTCTTTACTCAAATAGATTATCGACGCTATAATCTTCCGCAAATATCTTTCCAGGCTCTTAATTACCGTATGCAGGTCATAAATTGTTTTAAATCATGCCAGAAGTACACATATTTGTATGCAATCATTTTAGTTCTAAGCCTTAACTGGCATTATGTAGGATTTCACAACTTGTAAGGAAAAATGTATGGATTTTAGATTATTACGCATAAATAAAAAAAAATACTCAATTGGCAATTTAATTGCGGTTTGAACTACCTAGACCTACTGGGAGACAGTGGAGACTTAGTTTTCGATGGCTACTTTTTTTCGTGAACTAGCCTTAATCCTTTCCAGGAAAGGTATAGTAGTCTCTCCATGCTCACGCGGGATTCATGGCGTGAAACTGCGGCGCGGATCGCGATGCAAATAAGGGGCCGTTCAAGTATTACGAGTAGAAATGGTTCATTATGATATGACTATATTTACTTACTTTATGACCATAGTACGTTTTGATACCAAAATGACCTGTTACCACAATGTTGAGCTAGTAAAACTATGTTGACCTGTTCTGTTATGATTATTTTTCGTGCAACAGTCCATACGGCGCAATGTACCGCGGTCGCTTCCCGCGGCCGGCTCTGGATGAGCGCGAGCGTTTCTTCGACCGCGAGCGCGCGTTCGAGCGCGAACGTCTGTACGATCGTCCGCCGCACTACGACGAACGAGCGCCGATGCCCGACGAACCGTCCTATCACAAGGTAAGTCAAGTCTTAAGGTAGCTAGCACAGAAACTGCAAACGACGACCATTTTGTCATTCATAAAGTACAGCTAGAACACCTCAAGAAAATTTACTATTTGGTGCTTCTCGATTTGTGTGTGATAAACGCAGTGAATCTGCCTACAGCGAGTTTGGGCTTGTAATTCATTCATATGGATTGTTCTACTGTAGTATTAAATATGCAAAGTTTCAGCCGCCTAAACTTTATAGTTTTTTGTAAAAAAAAATAAAAAAAGTGTTCATCCAGAATATTCTCGAAAATGGAATCGTGCCCCATGGTAAAATTTTCAAAATCAATGGGCCGAGAAAAATAATGACCCATTTAATTAATAGTAAATTAAATTTAGGCTTTTGATGACGAAATTAAATTTGGTTATACCTAATTGTTTGTCGCCACAAACGTTTTGTCAACAAAATCAATTTTGAATGGTATTATTTTTGGTAAAAATTCAAAATGGTCAATTCAAGTGGACGATTTTCTACTTATATTTAACTAGCCTTCCGTCCGCAGCTTCGCCCGCGAAAAATTATTATTCCCATGGGAAAAGGTATTTTCCCGCGGTAAAAAGTAGCCTGATAATGTAGCTTTCTAACGGCAAAAGAATTTTTGAAATCGGTCCAGTAGTTTCGGAGCCTATTCAATACAAACAAACAAACAAATACAAATATTTCCTCTTTATAATATTAGTATAGATGACAGTAAATCCCTTATAACTTATGTTTGAACTGTGATTTTTTTCTGACAGCGGCGCGTACGTTCGTCGCGGGAAGTGATAGTGCAGCGCGCAGAAGTGGAGAGGCGCGAAGGGCGCGCGCGTGACGGCCGCGAGGGTCGCGAGGGGCGCGAGGGGCGGGAGGGGCGGGACCCGCGCGACGCCCGCGGCGACGAATGGGCCGACCCGTGGATGCGCGCCGAGCCGGCCGCGCGCCGCCGCCGACCCCCTTCCTCCGAGGAATCATACTCATCCTCCAGGTAAGACCTCATACCACCTACTGTAACTTACAGATCCTAAGTTAACTCGCGACTTGTGAGAGGCGTTTAAGAGGTACCTAAAGTTTTAATACAGTTTTATACAGTACTTTAATGCAGGTGAACACATGTCGGTGTTACATCGTCCTATCAATTGCTACGTGAAGAAAAATCTTGTCACTTCCTTAGTGCGAACCGGCAGCAACGCGATGTTCACATATTGAATAATCAATAATCAACATCGGTTTGGTTGAAATTGATAGTAAACCAAAGGGATTTTAGACTTAAGGTTGCGTTATGGGCGTGACATCCTTGCATTTTTGATAAAGTTGATCACCTGTGTTACGAGTATTGTTTCATTGTAGTGTAGCATCAGATGATGAAAATGTGAATGTCGATTTTGAAATGGTACCATTATTATTTGTATCAAGCCTATTGTGACAGCACTGATTTGAATCAAGTTGATCGTGGTATGATCACAATTGCACTTGCTGTGAAAATCGGATACACGAAAATATTATACTTAATTTATTTATGAAAGTTTATAAAAAACATCCAACATCCATCGTACCTATTATTTATATCAATTCAAGTTATTTATTTCTAGTGTTTCGTTAATTATTATTAATTCAAATCTTCTACCCTCCGCTTTGTCCTCTTCCCCCTGCTAATGGGTTTCATTTTCATAACTGTAACGACGGTGTTTTGGTGTCCACCTACAAATCTCACCTTAAAACTCGTGATTTTCCATTTCTGTTAACATAAAACATGCATGTATCCATCGGACTCGCTTCTCGGCGTGAATGTGTGAATGGCCGTCGTCGGCGGCCGTGCATGTGTGCGTGTGTCGGTGTGTGTGTGCCCCCCGTCCCGTTGACTCCGCAGCTCTTCAAATTCCAGTTCTCGCAGCTCGCGGTCCCCCGGCGCGCGGCGCAAGCGCAGAGCATCCTCGTCTTCTAGGCAACGGTTAGTATCACTTATAGAGCTGACAAGTAAACTATGGGGATGTTTAGTTGTCATTATCAAGTAGTTGACACCATGTCCGATCCATGTATACATCGTGCTGTCACTGCGTCAGATATATCTGTGCGGACAAGAAGTCCCGTGGAGCGTCTCGCTCTAAAAATCCTAAGCTATTGTGTGCACACCCGTGCGCACAGGACGCTCGACGGGTTAAAATAATTTGCACGCGGTTTACCCGTCTTCACAATAGGCGTGTTCGCATATTCTTGACGCCTTT
This sequence comes from Archips xylosteana, assembly GCA_947563465.1. Classification (NCBI taxonomy): domain Eukaryota; kingdom Metazoa; phylum Arthropoda; class Insecta; order Lepidoptera; family Tortricidae; genus Archips; species Archips xylosteana. The sequence goes on along the minus strand of OX387353.1, from coordinate 14,076,404 downwards.
TCCGATACAATAGATCTGATGCTGAATGCACTTAGTAGCCAATTCACAGTCGAGGCTAGCCTAAACATCTTCATTAGAAAGACCGATTGTTTTCTTTGTTTGGTTACTAAATCGTATTTCTTATTAAGACGAGATGCATGCTTGCTTAATTCGGTCGTTTACTTCTCAGCTTCATAATTATAAGTCACAATTTAGCATAAGGATACCAATCTTAGAGCGCTTACAATAATTTCCAGTATGAATTGGAATAACACACTCGCAATTATCAAATAGGTAGGTACTGGTGGTTTGGGCGACCACTGCTTCTGAAGGCTCAGCCATGAAACAAATAAATAGTTTTTGATGGCAATGGATCTGCAAAATTAGTTATTGCGATAAGAACTTAGCTGGTGCCACATGATTTCTCTCCTTAGTTCCTCGATATAAAAAAAATTACCCCCCCGCACCCCCCGCAACACCCCCCAGTCACTACTTCTAAAAACTGTTCGATAAATTCTTAAAATAGACTTATCTTTCTTATTTGTGAACCGATTCAAATGAAACAAACACTAAATGTTAATCCAAGAAAAAACCAACATATCAGTGAAAACCGCATCCTTCTAGGTTAAGCCGTTTCTGAGATTAGCGCGCACAAACGCACAGACAAACAGATAAACAGACAAACAGACAATAATTCTAAAAATCATTGTTTTGGGTTCTATTGCGCTAGTAAATAGCCCTAGTGACAGTTTTTCTCAAATATCTTTAATGTACAGACACCGACTTGTTACAGATTTATTATATGTATAGATCTAAGCCTGCGGGCTAGTTATCAAGTCTGCACCTTCAATCAATAATGAGTTCTTGATTTCGGTGCCTTTTCTCGTGCGGCGAACATGTCATGATTGTGCATAAGTAGATTTGCTAAATCAATGACCGCTAAGGTAGTATGCCGTTTTGTAGACCCAACAGATCGGGCTCTTACACTTGGCACTAGGAGTGAGTGTTTATTACCCTCCGATTAGTAACTTTAGCAATGTAACGTATCATATTACATCTGGGGGCACGGGAGTGCCCCCGCCAAGACGAGCCAAGCGGAGCGCAAGGGCACTACCTACATTTTCTCGAAACGTTTCGTCGTTTTTTTGAACTCTTATAACTTTGCTTTGGATGATGTTAAATAGTTGAAAATTTCAAGATATAATGACACTAGTACAAACATGAAACATACAAAGTTTGAATGTCGTAGCTATTATACTTTAGATTTTATCAATGTCTAAAAACCCCCGATTTCGTCACTCACTCACTGATCATCAAAATTCTGAAGGTACTTCCTGAAGTCCTAGAAAGCTGAAATTTGGTATGTAAGCTAGTAATAGTTTACAAACAACGACAAAAACTTAAAACTTTACCCCCCCCCCCCCCCAACCCCTTAAACTAGGGGGTGAAAGCTTGTATGAGACTTCCGCAAATTTTGATGCTAGAGGTCTGAAAATTGATATAGAGGGTCCTTGTTATCCTTGTTATAAATAATATGATATGTATTTCAGGATTTTTAGTAAATCATCCCCTACCAAAAAGAAATGAAATCCCACAAAAACATTTCATGTTAAATGTTGCCAAGACGAGACCATGTAGCTCGCACTGTCAAAAAGTAATCAGATCTCTTGTAGAGCTAAGTTTCTAACCCTACGTGCCCGGCTCTAAATCTATAAGCCCTAATTTTACACTAATTAATCTCGTAGGCGTGCAAACCGTGGACTAAATTGGCGAGTCGGCCGCACGGAAAGAGTATAAAAGATTGAATAGATTTTTAAGTTCAAGCCCATATGCCGAATTGCAAAAGGTTCGTGCGGCCGACTCGCCAGTTTAGTCCACGTTTGCACGCCTACGAGATTAATTAGTGTAAAATTAGGGCTTATAGATTTAGAGCTGGGCACGTAAAGTTAGAAACTTGGCACTACAAGATATCTGATTACTTTTTGACAGTGCGAGCTACATGGTCTCGTCTTGGCAACATTTAACATGAAATGTTTTTGTGTGATTATAGTTACTACGAACAGAACTAATACTCTCCTTTGACAATTGCTATATTCTTCTACCAGCCGGCTCACCGCCGACGGTGTAGGTCATAGTCATAGAGTACATTTTCGATTGTTAAGTTCCAAAGAGCAACCAGCTATTGCTAGCGACCATAGAACTAATAATAAGGGGAATAGAAATGTTACGCGACCTTAAAGCATGAGGCTAAAAAGCCATTTTTTTCTCAGCTCAGCTGTGTCTGTAAATGAATAATTGCTCAAAAATGAGTTATTGCTGAGTTTGGTTCAAAAAGGATTATACCAAAATGGTGCGTGGGCAAACCCAAAATGTCTGCATCGGCCAGTTTTGCAGAACTATCGATAGTTAACCTCGAGAACTATTCGGCATCGCCACGTGTCGATAGTATCGATAGTGCTTTATGAACAATATTGATAATGGCAAAACTATCGATAGTTTAATTTCCAATAAAATCGATAGTATTGCCAAATCAGCCAATAGTGACCCAAAACAATCGATACTATCGATAGTTTTGTACCATCGATAGTATCGAATTTTCAGCACTTAAGAGTCATGTGGGGTAACTGTATGCAGTGGGTAAGTGTACGCAATCCCATTCATTTCGGAGTGAAATGCATGGGTTTGTTGCGTAGGTACAGGTACACTTACCCACTGCGTACAGTTACCCCACATGACTACTATTGATAGTATCGATTGTTTTTGGTTATTACTGCCTGATTTGGCAATACTATCGATTCTATTGGACATGAAGCTATCGATAGTCTCGAATTTATTGCCATTATCAATAGTCTTGCTTATAAAGCACTATCGATACTATTGGTGTTGCCTTAACTATCGATAGTCTATCGATAGGTAACACTAACTAGGATATACGGTCGGACATTTTTTAAATTTATTTATTTACTCAAATAAAAACAAAATAAGTACCTATGCCAAATTTCATAGCTTGTATGTTGGCAGAAAGTGTAGAGCATTTCTATTCATGTTATTATTAGTTATGTGCTAGCGTCCCGATAGGAGCACTAGACTAGGAGCGTTGTTGTCTATATCGTGGTTAACATGTGTGGGTCGGGCAGGCTGTCTCCGTCGGTGATAGTGCGCGAGCGGCGCATGGCGTCGGCGCGCGCGACGGCGATGAACCCCCCCGCGCCGCGCCGCCGCGCGCCCTCCCCCGCCGCCGCGAGGCAGCTCGCCGTCAACCCGCCGCCGCCCGCCGAGCACAGGCACAAGGTATACTTTTACCGATTTACTATTTTAGGCGACCGGGTAGCCTAGTTGTTAGAGAACCTGACTACGAAGCTTGAGGTCCCGGGTTCGATTCCCGGTCGGGGCAGACATTTGTGTGAATAATACGAATGTTCGTGCTCGAGTCTTTGGTGTTTAATATGTATTTAACCCGTCGCGCGATCGGCGACATTTTTAGGTAATTTTTTCTAAGTACCCTATGTTAAAAGGTGATCGAAACTAGAAACAAAAATTTGCAAATTTTGACAGCTAGTTTAGGCACACGGTGTGTGCCTAGGTCGCTCGACGGGTTAAGTATGTATCTATCTATACAAAGTATTTTTATCCGTTGTCTAGTACCCATAGTACAAGCGTTGCTTAGTTTGGGACTAGGTCAATTGGTGTGAATTGTCCCGTGATATTTATTTATTTATTCTATCAGGGTGAATCAACTTTTTGTATTGTTTACTCAGTCCCCGGTTGTCCAAGTGACATTTGATACTGTTTCATAGAAAAATGCTTAGGTTGTCCGAGGGACCAAATTTGTGTAACCATAGCAACGGGTGGCACTAAAAAGTTGATTCACCCATCATCAAAGAGCGGAATTTTCATAGCAAATTCGGTAGAAATACATATATTAGTCAATCCTTCTTGAAATTTGATTTCTGCTAGGATATTCCCAGGTCTAATCTAATTACCTAAAGCCATTATTGTCTACAAGATTGTCAGATTCTATCAGCAGGGCACAGGCCTTCTCCCAGAATTATCCCACGCGGGCCCAGTGCGTATTGGAAACTTCACACACACACAAATGAATTTCTTCTCAGGTGTGTGCTGGTTTCCTCACAATGTTCCCTTCGCCGTAAAGCTTTTGGTAAAATTCAAATGTAATTACATACAAATTCCGAAAAACTTAGAGGTGCGAACCTGGGCTCGAACCCACGATGCTCTGCTTGAGAGGCCATTGGTCAAACCACTAGGCCACCACGGATTTTGTTTATTACTGTCATTAGTACAAATGGAAAATCGTCCACTCGAAATTAAAAGCAATTAAGAAAAATGCCGATATTAAATAAGTCAATAAGGAATGTTGTTCTTCAAGAATATTATCGAAAATTTAATTATTTCCCATGATTTGTTTTCTAATTCATTTTACCGAATAAAGGCAAAATACTCTTGACTCTGGCAAATTTTTTCCCTAATGATTAGAGCTAAAAAAACTAAAGTTATAAATCAATTCCAAACGCGACACAAATGTCAACCATTTGTCCGCCAAGAAAGTGAAGAAATTGTTTTACACTTTAACTTGCCAATAGAGTATGCTCTTAAATTGTATTTTTTTTCTTGATTTGTTTGTATTTCATTAAGTATAATTTTATTTCAGAATGAAATGGACCCCTACGGGCGCACTAAAGCATCCAGCCGCAACAGAGATAGAAAACGATATTCCAGATCGTCGTCATCTGGTTCAGGTACAGTAAAATTACATAAAGTTTACCACTGACATCTGTCCATCTGTCTGACCATCTGGTTTGCTTTCATTTCATATTCAACTTTAACGACCTACAAATAAAGCCAATTTTAGAATACTGTTACCCACGTTTGCAGATTTTATAATAGCTACTTTATTTGTATGGTGTTAAAGTTGGAAATGAAATGAAGGCAAGCCATCTGTCAGTGGTAAACTAAAAGTAAAGTATTGTAAGTCAAGTACCGAGGAAAAGGAAATTTTAGTGTCAATCAATTGGACTTAGTACACATTTACATACCTAGATGAGCAAGCTTTTAGTTTAACTTTAATTGGTCTTTTGTTTGTTTCAACATTTCACTCAACACATTCAGTGATGTGATAGTCTCTGGTGATTTGGTCATATCGCTGAACGCGTCTAGTGAAATGATAAAAACCAGTTGACTTTTTTGGCTGATTTTGTCATTTCACTAAACAGTAGGGATTTGATGAAATGACTGATTTATTCTAGACAAGATAAAATAGATTTGGTCAAATCTCTGTTTTAACATTTTCCCCCATATAAACAAAGTTTTCGCGTTTGATATATTTGTAAGATTTGGCCTTCGGTCAATTGGTACAATTGTTTATCTTACTTTCGTTTGTACAGAATCATCTTCGTCGTCCAGTGAGTCGGAAAGCGAGTCCCATTCATCATCATCATCCGGCAGCTCCGGCGCCCGGCGCGCGCGCCACGCGCGGCTCCTCAACGCCGCTGCGCGACCCAGGTAATAAAATAATAACTCTACTTTTCTCTTTAAAAGAATCATAAACACGGCTTTTGGCCTTTTTTGTGTGTAAGTACATACCTTTCCCTAAGTAAATGGGGTAAACTATCCTGTTCATGTATTTCGAATCTATTTGCTTGCAAGTTTAATACAAATTGATGTTTTATATTCCAGGCTAAACGCAAAGTCTACCGCCGGTTTAGCGGCGGCGGTGTCAACCCAGGTTGCTAGTAAAAAAGAATCGACGAGTGATAAAGGTAAGCATACTGACTTAAGTAATACAATGAAAACATTCATCATCATCATCATCATTTCAGCCGAAAGACGTCCACTGCTGAACATAGGCCTCCCCCAAGGCTCGCCAAACAGATCAGTCCCGTGACATTCGCATCCAACGCGATCCCGCAACCTTAACCAGGTCGTCGCTTCATCTTGTTGGAGGCCTACCTACACTGCGTCTTCCGGTCCGTGGACGCCACTCGATAACCTTTTTGCCCAATTTGCCATCAGGACCTCTACCATGAGTTACACTAGTTTACAGTGACCGTACTCGCTAGCGACGGTGTAAATGATTTGTATGGAGAATTTTACTTCCGTAAGTGACCGCTAGAGGCGCTGTACACAATTCTCCATACAAATCATTTACGCCGTCGCTAGCGAGTACGGTCACTGTGAACTAGTGTAACTCATGGTAGAGGTACTGTTCTACAAGCGTTGTGCCCTGCCCACTGCCACTTGAGTCTGGCGATTCTTCGAGCTATGTCGGTGACTTTAGTTCTTGCGCGGATTACGCAATGCAATGGCAATGGAGAGGGCTATGCTTGGAGTATCTCTGCGGGATCGCATTAGAAATGATAAAAATATTAATTGATGCTAATAATTTACTAATGACACCATTTTGTTATTTCAATAGAATCCGGAGGCAAAAAGAGGGCAGCTACTTCGCCGGTGAATTCGGGGCCAGCTAAGAAAACAGTATCTAGGAGAGAGGAGCTTCTCAAACAACTTAAAGCGGTTGAGGATGCTATAGCTAGGAAGAGATCTAAAATATAAGACTGTGTAGTGCGAGGATTCCACCGCCCAGCGCCATTCGTAGTCTGCGTGTGCGCCGCACGACTGGCTTGGCAAGCAGTACAAAACACTCGCGATACAACGGTAGAACAACGGTCCGTCGAACCAGTATGGTTTTAAATCAGACATGCGAATGACTAAACTTTAGTATAATGATTAAGCATTTAAGAATTTGTGATGTTCATTGACTTAACCAAAATGATATATCAATTATAGGTCTTATAATGTAGTTACGTAAATACATTATTTTATTATGTATTGTATACGAAGGTATAAGGTCTCAAATCTGACTATGTACAGAAACATTATCAGTATAATAAAAATTGGAAATATGTATTTTGGTGTTGTTTGTTCGTCACAATGGAGAACAGAAGAACCTAGTATTAGGTTTAAAGCTGACTTACGTAAGGACATTATGAGCTGAAGAATAAATTAATTATTTTGTATCAGTATGGTTTTATTTACATTTTACTACAGTTAAAATATTTGTAGTCATTTTACAATGATCCTGTAACAGTATGTAAACCTTCATCAGATAAAATACGAATTTTGACATCAATCTATAACAGCTATTGTAGCGACTACTAGCGCCATTTGCAACTACCCCCAAACTATAATTGCATGTGACTCTTGGATCATTCTAAAATGATTTACGTCTAAATAACATTCAAAGATGCTAATCTAAACTTTCTTGACGTCGTGTTCCTGATTAGAACTTGATTCTGGCCGTTTTTCATTAGCGTGTTTAATGCATTATAGGCTACAAAACCAACGCCGCAACCCCGTGCTTCAGAAAAACTGAAAGTCCCCTGGGATAAGTAGCCCATGACTTCCCTTGAGCTCGAGAAGCGCGCATTGTCTATGGTAGACGACACCCACAGTTCCTGCATACTCTTGACGTAATCTGAAGATCCCTTCCTGCTTGATTTCGAATCAACAACACCATTCTGGAAGTATAAACAAGTTAACCATAAAATGAGCCTGAAATTTCACTTGAACCTTTGATTTCAATACATATACATATTTTTTTATGAAGAGTTTTTAAAAGGGGACCAACTTTTGTTGCTTTATGCTTTTTTTGTTTGATTTTTCTTCTTCTCAACCTTTTAATATTGGTAATGTGTTCCAAACGTTTCTGTTTCCTCAGCTTCTCATTAGGATCTTCATGGTGGGGTTCAAATAATTCTTTTATGGCGGCTATGTCGCCAGGTTGGGGCAGACATATCAGAGATTGTCTTTTAAGGTTTCCTTTATCCTTCAGTTTGACATATACAGCAACTAAGCAGCATTCTGATCTCGCTATTTGGGGGAGGTCTTTCTTTTTGGAGAGACATTCCTAAAAGAAAATTTATTAAATAATTCCTATCTCAATTCAATTTATATATAACTGACCATACCACAAAATTCAAATACATTTAAGCCATACCTGCATTTGTTCCAAAAGTTTTTTATCACGCAACACAAACAAATCATTCACAGAATTCGAACACCAGTCTCGTAACAACAACTCCCATCGGCAAATGAAAGGACTATTGATTCCTAACTTATTATAATTCACTCTTTTACTAGGAGGCAGCCTGAAATATCTCTCTTTTAATTCTATTTCTATTCTTTTTTCTTCATCTTTGCCAGCTTGAGAATCCGGTGCAAGGTGATGTTCACCCATTTCAAATGCTAAGCTCTCTGTTTCCCGTAAACCTCCAGATCGTGCCCCATACATTATGAATGTCTGCCAGAATTGGATGCCATAGCCAGAGGGTATGATTATGTCCCAGCCGCATCCATAACCTAGAAAATAATTGTTTTGAATTGTTGCACCAACTTAGGAGTCTGTCTCTAATAATGGGATTCTAACACAACAAAATAGTTATATCACAACTAGCTGTTGGCCATGACTCCGTCTGCAAAGAAAAGGGGTATAAAAAATAGCCTACAACCTATTCTCAGACCTACCAAATATTGAAATAAAATTTCTTAAAATTTGGTTAAGCCGTTTCAGAGGAGTTCATCAACAAACACTGTGACATGAGATTTTTATATATTAGAAAGAAGATGATCAAAACATCTAACGATAATAAAGATAAACTTTTGTAGCTATCTACAAGAAAAACCTGCAAAAAAAATGTTTAAATTTGATAATTATTTAACTTGCAGGATTAGATATTAAGTAACAATTCTTAGGTGGCAATTCAATAATCCTAGTGGTCCGGCCAGGATAATTTCTGTAGGAGGGAACTTTTTAACAATGTATGGCATTGACTTAAAACTTGGTAAGGATAATGTAGCAAGTACAGTCAACAAAATAACATAGTCAGCAAAAAAGCTTCAATTTAAAATAAAATTTTTACAATAACTTAGTACTTCTGAAGAATGAATTTTCTTTAGATAATGTATAGATTGAATGTTTCATAGACTTACCAATTTTTTTTATATTAGGGTCTTGTGACCCTGGCCGTTGTACAATTACAATAGGGACACTTTGCAGTACAGGGTCATTTTCATTCACTTCTCCCGGTACTAGCTGTGTTTTAGAAACATGTGCTATGTATTGCCCATTAGTCAATCTGTTCTTTTTTATAAGTTCATGCAAACTTGTGTCCCATAAGGGAGAAATTGCTGCGTGATCCGGTATTCCTAGTAAGGATTGTGTCTCTATTTGGTCACCATTCTCAAATTTTGCTTTGGTCCGATATGACGGCCTGCTAAGTCGAGGATCTTTCACAACCAAACCAACAATTTGCCTTGGTGATAGTTGAGATGGTGAATATGCTTTACTGATATCCTGCCAGTACTGTTCTTTTTCTTTCAAAAACCAATTTTGACTTTTCTCAATTAAGCTAGCTTGCCATCCTGTTGCATTATCTGTGTTGCTTATACATTTGAGACTGCGAGTTAATATTGCATGGCTGTTAGGTCCTGTCAAACGGAATCTATTAAATGTGCCTGCTAAGACTTTAAATTTAATATTCTCTGAATATTTATTAGCTGTCCTCCGTTTTTTGGATGGAACAATGTGATCTTCTGAACTGGGGTCAGTACACAAGTCTGTTAAAACAGATTCTAGCTGTTTTATTTGAGATGGATGCACAAACAACCATAAAGTCGGATTTCCGCTGTCACTTGGGGCCCATACAAAGCTCACTTTTCCAATATAACCAAAAGGGAAAGAGTTTGCTCTATACACATGTACCAATCCTTCTCTTTTGCCCGTGACATAAGCTTTAGCACCAATACCCAGTCCGCAGCCACAACTGGTAATTGAACTAAACATTTCTTTGATAAGTTCAAGTGGTCCCATGATTTGTACTGGAGTATAGTATGAAATGTCCTGCAGTAAGCAGTGAGCTGAGCTGGCTCTATAGCACATTCTAAAAGCTTTATCGCAAGGTGCGTAAGCGAGTCTGTGCCCCCAACGCTCAATCATATGGAATCTCTTTGCATGCCAGATATGAGTTTCTAACCAAACATTACGTTTTTGTCTTCTATTATACTCCTCTAATAGATTAGCTGGTCGCCTGCGATACTTCCTGGGCGGCCTCTTTTGTTTAGGAGGTAAACCACTCTTTTTCAACTGTTCCAAATGCCCGTCCCGTAATTTTTTAGGCAGTCTTTTACTGTTGTGGCTCATTACACGCCGTCGCATATGAATTGGCAATGTTTGAAATATAAGTTTAGTCTTACTAGGACGAAGAATGCTTTCAGTCATTGCCGCAATTTCAATACTTCTAGAAGCAGCAAATTTCAAACTATTAGCTGAAAACGGCAACTCCTCTGAGCCACCCAAAGCGGCATCGAATTCTGGTGCTGCCATAGTTCGTTTCGATTTCTCAATTCGATAGAAAAATAAAAGAGGATTAGCTAAAGTATATTAATATTCTGTCCATTTATTTCAAGATAATTTTAAAACTCACTCGTGCTGATACTTTATATAACCTCCAAATTCAATGCACAACAGTAACACGGCCGGCTGCCAAAGCTCTGTCAAAGTGACAACTGACATTGCATGCATTACAATTTTTTAAAGCAATTCGCTTATGAACAGGCAAAAGTAACTAAGCCTATACAACTGCAAGTCTAATGTGATTATTGCGTGCGCGTGCGTGGGGTGCGTGCGTGTGCATGTGCGCTTGCGCGTGCGTGTGCGTGAAATTTCGTAATTCGATATCTAATACAATAACACAAATGCTACATTTTATTCCAATATTTCTGCGACTTTTCTTCGTGTAACGATATAATTATCGATATTTTTGTAACTTACTTACTAAAACTATTTTATTTCCAGACATAATGATTAAACTAAGTGAAGCCGCGGAGTAAAGATTAGTTCAATACAAAAGTGACGATCGATTGTCTGAAATATAATTCGAAGGATTTACGCACACGATGCCGATGGAGGAAAGAAAAAAAGAGCACGCCTTTACTCAGTTTTCGATTAGTTATATTATAAGTCCTTCTAATCTAAGAAACATCGGTAAGCTTGCCCCGTTGATGAATTTTAAACCAATAAATTTTAATTTTCATTCATAATGCCGTGTACCTACCGGTACCGGTAAATCTGCATCATTTCTGTTAACGTAGTCAATTTAGTTGTTCCATAGGTATTGATATTAAATATCTAATTAATTGCGAGTGTCTGACTGACTTGTATATGCTACGAGCTGTTGCACGCGGCTTCACCCCGGTTGTATTATTTCTAAAAAAAAATTCATAAGAACCTTCTCCTAAGGCCCATACTACACGGGCGGTTTCCCGCCGCGGTTTCCCACTCGACGGAGCTGCGCAGTGTAGTTTGCACCATACAACTTCCATATAAAATTGTGTCTAGTTGCGGTTCAGAAGCGGTTTCCCGTGGCGGGAGAACCGCCCGTGTAGTATGGGCCTAATAATAATAAACGCAACGAAAAAATAATTAGGTACCTAAGTACCTTATGATAGTTTTACGTTTATGCAAGAAATGTGTGTTCATGCAGTTCCTCCACTGTACACTGTACCTACACTGTACGAACACACACAAATCACGCAAACCCAACCATCACCACCATCAAACTTCACTGACGCGTTTCGAACTCAACCAGAGCTCACAACCGTTCATTATCAACTAGGTAGGTACTTACTTACTACTAAGTATTTACTAGTCTAACATTAGGTAGCATAGTGAACGGTTCCGATACTCCGAGGATGAGCTGGTGGTGATGATAGTTGGGTTTGTGTGATTTGTGTGTATTCGTACAGTGTGGAGATGGAGGAAATGCATGAACACACATTTCTTGCATAAACGTACCTACCTATCAGAAGGTCGCGGGTGAGCAAAGTAATTATTTTGTTTCAGTTCATTGATATGAACCTCCGCAAAGTAACGCCTGATTCAATAATTTATTGAAATATGGAGCAAAAACGTGCAAAAAAATCATGTTTGTTGTATGGGAGCCCTCTTTAATTTTATTTAATTCTGTTTTTTTACCTTATAAAATTAAATAGAACGTACCAATATCTACAAAAAACTTCGCGAGACCATATGTCCAACTATTGTACTGCCCTCGTAATGAAGAATGCAGTAATCGACAAAAAAAAACGATTTTGACTTTTTACGCAAAATGGCACCGGACGAATTCACCGGTGCCATTTTGCGTAAAAAGTCAAAATCGATTTTTTTGTCGATTACTGCATTCTTCATTACGAGGGCAGTGTAGTTATGTCACTTTTACTACTTTTTTACATTTTAAAAGATGATAGAAATGCCTATCAAAATCAGACTATGTTATCCACACCTTTGTATTAATTGTTATCCAAACAAATTATTTTGTATTTAAGACTGGTTCAATACCTGTTGATTTCTTTTTGAATTATTGAAATCGGCCATTCCATTCAAAAGATAATACGAAATTAAAAATGTCAATATAAATTAATGTCAGTTTTTAATTTTGAAAATTTGGACCTCCTGCTTGGATTCTCGCTTGCATTGCATGCTTGCTTTCATGTTTTCTTGCAAGCTTGCTTGCTTGCATGATGCTTGCGCGCTTCCTTGCAAACTTGCTTGCATGATTGCTTGCATGCTTGCTTGCGTGCTTGCTTGCGTGCTTGCTTGCGTGCTTGATTGCGTGTTTCCTTGCATGCTTGCTTGCATGCTTGCTTGCATGCTTGCTTGCATGCCTGCTTGCATGCTCGCTAGCATGCCTGCTTGGATGCTTGCTTGCATGCTTGCTTGCTTGCTTGCATGCTTGCTTGCATGCTTGCTTGCATGCTCGCTAGAATCCTGCTTGGATTCTCGCTTGTATGCTTTCTTGCATGCTTAAATGCTTCCTTGCATGCTTTCTTGCAAGCTTGCATGCTTGCTTGCATGCTGTTTGCATGTTTGCCTGCATGCTTGCTTCAGTTTTGCTTGCATAATAGCTTGCTTGCTTAATTGCATGCTTCTTTGAAATATTTTTGGTTCACGCGAGCGAAGCCGCGGGTAAAAAAGCTAATATATAGAAGTAGGTATTTAACCTACTAACTAAACACCTGAATATGGGGTTCTTTCTTATTCAATAGTTAAGTAGTTACGAATAAACTATAGTATTCAGTTTACTCGTAGAAGTCGCCTACAAATTTCACACTACTAGTGGGTATAATAATCAGAGCGGCAATACAATGCGGGTCTTGAATGATCCGTCCCATCATACTTACTTTGGCAGCCTCGCTATCTATACTTACTAGGTTTACCAACTCGTAGTGTGAAAAGTTTTACCTAAAGCTGCATAAGGACTGCGCGCACATTACGCGTACCCGGGTACACCTAGTCGGTTACGCGTGTCCTGGAACGCCATGTCCGCACGCCATGTACGCGTACACTGTACGCGTAGCTGAAAGCCCGTACCCCGTACTGCTGCCCGGGTACGCGTATTTTTTTTTTATTTTTTTATTTATTGATAAGAAACAAACAGTCTTATACAAAGTAATGAACAGACCTATAGTTTCCTTAAGGTTTGTGTTAGCAGATAACGTGGCTAGTAATTAAAAAAAAAGGAATAATATTACTAAAAGTTTGATAGTAAGTATCTATCACAAATATAAGGAGAAAATAATAATAATAAATAAATAAATAATATAAACAAATTTCTGTACATATACTTACACTTCCCTGCAAATGAGACTAGACAGGAAAGCTGACAACAAGTATACATACACAAATAAGCATTCATGTATACCTGCTGTCTATTCCAGCTCTAAGAAATGTAATGTGATATGCAATAAATATATTTGAATGATTGAATAGAAAATGGTAGGAAAAATTTAGTAATAAAACCAATGTACCCAAATCAATTCAATGGCTCCTTAAAAGCTTTCTTCAGCATCTCAAGTGAACAATTAAATATATCAACGTCCACCAGTTTTTCACTGTTATTAAAAATGCGACACGCACGCCTAATAAACATATTTCTAGCATAACATACATGTCCTGCTACGAGGCATAGAAAACAGCTCTTTTCTACGACATTGGCGTTCTCGAATGCGGGGAACTCTGAAATTAATTTCGTGTAATAGTGTCGGGGCGTCGAGTTTTGAATGTATTATTTTGAAAAGAAGAACAGAGTCAATTGAGTCTCGGCGATCACAATAATAAGGTAATGTGCGCGCAGTCCGTACACAGCTTAAGATTTTTAGAAAGGGTGACACGCTTTCCAGTTCTCCGCACATTTTCCTGTTTGTTTTCATTTAAAGGAGCAGAGCAGATAGAGCGAGTCTCAGGTGCCTATATTAAACGTTCTTTGATTCTGGCACACAGTAAGTATTTAACCTGTACAAAAAAACCGGCCAAGTGCGAGTCGGACTCGCGCACGAAGGGTTCCGTACAATTATCTATAAAAATCAAGTTTGTTGTATGGGAGCCCCCCTTAAATATTTTTTTTTATTTTAATTTAATGATTTATTTTTAAAGTCAATATATAATTAAAAATTCTGTGAATATTTCAAGTGTCTACCTGTTGCCGTTATCAATATCGAGCAAAAACGAGCAAAAAAATCATGTTTGTTGTATGGGAGCCCCTTTAAATATTTATTTAATTCCATTTTTTAGTATTTGTTGTTATAGCGGCAACCGAAATACATCATCTGTGAAAATTTCAACTCTCTAGCTATCACGGTTCCCGAGATACAGCCTGGTGACAGACGGACGGACGGACGGACGGACGGACGGACGGACGGACAGCGGAGCCTCAGTAATAGGGTTTCCGTTTTTACCCTTTGGGTACGGAACCCTAAAAACACTCGTCTATCCCTTTCACACATACGTCTTGGTTAGAAAGTGGCATACCTTTACTTCATGGCCGCGCCAGCAAGTGCCATCTTCATCATCTCCAGTCTATATATCATATCCATTTTATTGCCACAAGTCTCTGTCGATTTGCCTCAGGCTATAGTGCCGACATGGGCTCTGTGCAGATTGTTTCACATAAACATGGAATCGCTCACAATGGTTTCCTTTACCGAAAAGATTACGAATAGTTCCACACACAAATTCTGCAAAACTTACAGGTGTGAGCCTAGGTTCGAACCCACGATCATAGATTAGGTAAACTACTAGGCTACATGGTATGGTATGGTACTGCTATTAATTAAAAGCTTTTTAACTTACAATGTATCTATGTATGTACGGGGTCAAATCTTGGAAGTCGAATTTGACCCACTTCCAGTGGTCGGATTAACATGAAATTTGGTATACTTATGTAAGTTGGATAACAATGCAAGTACAGTCAACAAAAAGTACAGTCAGCTAAAAAGCTTGCTCTTAAAATGAAATTTTTAACAAAAAAATTTATACATTAAAATAGACAACTAGGGACTAAAGAAAGCCATAATATTCCCTACGTGGTTAGCCGCTCGGCCCGATGTTAAGAAACTCTGAGGGTGTTTGGTGCGGCTTGTAGTCTTGAGGTAAAACTATACTTTTTACTTCGAATGCGAGAAAACATGCAGCTACAGACACAGATACAGCTAAACAAAAGCAAAAACCAAGCTAAAGTTAAGCTAAGGATGAGGTTAGCAGTGAGAAGTGAGTGGAATTTCCTGCCTGCGACTGTGTTCCCTGAACACTACTATTTGGCCGTTTTCAAGTCTAGGATGAATGAGCATTTACTAGGCAAGCAAGCGTGCACCATCGTAGGCCTCATCTTCTTTTTCCATCAGGCGTGATTGTGGTCAAAGCCTATATTGTATACTAGCTGGTGCCTGCGACTTCGTCCGCGCAATAAAGCGTCTTCATTTCTTTCATTGAATAAAACAAAAATCCGGCAACGGCAACATCCAAAAATCCATCGTCTCATCATCATTGATATTACTTAGTGAATATAATAAATCCCGTTTATTCCCTATCCCGTGGGAATTTCAACAAATCTATTCTTTTTTGTTGCTCGATATTGATAATGGCAACAGGTAGACGCTTGAAATAGGTACTTATTCACAGTATATTTAGTTATACATTAACCATAAAAATAAATTATTAAATAAATATAAAACAAATAAGTACTTAAGGGGGCTCCCATACAAAAAACGTGATTTTTGCCGTTTTTGTAGATAATGGTACGGAACCCTTCGTGCGCGAGCCCGACTCGCACTTGGCCGGTTTCTTCAACATTTTGGCAAAAAGAATCTAAATCTTTGACATACCCCACGCAAGCTGCAGTTTGCCGATGCCTGCTTTAGTATAGCATTTATAATTATGGTTTTGTATGACTCGTAAGTTTTATGTCTTACTATATTAGTACAAAACATGTTAAGTATGTGGAGCATTAGGTAATGTATATGTAATACATATTAGTGAAAGATTTTTTAAAATCAAGCCTGAAGCCTGAATTCACTTATTTCTATGCCACCGACAAAAACCACGTTTAGATATTTTCCTATCCTACGGGAATTTCGAAAAATAATTTATTTAGTAATGTCAAGTCTCTAGCACCAGTTGTTTAGGCTGTGCGTTGTACAAACCAGTACTTTGGTTAAAAGAACAGTACACACCCAAAACACGTGTGATCCGCACGTTCGTTTACCTTGAACTCTCTTGACAGCACTTCTGCCGACTACCGACCGTAGTATTTAAACTTACCCTCATATTAAAAGATTACAATGCCCGAACAGTATAGATTAAACGACGATAACTTTTTTTCATTGTGACCCAACTTTAATGAAACAAAGCCTATATGTTGCTCCAATTTAAGCTTCATTTATCTGCCCAAACCGCAAGAAAATCCGTTCAGTAGTCCAAGTTTTTCGGGAATCATTTAACTATTTATCGTGCCGGACCGCGTCGAATAGTAGTAAGCGGGGCACCACAGCCGCAGCCGCGCCCAATCGTGGCCCGCTTCGTGCGGCGCGCTGTAAAAGAGCGCCTTATGAAGGCGGCACGCGTTCGCCGTAATATCACCACAGCTGATATGCAACTGCCATGCGCTAAGAAGCCGATCTACTTAAACGAGAGACTCACAAAAGAAAATCGTAGGATTTTCAAAAAGGCCAGGGAAGAAGCTAGTCGATTAAGTTGGAAGTATGTTTGGACGAAGTATGGCAAGATTTATGTTCGACAAGCCGATAAACGTCCAGCAGAAAGATTGCGTGCAGATGAAGATTTTAATAGGGTTTTTTGTAATATTCAAACTCCAGATGGCCATTTGTAGCTGTGAATATGTTTGTTACTATGTCATTTCATTACGTATATTGCTGAGAATTGTTTTCTATACACTGCAGTTCTTATTTCGTTTTATTTTATTTTGCTTATGTGTAATTTCTAAATGTATGTTTAAATATATATATAGTACGACCTGTACGCTAATTCATTATCGTTTTGAAATACTCATGTTTAAAATATTATTGTCATCAGGTTGTGCTATGTATTGTGGGGAATGTGGCAGCTGTCGGGATCCTTTGGCTTGCTTCGCAGTACGGTTTTATTTACATTTTATAACATGAAGAAGGGCAAGAATGGTTTAATTTTGGGACTTTTAAATATAAGATCAATTAATACAGGCAAAGATGAGCTTCTGTGCTCTATAGATAAGTATAAACCAGATATATTAGCTTTAAATGAAACATGGATAAAAGCTGGTGAGGAAAAGTGTGCGCCGGTAGCGCCCGGGTACATATTTAAGCACGCACCCCGTGCTAAAGACAAGCGCGGTGGGGGTGTAGGCTACTACCTACGTCGCGGGGTGCGAGCGCGTGTGCGCCCACATCCGCCCTCGGCGCTGGAGCAAATGTGGCTGGAGGTTACCCTGCCAGGAGGCCTGCGAGTGGCCGTCTGCTCAGCTTACAGGCCTGAGTCGCTGTCGGTTGACAGTGCTATTGAGTCCCTTAGTGAATCCCTAAGTGCTTTTGCGTACTGTAATCATGTTTTCATCTTGACAGATTTTAACGTTGATTTGTTACAACCAGAGAGGATTCATACTAAGGAGCTACTAAGCTTTTTAATACAACATAATTTGGAACAATTGGTAAGTCAACCGACAAGAATAACGGAACACTCATCTACACTGTTAGATCTAGTAATCTGTGATTCTCCTGCCTTATCTAGTAAAATTAACGTGTTTCATAATCCATGTTTGAGTGACCACGGTATGGTTATTGCAGAGTTTAATGTAACAAAACCCAAAGAAATAACTCGAAGTATGGATTGTAGGGCACTCCATAAAATAGATCAATTAAGGTTTGAATCTGACCTAAGTAATTTGCCTTGGAACAATGTGTTGAAATACGATAATGTTAATGATATGGTTAAATGTTTCAATAAATTACTGGAAACACTGTTCAATAAACATGCTCCTGTGAAAAGGAACCGCGTACGGGAGAAACCGCGGCCGTGGCTTACGGATAATGTAAAATTTATGATATCTCTGCGAAACAAGGCACTCAATAAAGCACAGGCCACCGGCGCAGAATCCCATCGTAATTACTACAAATCTTTACGCAATCTCATAAATGCAACAGTCAAAAAAGAAAAAACTGCGTTCTTTACTTACTATGTTAATAATAATATTAAGAACCCATTTAAGATGTGGGGCTTCCTCAGGCGTTCTGCTGTTTTGGGTGGGGATAACACTTATATACCGCATCATCTAAATGAGCCTGATAAAATAAATGATTCGTTTTTGGACATACCGGGACATGGGCAAGTCGATGATAACACCCAGAGTTATTTTATGAACAATAAATTTTGTGATAGTGAATATTTTATGTCCGAGTGCTCCGAAGAGCAGGTATCGAAGGTGGTATCCGGTATTAAAACAAACGCTTGCGGAGATGATCTCATATCGATGCAAATGATACGAATGACATTACCCTGTACCCTGCCCATCATAACGGCAATAGTAAACCGATCTCTATCATCCCAAATTTTCCCGGACACATGGAAGTTGGCAAGAGTTAAACCACTGGCAAAAGGATCTAATGTGGAATCATATAAAGATCTGCGACCTATCAGCATTCTGTCCGCCTTGTCAAAAATAGTCGAAAAAGTTGTTTGTGCACAGTTAACAAAATATTTAGAAAATAATAACATTCTGCCTGAAATGCAGTCTGGCTTTCGCAATTGTCACAGTACCGCAACGGCATTAGCAAAAGTAACGGACGATCTGATAGCAGCATCCGATGATGGTAAAAGCAGTATATTAGTGTTGCTGGACTTCTCGCGGGCTTTCGACTGCATTAATAGGGAGCTTTTGCTGGCCAAAATGGCTTATTATGGAGTGTCAGCTTCCGCACGGGAATGGTTTCGATCGTACCTCACTGACCGAAGGCAATATGTTATCACGGAAGGTGAGCAGGGGCAGGAGCTGCGGTCATCAGTGGAAACCATACCACGGGGAACGCCGCAGGGATCTATCCTCAGCCCTATTCTGTTCACACTGTTTACAGGTGACCTTGCTAGACAGTTAAAGCATTGTTCGATGCATCAGTATGCAGACGATACGCAGGTCTATTTCTCTTTCAACGCGGAGGGTACTGAACAGGCCGAAAAACTGATTAATGAGGACTTGGACCTGGTATTTAAGTGGGCAAATAATAATGACCTTGTGTTGAACCCTATGAAGTCCAAGTTTTTAGTTATAGGGACTAAAAGTCAATGCCAGAAGGTTAAAGATCGTAATCCTAACATAGTTATCGGCGGACAGCCAATTAAAAGGGAAGAAAAAGCGAAAAACTTAGGCTTGCTGATGGACTCGGAATTACGTTATATTGACCATATAAATCTAAAGATAAGAAATGCGTTTTACAGGCTCAAGGTTCTATACGGCATCAGAGATTATTTAACGGAAGCAGTTAGGCTGATGCTTGTAGAGTCATTGATCCTGTCACAATTTAATTATTGCGATATTGTATATGGGCCAAGAGTATTTGCAAAGACATCAAAAGCAATACAAAGAGTCCAAAATGCATGCATCCGATTTTGTTACTCAGTACCAAGAAGAGCACGAATTACACCATATCTAAACGAAAAGGGCATTTTAAGGATGGCAGCGCGTAGAGAGTTGCATCTAACTACCTTTGTGCATAAAATTGTGCACAAAAAATACCTAGGTATTTATTTGAAAAGATTACTTGGATGAAGGATTTGCATAATTGGAATACTCGTAGCCAGAGCCAAGATATGGCTTTTATTCCTAAGCACAAAACTGTCGGGTTCAGGGGCGGTTTCAAGTTCGCTGCGTCAAAAATCTGGAATGATCTTCCTCCGCCTTTACGTAAAAATATGTCCCAACATAATATTAAAACTAAATTGAGAATTTTATTATTAAATCGACAGATAGAACTTGAAGCATGTCCATAGGGGTGTCGTGACCACGTCCTGCACAGCGCTGCAAGCCTGTTAGTTAGTATTTTTGGTGCATGTCGGCTACAGTAGGAACAGTGGCAGCACGGGGGAGTCGGGCCGCCAGCTGCGTGTATCGACGGGCCCGTGTTGTGACTGTACCTACAATTAGTATTATTCCCTTATCTTGTTTTGTTTATTAAATTTTTTTTATTTTTTATTTATTTTTAAACTTGCTTTCAACATTCGGCACCCATCGATTGACAACAGGGATGTATTAAGGGGGTGTACTGAAAATCAGCGCTGTGCCAGTCGGGGCCTCCTGTGGGCACCTGACTCACAGCATATGCTGAGTGCATCCCCTTTGCCACAACTAATGGCACAGTGTTAGTTTTAGTTTAGTTTTTTTTTAATATTAATTAATTATGTACCTACCTAATAAGTTTTCTATATTGTACTTTATGTTGTGGCAATAAATTAAATTCTATTCTAACTTTATAACGCTATTGGAAACCATATTTGCGTGGTATTCGTCACCATCATCATTCCAACCTATACGTCCCACTGCAGGGCACAGGCCTCATCTGAGAATGAGAGGGCTTGAGCTGTAGTTCCCACGCTTGCCTAGTGCGGATTGGGAATTTCACACACAGGATGATTTCCTTCACCGTAAAGCTGACGGTAAATTTCAAAGATTAGATTAGATTTATTTATTTCATGATAAAAATTACAATAGAAATTTGCATTGATGTCAAAATTACAATGATCGTCAAAATAATTTAAAATAAAAATAATTAATTATACAAATGTAAATAATTTCGTACATAAATTCCGAAAACACAAGAGGTGCGAGTCTGGTCTTGAATTCACGATCCTCTGCTTAAGAGACCATAGGTTAAACCACTATTATCACGGCTGGCTTGCGTGGTATTGCTATTGACCATTTTTTACGCACTGTCTGCTTTTTGAAAAATCTATATTATTTTACATCCGTACCTACAACTTACTCCTTCCTTTCTGCTATACCGAATCCAAGTCCGATCCTACATGGAATGATGCTGTCATTTTTGGGATGGCTCAGCCCAAAATTAGCTAGCGGCTTTGTATCCTCTCTGTGGTAAATATTCGGCAGCAAAGCCTTCACCACCGCAGAAAAGTGACTTGCCTTTCGTCATTTGACAGGTAACATTTTGGAGAGTGGGTATCTAAACTGTATGACTTTATTTCACTATCTCCTTTCTTTAACAGGTCATTTAGAGGTAGATAGGGTCTTCACCCATGTGTCGTTAGCATCATTATCACACACAACTGAGGAGTGGAATGCGCTGCCTGAGTCAATGATTCCTGAACTCTACAATCTGGCAGTCTTTAAATGAAGAGTGAATGGGCGTTAACTCGGCAAGAAGACTTCCATCATAGTCCATATCTTTGCTTATCATCTACCGTGAATGTGGTCAAACGGCATGTTAAAAAAATAATTTTGTATTTTGCTTGATTAGATCTTCTAACTAATTAGAATAATAAGTACCTATCTCTACCTAATTGACGACTAATTAGGATTGTACTATAAGTAACCCAAATAGTTAACTTGTAAGAGCGACAGAAGTTCGTTCCATTCGAGATATTGAATAAGGTGGAGGCACACGGAGTCCACTTGCTAACTTTGCCTACTTTCGCCAAAGCTCCACTAAAGGCACTGCTTTATCCGGTAAGATTCTTCTTGTACCTTTAAAATTACTGAGTAGAAAACTAATTGGTTGAATTAGGCTTGGTATTTATTGCTTTACAGAAGACGACACCCATGAACCAAAACGGTGCTTTTCCACAAGACATGTGCTATTCTACGTTCCTATGGATGCGATTGATATTCTCCAGTCTATTCATTAGTTCACACAGTACTAGTGGAAACGTATTCAGCTAAACTATGTTTTTATATAGAAAGATCGGTCCATAGCTTAGCATTAGTGGAAACGGTCGCATAGTTTCGGAGCCTAGTTTTCACATTATTGCAGCATAGCTGCATAGCACATCTGTGGTAGAAAATTCCCTTAAACCTTGCACTACCCCACTATGTATGGCCGTTTCTCGTTCCAACGACCGAAATCCCCCTCCGTGTACGACAGTCGTTGGGATGTGGGATAAGGGACGGTTGTGCTCGGTGTTAAACTAAGAAAACTAGTTTGTTAAGAGTTTGAAATGGGTTCGTTTCTTTTGACAGACAATTATATGCACAGGTGATATGGTAGTGTTAGTAAAGACTCGTGTCTTTAGCCTCTTCATCTCTATTAATTCGACTGTCATTGCATAAGTTACCAGCCCCAATTTGTTTACCTGAATAAAATAAAGTAGGGCACTAGGTAGGCACCTACTTTGATCATACTATTTGTCTTGGTCAGTTTAGGCGGATTGTGTATTGGTTACATTACGTATCGATAAAACATAAAACATTGGAATTGCACCTCTTAGGTGAGCTCTCTCCCTGAAACGTCGACTCATAATATGTCCGTCTAATAAAAATCCCAATAACCGCCACCACGCGTTGTGAGGTGTGTGGTCGCCGAATTGCAATTGGTTTTAGTTATTATATAGATTTTCGTAATGCACAGAATACGGCGGAAAAACGCTTCGGGGCCCCATCGCTAAGAGGTACCTACCTCTCAGTATCACTCAAGTCTATCTAATAAAAGTGAAATTTATTCAAGTCAAAGACAAAGTGATTTTAAAAATACCTATGTAGGTATCTACGTAAACGAATACCCCTGCAAAATTAAATGTATGAATGTATGTACGTGTAGTTACATAGAATTTGGATTCGGTGAAATTTGTACGGATTTATGTATCTAAGTAAGTACCTATCCCAGATTTTAGACCAATCGCTAAGAGACACCTCTCAGTATCACTCAAGTGACATCTAATAAAAGTTAAATTTATTGAAGTCAAAGACAAAGTTATGTATCTTAACGAATAGGTAGTCCTGCAAAACTAAATGTACTTAATACATAGAATTTGGATTCGGTGAGATTTGTACGGATTTATGTATGTATCCATGTAACTTACCTATCCCAGATTTTAGACTACCACACATTGTGCTACCTACTTACCTACCTACACAGGTAAATTTTATTTTATTGATGCAGAGTGCTTTAATTTTGAGATGTGCCTAAAAAGGAAAAGGTGCGAAAATGTTTAAGCTGAAATATATTTCGAAAGTACCTATTGTTACCTGAGCACCACAAAAGATTAGGTACCTACTTACCTATATTGAAGTACATTTCTGCTAGAAAAACAGGCACTATTTACACAAAGGGATAAGCAACTTTGATGAAGAAATAAATAATCGAAAAACTTTTTTTTTTTATCAAATTTGTATTGTTGTAATAAGCGCAGAAGCGGAGAGTTCAGAAATACCATATTTATAATCCTGGCTCCTTGTTCTATATCAGTTATAAAATGTTAAAGTTTTCTGCCTTCGTTGCAAAGCAATATTTTACAATCATTCTGCCATTACCTATCTTAAAAAAAAAATAGTGATTATCTTATCATTGCTGCCAGGTTGTTTGTTTCTTTTAATCAGAACTGCCGAATCGGTAACAAGAGAGGTATTGGCAATTTTTAAATAATCGACGCGCCATGTGAATAATATATATAATATGTAGGTATTCCTATTTTCCACATATTTCTAATTTTTAACCATTTGCAGAGTTTCTCATGAACTTGTCTACTAAAATCTCATTTAGTTGCTGCCTACTTAATTTGACTCTTGAATATTGCACAGAGCAAAGACCGACGAGCTACGACTTACGTCCAATTCAATTATTTTCTTGCGCATTTATCTATATAAACCTATATGTATATCGAAAAAATCATCTGCCAAGACTAGCTTATCAGTGGGTGGGTTATTACTTATCGATTGCAATCTATCGGTAGGTTTTTGGAAAGTCAGTGCGATGTTGTAGGTGTAGGTATTATCTAAGTATGTGTACCATCCATCATTATTTAGTTAATGTGATCACCGTCAGTCCGACTTAGGTATTAGTCATTTTGCGATAGGTATTTTATTTGCATGATATTTACAAGAGTAGCTAATTATTTTAGTAAATAAGTAGAAAATACATTACATCCCATTTGAAATGAACTAATGAGATCTTATAATTTATCTATCTACACGGTGATTTTTAATCGGTGATCAGGGGTTGAAAAATATATTAATATTTTTCAACCCGCTAGCCAAAATGGACTTTTATAGATGAGGTCTTGAGCAATAAAGTCTCAGTTTATTAAAAAAAAAAACGTTATTGTTTGAATTTCCTCCATCCACCCAATGCATGGTCATCTTAACATTGGTTGAAGTCAGTTAGTTTTGTCAAGTGTCATCAATTTGGCGGGGAATTTGGCTCACGTCAAAGTTTGTTAGCAAAACTGATTTTTCAAATAGGTTTTTGATCATAGACTAACAGGGTGACAATAATTTAAAATAAAAAAAGATTTTTTTTTAAAAGATTTAAGAAAGATTCAGTATAATACATAGTTAGTTAAATAGATATTAAAACATATACATATAACATGTAACATTAGTCTTAAGTTTAATTAATATTGTATGCCTTTATGGGCAACTGTTGTTACCTACCTCTATTTTATTTTCTCATCCTATGTACACAGTTATACAATAAAAATTTTCTGATTCTGATTCTGATTCCAAATAATCATTATTTAAAAAAATAAACGTTCTGTTCCACGTGATTGAGACTTAAACGTGATCGCCACCGAATACTGATCTAGAAAAACTAATCCCTGGATCACGATTTAAAAATCATCGTGTATATATAAAAAAAAACAGATTATAAATTCTAAGTCCATATTTGTGGATAGATTACGATCAACGATTTTTTACATAAGATAAACGTACCAAAGCTCGACACTTCAACACCCAGTAGATGACACCCATCTGTCACTTCTCTTACTATGACATAAGATTGCCATGTAGTTATTGGGTCAGCGTCGAGCATAGGGACGTTTACCTTATATTTCACAATTACAAATATGCTCCTACTTAAGTAATGTTTACGAAATAGGTACCGCCTACTTAATATTATTTAAACAAAAACAACATTTAAAGACACAGACAGTTTTTAAAATACTTTAATAATGGTTCAATGTATGACCTATATTCTTTGTGTTCGCTGAAACTAATTTACGTCAATCAAATTGTTAGACAAACGTTGTGGTCACTGCAATGACGCATTGCATGACAAGTTGCAGTGCGATTCATTCACAAACATTTACAAACAACAATATTACAATACTGAATGGTAACTACATAAACTAGATCAACACTTTTAAGTAGGTATGGTATTAAATAGTGATCATGAAAAAAAGTAAAATCCCAGCATCAATATTGCATGCAAAATTGGTTTAAAGACTCATAAGCACATTGCTTTCATTGTTAAAAAGAAACCACATCTCATGAAGAGCCAAGCCCTGATTTCTTACAAGACCTAACTTTACAAACTCAAGTCTACATCTTAGTCTTAAAGTATTTCTTGGTTAAAACAAAGAAATGGTATTGCTGGGATTTCCTTTAGTTTGTAAAATACCCTCGTTTGTTTTCTGGGGTGAAAATTATACATGCTGTAATATTTTTGTCAGCAAATCGTTTCAGGTTTAAAGACTAAAGAACGCCGGGAAGTACCTACCTTAGATTTAGTAGGTAGTCTTAAAAAGTTCTGCACTCCACTTTTGGGGGCATTAAAGGTGTGGGGATAGACCACAATAGAGAGATCTCTCTCCAGGCGGATGTTATGCCTGGGGACCGAAGTCCGATGGAAGAAAGTTGAAAATTGTATTTATACAGCAGAGGTGAGAAAGTTCGATAGCGCGATGCAGGATGAATCAGCAGTTTCTCTATTTGATGACTAGATGGCCCTATGAGTCGCAACAAAGGATTAAAAATACAATTTTTTTCATTTTTATTTACCTAGTTTAAGTTTAAATCCTAGACTTCCTTCGATCATATTATAGTAAGTAGATGCACGATCGCCGCTCAAAAAATGGAGCCATCTAAACAAGGCATAAATCATCAATTGCCTTCTTTCGTTCTCTCTCATACCGAAAAAACGAAACTCGCATATTTTAGTATCGTGATTGTACCTTATTACTTAACGCTAAGGTTCATTTTACTATAAACTTTCTTTTAGATATTTTGTTTTATTTCTCAACACCGTTGTCATGTGTTGTCAATGTTGTCTTTCCATTTTTGGTAAAAAACTTGGTAAAAAAGGTAGCAAAACTAAAACTCACACAGATGATTTACGACGTTATGTTCTACTAAGTCCACTCACTCACTCTTACCTAATCTGTCAGTGTTGTCATAAGTCAGTATTGGCGCGATGGAGACTATTTATTTTTGAGTTTGATTTTGTATAGGACCTTTCATCTACGTATTACATGATCGAAGGTAGGCTTCAGACAAAATTTCAGCTAAGGATTCGGAAAATACCTGACAGGTTTTGGCAAATGAGCCATCGAATGAGTGAGCGGCAAAATTACCAATATTACCGTATTTCTATATCTACATAAAACGCAAAATATACCTGTCAGATAATAGAAATTTTGATCATTTCAGAAATTTAATAACTGGATCTTATCCGGAGAACATGGGAGCTCTAGTATTACCCAGGCAAAAGATATGAGGGTTCGAAAACGACGAAACACTTTGAGAAAATGTAGGTAATAGATACCCTGATTTTTCTCGTCTTGGCGGGGGCTTTAGCGAACTGCATACAAAACACGAGACAACACAAAAACACTTCACTTGTATTTCCCTATGACTGTGTTAGGAGATTGGAGAACTGCGTGGTGGCAGAGTGGTCTACCATCGTCGTGTATTCCTAATCATAGTAAGAAGACAGATGAACAAATGTTGATGTAAACTTTCTGTTTTAAAAATTGAGGGACTTTACACAGGGTGAATAAAATTACATATTTACATCCGTATAAATTAATAAAACAATGCTAGTTTTTGGGTAGAGAGGGTAGAGCATACAGATGTGCATGTTGACGTGTAAAACTTAATTTAAGTACCAGATACATGCATAATAATAGGAACACAATCGTGGAGCGAGCATAAATGAAAAATCAGTAATACATTATACACGTAGACAATAATAAATTCGAGCTGTAATACCAGATATGCGCCTGTTATAAAAACAAATATGCAATAAACAAAATCATTGAAAGTTTTTCGCATCGACGTGTCATGAAACCGATGAGTAGCTGGAAGCTGCAGCCGTCGACATAGGAACAAAATCAGCTTTCACAATGATCTCAGAATAAAGCACAATCTGTCAAATCATTATGAAAACCAGTTTCGTCTTTCCTTTTCTTGATAAGTCTTCGTTCTTCGGCCTCTTCACGGCTCGCCGTTTAGCAAAGTTTAATTATTAATTAGGCTGTCATGCGTGGAATGCGATGTGAACACAGTTAGCTACAACGCAGGAATATGAATGGGTTTGTCATCGCTCGATTGGGCGAATGCTTCGGGATGGGAAGTGAAGCGCGCCGGGACGCGACCATTAGCTGCCGCATGCCGCGCGGCGCGCGCGCATGACATCATGCTGACTCATCTCCGACAACAATGCTTCTTTCCTTCTGCTAATTGTCCGTTGCTATCTGTAACACAAGTAACGGTTTGTTTCGATTTTTAACCATATTTGGACAATTTATATCGGGGCCTGTTTTTTCGTTTCTAGAGCATACTAGATTATGGGTTGACAGTTAATTGTAAGTGCGTCTCGATGTGTTTAAATTAAAAGTTATATTTGAGTGCCGGTTGAAGTCCGCGATGTGATTGTGTCGCAGTCGAGTGTCAGGCAGAATTGGCGCCTAATCAATGTTTGTTAATTTCTGATGTCCGTCTCAGAGTGGGAGTTGGAAGTCAGACTAAGGTCGGACGCTTACACATTCATTACAACTCATTTAGACATATTGCATTTACTTAACTGTATTGAGCGACTAAAATAGTAATAAACGAAGGCGGTGGTGCGGTGGTGGTATGATTGGTAAAGCAATGCGGGCTCACCCACACCGTGTGTCAGCATTAATTAGGCGCGACGAAGAGCGGCCACAAATGGCGCGCCGCCATGTTGGGGCGGCTGCGCGGGAGTCGCGGCGCCAACATTATTTCGCCAACTTGTACACTCTATTCGGAAGTGTCATTGAACAATTACTGAATTCGCTCAATAGCTAAAAATGCGAATCAAATTAACTGCGGCATTTGGTTGTAATGAACTAGTTTCGCCCCTACCCGCGAGTGGCGGTCGTGGTGGGAAGTAGTCCTCGCGGCAGGGTGCAGGTGCGAAGTAGTGACGTCACATCCGGGCGGCGCGGGCGCTCAATGGGCGCACTATGTGGGCCACACGTGTCACCCTCCCCCGCCGCCCTCGCCTCCCCCGCACACCCGCACCAACAAACATTGCTCTAATTGCTGACAACTATGGGAAATAGCGCGAATGTGCTACTTTTTATCGCCAGTCTGTTTACACTTTTGATAGCAGCAAATGGTCCCGTCACATGATACCCAGTTTTTTATAAGAGCGCCGGGAGAGTCGTCATTAAACATCAATCAGTTGCCTAGTACAGTCAGCAATAGATTAGCGGTGAAAATATCAAAATATATCGGAACACTGTATTCCGATATATTTGAACACTTCGATCGCAACGATATAGGTAACTGAAGCTGAATGTAGGTACAGACAGATATAGATATATAATGGTGCCCTATTAAGCATGAGAAGTAAGGCGATACTAAGTTGTTCTTGACAGAATTGGATCGTGTGAATAACAAATATGTGTCGAAGAATTGATGTGGAGTCGTGCGAGTGCGTTTGATAACCACGGGCAGATATCGCAGATGGGGCGCGAGACGGCGCGAGGAGCGCGGCAGGTGTGCCTGGAGGCGCCGGCGCAGCGAACAATGCGCGGGACCCGGAATGTGGAGCACGAGGTGACGAAACGACATCCCGGTGGCCGCGGCGCCGCGCCGACAATATAGGCCGGGTGACGCTACGACTATTGATAGTGCTCCGCTAGGGTTCCCACTGTAAGCGAGCGAAGTCCTCACTGCATTATCTAACCCACACAACTTGAATAATTCATAGTCTATCCGCAGTCAATATAAGGTCGGCAATTTGACAAGGTAATACACCTATTTGAAATGAGTCACCTGCCCATAATAGTGACGAGCATCCGATAGAAATGATGTAAGTAGAACAGCTCTTATATGGCTCACAGACGAGCGCCTATCGACTTGGCTCTGAAAACACTCCTAATCGGGTTTGTGTAGAGTTAAGAGGTTCTACTTATTAAGAATTAGGTAGTTAGATATCACATTATTCGCAACAGCAGCAATGAAATAACTGCTAATGGGTTGAATGCACTCGAGACGGGCTAACTTAACTTTTTAAGAACATTTTAGTGGAGCCAAAGATTTTGTTTAGGTCTTCGTTTTGTACGCTGTATTTGATAACGTGACAAATGGCGTTACGACAACCCTGCGGCCGCGGCGACGGGCGGCGGGTGGCCGGCGACCACTCTCTACTCATTATTCGCCTAACAATCGGCTGCTCTAGAATGCAACGCACTGTGCCTGCAAATGCGAATTTGTAAAGTATCATTTATTATGCACATGGTAGAGTGCACCGCTAATGTGTTATTGTTATTGAGCCTAAACACTGCTATTGTAGCCGACTAGCTCTGCGCTTTACTGTAGCCATTGCTTACAAGTATAATTAATGTGACACCACACAAAATATTCGCGTTACGTATGTTAAACAGTTAAGTACTTAAGTCATCGGCCGCAACTTTGTAAGTGAAATGGCTATTGGGGACGCGGGTGTTTTGCATTGCAGGTCCGTGCCATTGTGAGCTTTCTATGCGATGTTTATGCACGAGTCGGCAATTTCAACACTTCTTGTTTAACTTTAGAATTCTTGCTCGCAATTGTTTGTCAAAGTGTTAATACATGAATGAAAGCTTAAGCGTCTTATTTAAAGACCAGAATTCCTGACACTGTTATCATCAGCAATAAACACAAGTAACAGATAGTTAAGTAGTCTCGGATTGAGATCTCGTTCGTTATCAAGGCATCTCGTTTTCCGGTATCACCGGCGCGGGGAGGGCGCGCGGACGCAGGTAAGTGTAGAGATAGAGCGAGCATTCCGCGGCTCTAACGGTGAGTTATTTCGCCGACCACACAGCGGCAGCGGCGGCGCGGCGCGTGAATGGCCGCGCTGCAGCGGAGGTTGCAGCGCCCCCCCCCCCGGCCGCGCGCATTCCGGCGAGCGCCGCTGTGCTAGGCGCTTGCGCAACCTCCGCCGCCACATTCCATTCATAGCGGGCGAAGCGCGATTCAATAAAAGGAGGGCTTTGTACCGCGAGCGGCGCCGCGCGGCGTCCCCGCGACTGCCGCGCGCCACTCGCCTCCCGGAATGGGTAAACGAGCGCGGTTTTTGACATTTTAGAGCGTTACGCCACATTTCTTCGTAATCGTCACAGCGAATGGACGGTGTGAATTCCTCCGGACGTTGACCCACGCCACCACTGCTTTCTCCGACTCGATGTTTGCTATTGGAACGAATCTATTAATTGGAGAAACTTAGTTCACACATCAACATGGAAAGTAGACCGATGGAGCTTTACTTGTCGATTTATAACTAGTCTAAGCTAAACGTCATCGTTGCATTATGTCATATGTAGCATACGCGCATGGAATTTCCCTCCAAGAAGTGCAGGTAAGTTAATTGATAGAGTCATTATTTTAGTCTGCGATGTCGTTTAGCATTGCGTGTCATTGCATTCTTGTGCAAGATTGCATCAAAGGTTCCGCCAGCGCTTGCGCGTGTTGTACAAATAATGACACGTACACTGGGTTCGGTATCTCTTTCACACCCATCCCTGACGTCAGTCAAATTGTCTTAATAGATATTGCAGACATGCATTTTAGAACGATGCAACAATGAAGGGCTTTTCTTGGGATATAACTACAACGGGACGGGATAGACTTTGCTCATCGTGCCATCGCCATAAGCATGTATGTGCAAGTAAAGAGTGCATCTGGGCGCAGTAACATCGAGATGCAGTGTAGTAGCAGTGTTGTCGACAGAATCAGAGCGCGGGTCGACACAGCGCACTCGAGCGCCTCGTGTCGACTGCAGGCTGCATTCCCTCGCCGCCCGCACCGGTGAAATGTCACCAAACAGCATTCCAAAATATTTGAAACGACCTTTATGGCGCGAAAGAAAGTGGTCGGGGCAGGGTCGCGGGGTGAGCGGCGGCGCGGGCGGCGGCGACCGTGGGACAGCGGCGCGCGCGCCAGTCGCACGGCGCCCCCCGCCCGCGCCGCGCGCCTCCCGCATTCCAGTGCGCCTCCCTCCGAATTTATTCACCGCGACTGTGGAGCCGCGAGCGGCTGCGAATGCAACCGCAGCGGCCCGCACCGCGCGCCAGCCCCGCTCAAATGACACCTCGGCTTGACAAACGATTGCGATGCCGGTACAAAAGCATCGTAAAAAAACTTTTTAACAGTAACGGTACATTAAAGGGACCGCCGAAAGCCATTAAATGGAATCACTGGAAAGAATTTTGTCAAAGCCCCCGATTTAAAATTTCAGCGTTTCCAATTCATCAAACGGGATCTTGAGCAGATGCGACGGAAGCTTAACCTTGATCCACTTTTTGATAAGTAGATTAGTGAAGAAGTCGGTGTAGCGATGTGTGTCGCGGAGCTGGGCGCGGGGCAGGAGCGACGTCGCCCGCAAATAGCCCGTGACGCGGCGGGCGCTGCACTTTCGCGCGGTCACGAGCCCGGCGCCGACGAAGCCAGACGCTCGTAATCGTTTCTCTATTTAAAAACGTCGTCGACGCCGGCGGCGGCGGGGAATGCGCGGCGACAATGCACGCGGCTATTCGCGGCGGCTGACGTCCGCGTCAACGACCGCTCGCAGCGGAAACGACACACTTCCAGCCCGGAAATATGCGCCCGCGCCTTAAGGGACCGCCGCGCTATTTATAGCGACGCAGGGCGCGATGCACCGGCCACGCGGGCGCCACTCGCACCGCCCGCGCCGCGGCGTGATGTAATGCATTTATTTCCGAATCTCGGCATCGAGACAAACTCCGCGACTCGGCACTGACGCAACCCCAGCGGTCGAGTCGAGTCCCAGGCTAGGCTCTCGCTGCCACCTGGGGGGTTACTACGAAATTCGAAGTTCGGATCGTGTGGTCCCTCTCACTCTCGTAATAAATACCATTAGCGTGAGCGGAACGGCATGAAACGAAGTTCGAATTTCGCGCTTCGTAGTATAGGGCCTGCCACCGACTCGGTTGGAACTCTTGGAACCGAAAACCACACGCGGCTGCCCGTGCCCAAGCCTCGGTGGTTCGAATTTTGGCACTCGCTTTCAGGCGAACCTATTTCGAGAGCAGAACAATGTACTTACATTATTGAGAAGTTTATTTTTAAACTGTGACTGTTCACTCTATTCGCAGCTCAGAAAGTAACGTTACTAACAGTCGAATCACGGACTCGTGATCGGTTTTATTCAGTCTCGCATATTAATAATACACCCCAATCAAGATAGTCTTCTTTGGTCTATCTTCTTCCGTTCATGCCTATTCTGTAGTTAATTTGAATTGTTGTACGGATTTGTTCAAAGCATGAATCGACTGAGGTCCATCGTAAGTTGACTGATCGTCAATAAATCTTACAACTCCGTCACAATATCACATCAATCATAAAGTAGAATTAAGTAAAAATAAACGTCATCAACTACGTTTCATCACAGTCTGAGAACAGTTGGATTTTATGATTGAAGTACCGAATCCGAATGCTTCGAGTAGTTACGTAGGAAGGTAATGACTCAATCGCCGCATCACTGCTCGCCAGGGTTACCATTTATTGCCTTCGACTTTTACGCCGCTTTGAATAATGAGATATTTAATTTGGAATAAATAAAACCGCGTATATCGTTTCAAAGTAAGCTACCATCAAGCCATCAATGTGTCAATTGGATTGTTACTTTTATCTATCAAAGTCATAATGACGATGGTTGAATGTTTCCATTCTAACATAAAATTACTTGTGTAGATATTATGTCAAACAGTTTGGCGAGCCTTGGGGGAGGCCTATGTTCAGCAGTGGACGTCTTTCGGCTGAAATGATGATGAGATATTATGTACTCGTATACCCAAATGCAAAACTTTAAGTCTCAAAAATAACTAAAATTCAGTTGCAAGTTCAACACGTGCTGACTTATAGCAACTTAGCTGCAAAAAGTTGATCTTTATCTGGTCATACAAGATAATGCTGTCAATATGAAAGCAGCAGCTGCCAACCCTAGCGGCTTGTTCCCGCGTCCGTTCCGGTGCGCACACGCAGCTCATTAACGGACGGCGAAGAAAGCGCAAGGGCTCACCGGAGATAAGGTCAATAAATGCTCGCCAACACTCCCAAACTTATTAATAAGGGAGATATAATCGGGGGGGGGGGGGCAATTACCGGAATACAACGTATGAGTTACAACGGATTTAGCGATTCTTGCTAGGGAGCACATGTAACTATGATTCCATTGTAAGTGAAAATATAGAATGATCTGTTAGTTAATTCAAATTAATCTACGAAAACAAAGTGTACGTACTACCTAGAAATACGAGGTGCTTCACTTTGCTTCTCCAGCATGCACAAAATTCTCTCTACTACTAGGTATGCTGAAGACTGATCCAAACAACGTTAGTAATTTAGTAGAGTAGAAAATACATTGAGTACTCAAAGACACTACAAAGTTCCTTTTCATTCTAGCAACACGTAATGTACTTGATAGTCGACTAAATTACATTGTACAGTCAACGTCATAAACAAGTGATCATTTATGTACCTTGTCGCTTTCAGTCGTTATATGACTTCGTATGACTTTTCAAACATGACGTTAAAGTGACAAGGTACAAAAGTGATCACTTATTTATGACGTTGACCCTACTTTGAATCAGCCTTTGATCACGAATGAAGATATCTAGAAGCACAAGTTTAGTGCCGAGCACTTGTTCCGATGTCGTTTGTCGCGTGTAAGCGACAGTCCCTAATGCGAGCGACGTGTCGTACGCGACCTGCATATTAAACTGAGAAAATTAACGGACAGTTCATCATTATAAACGATTAATCACGACTGTGAATACAAGCATACATACTCAAACAGAATTAATTTATTTAGATTAAACACATCCTATACATGGGTACCACATATTGATACATTGAAAACAGCTGATGATGACATTGATGATAGAAATGGTACCATGATAAAGTCAAATTAATTACGATGAATTCTATGTCAGTATACCTTCGTCAAAAAAGATTACTTGACAAGAAGTTATCATTCATTTCGTTACAAGTATGACTCTACTAAACTTTAGTTAAAAATGCACTAAAATAACAATAAACGGAAACAAAAAAAAATCATTGATATATAAAATTTCTAATATAATAACTACTCAATATAAATGAGAAATATTGTATGTTGGTTTGAGTTAAACAAAAATTTAGTTGTAATTTTGATTAGGTATATTATAATATAATCCATACCTGGAAATAGACGTAGGATATTTATAATCCAGGAAAACTGCAAAGTTCCCTCGGGATAGCGAGACAACAACTAGGTTAATAATTTAATCATATAAATAAATAAAATTATCGATCTACTCACTGACACGATTTATGAGTATTATCGAGTAATTAGTACTTGAAAATCAGTAGGAAGAATCTAATATATAAAGATGTCGTGTCACGGTGTTTGTTTTCGAACTCCTTATAACTGATTGATCGATAATAATAATAATAATGATAATAATAATAATAATACGTTTATTTTGCATAAAATGTGGTACATAAAAGATGGTAATGTTATTTAGTTACAAACGTTTCACACATTTAACCAGGAGCTGGCACGCAAACATTTTTCCAATAGGTGATTTTTATGAAACCTTTTTCTCCATACTCGGTAGGTCTAAGAATAGGTCGTAGGCTATTTTTTTTATACGTACCCCCATTCTTCGCAGACGAAGTCGCGGGCAACAGCTAGTAATTATAGAAAATTGAATAGTCTCTGAAACTTTCACCTAGTCTATGTGGCGTCGCGCTACGCGGGTGCTACGCCGCGCTACGGATTTGTCTACGAATGACATTCTCTAAGAATGATTGCTCTCTAGACGTAGACTCCTGAATCTTGTGATACATTACACCGTGCAATACAAAACTTGAGTCCCAGTGAAGAATACCAAATTTCAAGTTCCTCTATGTACAGTCAAGCTCAAAAGTACCTTAACCTCCTTAGTACTTTATCGCAGTAAACGACAACACAGGCATAGTTGCAAATTAGTGACTAATAGCAGAGTACTAAGGGGTTCAGCTACTTTTGAGTTTCACTATACCTAATAAATAAAATGAAAATAGTTTTATCCCAGAAAGTCAGAAAGTATGCTTTTGTTTTTACGAGCTGTCAGTTGCTACTCAAACTGCGAACTAAAAGTTCTGGTTTTAGTAGTGTTAAAGGACAAAAGAAGTGCCAATACTTATGTAGTTAATGAATTGTTATTTTATGAACTTGCATCCAAATTTACGCATAACTTGAATTAAATGATTTTTCCAGCTTCTATTCAACTTGCAATATTTATTTATATTTGTATGTTATGTAGAGTACGTAAATCATGCAAATCGAATGTCGCCAACTTTTAGTGATCGAATTGACTTGACATTTAGAACGGATAGTAGTTTGGATGACAACGCAAGTACAGTCAGCACAAAAACTTCGTATAAAAAAAAATTACAAACGCCTATTTCGTTGACGTAGCCAAAAACTGATTGCCATTCGACGTTTCCAATATGTTTCAACAAATGTTTCATTTACAAATACTCGAGTTTGTGTTGCAACTGTGCTGTGTGTGGTCTAGACATTCCTGAGCGATACTTGTAAGTCAACACTTGCCATAATTGCTGACAAAGTAACCAATTAAGATAAGCTAAATAGTAAAACATCATAAAGATATCGAGAGTTCTGAAACATTTTCTCAACAAAATAAATCAATTCTTGCAACGAAGACTTTAAAAAACACAATAAGCGAGTATTTGGGATTTTTTTTCGCTACACCGCCGTTATTGAAAACAATTGGTAAACACTGCGCACAGCGCTTTCACAAGGCGAATGTTGCCGACACTTCACATTCCTACCGATTGCGTACCTGCTTATAGAATTATTTACTAAGGAGACAAATTCCAGTGACAGATCATATAACGGTGACGGCGGTACCTACTATCGGTTACAAACGCGCCGAGTTTGTAACCTAGGCTTTGGCACAGAGAGAGAGTTTGTTACCAGGTACTAAAGAATCACGAATGTATATAAATTCTTAAATTTACGCTTTTTTTTATCTTTTTTTGTCTTGCAATATCTTAACTCTCAAACCATATTAAAATTTAATGTAAATACTAGAAGTGGATAAAATATACGGTAGGTTATCTTTAAAATTGAAGCGCCTGATTCACAACGTTGTCACTACATCAAACGCTGGCAACAATCTAGGGCAGCTTTGAGATATTGCCATAATAAATAATCAGAACAAACGTTCGCCGCGCCACCGTCGCGCCTCGCCGCGCTAGCGGTGTACCAATGACTTAATGCATTATACGACTTCATATTCACTTACAAGATGTACAATTTTTAATTATTATTAATGTGCCATAAAGCCAGTAATTATTGTTTAATCTATGCCTAAGGCGGGGCGCGGCGGGCGGGGGCCGCTCAAGGCGAGTATCGAGTGTGTACATTTCATTTTCAGGGCGACATCTTGCGAGAGGTCACGGTGTGTCTAGAGCCTAGATTCCGTGTATTGTTCGCGGCGGCGCCCGCGCGGCGCGGCATGTATTATTCAACGGCGCAGCGCAGGCGCAGGCCACGACCCGCGCCGAATTCTGTTAGCCTCGTCTCGTCCCCCTCGTCGCCTCTAATTACATACTAACATGACCGACATTACCGTGTCACGATTATTTCGATTATCGTTTAAGTCAACACGGCGAGTCGTCCGCTTACAAAAGGAGAACCAATTTATGTATCTGGGGAGGTGGGTGAGCGGCCGTTACATTACATGTTAATGCTGTGACGTAGCTGCGGCTTCCTGACTTCCTGTTGGTCCCGGCGACTGTCGACTGTTACATAAATAAAAGTTTGATGAATATGTAAGTGTGGCATGTGAGAGGCGCCCGCGAAATGGGGGGCGGCTCTGGTTGCGGCTCGGGTGTCGACTGCGGCGGGTCACGGCCTCGCCGGCGCCTGCGCCTGCTCACGTCAGCGCTCCAGGACGGCCAGCACTAAGTACTTGATTTCTGCCTGTCAATCATTACTTTTTGTTCAAACAACAGCAAATATACAGGGTTCAAATTTATGTTTTAATCTGTCACTCCACCCTGCTAGATACCTACAAAAAATCTAGTTATTTTAAAAATTTTGACCGAATGCCACTCAACAAAAGATGTGCCAATTCTTTACTTACATAAATTTTTAATGTCAGCGCTTAAAAAGTTTTGAGGGCTACTTGCTTAAAAATTAAATTAGTCCATCGTCCATCTTTTTGGGTCCTATACGTGTTAAGTTTGTAATCTATGAATAAGTCTATGTGTTCTAAGTTCACATAATTACCGACCCTACCCTGTCAAGTAATCTGGCCCGGATCTTATATAGGACTTCTAATATAGTCAGTATTTAGCTTTTAGTGAAGAATTTTAACGTCATTTTTGTCATTTAGTTAAGTCAGGGTTTCCCAAACTATGGGTCACGACCGATTGGTGGGTCGCGACTCGCGAGTGAATATTGAGTGGGCCCTGCCTGTAGAACGACACACCAACCGAACGAGCTTGTTTGTTATTTGAAAAGTCCTTTATTCATATTGGTAACGGTTAAATTTCCTAGAAGTGGGTCCCGAGTTTGTAAACTTGTATTAGATGAGTCGTAGCCCAGACAACTTTGGAAACCACTGAGTTAAGTTAGAACTTCTCCGTGATCCCTTGCAATCACACCGCTCTCTCGTGCGTATTCCGTTCGCTTTAACCTTAGTTACAAAATAATACATTGAAGTACCAATAACCTACTTGCGCGCCGAGGAGATCCGTTGAATTATTTATTTAGGTGTTTATTCGGCCAAGGTACTTAGGTATATCACGAGTTACGAAAAAGAATTAAGCGTCGAGTTTTTTAAAAGTTTCTAAAAAAGTCAAGGAATGGCATTATAATTCGTGTCAATTGGTTTTTGTTGTTGGGTAGTGTGATGTTCTTCTCAGACTTTTTTATTTCATGTCCCTAAAACTGTACGAACGTGTAAACGCGTACCGAGCGAGATGTGGATATGAGGCTCCGTTTAGGTGTGAAGGTCAATGACCGATAAGGTTTGCGCTATGCCAGGCTCCTTCCCACCTCACTATCGCCACCGGCCTATCAGCAACGTACCTACTGCCAAAAATGTCAGTCGCTATGCGGCCTATTATTTTAATTAATTTAGTGATTGGGCGTACTTAGCAACTATTGGTTGTAGGCTCACAGGAAAAATACTTCGGTATTGTCTACTATATTATTAATGGGAAAGATTATGAGTATGTGTGTGCATGCGTGTATGTGTTTGCCATTCTTTCACACTAAAATGGCTGGACGGATTTGTGTGAAATTTGGCGTACAGGTAACTGAATTTTCGGAATAACACATAGGGTACTTTTTATTGGGCTCCAAACTGTAAAATCCTGCAATCACAAACGCTAAGTCTATTGGCATAAAATTTTGCACAGATGTTCTTCATACAAAGTAAATGATGACCGGGATGTAGTTTTTGGGAATACCCATCCAGAATATTAGATTCAACTGCATGCCGGATCTACCTACACAAAGAAAGGGTTACATTTCTGTACTTAGTCGTTTATGTAGTTACTGAAAAATAAAATTATTTTTCTATCTGTGTCATCAATGTTTAGTGTATCTAACAGTTAATGGTTATACAAATAAATGTCACGTACACCTTAGCTGACTGTACATCTTACGCCAATTCTTACACGAGTTGACGTATTCCTAACCAAATACTATGCTCCTGTTATTGGTTCTAGACAATGGACTGGATAAGCATTATGCTTAAAGCATAATTTGGCCCATTGACTTTTTGTTCCTTGACAATGCAATTTCACTGTAGCTAGGATGTACTTTTGACCACTTCAAAAAATTATAGAATATATACGTTGAAAAATGACGTAATATTTCTGCTTCAAACAAAGCTTCCTAGCCCCTAATATAATTTAATTATCACGCGTTTGACGCACTGCCGCATTAGGCAGTGTCCTAATTTTTGTGTCTTATGATAATACCAATCCATTATAGCCTTTGTTTTCCTTTTGTCTAAGTAAGTTGCTAATCGATTTGATACTTGGAATCGAGTTCTCACGCAATGATAATTGTATGGGTCACATCTGGATATTTCTAATATTTCCTCTGGATTTCATTACAATTATTGCAAATCTCTCAATGTATAAGGGATCCAATCGTGGATATCCCACTAAATGTCGTAACTAGCATATTATACCTTGTTAGGTACGATAGTTAGCGGGAAAGAGAACGCAAAGTTTCTTAGCATTGAAAAGATCACTCCAGTGATTCTCGCTTAACACGTTAAAAATAAACCTCTCAGTTTAATTAATGTCTAATAGACAAAATATTAACTTAAAAAAAATTCCATTAATTGAAGTTACTAAAATAACAAAAAGATAATTCTATAAATGAGATTTTATAGTGATAATTAAATATCAAATTATGGTTACAGCACTGGGTCCAAACAAATACTTCTAATGCTACGGCGTAGCAGTGCTACACGTTTTTTGGGCGATTCGTAGCAGTGAAAGGCTCTACGATTCTGATTCCTAGTTATAAGACTTATAAGTTCTCCTTAGCATATAGACTTGTGTCATCAAGTCATGGCATCCACCTTGAACATATCTATTTTTACAAGCTTTTACTCTTATTACCTTGTTTATTTAAAGGATAAAACTTTTATACCTTAAAAAGCTTAGTAAGAAGATAATCTCTTTTGTTAAAACAAGAGCGACAATGTGTTCGGTCGTTATCTTGGTCAGAACAAAATGTTCCCTTCGAGGTTTAACTGTGTTGATTGCAATTAAAAAAGTACAAAAGTGCCAAATAAAAAGCGAATTGTATTGACTAACCTGGTTAAAGGTGAATTTAAAAATATATGATTTTCTCCTATACAGGGTTATTTGTAATTCACTAGCATCCTT
This sequence comes from Archips xylosteana, assembly GCA_947563465.1. Lineage (NCBI taxonomy): Eukaryota > Metazoa > Arthropoda > Insecta > Lepidoptera > Tortricidae > Archips > Archips xylosteana. The sequence goes on along the minus strand of OX387353.1, from coordinate 14,035,695 downwards.
TTAACCCTAAACTCCTACCACTTTAACAAATGTTTTTTGTTTTACGGCTTTTGTCATAACTTAATATTTTTGGTGTAATAACGTTTTGAAAATTTGAAATTTCCTCTTATTTTTACGGTATTCTGTGTATTTGTATGGAAAAAAAAGTGCTTCATTTTAAAAAGTCGTAAAACAAAAAACATTTGTTTGAGTGATAGGAATTCAGGGTTAAGAGGATGTCAGTGAATTAAAAATAACCCTGTATACAGCCGCAGGTCATTAAAATTACAGTTGAATTTGTTTGATTACTGTGTTTTTCTATTAGGCAGGCTCATGTGTGATTAAAATCACACCTGCCATCAGGAAATTCGATTCAAAATTAAAATACCTATTCACCCTTAATTTACAAGTGCGCCCCTAAAAATAAATAAAACAAATGTAGGCAGGAGTTGCGTTATTATACCTATAAATATGGTAAATTAACCTCTTGTCTGGTCAAAGTGTCGAGGTGTAAACGTGTTGTGTTTTGGATAGAAAGGCGCGGCGGGTGGGGAGGGGGCTCGCTATCGGCGCAAGCGCAAGGTGCCCCTTATCGCTCCATTGTTCGCGCCGACAGATTTATAACTTCCCTTTGCCCTCAATAAGGGCCTGTGACCCGCAAGTGCAACCCAACGAACTGCCGCGACCCGAGTTGCGTAATTGTAACGATTATTGAGTAGTAGGTACTACTGCCACGGGTTGGTCCGAAACATGTCGGGCATAACCCAACTGTAAACACGTGAGTGATATCATTTAATTACGTCTGAGTCCCACGGTTCCTAGTAATAGATTTAATGCAACCAACCACTTTAATTAGGTGAAGGTTCGTCTCGTTTGCAAGATTAAAAAGAGAAAAGCCAAATTAACAAAATTAGCAAAGCATGAAGTCGTTTTGATTGACTTAAAATTAACACTTTCGCATTTATAATATTAGAATGGATATTGCATTTTTACTTCAAAAAGTAATTATTATAAAATTTGTCCTCAAAGAATAAAAGAAATCATGAATTTCCTTCCCTCCCAAACATTGGGAAAATCCCAGTATTAAATTTGTATAGTTTACATTTTACAAAACTCATTTCAGACTTATTTATCTGAGTCCGAGTATTTTTCATTTCAAATCAAAATTTTTACCAGTAGGTAGATATGTATAAAGTTTATACAACTTTTGACTTTGCTACTTGTTAAAAAAACCTTTCTAACAAGTAAGTATTCTAAAAATACCAATAATGAAAAGTTATAAGGGCATTTTCAGGAAAAGTCTACTCTGTACTTTTTTTTTAAAAACCTAACAATTTTTGGGTTATTTCTACTCAGAATCACAAGCACTATCGATTTAAGCAATAAAAAAAAGTGTCTCACTTTTAAATTGTCAGTTTTGTGACGCAGTTAACCATACATGTTGTACGGACCGCCACAAAACTGACTAATAAATTTTGTATGGAAAAATAAGGATATTAGGCAAAACGGGTACATTTTTTTCTGAAAATCCCCATAAACAACTCAAGGAATTAAATTTAATAGGAAACATACCAGGGGACCCCTTGGACAAGTTTAACAGATTGTCTACCTTTTATGTTTGTTGTTTTGTCATATGAGCGAAATCGTATTATAACGCGATAGTGCACGAAAAAATAACTTTATGACGGCGTTTATTAGTTCTATTCTAGTAAAAACCGGCAAAGTGTGAGTCGGACTCGCGCACCGAGGGTTCCGTACAAATTGATATGTATCTATGAACATCCAGTCTTAGCAGACCCCTGCTCCTAAGCAAAACGTGCGCAGTGTGGGATCATTGTGGATTGGTTACTGATATAGACTGACAGACAAACTAGATCTCGTTCAAACCAATTTTCGGTGGAAGTTTACATGGTAATGTACATCATTATATTTTTTTAGTTTTATCATTCTCTTATTTTAGAAGTTACAGGGGGGGACACATTTTACCACTTTGAAAGTGTCTCTCGCGCAAAATATTTAGTTTCGAAAAAAATGATATTAGAAACCTCATTATCATTTGTGAAGACCTATCCATAGATACCCCACACGTATGGATTTGATGAAAAAAAATTTTTGAGTTTCAGTTCTAAGTATGGGGAACCCCCAAAATTTATTGTTTTTTTTTCTATTTTTGTGTGAAAATCTTAATTCACAGAATACATCTACTTACCAAGTTTCAACAGCATAGTTCTTATAGTTTCGGAAAAAAGTGGCTGTGACATACGGACGGACAGACAGACAGACAGACATGACGTATCCATAAGGGTTCCGTTTTTTGCCATTTGGCTTCGGAACCCTAAAAAAGGATGTTTAAGCAGGGTTAAGAAATTGATGCATGAGGCACTGCAAGGATCAGTGTTAAGTAGTGTCAAAATGTGTTTAACTGTCATCAATAAACCCGGGATTAACAATTTAATTTTTTAACCCTAGACTGTGCAAGAGGCGATTAGGGTAATAGCCCTTAAATACATAGTTTTTGAGAAACCCGGTATTCATTAAAAGCTATGTAATGTACCTATTACATTTGCTATAACTAAAATACCAGTTAATACTGCAATTATATGATTATTGTAAACCACCATAAAAAAAAGGGTAAGTACAGTCTGCCAAAAATATGGTCTACCATCATACGGTTGAAGTTCATTTGCACGTCATGATACAACGAGGTCGATTTTCCCTTCCAATAATATGTTGACAGTAACCATGACTTAACTCAGTAAGGAAAGTCAACCTTAGCGATATTTAGATCACACAGAAACCTTTGTCAAAATTGATAGACCACTTTCTTAGCCGACCGTACCTAATCAGGAAAGTTCGCAAGTTGCTATTTCCCCCCTTTTATTCCCGACTGTAATATGAGAAAAGAACAGAGAATTGTTTTTTGTTTAGCAGTGCTTTTGTGGATTAATTTGTAATAAAAATTCGTACCTCTTTATTACGTTTTATTTGCAGGGACCAGTTTCCAGCTAGGAAGAACCCGGTGCTCTCACGTGTCTGCGGTCTGCATCGCCTTCACTGAAAAAACCAATGAAACGAAAGATAAAGTGTTGTTTCAATATTTATTTCATGTTTATGTCCAAAACTTAAGGAAGTTCAGTAAAGTCGAGTGAATCAGATTTCAATTATAAAGAACAGTTTTTAAAATAAGTATACCGTTAACATTATAGGTTAAAACAAGTATAAACTTTCAAATCATATTAAACCCTAAAATAATAATTAAAATATTGCTAAGCTGAAAGTTTTTGATTTGAGAAAAAAAAAAAACAATTAAAATACTGTTAAAGTTATGTTTGACAATTATGCAATTAGCAAAATGTCCTCAGCCTACAATAAAACAACGAAATTGCAACAATTTTGTATTGCGGCAATTTTTATAATCAACTGTTATTTTAAACACCCAGACCAGACGAAATAACAATGAGAACTAAACCAATTTTTCTCCAAAAAGTAGAAACTAACTTCACAACTTTCTCTTTTAAACTGTAGCTCAAAGTCCAAATTTCTTCCGTCTGAAGTTATATTTATCCGGAAGTGATTTCCTACCTTGGTTATTAATATTTTTAAATGTCGTGAACATCTATCGTGTGGGTTAGGTCAGGAGTTAACTACTTAGTTTGATTTAATAAAGATACGTTGACAAGTTAACGGTTTAGTTGATAACAACATTTGAAATTCTGTTTGGAGATAATTATTTGTGCTGTTTTTTTTTTATAAGAACTGAAGTTTTTATGAAATTTGTGATTGACCATAAAATAAGAGTGGCGCGAAATATTGTTTATGGCAGGTAAGTAAGTCCCTTGGTCGCGGGGTGCTGGCTAGCAAGCGTTCCCAGGCTCGCCGCCGATCGACGCCCCGAGATAAGCCCACTCCTAAACGAAACCCAATAAGCCATTTCCTTGAATCCCTCAAGCGGACCGCTCGCTCCCGTGAAAAAAAATAACCAAAAAAACCCTTGAATATGGCGGGAGCGCGAATAAGAATGGCCCCGTTTCTGGGAAGGTTCGGCGCCGGAGCAGTCTTTACATCCTTTTGTAATGATCGCCTTTTTCAAGCTTCTCTTAATGGCTTATCGTGGGGCTGGGAATAACAGAATTTGTGGAGCTCCGCCGCTATCTGCGAACAACTGAGCCGGAAATGGGGTGGCCACAGACAACACGCGGCCACCGGTCATCGGGTGTACAAGATAAAAGATTACTCGCTTGTAATTGAGTTGTTATGACGCGTTAATCAAAAGATTATTACGATGTGTAATCGGAGTACGTCGAGGGAATATCCCACGTTCGGAAGAAACAGAGGAAGTGCTTATAAAACGTGCGCCCACGTCGGTTTGCGCCGGAAACGGACCACGCACTCCGTTCCTATCCTACTTACCGTTCGCCGGGTCGTTGTAGGCGGCGACCGGAATATGCGAGTGACATTTTAGCGGGACTTGTGACTTGCTTAGTGGAGGGCCAAAGGGCGAGAGCGGAGCGGATAGCACACGTCACGCTGAGTCAGGGCCGCGGTGACGTCGCACCTGACGCCTGACTCATCCCAGCATCACACGCTCAATCTAACACATCTAGGGCAATACGTAATCAAACCTAAAATAATCCCCCAGAACTTCCACCAACGTCACAAAGCAAACAGTTTAGGTTGCTCAACATTTAATTTCGGTTATTTCAAACGTCATCACTGTGTTGCCATGAATGAATATTATATAAGCGGTAAGCAAATAAATGGTACAAATTAGTTACAATAATACCCTCACTAAAATAAATAAAAGTAGGTAATAAACGTAAAATAATTAATTGCCTCAACATTTGAAATTATTAACTAATAATCAAGCATCTACTTACTCCCAATAATAAATATTTTTTGTAATGATTATCTTTATCAGTTAAATAAAACTCGTTACAAAAAAGTTTTATTTGATGGCGTATTTTTATTGTTCCTGCCGGTTTAGATCGGGGAGATAATAAAATAAGAAAAAAAGGAATGAAAGAAAGAAAGCGCTGGGGTAAATGATTTAGATAAGTGTAATGAGGGTAGCGAGTCCAGAGGGCAATGAACAGGGGTTAGGATCTGCGCCGCGAGAGAGCGGGACGGCGCGTCACGGTCGGCTGCCGGGGCGGCGCGGGCGCAGCCGGCTACCGCACCGCCGGCTTCAACGCACATTTAACTTTAATCTGTCGCTGCATATCACTCGCAAAACAAAAAAAAATCGAAATAAAATTGACATGCTAGCTCTCGATTTTAAATTCCGATATAAAATATATTTTTTGCAAGAGGGTAGGTGAGTAAACCGTTATTTAACGGTTCTTTTGAAAAATTTGATTTTAGCAAGAGGATAAAAATGATAAATACAATAAAGGGTTTAAATTAGAATAAAATATAAAACAATTCCTTTCACAGCCTTACAATACTGGTCGCCACATTCCATGTAACAGACGGAGAACCACCATTTAATTCACTATGCACTAAGTTTTCACAGTAAAACGGGAATCATAAATAATCGAACGGCACTTTGCTTCTAGCACATCGCACGAAATCCGGCCTCAACTAGTGGCGTTCACCAAAAACGTGATAATACAAAAAGAAGTCAAGGGTTACGATGTTATCGATGGAGACATGAATATTCGAAGACGCGAGGGTCGCGAGTGAACGGCCGGCGTAGCATCGCGCCGCGGCGTGAATGGAATCGACATTTTATGAATCGAGAACCGTCGCCCATTGACCTGCGAGTCCGAGCCGCGAGCGCCGCGGGCGCAGCCGCCGCCGGCGCAGGTTCCGGTCCTCGGCGGAAGTGACGTTCCGACCGATCATGGCGGCGCGCGCGCAGGAAGTGCGCAGCTTACCTATCGGGATGTCTTCGGCGTCGGCGGGCGGCCCGCGCCGCACCGCACGGCGAGCCGCTAAACGCGGATACCGATATCCGCAAAAGTGCGCGCGATCACCGACTCGCGAATAAATTATTCGAGCTGTTATCTAAAAATATTCGTGTGCGGCGCAGGGCGCGCGCGGGCCGAGCGACACGGAGTCGCACACGCGAACCACTTCCCCGCCGCGGGGAGACTGATGAGGGCAGGCCGCGCCGGCGCCGGCGGAGGCTCCGACGCACGCGCACAACGACGCCCGTCCCTTTCCGCGGGCCCGCGCCGCGGCCGGAGCGAACGGGACGACGACACCTCATTATCACAGCGCCGACTCGTGAACGCCAATAAACCGCGGAGTAGAGGGACAAAATATTCGACCTTCACTTTACGTGTACGTGTACGCGCACACCGCGGCAACGAGCGATCGCGACAAGAACCCACACATGCGCAAGGAGCCGCGCAAATTGCTCGCACCGCCGCCGCCGCCGCCGCCGCGCCGCCCCGATGTGCTACTTTTGACAATTTTTCCAGAAAACTGACATGCAGCGTCGCCGTGAGCGGCCACGTGGCGCGCGCGCAGCCGCATCACCAGCGCCCGACTCCACCGAGCCCCAACTGCTACTGCAGCTCCAATGGCTCCATTATCACGATAAAATGCGTCACAGAATTGTCTAATCTATTAAACGATTTAAAATTAAATGAAAAGAAACTCACCTATTCCCATTATGTAGTAGGTAAACTAAACTGGTTCAAGTTTATGCAGGTTCTTATGATATGACTGCCTAAATGATCAACTCAATAGTATAGTTAAACACAAGTTGTAGCTTTAATTATTAGTGGATTAAGTATATCATTCTAACTAAAATAATTTTGATATAACAAATAAATTATCATGCTCCAAAGGGCACCCTCCTATTCGGAACATCAATTAATTCAATCTTAACTCAAATCACAACTAAGCACTTTTGAAGCGTTATAAGTATACGTGAATTCACAGTAAACTCTGATAACTGTATTAAACAGAGAAGAAAAGATTTTGATTGGCATATCTACCTACCCACTGCTTCAAAAAAGTTACACTTTCAATAATATTATAGTAGAAAAACTTGTTCTCTACTTTTATTATGTTACTTTTTTTTATACATTCACTTAGAAATGGCCAAAAACTAGATTTTTTGCAATGAAGGCGCTAGTTAGCTTTAGTTTTCTTGTAGGTACGTTTGTTTTACAGTTATAAAAGATCTTTTTGATAAATAATATAAGATTAAATTTACAACTGGAATGATAAATAGTTAGTAAATAATAATACTTAGTAATTATAACTGAGAAAAGTAAAGTGAACGGCAAAAAAGTAGAGCCTTTTTTTGATTTAAAATAGAATTATAATATTTCATAGCTGGCAAGAATAGCTGGCTGGGTTAGTGGTTTGTAACTGGCAATACTTGGCTTAAAAACCGTTTGGTTGGCCATGGTTTCATTAGCTTTAGCTATTGATTCACAGAACTTAGTCGGTACTTACAAACACCAAACAGAGTGACGTTAAATTGATTCAAAAGTATCAAAAATTCTATTAATGTTTGATGTTTTTTTTCATATCTGAACAAGGTTTCCTAGTAAACACACAAGATTCAAGAAAAATAATAACCTAATTTATTTTTCTTGAATCCACTGGATAATTTTCATGTATTGGAACTCATGCTTTAATACGAATGCCATTGAAACGGCAATTTACCTACTTAATTTTCTATTTAGTTACATTGTACCATCATTGCAGAATTATTGTACCAAATTATATTGACAAGCAAGAACAACCATTTATATTATCTACTAGCTTTTGCCCGCGACTCCGTCCGCATGGAATTAGTAATTTGGGCACCTTATTTTTTTATCCAATTTGCTTTTTAATCAATTACGGCTCTCCTTAGTTCCTCGATATAACCCCCCCCCCCCTCAACCCCCCCCCCCCCCCCGCACACCCGCGTTCACATTCACCACCGTACTCCCAGCGTGATGATATATTATAGCCTTCCTCGATAGATGGGCTATCTAACACTGAAAGTATCGTATCTTTCTTATTTGTCAACCGATTCAAATGAAACAAACACTAAATGTTAATCCAAGAAAATACCAGCGTATCAGTGAAAACCGCATCCTTCTAGGTTAAGCCGTTTCTGAGATTAGCGCGCACAAACGCACAGACAAACAGAGAAACAGATAAACAGACAATAATTCTAAAAATCATTGTTTTGGGTTCTATTGCGCTAATAAATAGCCCTAGTGACAGTTTTTCTCAAATATCTTCAATGTACAGACACCGACTTGTTACAGATTTATTATATGTATAGATATAGATAGAAGATAGATAGATATTAGATGATAACTGAATTAGTGTTTAAATTATTAATTGTGGATTAAATCAGAATCTTGTGAATTGTTGGATTAACATCTTTTGTAAACCTCCCTTATGTTTGTGATTCTACTACCTTCTCTCAGTTAGAAGGATGTATCTTATTGGCTTGTGTTTAGGAATTTAGATGCTGTTTGTTAGTGTGACTCTGATTTCATTTACACATTGTTTACTTGCTAGGTATACTATTTTCTATAACCTTGTTTAGTCAATCTTATATTTTTATGTTAATGTACCAATCACAGACAAAGAATTTCACCAGCATAACATGTCTATTGAAAAAACGTTTCAATCTATTGTAAGGTAGGTACAATTCAAAATGAATAAAATAACAATTATATAGAAACAAATAAAATGATATGAAAATTTGTGATGTTAATAAAACATTTATATTTGTAACGCTATTAAAAGCTAGGTATAAAAATAATTAGTGAACAGTAAAATATTGATGAACTACCTACTGATGAAGCTTTATTAATATTTTATCGAATTTATTTATTATAAAATTAAAAAAAAATAAATATTTTTAAACAATGAGAACTAAATGAATACCTAAGCACATGATTGCCTGTGCCATTGCCAATATAATCATGCCGCAGGCCTACGCCGCAGCACATTTTCAAAAAAAAATCAATATATCTAGTATGTACGGAATCGCAGAACGTTAGTGTTTATTTCAAGTTTATTTGAAATTTGGTGTTAATATATCACGTATTTATTTATATTATTATTAATTTCAATATGATTAAAATTATAAAGAAACATTTAATTTCTGGAAGATTATATTAAGAGTTGACGATCTTCTCGGCGCGCGGATTTTTGCGCGCGATTAAAACCTGACGAAACAAGAAAAGATTATTAAATAATTATAATGTTAATGATTAACTATTTTTATACTAAATAAAATACAATAGATTAGAACAACCGGAATAAATAATAAATAAGAGTTCTAGATGATTTTTGCAAGGCCGATTTCTTTTTCCTTCATAACGCAATTTATCGATTTTTCGCAAAATAAATATTTTTTTTAACCAAATATATTTATTTTTAATTATTAAAAAACCCTTCTTAATATCTACATTAAAATTTTATTTAAAATTGCGTTAAAACATGATGATTTTGGCAATAAAGTCGAAAAAGTGTCAATAATTCGCGCGCTCTAAAAGGTCGGCCCAAAAACGTTATTAACGAGGGTAGAATATTTAAAATAGTTGTTTTTTTGTTGATTTCGGGTAGGCGCAGAGTTGTAGGGTGGATTTGTGTTTAAAAAGTGCGCCGGAGTCGTCCGGTGCGGGGCCCACGAGCCCGGGGGGTGCGCGCCACATCGCCGCGCGCGCACGCTCGCACCGCCGATCACCTACTAAATAAATAATAAAAAAAAATATACGTTTTGATATATTCATATTTCATGATTATTTAATTGTTAAATCAAAACTAGCAATTGAATTATTAAAAAAAATATATTTTAAATAATTTTTTTCGTTAGGTACCTACATTAAATTTCTATGAAAACGAAAATTTTATTTTATAATTATTTGAAGACTGTAAATGTTTCTTTAGTAAAAGATAAGTCATTTATTTGAATAGTGATTTAAAAGCTGATTAACTAAATCAGTAAAAAAATTACAGACCTTTTTATTTAAGAGGGTTTATACCTGCTGAGCTGGCAACGTTGCATTTTTGTTAGTTTTTCTCGATTATTCCACAAAAATTGAATAAAAATTAAAAATGTTTTGTATACTAATTGATCTAATATATAGACTATTATTTTCTTTAAAAACGAACAAATTATTACCTGACGGTTTTTAAAGAAAATAAAAGTCTTATCACGAATTATTATTGCAGTAGACACATTAACTTATATTATTACCTATATTAGATCAATTTGTATACAAAACATTTTTAATTTTCATTCAGTTTTTATGGAATAATCGAGAATAACTAACAAAAATGCAACGTTGCCAGCTCAGCAGGTATAAACCCTCTTAACACAAAATATTTATGACAGGAGATGGAAATGCGCGCTTTCCCTCTTGCTAACGACCACATTGGTCATGGGAAATGTTTAGTTGTGCGCTTTTGTGAGACAGTTTTTATTTGAATTTGTAGGAATGCACGAATGTGTCAATTTCTGACATGAGCACAGTCTATACCTACTTGTGCTAGATATGATATGAAAGAAACAACCTATCACCACCAATACTGTAAAAATAAGCTCGAAGCAACACCCATCACAACATAATTTTGCACCTGCTTGTAGGATGAGGTCTATTGACCTTCTGAATTTTATAAGAAATTATATTAATAATACACAACACAAATGAATAACAATGCATAGGTAGAAGGAATTGATGCCTATGAGTACCTATACGGATAATATCAGATGCAACAATACATGCTCCTCTGATCCACTCAAAGGTTGACTGGTGGAGATCCCTTAAAGGGATAATTCTTTTGCGCATGCATCGCATGTTTGTCAGTTGGGTTTCTTGCACAATAAAGGGTTCACATGCTCAAAAGTAGAAAATAGTACCTCCACTTGAAACTCATTTATTTGAAAACGTTAATTTCTTTTAACTTGAAGATAGTTGATTAAAAATAGGTTGAAAAACTTGTAATGGCCAGAAAAAATATGAATTCTCGATAAAACCGTTGACCACGAGCATAGTTCTGTTCCTCAAGAGCAACGGTTCTCAAACCCATACTAAACACGAGAAACCCTTCTCTTTCATAGCGTATGCTCAAGTTTCTGCAATCACTTTAGGTTAAATAGTAGTTTAAAATAGTCTGTGTCTAGTACTGTCTACCCAATAATATCTGAGTTTCTAGTGAACACATTTACGGTTTTCCTTGGACAGGTTCTACAGAATTAAATCCAGAGGCAGATCGTGAGTTTGTAGGGCCCTGGGCTAATAGAAGTACTAGAGCCTATCTAATTAATCTATAATGGGTTAATCAACTAATTGCGATTTTGTCAAAAACTGTCCTCGATAATAGGTATATTCCAATGGGAGTTGGGGTCCCTTTATATCCACAACAAAAAGCCTTTATGTAGATCCGCACCTGTCCTCTACAAAGACGGTTGGACACAACAAGACCTAAGTGTCGAAATCAGATTTTCTTCTATAATATTTTATGGCAAGAAACACCTCAAGTTTCTACCTTTATTACATGTCTCTTAATGAAATGGCAAAACAAGATGTGTGGTTTTATAGCAATCTTCGCTTTTAACAAGTATGAAACACGAGGGGAGTCATCTCTATCTTTAGCAGGTTGAGCAGAACCAATATGCTTGATATGCCAAATTTTGGTTAGGGTAAAGGGTTATCATTTCAGTCTGAATAAATTTAAATCACACGAAGACCCTATGGTCCTTAATGTATGTGATTCGCGCGCTAAGTATGCTAAAATTTCAAACTTTGAGACTGCTCCCGAATGCTGCGGCAATACAAAAGGTAGCTGTAAGATAACTTTGGGATATTCAATCAAAATGATACCATTCTAAACTAAACTGTTCTTCCCAAACGAAACGACTGCATCCTGCATAAACAGATTTAAGATGACAACGTAGCTGTACTAAGAAACTTGTGATTATAAAACTGAATAAGTGGATGCATTTAAATATAAATTGGGGGAATGAATGTGGGGCGTGTATAGCGTTGGAATTCTGGCGCTTATCAATACGTAGGGCTGTGCCTATCTAATCTTGCTCTCCCACTTAACTCCTCGATAAACACACACTTTTTAAAACAAATTTCGTCAATTTACCACACATGTTCGTTTGGTGGCATCTGATTTGTGATGCGGTGTCTCTTTTCACTCAAAAGAATTAAAGCAGGGAATTCGTTGGAATAATCTTTGACCGTTTGGTGGTTTAGTAATTTCACTGCACGTACATGTAGGTATGTAATAAAACTAGTAAGTAGGTACAATATCCACTGAGATTGCAAAGGGTCATAACCTACCTGCCTATTTGGACCATAGGTGCTTTGAATTTTTTGTTTTTTATTTACCTTAGAATGTTCAGTCAGACGGACTCAAAGTATACAATGTGATTGTGATTCATTATCATTACCTAATTGTTGGAAAAATTAAAGAAATTAATTTGTGAAAAGTAATTTATTTTAATGCGACAATGCTTGCGCACTTAAGATCAGTGCCTGGCTCGTTTAATAAATGTAGATACTTTTTTCACACCTCTTTATAGTAAAGTTCAATGTTGTCATCAATGTGAACTACGTATACTATTTGGTGTTGTACCTATCATTACTTCATTTGAAAATAGAATACAACAACACAACAACAACACATAACAGGTGTTTTAGTTCAATTTGATATAATTAGGTACCGCTCAAACAACCAAATATTATTCGCAGAAAATGTTAGACAACTTTATTTTGTATAAGTACCTACAATCAAAAGCCAAACATAAAATGTATCAGTTCTAGTGGTAGTGGTGTGGTGGTGGTATAAAATCACTTCTTCTTATAAATTTATTTTTCTATAACAGTTCAAAATTCTAAATACAACACTTTGTTTTTTCAATAACTATAAGATTTTAAATGTATAATATTGCTTATAATATGCATTTTTTATAACCATTATTTGCTCGAACGTTCAGAATGTCTAATCATCATAATTTATTCAATACAAAATTTGCTAATTGTTTGAAGTCAAGTGTTCAATGTTTCTTGTCTGAATGTCAGAAAAGAACCTAACCAAACCTAAGAAACCTGTTTTTATAGGTATATATATATATATATTTTATGGCGGGGCTGTCTCTCTCCACATATCTTGTCGCTTCAGTCATAGTTAGGTTAAAACTTGGGGTATTAAATAAATTTATGAGGACATGAATTAAAGGAAATAAGAACATTTATCTGTTACAGCAAGTGAATCACTATAGCAAATGAATAAAAATATGACTTTTTTGTTATTTCTCAACCAAAGTTGGCTGTTGGCTGGTTGGCTGGAAAGTTACTGTTTGGCGCGAGTGCTTAGGTAAGTATATCGAAACCCGAGCAAGCGAATTATTCAAGGATCCACGAGCGAAGCAAGTGGTTCAAAAGAAGAACCTTGAGCGTAGCCAATGGTTTCAAGGCACGAGATGCTAAGCAACTTTACTGCTTAGTGAAACACAATTTTTTAAGTCTAGTTTTTAATTTTAGTTTTAATTTTGATGATAAGTATGTCTAAGTAAACCAAAAACTAAAAAAGTAAAATAAAAACTAGTTAATTTTTTACTCAGTACAACGAGAAAAATAATAGATGGAAGAAAGTACATTCCCGTCGCGCTGACAAAACAAAACAAAATTGGCATATAAAAGGAATGAAATAAAAGTTCATTGTACGAAATTAATTCGGCTTAAGTGACTGCCTATACGTACGTGAGAGACCCGTGTACCCATTTAATAAAAAATAAATCATCGAACATTGTCAGCGTTGTGTATCGGTGTGATAGGGTGTCGATATAAAACAAAACCAAGTTAAAGTGCGGGTAGTTCTAAAAACTCGCGTGGCTAATTGAAGGCGATAGCCTACATTTCAGTCTACTCTTGACCACTGCTGCCGCAAAGTAGCCCCAACGTCGAATCATTTAAATAATATTTTATAATGTGATAAAGTCTCGCGAGTACCTACCTACCTAGTAGTTATGAGTGAGAATAGCCAAAGTTTAAAACAATATACAGTGTACTTAATTTTCAGGGAAGATCACATTTAAGATCCCAATATAAGGTACCTAACCTAATATACGCGTAGGTTACCCTGCAGTTTGAGAAACTCTGCCATAAAGAGTGGTCCAGTTGATGTAATCACTTTATGTAGGTACTTAGTCTAAAAAAATCTTCATTGCCATTACTATCCAAGAATGAATCCTTGAATTAAAATTTGAATTTAATTTATTGTTAAATTGTAAGAAAAGGAAAGACACTATATTTTTTTAGAAGCGTTTTGTCATATTTTTCAACACTCATAGCATCTAGTTATGTGGTACATACATAATGTTCGACTAAGTATTTATACTTTAGTGCCTTACTTTTATACGAGTGTTGTTATATTCCAACACACTTTACTTTTTAAGGTGTTGATATTCAACTAATGATAATATTTATATTAGGGGCATAAGGTACAGTCATCAGCAGAAGTGGATGAGCGATTCTTGTGTTCAAAATTATCTACACATGATTCTATTTCCAAGGTGATAAGAGAGTGTGTTGATCGTTTTGAGGACGACAACCAAATATTTAATTATTTGCAAACATAAACTAAATAACAAATCCCGTACCCCTCCAACCGGCATAGAAAATATATATTTCTTTTAGTTTACTTAGGTCGTGAGATGCTATTGGAAAAATTCATATGTTACAAAACACTTACATAAATAGAAGTTACCCCGTCTGTTCATTGTAATGGGTAGGTCCAATATGTATTGAGCAATGCAAATCTTCTAAACGGGAATTGGTATAATTTTAGTTGTAATTATTAAAGTCATGTCAAATATCAAAATGCGAATTTCAAAATGTAAATAGGTACTATCTAAAAATTATCATCACGAGGGTAAACTAGTATGATTGTGGAACCCTCCCGGTCATTGTCCCGGCTTATTGCCTGATTTATATTAAGATTTATTTGAATGTGATTTGGGTTTCTTAGCTGCATAGAGCGGGAGCAGTGGAGCAGTGACAGGGGCCGGCGCGCGGGCGGCCGAGGTAGCGGCGCGGGCGGCGACGAGCTGCAGTCGTCTTCTCTGAGGCGTGACGTCCGGCCGGGGTCAGCGAACGCAGGGCCGGCGATCGCTTCCTTGTGCCCGACAACCGACCCTCCGAGATGTCATTCACGTGCTCTCTCCCGTCCCTTCCCGGATCTCGACTTCTAAACAACCGTCCGACTCATTGTCGTGTCGGCCGCCGCGCCGGAAGCTCCAGCGTTTATCGACACCGAATGATCCCGAATTGGGAAAACTTAGGAGCAATTTCATTATTGCCATTACGTCTAAGGCTCTTCGTACACAAGGCTACGTAAATCTTCGATATCCGACAATTTTGGCTTTTGCTTATTTTGACTATCGCAATACAAATTCATAGAGGTTTGTACACAGGCACGCGTCGCGTTAGAGACCATAATCGTCGGGTATCGAAGATTTGCGTAGCCTTGTGTACGAAAGGCCTAAGATGATTTGCTCAGTGCTTTGGAGACATCTTCTTCAATGCGAGAACGTGGCGAGAACTGTACGGTCTTCCGCAGGGCCTTAATGCTTGCCTATTGAAATATCTCTATGGCTTTCTAGTTGAGCATTATTTTGATAGTCGTAGTGATATCGGCGCGTGCAGCATGCCACGGCTCGGCGCAAGCTCAGGCAGCGCTAACAGATTAATCGTGGCAATGCGTGACACGTGCAGTCCACGCTTGCCCTTCTATTTGTAAACCGGCGCCGAGGGCTCCGCATTCCGTGCGCGCCTCCGTGCTCGCTGCACAACCTCGCCATCTCGGCTACTCTTTGAACGCTACCAAACGTCTATACGATCCACTAAGCACCTTTGTTAAGTTCTTCCTTATATCTTGATGAATGATGATCAAATGGCCTAGTGGTTAGAGAACCTGACTACGAAGTTTGAGCTTTCGGGTTCGATTTCCGCGATGGGGCAGATATTTGTATGAAATTGGGACTAGGTCGATTGGTGTGAATTTTCCCGTGCTATTTATTATTTTTATTATCTATAGCATAATAATGGTAATACCCAAGAAAATCTGTACCGTCGTAGAGTCCTATTCTTCCACTAATTGCAATGTCGAGCAGCTCAGCCAACTTGACTCTCGAAACTAAGTACCTACCTATACTCATCACCACTACTACTACTATAAATTCAGGGTTAAAAATTAAAGTGTTTTAATTACAAGAAACGAAATACGAAAGGTCTCTCATTTTACATATTCATTCAACGCTATTTCTACATTTGCTAAAAAATGCGACCTTAGCCTCCTAGAATCTGAAATATCAGGCTAATTAGAATATTTTAAGTAAGTAGAAGTACAGCGTAAAACTTTTTTTGCAAATAATATGCCACTTTAATACCAGATATCCAGACGTATTAATCTACCCAAAAAGTAACACGCACTTATGCCGCCGAAACTGTTTTCCAATGGCGGTACGTATTTTTAATAAGCTGCCAAAAAATATTGCCGAGTTGCCCAGGAGTAAGTTTAGGTCCAAACTATTCCAGTGGCTTAAAGATAAATCGTTTTATTCAATTAAGGAATATTTATTATGCATGTAAATAATTTAGGAGACTATAATATGACATTTGGTAATATATAAATTTATTGACATTTAAGCCTAATAGAAATAATAATTATATTGTACTAGTTTAATTCTGTATAATTTATTCAATAATTTAATAGTAATTTTAATCATTATAATTTTGTGTAATAATTTGTTAGATTATCGATTTACTGTAGATTATAGAATAAGATTTTTGCATTCCAATATATCTGGCTAGACATATCACGGCACAGTAAAACTCCTCTACAACATATTTTGTACACCATGTCTAAAGCAGAATAAATAATTTCATTTCATTTCATTTCAATATTATGTACTTAGCACGTTTAGATAATTATGAAAATATTTTTCCACAAGATTTCACATTACATCCAGAAAGCTTTAGAACTCCAAACACAATAAGTACATTAGAAAGGCCGAACATGTAACTAAATTTCCCATCAAATTCCATAGAGAAAACGTGGAATTTAACATCCTAAAATGGGTTTAAGTTCAAACTAAGTCAATAGCGAGTATTGATAATGAGGTATACAGCAAGTACAACGCTGCATTCCGATGAATGGCCTGCGAGGGGTGAGGGGGGGGGGGGGGACGTACGCATGCCTGCGCGTGCGTCGGGCTGCGTTACTAACAACCGCTTGTACTCTAACAGGTGGCCGCTTCACTCCAAGTGAACAGTTACATTTTGAGATATCGATTTGACTTTAAAGATCCTCAGGGTTTAGACCGCGCGCAGACAGAGAGCGGTCTGGAGTTTTTTTGAATGAGTCGCCAGAGGGGCCAAAGACGCGAAGTCTTTGCTGTTTTTTAACTTTAGGGTAGGAAGAGTGACTTGTGCTCGGGAAAAATCCCTTCGGACGAACTGGGAATGGAGGGCCCAGACAGTGTCCGACTTGCACGGACTAAAAAACCCGGTCACAAGTCCCCTTCTCTATTGATTATTAATACAAAAAACGTGTGCTTTATATTTTGAGGAGGGGAGGGGTAGGGAGGGGACTTAATCTACCCACAGTGTCCTGCCTCAACCATTTGCTGGAAGGCCGGGAGAGGAGCATGCATTCTCCCGCTGGGCACTGGGGGGTGCTTAGGTCGGTCTTTTATGTTTTTACCCGTTGGTTTATTCCTTGACCGAGCGGTCTGGAGTTCCAAGTTCAGAGTTCTATAGTATAAATCTTCCCAGGTGAATTTTTCGCTTCGAGACATTACATTAAATTTGAACCTTAATACTATGACGATACCGTTTGTTTTGAAAGACAAGGGCTCGAAGCGAAAAATTCACCTGGGAAGATTTATACTTATACGTTCTTTCGAATGTACTGAGTCTCTCACGGCAATGCACACAGCAGCCGACTGGAACTCTGAACGCGGAACTCGGAACTCTTAGGTTTCCTCCTATCAATGGTTGTTTCATAAAGTTATATTGATACAAAAGATAATACTTAGTATAGCTATTGTATGGAAATGTGAAAAGACTTGACGTCCTAACATAAATATGGGCCATATATTATGGTCGAACGCACTTACAATCAAAATCGTATTCATTATTTATTTCTGTCAAACGGGTAATTATAAGATGAGAAGAAGAAAAAAAAGAACTAAAATGTGATTGCGATCGTCTGCTCATTCATTAGACAATAGGGACAATAGTATTCGCAAGTACATCTTGTAAATGTGTTTGTACCAAATCGGTCAAATTTAACAATGTGTAGAGGTAACGCCACCAGAGTTGAGGCCACGCACACAACCACATCTCATGTAATGACAGCGGGATTTTGACGTTGTGTTGACGTTTAACGACCACACAACGTCAAAATCCCGCTGTCATTACAAGAGATGTGGTTGTGTGCGTGGCCTCAACTCTAGTGGCGTTACCTTTAACAAGAAGTGAAGTGAAGTTTTATTGTAAAGGCTTGAAAAAGTACGTAGGTAACCAAACGGACTAATTTTAACTCCCTGTTAACAATTTCTTAATTGGGTACAACGAAAAATAGAAATGCCCACCTATAGAATTTTCATCACTACCATTTTTACAAGTATTATTTTGAGGTGTGCATTGTGGTACAGTCAACCAATTTGATTCCTAGGCCACTAAAGAACCTTGTCGCATTCACTGTTAGACAATTACAACGTCAGTGCGCGTCAAAGCATTACCAACTTACCGAACACAATTTGCAATAAACGTAGAGTTTATAAACGTTTTCGCTCCATGACATGAGAGAAAAAGAAGTTTTGACACATGGATAGTGACAATTCAAGTTATTAATACACAAGCAAACTCCTTTCCTATTCAATTTCGTTGACACACGTTCGCAAAGTTCGAGTTTGTTACATGCCATGCATCACCCAATAATCACTGTCGTAGAAGATAAACAAATTGGTTCATTATGACATGGTTCTATAGTGGCCTAGGAATCAAATTGGTTGACTGTACCTACTAAGTGTAATATTCTGTAGTTGTATTTTTGTTAACAAAATCAAATCAAAGTAATTTAGTCTGCTATTACCTATGCCAGGGATCGATTTTTGAAATCACATTCGAAGAAACTTAATATTCGCAAAAATTTCAAACCAATCAATAAATTTTCGACCAGTTCACAAGATTAATTTAGATCTGCAATTTTCTATTCATTTAGTAGTATTTTAAATTTAAAACAATTTTTAAACACATTCGAATGGTATCTTAGAGAGGTGTGATTTTAAAATCAGTCCCCAGATGAGAATAATACATAATGGCGAAAATGCCTTATGACCAATTAAGATGATTTGCAAAACCGTGCACAAATAAAACTATATCTTACTTATTGAAATAAGTACATTACATACTATTAAAATAATAACTCGCAAAGTGACGCGTGATTCAATACGTAATTTAAAATACTTAATTAGTATGTTATGAAAAATATATCCGTCTCTTTCATTTTCTTTATAAGGGCTCACCTCACATTAGTTCTGACTTCGTTTATAGCTGTAATATCACTTAAAACACCTTGCCGGGCCATTAAATATTTTTATTTAAATAAAAATTGGCAAAGTTTTACTATCTATCAAGTGACAAAAGGTCATACGAGATGCGCACACGTGTTATAAATGTCTTACTTACCAATTTCTTAATGTAAACTGCGCCTTGTTTATTAACATGCATACAAGTTCATTGACATCAAATACCTGGTATTTAATTTCACTGTGTTGATATTATTGTTCGTGCGGCTGAAACTTCGAAGGGAATATTCTAACCAATGGGCGATGAGTAAATTCCTTGCATTCCGAACAGCATTCCTTTATACCATGCTAGTTTTAGAGCACAGCTGCGCTTAGGGATCTTCACCCTTGTATAAAGCTATTTGTGTCTCGTACCTTTACCCTAATTCACGTGAGTTTATCCGATCGTGCCTTAGGAAGGCGAGATGTTTTTTCTGCAAAGCTTTAGGCAGCCATCTTTATGTCATCTTCTCATCTTCATTGTTATCTTCCCTTTGCATTTTGGTTAACCCTACTTATATGTAAAAAGACAAACAGAACAGCTTTGTGCGATTGGGGTAATATAGAGATATGATGATGGTGATCTTGGCTATATCAAGACGCGAACAAATAAAATAAAAGTTTCTTGTATAATAAAGCATGTAATTCCGAAGGACAGCATCACTCACTCCCAAATGCAACGTTAAAAAATACTCACTGATATGTGGGTACTTCACAAATTTATAAATATTAAGCATCTACAAACACCACGAAAGCCTGTTGTTTATTAACGACACACAGCGCTCATTGAACGATTCACGAAATGTAAATCACATCACACTAACTGCATTTACTATTAGAACAGGTAATGTAGGAATATTTTGAAAACAACCAGTTTGTAGAAACCCGGTAGGTGTCGTCAATCGGGCCGCGCGGGCGCACATCGATTGACGAGGTGTTTACTGGAATGTTAATGACTGCGGTGCACTGTCGCAAATGACTCATAACGATCTTCTGAACAGCCTCCCGTACTAGATATTAAGAGCACGTTGCTGCGGAATGCGGATGCCTCAAGAACCTACATCTGCGTAATCAATATTGCTGCCACTTTGAAATGTAAATGGTAACATTTGATTTGTGTCATTATTCCTCTGATTCTAACGATTCATTATGAAAATGATCACCATCATCAACCTAATGTAAGTATGAATTTGAAGTTGATTCTGTTATGTTTATACCGGGGCGAAACTCGAGAGCAATCGCTTTCCCAAAGATAAAACTAAGTTAAGAGATCGATTGCTCGATGTTTACCCCCAAAAACCCTTACACAGCAAATTTAATTAAATTCATTTTAGTTGTTTCCGAGAGCACGTACAAAAGAAATTGAAAACATTTTTAAAAGGTAAATTACTTAGGTATATGGACACGATTTCCGAAAATGTAGTAAGACCAAAATTAAAAATAATATGCAGAACTGACCTTATTACATATACTTGTAATGTAACCATTGTTAATAGGGATGACGACTGGGTTATAAATATGTCATTCTATTTAGTCCGTCAGTTAGATAATGGAAAAATATGGGACACGTATTTTTTGGTTTATCAAATTAATAAAAATCGACAAAGGCATAGATCATCAAACTTCCGGAGTGGGGGCTTGTGACGTCACTCTTAGGTAAAAATTGTACCATATAGTGACGTCACTAGAAACTTCTAAGCACTGTATCCTCGTCATTTTTTGTTTGTCAAACAGAAGAAAAAATACGTGTACAATATTTTTTAATAATCTAACTGACGGACTAAACAGTTTTTTTTTAGTCGTCTATCCTATTGATCAAAAATTACCAAATTCATCTGTAAGAGACTTAATTGTAATCACTTTTATAAATTATAAAGATTAGTAAATTCGTTTATTCGTTGTAAATGCCGGCTTTGCAACATTGTAAGCCAAGTCAAATATGATATCTTTATTTAATTGGTTCCAAGTTTTTTCTCAAATAGTTTACTTATTGCGGTGGAGAAAGCCAGAGTGACATTCCAAGTGATACCTTGTGAATTCCAAGTAAATATTTAAGTTAGTTGGGTCGATCAACTTTTTTTGTCACTCGTTGCTATAGTGACGGTCTCCTGGGTAACTCTTAACGCCAAACATGCATTTTTGTGGTAGTTTTAAACCCCTTCTACAATTGGTCATCTAATAAGCATGTTAGTTAATGTGACACAACATTTCTTCTAATTAAACTGTACTACTTTTTTCCCACCGCTGACGGGACAGAATAACAACAAGAAATAGTTGATCCACCCAGTTAAGGATAAACTAGATTTAAGGCTAAAATAACTTAAAGAAACAATCTTGCATAGACACTTCGAGAGCTGTGAAAACAGGTTGGAGGACTTGTTGGAGGTTTTTATTCCAATACGATTCAATGCAAAAATCTAAGGTCTTGACTTAATGTCCTAAGTCCCCTAGATGGGGCAGAGGACATCCACCAATTTGTAGTGGGGTGTAGCTGAATCAGCTGAAAATAACTAACGTGTGGCGAAGCTGTAAATAACTGACTAACTTTAACTATTGAAATGAAAACTTGGACTTCAACATTTCAATAGCACAGCCTATCCAAGAATGGCTGCCCAGACCGTCTGCTGTCCGCTGTTTGTTTCTTGATTCGAATTCTAGAAGCCACAAATTCAAATATACAAAACAGCAACACGGTCTCGGTGGCCAGTGTCTACAGGACCTACGTCGCCATCTCGAAGGGTCATGAGCTTCGCGCTTTACTTCGCTTGAGGTCATTATCGCCAGAAAGTCTATAGGTAGGTCGTTAAAACTTTAAAAACACCTGCGTCATGTGGTACAAAAAGAGTTTCTTGTATTTCATTCATTATATCATACTTAACTAACAAAATATTGCCCGCAAATCAAGAGCGCACTTTCAATCTAAAATAAACATTAACACGCTTCATCTTTCAATTAAAAAAAGGATGTAAACTGCATTGGGGCTGCAGCTTGCGCGCGTGCGCGCGCGCAGGTGGCCGCGCAGCCGGCTCGTTACCACCCGCCACAATTACGTCTTAGTTCTTACGAACCTCTAACGTCCGGTCCGTTCTTCAGCTTTCACCCCTGGTAGCGTGTTTTGAAGTATTTTTTTTAATTCGCATGGAGTCCACGACGTGTATTGTATTAAGTGTCTGTGGAATTTGGATTTAGGTTAGGTTTTGCGTGGTTTTTTCATAACCTAAAAAACTAAATTAGGCTGCGTTTCTACCAGAGATGTGCGAGGATGCGTTGCGAGGGATGTGTTTGTCATGAACCAATAGAAATACCTCATTCACTTAGGACCTTTTAAATGAAGTGTTTATAGAAACCAATAGTGGTTCATGACAAACACATCCCTCGCATCCGGTGGATACGCAGCCTAAAGTAAGGAAGTATTAATAAAGTATGTGATTCGCTTCATCTTTTCTGATACGAACTGCTAAGGACTTGAATTCGCTCCCGTCGTCTGTATTGACAGATAGAAATAACCCTTAACTCTTTTTTATGAGCCTTAGCTCTTTAAGGCTAAATCTTTGGGCTCATTTGCAGTTTTTACCAGGTGCAAAAGTGGTTTTAGCGGTCAATCACGGGCCAGTTTTATGTAAAAAAACCGGCCAAGTGCGAGTCGTACTCGCGCACCGAGGGTTCCGTACAAATTTATATGTATCTATGAATATCCAGTAAAAGCAGGCCCCTGCTCCTAAGCAAAATGTGCGCAGTGTGGGATCATTGTAGATTGGTTATTGATATAGACAGACAGACAAAAAAAATTATGCTTTTCGCAATTTTTCCTTTATCTGTGCTATAAGAACTTGCTTCGTACCAAATTTCAAGATTCTGAGTTCACGGGAAGAACCCTTTAGGTTTTGATTCCCTTGCGAGTAGTTGCGAGTTTGAAAATATGCGGCTTAAATTGCTGTTTCTTTTAATTGCGTTGACATAGAAGTTTGATTTTGTTACAGCTTAAAGGTATTATAGACCTGAGTATTTGATATGAATTTCAATTTAATACCTCTACGGGTTCATGAGGAAAGGGGTAGTAACTTTAAAATTATTAAAAATATTTTTATTATATGATGTAACTAAAAATTTACGGTTTTCACAATTTTTCCTATATCTGTGCTATAAGACGTTCCTTCGTACCAAATTTCAAGATTCTGAGTTCACGGGAAGTACCCTGTAGGTTTTGATTCCCTTGCGAGTGTCGAAAATTTGCGGCATAAATAGATTGGTTACTGATATAGACAGACAGACAAAAAAATTTATGCTTTTCGCAATTTTTCCTTTATTTGTGCTATAAGACCTTGCTTCGTACCAAATTTCAAGATCACGGGAAGTACCCTGTAGGTTTTGATTCCCTTGCGAGTTTCGAAAATATGCGGAAATTTGCGTCATAAACGGCTGTATCTTTTGATTGCGTTGCCTTAGAAGTTTGATTTTTTCAGAGCTCCAAGGGACAGTAGACTTGAGTATTTGATATAAATTTCAGCTTGATACCTGCATGCGTTCCTGAGAAAAAGGGTCTTGACAGACGGACGGACGGACGGACGGACAAAAAAGTGATCCTATAAGGGTTCTGTTTTTTCCTTTTGAGGTACGGAACCCTAAAAAGTCGATTATCATTCCATATATTTCATACTAAATACAAACTGAAATATAGATGCACAGAAAAAACCCCAGAAAAAAGACCAACGCAAGCAACAAAATGCTGGAACAATATACCTCCACCTATAAGAAATATGAAATCAAGACCGACTTTTCGAATTAAATATAAAAATTTTTTACTCACTCGTCAAATAGAAACGTCCTGAACCTTCCTCTCTCATAAATATTTGTGTTTGTTTTGTTAAAATTTCTATTATTAGTGGTTTTTATTTGGCTTATTGTTTTGACATCCCGTATTTTCGGTTTTTTCTTTTTCCCATCATCTTGTGTTCTTTTCCAATGTATTTCTTTGAAATTTTAATGTCTAGCATGTGGCACAACACACAAAAAAAAAATATATATTTTTGTCCAGAAGCACGTTGGCACTACCTCAGGTCTCTGACAGAATACCAGCTCTGTGGCTATCCGTAGCTGCAGTACATGCTGAGTCAGCGCCTATTCTCCACATCATCGCATGGCTCTCTTAACTTTGGAATTCTGTTGCATGTTAGTTTTTAAGTTTTCCATGTTATTTTTTATATTTTTCAAGTCACTTTATCATTGTTATTTTTTTAAGCCATGTACGTGTTGTGGTGATTAAAGTTTTTTATCTATCTATCTAACGCTGGGAATCGAACCCAGGTCCTCAGCATTCCGTGCAGTGTGCCATACCCCTACACCACCACTGGTCTAGAGATTAGAAAAAAATAAATACAAAAAGATACTTCATAGCTAACTTGTTAAAAGTTGCCCAGTAGCGCCATCTCTTGTCCTGGTGAGCGGTTAGTTCCGAAGGAGTGTTGAAATCTCTCGATAGAAGGTTTAAAATAGATGCGCGCTTATCACTGCATAAGGTGATGATTTAACAGACTGAAATTTACGATGTATGGGAAAGATTCGTGTCTAATCTCTAGACCAGTAAAAAAATAAATACAAAAAGATACTTCATAGCTATAATAACTTGATTATCATTCCATTATGAAAGTAGATGTAAGTACATAATGAACTGAAACAATTACTTTGCTCACCCGCGACCTTACGCGATAGTTACGTTTATGTAAGAAATGCGTGTTCATGCAGTTCCTCTACCTTCACACTGTACGAACACACACGAATCACAAAAACCCAACCATCACCACCACCAAACTACACTGACAGAACACTACACACTACGTACACTGAAGTACATAAACAATTTGTCAGTAAAACAATATAAGTCGGTTAGGCCAAACTGTTAAAATGTCTTCCTCCCGAATCGGTTTATTAGCCATCGGCTAATGATGTTCCATAAATTGTTCAGAAAATCATTGATTGATGCTACCACCACACCACCAGCCCAAAAACTGCTCTTCCTCCCTGACGGCTCCAGAAGGTAAGTGCAGCTCTTGGCACTTGAAGAAGTTGCTCGACAAGTACTCCTACTCCATACTATGAGATAGGAAGGAACGAGTTAGCCACTATATCACATAACAACATCTATAGGAATGACCATGCAGATCGATTCGTAACAGTAAAATGTAGGTGCAGTCAGTGGCAGAAGTGGATGGGCGGTTGTGGAGTGGAGCTCAAAATGATTTAAACACTGCTAGGGTAATAAGGGCGAGTTAAGTTAGTTGACTACCTATCCAACGATACCCCACACTATAAAGTTAGACGAGAAAAAAAAATAAGGGGTAAAAATAAAATGGACTAAAAAATTGACTGGCAAGATCCACATTATTAATGTTTGACCTTTTCTTAACTCAAATCCATTGGTGGAATTCGGTCCTCACATTTTGCATACTCAACTACCTACCTCTAGCGCCTGCACTATAGGTCAGGCTGCTATTTACTCTTAAAGTACTACTAATTCTCAAGACAAATTAGCCATTATAGTTTTTCTTGTAAATTTAAGATATTTACTTCTATCATGATTTTTTTCAAAATTTTCATACCAGCTGTTTAGCTTTTAGAGTGGGAGGGGGACACTCGATTTTAACAAAAAAAAATCACTTTAAAGTTGAATATTTCGCAAACAAATCACTGTATCGAAAAATCGTCTTAACAACCTCGTAATTATTTTAAGAGACCTATCCAACGCTACCCCACACTATAAAGTTAGACGAAAAAAAAATAAGGGGTAAAAATAGGGGGTAAAAAAAAAACGGACCAAAAAATTGACTGGCTAGATCCAAATTATTAACCTTGGACCTTTTCTTAACTCAAATCCATTGGTAGAATTTGGTCCTCACATTTTTCATACTCAACTACCTCTAGCGCCCGCACATACAGCCTGGTGATAGACGGACCGACGGACGGACAGCGAAGTCTCAGTAATAGAGTCCCGTTTTTAGGGTTCCGTAGTCAACTAGGAACCCTTATAGTTTCGCCATGTCTGTCTGTCCGTCTGTCTGTCTGTCTGTCTGTCCGCGGCTAAGCTCAGAGACTGTTAGTACTAGAAAACTGTAATTTGGCATGAATATATATATTAGTCACGCCGACAAAGTGGTTAAATAAAAAAAACTAAAAAAATTTTTTTAGGGTACCTCCCATAGACGTAAAGTGGGGGTGATTTTTTTTTTTCTCTACTAACCCTATAATGTGGGGTATCGTTGGATAGGTCTTTTAAAACCATTGGGGGGTTGCTAACATGATTTTTGTATTCAGTGATTTGTTTGCGAAATATTCAACTTTAAAGTGAAAAATTTCATTAAAATCTAAACTGTTGGGTGGAAAAATTTGAAAAAATTCAAAATGGTAGTAAATGTATTAAATTTACAAGGAAAATTATAGCGGCTAAGATTGCTTGGGAATTATTTGTAGTTTAAGAGTAAATAGTAGCCTAAGGTATTAAACATACCGTCACTACTTTGAAAAACTCGTATCTCAAATCAGCATGTAAACAAAACTGAACCTTGAGTGCGCGTAATAAAGTTCACTTTGCCAGATTAACGATTTTGAGATACGAGCTTTTTTCAAAGTATTGACGATACCTAACTTGGAAGATTCCGTACACATACGAAATCCTTAGAAAAATATTACTTGATTTTTTCGTAATGGCTACGGAACCCTATCTTGGGCGTGTCCGATACGCTCTTGGCCGGTTTTTACCCTTTGGGTACGGAACCTTAAAAAAAATAAATGAAGAATTAGCCCTAAATATGTCGAGCTAAACTCAATTAAAAGACGTGTGTTATCCGTAATTTTCACTATGAATAATGTCAAAATAAGTATTGGTTTATTTCATAGAAAGAGGGAGCTTAAACAAGAAAGAAATATGTTGGTGTGGCAACCGTTTTTATTTGTTAAAAATACTAGATATGGGGAATGTGGACAGTAATCACGAATTAGATTTAAAAATAAAGAGGATGCAGAGCGAAAGTAGAACAGGGTTTGTCAACATGGACCGTCAGCTGGCCCCGGCGATAGCGCTTATCGCCCGCGGGACATAGTCCGCTCAGCTCATTCACAAGCCAGCCCATTCATGCGCCAGCTACCACTGATTTTCTCACTTCAATCTAGTCGTTAACTCCTATGTGAAAGTGTTCAAAGTTGCTAGCAGGCTAGGCGAGGGCCGAGGGGCGAGGAGTAATATAGATCGAGGATATCGCGGGGTCAGCGCGGATTGCAGGCGCGCGATAAACCCAAACGACGCACACGCAGCACCGAACATTATCGGTTCCACTGCACAAAGACATTGAAATTCATTGACTTACTTGGACACGTGTATCTTCAGCGGTCAAGTCAGCACTCGGATGTCATCAGCCCTATTAAACGTGTCGTTAGTAAACATGATAAGGAATCGAGCTACTATCGATATGTCGAAAGTATTTGAAATATTTAATCATTCTCTCTTAACAAGGCATGTACAAGTTTCATTAATTTATTTTAGATACTAGTTAGGTACGTAGTTGAATTTTTTAAGTGACAGTGTCAACTGTATGATGAGTGCTCAGCATTATTAGGATTGGGTGCGACTCGGAACCTAGAAAGAGTAGCGTTTGAGCCAGTGCATACTGTGCAACAAAAGTTAGCTAATATATTTACAAAAAACTTCACTATCGTTTGATAGAAGTTTTGAGTTTGAGACTTTGTGATAGACTAGTGTCAGGAGGCCCTATGCTTTCAAAGACTAGAACAGTTACCCATTTAAGTATAAATGGGTGAAGCTACAAATTATATTTTTTACTTAGTAAATAAGTTAGTTATTGGCTAATATTCAAAGATAACTAGGATAAGAAAACTAGGGAGGAGTTATCAAGGTAGATCACATCGAACAAGCGGCTAAATAAAATAATATGAGTGTTTTCTTCAATCTCGACATTGGAAAAATCATAAATGATTAATCGAGCTACCTATATTTTAAAAGTCTAATTGAATTGTATCAGCTGTGGGATGCACAGACTGGATGAGGAATCCCTCCTGTCGGATTATTATTGAAAACATAAAGTTACGGTTAAGAACAGAGTTACATTACATGGTATAAAGTTATGCTTCTCGGTTTCGTATTCCATATGTATCTTTACTTTTGGAGCTCATGCAGAGGCGGCTATTGTAAATCTTAGGCCACACGGTCATCTTCAGTAAGTTTTATCTATTTTATTTGACATATTTTATTTTATTAGACATTAGTATTAGACATTAGTATCAGAGAGATCTGTTCATTCGATTTTTTAATTGTTTTATTTTTTAATTGGTCACTGAGGCCCTATGCCAATTTCAATGTTAAGTGTTTAACTAACGACACCGGTCGCGGTGTTAAAGATTTACTAGTGTACAGGAAAAATATTTTTAAATGTATACTGTGCCGGCTTTACTGGATAAATATTCTACTCTAGGAATGTTCCAACTTACGGGTGGTGCTGACTCATATGGTCACAATGTATGGCGCCAACATACTTAGGTATGTACTATGGTACAGCTTGACTATTGAAATGTCACATTGATTCATCAGTTTAGTTAGCTATGCGGAATCATGACACACGAATGGAAATGATTTCCGGTATAAAGTCTAAATCAAGCGTGAATTGTCAGTAATTAAAGCTTCAGGATCCTACCCTGTTGACTTTTGACATCGCATAGGAGTGAGTCACTTAAACAAATATATTATAATTGAACTGTTTCATCACGAATATCCGTATTTCTGAGAATTTTATCATTCATAGGTAGATGTGTCATCGTTCATCAGTTACACGTTATTTTGAAACAATCGATCCATTATGATTTTTTTTCTGTCTAAAATTTGATTGGTAGATCAACATAATGCAATCGATTATTGAACCTATTTAATTGTTTCTTGTGGTTAAACGTATAGGTATGTTTGATACTAATGATTGACCTCTTACTCGCACTAAAGCATCTGAACGTCGCGGTTGACAAATGCGTCGCAGTTATTGCTTGAATTGGTGTGCTACGCAATGAGCGATACCTTATCTAAGGGTAATATATATTGTTTATGTTCAATTGAGTGAGCACATTAGACAATAATAATCTAGTCAAAAAGCCAGTACTACGTAATTACTAATAAGTATGTGAATAATTTTGTTTACATTTTTCATGGTTATCCACATCATGCAACAAAAATACGCATCAGTCGTGTCTCAATATAGGTATATTAAATATATAATTACGAAGACACTCGAGAATAGGAATCTGCAACATTACTTCTGATCTTGATTATATTATGGTAGAGATGATATTGACTTTAAAATATTTTGAGACCAAAAGTTGCTCATTGTTGTACAATACTCCATATTTATCGAATTGGAAGTCCATTAGGTAGCGGGGTAGAGTTAAAGTTAACATATAATTTTTAACCGATTAAGTTAATGTATCTATACTGTTTCTAGGAAAATTCTTTCTTTGTAATCAAATGAAGTGTGTATTAGAAATAAGTGCTTTAGAGCGGAGCGAGTGGCGGGGTCAGCTTATCTCCCATAAGTAGATAGGTAGCAGGGTTTGGCCGGATTAAATGAATGATCAGCGATCGTTGTCACATATCGAAGGAGGGAGCTTATCAATTGGCTTCATATTGTTGGACGTCATAGGCGCCGTCGCAGAAACTAACGATTTATCAATGTAAACGGTTTGTTTACACAGTTAACCGTAATCTTATCCGGTGACCTCCTTACATTCTCCCGTTTCGAAATTGTACCGTCGGTATCGCACGGTGTCCTTAATATGAGTCGGCGGAAGTGCGCGCTCGACTTCGAGCAAACGTTCATTCATGTTGTGTGTGTTTATTTAGTGGCCAATCGTACCTACCGCGCACTTGCTTGCGTCCGCGCCGCCAGATAATGCTCAGCCCTAAAAGGAGTCAATTCTTGATAGCCTCCAGTAGCTAGCCATAGCGCGTACCACGGTAACGACATCAGCAGGCCGTGAGGTCAACTATACAGCTCCCAAATGATATTTTAATGATGAGATAAAAACCACCTTTATTTACTCGAATCACTTTAGTTAACGCTCTAATGAGAACTTGAAAACAAAGCGTGTTCATTTATCAATTAACGAACTCCCAACTAAATAGGGTAAATGATAAACAATTATGCTTTATTGTTTTGTATAATTGGGAATCCCATTATTAAAAAATGAGGAAAAATGTCCAAGCGGGATACTGGTTTAGCCTATGTTTTCCCTGATTGTGGGATTCAAACGGATTCTACAATCCAATTTCTAGGACTTTGTATGATAAAATAAATCATTGAAATTCCAGGCAGTCATAACGGAAGGTTAGTAGGTTGTACTACGTAAGTACTACCACTATGAACTGAAACAATTACTTTGCTCACCCGCGACCTTAAAGCCGCGTTCTTAAGGTCGCGGGTGAGCAAAGTAATTGTTTTAGTTCATTAAAATGGACCTCCACAAAGTAACGCCTGATTCAATAAATTACTACCACTATGTAGATTGGATGATTCAAACCAACATTAGGATTAAGAGGACCATCGACCGTGATGAGTGGTAAAACATAGAAAATGCCTTAATAGCTTTGGAACTATTCGATTAATTTAGCAGGATATAAAACTCTTCACAAGATAAGATGTAGTTTAGCGTTCTTTTCGTCGTTGGTCGTTATCAAGCGATTTGTTTGCTGCTTGGAGCGGAAACGCCGCGGGAGGCAAGGGTCGGCGCGCTGGCCACCTAATTGCCGGGACTTTTCGGAAATTCGTCGGGAATTTTCGGAGGTCGTCGTTGATAACCCGCGCCGTACCGGATGTCGATAGCGCTTTGATGCCGAGCGATGGCGCCCCCATAACCACGATATGTAGGTTACTCTACATTATAACTGTAATCGATTCACTTATCTGAAAATATGTTGACGACACATTTGGCGTGTACTTATTGTGAGTAAGATATGCTTCCGTATATGTTAAAAGTGTGCTAGCAAAATATTGAATAAGTAATTGTTTGTAGACGATAAATAGAGTTTAATTTGGGTTGATTGAATCGGCCGATTTGCGGATGCGGAGGTCCATATTAGTGATGGATCGGGCCTATCGGGTCGGGTGGTTAAGTAGCTTGGTAATTGGATTTAGTTCATGGAATTATGGCATGGGAAATAGCTCTGGAGAATTGAAACTGGATATTTTATGGTGCCTTTTGTTACTGGCGAATGGTATTGATATGTCTATTTAGTTAGGTACGTGTGTGAAATCATCCGTGAGTTAAATTCGCAAGAGGATTATTATTGAGAATTGCTTCTTATTTAAATTTAAACATAGTTATGTCATGATTCACAATGAAGCTGCCACCATATTTAGGAACCTGTAATATGAACTGACAAACGGAACCTCTATTAATGTCGTTACACTGTCGTTTCGTCTGTTCACCATGGTTCACCATAAGGCTGTATCTTATGAACCGTAATAGATAGACAGCTAGAATGTATACCTACATAATATGTATTTCTATTACCGCTACGAGAAAAAACAATAATAGTTATTTGTGATACAAGGTTGGTAAGTATGGTTTTACAAATAAGTTGACGAGTGATAAACCCGAGCCGCACGGCGAGGGTTTTCATCGTCACGAGTTTGTAAAACCTTGCCAACCGTGTATCTTACGACGTTTTACAATACATTTGTGAGAAAATAGGCAATTATTAACACAAAATTGTAAAATAAAAACAAATTTCTCGAGATTATAGAAATGGTAGCAAAAGATTATTTTGCGCGGTTTGCGTCTTACTTTAAATATCGGGCGAAATTAATTACATGTTATTGTCGACTTCATCACTTGAACATCACTCGTTTTGTTTGGTTTTTGTACATGTACTATAATCAACAACTCAAAACAACGCAAAGTTTTACAAAAATGGCGCGTCCGTAATGCGCATGCGTAAGTTTTGTTTTTAATTAGGTTAAGATAACTAAAATTATCAGGCAAAGGTTCGACGCGTTCAGCCACTGCAATTTTTTCGAATAAATAAAAGGTGGAAATCATTAAAATCTGCGGTAATTAAATTACAGTTTATAATAATAACAATCAATTTTGCAAATTCATTACTTAGTTTTGTATATTTATACATTTTTCTATTTTTGTTACTTAAAACTCTTTGCTTGTAAACTTTTAAAATGGAGAATTAAAAAAAACTGTAAAAAAATCGCACTAGTGCGGTAAAATGAACTTACGAGCCATGTATACATCCTTTGAAGTGAATTTTTCGAGCAAATGTATTGTAAAAGTAATAAATTATTGTAAACAAACAAACGAAAAAGTTAAACCGAAAACAGCTTGTCAGGTTGTCAGCTAAAAAGAAAAATGGTAGTTAAGTAATTAAACAACAATAAGGAATTAAATGAATGAAAGAATTGACAGAATGGTATAATTAAACTTACTTCTTCTATGGTTTCTTAAAATTTTGTGTAGAATTATCTGATATCCCAATGCGCGTCGACCACGTACCATTTTGCTTTTATAAAATTCAGATTGTTTATTAATTTAGATGCTTTAGGAGTCTAATTGTTTTTTTTTCTGTAGAATTTATGCAGCATGCAACATGGATTCTATATAGACGATAAATATTTTTGTAATATTGTCGCTATGGTCATTAAATAACAATTTACTTACCAAATTCTTAAGATGAAACTCACACTACTAAATAATTGTTAAATTACGGTAGCTATTTAGATTTTGTGTGATTTTGTATAAGTACTGTATGAGAATAGATGCACCTTTACGATTAAAACTGATTGTTCAAGTAATAATCGAAACTGCTTTTCTCTACTTCAACTCATTTGGTTGATAACATTGTTTACAAGCAGGAAAGTAGCACGAGAACCATTCAACAGCTTAAAATATATAAAGTAAATAAGAAGATGTCTTAAAATGAAAAGATATTAAACAACGAAGGCCCCAGATGCGAGCCCTTAGGGACACCGGGTAAGATATGGATGAAACTGGAACAGTTGCCTTTTATAGCCGCGATCTGGCTATGTTCACGTGATGAGGTAGCCCATCGCAAAAGGTCGCCATGCACGCCGGCAAATTGAAGTAGGTATTCTTAAAGTAAACTATGCAATGTTTTGTCGAATGCTTTTGAATAATCTTTATACACGACGTCCACCTGATCACCTAAGTCCATGCCACAAAACTCTGTCCTTTAATTCTTCCAAATTTGAGTCTGTGGATTTTATATTGACGAAGCCATACTGCTTTAGGACTTGGTATGTTTTTAAAAAGGGAAAAATCTGATCATAAATAATCTTATAATAACCAGGACTTGATCATGACTATCTGTTGCTAAAATTACCTCAAGGAGACCACAGCCGCTACAATGTGGTCGAAACGTGGAGGTAATTTTAGCAGTAGATAGTCGTGATTAAGTCTCAGGTGATATTCATTATGCGTGAGAATTGCAGAGTTTAGACATTATTTAAATAGTCTTTTCGAGTAACTTTGTTTTTGTATTAAGTGTAGAAATGGTTCTATAATTTAACAAATAATTATTCACAGTTTTTAAGATAAAATCATAACATTTTCATTGTTTTGTTAACCGCACTCGCAGATGACCAAAATACAGGCTTAGCCTAGTTTGGTGTCTGATGGATATTGTTGTTTTCAACCGACGAAAACAAAAAGGAGGAGGTTCTCAAGTCGACGTGTATATATATATTTTTTTTTATGTATGATCACGCATAACTTTTTACAGAGTAGTCCGATTTTGATGATTCTTTTTTTATTGGAAAGCGTATACCCCAAGGGTGGTCCCATTTAAATTTGGAAATAATATTCCTACCCTAAAGGTAGGAAAACAGGGGATGATTGACTAACTTTTTACAGAGTAGTCTGATTTTCATAATTCTTTTTTATTGGATAGGGTTGAAGTTGGTATGGTATTATATGTAAAAATTTGGAAAAAAAATTATCCCAAGGATGGGAAAAAAGTATAAAATAAAAACTTTTTAACAAAAAAATTAAACCGCCGAAAAAACTGAAAAGCAAAAAATAATACCTTTTTTGTTTGACCTTAATCTAGGTACCAGTTTGAAGTCGGTGCCTCAGCACTAACCAGGAGGAGTGGACCTATAATCGTCTACCTGATTGGCTTCTATCACTCCTCCTGTCTCGTGCTGAGGCACCGACTTCAAACTGGTACCTAGATTAAGGTCAAACAAAAAAGGTATTATTTTTTGCTTTTCAGTTTTTTCGGCGGTTTAATTTTTTTGTTAAAAAGTTTTTGTCAAATAAATTATTTAGTATTTTTTTTGTATATAATTTTTAAATGTCATGTCATGCCGTGTCTATCCCCAGATTAAAAGACAGGTGCCAAAAATGATTGTTTCCATAGTTTCGGTATAATTCTAGTCTGTAAAGACTTACTGTAAAATGCTACAATAGGTTCGCACAACTGACTATGATAACATTTGTTGTCATAAATCGGAGAAATAAAGTCTGGACCAACCATCTTCCTAATATGTACTAACAATAAGTTTTTTCAAACAATTGCATCGGTGGTTACCTATTACAAGACTACTTAAATTTGTTATAGTATTAGCTGCAAGTGTACTCGGAGGGCTGCAAGAGTATAGTATAAACACACCAAAAACATAAATGTAAAAAATGTAAGCCAAGTTCAATGCTAAAAATATACTTGATTATGGATTTCACCGACAAAAGGATTGAGATCTAAATGGGTGCCAAGTTCTGCAGGTAATACTGAAATCTATTTGTAAGAAAAATAACATCCTAAACAAATATAACAGTCTATTTCTTAGGCTTTTCTACTCCAACAGTGTTTTATATTTATAAATATAAATTCCTAAATTTAACTATCTAATAATTTACACAAAGTAAATAACTTATGTTAAATTGAAGCTTAACATTTGACTTGGCTACTTTTCACATACAAATCATCTTATATTTGGCTAATCAACTTATCTTTTACATTCAATTTGCTGGTAAAAACTAGCCAAGTCAAATATTAAGCTTCAATTTAACATAAGTTATCTACTTTGTGTAAATTATTAGATAGTTAAATTTAGGAATATATATTTATAAATATAAAACACTATTGGAGTAGAAAAACCAAAGAAATAGAGTGTTAGGTATACTTGTTTAGGATGTTACTTATTTTGTTCTTACAAATAGATTTCAGTATTACCGGCAGAACTTGGCACCCATTTAGATTTCAATCCTTTTGTCGGTGAAGTCCATAATCAAGTATATTTTTAGTATTGAACTTGGCTAACATTTTTTACATTTATGTTTTTGGTGGGATATCATTACTTTTTGTAAAGAAATTAATCACCGAAGTTAAGCAACGTCGGGCGCGGTCAGTACTTGGATGGGTGACCGTCTGGTTTCATTTTGTGTTTTTGAAGTAAAACTTCTTTAGGCACTTCTCTTTAGACTTACGTAACGTATTCTACTCCCCAAGTCAAGCGTGCCTAAAGAAGTTTTACTACAAAAAACCAGGCGGTCACCCATCCAAGTATTGACCGCGCCCGACGCTGCTTAACTTTGGTGATCGAACGAGAACCGGTGTTTTTGTCAAATATCTTGAAAACGGTGCATCCTACGGCAAAATCAATGAAAATTTTATCCCCCCTTTGATACCCCTGCACCCTCCCCCTCATCCCCCGCCGTGGTTTTGTCAAATATCTTGAAAACGGTGCATCCTACGGCAAAATCAATGAAATTTTCATCCCCTTTGATACCCCCGCACCCCCTACCCCCCTATTTTTTGTCAATAATACATATATTGGGATAGTTTCAAATATCTGCTTGTAACGGTTCCAACACTACATTTTTTTTTGTATGGGGACCCCCCTATTTCTTATCTTTTTTTTATTTTTAGATTTTTTCCTACACTTACACACAATTACCGAGCTGGATTCCAAATTTCATCCTTCTAGGTCATCTGGAAGTAGGTTAGGTTTAGGTACTATGTCAGTCAGTCAGTCAGTGCTAAAATTTACGACTTTTTGACCTTCATATCTTTATAACCGTTTGAGCTAGCTTCATAAAATTTGGGCTTCTAGATGTCCTTATGGATATAATTAAACACACGTAGTTTTATGTGTTTACGTTAAAGAGGTTTTGAGTTATAGAAGGGTCAAAAGTGGCATCAAGTGGTTCGTGTAATATTACACTTGGCGCTGGCTAGCCAGTTCCTTTGCTTGAACTTGGCTTGACACGCTGCCGCCTGTCTAGATCTTCCCAGGTAAATTTTTCGCTTCGAGCCATTACATTAAATTTGAACCTTAATACTATGACGTTACCGTTTGCATATGAATAAATAATAATTATTATTTATTCTTATGCCGTTTGTTTTGAAAGATAAGGGCTCGAGGCGAAAAATTCACCTGGGAAGATTTATACTATACTTAGTTAATGGTCGGACGTGTTGTTCAAAGGGTTTACTTATGTTTGGTCAAAAATCAATCCTCAAAATATCACATCCCAAACTATTTTATCCAAATTTTTATTTGTCAAATAACGTTTCTCAAAACAACTTATCGCAATTTTACAGTTAGCAAAAGCCTTTTTTTGGCAAGTCATTGTTTAAAAAAAAATACTTGGTCATGTTTCATTTTATCATGTATCATCTAGTCAAATGTGTCATTTGGCATAACATACTATTCCCAAAATATAGCACAAGCTGAAAACCAGCGCTGGCATCTTCCCCGTAAGCGCAGCATTAGCTGAGTCTGCTCCTTTTGTCGCAGGCAGGACAGAAATTCTTAAACTTACTTGTAAAATCAATTAATTTTTACTATTGTGTTTTTATTTTATGTTTTGTTTTTTTTTTGTTTTTTTTTGGATTTATACTGTGGCGAATAAAATTTTTCTTTCTTTCTTTCTTTCTTTCTTTCACAGCATATTATTTACATTCTAATTTGAGTAACTAATGCAAATAATCTAATAATCATATTCTGTGTCGTTAGAAAAAAAAACCTAACATCGAAGGCTAAGGCGGGAGTTACGCTACGCTTCGCTCTCGCCTTAGCCTTCTGTTCCTAACCTATCCGAGTCGTTTCTGCCCTGAAAGGTCTTGCTTGCGCGCTTCGCTCGCTCGCTGCCAGCGAGGCACTGGTTAGGGTGTATAAAGGGGATTTTTATAATTTTTCGGCCTTGCGGTTGTAGAATATATGTGACGTTATCTATGAAAAGGGACCTTATTGTCGGTTCTAGTTTCCGAGATAATCACGTTTAAAGTAAAATGTCGAAAAAAACATATTTTCTTTTTTTGCTCCATTATAATAAATCTAATACCTTTAAACGAGCAATTCTTGTATATATGTATATATATATGTATATATATAATCAGGATCTCGGAAACGGCTCCAACGATTTCGATGAAATTTGGTATGGGGGGTTTTCGGGGATGAAAAACTGATCTAGCTATGTTTCATTTTCAGAAAATCGCTTTTACTCGTGTTTTCCGGCTATTTTTGTTTGTATTAGAATACAAAGCTAAATTTCGCCGGCTTCGAGCAGATCATAACGGCACATTAGAAATCGGGTGGTCGCGAATCCAGCCGACCTCGGTTCGATTCCACGTTTTTTTCAAGATTTTTAGTTTTTTTTTTTAAGTTTATTTTTCATGAGAAAACGTCAAGTTTCTTCTTTTGTGAGAAAAAGTTACTTTTTTGTGAGAAAAAGTTACTTTTTGTGAGAAAAAGTTGTTACTTTTTTGTGAGAAAAAGTATTATAGGGAACGTGCAGTAACTATAGGCGGCAGCACTAATGCGACAGAAGAGACACTATGCGGACAGTAAAACAAACGTATCAAGGTAAAACATTCAAATTAATGGCACCCTTATGGCACCAGTTGGCAGCACCGTCTATGTGCACGTTCCCTATTGGGAGCACTGAACAGGAAAAGCCGGTTGTCTGTAAAGTCGGTTTACGGACGATAGTTTAACGTGACTCACCCCCCCCCCCACCCCCTCCGGTGTTTTTGTCAAATATTTTGAAAACGGTGCATCCTACGACAAAATCAATGAAATTTTCATCCCCCCTTTAATACCCCCGCGCTCCCTCCCCCCTCTCACCCCCCCCCCCCCCTCCGGTGTTCTTGTCAAATATCTTGAAAACGGTGCATCCTACGGCAAAATCAATGAAATTTTCATCCCCCCTTTGAAACCCCCTTAACCTCCTCCCCCGCCCCCCCTCCCCCGCACATATATAATCAGGATCTCGGAAACGGCTCCAACGATTTCGATGAAATTTGGTATCTGGGGGTTTTCGGGGATGAAAAATTGATCTAGCTTGGTCTTATCTCTGGGAAAACGCTTGGTACCGAGTTTCTGCCCGAGCAGAGCTCGGTCGCCCAGGTACTAAATATAAAAAGACACAGGTTTTTAAATCGATTTTTATGGGTTAAAAATATGCCTTAAAGTTTAGTGAGAAAGGGACCTAACTGTCGGTGTCTCTGTCGTATGCTTTCTGTGTGAGCTGTATTGGTTTTTGAAGACATGACGGTACTTGTCGGCGCGGCACCGCAACCGCTCTTCCTCCGTCTAAAAGAAAAACTCCTACATGTTCTTACGGGTCGTATCAAAACATATAAAGTTTAAAATTAATAATGGACGAAATACATAATGGTCATTTGATGTAATGCAATTTTCTTGGAAATTATCAACTTTAATACAGGATTTTCATAAAATAAACCTAACCTAACCTAAACCAATCTGTAGATACACGATTAAAAAAGTTCGTTTTATCAATAGTTTCATAGAAAATTTTAGTATATATTATGACCATTATGTATTTCGTCCATCATTCGTTTTAAACTTTATACAGGGTTATTTGTAATTCACTGACATCCTCTTAACCCTGAATTCCTATCACTCAAACAAATGTTTTTTTGTTTTATGACTTTTTTTTCCATACAAATACACAGAGTACTTATCGTTAAAATATGAGGTAATCTCAAATTTTCAAAACCTTATTACACCAAAAATATTAAGTTATGACAAAAGCCGTAAAACAAAAAACGTTTGTTTAAGTGGTAGGAGTTTAGGGTTAAAAGGATGCTAGTGAATTACAAATAACCCTTTATATTTTGATACGTTCCCATTCTTACTGCGGTCAGGCTGGACACCGAAACCAGTACAGAAACGGAAAATATTTTTGTCAAAAACGTCAATCAGAATTATCACACGATTAATGATCTATTTGCCCAATTTCATTGCAGTAAGATAGGTACATTTTCAAAAACTGGCCATCCATAAATTGACGCATTGTATGATGACTTCAGTTATGAAGACATTTACCCCAATTTGTGTCTTTAGAGGTTTACAGCTCGTTGATTTATAATTATACTAGCTTTTGCCCGCGGCTTCGCTCGCGTGTACCATGAGTAAGTATTCCAAAGAACTAAGATATCAAGCAAGAAAGCATGCACGCAAGCAAGCAAGCGTGCAAGCAAGCCCGACTAAACTTCAGAGGTAGATACTGTCCTTTACAGTATTTCTTTATAAACAATGTTTTTCACTAATTCGGAAGCGGGCACTAAAATAACCAGGCTTGTTAATAATATAAAACATATTATGACTTTCCCCTGTCCTGCATTAGGTATAATTCAATGTTTTCTTACCTTCTACGGAAACTTGAGTAACTGGAAGCGCTGTGTACCTACTTAGCATTGATATTATACATATTATAGAATTTTGTAAAGATGTTGTGTGACCTAACCGCTAAGGAGTTATACCTTCCATCATCAGCTCATCTGAATAACCAGAAAGTATACAACTAAAGATCTATACGTGCATATGTTATTTAAAGAAACTTCCTATAACTCCTAACCGTTAAGGAGTTTAACCTTCCATCATCAGCTCATCAACATGAGATGATGTCTACCAGACGCAAACACTTAAATAGCTTGAGAAAATATATGAAAAACGTAATGCGTGCCTACAAAATTTGAGGGTTGCCCTCGATTTCCTTGAGATCCCGTCATCAGATCCTGATTTAGTGACAATGGGATCTGGAGTATATTGTATTCTTTCGAATAAAAAAATATTTTTTATAATCAGTCTACAATTGACCGAGAAATCGGTGAACATACCTACATAAAAAAAAACATAAAGTGGAATGCATAACCTCCTTTTTTTAAGTCGGTTAAAGAGCCCTTTGCGGCCTACTTACAGTATAAACTTATGAATTTTGAAATTTTAGCTTTCTACAACGCAAAATCAAAATCCCGTTTTTTCCCGTTCCCGTAAGAATTTCGGGAAATGCTTTCTTAATGCTCCCCTACACTCCCCAAGGAACCCACTTGCCAAATTTCAGCTTTCTATGACCAGTAAAACGAAAAATCCCGTTTTTCCCGTTCCCGTGGGAATTTTGGAAAGTTCTCTCTCAATGCTCCTCTACACTCCCCAAGCAACCAACATGCCGAATTTCAGCTTTCTACGACCAGTAAAACGAAAAATCCCGTTTTTTCCCGTTCCCATGGGAATTTTGGAAAGTCCTCTCTTAATCCTCCTCTACACTCTCCATGCAACCTAGATGCCGAATTTTAGCTTTCTACGACCAGTAAAACGGAAAATCCCGTTTTTTCCCGTTCCCGTGGGAATTTTGGAAAGTCCTCTCTCAATCCTCTACACTTTCCAAGCAACCTAAATGCCGAATTTCAGCTTTCTACGACCAGTAAAACGAAAAATCCCGTTTTTTCCCGTTCCCGTGGGAATTTCGGAAAGTCCTCTCTCAATCCTCTACACTCTCAAGCAACCTAGATGCCAAATTTCAGCTTTCTACGACCAGTAAAACGAAAAATCCCGTTTTTTCCTTATCCCGTGGGAATTTTGAAAAATCCTGAAAATTATGTTTTAACTAATGTAATATCTACGTGTGTATCAAGTTTGAAGAGTCTAGTTATTATAGTTACTGAGATAGGGTCACTCGGAATCGAATATATAAATCCCGTTTTTTCCCGTCCCCGTGGGAATTCCCAAAAATCCTTCCTTAGTGGATGCCTACATTGTATAAGGTATCTATGTGCAAAATTTCAAGTCTCTAGGTCCAGTGGTTTGGGCTGTGCGTTGATTATCAACAGTCATTTAGTTTAATTAGACATTTCGACCCCATCGCACCCCATCCAGGGAGATGGTATTTTACGTCTGCCACGTCGGATTTTAAAACCGTTGTTGTTTTCATAACCAGCGACCCGATAAACCATAGAAACAACACCCATGTTGATTTTCAGACTTTGTTACCCCTTTTCCCCCTTTTAGGGGTTGAATTCTCAAAAAACCTGAAACACGTGTTTACTCATTTATCATTAGGAGTACTTCTGTGAAGTTTCGAATAAAATAGTCGAACGAATCTTGTTTCCCCATACAAACTTTGGACCCCCGTTTCATCCCCTTAGGGAGTGAATTTTGAAAAATCCTTTCTTAGTGCACCCCTAGACCTTATAAGGAACCTACATGCCAAATTTGGAATCTCTAGGCCCAGTGGTTTGGGCTGTGCGTTGATATGTCAGTCAGTCAGTCAGTCAGTCAGTCAGTCAGTTTCTTCTTTTATATATATAGATTAAGATTATTAGTAAGATTCTTTAAACAGAGTGACAAATTATAATTAATAGTTAAACTACAACATTTATCGTATTTTTGAATCCTTGTTTTAACTTTGTTACTGAAAATTTTACATCCGACAATAAGGTCCCTTTTTAAATACGTGCATACTTTAATGTTAACGGAGACAATTTACAGGTTTTTAGTATAAGTTTAGTTTCTGAAGTGATCTAAAATTAATATTATCTAACTTCATCAAAAGTTTTATAGTTGTTTTCATATGATATCACTAAATATTTTATTACCGACGATAAGGTCCCTTTTAAAAAACGTGTAGTGATTGTACCAGCTTTTTACTAAACTTTAACTTGAATTTTGAGACTGAAAAAAGGTACTTTTGAAA
This sequence comes from Archips xylosteana, assembly GCA_947563465.1. Classification (NCBI taxonomy): domain Eukaryota; kingdom Metazoa; phylum Arthropoda; class Insecta; order Lepidoptera; family Tortricidae; genus Archips; species Archips xylosteana. The sequence goes on along the minus strand of OX387353.1, from coordinate 13,993,142 downwards.
TAGAAGTTTGTATGTTTGATCTCATTTGGATATGCTTTAGCGTAGTAAATATATATCTTTGTTGATTTTGACTGATTAAGTAATTAGAAAACTAAAAAGTTATTTTTGTTAAACTTGTTTTTTTTTTTTATGATAAACAATGTTGATTTATATCGGTGTTATTTTTATTTAGTTACGAATTATTCGAATTATATCTTTCTCCTATAAAATCCAATAGAAAACATACTATAAATGTAATATTTAGCAAAAACCTATCAACCGTACTTTCATTACTTTGTTCACTTTGGCGTGGTAAACAACAGGAATACAGGTATACAATTATAGAATTGTACATCAATTATAAAAGACCATATAATCCATTCATCAAATAACATGCTATCTATGTAACCTCCTACAATAACATACCTTTTTTGGGTGTAGAAGTTTGAATTCAATTTTCTCACAATCACCTTTTATGACTTTTGGGTTTTAACAATTTAAAAATAAATATCTATTATACATATACGCATGTTTTTTACATGGTTCGATAGCTTAATGTATGTAGATTATGAAGACACTAATAACTCGATACCGACAGTAAGGTCCCTCCACGCTGATAACGCCACATATTAATCTTCTTCATTGTAGTCTTTGGGCTTTTAGGCTTTCCGTTAAACGTTTTTTCCGGATTTTAACTACTAATTTACGGTCATACAAACATTCGATGTTTTAATATTCGGCCTTCTGTTCATAGCCATTATTGTGAAATTTGAATAGATGCTTGACTTAATAAAACTTGACAAAATGACATGATGCCAAATAATAATTTGACCAAATTAATTGAATGCGAAATGAACATTTGCTAAAGATTTATTTGAGAAATTAAACAAAGTAGTACGATAATTTTTTTGGAAAATGAAATTTGACTAAAAATATTTTGGCAAACGGCAGTACACCTGTTTAAAGACTGATTGATAATAAAATAATGATAAGGTACCTAAAGGAAGAAAAAAATCTCATTACCATTGTAAGTTTTTTAGCCTTAATAAACTTTGAACTAGGTGGTATGTCCGGGTGACCTCTTTCTGACTTTACAAAGCGAAAAAAATGCCCAGAACTGTGAAATAGAAAATGAAGGGTGCAATAGGAATTGGCAAAACACTTATTATAATATCTGCTGCCCGCGACTCCGTCTGCGAAGAATTCGTTTATCGCTATCCCGCGGGAACTATGCTATTTTTCGGGATAAAAGCTCCCTATATGTTAATCCAGGTTATTATGTGTGCTAAATTTCATCTGAATCAGACAAACCGTTTTAGCGTGAAAGGGTAACAAACAACCATGCATCTTATCTTATCTTCGGTTATCTTATCTTAGTATTAGGGGTCCTCGCGGATACACTTGGACCCGTTGGGATCTTTTGTGTAATTACCCCTCTTTCGCACTTACTCCATTGCTTTTATCACCTCGTCCATAAATTGTATGATTTGACGTAGCGGTAGTGCCTTAAAGTCTCCTGGTGCGGGGTATCCGTCGCCAAAGAGTCTCATTCTTAATCTGGCGAGGGCGTCACATTCACACATAATGTGTTCCATTGTTTCGTCTTCCTCACCACATATTCTACAATAAAACATCCATGCATACAAACTTTCGCGTTCATAATACTAATACGTATTAGTAAAAGTAATTGAATATTGAATTTTGTTAAAAAAAATGCTAATCAGACTCACGCACCGAGCGTTCCGTACAAATTTGTAGTGTCAAATAATAAGCTGCAAACGGCCGTATCTATAAAAATACAGTATTAGCAGAGCCCTGTTTCTATGTAAAATGTAGGCAACATTAGATCATTTTATATTGGATGTGTGAGAACTACCTTATGTTTTTATTAAATTAAGCAGAGCCCTGCTTCTATGTAAAATGTAGGCAATATGGGATAATTTTATATTGGTTGTGTGAGAGCCACCTTAAGTTTTTTTTTATTTTAAAATTATTATTTTTTGTTCTTGTAACACAATAGAAATAGACATTTCAGCAGTTCGGTTCCTGAGGTACAGCCCTGTGATGGATGGATGGATAGACGGATGGATGGACAGTGTAGCGACTATACCTAATAAATTTTAGTTTGTCACCCTTCGAGTACGAAATTCTAAAAAAATAAGTTGCTGTCTTTGTAATGTAAATGACCCAAACTACTGGATCCCACTGCTATCTACATTGCACACCTACTTATAGCTGCCGCATAATTTTTATTTCTTTTAAACTCTCTTTTTACACGACTACGGCAAAGCCAAAAGGAAGTGTACTACTGATTTTAACAGTCTATGTTTGTATTTTATTAAAAATTTTATTACTTATATTTCTAATGACCGGAAAGGATATTGAAATAATTTAAAATAATCAAGAATGCTTACTTCATATAAAAGGCACCTCATAGCACCAAACTTTTGTATGCTGCTGGTAAAATAATAAAGCATTCGAATTGGTCTTTAGTACTGAGCATTAGATATCAGTTTAGCTTGTGCTAGAGCTGCTATTGCAGGCTGGTAGACCCGTCAAAAGCAAATACAAGTTTGCGCCGCTTTAGGACATCTCCATCAAGTTGATGTTAATGTGACAGATAAGGCAGTGCCATGTTGAGAAACAGTAAGACAAGTCTTGTGTTATTTCGTCACATTCCCAACGATAATAAATCAATTTGTGTCAACGGGAGTCGTCTATTTAACCTTTTTTTATTATCTCGATTTCAGTTCTTTAAAAACAAAATTCTGTTTGCTTTAGGACCACCGCAGCCATAGCAATATTAGGAGGTACAGCTACTAGGTACATACAGCTACTTATGTATATAAAACAAAAAACATTTTCTTTTGATGTGAAATGATTTTGATTACGATATATGGTACTTTTGAAGAAAGACAGCTTATGGAGTTGGCTGGTGAACCTGGTTAAAGCAAGGTGGTACGAGCCGCGGCCGCGCGAGTCCCACGGCAACCGCGCGCATTCGACAAAGTCGTTCTTATCGCGACCTATTTCGGGTGCGCATACCTAATTAGTGAAACGAGCTCACTCCGCGTCGCGGCCGCGGGGACATGTGGCCAACAATACGCTACTATAACAACGAATAATCATATCATAAAACCATCACCATAGTAATCTATTCAGATCTCCACAGAAGTCATAAAGTTTAACTCACCCGAAAAAACCCATCTTTTAATTAAACCAGCAGGTACGTCTGAAACAAAAACAAATAACCATGTTTATTTTCTGCGTTAAAAACAATATACAGAAATATCACTTAATAACGCATCTACGTCACAGCGGTGCGACGCAAAATTTTGCAGCCATCTAAGTAACCAAAACCTTGGACATGCAGACATGCATAAATAAACGAGGTGGTTCGAACTGGTTCAGACAAAGGTGGTCAAGGATCGTCTTGTGCTAGATCTGGCCGGGCGTCTGCTCTCGGCAGTGTTTCTTATGCCCCCGATCGCTGCTCCAGAAACCACGCAAGCGGGGCACCGGGCAGACAGCTTGCCATTAATCGATTACAATAATTGAATTACGTGATGACGTAGTGACAGCTGCGCAAGAGACGGCGAGAGGCGCCGCAGCGCGCCTGTGTGCGCAGCTGCCGTGACGTACTGTTTGAGAAAATCAAAGGAAAACCCACGCGAGCGCGTCTCGCACTCTCGCCCGCCGCGCTGCCCGCCGCCCGCGCCGCTTTCGACACGTTTTCATTTGCAAAATATAAGTACTAACACCTGTAATCCGGTTATACATAATGAGCAATGTTTTCATTTACGAGCTATGGCGGCGCGGCTATTGAACCGTGCCCGCTCTGAAAGGGGCGGTTAGGCCCCGCGTATTGAGGCCGCTCTTTGTATCTTCATTACTAGTTATAAGCATTGTTTTTGTTTAAGTCGTGCAGTCTCTACTATTTTATGGAATTACCCGCCCGAATCCCCTCACGGCCATTAAATAATAGTCGAGTAGATATTAATCAAAAGGCGATCAAAATTCACACAGCGTAGAACGAAGAAGTACCCAGCTAATGTGAACCCAGGATGTATAAATTTGAACAACGCAATAACTCTACCGTCACGTGACAACACGCACTTGAACAAGTGACGCCTGATGTTGGCGTCGCTGAACTCTACTATTGTGTGCTATTGTTTAAATAAACTCTACTTTACACTTAACCTTAAACATTCTTCCGAATGATCATAAAACATATGTACTTGTAATAAAACTGTTATTTTTAATGCCATCAAATAAGCGCTAACATCAAGATATTGTAGGGAGATGATCTAATACGTAAAGACTTTTGAAGGATTTATTATGAATTTTAAAGAACATTTAACGTTTAAAACAATAACTATAACGGTAAAATAACTATAGAAATAAATACACGACGTAGTAAAATGAACTTTAAATAAATTAACACTATAATTAAAAATAAAATAAAACTAACTAAACTAAAAACTAAATAAAATTAATAAATGGTTCCCCCCGCGGCATGGACCCAAAGATACTGGCAGCATTACTTCGCTGTATAGCAATGCTACGTAAATTAGTTAGTAATTATTAAATGAACGGAAGAAATTGTAAAGTAACAAATTAAAACTGGCGCCAAGTCTGGAGTGACGGAGGTGTTGTCCCACCCACTGATGACAGCAATGGTTTTATGACATTTTTAACTAATTTGAGTTCAGAGGTAGAGCCGCATTAACAATGACCAAAAACCACCAATAATTACGATGAGATCCTACCATGAACGCTTACATTTAACCTTTTCTTAAATCTTAACTTTAGAAAACCGCAAGCAATGCCCATAGCAATACTTGACATGCTATGCTAGGTTAGGCCAGCTCCATTGCAGAACAGCTTCTTAATTTGTGCCAAACTAAGTTCGAACCTGCATAAAGTAGTGCTGCCATGGATGATTCTGTTTCAGCTCAGTTGGCTTGACTGCTTTGAATTCAGTGGAACAACAAGCTAAGACCGCTGCACTTCGGATCTTTTAACCATTAAGGTTTTTATTTCTTCGATGAAGAGTAGTTTACTTGTTAGTAACAATGGGGTACTAATTTATTTCAGGGTCATTGGAAAACTCAATTTAGGGAGGCATTAAGGTAAGTTTAAAGGATAAAAGAGGCATCAAGCGATCTGCAATAGGTTATTCTGCAGTTGAAGACTATTTAAAATATTATTTTTGAACGGTATCTCTTTAAATGACATCAGATGACGGGGATCACAGTAATTCGAGTTTTATAACATCAAAGTTGATACCTTGAAAGATGTAACTATACTAAGAAGCCGAACGATCTACTTATATGTTATTCATAAATTTTGGTTAAATAGGTACACTTTACAGACACAGTTAAATAATTTATTGAATCAGGCGTTACTTTGCGGAGGTCCATATTAATGAACTAAAACAATTACTTTGCTCACCCGCGACCTTACAATAGTTACGTTTATGCAAGAAATGTGTGTTCATGCAGTTCCTCCACCTCCACACTGTACGAACACACACAAATGGCAGTAGAGTTTAACATTTGGTAGCATAGCATACGGTTGTGGTAACTCCGAAGATGAGCTCTGGTTGAGTTCGAAACGCGTCAGTGTAGCTTGGTGGTGGTGATGGTTGTGTTTGTGTGATTTGTGTGTGTTCGTACAGTGTGGAGGTGGAGGAACTGCATGAACACACATTTCTTGCATAAACGTAACTATTGTAAGGTCGCGGGTGAGCAAAGTAATTGTTTTAGTTCATTAGACACAGTTAAAGCAAAAAATCACCCCTAAAATGATGGCAGCCACATTAAATAAGTGTCTTTAAAATATACAAGCTAACATTTTATTTTTTATTCAAAATAGGCTTGCGTTTGACAAAATCATGGCTGATGTTACCATGATACCTGACATGGCCTCAGATGGAGCCCGGTTGCGTAGTATGCCCTATCACCCTTGATTTAAATACGTCAATTTGATTGATTGAAGTTTTCTTTGTAAACCACTTATCTTGGTCGCAAAACTCTAATAAATAGCCATCCTTTATCGTCATTGATAACAGTTACTCCAAAGAAAAGTAGCCGTTCAATCGTTTGTTAATAAAACAAACAGATATCTAATTATTTAATATCCTTTTGATTATTGTGGAACTCATTGCATAATATGTTTTTTCAAATGATAAAGGAGTAAAACTGTAGATAACGCTGTCATGTTGCCACATTAACTAGATTCATGATTCATACCTAAGACATCGTTTATGATTATTTGTCCAAAGTACCAGGATATTCGAACTGTAACAAGATCAGTTTCAGTTTTAACTATAAAATAAGTGCAATCAGAAGCTATCATCAACTAGTGACCTCACAATAGGTTTGAATAAGGCCTTCCTTTTCTAATTACCTTCTCTTTGGAAAAGTTGCAATGGATACTCAGTTTATAATTACTCAGTTCTGTTTTCGTAAGTGCAGACATTTATTTCCAATCCGCACTGGACCTGCGTGGGAACTACAATTCAAGCCTTCTTGTTTTAGGAGGCCTGTGTCCAGCAGTAGAGCATAAACAACTTGGCATCCTTTCTAAGATCAGGGGATACTATACTTTTCTGCGGAACAGCTTTGTTTATACTCTTATCAAATTAATTCCTAATATGGAGAACTGTTGCCGTGTTTGGGACTTGGCCAATATCAGCTGGTATCTTTGAATTTGATGGAGTGGCGAGCAATTGAAGCTCATCGGCGACAGTTCTTGACGTGATTTTTCACCACAGAGGGTTTGTTACAGTGGCTCGCCTGTCGGTATTTTATAGGTTACATTCTAGTGTGCATCGGAACTGCCCGACATTATTTCACTAGAAGTAAGCGAGCTCTTCGCCTTTACGTTACCATCAAGCCTATAATTCGCTATACCCAAGTGTTTTCGCTAGTTCTACATTATTCGGACAAGCATTGGAATTCCCTGCCTGCGTTTCTGTACTCAAATCTAGGGTAAATGGGGTTTTAATAGAAAAGTATGCTCCATCTTAGGCTACATCTTCACTTAAAATCGGGTGCGATTGTGGGAAATGCAAGTGTATCTTGCATAAAAAAATTCGAATGGAATTTATCAATTTTTTCTGTGTTCGTATAGGTACATATAGAAAGAAAGATGTTAGGAACTACAAATTGACAGTCGTATGACTATCAGCAGGGACATAGAGCTGACTTTATCATGAGTTTTCCTGAGCATTTTAAAAAACATTCAGCGAATATCTTTCCCAGCTTTGACCTTTTGGCAGGTGCTAGGCTATTGAGTGAATTAAGTACGATTATATCTTGTTCAAAGAAGTACTGATCTTTTTCCTTCGTGTTATACTCTTTACACTCATTATTTTTAATATTTTTACTAGATAGTCTGCTCTAAACTAAAATATATACTCCCTTATACATATAAAGTTACAAACCTGTTTTGATTAATTACTATTTAAAATATGCCTCTGTCCATTGGAGGACAATTTGCCAATGTCAAGTAAAAGTCACTTTAAAAACATGTCGGCCATTGTCGGTGTCTGGTTCTTAGTTATCCTTACCGACCAATGATTATCCATAATTGGCCCGGATATCATAGACCGATGCCCAGGGTATAGTTACCGGCCCAAGCACTGTTCTTCCCCCCGGACGGATTCAAAAGGGAACAGCAGCTCTTGGCCACACGAGGAGGTTACTCGACACACACCCTCAAGATTGTTATAATAATTTAATAATATGTGTGTTTGTTTGAGTCTGATTAGGACAAGTGACAGATAAAGACAAGTAAATATAAGCTCACACAAGAAGCGTTTGTGTATAAGGAGGTTGGTAGACAGAAAACATTAGATTAGAGTAGTACCTAAAACCACTAAGTATATGTATAGTTTAAGCTACTTCGTCTAGTCCCCCGGTTTTTTATTTAACTTCTCTTGATATTTTTTATAGTACCTATATGCACGCGTACACTCAAATAGGCTTGATTCTGTTCAGGCTCTCGGACTTAATCTTCGGCTACCAGAGTAATTTGTGGTAGACTGAGACTTTTGTTTTCAATTACTTTTGTCCTGAAAGAACTATCAAGCTCCAGCCCAGGATTAAGAACTCACTGTATGGCACTGATTGTATGATAGTTAGTAGATAGTTAGAAGCTATTCTGATTTTTCCCTAAGACTGGCATTTGAGCCAAAACGTATTCTTAATACTTAACTATGTGGGTATATTTATACAGGTTTCATGATTAGGTAATATTATCATACCTATTTGTTATGGTACCCTTCAAGCAGGCAAGTTAAATTGAAATAAAAGTAGGTATAAGTACCTAGTACTATTTAGTAAATAATTTTGTATCAACAAATGTACATAAAATTAATATTTTTTATGTTATTTTAATAATTTGGATTCGAGTTTTGGTTTAATTTCTTAAATAGGTTGAAGACATAAATATTTACTCAATGCAATTTAAATAACCAGGGCAAAATAAATATAATTATTTAGTCACCTAATTGATTGAAAACCAAATAAGGCAATAAAATATCGTTTCTAAAATAATAACTTACTGAAAGTCGTAAATAATTAAGAAAAAAAATATCACTTTTTATTTTCAATCAATTATTTATTGTTTTTGAAATTCAAATCATTAAATATAAGAAAATAAACTAATTTAAAAATAAAAATAAATTAATATCAGTTTAAAGATAAGGAAATGTTTAGAATGTCGCAGGCTTCGTGGCAGTGTGTGGGTGCGCGCGCGCGTGTGCCGGCGCGCGGTAGGTATAGCGAGAGGCCGAGCGGGGGCGCGCACGCACACAGCCGCGCCGCGCCAATCGCCGCGCGCCTCTCACTCACACACGCGCCGCCGCGCTACGCCAAAAACCTCGTTTTCTTACGAAAAACATAGAGATTTTATGCACGTTTAGGGTGTGAGCGACCCCGCGCATGCCACCCGCTTTACATCCAAGGGATCATATCAACACGACAGACTCGAAACACTAAGAAAAAAATTCACAAAAATTCACATGCGACTTGACGCCTTGTTCACTTTCAATATTTTTTTCTCTTTTCTCTGGAATATCTTTTAGTGAATAGTTATATTTTTAGAATGCTTATGAACAGCGCTATCGAATGAAGTGATAGAAAATAACGTCAACAATTAAATAAACGGTAGAAAAGCTTTTGATATCCGTGATTCTTCTAAGGGGTCACATTCGGGGTGGTGAAAAAATAATTGATCTTTTATTTATTATTTACTTAGGGGGCATCTTGTAGATCAGGAATATGTATTAAAGTATGTGTTTGTTAGGATGGATTGTCTGTAAAGCGAGCAACGCGGGGGCCCGCCCAGCGCTGCGCGGGCGCGGGCGGCGCGGCCTCTCTGCGCCCCTACGCTTCACACACAACTGGGAAAAAAATCCATTCGCAGCCTACATATTTTTATGCCAGGACACAGGCGCAAGGCTTGCCATCAATATTATACAATAAAATAAAACTAAAACTGAAACGTACTCTAAGGAAAATTGCTGGAACTTTTCCGACTTCACTGTAACTTGGGCGACGTCAGCACCCTGCAGTTTAGCTGAGAGATTCACGAAAGTATTTCTAAATTATTTGGAAAATTCTGTTTGATAATTGGATGTTGAATTATTTCGTTTTGAGTAAAAATCCTAGTTAAGAAAGTTCAAATAAGAATTAAGAGGCAAGTGATAGAGCGTGCGGCGGGCAGAACGCATTGTTTTTTTAAAGTAAAACTACACGTATCATGGATTTTTCGGAATTTTAAATATTAAGTAAATTGTAGAGAACAAGAAGATACCAAATAAAAATATTTTATAGCGTTTTAATTGAGTTCAAATAGGTTTCGCGCTGCGCAGGAGACGCGCGTTCGCTGACGCACTCTATACCTAATAATCAGCGAATCGAAGACTGTAAAAGGTATAAGAAAATTTATTTCGTCACTTTTTATTCCTAATATCGTTTGTTTGAAATAATCACATTTAGGACTTGCAGTGAAATACAAAAAAATCTGTCACAAAACATTGTCACTTGCAATCGCGCTACTTTCTGTAAGTTAACTTTACTTTTTCAGTAACTAGGTGTTGGGGTTGTTTTGGTGCTAGCTGTTTGATGAAATTTAGGTATATTTAAAAACAGAGTATTAAATATTATTATGTACCTACTTCATCTTCATCAGTCAGAATCAATAAATACTTATTGCAAATCTGAGTGACATTACTTACACGATGATCTTTTACATGAATTCCTATTAGGTAGGTACTCACAATACTTGACCAGAAACATCCAACAGCCGACAGATGAGGATGAGTAACTTTAGGACATAAATTAATTTATTTTTATTTTGTTTCTTGTAATATATCAGTAGGTACTTAATCATAAAATTTAAAAAAGGTAGAGTCCTCTTTAGGAAGTTAGACCTTGTAGGTACTAAGTAGTTTATAAGGTAGATATAGTGGACCGTGTTTGAACAATAAGTACTTATTTTATCCAAGATTCATCTATTCTGCATCATATTCAAGTAACGAACACTTGTCATTTATTAATAACTTTTCATGATATTTAATTATTATGTTCTATAAATGTTTAGGTATTATTTGTGCATTCAGGGGATAAATAATGTCTTCTCACTATAATGTGAATACTTGCTAATATTCCACCATAGTTAAACAGTCCGCTTTGTAGCGCATTTGTTTGAATTCAAATCATTTAAATCAAACATAAACAAACTTCATACATTGTAGGTTACTTATCTACCCAAAATCGTAATGTTGATGAATGCACGTGAATGAGAATTTTAATTATATTTAATGCCTATCGTTTCCTTTTCTTCGCAATATAAAGTTCATTTCAAAGTCAACCATCCGTCGGAATTGTGGTTGTGGCATTATTTAAATAGGCAACATAAATAAAAGCGTTAATGATCGAGTTAAGTGAAACTTTACGAGGGAAGTAAGGGGCGGAAGTACGCCGGTAGGTACGCACGTGGTCGCCGATAACGAACTTCTGACTGTCTAGGGCCGCTTGGGTACTAAATCTACCTACACTTGCTTATTTCGGATGCTTTTCCACCAAAGATGTGCTATGTTACGTTGCTCTGGATGCGTTTCTTATCCATCAAACACTTTAATTGGTCCATACCTATACCATAGCACTGGTGGAAACGGCTTGAACTAAGCTATGTTTTTATATGGAAAGATGCGTGCTCTGGATGCGTGCTACTATGATCATAGATTCGTAACAAAGCTTTCACATACTTGCAGCATAGCTGCATAAGCATTGTTAACCTTGGAAGCATTGTTTTCAAAAACTAGTTGTATAGTATTGATTAATTTGGTCACCGCTGCAAGAGGTTCAAGAACGGTTTAACAAGGTCTCTAGTCCCTAAATCCCCTTGTAATTAAAGTAGCGAACTAAAGCGCAAAGCGCAAGACTGATCATTGGTAAAGACTTCTATCGTGTCTAGGAGAGGATACTAAGCCAAGAAAGACAGGGATGAGATAATTGGATTTTTCAATTTTTATCTGGGGCTTGATTAAGGCTTAAATTCCTGTAAATACCTGTAAAACTATTGTTGCACTGCTTTTTGTGAATGTTTTAATTTGATAAATGTATTGCCATATATCCGTAGTCCTAGATCCTTGGCGTTCTGACTAAAACAACCCAATTTTTCGTAGGTACAATTGTTTATTTATTGGAAGCAAAAAAAATTTTTCCAAGCTACACATATTAAATCCTAGTTTATTCCTGCCGATGATTTTGGGAGGTTACTGAATACTTTATTTAGAATTGTTCATGTCTTCTAAATGATATCCCTTTTGCCGTCAGCACCTGTATGTATAGTACTTAGGCGACCGAGCTTCTTTTGGGCTAGAACTCGAAACACTTTCCTAGATATAGTTAAGCCAACCAAGGTGATAATGTTGAATTGATTTTTCGTTCTCGAAAACCCCTACCTACTTAGCAAATTTCATAAAAATTGTTAGAGGTGTTTTAAAAATCCCCGAAACGCGTCAGTGTAGTTTGGTGGTGGTGATAGTTAGGTTTGTGTGATTTGTGTGTGTTCGTACAGTGTACTACCTATACGTAGAAGTGAAGGAGTTCCTTTGCAGTTGCATGAACACACATCTCTTGCTTTCTATCATAAGGTCGCGAGTGAGCAAAGTAAATGTTTCAGTTCATTAAACAATACACATCCGCATCGCATTTGGCCCAAACGTACCCTCCAAGGAGATCTGCTGAACCAAGTACGACCCGTCACTGCCCCTATCCCGCAACATACACCCCAACTTGTAGACCAATGTTGGTGGTTTAATCTGGGGGCACGGGAGTGCCCCCGCCAAGACGAGCCAAGCGGAGCGCAAGGGCACTACCTACCTTTTCTCGAAACGTTTCGTCGTTTTTTTGAACTCTTATAACTTTGCTTTGGATGATGTTAAATAGTTGAAAATTTCAAGATATAATGACACTAGTACAAACATGAAACATACAAATACATATAAAGTTTGAATTATACTTTAGATTTTATCAATGTCTAAAAACCCCCGATTTCGCCACTGATCACTGATCATCAAAATTCAAAAGGTACTTCCTGAAGTCCTAGAAAGCTGAAATTTGGTATGTAAGCTAGTAATAGTATACAAACAACGAAAAAATCTTAAAACTTTAAACTTTTACCCCCCCAACCCCTTAAACTAGGGGGTGAAAGCTTGTATGAGACTTCCGCAAATTTTGATGCTAGAGGTCTGAAAATTGATATAGAGGGTCCTTGTTATCCTTGTTATAAATAATAAGATATGTATTTCAGGATTTTTAGTAAATCATCCCCTACCAAAAAGAAATGAAATCCCACAAAAACATTTCATGTTAAATGTTGCCAAGACGAGACCATGTAGCTCGCACTGTCAAAAAGTAATCAGATCTCTTGTAGAGCCAAGTTTCTAACCTTACGTGCTTAGCTCTAAATCTATAAGCCCTAATTTTACACTAATTAATCTCGTAGGCGTGCAAACCGTGGACTAAACTGGCGAGTCGGCCGCACGGAAAGAGTTTAAAAGATTGAATAGATTTTTAGGTTCAAGCCCATATGCCGAATTGCAAAAGGTTCGTGCGGCCGACTCGCCAGTTTAGTCCACGGTTTGCACGCCTACGAGATTAATTAGTGTAAAATTAGGGCTTATAGATTTAGAGCTGGGCACGTAGGGTTAGAAACTTGGCTCTACAAGAGATCTGATTACTTTTTGACAGTGCGAGCTACATGGTCTCGTCTTGGCAACATTTAACATGAAATGTTTTTGTAGGATTTGATTTAATTAAGAAGACACACCAAAATGGTGTTGCTCACTAATCAATTCTTAAACAACCATTTAGTAGGTGTGTACCCAACAGTTACTACAGTGTAACCAAAATGGTTATAGGTATTATGGGTTATGAGAGCAGCAAATAATACCTAACCTGTAAAGATCATTTCACCACTTTTAAATTATGATTCTTACTTGCAGTGGGGGGGGAGGGGGGCGATTAAACCACTACCTGTATTTGTCGACCCGGAATGAATGACCTGATAATTCAAACCCTTGTGGCATTAACATGAAGTTTTGACTGATCAGGTCGTACATTTTGTCTATCATTCCGGAGCGATAAATTCGGGGTTGTCTTTTAACCAGACCCTCGCAGAAGGTATTCTTCCAAACTATGCCAGAGTACAAGGGCTTGGTTCGCTCGGTACCTATGTCATGGAGGAAAATGACACCGACGCGCTGCACGTGGAGGCAGTTCCTAGTAGCGGCGCGGGCGCAGGCAAACAACTACTTACACGTTACGTGCAGTTGCAGCGCTGACGTTGCCTCTGAGCAGGGATGGCCCTTGACTTAATTTTAATATGCTTTAGGCTTTATTTTAACTTTAAGGAAACTTTTAACAGGATATGTGAAGTTAATTTCTCTAAGACAATATAGTTCTAACTATTATTGTTAAAAAGATAACCACGTATTAAATTTACTTAATTAGTTATGCGCGGTAAACAAGTGTAAAAGGTTATTAATTTATGAAATCGAGATGAAAACATTCATCATTACCTTTTTGTATCTTTATAGCATCTTTTACATTGACTGAAATGAACATTTATTAACTAAATATTAATAACATTTTAACGATGTATAGTCGGGGTAAGAAAAGGTTCGCCACTTTTCGACTCTATGTCAACGAGTTAAGGTCGAAAAGTGACGAACCTTTTCTTACCCCGACTATACTAAGTAAGTAATTTTAGCAATACTATATGTATTTATACCTAATTACTTACTATTTTCCCTTAATTAAGTTCAAAACCCGGAAATAAGGAAGGAAGATTCAAAATCTACCGGTATTTATGTTTCTAATAATGATTTCATCTACATATGTAATTAGTGTGTAGGTATGATATCCTGTATAGAGATAGAGGTAAGGATAAGTGTTTTTTTTTATAATAAATAAATAATAATAAATAATAAATATTAGGGGACAATCTTACACAAATCGACCTAGTCCCAAACTAAGCAAAGCTTGTACTATGGGTACTAGACGACGATAAACATACTTATATAGATAAATAAATACTTAATACATAGAAAACATCCATAACTCAGGAACAAATATTCGTGCTCATCACACAAATAAATGCCCTTACCGGGATTTGAACCCAGGACCTCTTGCCTCGTAGGCAGGGTCACTACCAACTAGGCGGCTAAAGCAGTCGTGACAGGTGTTTTCTATCCTAAAGTTTAAACAGTCTATGTTACGCCTTTGATTCAATTAAGGGATTTAATTTACTTTTTGTTAACATTAACGATGTATTTGGACATATCTCCTGTAAATATCGCTACCATAATTTATCCAAAGCATAGTATAGCATTGGTAGCGGAGGATCAAATTAAAAAGATTTAAGTTCAGTGTTAAAAACCTGCACAAAATAACGCCTATATCTATTAGGTATTTAATAGCTTGCAAAGTTATGTGACATCCCTGGCGCCCCTAGCTATGCAAAGTATAATTGTTACCTATGCACCTCGTTGTTACTTAACACAACAGTTGTTGTTGACTAACGCAATATTTTCCTTATTCAATGACTAAAAAAAACACAAATACACAAAATTACAAAAATATTTAGTATAAAATAATAAAGACCCCTAAAACTAGGTAGGTACAATGTCTATGCCATTTTAAGAACCATGCGCTGCATAGAGCTTCAAAGAGATTTAAACAGAGTTTAATATACTGGGTAATTTTTTAATCAGTGCACAAATTTTGATACGTGATTCAGTATCGTTGATAGATCACGATTATTTGTTCAAGATTTTTTTTACATTTTGAAATTTGGGTTGTTTATAGTAATTAATCTCAAAATTCATAGTAATTCATCATCTAAAACTACTGAAATTTGTTATTTTAACGTCACTGAATCACATATAAAAATTTGTGCATTTATTAAAAATCATCCTGTATAACTAAAGTTACCAAACGAATAAGAGGGTGAGAAAGGCCGCATTATGTACTACCTCTAGGCAGGCACTTCTATATTTATACATTTTATTTCAGTTACTAACTAAGAACATATGAATTTATTTTAAGACACGTCCCCTTCAGTTATGTATCTGAGAGATTGAATACATACCAAGACGTAATGCTAAACATCAATACATACCAAGATGTCACGCTAAACATCAACTAAAGAAATTGTACCGAGGGTGGAAAAGTGGCAAGTTTTAATTAGGTTCATTCTAAGTATATTGAATTAGTACTCTTACTTACTTTAATACCTACTGTTAACGAAGAAAGAGGAGGATCTAGAATCTCACAAAGATTTTGATTTTTGAGACTAGTACCTACTTCCAAGTCTATGTCTGTAAGGGCTAAAAACTCAATTAAATATATTAAATATATCGTATCAGATTTACATTTACAACTGAGCTACCGCGTACGTCATACATCCAGACCCAAACGAATAACGTCGCAATATCTCGTTCATGAAGTCTGATTTGCGATAAAATATCGGATCTGTAACCTTCAATAATAAATCGGCACTAAAAAAAGATCAGAATTGTAATCAAGATGGTAAAGTAAAAAAAAATAATTATAAAATATTATGTGCTCTACCAAATCATAACACAAATGTTCAAGTTGAGCTACATTTTAGTATATCAGTCGCAAAATGTGCGAAAAATTTATGAAATGTACGCAACATACATACGAGTCGTTTCGCTATAGATGTAATTAATCACGAAATAAAGGTGATAGCCCCAAAACGACTCTTATTACATCGTGTTACAGTGTGCGTGTGCTCGATTTCCCTAATCGTTTGGAGTTAGCTGCGTCGGCGCCGGTCCTGGGGCCGCAAGGGTGCCATTACAAACATTCACAACCAATCTAAAGCATCGACGCTAAAACTATAACACCAAACTTTTTTGTCCCACTCAGACGACAAGTAGTAGCAAAGGACGGCGAGAGTCAGAGTCGAACTGAGCACCGCGACGGTCGAATTTGAATCTGCCACTTGACGCACATCGCATTCTTATATACCGAAACGTATCCACAATTACATAGTTTATAATCATTATTTAAAATACTGTTAAGTAAATGTTTAAATAGATTTACTATAAGTTTGACGTTTAATTAATTCAATGAATATAAGCTGAAAAAGATATCTTTGAAAGCTCTTTAAGAATCGTCTTACAGATACATTTACCTTGAATCTGCGATCGTGTCTATGTAATTTATCTACTCGTAGGTAGTTATGCCACAGTAGGTGCTATATGAGTATGATTCAACAAATGTAATTGATATGTAGCTGTATATTTGTATGTCTGTGGTCTGTAGTCGGGTATCTATAAATTCATTGAAATCTGAAATTTGAACTTGAACTTGTATTACCGTAATTTTTAAGGTAGCGTTTTCAATAAGTTATAATTGAAAATCGACCTGTTTTTTTTTTTATTTTCGCAAGGATTTACTATTTTTTTTTGTATTAAAGCCGAGTTTTTATGTTCAATTAAGCAGACAAGATCAGAAAATTTCGAGGATAATCAAAACTATAGTCAGGTTACCCTAGTCCAACTTTATTGGCAAAAGATAACATAATAGTTATAATGCAACAGATTCGGCACTCCTTTGACAGCCGATATATTTAGGTACCTAACAGTCGGTTCACAGCCAGAGGAGTTAATAGCAGATACCTACAGATTTTCAAGTGACAACTGACAAAGAGAATAGAATCACAACGTGTCAACGATACCAGTCGGAAGTATTGTTTTATATGAAGTGAAGGAGCACTGGTAGGTATGGTCACAGGAATAAATAACGGAACAGAATAAATGCTTCTGAAAAGAGCTCGAAATTCTTACCTATTATCATAGGGTTGTCACACGGTAAAAAAAAATAATTAAAAATCAAAATATTTTATTCAAACAAGTACTTAAGTATGTAATATCTATATATCTACAACACTACAACAGGTAGGCATCTTTAAAAACAACCGAACACCCGAACTATGTAGCTAAACGCTAAACGGTCGCGTCGTCGCTGGCGGCACACCTGAACTTTGTCTACTCACTGAGCTAGTTCAAACCGGTTTGTCTCCGAGCGGGCGCCGGTGCACGCCCCCCCCCCCCGTCCTGTCTGTGACAGGACACACACACATATATTGTGCGTGTAGTATTGTAATGCGCGCGCGGCGTTGTTTGTATCTTTTATTCTGTTTCGTTTATCTATTCATGTGGTATGGTGCTAATGTTAAATTCAGGAGTTTTCCTCACCTAAGCACTATAAAGTCAATAACGTCGAACATCTATTTCGAAATGTTCAACTTCCAGCTTCCAACGAGCACACGCGGTGTCATATTTTGTGGTACAACTTGAGAGTCGGTCTTGCACGCGAAGGATTCCGTCTTGTTATTATCAAGCAAAAATGTCTTAAATCCTGTTGTGTTGTCTTTTAATTTTTAACTTTATTTAATTTCTATTAAAAACACACTGTGAAAATTTTAAGGCTCCTTAATTATTAGGGTTAGTTTAACGATAGTAGACGCGCTGTCATGGATATTGGATAGATATACAGTGCAGAAATTTAAATAATTTGCAAAATCTTGTCATTAGTTCATCAACATGAATAATTTATCTGAAGACGCTACTTATGCATATCTTACTTCGATAATAATACAATACTTAATTAATAATAATTTGAAATTAGAACACATTCTTTCAGCGGGCGTGCCAATTTATTTCAAATGGTCATCTTTGCATTTAGGACAAAATGGCATCGTTTGGATAATCTACTTTAATAAAGTTATTATCAAAAATTATTTTTTAGTTATTTAAACAAAATTCCATTAAAAAATGTGTTTATTGTGACTTACGATTCCCAACTTCAATAATAACAACAAATAAATAAAGTTAGATAAAGTTACTATCAAAAATTATTTTTCAGTTATTTAAACAAAATTCCATTAAGAGTGTGTTTATTGTGACTTACGATTCCCAACTTCAACAATAACAACAAATAAAATAAACTATAAAAGAAATTTTGACCAGGTTCAATTCCTGGTTATGTATGAGACTTAAAAAAATGTTTTAATGCCATTTTATTTAGTTAAATCTAAAATCGATGCCATGGTTCTTTTGAACAGATTTCGCTATCTCTCATAGTTTCTGATTTCTCTATACTGACCCATTTGGATTGATCATCCTGTATATTAGTTAGTCAGGATCCCCTTAATACTTAATATACATAATTAGATTTTTATTATTTGTTGTTTTACTGGCCACAATAATACATAATCGGTAAAAATTTCAAGTTTCTAGTTAACGCCATTATAAAGATAGAGTTAAAACCGGCCAAGAGCGTGTCGGACACGCCCAAGATAGGGTTCCGTAGCCATTACGAAAAAATCAAGCAATATTTTTCTAAGGATTTCGTATGTGTAGTGTACGGAATCTTCCAAGTTAGGTATCGTCAATACTTTGAAAAAACTTGTATCTCAAAATCGTTAATCTGGCAAAGTGAACTTTATTACGCGCAAATCAAGGTTCAGTTTTGTTTACATGCTGATTTGAGATACGAGTTTTTCAAAGTAGTGACGGTATGTTTAATATCATAGGCTACTATTTACTCTTAAACTACAAATCAATCATCAGCAATCTTAGCCGCTATAATTTTCCTTGTAAATTTAATATATTTACTACCATTTTGAATTTTTTCAAATTTTTCCACCCAACAGTTTAGATTTTAGAGGGGGGGGGGGGGGGACGGTCGATTTTAATGAAATTTTTTACTTTAAAGTTGAATATTTCGCAAACAAATCACTGAATACAAAAATCGTGTAGGCAACCCCCCAATGGTATTAAAAGACCTATCCAACGATACCCCACACTATAGGGTTAGTCGAGAAAAAAAAAATCACCCCAACTTTACGTCTATGGGAAGTACCCTAAAAAAATTTTTTTTAGTTTTTTTTATTTAACCACTTTGTCGGCGTGACTAATATATATATTCATGCCAAATTACTGTTTTCTAGTACTAACAGTTTCTGAGCTTAGCCGCGGACAGACAGACGGACAGACATGGCGAAACTATAAGGGTTCCTAGTTGACTACGGAACCCTAAAAATGCTGAAAAAAATACGTTTTTTGTATGACGACCCCCTTTAATTTTCAAATTTATTTTATTTTTAGTATTTATTGTTATAGCGGCAACAGAAATACATCAACTGTGAAAATTTTAACTGTCTAGCTATCACGGTCTATGTGTTACAGCCTAGTGATAGACGGACAGACAGACAGACGGACGGACAGCGGAGTCTCAGTAATAGGGTCCCGTTTTTACCCTTTGGGCACGGAATCCTAAAAACACGTCGTAAGTATATTATAGAGTGCAAAGTATGAAATTACTATTGCTTCGTTTCGTTTCTACGCGGGGAGAGTGAGGCAGAAGAACTATTAGCCTGCAAACTCACTTTCTCAATCAAACTGCAAACAATTCTAAATTCTAAAAATGTATTTATTAATTTATCAATAAAAAATTACACGATAAAAAGTAGCTAATACTTAAACTAATTTTCGTAGGTAAATAATAAACAAAATTCGGTGACTTGTTCCGTTAAAGTTGATTTTTGAATTCCATGTAATTTTATACGTTTTCGATAAATATGAATGAATTAGCAGTTTATATAAGAATAGTAATTCTGATTCCTACATAAATAACTTGGAACGAGTGGGTGTGTTCCATTCCAATCATGTCGTTCCATTTATTAGTGTAGAAAAGCGTTTCAAGCAGTACCTATTAGAACATTGTCCGTTAAGTATTTTAATTTATTACTTAAGACTGTAAAAGTCATATATTTTTTTAACTATTCTATGCATGAGAAACGTGCTAAAATATTGTAAAGCCATAGGATACTAAAGATATGTCAGTGTTAGATTTATTTTATTAAAACATTCCGTGGCAAAGATATTTATTCTCAAACAAAAGAGCTAAAGCGAAGCATTCGCGTGCATACTGCGATGCGATTAGAGGTGGTTGCATCGACCGGCATGCAAGAGCGCATAGTGTTGCCCGGTTAAGGAAACGAGAAGCCGGTAGCAAGTAGCCAGAAACCACGTGGTTTTTTATCATATTAAATGGTTACAAAGTAAATATATTTAATGGGATATGAAAAATATCACAGATAAAAAAACTAAAAAAGAAAACTGAAACTATGGTGTATACTTAGTTGGCAAAAAAATAAAGCTAAACCTAATAAAAAAACGAATGCTTTTGTCACATGTTGGTTTTGCAAGTTCAGTTTTTTATTTATTAATGCATCTAAATTTATTTAGAATATCTAAAAAAATCAAATCAAAATCAAATCCATTTATTCACTATTGCTTTTCAATTACAACTAAAAGCGCCTTCAAAATTTCGCCGATAGAGGCGAGAGAGTAAACGAGCGCCAAAAGCATCCATATCAGTCTAAAACATGGGTATCCTGGCAACACCTGCGCGTGCGCGGGACGAGCGCGGTGACCGCCCGAGGAATGCCACAGGTAACCGATTCCAAGAAGGCCACGGGCCGTTACGCGCCGAATATCTCCCAGTCAAAAGCGCCGACAAGTGCGGCGGGCACTTGCGACAACAGCCGATGCGCGCGGCATTCCAAGCGACATTGAGTTAGAAACCAGTCGGCGCATTCTATCTGTACGCTCCCGAATCGAGGCTGAAGGCTTTCTGAATCTTTGTTGAACGCTCTCATAATATTCTACTGATTATGACTTCCCGCGAGTCCCGCGACTTGTTTAAAATTAGTTTTTACCCGCGTTTTCGCGGGCGTGGTTTAGGTCTGACAGTTCAATTGAAATTCCTAGCATATGGAGATTCTTCCAAATTGGTCCGGCCGTTTCAGCATGAAAGAGTAGCCAAACATACAACAATAAGCAAACACTTACAAACTCTCACGTTTATAAATTTATAACATTAGTAACTAGGAGTAAGTCATGGACGCGTGATTTCAAAAACCGGTTCCCCGGTTATAAATTATCACCCTGTTAAAAGAAGTAACTTCCCAGTGTCACCCCCAGCAAGTACCCACGGGTACTACAGCTGAAGTTCTAAAATTAAATAACTTTATTTAGAAAAGTGTTATGATATGCATCTATGAGACGAAAGCAACCGTTGCGTTACAGGGGGGTTGGTCTAAAAATAAGACGATGAAATGGTCGTAATCGAGGCGAAAGCTATTAATCGTGAAGAAAATACTATTTTTGGGACTACGACTATTTCTAAACAGTTTTCATTGTATTTAAGTTCTTTTACCATTTCGTACTCAAAACGTAAAAAAGGAGTCCTTAAAAGATAACTTCTTTGTCCGTCTCTGTCTGTTTGTCAAAACTTTTCTGCTCGAAAACGCGTGGAAATATCAAGTTGAAAGAATATAAAACAGTTGATGCTATGATCAAATGCAACTTTAAAGAAATTAATTTCTGAGTTTACGCGATCAAAAGATATGCACTTGTCAAGTTGTTTATTTATTTATCTTAAACTAAGAAATAGGTACTCATCTATTATTTTACCCAAAAAATTGCCAAACTACAATACAGTTTGTTGGCTAGTACTGGCTTATCCTGTGAGTACAATCGAATACAATGTATTTAATGAACAACATGCAAATTCGCAGCAGCAAATTTTTTCTACAAGTTTAAGCTGGTTTTCGAAATCGAGTAACTCAAAAGATCTGCAAGTAGGTACATACATAATGTATTTAAGATTGAATTCGCTTTTAAGCATCTATTTGTCCTGGAATATGTTAATTTAATGTATTTTATGTTCATACACAGCGAGTACAACAATTTTCCCTCTTTCATGCTTCTTAGCTCTTTGCACGCGCGCATCCACTGGACGTTTCCGCTATTTACAATTAATTTCCAATCCGCGAGGTCTTTTACATGCTATACAATAATGCTAGATAGTTAAAGCAACCACACTATTCCAGGAGCAATCTGTGAAGCGAAGCATCCGTATCGGTCTGCCTACGTATCGAAACTCTACATGACTCTACGTAAAACCCGCGAAAAATTAAAGATGATTGCAGGAATGCAAAGTCAAGCCTCTAAATCCATTTTTCTGTAAAATTTCTGTTTAAATCTTTGCGAATATAAAAGATATAATCTTTGTGCCCAAATAACTTGTCCTTAAGACAAGATTCGAGCCAGTTTCACCACTCACTGATAAGTTCCTTACATTTTATGTGCCAGATATCTGTAATGCCGTCTCTGTTTGATTTGTCCGAATAAGCGGAGACGGCATCATATATGTCTGTCCCGTAAAATGCAAGGGACTTGTAAGTGAGAGTGGTGATGGCCCTCAGTGTCAAAAAACCGTAGCATGTCAAATGTGTTTGTGTTCCCTCCGCTAATCGTTCCGGGACGGGGGACACAGTTCCGCGCAGATGTCGCGCGCGCCTGCGCCGCACATGGCCGCGGCGGAAACGTCTTTGCTTCCTGATGGCTTATATACTTATTTCTAGACTTTAAGTTTGGACTCAGAAGACTTTTCAATATTTAAATGATAGATTCAGGCGTTTATTTGTGGATGTTTTCCTCAGTGGCGTAGCTACCGTAGGGCAAGCGGGGCAGTGCACCGGGGCCCCGCAAGCTCAGGGGGCCCCTCGGACTCTGACTTACAAACTATAAACGCGGACCTATGAGAAACGCGGCTATAAAACGCTACTAGTGAATTTACAAGCGCACGAGTCTAGTGAATTTAAAGTGCATTCATCCTTACTTGTCGTATCATGTAGGTAAACAAACACGGGTTGGGGCCCTAGTTTATTTTTTGCCCCAGGGCCTTTGGTTTACTAGCTACGCCACTGATGTCCATATCAAAGAAGTACAACCATTTTGTCGTGCTCCTCCGCTACTACGTTTCACGACAGCTAAGTACGTCTCGGTGACACATATAAAATATGTGATCATGCAAACTCGCCTTTTTCACTACCACATAAACCCAGCATGTTACACGAAACCAACTAGGTATCACAAACTCAAATAAAAGTGCTAAGACGTTTCGAATCTACTAGCTCATTCTCAAAGCATGCACGAGCACACCACCAGGAAACATTTAAAGTAACCCTAAACGTAATTCTTCTCAATATAATTCTCACTGCTACCTTAGTATTTTTAAACAGACCGACGACAATACGTTTCGATGTGTGGTACCGGAGGGAGGAGCAAAGCAAAAATTGTATTTCATTCATTAGGACTAACTGTTCTAAGTCGGAAAAAACAGCTACTTTTTTGCGTACCTGTTTATCTCATCATCATCATTTAAGCTGAAAGACGTCCACTGCTGAACATAGGCCTCCCTCACGGCTGGCCAAACAGATCGGTCCTGCGCCATCAGCATCCAACGCGTTTCCGTAACCTTAACCAGTTCGTCGCTCCATCTTGTTGGAGGCACTGCGTTTTTCGGTCCGTGGACGCCACTCGAGAACCTTTTGGCCCCACCTTTTGACCTATTCATCTACTTTACCATAAATCATTTGCCAAACTTAAGAGGCTGTGGGCGGGGCACCTGCTGAAAAATTTATGGCCTATATGTTCTGAAGTGGCGGTACGTACTGAAAGGATGCAGCATGGGTAGGCTCTCCACACGATGTGTGATGTGGGTGACGTAAGACGAGTCACTGTAGCGTACTTTGGAGGAGGCTTATGATCAAGAGTGAACTTCCGGCTGACTACGACGACGAATTTACCATTGTAAAAAAATAATAAATAAATAATAAATATTAGGTTACAATCTTACACAAATCGACCTAGTCCCAAACTAAGCAAAGCTTGTACTATGGGTACTAGACGACGATAAACATACTGATATCACACACACATTGTGATAAGAAAGTTAAATTAGAGTGGAGCAGATGCTACAGAAAGTATTCCTAAAGAAACGAAACATCACACATAAAGACGAAAGAAGTAACACTGTAAAAGTTTCTATTTCGGTACAACCCTATAGATCTATAAGAAAAGTAATGATAAAAGCGTGAGCAATATGTCCGTACCATGTGATCTCCACGGCGCCCACCGGAAATATCAACGCAATATATTTTGAGGCGAGCGCCCCCTGCGACGCATCTCAATCATCCACTAATAAGCAGACGGAAGGAAAGTAATCTAGACAAAAGTTTAAAAATAATGCGTCCACGAATAGATCGAAAGGTGAGCTTGAGACCGCCGGCCCCACGAGTTAAAAATATATGCATGTGGCGACGCCGGGCGCCCTACGCTGCGTTGACGCGCCGAACGCCGAAGCCGCAAACGCCGAAAGCTGAAGCGGCCATCTCCCCAAAGTCCTAGTCCATTTCCAATTATTTTCTAGGAAATAGTTTTAGTAATACCGCTCGACTAACCTAGCTGGCTAGCTCTATTGCTGTTCTGAGTAAATTAACAGATTTTGTTAACCTTTTTAACTAAGTAACAACGAGTACTTAGAAGAGGTATAATTGGGAATGTCTAAAAACATTTTTTTTGTATAGAAAAGTCAATTGTAAGAAACTAATTTCAATAGTTTGTCATTTAGTTCAATACTTTTTTCAAAATTAATTATTGTAACTATTTTGGTTGATGACTTCAGATTATAATTGAGGGCTCCCACACAGCCAAATTTCTAAATCTATCTAATTGCGTACGATAAGGCAACCCCTTTAATTTTTTTTCTTGCGTTGTGGTACACTGTAACTAGTGTCACTTTATTGGCGCTGACAAAGTGCTAGATATCAGACAGCGGGTCCAAATCAAACTCCGTAGTTTAATCCACGCGTAAATTATAAAGAATTCCAAATAATGCTATTCAACACCGATTAAAGTACAATTTGGACCGTCAACGACATTTATTACATATCAAATTACCAAGGTGGTTGGTCATTTGATATGTAATAAATGCATTACATTATATTAAAATTAAATAACTACCGAAAACGATTTAAAAAGCATTTATCTCGAAATGGTTTTCGATTTACTATACATTACAAAAAAATGGACATCCCCAATTAATTAACTGTCTTTGGACGCTTATATCCTGGTTACCGAACATTCTTGGAATATTTTCCAACAAGAAAATAAAAGCTGTGTGCTCAAGTCATGCAACTCGCAGAGAAACTGATTTTTGAAGGATATATGTGAAAAGCGAGGGCGGACTGACTATTTGAGGGGCTGAGAGAACATATATATTTCTACCCGCTTTTATCACAAAAGGGTAAACAAATTTGGATGCGTTTCTATATCCTTTATAATAATAAGTATTATAAAGAAAAAAGATTTGATTGTTTGTTTGTTTGAATTGAATAGGCTCCGAAACTACTGGACCGATTTCAAAAATTCATTTGCCGTTAGAAAGCTACGTTATCACTGAGTGACATAGGCTACTTTTTATCGCAGGAAAATACCTTTTCCTACGGGAAAATTAATTTATCGCGTGCGAAGCTGCGTACGGAAGGCTAGTCCTTTATAAGTACTCAAATCATAAGTTGATTTGAATAATGTGACTCTTTACTTGATAACTGAATTCCACGGTTCGGAGCTTTCGTACATAAACTTTAAAAAATTCAGCTTGTACTGAGACTCATTCATTTCTTTTATTCCAAAATTTAATAAAGCTCTTATTTTATTCCTAATTTTAACCTTTTATTACTTAGGAGCTTTCCCTAGGATGATGATAAAGGCATTTCGGTAATCTTCTTGTAGTCTTTTATTTCTAATATATAAAAATCTCGTGTCACAGTGTTTGGAACTCCTCCGAAACGACTTGACCGATTATTATTCAATTTTTTGTTTATGGTAGGTCGTTTAGTAAGCTATTTTTATAACCCTATTCTTTGCAGACGGAGTTTTTTTTTTATGTTAGTGAAGCCAGACAAACGAACTAGTGGGTCACCTGATGTTAAATGAACACCACTGTCCATAGACACTCGCAGCGCTTTACGCGATACCAGTGCGTTGTCGGCCCTGCAGAAAATTGTACACTCGCCTCTTAAAGGCACCCAGGTCGCAACTCGATGGGAAGACCCCAGCGGGAAGCTCGTTCCAGATTTTGCAAGTTCGTGGCAAAAAAGACCGCAAAAACCGTTGCGGGCAACAACTAATAAATAAATTAATGAGTATGAGTAAGAGTTGAATTTCAACGTCAACTCCATAGGTAATTCGCTTACCGTGCTACAAAAACTTCTAACCCTGTTAATTACAGTTTACCTATTAATTTTTAGGGTTCCGTACCTAAAGGGTAAAAACGGAAACCCTATTACTGAGGCTCCGCTGTCCGTCTGTCTGTCAGTCTGTCCGTCTGTCACCAGGCTGTATCTCGGGAACCGTGATAGCTAGAGAGTTGAAATTTTCACAGATGATGTATTTCGGTTGCCGCTATAACAACAAATAGTAAAAAATGGAATAAAATAAATATTTAAGGGGGCTCCCATACAACAAACTTGATTTTTTTGCTCCTTTTTGCTCGATATTGAATAGGTAGACACTTGAAATATTCACAGAATATTTAATTATATATTGACTTTAAAAATACCTAAATCATTAAATTAAAATAATAAAATATTTAAGGGGGGCTCCCATACAACAAAAGTGATTTTTATAGATAATTGTACGGAACCCTTCGTGCGCGAGTCCGACCCGCACTTGGCCGGTTTTGCTTAACTGTCCTGTCACAGTAAAAACTTGCTTTAACTCTAAATGGTTCTCGAGTATTTGCTATTTAAATATTTATTGAATGTTGAAAGCTTGTTTATAACGATTCTTTGGCGCCACTGGGCTGTATGTTGGCTAATGTACCTATGAAATAAGAGTGCGTTTATCCGTTTGGGATCGGGGTTATATTACCACTGTAAAGATTTTACGCTATCCCAAGACTTTTCCGGAGTACACTTTAAACATATCAATGTAAGGAAACAGTTTGTCAACCATAATTTAAAAATGTTATATGTTTATAGGACTGAGAACAGTCTCAGGGTACATTTTCACCAGAATGTGCTTTGCTACGTTCCTATAGATGCGTTTGTTATCCACCACAGAAATATTTATCCACCAATCGTAGCACTTGTAGAAACGGGTACAACTACGCTATGTAATTTATATGGAAAGATGCAGCTCTGGATGCATGCTGTGGATGGGTGTTCTGAATCTTCCTCGAACGGCTACATAGCTTAGCATTAGTGGAAACGGTCACATAGCTTAGTGGCGTAGCTCTCACATCCTCACAGCATAGCTGCTTAGCACATCTCTGGTGTAAAAGCACCCTTAAACGGACCCAATCACCTGCTGAAATACTTCGGATTTATTTTAAAATACTTGTAGATAATAAAATCTAGTTGTAGTTTGCAATGCACCGGATTACTCTCAGCGACTACCTTCGACGGTTTAGTTTTATTGTTGTTATACTAAAATTGTTATACATATCTGTAGGTAGTACTTATTCATAATTAGTTCTGTTTAATGTAAAAATCTAATTCCCTACTTAAAACTAATAATAGTTATGTACTTAACATGTTATATTTGTAAATATTTATTTATTTTATAACCACACTTACAACTATCTTTACAGGATCTTAGCCTAAAACAATAGTGTAACTGAATCTATAGGTAAAAATTTAAGTAAAAATAAATTATAACATAAATGGTATAATTTATTTTTACTTAAAATTAATTAATTAACAATAATAACTAATCATTGCTAGCTATATGTTATTGCCTTTAATCTCCCCTATTCACGTCCATTTATGTATAGTATCTAACTTAATCGGCGTTTTGGTGTTAAGCCTGTTAGTGTGTTGAATAAATAAATAAATAGTAATGAAGTTAAGTAATTGTATCGAAGTTGACATGGAAATGGATTGAAAGGACTTTTTTTTATATAAGAGGGGGCAAACGAGCAGACGGGTCACCTGATGGAGAGCGATCACCGTCACCCATGCGGACACCCGCAACACGAGGGGAATCACAGGTGCGTTGCCGACCCTTTTAGGAATTGGTAGGCTCGTTTTTTAAAGATCCCTAAGTTGTAACGCTCCGGGAATGTTGCCACAGTAAGCTGACTCCAGATCTTCGTCGTCCGAGGAAAGAAGTTTTGCTTAAAACGCACGGTACTAGACTGCCAATCATCAAGATGGTGAGGATGGAAAGACAGACGGTTGCTCGAAGTGCGGTAGTGGAATTTAGCCGCAGGCAGCAATTCGAACAGTTCGTCAGAACACTCCCCATGATAAATACGGTATAATATGCAGAGAGACGCCACATCCCTCCGCGAAGCCAGGATCGAGTAGGTCAGAGAGTGCCTGATTATCGACAAATCGAGCAGCTCTACGTTGGATGCGGTCAAATGGATGAATTTGGTACTTGGGTGCCCCAACCCAGAGATGAGAACAGTACTCCATGTGCGGCCTAACCTGCGCCTTATAGAGTTGTAAGCGATGGGCTGGCGAAAAGTACTGTCCCGCTCTATTAAGCACACCCAATTTTTTTTAAGCTAACTTGGCTTGGCCTTCCAAATGACCACGAAACTGAACATCACTCGAAATGTCGATACCCAGGATCCCAATATACGATTTGGCATCAAGGTACTCACCTTCAAAACAAGGTGAAACAACAAAGGGTTCCCTTTTAGTGGAGAACGCGCATACTTGTGTCTTCTGGGGATTAAACTGAACTATGTTTAGTCTACCCCAATCCGCAACATGCTTCAGCATGATCTCAATTTGAGACACAAGTATATTCCGGCTTTTAATGACGTGTTCCCTGGATATATTAGCGTGACCGGTATAATGCGTGTCCCCAGTACTGTCATCTGCATAGCAATGAATATTGGTATCATCCAACATGTCATTGATATGCAGAAGAAATAACGAGGGGGATAATACGCAACCTTACGGGACACCAGAATTTACAGGTTTCGAGTTAGAACATGAGCCGTCGACTACAACTTTGATGCTCCGACCCGAAAGAAAACTTGCAACCCAAGAGCACAACTTTCCAGGTATTCCGTACGCCGGAAGCTTAGAGAGCAGAGCTCCGTGCCAAACCCTATCAAAGGCTTTCGCTATGTCCAAACTAACTGCCAAGACTTCCCCTTTGCTCTCAATCACCATAGCCCAACGGTGTGTAAGGTAAGCCAAAAGATCACCAGCTGAGCGACCACGGTGAAAACCGTATTGGTGGTCACTAATCAGCTGGTGCTCCTCTAGATAGCCTAAGAGCTGGCGGTTAATAATTGACTCCATTACCTTGGAGAGCGAAGAGGTGATAGCTATCGGTCTGTAGTTGGACGGGTCTGAGCGATCGCCCTTTTTAGGGATCGGATGCACTAGAGCTGTCTTCCATCCACACGGGACAACGCCAGTAGAGTAGGAAAGCCGGAAAAGACGCGTAAGGACCGGTGCCAACTCGGGAGCACACATTTTGAGCACAATTGGTGGGATTCCATCTGGTCTACTCGACTTATAGATGTCTAGGGTAAAGAGGGCCAACATGTCAAGCAGCAATGCTTATAATGTGTACTTATTCAGTCTCTTTCCTGTTGCTTTAAGTTAATTAGATAAACTGCCCTAATGCCCAGAGGTATCTGATTGCAATTTTTCAGCAAACAAATGGAATACACAAATGTGGTACTAACCCATTGCAGTTAGTAGACGGTAATTATTGCTTAGTTAACTTAATTGGGAGCCGTTCTTTTAGGCCAGCCTGAACCTATAAGTCAAGTCTTCGCTCAGTCCTTAGCCACGTTAGGCTTTTTAAGTCTCGCACGCAATGTTACATATGTAGTACCTAGACCTACATAGCCACACCGAGTCTTTATGCTATTATATACCTACTGTAATTAAACGTGTAACGGGTTGTAAGTATTGCGATAAAGCCTGGTTCAAGACACGTGGTTGTCACCACTGGTGAGGTGAGTGGTGAGACAGAAACGACATCAAGGGGGTGCTGCACCAACCTCCGCAAATTTCTCCTGTCAGGCCAGCCACAAAAGAAACTTGTTTCGCAACGGTGAACACAGGCAATACGCCGAAATTCGTCTGAAACAGACGCATAGGCCTGATACATACACCTACTAAAACAACCATAATAAGGGCTTGAGAAGTCTATTAGTCTTGTGACACAGGGATGTGTAATGCAGTAGGTAATAAACAAGGTAGACACATCGAAAGGTCGTAGTTGTTTGGTACACGTAAGCAAGTCTTCGGTCTATTTAGCGGAAGACAAAGCTATGCTAGGCACGGTACGTGGTCCCTTTCCAAGAAAATTTAGCCTCATTGGCCATTGGTACTACTAGAGTTAGGTAAATGCCTAGCTTTTACAACTTCAATGTGTGGTGTCCTTGTTACCATAGCTTGTTTTTTAGCCAATAATGGAATAAGAGAATACGCTATGCAAACTTAAGTTGTTATGTCGGTGACTTTGTGATAATGTATGATTAAAGTCCAAAGTTAGAGTTTTAACTGAACACGGAACGCTAAATAGCTCCCGGTCGATACGTCTCCGATGTCCACCGCCGTTGCTCGTACAGTTCGTAGAATGCAAGGTGTCGCCTTCCTCAACGCGATTTTTGCAGGAATTTGTTCTCGATTAGTTAACGATATGGTATACTCGTAAAACTAGCAAGCCGAATTATATAGTTGCGTAGGAATGTTTATGAGTTGCAAATTTATTTGTTTTAAATAGAGCTTAAATTATTTACCTACTTTGTAATTTCCACAGCATTAATTGGGGCACTGCAATATATTGCCCTTTCGAAGCGAAACTAGGATTTTTTTTGGGTTAGTGTGGTATTAAATCATTAAATGAGTTCCATGATATAATAGAAATGTGCTCAGTTGCGTTCCTGAATTTTACCATCGCTAAGCACATCTTTTATACTCTATAGCAACATTGAATTAATTTAGGTAAAAACCTCCATTTATGAGATTGGCATATGTAAATCCTAACTTTGATTTAAATTAGCGTGATACTGTTTTTCGAACTATTTGGAATGTTCGCTGACAAATTTTTATTAATGAGACTGATATAATCGACCGAAATAAAACTCCAGTAGTCAGACTGATTTGGCAAATTTAGACAGAAAGAAGAAAGAAATTAATGAAAATAAGTTTTCATTCACAAAATTGAGCACATTTAAACAATTAAAATAAAACCAATTTAATAACTTAAATATAAGGGCCAATCAACTTTTAAACCGACGTTTTTGGCGTCTCCTGCGTTACCAAAATTGTCTCTGGCGTTACCAAAAAATCGTACTTCCAACAAGATATTTCACGGTTTAATAGGTTAAACTTACGTAGGATGGTATGTACTCATGTACACCATCTATTAAATTACAGAAAAAACATGTTTACCTACAAAAATCTGCAATTGTTTGAAAAATGTCGCGAACAGATTAGTGTCGGTTTAAAAGTTGATTGGCCCATAAATCATCTTAAATATTCATTACACACTTACAAATTACGTGATGGGAAAAACCTATTATTTACAAAACTGTAGAGTAATTAAATTAAAATACTTCCTTGGTTGAAACCCAAGGGAACAAAAGATAACTTAACTATTTTTATTTGTGATCAATTGATAAAATGGGAAGAATAAATCAGAACCATTATAAGTCGGGTTCAAAAGCCGAGAATTTGTTCACGCTTGACCGGTTTTAAGTAGTCAAAGAAGTGATCTGTCGGCAAGAAGCGCCGGCGCCGGCGCAGCCGACAAACGCGGACACGTTCACCTTTTGTTCTTGACACAATATTAATCGCTCCTTGTTAGGACGTGAAATTTCAACTACAAATATTCCGTTCTCACGGAAACGGACTCCTGCACAAAAGGAGACATTTCCAAAATGTAAGCCAAGGATGAGTATTGAGTGGCGATGTGAGAGCGGCGTGGGAAGTTGCGCGCGCAGTTCGTGACTAATGCATCGCTGAAAACTTAGAATAATGACTGATAATTAACGAAACAATTGCTTTTAAATTTTTTTTATTTTGTGTAACTGGCAATCGCACGGGGTTAAAGTGTAAACTAAAATAAAGTCGGTGATTCATAAAAACATACAAGTGAGTCAGAATCAGAACATGATATCTAACAAAGGAATAAATATCTCGTTCATTAAAATCTAGAATTTGCGTAAATGTGCTGAGTAACTGCGCATTCATTAAGAGCCTGATTTAAGACAGCATTTTATGTTTCACTTTAATTTCTTTAAATTTTACATCTTAATTGCAGAATCGGGCTACAGTCCTAATTAAACGTTATTACTGCCTAAATACTAAGATAAAACGATATTCATTCATCTCGTTTCCATAATAATGATATTCGGCGCGTCTCCGTTTGTGTGTGATATGGTCATTACGTTTTCATTTTATATTGTGTATGTGTGCGTACTACGGAACGAAATATATTCTCATTCAGGTTTTTAGCATTAAGATAGGAGAGGTGATCTGGGCAGGCAATAAACGCGAATAGCACCAGATATTGCAGTGTAAATGTTAGCACAGACGTTTGTAAGTTGAGAAGTTTTATATTTTACTTGGCTACAATTTAGGACTCGTTACTGAGAGCGACCTAAGTTTAGCATTTAAGGTCGTAGTGATAAAATGGATGGTACTGCCCCGGACGAGCTGACCCATTCGTGATGCAGCGGCTAGCTGCAACATGGCTCTACCATTTGATTATTATGTGGTATTGTTTCGCCTTTATTGTTTACTACTTATTTTTAAGTAGTTTTTTTAGTTTCCGGAAATTCAGCATTTAATTAGACAATTACTACAAAAGGGCATGCTACCAGCAAAATCAGAACCATGTCTAAGGCTATTTCTTTTAATAGAGAAGTTAATAGTAATTATTCTTGTTTACGTATGGATTTCCGGCCAAGAGCCCACGGGGACATTTCAAGTGAAGTTCAATTTTAAGTTTCGCACTTTTGAAATTTTGAGTTATATCCAGTTTAGTGGCCATTTGGAAGGAAATGCTTAAGTAGCTTTGAAGAAATTGGTAGCAGTTGGTAGAGCGGGTCAGTATTTTTCGCCAGCTAATCGTCTACAACTTTATAAAGCTCAAGTTAGACCTCATATGGATACTGTTCCCATCTCTGGGCTGGAGCGCCTCAGTTTCAACGAAGAGCCGCTCGAATTGTCAACGACCGGGAACTTTCTGGCTGGCTTAACCCGCTGTCCTTGCGAAGGGATGTTGTATCCTTATGTACCTTAAGCTGCGTACGGATTGCGCGTACATTTGTACGCGTAGTCGATTACGCGTGTCCTGGAACGCCATGTACGTACTTGCAGCTACGCGTAGAGTGTACGACGGTATGCGTAGCTGCAAGTACGGACATGGCGTTCTAGGACACGCGTAATCGACTACGCGTACAAAAGTACGCGCAATCCGTACGCAGCTTAATTATACCGCATTTATTATTGAGAGTGGTCTAAGGAGTTGTTGGCCAGTTGCTAAATTTCTTCATCGCACTACTTGCAACCGACTTTCTTTCCACCCTCACCACCTCAATAGCTGGCAGTCTACTAGAGTTCGTTTCTCGCACCACGCAAGGTGAAACTTTGGAATCTGCTAGCAGCGCCAGTATTTCCGGGCCGATACAACTTGGGGATCTTCAAAATACGAGCCTACAGTTTTCTCAATGGGCCAGCAATGCGTCCGTAACTAAATTTGTGTTATGGATGTCCATAACACAAATTTAGTTACGATTTATTTAGATGATTCGTCTGCTCGTTTGCCCCCCAACATATAAAAAAAGGCCAGCCATTTCAAAATCGACGTGTAGAGGTCTTCAATATCATATGTATATATAAGTATATGTATGGATTTTACTAAGGCAAAAAGGCGTCTCAAAGTTTCAACTGTATTTTGAAAATAGGTACATATGGGGTAAATCCCCATATCATTGGCTTGTTAACTGAGGTTACAAAAGTATACGAGGTATTAACTAATTTACAAGTTATATCCCAATACTAATCATAGTAATCATTAGGTATATGATTTGTGTAGCGAGCACAAAATGGGTTCTTTTGTTTGCTTACTTGCTTTCGTTTTATTAAACGAAATGCGGTTTAGGTTCGCTGCATGTGTATCACATTCGTGTTTCGGTCTTTGTGAGACTCCATCGCGTATGAGAAAAACAATACTATACCGTCAAAATTCAACTCTACCTTTCGACATCAACTCTACTTACGTATAGATCTTGTTTTCAATCATAATATACATAGTTTTTTTGTAATAAATAATATCATCCTGCTTCGTGGTAGGATATTAGGGCTCCCACACAAAGCCGCGATGTGATGCGGCGCCGCATCGCAGGGACTAACGATGCGAATTGCTGCGATACGATTTCGTGCGGTAAGCGCAAGGTTCAAGTAACCATAGTGAAGGTATAGTCACTTGAACCTTGCGCTTACCGCACCAAATCGTAGGTTCCTGCGATGCGGTGCCGCGTCGCATCGCATCGCGGTTTTGTGTGGAAGCCCTTAGTCCACTTTTTTGTAACTCAATCCATTATTAGGAAGAGTTGACCTGGGTAAGTAGAGTTATCTACCACATGTGGAGCTAGTGCGTTTCTGTTGCTTACACAAAGACCCGGGTATAAATATCATCATTCCAGCCTATATACGTCCCACTGCAGGGCACAGGCCTCCTCTCAGCATGAGAGGGCTTGGGCCGTAGCGCGTAGTTCCCACGCGGGCCCAGTGCGGATTGAAAACTTCACACACACCATCGAATTTCTTCGCAGGTGTATCCAGGTTTCCTCACGATGTTTCCCTTCACCGATAAACTCATGGTAAATTTCAAATGTAATTTCGACATAAATTCCGATAAACTCAGAGGTGCGAGCCGGGATTTGAACCCACGACCCTCTGCTTGAGAGGCTATAGGTCAATTAGCTAGGCCACCACGGCTTAAATAACAAATTTGTTTGCGATCTTAACAAATGCAGAAATAACCGTCGTAGCAAAAGAATAGTAAAGAACCTTCCAAAGCTTGTCATGACACGCAACGCACGTCCTTAGTTTTTACAGTCAGAGTGAAGGAACCCGAAAAATACACGAAGTAAATTAATAATATTATTTTGATGAACATGAATAGATGTCCGGTAGTGAGATAAATAGATAAAGCGGAGGGCGGCGCGTACGCAGGACTTAGAGGGGCTCATTCAATTAGTGTCCGGATCTTGAGCTGGAGTCGGTACGTCATTGAAGGGCCAACGACGCAGGGTTGCCCTCAAGATTTAAATATTTAAAACAATACAATAAACAGAAAAAATACTGTTAGTTTGTTTGTAATGGATAATGTCAAACACTACTTACTGATCCGATTTAAAAATTCTTTCACCTATAAGAGCTATAATATCAGCGAGTTTTGTCATTACAGCGCCAGTAATATGGGCCATTGTTTTTATACCCCATGGTCGTAATTTTTAAATTAAATTAAATAATTATTTATTTCGAGCCACATAGCATTTTATTAGTTACAAAAACCTTACTTAAACTTTGCAGCTTGTGTATATTATTGATTATTTACGTACACAAATTACGGGTGTGTAATAATCGCCATAAGAAATATTGTCCGAATTTATCATTTGTCAGAAAATATCATTTCGCATAACTATTTTTTGCTCTGAATCCATTAATTGTACAGAATTGTTATAAAACAAACCTAACCTAACATATAGAGTCCTACAGGATAATCATTTCAAAATTCCTGAATAATTAATGGTTTCTGAGAATAAAGAGTTATGCGAAATGATAATTTCTGACAAATGATGAATTATGCTAAAAGTTTGTATGACTATTGAACGGCTCCCACAAATTACAAATCCACATTAACTCTTATACATATCGATTGTTATAATGTTCTACTAAATCGAATGATCGTTTCGCATAGCTATTAGTTTTTGGGGGTAGTTGCAATAGAGAGATCTCTCTCCAGGCAGATGTTATGCCTGGGGACCGAAGTCCAATGGATGAAAGTTGGAAGTTGTATTTATGCAGCCGAGTTGAGAAACTTCGATAGCGTGATGTAGGATTGTAGTAGTTAGTTCCTTATGTGATGACTAGATGGCGCTAGTAGTCGCTACATCAGCCCCCCTTTTAGACCGGAGGTCGATACGAATTGCAGTGGAGTGCAGTCTGTGCGTCATGTGGGCGCTTGCAAGGGCCAGTCGCTCAGAGCCTCGTCGGCGAGCATTGTTGTTCCTCTGCTACTTGTGGATGCATGCCTGTTGCGTGATTGCTCGGAGCCTTGTTGGCGAGCGTTGGTTGATTGATTGGCAAGTGGAAGTAGTGGGAGGAGGATTTGCGAACTGTAGACACCAGGCAGATAATAGATACATGCTAATGGTGCACAGTGCGGTGAGTATGGCTTGCTGTGAGACTGCGTCATCGTCTTGTGTGTCTGAAGGTTGCGATTTTGTCCAATGTCGTGGGTCACCAATTTGGGGGTAGTTGCAATAGAGAGATCTCTCTCCAGGCAGATGTTATGCCTGGGGACCGAAGTCCAATGGATGAAAGTTGGAAGTTGTATTTATGCAGCCGAGTTGAGAAACTTCGATAGCGTGATGTAGGATTGCAGTAGTTAGTTCCTTATGTGATGACTAGATGGCGCTAGTAGTCGCTACAAGTTTTTGAATTGTAATTGTTTCTCTTCCTGAATTAAACAGTTTAACTTTTTTTAAATGTCAATTAATGACGAAACCTTCAAATTTATATAATCAACCTAATCTAACTTATTTTATTATAAGTATGTACCCAATGTCAAAGAGTTGTAAACACGTTGTAAAGCATTTATAAAATATTGTCTTTTGCAAACTGAAACTGAACGAAAAATTATGAAAAACGCACATTCGATCGAACATTACACTAAAAGATTGACTGGTAGAGACCTTTTAAAGGGATAAGTTCGCCTTTGTATATCTATCTCAACGGTTGTCAGTAGTGTTTTTCATTATTTTTATGCAATAATGGGTTTATACACATACATACAACATTACAACAGGACTAACAATTTTACACGAGACAATATTATATAAAACAAATATTTAAAACTAAACCTAGTGTACATAGATCAATATACATTCAATCGCACTGGCTTAGACTGTACACTGCTTATTAAAATTACATGGCAGCGGGCAAAAGCAAACTTCTTATTTTACTCTAACACGCAAAGCGTAAAGTCTGAGAGCGTTTTCACATTATCCAATCCGATATCGGCATCGGACGCCGATACCGATATCGAGATAAGTAAAATGTATGAAATATGTACCTGTCTTTCAGATTATCCGATCCGATATCGTATTATATTTCATACATTTCGTATCGGCGTCCGATCCGATGACGATATCGGATCGGACAATGTGAAAACGCTCTGAGGAGAGCAACATCGTACGAGTTGCGTTACTTGTCTTATAACTCAATATCCTCACGATCCCGAAATGTGCCTAACGGGTCTATAATGACTCCCATAAAATTTTATGTCATAATGTATCATTAGTAATAATCAACGTTAGTCATACAGTGATTTATTTCTGAAACAATATATTTTTCGGAATTGTTATAAAACAAACCTAACCTAACCTAATGCATTCTATAAGATGACATTTAAAAAAGTCCTGAAAAAAATACCGTTTCAGAAATAAATCACTGTATGACTAACGTTGATTATGACTAGTGATACTTTATGACTTAAAATTTTATGAGAGAAAAGGGGCACCGGTGCCTAACACGTCGCAAATATTTCAATGCTCAAGTGTCATTCATTGCATTATGCCTTTTCGAATGGATGTGCTGCATATTTTTGGCAGCCCTAGCACGGGGCCAAGAGGGGCGCGGGACGTCGGGGAGGGGGCAGCCGGGAGCAGGAATATTCAAAGCGTGAGAACGGCGCGCGACCCGCATGCCGCGACTTCACATATCTCACGGGCAACCTCGACTGTAGCCGCCACTCGAATGTAAACCCTAACCAGCAATCGCAGTAGAAGCACAATTAGACGCCAGTCAAAATGTTATCGCTTGGAACATCGAGGACAATACTTTTCTAGCCTGCGCCTGGCATTGGCCCGGATACTGTCGATGGGCGCGCACGTCCACTTACCTACTGCTAACTATCAAGTTATTGCCAAATAAAATTTAGCAGTTTTCAGAACAGACTCAAAATTTTCAGTTCTTGGTCTAATGAACATGAGCGACAGGACTTTGTATTCAAAAAAATCAATCTTAAAATAAAGTCATACAGCATAAAAAGTGAAAACTCGCGGTGGTAGAGATTCTAAAATAATGCGACCATGATACTACTTAATATTGCAAAGGCATAAACGAGACACATATTTTTTGAATAAATAATAAATACCAATTCAGACGAATGTATCCACTAAAATCCACTAATCTACCTACAAGTAAAAAAAAACTATTTTATTTATATAATTATTTCAAATTTTTAGACTAATTGATTTTGGAGTAAAGTTTGGAGGCTAAGTGGTCAGGACGTCAATTCTCGTTTATTTTATTAAATGGCTTTATAAGTATAAACTGAAAAATTATAAAAAAAAATATATGTGATCTAAATCTTTCATTTGAAATATCACATGGTAAAAACTTTTTCTTCAGAATTGCCCCCAGATTCAAAATGCATGTACATATTTGTATAAGACTTTCCTGTTTGGGCAACATAAAATATAAGCGTGCCAAATTTGAACATAATCGGTCCTGTAAACTCGGACAGACAGACGGGAGTGATCCTTTATGGGTTCTGTTGTCTCTCGGATGCACAGAACCCCAAAAAGGCAAATTGTCGCTGAACTCGATTAAGCAGAAATGCAATGACCATTGAAGCAGTTAATTTGAAAATTTGATAATTTCAGCCGCCTGCGGTGCTTGCTGTGGCAATCGAGGCTCGATTTGCAAAGCATGATGAAGGAACGCCAGTGATCCTATAGTTAATTTTCCATCGGTTGACATTTCATTTTGATTTTTTTATTTCGATTGGTGTTTGTTTATTTGGATACTCAGCACAAAGTAAAATTATATAGCGAGGTAACGCGACCAGTAGGTAGGGTTCCTTGTCGTGCACAAAGTGGCATTTTGATCAGCAGGTAAGATTTTTACATTTACTTCGGCCATCATTTTTGTAGGTATTTCGTATTGTTACATATGCAGAATTTAATGTGTTATCTGACTATTTGAATTGCAGTGTCCTAAAATCTTATTGACATGATAAACAAAATGTGAACCTACCAAAGTGCCGAAAGGTCCGTTAATATGAACTGTATGTGCAAAGCTATAAAGCTACATACCAAATATATAACTATGAAACCCTAAAATCTTTTACGAATAGCGACAGTCTCAACTGTATTATTCTTAGAGTAGCTTCCAGCATGACACCTAACTGGTGCCTGATCTACCGCAAGTTTCACATTACAAATTCACGTGATTGCGTTGGCATACTGACTGACGTTAGTATTTCTTACGACAGTTAATGGTACTTTTATTAGCGGGCCCCGTCCGTGCGACCGCGTGGCGGCCGGTGGGCGTGTCGTAAACTATTTTCTTTGGGCCTGGTTCTAGTGAAGCCGATCTAATTTTTGCGGTGAACTCAACGTTCCGAGAAACACTGGGAAAGGTTACACCGGCCTCACATTCGGTTGTGAGGTTGTCTACAAACGGAGCAGGGTGGCTAGAGGTCGAGCACCGCGGCTATACCATAGCGCCTGTATAATCGACATCGCCGGTGAAACGTAGCGGAACCGTCTCGACTACTTTTGAATTTAGCAAACGATAGGGATGTTCAATGATGATGGCTATCTCCCAGACGACCTCCCGTCTGCTGCTGCGGTCGCGCCGCCGTCGCCGGATGCATTTACGGTTCACACCACCGTTTTCGACTCACCTTGAGACAGCATCGACAAACGTCTCCTAAATATAGACATTGGATTACGTACTCGCCGCGACAATGTGATATTTCTTACAATGCAATCTATCCGATTATTCCGTAATCTAACCAGTTTAAGATGATTTTTCTAAATTTTTTCTTTGTAAAACATCAATTAAGATACGAACTGTTATTAGACAATTACTCGTCGAATTAACTCGTGACTTCAGCATTGTAGTTTGTCAAATAGCATCAATATGCTAAAGCGTTACTAAATTTACGGA
Source organism: Archips xylosteana (assembly GCA_947563465.1). Taxonomy (NCBI): domain Eukaryota; kingdom Metazoa; phylum Arthropoda; class Insecta; order Lepidoptera; family Tortricidae; genus Archips; species Archips xylosteana. Next base: position 13,952,453 of record OX387353.1, on the reverse strand, counting down.
TGAAAATGGAACCGATAGATCGACTCGCCGACTTATAGGTATATTGGTTTATTTTCCTGCATGAAAGCTACGAATCACATTAGTGATCAATCGATTTACCACGAAGTGTTACTGAGTTTCTGAGAAATCGATTAGTTGTAAGGATTATATATAAGCGATGTGTCAGCCGCAATGAGGCATCTAATCTAAATGTACAAAAGTCGGTCTTTTGCAAAAAAAATTGGCAATGCGACTGATGCCTGAGGGACTGAACTAGTCGGCAACGATTCCTAGGGGGTCAGGGGTATGGCGAGTCGGCGGGGGCCGGGCTCGTTTCGGCGGGGCCCCAGAGGGCGACGACCTCGTGAAAGGCGCGCAGATCTGAACACCGATTCTGCTAACTAAACTGTTAGCAAACTGCAAAACTGTGCCCGCACTCGTCAAATAGTAATACAGAACACGCCTATATACGTAAGAACGCAAATCGAAGCGAACTCGATATCATTATACTGTAACTGAAACGATAAAGTCGAAACGTAATTTATAAGCAAAGCTATTGAATAAGAATGATGTAGAGAGCGTTCGGTCGCTCAAGCCGAGACAAAGATGGGAGGAATTTAACAGAGCTGCAACAGAACTATATTTTTGGCACAGGTTGTTGCGAAAAAGTGTTGTGTCGAGTTTGCGTGGAATTTTCATTGCGATTTCGTTATTGGAATCGGTGTGTTGCGCGCGCGCCGTCCGCTCGCCTTTTTACGCGCTCTTTCCCGCCGCGCGGCGCGCCACCCCGCGGGCCCCCGGCGCGGTCGCCGCCCGCCAGATACCAGCCGCCGCCGCCGCCAGCCGCTACCAACCGTGCCGCCGTCTGCACCGCTCAAATTTATTCCTACTCTTTTCACATCAACTATCATGCTAGCTAGATATTACTTTGCGAATCAGTTCCACGAGGTAATGAAAACTTTACAACATTATGGTAACCTTAAAATTTATCTACAAAGATTAAAGTACGTAGGTATTTGCAGTCGTTATCTTAGTGATAACATTAATTCAAATGACATTCAAACAGCATTAATTTGTTCAGAAAACGTCTTGTTACTTATGTTTGACATGTGGATAGCGATCGAGTATAGCGCGGGTAATTAGCGCGCTTAGTACCAGCTGATATCGCGCGAGCGGGCCGCGAGTGCACGTCCCCTGGCCGCCGCTCCGCCGCCGCTTCGCCCTAATTAAACAATAATCGAAAAACTACAATGAACGGGCGCGCGGCTCCGTCCTCGCCCCTCCCCCCGCGCCGCATGACGTCATTGTTGCACTTCTCTCCTTGTCTTCGCCTCTCAGTCTTGACACTCAGGAGCATGGACAGTTTACCACGTGCACTAACCTAAGCGTCTTCTGGACAAGTGTCAGAGACATCATTATCAGCTATCACTGTTGCACAACGAAAGTTAGCAATATAAGGCTTTTGTTTTTCTTCGTTTATATCGTATTTAGCCGATGTTCTTTCAGATCCCATGGTATAATGTCTTATATTCGTAAGTAAAAAACGCCATTTGCTACATAAGATTACCGCACCGATCAGCGATCATAACTGCGACTATGCACCTTGATATCAGAGAGTTGAACATTGTCGTCGCATCAAGCCTTTAGTTTTTATAAAAACTTACCCGGAATAAGTACTTAACCAAGCATAATTTATTCTTAGTTACATTCGCGGTTCAGGTTGAAGATGTCACAACTATTGTACTGTTGTTAAAAGGGGACAGTTTCACAATTTATTATCAGCTGTTGCGCCGGCGCAGCGGGGAAATGGCGCGCGCAGAGATGGTCGCGGAACGTCATCGATGACGCGCGTGACGTCGCGACGTGACGACACCGATCTAAATGATGAGATAATAAAACAATAAATATAAATAAAGTAATCCGTTGAGAATCTATACGCGGGTACCTACTCTACTACATATATCTTAGAAAAAGTTATAAGTAAGTAGATTATGTGTGAGTAACGTAACTTATGAGTATAAGGTACGGTAGACGAACTAATTGTTAGATCTCTGGCTGTCCATTTGTGGCAAACTAATTCCAAATATGTAGTAGGTAGTGTGTGTCAAGGCGCACAAAAATCTAAATGTTTTTCTTTTCTTTTTAATTAAATGATGTACATCAACTAAATAGTATAAAATTATGATGTAGAGCTGTAATTAGAGAATCGGCATGATTACCATTATGCAAATAAAGAAATAAAACTTAAAAAACGTTAAAAATTCTAATGAAAATATCAAAGCAATTGCAAAAACGGTTGTTGGCACTCACATTTAGGGCATCGGTATATCATCACTCTCGGATATTTACCTAAGATTTTGTCTCAAATATATGTACTCGTATGCAATATCTTTTCTGTTCAAATGTCCAAATAAACAGAGCGGGTATTACAAATATATATCCATCACATAAAATACCAGGAAATCATCAGAAAATGGTGAAATAGGCCATAAGTTTTGTAACCAAAAAAGGTACCCACACCAAACCTTTGCTTGTGCCGAATGTTTTAATTCTATTGGTCATCAGTCACATCACCATTGGTTACAACCAACTTTAAGAAATAGCTTTACCTAACAGTTTACTCGTATTAATTAACTTCATCGAACAAGAGAAATGTCACCATTAGTTAATCAGATCTAGACCTCATCTCATCACTTTCCAAATTACAAAACAAAAAGCTGTTTGTTGCTCTATTAGGCAACTAACCAACATAGACGTTAAGCCATAAGTATTAAATCTACGGACAGAATATACGATAAAAACATTTTGACTCAAATAATTCATTTATACGAGTTAAACTTTACGATCCACTTAAATTACCATTTACTTAGTTGATGCAATTACTGAAAGTGTTATTATGGAACCGTCTTCGTGTGCAATCGTACTCACACGCAAATATTTTTAAACATTGGCTTCTTAGCCAACTGATCTACATACGGTACTAAAAACTACCTTATCGTGTAAACAGTAAGGTTACGAATGATGCAAACAGCGATCTACGTAGCTATCTGCCCAATGAAATAACAAAATGTTTATTTTATAGGTACTGTACTAACCTTTGCATAGATATTTAGTACGTTGAATTTGATAAAGTCCTTAGATGCTGCGCTAACGTTTTCTTAGTGGTTCATCAAATCATCAAAGAATGACAGACTGCTAACAGGAATTTTATCTTCGTTGCTATGACAGTAGAATATCCTATACGGAGGACCGATTTTTGAAATCATATATAACCATAACACTCAAAATGCCATTCGTGGTGAAAAATTGCGCTTACTTCGAGGCACAATAGATAGTAAAATACATACATCTCTAATTTATCTTGTCAACTAGTCGAAAATTTTTGAGCTGTAGTTTTGTTGAATGCGAAGTTTTTACAACTTTAGAAAGGCATTTTCGAGTAATATGGTTTCAAAATCGGTCCTAATAGAAGGGCTCGAATAAAAACTACATCGTTTAAAAGATAACAAGTGTGGCGAGCAAAAAATAGCTCAGTAGTTCGAGCACGTGAAAAAGATGAGTGATAATCGTACAAATTGCGGTTATCTAAATAAATTATTACGGTTACTGTGGCCTTCGAGGTTTCAGTGGGCAATTATCTAATTCAAACTGATTGTCAGTTTGCCCTTAGTTTATTATTTTATGGATTCTTCACTCGTACCTCAAAAGGAAAGAATGAACCCTTGTAAGATCACTCCGTCGACCGCAACCGTCTATCTGTTTGCTATAAGACCCTTTTTCTCAGGAACGTGTTTCGAAATTAATATCAAAAACTCAAGTCTGAAATCCCATTGAGTTGCGAAAAAAATTTTGTTTCTTAGTTCTCGCGATCGTAAGGTTTTTGAAAATATATTTTCATACAAAAACACTGAGAATCAAAATTGTATTATGAAAATAGGATTACGATATAATGGTAAGCAAGTTCTCATAGCACGATGTGTTAAAAAAAGTTTGTGAATTAGTTTCTCATAGAAATACTATACAGCGACACACACGACACACGGCTACTATGCTGACGACACAGCGTTGATTTCCGATAGCCTGGATTCATTGCAGGATCTGCTGAATCGTGTGAACATCGCTAGCAATAACATGGGCTTAAGGATGAATGTCGCAAAAACAAAGTTTATGGTCATAAGCAAACACACAAACCAACGCTTTTCATTACGTATCGGACAGGAAGAGGTTGAACGGGTTACTCAGTTCAAGTACCTAGGTTGCTGGTTGAATGAACATGGTGATCACGTGTAGGACATCAGAGTTCGCATTGAGATGGCTCGATCGACGTTCTTCAGGATGAGCAAGGTGATGTGTGACAGAAACATGAGCCTCGAACTGAGAATGCGTATAGTACGTTGCTATATATTCTCAGTGCTGTTATACGGAGTCGAATCATGGACCCTTACGCAGAACACCATGAAGAAGTTGGAGGCCTTCGAAATGTGGATTTACCGCCGCATTCTGAAGATTTCCTGGCGTGACAGAGTAACCAACGTGGCAGTATTGCAAAGAATGGGCAAGCACCTTGAGCTTCTGAAGACCATCAAGCAAAGAAAGTTGTGTTACTTTGGGCATGTGATGAGAAACGCCAAGTACGGAGTTCTCCAGGTTATTATCCAGGGGAAGATTGCCGGAAAAAGAAGCGTGGGCAGGAGAAGACACTCGTGGCTGAAGAATTTGCGTGATTGGTTCAACTGCAGTACCACATCCTTGTTTAGAGCAGCGACCTCCAAGATCAGAATCGCCATGATGTTGTCCAACCTCCGATAGGAGAGGAATGAGAAGAAGAAGAAGAAATACTATGAAATACAGAATTATATGGAATGTACTTACTTACATAACATACATAATATATGGTATCCTCCGTGCGTGAGTCCGACTCGCACTTAACCGGCTTTTTATCTTCTTCAACCGATATCCTCGCAACGCTGTGTATGTTTATTATTATTTACGGTCATACTCGTAATGTAGATGATTACGAAATCTCAAGGAATGTCGAAAGAAACATTTTGCGGTTATGGAGAAGTTTTTTCCTAAAAACTAAATAAGTTGTTATGAGGTTCAACGAAACATGTATTTAATTGTATTAATAATTTATTAAAATTAGATTAAAAAGGTAATTAATCCGCGCACAGCGGTTTATTACACGAAGTTCTGTGAAATGGTAGGGTTTGCGCTTTTTACGACAATATTTATCTATTTTTCCAAGTAAGATATAAAAATCATGTGAACCAGTCGAGCTCAATGGACGCCAGGTTTTACGTAATTAATATTAATTGATAAAACTACCTCAAGTTCTTAAAAGCATCAATCAATTCGTTGCGAGTGTAATCATCCAATCAATATATAACTGTACATTTTAGTGTTCTATGCAGCGATAGCAAAAATGGTCCCATCACGAACTTTATAGAAGTAAGCCATGTCGCTATTGCAACATCTACACTACAACTACGGAGATAGTCCGTCTACATAAGTTTATTTGGCTTTGGAATTTTAGTGCACATTGTTTGAAGCTAAACGAATTTCGTGCTATGGAAATACATCTGTACAAATCCAGGTAACGACATGCATCTACAGTAAAATCAAATTGACAGATTCCTACTATAGCAGCGGTGTGGAGTAAACATTTTCGCTAGCTAACCGGAGAGTGAGAAAAGTATGAGTAAGGTTAGGTTAGTTTGTTAGTCCTTCTATGGAGGCTTCTAGAAATAAGTCTCTATAAGTACTTAAACAATTCGAGATCAGCGTAGGTGGCCGGGAAAAGCCGAACCCGCATTGCACGGTGTCGATCAGAGGAGCCCGGGGTGGCCAGTGAGCGTCGCAATGTCACTTACATACTCCCGTGGCGTTCACAATGACAACGAGGGAATTCATGTGGTTTTTAGTGGGTATGCATGCCCCTTGTAGGAGAGCCCCACAAAACTGGATGGAGAAGGTGCATTTTACAGGTTATATTCGTATGTAACACACGGCACTGTAGGTAGGTACTATAGTCACATATGATTGTAATACTGAGTTGGATTATCAACATTTTTAATTATGGTTTACATTTCTGCGACGTATGCAATCTTATGAGACATTAGAGGCTTTGGATATTTTTGTGATAAATGATGAAAACAAAACAATCAATTATTTTTCATTTGACTGGCAGCAATTACTTAGTGCCTGTTCAAAACGAATCTGTAGAGCGTCTCTTATTAAAAGCTTTGCTCGGTTCTTCCTTCATGTATTTATTTTGTATTGTGATTGCAGTAAATGGTATCTACGGAGTCCTAACAACCAATAGATAGAGCAATTCCCGAAGCCGGGGGTGCTAGATGCGGGTGAGGCAGGGTTGCCGCTATTCTAAATTATTGTTATGAGTACGAACTATGTAAAACAACTAGTAGGAGAACAAATCACCAGCCAAGAGTGAGTCAGACTCGCACACTGAGGGGTACAATTTTAACATCATAAATCATTACCTTTCAATTCCTACGATTTACAAAGAGCAAAAATAATTTAGTTTCTCAAAGAATTTATAAAATAATATTTTACTTCAGTCATTTGGTCATTGTTAAGGGGTTTATCTGGAATGGTTTCCGGGGGTTTTGAAAATGGGTAATTTGATAGATTTTAATGTGTTGTTTACGAATTTCAACTTTGCCACCTCGTATGTTGGCCGCTCGCACCACCATATTGGAAAAATGGCGTCTAATAGCAGTTCTTTGACGATATCTGCTTTCCGACTCATTCTATGATAAAAATTTGTACGTACAAATTAAACTAGAGAAAATTTTCTGGAATTATGTCCTAGCAACTTTTTTCGTAAAACCAATAGTTTCGGAGTACGAGCACCGCAAAGTGTAATGTAGCACGCGTTTTCGCTGATTAATTCGTTTCCACATCACACAGCATCTTCTTGTCAAGTATTCAATTTATCCAAAGAGTTAATAAGAAAGCGCTTAATCATTTTCAAAGATCTTAGTCTCACCCATCACACTGCACATCACAATAATGTACACATTTTTTTACATTTTAACTGTAAAAGACTTGTAACAGTAGGTACCTACCTATAGGTATGGAAGAGATCTATTTATAATATTTTATTTATTAACCGATATAGTTCGGAGTATTACTCGTAGTAGTGCATTGGAGACATACAACAGGTTTATGACTTACGATTTTAATGATGAAATTACTAGATTTTCTAAAAATTATATACCGACATCATTGAACTTTTGCGTACGCGAATGCTCTTGGCCGTACATTGTCCGCAGACATTCCCGTAGGGTTCTCGTTACGTCTGGCAGCCCTGCGCAGTGGACCGTTTAAACGGCGACTGTTGTAAGTAAATGAGGTAACCAAACCACCATTTCCCCTTTCAAAGTAGACGCCGCCATTCAAACTCACTCATAGTGCTCCAATAGCGATCGATCGAGCGCCAATGTACTATCGAACCATTTGATTCCTACACGCTTAGTATAAGTTTTACGTCACCAAAATACTTCTCTATCGCGTTTACGTAAAAATTTCAATTCTATGGAAACATGGAAGCGCGCGCGCGGAGACGCTGTCCATGTTTCCCTAGTAATTGAATTTTTTACGTAAACGCGATCGAGAAGTATTTTGGTGAAGTAAAACTTATACTAAGCGTACTGTACCACTACCATGAGTTTACAGTGACCGTACTCGATAGCGACTGCGTAAATGATTTGTAGGGAGACTCCGTACAAATCATTTACGCAGTCGCTATCGAGTACCGTCACTGTAAACTCATGGTAGTGGTACTGACCCATTGCGGAACGTTCTCACAGCAAGCGTCACAGTGACTTTTATTTTCAGGCAGTGCGATGACGCTGTTACATTTTCTGCAGAAATGTGCTATGCAGCTATGCAACGAAGACGTGAAAGCTACGCTACGAAACTGTGTGACCGTTTCCACCAATGCTAAGCTATGTAGCTGTGAAAGGAAGATGCGAGCTCGAGCTATGCGATGTATCGACAGGGGCGCGCGCAGAGACAGCGCGGTGAGGTGAGGGGAGGCATTGCTACACGACTCGCGACCATCCAAAGCACGCATCCAGGACACGCATCTTTCCATATAAAAATTATAGCTTAGTTGAACCCGTTTCCACGAGTGTTATGCTATGTGGACCAATGAACATGATTGGTGGATATCAGACACATCCATAGCAACGTAGCGTAGCACATCTCTGGTGGAAAGGCACCCTTAGGCGCTTTATACGGTCGCTTTTGCGTAACTATTGCGAATTTTTATCTGACTCTTACGCATAGCGCTTAACAGTGAAGAATTATCCGCATGAGCCTGAATCAAATTTTTAAATAGGTACTGCCAGCTTTACATGCCGGGCCGATATAGGCCAATATGTAGAGCGTAAGTCAAATTGCTGTCTACTAAACAGAATCCATACCGTCTTAAGATACTTTTTATCTCCACATTCATATCTCTTAAATTATAAGGAAGTTGATCTGTAAATCGATAAATGGCTTCCTAATTTGTAGCTTTTGTTGTTTGTCATTGTGCTGCATTAGACTTGGACTAATTATGATATAAACGTTGTAGTAATATTTAAGTGGCATCAAGTGCATATAGAAATATGACGAATGACGACAGTTGAAAAACAGTGATCATCTGTAACCATAGGTAAAATAGACGTGCTGTCAGTACTTTAAATTATATCAAAATGGCAGTGAGATATATATATCTACATTGAGTAAACAATTATCGCCTCTGATAGTTTTTAGCGCGGACTACGGTCCTGGTGCTAACTGCTTATCTACACGACGTATAACGTGCAATAGACGGTGAAATATACATACATACTAATATGATAAATGCAAAAGTCTGTTTGTTATGTATGACTTCACTAAAGTTTCCGTGTTTTGTTTTGTAGGTACTATAGATATTTCAGTGACTGTAGATACCATCATATAAAATAACCCCCGTTTTTATGAAGCATGTATTAGATAACCATTCGTTTTTAGACACTGAACAAACATAATTTAATTAGAATCGTTATTTATAAGTATGGGAGTTGAATATGCTACAACCCAGAGATTGGCAATGCAAGAAAAAGAGAAAGAAGCGCATAGACGAGACCATTTTTCTAACACGCTATGATCTTGTAAGGTCCAAGGGGCAGTCCTAAACAAAAGGAGTAATGTTTATATTTATTGCAATCACGCAACCGTCAATTTTATTACTTATTAGTCTTGTCTCGTGAAATAGGATACTTATTTGAGAAAAAAAAACTGTTATTGACGCAAATTCGGCACAGACGCAAGCAAACATCTATTTATAAGACTTCCAAACAACTATTATCTGAAAGCCACGTCCGTAAACTTAAAATTATCTGTTTGGTAGAGTTTGAAAAGTGGGACCATATTTATAAGAATTACTCAAAAAAAGTTCCAATGTGCTACTAAAATTAAGCTTACAATTGTAATTATCTGTGGCATGACGGAATTTTTAGAACTATTTTTATCTACCGGTGTTGTTCAACTTTTTCAACTCTACATGCTATATTATCAATTTCATTGTGAATAATGCATCCCCTTTTAGAATTATCAATATTTTCAGTATAATTTTTTAATTGAGTACAATAAAAAACCAATGATGAAATCCGTGCAAGAACTAAAGTCACACACACTAAAGTGACAGTGGACAGGGCCCATCTCTCGTAGAACTGATGGCCGATGGGGCCAAAAGGTTCTGGAGTGGCGTCCACTGACCAGAAGACGCAATGTAGGTAGGCCTCCAACAAGATGGAGCGACGACTTGTTTAAGGTTGCGGGAACGCGTTGGGTGCGGATGGCGTAGGACCGGTCTGTTTGACGAACGTATGTGGGAGGCCTATGTTCAGTAGTTGACATCTTTCGGCTGAAATGATGATAGTAAAAAACCGAAAAATTAAAAAAGTAGCGCTCTCATTTAATTTTTACTTTGCGGTGGTTTATTTATGAACTATTGAATTAGGTACAACCTTTTTATCTTTCTTCTCCGCTACCACACGTGTACATAGCTAAGTTTGAATAGATAACGTATTTGTGTAGCTTTTGTGTGCGAGTGGTAGCGGAGGAGCACGGTAAAAGGGTTGTAGTACAGTTAGACTCAGTACCTCTACCATGAGTTACACTAGTTTACAGTGACCGTACTCGCTAGCGACGGCGTAAATGATTTGTATGGAGAATTGTACTTCCGTAAGTGACCGCTAGAGGCGCTGTACACAATTCTCCATACAAAACATTTACGCCGTCGCTAGCGAGTACGGTCACTGTAAACTAGTGTAACTCATGGTAGAGGTACTGGCTAATAAAAGCTGATACTGACATTTTTATTTCAAAGCTTTTTAAATATCAACAATTTAGATTAGTATGTGGATGGTCATGGAGCATTTTGATACTTTATTTATCATTTAAATTTAAATACTACTTAGTAGGTATATAATAAGCATAACTATATCGGATTATATTGAAATTTACCATGAGCTTTACGGTGAAAGAAAACATCGTGAGGGAACCTACACACATTCGAGAAAAAATTCAATGGTGTATGTGAAGTTCCCAATCGGCACTGGGCCCTCGTGGGAACTACGGCCAAAGCCCTCTCATTCTGAGAGGAGGCCTGTGCCCTGAACTAGGACGTATATAGTCTAGGATGACGATGATGATGATGGAAAATTATTTTTGTTCACAAGTATCGTAATCGTGTTTTCACACTATACACGGTGTTGCAAAACGGCGATTTTTTTAAATTTCCCGCTATTTTTTGGCTTTATATATAATCTAAGATCAGCTTTCACTGGCCAGAGTCTAAATTATGTCTTCTATTGTATACAGGGTGATTCAGGAGATGTGACCGGAACCAGCCCTAAGTAATCGACTCAATAAATTATAAGCTACTAAGTATTTCATGTTAATATTAATCAGATTACTTGCGTTGTTGGCTTTTGGGAAACTTCACTATTCTGTAGGTAATCTAACTTACCATTAACGGACACACTCAGAAACGTCACGTAATTTTTTTGACGTGACAACGTCTAATAAATCGATGAACCCCGGCTGCATACACGAAAAAGGATGACGCAATGTAACGTACATGTACCTACAGAGCAGCGAAGGCCGGTTGCAAGTTGGGGTGGGGGAGGGAGGGGTAGGGGGGTAGGGGGAGTTTCAAAGGGGGATGAAAATTTCATTGATTTTGCCGTAGGATGCACCGTTTTCAAGATATTTGACAAAACACCGGTTCTCGTCCGATCACCGAGGTTAAGCAACGTCGGGCGCGGTCAGTACTTGGATGGGTGACCGCCTGATTTTTGAATGTTTTGTTATGACGGTGTCACGTTAAACTATCGTCCGTAAACCGACTTTACAGACAACCGGTTTTTCAATTGTTTTATTTTAAAATCTTGTAATGTTTTAACGTTCCATTACACTTTATTGACGTTTCGAAGTGCGGTAGTGAAAAAACTGTCGATTAAAAAGAAAACATTATATCGCACACCTAAATCAAAACAGGGTCAACTCAAAATAATATACCATTTTAATTTAGACTTCAGTCAATTTGTGAAAGGTATATTATTTTGAGTCGACGCTCTTTTGATCTAGGTGTGCGATATTGTAGCCTGATTGGCTAAGGTTTTAGATAAAATATGTACATTTTCTGAAACACTAAGGTTGAGTTGATTATCATGGGCAGTATGGACCATGAACCACTCCGCGAAGGTCGCGGGTGAGCAAAGTAATTGTTTCAGTTCATTAATATGGACCTCCGTAAAGTACTTAACACCTGATTCAATTGTTTCATGACCTCACCGTTTCAACGCTTCAATGTTTAATTAATTACGTATTAAAATCAACAAGCTTTAAAAATAATTCAACGAACCACCTCCTTCATTGGCAGCTTTCTTGGATTGCAAATACGCGTTGATGTCTTTTCTATAAATGCTTACATTTATGAGCCTTATTTTAAAGCTCTGCAATCGCGTTAAAGCTTGCTTGGTGTGCTTTTAGTACATTAACTACACAAATATGCTTTCTAAGATAAGTATTGCGTTGTATGGTAAAGGTAATTGCTATATCACAATCCTGGAGCTTGATATTCAAAATAATGACTGTTAATTTAAGTTTAAATAAGCAAGTGGGGACGCAAATCCAGCGTGACTGGCAGGTGCGCTCGCGCAGACGACTGTGCCGTTTCGCGATTCAACAATAGCACACAATACAAACAGCACTTTAATACGACGGAATAAAGTTTTTTTTAGTGTACGCGGGAAAACCATGTGCATTCTTGCATTAATGCTGCGAGATTTTGTTACGTAGTAAATTTTATCGGTTGCATCAAAAGTGATCCATTAAAAAAAGGTTTTTTGTTCTTAATTGCTATTACTTAAGGCGATAATGAGTACCTACTGTATGTTAAGTAGTAAGTAGACTCTAGTAGGTAGATATAACATACAAGAAAGAAAGTGGACGTGTGTGAAATAAAGTAAACAAACAAACGGGGCTGAAATGCACACAGGACATGCATAACTTACGTGTTTACGCAAACAATGTTTCAACAGTCCATCCGCACAGCTAGCTCCGTAAACGCGCCAATAACTCGCGCGTATTTTGACAGTTCGGTTTGACAGTTGCGCGTGGTTTTCGCGGGCTCGTTGCGCGTGCAACGGTGCAGCGTGCGCGGGGCGCGGGCGCCGCCGGCCGACTGCAGACGGGGGGGCCCGCCCGCACCCCGCGCAACAGGGTTACCATTTTCCGATGGGATGCCAGACGATTTTTGGGACAACGGGAGAGACGAAAAAATCACTGTATACACCAACATAAATAGCACAATGCAATGCAAATAATTAATAGATGTTTGTATCCATTTCCACCAAAGCTCGTCATCCCCTATTCTTTGTGAAAATAATGAGAGGAATGTGCTGTAATCAAGTAGCGGTAATCTGTCGAAATAGAAGAAATACGGCTACATAGGTAGTATGCAAATATTAAGAATATTTGTCAATGTGCCAACGATGACTCCATACACATTACATTATAGCTTAACCTGTTGATTTGATATTTGCTTGAATACAGTCGTCTTTTGCGTCTCTATGATGGGAACGCTACTACCAAGCAGCGAACTCAAATCAATAGAAAACTCTTATTTGGACTGAAGCAGCTGCATAATGTGACGAGTTACGACCCCTTAGCCTTAGCTTCATAACATGCTTGCGTTTTTCGTGAATATTGATCAACGGTCGTTTTCGCACATGCCTAAGCTAGTGCTTCGTAAAGGTCAAACTGCATTGTAAAATGTAAAGTGCTAGAGCCCATTAGTCCCATTACACAAACTTTAAAGTAATATATTTTTGAAAAATTATTGAGTTAGCGGTTTGAATGGCATGACCGAATTCAAACAACTTTACACTAATCCTCGAAAACGGCAACGTACTTACATAACGCCGCAGTATAGCAATATGTCTACTAAAATGCTATAAGTAATTTACCAATATCATGAATATCGAGCAGCTTTTGCGGAGGAACAGTCAAAAGCACAAAAATATATGCAGCAACAGTATCGAAAATCACTTTAAAATTATGGATTGACCTCACTGACCACGTCGAAGACTTGTTTAAATTCTCAGGATGACATTTGACATCTGATTCTCTCAATGGATTTTAAAACAAGACTACAGTTTGTCCTCGTTATGGCAACCCTACGCCACCCCGCGCCCTCTGACCACCGCCTGCATTATCAACAAACACCGAGTGAATGGAAATGAGGCCGCCCGCGCCGCTAGGGTTGCAAGAAGTTAAACTAAAAAGTCCTGATAAATAGGAAGATTTGTGAGTATGATATTTCCCGCCATCGAGATGTTTGAATGAATGAAGGTACAGTTGATAAATACCATGATCAAAGTAATTAAGACAGAATTATGTATATATTTTGCTAAAGTGTCCTTATGTGGACAATACATTATAGAAAACCACAACCAATTACATATACGACCGCTTCACGGTTTTGCTTCAGGTTCAGAGCTCACCGCATTGTTCCCTTTGGCAGTTTCCGTTGTTGATAGGGCGTCATGCAGGATCAGCAACCCGCGACTGAGTATGTAATCTAATCATATCAGTAATTACTAAATATTAGGCGATACTATGTCGATAGGTATATTCGCGGAATGTTAAGGTTCGTCACTTTTCGATCTTAACTCCTTGACAAAGAGTCCAAAAGTCACGAACATTTTCATTCCGCTACTATACCTACCTAGTCAAATCATAGTTTTCTCACAATTTTACCTATATTGATAAAAAAAACCTAATGTTTCCAAAAGTTATAGTCCTGTCCAGCACCAAAAAAATCTTTAAAAGTCAAGACATATCCTGCCGCCTGGTAACCCTAATGCGACTGCATCATTATACCATCGGATCACTCGCATTGTTGTTGATGTCTATCGATGACTACACCTACTTACTGTCAGGTAGGTTGTTTAACTTCTGTGGTAGTCCGTGTGGAAGGAGCTTTAGGGTTATTATTACTGGTTATCAGATGTTGAGTCGAAGCTAACACTGGGGGTTCTGTTGACGTTTGAAATCGTTTTCTCATAAGAACGGGTCGGAGCCCTTTGTATCGCACGAAATTGTTTGTCTTAACGTATTGTTTAGTTAAATATTCGTTTCACATAATTTCATCTACAGCTCACAACAGAAAAAAAAAACAATTGTTCGAATACTTAGGTACTTAGAAAAACTATAGTTTACATTTTATAACTTTCCTGAAAATTAACTGTAATCAGAATTTGGTTATGTAAGTAAAGCACTAGGTACGGAACTATGGATTTAGATATTGTTTACGTTTAGTTGACTTGTTTATGGTTTCGATATCAATAGGTAGGTACATAAGCTGGAAGGATGTGTTACGGGCAGCGGTTACGGGGCCTTATCAATATTTTCTTTTAAGTAATGCTCTATTGACATTATCAGTGATTTCATTAGTTTCTCAGAATGATCATCACATTTTTTTCTATTCCGTACAATCACACGATGCTCATGACATGTTGCATGATCGCAGTACGGCGCAGTAGCAGGTATCAGGTATGTGGAGTACTCTGGCGCTGATGGAGCCGCAGCGTTTGCTGATAACTTCGGGTCCGTTTTTCTCCCAGATGAACCTGTACTTGACCCACGGTCGGCCCATGCGAATTTGCCTGTCGATGCAAGGTCCGTAGATGTCGGGTGTTTCACTGTGGTCGAGGTCAAGAGAGCAATAAAAAAGTTGAAATCGGGGACGTCGCCGGGGCCGGACGCTATACCTGCATTTGTATTGAAGGCCTGTGTCGATGATCTTGTCGTTCCGATTGTGTTTGTCTTCAACCTCATTCTAAAGACTGCAATTTATCCTTCAATCTGGAAAAAGTCAAGAGTGACACCTATTCCCAAGAAAGGATCCGGGGTAAGGGTGGAGGATAATCGTCCCATTGTCATTTTAAGTGTCATGGCAAAAGTTTTTGAGTCGTCACTCCATAGCGCCTTGCTCCCTCAGTGCCAAGCTCACATCACCAGCGCACAGCACGCGTTCCTACCTGGGAGGTCAGTGACCACCAATCTTCTCACTTTGACGCAGGTTTTGTCGCGTGGACTGGATTCAGGGGATCAGGTTGATGTTATTTACCTCGACTTTCAAAAGGCTTTTGACCGAGTAGACAATGATATCTTGCTTCTGAAGTTGGGTGCGATGGGGTTTACACCCAGATTTTTGACTTTGTTCGCGAGCTATCTTTCAGGGCGGAAGCAGTACATTAAGTACGGTCCCTACGTCTCGGAGACTTACCACACGCGCTCCGGTGTTAGCCAGGGATCTAATCTTGGGCCGTTTCTTTTCGTCCTTCTCGGAAATGACTTGTCTCTCCATGTCCACAATTCTCTAGTGCTGTTGTTCGCTGATGATGTGAAGTTGATCTATAGCCTAAAGGATTGTGACGAATTGCAACAGGATATAGATGCGGTGTTTCGCTGGAGTCTAGCTAATAGACTCTTCTTCAATGCAGACAAATGTGAAATGCTCAGCTTCACACGTTCTACTGCCCCCCACGTATTTCAGTACATCATCATCAACTCGGATGGGCAGCGTTCGGGAAGCTCCGCAACATATTTTCGTCCAAAATACCTCAGTGCCTCAAAACAAAAGTCTTTAATCAGTGTGTGTTGTCAGTGATGACATATGGATCCGAGACGTGGTGCTTCACTATGGGCCTGATGAATAGGCTCAGAGTCGCTCAGCGAGCTATGGAGAGGGCTATGCTTGGAGTTTCTCTACGGGATCGAATCAGAAACGAGGAGATCCGTAGAAGAACCGGGGTCACCGACATAGCCAAACGGATTAGCTCGTTGAAATGGCAATGGGCAGGCCATATAGCACGTAGAACAGATGGCCGTTGGGGGCCAAAAGTTCTGGAATGGAGACCACGGACTGGCAAGCGCAGCGTGGGACGTCCACCAACGAGATGGACGGACGATTTGGTGAAGGCCGCAGGTTCAGGGTGGATGCAAATCGCTTCCAATCGTAATGATTGGGCATCAATGAGGGAGGCCTATGTCCAGCAGTGGACGTCCTACGGCTGAAATGATGATGATGGTGATGATGAATTTGTAAGTTTGTGCTGTCTTGGCTTTAGCTGTTAAGGTACAAATTTGTGATGAGTAAATAAATAAATAGATCTGATTAAAGGTGTTTTAAAATTATTTTTTAGACTGAACACTTCAGTAAATGTTTTTTCACTTCTCATGCTCTTAAAATGTTACTTTAGTCTCTGCATATCGGGACTAAAGCTCTTTTTTGATCTCTAGGGATTAAAGTAAAATTTTTTTAATTGACTATGGAAACCCCTAAACTGCCAATCACGGTATTTGTGAATGGAGGATTATCGCCATTTTCAGTAACTGGGTATAGACAATTTTAAAGCTTTCCACAGACCGAAGCGCGCTGCGGACGCACTGTAGCGCCCTGCGCTTCGGTCTGTGGAAGCCTTTAGGGCGTGGAAATAACCTCAAAATGACAACTGTATAAAAAATATTTAAAAAATAATAATTTCGTGAAACACATTGAATAATTACGAATATTAATCTATTTAATTATAAAATATTAAAGATGAATTCATTTTATTTTGCATGTAAAGAAAGATTTCCTTTAGCTTAGGTGTTTTTTAATTTGTTTTTTTTTTAAAAACGCTGTCGGCAAAGCAGTTCCCTGCTCTGTCGATAAAATAGCAATCCGCACTGTCGGCAAAGCAGTGCTGGAGTGTACGGTAGATAGAGCAGTTACGTTTAAAAGTTAATATGGCGTGACTTCAAAGTACCTAATGCGATGTCAGTTGCATTCAATAGTAAATAGAAAGTATAATTAGATATAATTTAACAAAGAATTGGCATATAGAAAATAAACTTAAAAAGTCGTTTCTTTATTCACGGGTAAGTGTTTCAGTTAACAATATATTTTGTGTGTGAACTTAGATCAATTAGGTTAATTTATTTGCCGATTCTAATGAATGAACAATTATCATTCTTACATGCATGGTCCAATTAGTTTTAACATAGTCTTTAAGTTAGAATCTGTTGGCTAATTATGCAAGCATTTAAAGCGTCACTTTACAAAAGAATATAAAAGAAAAGAAAAGACAGCGGTATTTTTTTTTTGCTATTTGAATTTTGAACAGATGTCCATTGCTCGTATTGAGCATACGTTGTAAAAAAGTAATTTTGTACGTCGTTTTTTTCCTCGCATTCAAAGTGAAAAGTAGAGTGTTTAACGCGGGACTAAACTACCATATTGACAACTCGAATTATAGCCTCCCTCGCTATCGCTCGGGTGGCTAAATATCTCGTGTCATTATGGCTTGTTTTAGTCCCTTGTTGAACAATCTACTATTAGGAATTTCTAGTTGTGGTTGAAAAATTCTCTATACCTACACTGATCGGCGTTTAAATGTGTACCTACTGCGTCGACAGCGTGGCTATATTTTGAATGAAATAATCCGTTGACATTTTTTTACAGGGTGTTCAGTGAGGGTAGGTGCCATTTGGCCTATAGAACCGTGAAGTAACAGAGTTCAAAATCATACCAAATATATCTGCGGAAATATTCTGAATTCATTTTAAAACACCTCTCATACCGTAGGTCATCGCCATTATGGCGATGAAATCGCACTCAAGACAATTAGTTAGAGATCTTAGGGATCATTTGAAAATGACCCTGTTACCCTGATACTGGGTGTCCATGTCGTTATGCATCTGATTGACCATTTGAAGCAGAATCATGTGATTTAAATCATATCGATCCACTTTACATTTAACAATTTCATTTCCAGTCACCAAGTCCTCTTGGTCCACGCCATATCGATAACAAAGGCGACAATGTTGTGCTATAACGTAAGATTAATAGACGTTTTTAAAGCCACTTCAAAAACTAAACAATCGGTTTCCCTGTTTATAGAACTTATAAAAATATTAATGACTTCCTTCCTCATGTTCACTTACCAGTTGCCACGGCAATCTGGATTAATCCTGAATCGAACCGTTTTCCTATTATAGAACACACGAAGATTTCAGTGAATTCTGCCTTATGGTTTGGATATATAGGTATCAGTAGGAGGTTAAACAAGCTGGAGGTTGAGAAAAGCGTGAGTTATGACTTCGGATGTAGTTAGTGTACACAAACTTTTGATATAGGTAGGTACTTGGCATCACTGACTGACATCACGCGTTGGATGCGGAATGCACGGGACCGATCTGTTTGGCGAGCCTTGGGGGAGGTCTATGTTCCACAGTGGACGTCTTTCGGCTGAAATGATGATGCCTTTTTTTACGTGATGTCAGTCATCATCATCATCATTTCAGCCGAAAGACGTGATGATGATGACTGACATCACGTAAAAAAAAGGCAACTCGGTGGGAATCAAGTCGTTACGGCACCATGCCAGTGGTAATTATATACATTATTCATCCATGGGCCAATGTGGGACCCTGGGGACCAGATACTGATTTAAAAACAGAGTTTCGTAATTAGGATATGATATCTAGGTGGCAACAAGAATCGGGACCCTGAAGAGGCTCCACTACGATACCAGATAGTGCGAATAGGGGCTTTATTCACGATTTGAAATGTACGAAAGGACTGAAGAGGTTTAACTAATATTTAGTGATTATAAAGTCAAGTAAACATTTTTAAAATACATTTGCTCGAAAAATTCACTTTCAAAAGATGTATACATGGCTCGTAAGTTCATTTTACCGCACTAGTGCGATTTTTTACAGTTTTTTTTAATTCTCCATTTTTAAAGTTTACAAGCAAAGAATTTTAAGTGACAAAAATAAAAAAATATCGATTTATACTTAGAAAAATGTATAAATATACAAAATTAAGTAATGAATTTGCAAAATTGATTGTTATTATTATAAACTGTAATTTAATTACCGCAGATTTTAATGATTTCCACCTTTTATTTATTCGAAAAAATCGCAGTGGCTGAAGGCGTCGAACCTTTGCCTAATAATTTTACAATACAATACAATACAATACAAAACATTCTTTATTGATCACCAAAAACAGTACAGTAACATTACAAAAATAAAAATTCAGGTAGGTAGACAATAGGCGGTCTTATCGCTAAAAAGCGATCTCTTCCAGACAACCAATTACTCAGAAATTAATAAATATCAACAGACTAATGTAGGTGGCAGAAATAACAGACAAGAGAAACGTAGTATTAATAGACAATAAACAATAAAATCAATACAAATATAATATAAATTTTATAAATAAACACATATATTTAATATAATACATATACACCACATATACTTAATACAAAATGTCAAAAGGCCGCATGTGAGAAAAGGATTTAAAAAGGAAATTAAAGAAACAATATAAACAAAAAATAAAAAGAACAAAGAAGTGTCTAAGACCGAGGATTATGTTAGTGACAAATAGTGAGAATTTAGAAGGTTTTTAAAAATGGGAAGGGATTTCGCTTGCCTTAACGCCAAAGGAAGAGAATTCCAAAGATGAATGGCGGTCATAGTAAAGGAGTTATGATAGAATTTGGAGGAAGAAGGAGGAACGGTAAGAAGAAAATTTTCTGCAGAGCGAATAGAGGACATGATAGTTTTAGTTAACCTAATTAAAAACAAAACTTACGCATGCGCATTACGGACGGGCCATTTTTGTAAAACTTTGCGTTGTTTTGAGTTGTTGATTAACTCGTTGACATAGGTAGAGTCGAAAAGTGACGAACCTTTTCTTACCCCGACTATACAAAAACCAAACAAAATGAGTGATGTTCAAGTGATGAAGTCGACAATAACATGGAATTAAGTCCGCCCGACATTTAAAGTACGGCGCAAACCGCGCAAAATAATCTTTTGCTACCAATAAGTATCTCGAGAAATTTGTTTTTATTTTACAATTTTGTGTTATTAATTGCCTATTTTCTCACAAATGTATTGTAAAACGTCGTATGATACACGGTTGGCAAGGTTTTACAAACTCGTGACGATGAAAACCCTCGCCGTGCGGCTCGGGTTTATCACTCGTCAACTCATTTGTAAAACCGTACTTACCAACCTTGTATCACAAATAACTATTACAGCCTATTTATAAGTTTAAATGCCCCTAAGAGACCCTATAAAATTATCTCAGCGGAAAGAAGTAATCGCGGTGGTATGGGAATAGCTAAAGAAATATTATTACAAGTATATTTCCTGTTGCAGATTACCCGATTCGCGGAAAAGGAATTGATAAGGATATTATGCCGTACTTAGACATAATAATGCTTATTTATTAGGAGCTGAAATTCATCGTCGTCATCTCGGCTAGGTATATTATACATCCCACTGCTAGACACAGGTTTATTCCAATATTAGAGGTCTTAGGCCCGAATTTCCTTTGTCCGAAAACTATTCGAATTATTATCGTTCGTCCGTTGACAGGTTTCGTAAATTTTTCGTTTTACCATTTCACGTTTAGTAAAAGTAGGTATCGTTTGTCGGAAAAACATTTCCCGTCTCATTCACTTGCCCTATGAATTTATACGTATATTATTTCTTAGCCAATTTTTCATTTATCCAATGATACTTTTGACACATTTAAACGTAGGTAGTTCAGACAAATTTTCAGTTCACTTTTTAACGTTATCCCATTCCCTATAATATTATTAACTACACTGTCTACTTGCTGGTTGCTGCTTGGTTAGGCTGTAGTAAAGGTGGGTGGGTAACATTAAATTTCTTTACAGGTTTCCTCAGGATTGTATATTCAAGCTCGCGCTTGCACCTCTGTTTTACGGGAATTATATCCGATATTACATGGTAACTTACTTTGAGCTTTATGCCGAAGGAGTTAAAAAAAGAATGTAATAATTAAGCATGTACCTACTACAGGCTACAGTTGAAGAAACTGAATCATGTAACAGGGTGAACCCTTTTCATTGCAAATTTCATGTTGACATTTCATTCATCTGCCAATGAAATCACTGTGGAATTGGTTGTGAAAAGGTTCCACCCTGGAATGCGATTCAGTTTCCTTGACTGTACGTACATTTATTTAATTATACTTTGACTAAGCCCATGCTTGTATAGAGCTGGAAATAATCAAAAATAACTGTGTACATAAAAGTGTGTACCTACATATTTAGTTTTGTTTACCGATTAATCTTCTAATATATAAAGATCTCGTGTCACGGTGTTTTTTATCGAACTCCGAAACGGCTTGACCGATTTTTAAGATTTTTTTTTCTCTATATTTGGTACGTCTGAGAATAGGTCGCAGGCTATTTTTTATACCCCTATTCTTCGCAGATGGAGTCGTGGGCAACAGCTAGTCTAATATATAAAAATCTCATGTCACGGTGTTTGTTATCGAGCTCCTACGAAACGGCTTGACCGATTCTTATGAAACTTTTTTCTCCATATTCGGTAGGTCTGAGAATAGGTCGTAAGGCTATTTTTTATCCCCATTCTTCGCGGACGGAGTCGCGGGCAACAGCTAGTCTAAATATATAAAAGAAGAAACTGACTGACTGACTTATCAACGAACAGCCCAAACCGCTGGTTCTAGAGATTCCAAATTGGGCACGTAAGTTCCTTAGGCTCGTCTTGGCGGGGGCACTCCGTGCCCCCAGATAAGGTCTAGCGGTGCACTAAGAAATGATTTTTGAAAATTCACCCCCTAAGCGGGTGAAACGTTAGACTATTTTATCTGAAACTTCACAGGAGTACTCCTGACGATAAATGAGTAAACATGTGTTTCAGGTTTTTTAAGAATTCAACCCCTAAAAGGGGGAAATGGGGTCACAAAGTCTGAAAATTAACATGGGTATTGTTCCTATGGTTTATCGGGTCACAGATTACGAAAACAACAACGATTTTAAAATGCAACGTGCGGACGTGAAATACCATCTCCCCCGTTGGAGTGCGATAATGTTGAAATGTCTAAATGTCAATAATATGGGTGTTTTTTTTTATGGTTTTTTGGGACGTTAATTACGAAAATGGCATCGATTTTGAAAGGAGAATGCTCATAAAATGCCTGGAACGGACGAACAGGCATACAACAGAGTCTCAGTAATAGGGTCCCGTTGGCACCCTTTGGGTGCGGAACCGTAAAAAGTCTTTCGTTACAAGTCTAGACCTATGTTCAATTTAATTTACGTTGAATCTAAAAATGGCGGTTGAAACCAAACCACTGCGAGAAACACTTTGGTAGGGGAAAGGGGGGAGAAGGTTGACAACCGGCATTTATGGATTCAGCTAGGTCAACATGGTGAGAAACCACCGCCTAAAAAGTAATAAGATTTGCTTGAACTCAGTTCTGTTTCAAATTCAGGTCTGGTCTGTTCAAACAATAAAGGAAATGGTAATGAAATAAAATTAGATAACATGCTTCGTTTCATAATTATAATTCAAAAATAATAATAATAATAACTGAATAACAAAATAATTTCGGCGTCGTACATAGTCATACGGTAAATTCGTATTTCTGAATTGTGCTAACTTACTACTTAGGAATAATACAGTACCTAAAACATTTAAACATCTTTAGATGAGTCATATTTAAAAAGATGCACAAAAGGCTGTGTAACGAAAGTTAGTCATACAAACTATAAGGGTAACTTTCGTTACACAAAGGAATCAATTAAGTTTTGTTTTAATGAAAGCCCTAAATTATGTACAATTTATTTTTTATACATCCCAGTTGTCAGTTATATTTACTTATTCACGATTATTAAATGCTTATTTATGCCTACAATTAAGTAGTCCAGTAGGTATCTGAAATGTGAAAACTTTTAATACAAATGCGTTTTAGTTTGACATTTTTAATCTGTTAGGTACTTAATTACAAAAACTTAACAATTTCACGTTAGAATTAACTTGTCATTGGATCTTATTTTGGTCAAGTATACGTAAAATAAGCTGGCTATAAATAAATCATGCTATAGATCTAGTCACTCACGAAAGCGCGCCGCTCCGCAGCAAAATTATCTTTGTACAATAGTATGAAGAAAGCTATGTCCACGAAATGTCTTAGTGCCCATGACTGAAGGTACCGACAGCTACTAAGTACGCGTTCGTATACGCATACATAGACGTGCTATACAGACATATTCACATATTTTGATAACTCATTGTTTTCACTAAACAAAACCCAAAGCAACGGTTAAACTACGTAACGTAGCACATCAACACTTTCTTTTACAGAAGTACCTATCGTCGGTGATACTGCAATGCCGCATAACCAACAATGACTAAAATGTCATGTATCTCTATCTAGAGGCCAAATTTTTCAGGAGAGCATATAAACTAAATATCTTTGAGTAGGTATATAATGCCTATAGCGGTAAAATCTCAAATTTGCTACTTTTGTAGGTTACGCGGCATTAACCATTGTTAGTTACGAGGTATTGAAGTATCATCGACGCTATGTTATTCGTTACATAGCTACTGGTGGCAATGCAATTGACTTAGTAAACTACTCTTCAGGTTTGAACGAGCCTTTGGATGATTTACCATGCCAACTATATTATCAGACGAGTTAATTCAACAATAAATATTTAAATATGAATCATGTCTTATTTTGAAAAACAATTATAAATTACACTTAACTAAAAACGATCATCTGATTGAATACAGTTGGAATGGTATTGAGCGATGGATTGTACCCTATTACAATAACGATCTACTTAAACCTAACCTTAACTTAAATGAGCACCCATTAAGCCTCACGTAGGAAAGCAAATCAAATGCAATATCATAAATTAATATTTGGAAACCACCTACTTGTATAAAAAAATATTGATGAACGAAACAATTACTTTGCTCACCCGCGGCCTCAAAGCAAGGTCGCGAGTGAGCAAAGTAATTGTTTCAGTTCATTAATATGGACCTCCGCAAAGTAACGGCTGATTCAATAAATTAAAAAATATTGATTATCAATATTGTCTTTTATAATTCACTCTTTTCGGCCAATGTGTTCTCAAATTTAAAACATAAATTAGGGGCAATTTATTATTTGAAGCAGAAATTATATTAGTTTGTTGTACCTTAACTTAAATGTAAATAGTTAATTCTGTAAATAAATGTACTATGTGTGTTAACAGACAGCATAAAGGTAAAGTAGTGGCTATGATTATACTAAATTACACCCATATTTTATATATTCATCCAAGTATTGCTGTCAATTTCAAGTAATTGTTTAAAACCAACAGAAATTGTAAGAAAATCTTACATTAATGGCAAAACATACAATCTGTCATAAATCATTTAATACAACTCCAAATACTAGGTACATTTATACTATTGGTTTTCAATATTTTGCCGTCCCCTCGTAATACGTTATTAATTTATTGCAATAGTAAGTTTGTTCTCACATGTGTCCGTAGATATTTTATAACATTCGCGATGAGTTAACATATAGGTATAGCATTCTCTGACATACATTAAAATACAGAAACTGAGAAGAATTTAAACTTGCTTTTTGCATATTAAGTCCCTGTTTCGTTATTTTTTAAATAAGCGATTGTAGAAATTGATCGCTACATCCTTATCGTCACATACAATATCTAGTGAAATAGCATGCCAGAAATAAGCTGTCCTTACATACCAATAAGACCAAGATCATATTACTGTGGGAATAACCTATTAGGATTACCTAGAAATTAGAACGTGGAGGCTTCATACGAGGTAGTATAAAGTAGCGGATCGCATCAAATATCAATAATAATCGACGTAAGCGACATAGGAAAGGCATTCTTATACTAGAATTAATTGATTTTAGTTGTTGGCTGAGCCTTAGCAATTACCTTATTTACTATACATATTTACAAGTAATAATTGTATCGTTGAATAAATTTCTAATAAGTTCCTAACATGAAATGTATCTCAGTGTACATTATTGTACGTTAGAATGTCAGTTGAATAAGAAAATAATGGCATTCATGAATATTATTATTAACATTGGATTTATTGGCAGTAAATCTGCACAGCATATTTTTCTAATAGAAGTGTCAATTTATAAATAATATTACTTATTATTACGCTTTAACACAGTAAACAATACTATAGTACCTAAATCATGAATATAAAAAGTATATCACTGATAGTTTGAACTAATCTTTTAAACGATTAACCACAATATGAACAAACTAGGCTGTACTGTGTAAAAGAAGGTAAAGATGCCAGTCATAGTTGTTCACATTGTTTAGCAGTAATAAGCTACTAGACAATCGAAACTAGCTACAAGTCAGCAAACTCAATAGGGTTTTTATCTATCACTTTCGAGAGTAGCTACGACAGTTAGCAAAAGAGGATAAGGTTACTGTTTTACCTGAGTTTGAATGTATAGCGTTTTTCGGTTTTCTGGTAAGCGAGTCCTCATTGGTGGAGTGAGCCAGTTAGTCGCCGGGGGAAGCGGGAAGGCACGTGGTGAGCGAGCGCGCGCGGCCTTACCCGAGCCCCACGTCCAGACACATCATCACCATGAAGCCGGCGATGCAGCCCCACGTCGCCAACTTGCCATTGCCACTGTTTATAGAAAACATCATTGAAAAACCACTCGACGAGCTCCGCGTACTATTACGTACGAAGACAAGTATTCACTACTGGTAAAGCCACATTTCAAGCGAAGTCAGGTACACTCCTAGAATTATGTTATCAGTTTAGATTTATGCTTATGGTTAAAAGGCCTATAGTATGTATGCAAAATATACAATGAGGACCGTTATAAAATGCTATCGTCATACAATACGAGCCATTGAGAAATAAACGAGCAAACGTTATTTGAATATCAACGAGGTAGCAAAATTACGATACGGAAAGGCCGTTAATGCGATGGCGCTTGCAGCTCACGCGCGCGGATTTAGAGAAACAATGCTCATTGATAGCCGCCCGGAATTCGGTAACTGGAATTATGCCTATTAAAATAATTCCGAGTAGTTCTGTAGGTGCACAGTGTAGCGCCTATACTAAACGGTGGACGAAACTTCCAGGTTATTACCCCAAGTTTAATGGTTGGTAATGTCAAGTGATTGGTTACTTAAAAAACCGGCCAAGAGCGTGTCGGACACGCCCAAGATAGGGTTCCGTAGCAATTACGAAAAAATCAAGTAATATTTTTCTAAGGATTTCGTATGTGTACGGAATCTTCCAAGTTAGGTATCGTCAATACTTTGAAAAAAGCTCGTATCTCAAAATCGATTATCTGGTAAAGTGAACTTTATTACGCGCGTATCAAGGTTCAGTTTTGTTTACATGCTGATTTGAGATACGAGTTTTTCAAAGTAGTGACGGTATGTTTTATACCTTAGGCTACTATTTACTCTTAAACTACAAATAATTCCCAAGCAATCTAAGCCGCTATAATTTTCCTTGTAAATTTAATATATTTACTACCATTTTGAATTTTTTCAAATTTTTCCACCCAACAGTTTAGATTTTAGAGGGGGGGGGGGGTCGATTTAAATGAAAATTTTCACTTTAAAGTTGAATATTTCGCAAACAAATCACTGAATACAAAAATCATGTTAGCAACCCCCCAATGGTTTTAAAAGACCTATCCAACGATACCCCACACTATGGGGTTAGTCGAGAAAAAAAAACACCCCCACTTACACGTCTATGGGAGGTACCCTAAAAAAAAATTTTTTTATTTTTTTTATATAATCACTTTGTCGGCGTGACTGATATATATATTCATGCCAAATTACAGCTTTCTACTACTAACAGTCTCTGAGCTTAGCCGCGGACAGACAGACAGACAGACGGACAGACATGGCGAAACTATAAGGGTTCCTAGTTGACTACGGAACCCTAAAAATACCGTGTTTAGGCTATGAGGTTTTACCGGGTGGACTTTCAATTATTTACGAGATTTTAAGACCTAATTATGTAATAATAATACTTTTTCTAAGAGTAAAAATACTGAAATTAACCAATACATTATCTTAAAATTATTAAACATAATATACCATCTTTTCTTGCTTGCTTCTGCTTCTTGATCTTTTGCTTTAGGTAGTAGTAGGTAAGAAAGATACTACTTGTTTATAGCTTATTTAAGTAGGTAAGTTAAAATTTACTGGTTTATTTTTATATTTCCGTAAGCTAAAAAGTAATACTTTAGCGATTTTACATTTTTCTGAGAAGTACTGCCTAAAATACCGTATTTCAAACAATTTAAATATTAACTTATTTGACCAAGTATTGAATAATTTTAGTGAATCACAAGGCAATAGACTGGGCAGGTATGGCCATTTTCAGAAAAAAAGTGTACACAGTACTTTTTTTTAAAAACCTAACAAATTTTTGGTTATTTCTACTCAGAATCACAAACACTATCGATTTAAGCAATAAAAAAAGTGTCCCACTTGTCAGTTTTGTGAAGCAGTTAACTATGGTGGTTGGTTGGTTTTGTGACGGTCCATACAACATGTATGTAGGTACATATGCATGTTGTATGGACCGTCATAAAAAAGAGTAATAAATTTTGTATGGAAAATTAAGGATAATTAAGGCAAAACGGGTACATTTTTTTCTGAAAACCCCCGTATTAATTTATTTCAAACAATCAGGAAGCAGCAGAGCCTTTGTGTAGGTACGTCATAATTGACAAAATCGGTGAAAACCGAGTTTCAATTACGACGTTATTTTATTGTAAGTCTTTCAGTTCTCTGTACAGATGTTTTTTGTGATTTTGTTTATATACCTACGGTAATTCGCCAATAATTGGCTACCCTTCAATAACTGGCCCCTTCATACTGAAAATGAACTCTGTTCCCCTATAAACAGAATTCAATTTAATATAACGTGGCCAGTTATTGAAGGGTGGCCAGTAATTAACACCTTGAATTATATCATGGGTGAATAGAGTTCATTTTTAGTATGAGGTGGCCAGTTATTGAACGGTGGCCAGTTATTGGCGATTTACCCTAATTATAATTCGCGGATTAAAGTACACGACTGGTAAAAGTAATAGTATAATTGTCAGCGTTATATAATAAGACTAGCTGTTGCCCGCGACACCGTCTGCGAAGAATTATAAAAAATAGTCTACAACCTATTCTCAGACCTACCGAATACACAGAAAAAATTTCATAAAAATCGGTCAAGTCGTTTCGGAGGAGTTCGATAACAAACACCGTGACACGAGATTTTTATACTTGGATCGTTTTCAAAAAATTTGTACATAGTTAACGGCTTAATCAAAACAAAAAAAAAAGTTAGTCATACAAAGTATATGGGTAACTCCGTTACACAAAAATAATTAATTAAATTTTGTTTTTAATTAATCCCTTAATTGTGTACAAATTTTTTGAAAACAACTCATTTTAGAGATGCACGCTTTCATCGCTAGATTTCGTTATAAACCTTGAATTAAAAATCTAAATAAAATACATTTTTACAAAAAAATCAGTGTCATTCAAACTAAATATCCTTACCAAATGACAATGCCCCGATCACTAAAAGTGGGTGAAATTCGACTTGCAAGATTTGTTCTTAACAAACATAAAAACATTGCAAGTAAAATACAAGGTTACAAATATTATACTTACAAGTAAATATAAAAGTGTTATCTTTCCAATGTAAAAACTAGTTATTGCCCGCAACTCCGTCTGCGAAGATAAAGAGTAGCCCACGAGCTATTTTCAGACCTAACGAATATAGAGAAAAAAGTTAATAAAAATCGGTCAAGCCGTTTCGGAGGAGTTTGATAACGAACACCGTGACACGAGATCTAATATATAAATATCTCGTGTCACGGTGTTTGTTATCGAACTCCTCCGAAACCGCTTGACCCATTTTTATGATTTTTTTTTGTCTATATTTGGTAGGTCTGAGAATAGGTCGTAGTCGTAGGCTATTTTGTTATACCCATATTCTTCGCAGACGGATTCGTGGGCTAGTAGGTATGAGATAAACCCATTTAAACCCGTAAGACGGAATGTAAGAATAAACAGCATTAATAGAACTATAAGCAAGTGCGTTGACAGCGCAAACGACGCCGAGACGCATTATCCTCCGCATAATGCCCACATAGTGTTCTCTTCTCAGTAGCTCAATGTTTAACAAGTTCAGTTTTTGCGACATCCGCGAGCGACGAGTCCGGCACCGGCACGAGTGCGACGGCGAACATTCCGATCACGTCCCACGGGAAACCCCGACCGAAGACATGATTCGCACCTAAATATAATCTGACATCACGAAAACTTACCGAGGAATTTATAAGACGCACAATTAAAGCTGACATGAAAATAAATTGCCTGTTAAGTGAGCTTTTTAAAGCGATGATGGAACCGTCCACACTTGTAACTGAAAAGCCGAAGCGTTGTAAATTTGTTCAGGATAATTCGCATTAAACGCAAGTTATTAAAAGTTTTTGAAATAGAAATACGTTAGTGGGCATGATTCAGGCATGCATATGGCATGTAAAAAGACTTTTAAAAGTCTGAAAGTTTTTTAAAGTTTAAACATCTTTGGATGAATAAGAGAGCTGTACCTAATTCAAATAAAGTACTTCTTCATTATACATGTAGCACCGACTGATAGCTCTTAATGTAGAGTGATGTCAAAAAGTCAATTTTACTATCACGTGTATCGTGACTTTACTTTAGCAATTTTCTTGTGATTATGGTATTGACCGTATCCGTGGTCTTTTTTAATAAACCTAGAGATAACCTAACAGACCTGGAGGCTGACTGATGTGAGAAGAATTATTGTAAATAGCAAGACTAATATTTATTTTTAATTTTAGGTTATCAAATATAAAGCTTCGAAGCAAAACGTATACGTCCATACCCACACGAAATCTGTGAAGGCTTTAAACTCGCTTAGGTAATACTAAGGTAAAATGATGAAAAAGCCCACCCCTTGTGGGGGTTGGTGCGCGTTGCGCCGGACTGGAGGTAGGTCAGGGAGCACCGGCGCGCCGGATTCCCAGACAGTGACGTCAGCGCATAGACAAACCACAGCTGCGTCACCTCATCCCGCGGACAAACACGTAATTTCATATATTTATTATTGACAGTGGCGAGACGGTGACAAGCCCACGCGCGAGAGAATTCGGCTTGTGTAGCGAGGCTGTTCGCCGCCCGCCCTGCGCCGGCGCCGCGGCACTGCAAATAGACGCGCCGCGACACCGCCGATACTACCGCATCTTTATATTGAGGCCGTGTCAACAATCTGACATTTCACGTATGGATTGTAGATGGATAACTCAATAACGCTTAGCTTTATGATGAGAACAAAAGTTGTCTCTCCATTGGACATAAAATTAGCGACTTGTAGTTAGCAAACTTGAGATTTATTTAAATGGGTCGAAAGTCGGCCAGGCGTCCCGCACGCCGATGTAAACTTGAGTAAAAAATATTTGCTATAGATCCTTAACTTTTGCCATGTCCGCAGGAGTGACGCATACAAAAAAACCCTCACGGAACGGAACATTACGCGCGAAAACACAATTGTAATCCTTTAGGATTTTGAAACTGTTTACGTATTTCATTCAACCACGAGCCTAAATAGCACAAAGCACTTTGAATGTTAAGTTCAAGGTATGTCCCCTGCCCATTACTTTCACCCTCAGTTGATTTGAAAATCTGTTTAAAGCATCACAAAAGGATATACAGCTCCGGCAGTTTGCGTTGGGCGTTAACCTGTCAGTCAGACAGGACATCTTTTATAATAAGATTTGACCGGTTAAGAATTAACTGTAACATAATCATAAACAACGCTCATAAGGGTGCTTATAAACTAATGATGTGCTATCCAGCTATCCTGCGAGGATATGTAAGCTACGCTGAGAAACCATGTGTCCGTTTCCACGAGCACGCATCTTTCCATATAAAAAAATAGCTTAGCTGAATCCGTTTCCACCAGTGCTATGGATATGTGAATCAATGAATATATTTGGTGGATATCAAATGCATCCATAGCAACGTAGACATCTCCAGTGGAAAAGCACCCTCAATGTACTAGTTAATGACCGCAGCTTCGCCCCAAAAAAAATGTCCTAATCCCTTGTAGAGTGCATCTTAATGATACTCAAGGTAAGAAAGAGTATCCCATCAAAAACATTACTCGTAAAAAGATGCAAGTCTCACTATGCAGTTCTTATACTGCAAAAAAGTTTTGAGATGCAATGTTAAACCATACTCCAGGTAAGAAAGAGAATATTTATGACTGCGAATTTTTAAAATCTTTAACTTCAGTGGTTTAGGCTGTGCAAAGTCTGTCAGTCAGTCAGTAACGATACTGGTTTATAGGTTTAAGATTAAATGAATACAGTTAACATAAATTGATTACGAGATATCATAAATTGATTGATTGCCAGTAGGCGAAAACGAGAATTAACTTAATAATATCAAGTGCTTGTATTCACAAGCACTTGATACGTACATTCGTACGTGACAGAATTCCAATAAACATTTGCAGTTACTTTGAGTATATGTGTGTATTGCAGTTGCATGATAGACATCCTAGAACTGCATGTCTAGTCCAAAGCTGTCATCTCTTGATTCACAACCAGGTCTTGAAAACTGAAAAGGAGCGAATAAGCATTTACGACATTAGTTACATGAGAAGCTTTGACGCAGTCTTTATCATATGATTTTGATATTGACATCACATCTTTTCTCAAAGCTGCACATCCAACAGAGATGTCCGAGGAAGCAGAGTGATATGCGAAGAAGAATCCACTTCTTCCATTACTTCAATATCCTAGCGCTGTTTTCTTGTTTGTGGATATTGTCCTCGCACCGCGAAGGACATAATTATACGTACGTTGCCAAGGCGTCAAAAATATCTATACAACTCTATACAAATAACCATAAGGTTGGTGTTTGCATATATTTGACGCGATGGCTGTATATATATTTTTGCCTTGGACTGTACAACGCTCGGCTTCAATGCAGGAACAGCAGAAGTGGATAAGCGGTTGTGGCATTAGAAATGATCCACACAACTCTTATTATCTTGAGCTTTGTGAGCGCTTGTCAGTTCTTCTGCTTGTTGTAGTACCACGTTTAGTTAGCGCATGATTAATGTACATATATTGATGTACGCACTGTAGAGCTAGGTATGTCATCTGTTAATCTACGACGTACTTTTATAATTTTGTGTGAACTAAAGTTGTGATTAGTCACGCGCCGGCATTAAGTTTCACAGTGCAGTAAATATGAATGCCAAGAGCTATTGCAATAAATTCCAGGCGGAGATAAGAAAAAATTAGGGCTTTGTTCTGATACATTTAGAGTGTTTTATCAAATTGTAGCGATGCAGTTACAACGAAATGACAAACATGGGAATGTTAGGTGGAATGTTCTTATTTCGATACAAGCCTTTTTTGGATTAAAGAATTAACTGCGAATAACTAGATATTAGTAGGTACTGCAAAATTAATATTACAATATTTAAAAAAAAACCTGCCAAAAGGTGCGATGTGTTTAGTCTAACGAATAAAATTCCCGCTCTTGGAATTCCGGCAATTTTAAATACCTATTAAAATGTTGGAGTTGGAAAATTTAGGAGTCTACTGAACTTACACCTTCAACTCGTAAATTTAGCAAATTATTTATGTTCGTCTGAATCCTATGACCGCAGCCTTAACGTCTCCTGAGGCGTCGCGGCCAGGGTGTCGCGGCGCGCCGCTATTTTTGGCGGCGTATTTGCGTGCCATTCCGTCGCCTGCGCCGCACTACCGCTTGCACTATTGTCTCGATTCGCCGGCTCACTGTCTAACAAGCTTGACACTTTTTACTTCTTTTGAACCCTTGACAAACGAGGTCATCTTGTTTTATAGATTAAATTTGTGAGACGAATTTTTTCGTAATAGTGTCTAGTGAATAGAGCGCCATGCTCAGAAGCACCAGAGCTCTTAAGTGGCTACCGTTTAATAGGCTTTCCGCTGCGCGGCAACTAGTAGGAGTATGTGTTTGTTTATGATAAACAATCATCATGTTTTATAACAATGTTAATCGGGCTAAGTGATGCGCGCGCGTGCTTCGCGTAGGCGTGTCAGGTGGACGCGCACGCCACATCTACACTCTCTCTAATTAATTTTGGTTTACATGTGGTATACTTAAAGCCACTAGCCATAATTGATAAAGATAAACAAGGTGCTCTTTGCACATTGCTATATTTATATGGTAATTAACAGAGCTTCGGCTTAGCCAGCGGCCGCTAACACATCTGTCCCGCTGAGTGATACGTCAAGATAACGTATTTAACATTTAAATTTCTACGTTAGACGCTGTGAGCGGATATGACAATGCGAATTTGGATCGGCTTCGTGATGAATATGAGGATATGTCAACAATTAGTCAATCAGGCACTCGGAATACTGGTATGCGGAGTTGAAGGGACCCACGACCGGTTGCGGACAATGCGCGGGGTGGACAATGCGCTGTCGGCAAGGGGAAGTGCTGCGAAGTTCCAGTACCCACGGTGCTCCTTAGCTCTCACGCTAACGAGCCTCTGGCGGTTGCGGAGCTCACGTCAAACACGAATGTCGAATACTCTCATGGATCGGAACAATTATTTTCTTGATTGTTCGCGACCCTCGTCAATTCAATTATGACAGGAGCCGAAGTTGCCGCCGGCCAATCGGAGAGCAGGAAACTAATACGCAGTGCTATTAGATACAAGCAAGAACTGAACTCTTGGCTTCGATTCTAACGTTTAATTTTTGGTCTTACCTAGATTTATGAAAACAAATAAAAATTGTATTAGCGCCGATCGATAATAAAATTTATATGGTTGAGCAGATTGTGTCCTAACCTAACTAAAAAAAAAACATAAGAAAAGTAAATCTGACTAAATTTAAAAGCTAAACTCGCTCTTTTTTTAAGTTTTTAAAACTAAGTACATATTACATCCTTTATACATAGAATAAAATCCAAGCTGCACCGACAACCTCATTTGGATTTTATCCCATACCCATACCTTCATTCAATAACACGTGAATTAGTCCAAATTCTTACCGTGTGTGCTCCCAATCTTTCTTAACATGTAGGTATCAAGTTAAAAAACTTAATTAATACACGTAGGTATAAGAACATACATTATATTTCAAATAAATAAATCAAATAGGAACATGAAACAAAACAGTGGTAACTGATCTAAGAGATATGACACTACCTACCGTAGGTAATTGTCGGCGCTCTTCGGAATCGTTGTGTTTATGTACCATAGAGACAAACCTTAATGAAACACATATAAGATGAGTGAATTACACGAACATTCCATTGGTTGGTGCTATTTTGGTATTAAAAATATATTCATATGAAAATAATACGTCGTTGCCTGCGTGCCAAACTAGCAAGTTCAGACATTTTTAGGGTTCTGTACCTCAATAAAAAAAGGAATAGGATCACTTATTTTGTTTGTCTCTCTGTGTGTCTACCAAAACCTTTTTTTTTTCAGGAACAAGTGGAGGTATCAAGTTGAAATTAACCTGAAACGCTTAGGGCTAAGGTCTCTTACAAGCAAAATAAATGAAGCTTCTAAGTTCATGCGAGAAACCATTTCAGAGGCGTTCTGTAAAACTATCCCTACGATTTGCCAACACAAACACCCCGACACAAAAAGAGGGGTGTTAGATGTTCAACCGCTATATGTGTGTGTGTCTGTCTGTCTGTCTGTGGCATCATAGCTCTTAAACGGGTGAACCGATTCGGATGCGGTTTTTTTTTTTATTTGAAAGCTGATCTCTTGGCGATGGTTCTTAGACATGTTTCATGAAAATTGGTACAGCCGTTTTAAAGTTATCAGCTCTTTTGTTAGCTGCGGAAGGGATCTTAGATGCACAATGGGGATTACTTTATTTTCAAACATAATGTGACCTAATTACGTTGGAGATTTTAATATTTTTTTTTACAGTTATTTTTCGACACCTACTGAAGTGTTATTGTCAGTGTGACATTTATGCAGATAAATAAAAGTTCACTATGTCCGTCCATCCGCTGATTCGATTTACATAAGTACTTCGGTTTTTTTTTACCATTAGAAATAAGGTAGGTAAACAATCTTGACGACTTTTTTTATTGAAAAACGCATTTAAGAAAATAGTAACTATTACTTATCTATCTAATCTAATACATTTAAACGAGCAATTCTTGTATATATGTATATATATAATCAGGATCTCGGAAACGGCTCCAACGATTTCGATGAAATTTGGTGTGTGGGGGTTTTCGGGGATGGAAAACTAATCTAGCTATGTTTCATTTTCAGAAAATCGCTTTTACTCGTGTTTTCCGGCTATTTTTGTTTGCATTAGAATATAAAGCTAAATTTCGCCAACTTCGAGCAGATCATAATGGCACATTAGAAATCGGATGGTCGCGCATCCAGCCGACCTCGGTTCGATTCCACGATTTTTTTCAAGATGTTTAGTTTTTTTTTTAAGTTTATTTTTCATGAGAAAACGTCAAGTTTCTTCTTTTGTGAGAAAAAGTTACTTTTTTGTGGGAAAAAGTTACTTTTTTGTTAGAAAAAGTTACTTTTTTGTTAGAAAAAGTATTATAGGGAACGTGCAGTAACTATAGGCGGCAGCACTAATGCGACAGAAGAGACACTATGCGGACAGTAAAACAAACTTATAAAGGTAAAACATTCAAATTGATGGCACCCTTATGGCACCAGTTGGCAGCACCGTCTATGTGCACGTTCCCTATTGGGAGCACAGAACAGGAAAAGCCGGTTGTCTGTAAAGTCGGTTTACGGACGATAGTTTAACGTGACTCACCCCCTCCCCGCCACCCCCTCCGGTGTTTTTGTCAAATATCTTGAAAACGGTGCATCCTACGGCAAAATCAATGAAATTTTCATCCCCCCTTTAATACCCCCGCGCTCCCTCCCCCCTCTCACCCCCCCACCCCTCCGGTGTTTTGATCTCGGAAACGGCTCCAACGATTTCGATGAAATTTGGTATTTGGGGGTTTTCGGGGATGAAAAATTGATCTAGCTTGGTCTTATCTCTGGGAAAACGCTTGGTACCGAGTTTCTGCCCGAGCAGAGCTCGGTCGCCCAGGTACTGAAACCAAATGAGTGTAAATAATGACCATATTTAATTTGTTTCAAATTGTTACATATTAGTTGTGACTTATTTTTCAAAAGTGTATTTCAATAAAAAGACACGTCATAATTGCTTACCTGCTTTCTAATCTTTTCAAATGCTAAAAAAAAACGAAGTATAGATGCATACCAACCAACACTTATTCGTTAGGTGAATCGAAGGTGAGCGTCTCAGGACGATAATGGTGAATACATTGCTTTTAGATGCGCAATAAAGGGTAACGTTATCGCGTCCTGTCGGGGACCGGCTCAATGCCCGAGGTCGTCTCGCGAGGGTCAAACAAAGGGCCTGCTCGTCCTCATACAATCTTTGTGGGTCAATCCCAAGGACGCCTCTATTAGTTCACCTCCGTCTAGTAACGCTGAGGGAATAATTGGTAGTCTATGGACCCTTTATTGAGCTTTTGTGGATGTCATTCATTGTTGAGTTCGGGATCAACTCCGTTACGTCATTTTAGATTGATAGTGACCAAATTTATTTTTAAGTTAAAGGTTTTAAGACTCTTTTGTAAAAGTAACGTACTTTATCTTTAACCGCTTAATATAATTAAGAAGCTATGTAAACGAATGCTTTAAACGCGATTAAGTTACATTAATTATAGATTTTTGGGAATCAACGGCGCTGTAAAATATAGGTACCTACGCCGTGTAAAGGCTCTAACCGATAAATCGCAATAGTTCAGTCTAGCACCTAAGAAGAAGGCAATGCGAGGCAAAGTGCGCCTAAGATCTAACACATCCTATATGGATACGCTATTATATTTCGCCGCGAGCGGCTTTCATAGCTACCCAGTGGTTAGGCTAAATAGGCTGAATAAACTTAAATATTTAAGATTTTTTAATTGATGTTGACAAATGTTTCAGTTAATTATTGGTCGACATGTAAATCGTAACGCGTCAAAGATGTGAAGTCAACTTGTAACAACTCGGAAAAAAATCTCTGAAAGGGTGTTAATTTACCCAACCACTTGATGAAATTGCGAAATTACATTTGAATTTTACCATGAGCTTTACAGTGAAGGAAAACATTGAGAGGAAACCAGCACACACCGGAGAAGAAATTCAATGGTGTGTGCGAAGTTCCCGATCCGCACTGAGCCCGCATGGGAACTACGGCCCAAACCATCTCATTCTGAGAGGAGGCCTGTGCCCTGCAGTAAGACTAGCGTCCAATAGGTTCATTATTTGTACTTACGACGCGTTAGCCTCTGGGATGATATCGTCGGCTACGACGTATATCATGGCACCGGCGGCGAAGGCGAGCGCGTACGGCAGCGCGGGTTCCGCCGCTGCTACTGCTACTGCACCCAGAACGCCGAACACTGGCTCCACCATACCCGAAAGCTGACCGTACCTGCACAGAAATAGTAACGTGAGATCTGCGAGAACGTGTAGCTACAATACTCGACTCGATATTGTTAGTATTTTTTTCAATTAATTAGGATTATTATAGGTATGAAAGAGATGTATGTACCTACAGAGGTACAAGTAGCGAATTCACAACAAGCGAACCTAAAACGACGACGACAACAACAAGCGAGTGTAAATATTTAGATAAAATGTTGGAAGGGAGAGACCAAGAAGGATATTCCATGATCAGATTGGGGACGTCTTGAAGAAAAGTCGGGTCAAGAGTACTTACCCGAAACCAGCGAGCATTTCAGGAAGCGAAAGATGTATGTCAGGATCGCAGCAGGTGGAAACAAATAGCAGGAGGAGGCGTGATTGTATGTACGTATGTATAAATAAATCTAAAACGGTCCATATGACAATTCGCAAATACTTCTGTTATTACACTAATCTCATTTTAATAACTCAATAAAATACTCAGGTAAGCTAAAAATAGCTCAGGCAACTATATGCAATTGCATCCCTAAGCTTTCATAGTTAGTAATTAGTTTTATATAAGTAGATATGTCCTTTACATTTTTTTTTCAGTATTTTCTAGTTTCCTAGCACTTTTGTAGGCACTTGTATCGATTTTCAGGTTAGCTTTCCCATTTACGGTAGGTACATTTCTCAGTACACAGATTAAAATTGAACGTGTAGTAGTTGTTAG
This sequence comes from Archips xylosteana, assembly GCA_947563465.1. Lineage (NCBI taxonomy): Eukaryota > Metazoa > Arthropoda > Insecta > Lepidoptera > Tortricidae > Archips > Archips xylosteana. The sequence continues at coordinate 13,913,779 of OX387353.1, read as the reverse complement.
TTACAGTAAGTTTTTTTTACTGTGTTGGTTTTAGGGGTCTTATTTTTAAATACGGCATTTCTCAAGTGCCCTGCAAAACTTAAAAGCCTTTTTAAACTTAACAAACATATAACTATTGTGTCTATAATGCTGTATCATAAAATTTTTTGCATGACTTAGCTAGTCCCCTTACAAATCGCTTTGGTTCTAGTTCTGAGTAGGTACAGCTACAATATAAATTGGTCAAATGTCTACGAGTACCTTTGTTAATCTGAAAATCATTGTGGATCGTACTTTTCAAAAAACTTGATAGTTAAGTACTTATTGATCGAAACCAACAAGAGCATCGATCGAGCGCGTGTTTGGAACGGGCTCATTGTGTTTGTTTAGCTGAGCCGTGTGGACTCGTCGGCGTGGTACATTAAAGGGCCCCGGTATCCAAAATACTGATCGCGGAGTCAAGTATCAGTGTGTTGTTAATTTTCACGTGTGCGGGGTGGCGGGGTGGCGGGTGCGGAGTGCGGTGCGATGCCGAAAGAGGCCACTAACGAATTGTTTTGGTGAAAGTGCGGGCCGGTGCCGCGACCACATTCCGACGGACTGGTCGTGGAGCCGCCGCTGTGGGAAACGTCGCCAGGGCCACCCCACACGACGCCTTGCAGCCCGGACCTGATCTCCAGCCGAGACCAACTACGATCCTGACTTTCCATTTGCGAAGAGGTGTGAGGCGCCCGCCGATTAAAGCAAGCGCGACGCCTCCAGTTAAATTTCAGAGCGGCTCCTTTCAGCGGAGTTCAATGTTCGCTGAATCAATTCGTATTGCGAACCACCAGTAAGTAGCACCATCATGCAGGAAGTAGTAGTATATAAGTTATCAGTTGGTTATACAGGCATGTCTTTTTACTACCAACGATATTATCAAGCGAAACTGAATTCCGCTCTGAGATTACTGAAGGAAAAAAATATCAAAGATTATGCCCAGCCGTGCAGCGGAGAGACGATACAAAAGGAGAGAATGCCCATGTGAAAGTTTGGAAAGTCGTTGTGTAAGGATATGATAACAAGCGTATGGACAAATTTAATAAGCGTTAGGTAACTTTCAGTTAGTGTATATCTCGTAAAGTGGCGGCGGCAAGTTGGGGACAAACGGGTTTACTAATAACTGTGATGTTGCGAGCGGAATCATTTCCCACGCTTTTCACGAGACGTCAACATAAAGATTTAACTTTATTGATTGATTACTTAATTTATAAACACGTGTGTTAACTCGATAACGATTTAGTGCCAAGGTTTAAATATTTAGTGGATCTGGAGTTAAGAACCTGCGTGGTGAGGAATTAACAGTTAGGTATAAGTTGTGATTTGTAATCGAGTTCGATTTTTTAAGTGCGTGGCTGATGTGTTGGTTGTAAAACATTATTAGTGGAAAACAATCAACCTTTTGAAAATATCGAAATAAAACACAAAACTTTCTTTACATTAAACTTGGTGATTATGATTACCAAGTTTTTCAAGTAAGTTGACGGTCGAAAAATTATTTGAGTATTTTGAGGGTCGCGGCTTAAGACTGTGAATCCACCACGGGAACCTATCGATGTTTAGAAACTCCTACTTCACCGACTTTTTGAAATCCATATGTTTTGTTTTTCCACAACTTCACAATGCCACAGATTCATTTAATCACAGTGTTATTCGCCAACAAATTTAAAATCCCGAAAAACAATATCCATTTTCTCTATTTGCCAACTTAATCAGTTGCCATCTTTTCATAATCTAAATGTTACGAAAAGCCGAAAGTATGTTTTTATTACCTACCTAACCTAACATTAGAGTAAGACAATATTTACAGCGAGCGAGCGAAGCAAGCGAGCAAGACGGTACGGAGCGGAAGCGACTAGGATAGATTAGGTTCAATGGCTAATGCGGGAGCGTAGCGGAGCGAAGTTCCCGCATTAGCCTTTGGTGTTAGTTATTTTTTTATAACCACCTAGAAAACCTCTCTACCCACATAGCAAATTCAATAAAATATTTGGGAAATATTAAACAACAAAATGAATATTACGCTTCACACATAATTGTATGGTGGCCTTTTGTACCCCTGCCCTTTGCGGGATAATGATTTTGCGGAGTAAATAAATATATGGCAAATGATCCTACGGAATTTAATAAAGTTGGATTTTGAATCATTTGTCAAATAAAAAAATGGATTTTAAAACATTCGGCAAAAGAAAATATGGTAAATAAAATTTCTGACGAACAATAATTTGGAAAATGAAAAAAAGGAGTTTCGTTTTCGGAATTTTAATATTCGGAAATGAGCTTTTCGAGAATATGATAGGTAACCATCCACCACACTTATTGAACATGGATAGAAAACGGAGTGGTATGTGATGAAATCCACCAATAAGACTAAGTATGCCACTTCCCTTGCCATGCTCAGCGCTGATTTCCTATTGGTGGATTATTTCTTCGCACATCTCCGGTGGATGCGCAGCAATATGTTTGATAAACCCTTAAGTTGAAGCTTGCAAGTTCGCGCGCGAGCGGGGCGGGCGGCGAGCGGCGAGCGCGGGAACGTGATGCTATGCTCTTATGTTATCGCATGCATTATTCAGCGGGTGGCGAAAGCAGCAATTTGCGACAATATCCACCGATTCTGCGAATCGTTTGACTGTCGAGCCGACAAGCCGTAAAGCAGGACGCACGTCACACATGACATCGGTGGATTTAAATAAAAACTCAAATATTCAATGGCGGTGTTAACGTTAACGAAATGATTTGGTTATTATATTTACATAACTATCGACGAGGTATGAATCAATAACATAAGTTTTATATAACTAGTATCTAATAGGAACGATGTAGATAAGTATATAATGTTTTATAAAAGTGAAATGAAAGGAGTTGCGTGTGCAGTTATAGTAACTAACACCATTTGACTTGAATGACTATCCAGCCATTGTTAGCACCATTTTTCAGTAAATATAACATTTTGGTATGCTAGGTAGGAATGTGATTATGACTTTTATAGTGAGATGGTCCTACATCAGCTCATGCATGATTCAATGTTGAGACCATTCTTTTAACCTTGTCTTTTGCTAAATACATGAGTGTTGGTTAATTTTGCACTATCAAGTCCACGGTACTAAACGTATACGTAGTGCCTACTAAGAATCTATTATTTATTATTATTTTTGTACTGTATTGAGGGCCATTCAGTGCAAATTTATACCATTAATAAGCATTTGTCTAAAAAACATAGGTTTGTATCTTGTAATCGCGTTTCTCCTATTTGTTCATCATGTTATTACTTATGCAATATTAGTGTCAAGGTGATACTCGTTGTTTGTATAGTTAACATGCTGTTTATTTCTTATAAATCCAACGATATAATAGAACTATGGATGAATTCCCACCACTAGTTTCTGTTCAAGCACGATTTTCCCAGTCGCGCAGTACCGACTGAAAAAAATAATGGCCAGAATGTTAAATGAGGAAATTGATATTCCGAAGGAAGGACAAATAGCAAAATATAGTTACTTCCGAAACAACGGAAAAACGCGTTTTCATTTTCAAATTAAAATGTATTATTGCAGTGCAGACCGGTGTCCGTAGGTTGTTACTAGGTTCATGTGTCTTATTTTCTAGGGATTAGTGTACTAATTCTGTTTTCACTAATTCCAGATTAAGTTCAAAGCTTGTACGTTTTGTAGAAACTTTGAAGTGCTAATAAATTAAAGTCATTCCCACATAATGACTATGTTACGCATGTCCACTAGCAACTCATTAGATGCCGGATTCCACAAAATTACCAAGCATTAACAACCTTCGGAGCAGAAACCCTAATAATTACGGCGAATCAATGAATAGAGACATTAGCTTCGCCATGGCTTTTATCTGTATTTACACGCGATCTCGCCTTCTACACTGCCTGACGGCTCTATTATTTCCTTCGCTTTCAATTTTAACCAGAAATAGGTAATAATTTCACTAATGTTTCTGAAACCGTAGGCGTAGGTACGTTAATGAGATGCCCATATACAGCCCCAAAAGTCACAATCATTAAACAGTATCTTCGACGATGAATGTTGGATATACGTAAACAAAGTAGGTACCTAGGTCTTGGCAATTTTCAACTCTACTGTAAATTTTCATTAAAATCATACTTTAGCTGGGAAAATGCAACAGCTAGACAATGGATCTCTTCTATCGAGCACGTAACCAAAGTAAGTACCTAAGCAAACTAGAGGGTGAGTAGAAAAAAACGAGCTTTATCTACTTAAAATTATACATAGGTATTATATTTCTAATGAGCGAATATGACATTGTAAGTGCCTTGATAGTATCAATCAACAGTTTTGGTTGATACCTGACATTATAAGATTACCGGTTAGTCAGTTCCGTCACAATAGAACAAAGACATGAACTGGCGTCTCGGGCCATGACGTAGGTACAACTTTAAGAAATTTTTGATCGTAAGTCGTCATCGGACAAAATTGCAAGACGATCAAACAGCCCGCTAAGGCGTTCGAGAAAATCAAGCGGGGCTACGACGCAATTTGCACACCACAAACCGGCCTCGATTGCGCAGATCAGCGCCATCAAGGCTGGCCTGCGCCTTCCGCGACCGCGTCTTCGGGGCCCGGCACAGCGGCGGCGGCTGCGGTCGCGGCTCGCGGCGTCGCTTTCTCGATTTAATTATTCGGCTCCGAAGGCCGATTGCCCGCGGCGGGCAGCGGGCGGTACGCTGCGACTGGTCGGACGGGTGCGCTGCGGCCGGAAGATCGCGCAGACAGCGCGCCGCCGACACCCGCACCGCCGACCAGACTCCGCGGCACCGCAGCGACACCGCCGCATATCGAACTCACGCAACACACAATTTCGAAATAGACAACTTTCTCGGGTCCAGTTAGCACTGCATACTTGACCACACAGAGTTAACAGCGGCGGGAGCGGCCCCTCGCAGGTCGCCACCAGACCGCGCGCTCCGGCCCGGCGACACTAGCCGCCGGCTCGGACGCCGCACAGTCTTCAAAGATACGTTGCAACATCAAATGAAAACAAGGCAACCGCTTTAACATATTTAAGTAACACATGTCGTTAAAAATGTAGCGGACGAAACGACACTTTAAAAATATTCTTCATCATGTATCAAGCGAATGAGGCTCATATTATTGGTCGTCTCTGCTATGTTTTATGAGTCATGTGCGCATGCGGTGAGAAACGTTTGCCAGACGCATTGTCTACAACAATGGATCACCACACTACTTGATCTCATTATGTCATATAATGAAACAAAAAACAAATGTGGTCTCTACGCCTAAACAAAATAACATGAATCTTATTAGCGACTATAGCCACTCTGTATTGCTCAGCGGATACCTATTTCGATCAGCTTCATACATCAAGTTCAGCAATGAATGATAACTTTCCCGGAAAAACAAACTATACCTTTTGTCATATTAAGAGATGCACAGATAAGCAAAGTGTAGCAAAGTTTTAGCATTCATTAAGGGATATATCACTACTAACCCCTAATAGATACAATTTCACTCGAAGTCGAAGCAACTGCCACATTCTATGAAAAAAAAAACTTTTAAGGGCCTACCGTGTTTTTGGCGCATTTATTGGATTAATTTAATCTCGTGCTGTATCATTACAAGTAAAGCATAGTCTTGAAATTAATGTGTAAGATATTTGAGGATTCAATCTAATGCCAAGTGATTATCGAAACACGATTACTTATTAACGCTCGATAGAAAAAAAATCCAAAGTCGTCTCTAAAAAATAAAATAAATTCGTAGTAAGACAGGTCATGACTTTTTGAATGGTAATAAAACAAGATGTTTTCTAGGGCGTAGTGTTGCTACATTTTTCAAATATGTATTTGTTTTAGTAATAAGATGAAAATACCCAAAAACACGCGCAGGCCAACCAACCTATCTTGAGCCATCGTGCCTCCCCCACGACCGAAATCGCCCACCCAAAATCGATTAGCGCGAAAAGCTCGGTAGGACCTTAAGAATTTGTAATCCTAACTAATATTATAAATGTGAAAGTAACTCGGTCCGTCTGTCTGTCTTTCTGGCTGTTACCAGTGTTACCTCTCCAAGCTTAAACCGCAGAACCGATTAAGATTAAATTGGGCATGGAGATAGTTTAAGACCCTGGACATAGGATAGTTTTTATCCCGGAAAATTGCATAGATGAAAAAGGTGAAAAAGTTCATCACAAGTCTGAATTCTACGCGGACAAAGTCGCGGGCAAAAGCTAGTATAAATCAAATTTTATTGAGTCACATAAAACTTCAATATGCGTGCGCAAATAAAATTTAAATGACTAGGGTTGTTTGTAACCACTGTGTCTCGTCAAATCGTTTTACGAAAAATACGAACTCGACAAATGTAATGTGCATTTACATAGGCATATTCTAAGTCAGATTAAACCGACGTGAAACCTCGGATAAAAGCCTCTCGTGGTTAAATCGGCTGAAACACGAGCGCGCTCGGTTCGGAGCTTGCGAATATTTTCCCGTGGCGCGCGCGCAGCCTGGCCGGGGCACTTCTTGCCCGGGCCACATTCCTCGCTACTCGCATTCCTTGCCGCGCACTTACTAACAGTCGTTTGTGACCTCTAACAACTACAGTGTGATTTACAACTTTTGGGGATAACTGGACAGTTGGAAGAGTATGTAATCGGCAAATCATGTATGAAATCGCCTGTGGCGCAACGAAAAACCTTAACGTGCCTAAAAATAAGGTATATTTTCAAGCAATTATGTTATTATTATAATTTACTAGCGACCCGCCCCGGCTTCGTACGGGTGCAATGCTATATATTATGCATGTATTATACATATAAACCTTCCTCTTAAATCAATCTATCTATTAAAAAAAACCGCATCAAAATCCGTTGCGTAGTTTTAAAGATCCTAAGCAAAAACAGAAAGCGGGAAGCGACTTTGTTTTACACTATGTAGTGAAGCTCTCGTGAAACATGATTTATAAAAACTACAAATGTAATAGTCGGACCGTCGGACTTATAATCGAGAGCTAAATCGTTTCATATTGTAATTGTGTTATTTAGAGTATTTAGAATACCTACTAATTGGCTCCTTATCATGCGAGAATTTCGGAAAATTCTTTTATAGGGCGTCTCTATGATCTTCAAGATTATGTCTGTCAAATTTCAAGTCTCTACCTAAAGTGGTTTAGGCTGTGCGTAGTCTGTCAGTCAGTCAGTAACGTAACTTTTCACCCACTGTCGAAGGTACGGTACTGTATAATAATACAGGGTGTTAGTTAATGAGTGTATAATCCTAGAACTACGGATAGAGGATACTTAGGACGTTATAATAAAGCCATAATAGGCTTGGTAAAAGTTGCACGGTTTCCAAGATATTTGGACTTTTTTAATTTTAATTTTTGCTCAGTATTCTTAAGTACTTATGTTATCAGATAGGCATCACCATTTTTGTGAGACTACATTGGATTTTTAAGAAAAAAAAACACAAACTTACTTTTTGCGTTTTCAATCGTACCTACATTGATCGAACTGTCTAGCTTAAAATGGTGTTATGATCAAAACATTTCAATGGGTGTTCATTTTCGAAAAAAACAAAGTCCTAATATCTCGGAAACCGAGCAACATTTACTAAGCCTTTATCGCTTTATTATAACGTCCTAAGTGCTCTCTATCCGTAGTTCAAAGATTATCCCACTCATTACCTAACACCCTGTATGTAGATACCTTTAGATTTATCACAGTATTTTTGTAAAAATACCAGTTGACATGAATGTTTTTCACGAAAATTAGGAGTCCGAGTGATTAAACAAGCAATATTTATGTTCAAGACTATAATACTAATATGTACATTCAAACTGCTAATGCATACTCATGTTGTATGCTATACTGCTGATAGTGATGAAATAATTCAAGTAAAGCGACAAGTGAGGTTGATCAATTCTGAAAAGGGGTTGGCCTCTTCAACAGTATCATTCGCTGACAGCGTCCAAATCGAGCCAAGGTAGAAGAGCTTGTTATCTCACATCAGGTCTAGCAAGAAATATTTTTAACCCATTGGTATCGTAATTTTCCGATGTTATGATATTTACTCAAAAAGTACGTAACTACACCTACTCGATATCATTGCTCTGTTAACGGTTCCATCCTACAAAATTAGTCAGGAATGCAGGGTACCCAGTAGACTAGAGTGTGGGGCGCAAGCGCCACGCGCGTTCGCACACTAAGGGTGGACGAGGTCGTCGCTCGCGCAGGATAACCACTCGCGCGCATTCCCGCTGATCAAGGCGGTACGAAGTGAATGCTTTGGAGGCGGAGCGATATCGAATGAGAAAGTAAGTAAGAAGAGAAGTGAAGAGAGTATTCTTTCAACTTTCATTCCGAAATTTAAGCGGGAAATTGTTTGGTCAATGATTAGTGGGCATCGAAATTGCTCCAAACATAATATTGTTTGCGCGAGTTCATTTTGTAATTTTGACTAAAATCGCCGTTGTGGACAACATAGAACAACAATACAATACAATAAAAATATTATTTATTGAACACCAAAAATCAATACAGTAAACAAAAATAAAAATTTAAACAAAGTTGATACCTAATAAGCAACTTGTTGTATAACCAGAGAAAGGGAAGAGATATGGCACATAATATGATGAAATGAGTACGAATAAAGAACAACGCAAAGCCTTTGTAGAATTAGGAGATTTCAGAGTTTAACCTTCAAACTAGTAATCAAAGTGAAATGCTAAATATGGTTCTCCTTACGCTTCTTTATGAACGCCTTAGCAATATGTAAGATTCGCACAAAAATCAGTACCTAGGTATTTCGCAATTTAAGCACATATAAATTAACTAAACATCTCAAATGACATCTCAGAATATCTATAAAAGCAGGGGTGCTTCGTAGTTCGGGAGCGGCGCGGGCGCAGCTCGGCGCGGCGGGCGGCGGCGCCAGCGGTTCCCGGAACACCACGGAATGCGACTATTTACAACTTTTACCTATTTGGTAACGTTTACAATACGTGCACGTATTTCAATGAGACGCAGCGAGACTACGTACCGTAGATGATGCAAGCGTTTTGTCAGCTGCCTTGCTTTGCGGCAGTTGCGACCGACGCTATAAGGAAAATCGGTTTAAAAAGCTTAGCTCCCTGTCCAATTCTATTAAAATTCAAGCTGAAACGAGTAGCTTACTAAAAAGGATACACTAAATTGTTTCTTAAGCAAAATAAACATTTTTTTTTTGTCGGTAGATCTAATTGGTCTCTACCCGTGAGCGAGACTATGGCGAAAGAAAAGCTGTAGGCGTCGACTCGCTCAAGGTAAGCAAAAATAAATAAAACAAGGAGCCACCGAATGCATTTCACAAATCCCTCAATTAAACACAAATTACTTTTGTGTGAAATCTAATTATAACCCAATATAAGAGGGAGCACAGCACGAGGCGAGTCGGGTGGCTGAGACCGGCTGCAGTTGCTAAATGAATTAGCCAGAACAGAAATGGGGTCGGGCTGTCTGGCTGCGTTGGCATCCGGCCTAACGGCGCGCGGCGCATTCTCTAGCCGCTCGCCAACATCTAACTAGCGAGAGATGCGACCGAGAACATATATAACACTACTTTAACAAGCGCGTGTTGATGCTATGTCGTTATGCGGGTGGAAGATGTGTAGAGGAAATCGAAAATTCTGAAAAGGACTGGTGATCTTAGTCGACAGTATCAGGCGAAGGTTCAAGAATTAAGGAAGAATGTTCCTAGCGCAAAAAAGTACGAAGACCATCTACTCCATTGAGGACTAATTACAAGTGGAAAAGAGTTATTTTGCCAATACCTCAGGTTAAGAAGCATTAATTCTGCCTACTTTTCATCCATAATAATAATAATCCCCATTTTGCTGCTTTTTAGGTATCAGATCAAGTGGGAAGCTGAACAAAACTGGAGATGATTGAAAAACTGCAAGGTCGGACTTGTGCTTCTAACGCCAGATTTAGTTTAGGATATCCCACCCAGTTCATGACGGTAGGACCTTAACTGCAAAGATAGAGAAGTGGTTCAAAAGTGTCACGAAAATGGGGAATCTAACACACTTCTTCCCTCGCCGATTTGATAAGGTTTTTACTATTTAATTGTGTTTAAGAGGGTTTATACCTGCTGAGCTGGCAACGTTGCATTTTTGTTAGTTTTTCTCGATTATTCCATAAAAATTGAATGAAAATTAAAAATGTTTTAAGTACAAATTGTTCTAATATATAAGTTAATGTGTCTACTGCAATAATAATTCGTGATAAGACTTTTATTTTCTCTAAAAACCCATAGGTAATAATTTGTTCGTTTTTAAAGAAAATAAAAGTCTATCACGAATTATTATTGCAGTAGACACATTAACTTATATATTAGAACAATTTGTATTTAAAACATTTTTAATTTTCATTCAATATTTATGGAATAATCGAGAAAAACTAACAAAAATGCAACGTTACCAGCTCAGCAGGTATAAACCCTCTTAAGTATACTCAGCGGCAAATCTAACCGCCCACTTTAGATACAATGTTTCTAAGGAAGGAGGGCGATTAGATTTGCCGCTGAGTATTTTCATACTTAAACCTCGATCAGTGTTTCCACAACTAAAAAGTAAGTACTTAACGACGAAAATAACGTCACATTCTGTTCCTGTATAAATAGAGTAGGTAAACTATTAGAGTTTCTTTATAACATTATAACGTCTTACGAAAAGCCCTTAGACTTCGAGGAAACAAGCTGTCATAACTTTTGAATATTCCAAGATAATACGCTTGACCACACTGTCATTCTATTTCGTCTTTGATCGTAACAATAAAATAAAAAAATAAGCTTTTAAAATTTCATAAATCGTCACTTCTATGAAACAGAAACTGAACATTGGTTTTAGTTAGATTCACGTGTTAAAGCGTGCACGGCGGGAACTATTTTCCGGTGGTCGATATAAAATAATTTAAAGCGTCTGGTAGTGACGCGGTGTCGTCTGCGGGCCGGGAGTGGCTATCAAAGCCCCACTGCCAACTAAATTTATTTTATAGTTTAACGACAAATTGTTGACACAAATGATACACTAGTGAGTTAGAGGCGGTGAAAAACATTCAAATGCGCAGTTCACGAACATAAACTGGTCTGGCTCGAGGATTAACGACTTTGGGATACATAATTTCAGGTGACAGGCCTAAGGTACCAGACGTTGTTGAGGAAGTGTTAAGATGCACAGAAGGCAATAATTCATTTTATTACTTACCTAATAAACTTTTCAGTCTCGCTTGTTGACAGGCGATGGACTGGCTGTTGACGTATGTTCAGAGATTAATAATAAATGGTGGATGAAAATCATTTTGCTTACCAGAAAGCCCTCCAAGTGGAGAAACCGGCAGCCTGTAGCGGCAAACTAACCGCCAGGCCTTCGGGGAAGTTCTGGATTCCAATTCCCAGGGCCAACGTCCTGGGGACAATATAAGACAATGTTAGGTAAGAAAATAAATGAAGAAGTAAATGAACTAATAAATAAAAACTCGTCTCGCTAAAAGGGGAATTTTGAGTTTTTTCAGGAGTTTTTTTTTGGGAAATCATGTAAAATACATAACCATGGGTTACGTTTTGATGTAGACATTAAAGAAGAAATAAGCCGTTTTGACTTAGACTTTAATATTTGATTTAAACAGCGAGATATCTCCTAGAACATTACTCTCAGATAAAGTATGCAGAAATTCATCACTTTCAAGCAGAACTGCATTTACACCAAGGATGATATAGACTGGATTGGCAGTCGCCATAGTACGGATCGGCCGCGGTTTTTGTAGTTCGATTATTAAATCTAGATGGCGCTGAAATATAGCCAGAGGCTTTGAAGGCAAAACAATAAGACTACAGATGTTTCATATTACTACAAATGTATTATTTTTCAAAAATATTGCATAATAATACATTTGCAGTGATATTAAATATCTGTAGTCTTATTGTTTTGCCTTCAAAGCCTCTGGCTATATTTCAGCGCCATCTAGATTTAATAATCGAACTACAAAAACCGCGGCCGATCCGTACTATGGCGACTGCCAATCCAGTCTATATCATCCTTGATTTACACTTTAAAAAGAAAGGCAAAATGGAAATAGGCCCCTGTGAAAAGACGTGCTTCAAATATGGACATTGACATTTACTCTAATGCGGCTACAGGGTTATTTTTAATTCACTGACATCCTTTTAACCCTGAATTCCTATCAATCAAACAAATGTTTTTTGTTTTACGACTTTTTAAAATGAAGCACTTTTTTTCCCATACAAATACACAGATTATCGTAAAAATAAGAGGAAAACTCAAATTTTCAAAACGTTATTACACCAAAAATATTAAGTTATGACAAAAGCCGTAAAACAAAAAACATTTGTTTAAGTGGTAGGAGTTTAGGGTTAAAAGGATGCTAGTGAATTACAAATAACCCTGTATATCAATTGGGATGTCCCAATTTTTGACAACGTATAATAAATCGAAAACCGTTTGGAGAAATAGGCTTTGTGAATCGTTTTCAGAAATCAGATTCCAGAAATATGATAAACTGAATTAAATAAAGAAAATTTAAGTAATGACCTTCATTTGACCCCTGCAGTGAATCGTCACATAGGCAGATACAAAGCGGGTCTAGGTCTACACTCTAAAGCAAATTGACAGTTTGAAATGTTGCTGTCCTGCTTATAATAGCAAAGAGTGACAAAGACAGAACTTTAATCACATGATGCGCACCTACCTGGCTTTAAACAGTTGTCATTTATCATAAAGTCCGAAATGTATACAATACTCGCAATGTATTTTTACAAATTTAATTATTAAATTACTACGTTACAAGTAAACATGAAAGAATTTAAATATCAGATATTAGCAAAAAAATATCTATTTACTATCACACCATTAAACAAACAGGAATAATCGAAGCTAAAAGAAGATAAATAAATAAAACTATTTGTCATGGTTCATTTAGGACCCTAAGCCGTGCTTGTATTATTGACAGTGACAAGACAAATCAGTAGTGCCACAGATTATGTTATGTACGGCTTGAATTTTTGTAGGCAATGGAACGTGGCTCTCTCACTGTGACGTCATCCAATGTATTTCTTAAAAAAATTATAAAAAATTAAATACTCAACCAAATTAAAAATCGATGAAAATGGTATCTTAAAATATTCTATTCTTTCCAAAAAAAATATAAAAACTATAGGTTATTTTTTTTTGGTACATCCCAATTCCCGAACTAACTGCAATCAAGTTAATCAGCATGCATTTCCATTAGATAGGTAAATCAAGCTATTTTAAAGCGATATCTTTAAGGTAAAAAATTTCATATATCTACTAATATATATTCCATGGAATATACCGTTAACGTAAAAAGTAGTTAAGTATGCAAAGTTCAAGTAACGCGGAGATGCGATGTTACAACCGACTGCACTAACGTCGTGGCGACCGGGAGTATAGAGGTAGGTGTATGTCTTGTCTATGCATTCCAAGCGAGGACGTCCCCCTCGCCGCTGCCTCCGCTCTAGAAATGCGATTAACTGTACAGTGTACAGCCTCCGGTACTACTGTTCCTGCTAAAGGTCGCTGTAGTGTAATAGTAAGTAGGTACACTACAGTATTAGCATAAGCAAGTCCCCAGCTATTTGTATGACGGGGTAGCCTACATGCAATTGTTTAAAGATCGGTCATCGTTGGTAACTCGATAAATTACATAGAAACTATAGGATATACTCCGATTTCTTTATGCCAATTATATAATGATTCATTAATTGGGCCTTATGTAGTCAATTTACTTTTTCGACCAATATATTAACGAGCCATACTTCGTTTTTGTAGCATTAGAAATAAGGTAAACATCTTGATATGTCTTTTTATTGAAGAACGCTGTTAAAAAAATAGTAAGTATTACTTAGGAAATCAAAGTAATATAAATGACCATATTTCCTTGTTAATTGTTAAATATTTGCCGTGATTTATTTTTGACGTCAAGATCGCTTACCATCTGTCTAATGCTAAAAAAACAACGAAGTGTAGGTAGAGCACAAATATTCAACGACCAAGTGTGAGAGTCCTAGCTTTTTCTCGCACTTACCTATTCGTTAGTTATTTGAAATAAATATTCTTCTCACATGCGATTACAAGGAAGGGATTGCGGTACCTACTCTGAAGATGAGCTCTGGTTGAGTTCGAAACGCGTCAGTGTAGTTTGGTGGTGGTGATAGTTGGGTTTGTGTGATTTGTGTGTTCGTACAGTGTGGAGGTGGAGGAACTGCATGAACATGCATTTCTTCCATAAAAGTAGCTATCGTAAGGTCGCGGGTGAGCAAAGTAATTGTTTCAGTTCATTAAGGGATTTCTGTTGTTAGTTTTTATAAACTTCCGTAAATAGAAGTACCTAATCGGAAACAAGAACACTGTTTTGCTAAAACTAGTTAATGATGTACATGAATATTTAAAAAAAACTTTATTTCCTTTAACAAGTATTATTTATTTCCTTTAGTAAGTAGTAAATGAACGTTTCCGGGGTCTCCCTTAGGCTTACAGTGCCTGTGTTAAGTAGGACGTCCCGCTCTTCCTCTGCTTAGGTGATAGGTAGGTACTTGGTAGGAATCTATTATTATTATTTGAATTACAGCTTATACTTTTAGGCCCTTCGCACATGGAGCTACTCAAAGAAAACTAGTTACGAACTTAAATTACTAAAGAGTTGCTTGGCTTGAGCGTCACCGCCCATTCATTCGCATTGAAGTTCGCACACGACGCGATCAGTTACTGACTTCAGTAACTAGTTCTCTTTGAGTAGCTCCATGTGCGAAGGGCTTACTCTGCTTTAAGATAGTTTTAGAGATGAAAAGAATACAACAACCTACCTACAGACAGTGTAAGAAGCTCTCGTGTGGCTCGTGTGTGCCCACAGCTGAAGGTGTTCGACCACATTCACCGCTAATGTTTTAGTTCCGTAAAGGAAACTTAAACAAGATCCGTTTGACTCAATAGTCATGGGTACATGTAAAGTCAAGCCAGTGACGGAAAACTCAATAAACATGCACGGAGGCGGCAGAGCCTTTGAACCGGTGAAAGCTGCTCACGTGCAGATTGAGTAGGTACTGTACTGCTGAATTGCTATAGGTATCTTCATAATGGCATTAACTAGGTAGGTATAGTTAAAATTTTCTCCGATTATTAGGGTTCCGTACCCAAAGGATAAAAATGGGACCCTATTACTGAGACTTCGCTGTCCGTCCATTTTGTCCGTCTGTCACCAGGCTGTATCTCATAAACCGTGATAGCTAGACAGTTGAAATTTTCACAGATGATGTATTTCGGTTGCCGCTATAACAACAAATACTATAAACAGAATAAAGTAAATATTTAGGGGGGCTCCCATACAACAAACGTGATTTTTTTGCTCGTTTTTGCTCGATATTGATAACGACAACAGGTAGACGCTTTAAATATTCACAGAATCTTTAGTTATATGGGTATTCAATTTAAAAATATAGTACATTGTTGTAGAGCAGCGTTTCTTAACCTCGGGTCGCGACCCAAATTTGGGTCGCGGGCGGTTTTGGGATGGGTCGCGGGTACGGTTCCACACTCTCCTGGAATCTCCCGGCTCCCGGAAGGAGTTTTAAATAATCGAAATTCTCCCGAAATTTTAAATTTACGCGAAAATTTGGGTCGCGGACTTCAAAAATATTTATAATTTGGGTCGCCAGCCAAAAAGGTTAAGAACCGCTGTTGTAGAGGCTGGAAAGTATGCAATAGATGGACGATTTTGTTTGAGGGCCGACGCGTAGCGGAGGCCCTCGAAAGTACGAGTCCATTTATTGCACTTTTGGCCGAGACTAAACATTGTGCTTTTCACGACTGATGCGAGGAAATCATCATCATCATCATCATCATCATCATCATCATCATCATCATCATCATCATCCATCCCGTCCATCCCGTCCATCCGTCCATCCGTCCATCTTTCCATCCGTCCATTCCGTCCATCCCGTCCATCCTGTCCATCCCGTCCATCCCGCCCATCCAGTCCATCCCGTCCATCCCGTCCATCCAGTCCATCCAGTCCATTCCGTCCATCCCGTCCATCTGTCCATCCCGTCCATCCCGTCCATTCCGTCCATCCCGTCCATCCTGTCCATCCCGTCCATCCCGTCCATCCCGTCCATCCCGTCCATCCCGACAATCCCGTCCATCCCGTCCATCCAGTCCATCCCGTCCATTTCGTCCATCCGTCCATACGTCCATCCCGTCTATCCTGTCCATCCCGTCCATCCAGTGCATCCCGTCCATCCCGTCCATCCGTCCATTCGTCCATCCCGTCCATCCCGTCTATCCAGTCCGTCCGTCTGTTCATCCGTCCATCCGTCCATCCAGTCCGTCCGTCCGTCCGTCCGTCCGTCCGTCCGTCCGTCCGTTCGTCCGTCCATCCATCCATCCATCACATGTAGCAGACGATTACTTTTGATTGGTCCATTCAGCACGCCAGGAATGAAATTCAGAAATTATCTTTCAAAAAGTCGTATCGTATTATGAAATACATATACAGATACGTCCTGTTTTCGATTAGTGTAACATTGTTGTCATGTTTGCGCGCCATAAATGAGTCAGCTGTTAAATGTACATATATAGGCAGTTTTGAGTACTGGATTTAGGTTATCTATGGCCACATTTTCAAGCAGTGTCGTGAAAAATAATTAAATTAAAATAAAACAAATATTTACGGAGGCTCCGATGCAACAAACGTATCCGTCCGCAGCTTCACCTGCGATAAATTAATTTTCCCGTAGGAATAGTAGATTGTTGTAGAGGCTAGAAAGTAAGCAATAGATGGACGAGTTAGTTTGAGGGCCGATAGTACGAGTCCATCTATTGTACTTTTGGCCGCGACTAAACAATGTGCTTTTCACGACTAATGCGAGGAAATCAATCATCATCATCATCATAATCATCCATCTATCCATCTATCCATCCCGTCCATCCCGTCCATCCGTCCATCCCGTCCAGTCCGTCCGTCCGTCCATCCGTCCATCCGTCCATCCCGTCCATCCCGTCCAGTCCGTCCGTCCGTCCATCCGTCCATCCCGTCCATCCCGTACAGTCCGTCCGTCCGTCCATCCGTCCATCCCGTCCATCCCGTCCAGTCCATCCGTCCGTCCATCCCGTCTATCCGCCCATTCGTCCATCCCATCCATCCCGTCCATCCCGTCCAGTCCGTCCATCCGTCCATCTGTCCATCCCGTCCATCGCGTCCACCCCGTCCATCCCGTCCATCCCGTCCATCCCATCCAGTCCGTCCGTTCGTCTGTCCATCCATCCATCCATCCATCTATCACATGCAGCAGACGATTACTTTTGATTGGTCCAATAATGTCGTTTCAGCACGCCGGGAATGAAATTCAGAAATTATCTTCCAAAAAGTCGTATCGTATTATAAAATACATATACTGATACGTCCTGTTTTCGATTAGTGTAACATTGTTGTCGTGTTTGCGCGCCATGAATGAGTCAGCTGTTAAATGTACATATATAGGCAGTTTTGAGTACTGGATTTAGGTTATCTATGGCCACATTTTCGAGCAGTGTCGTGAAAAAGATATTTTCCCGCGGTAAAAAGTAGCCTATGTTATTCAGTGATAATGTAGCTTTCTAATGGCAAAAGAATTATTGAAATCGGTCCATTAGTTTTTAAGTTTATTCGTTGCATACAAAAATACAAATCTTTCCTCTTTATAATATTAGTGTAGATGGTACGGAACCCTTCGTGCGCGAGTCCGACTCACACTTGGCCGGTTTGTATTACTGTGACCGCTACAACAACAAACAATAAAAAAAATATAGTTAAATTAAACATTGAGGGGGCTCCGGAATAACCAACATAAAATGATCCCACACAGTATACCTGCATTTTACGTAGAAGCAGAGCTCTGCTAACACTGAATTATTATTATAGTTACGGCTGTTTACGGCGTATATTTTGACATAGATAAATATGTGTTCAGAACCCCCGGTGCGCGAGTCCTATTCGCACTTGGCCGGTTTTTGCTTTGATGGTACTAAAAAGTAATGACTACGGAACCCTAAAAAAGTAGGCACGTGTATTAGGGTGATTTTAAAAACGTTAAATTATGTATTGCTAGTGAAAAAGCAGGTAAGCGATGAATTATATTATGCTATTTTGTGATATTTCAACACGAAAGAATTCACATCTTTGCTTGTTAAAGTCAATGTATGAGAATTTTGACAACAACTAACGATATATTAATTTTGTCAGAAACCATGATTAAATTACTGTAACAGTACAAAATAAAATCGTATGGTTAAATATTTGTGTATACAACGAATAACTGTATTAGATTGTGTCTGTTGTACCTACGTACGGTCAAGTGCAAAAATAAGTATCGATTTAATCCTCCCATCGTTATATACCTATACATAAGAGCTATGGGACATATTTATGAGCAAGTTGTGTGCACCGATATTTTTACACTTGACTGTACATAAAGTTTGTTGAACGCACTATTTATATCTTCCTGATCTTTTTGCTATCATTTACTGTACGCCATCGCGATCTCCGTTTATGGGTGAGCGATGTGCAAATTGTGCTCTTAAATGAATGAAAAGCATTTATTTTCAACTTTTGAGATGCACTTTAATTAATTATACGGATACCTACATGAATAGGTTGGTCTGTAAATAATAATTTTATAGGTGATTGTGATTAACATTATAATTTATACTTGCATTTCATGGCAACTTTTATATTTAAATTCAATCGCTCGAGATGCGTTCACTGATTAGTGATTAGGTACATATAACGTAGAATTATTGCTTTGTTAGAGAGAATCAAAATTGGCTCTAAAAAATTATACTGTTTTCTGATACTTAAATATGCACAGCAATGTCGTTATGTATTTCTTGATTTCGTAAAATAATCTTCAGTTAGATTCTTTATTTTGCAAAATCAGTACCGTAAAACCACATAACTATAGTCCTAGCCTGCAACAATAGTCCAATTTTCATTCTTACATTATCCTTAAAATATGATAGCTACATGGCTAGACTAAAGCAAATTATTTTAGGCCTAACAACTTAATTATATACCCTGAAATAATAGCAGTAAGCTATAATATTTTAAGGATAATATAAGGACGAAAATTGGACTATTGTTGCAGGCTAGGACTATAGTTATGTGGTTTTACGGTAAACTTAGGTTCATTAATCATGATAAGTATATTCAGGGACCAAATACCTCCACATTTTTGTATTGAAATATTACCTACTGCGTTAGGACATGCATAATATAAACTTTAACATTGTAATTTTAAATTAGCTGTATTGCATAGTCGATGTTCTAAGATATTCAGTTATGTGGCAATAAAAGTTATCCGCCGCCAGTAACAAATAATATCTTACGCATCATCATTGCTTTAAAAGTTTTCTGTGTCACGGAAACGACTGTAGCCGCGGTCTATTATGTCAACCGATACAGACATTTTAGTGAACTGAATGGCGCTGACTCCGGACATATCCGAATTCCAATTACATCACAGACGAGTCCATTTCACTTTCCGACCTACCCGGAAGTGAATTCCTAAGCACGAGCATACGGCGCGGCCGAATTTTCAGCGGAGCGACCGAAAAGCGACTCACGGTCCGAACGCGTAGAGTCCTAGCAGATACCGGCACTAGAATGTGTCGAAGGCACGCACGAAACGCCGATGCGGATGTGAACGTTTGAAAGCGTCGTTCAAAATGTGACTTAGTTTTAGTGCGTTAGAGTGTAAATCGTTTTGATAATACGAGCGATAGTCGCGAAAGTACTGGCAACTTTCACAGCACGATGGGGGAGCAAAAGCCGGCGGTGGCGGAGGCCCTGCCGACGGGCCATTGACGACACCGTGACCCACATACCGGGGCCTCATTCATGCCGCGGCCTCGCGCAGGACCCGCGCACACTTGCCGCGGCGCTGCCACTGCGACACCGGAATTTCCATCGACCACTTGCACAACTCGCGGAGCAGCCGCCGCCGCTGTCGCAACGGCCCGCATGCTGCCGCCACGCGGCTGCGGCCCGCGCCCGCGCCGGCTCCGCTGCGCTGACGCCGAGGCCGTTCCACCATCACCGCACTTGTTCAATTAAACTCCTCACATTACATGCGCAATCAACCAAGACTGAAGACACATCGTTCTTTCTTTACGATACCTAAATAATTTTGCCCAGTGATAAATATCTATTAATTCTTAATCACTATACAATTATCCCAGAATGATGCAAAGGTCGTTGGTAAAATTCGTGACCTTAATGAAATAAAGAATGATTGACGAGCGTTTTGAAGCTGAAACATCGAGGAAGAGCGTGTGATGTCATCAAAACTAGCATCTAGGACGCGCGTCCGCAGATTAGTAGAGGATTAAACGTGAGAAACACATGTTCACTCACACGTTCCCATTTATAAATTCTTCTCATAATGTTCGCGCAATTTAGAACGTTTTATGTTAACGATCATTCATAAAATGACTATTCCGAAAGCTGCTAATTGCCATCAAACAAATTAAGCAAAAGAATCGAATGTTTGTTTTTTTTATTAGATATCTTATTCGAAAATACGAATCGAAGTTAAATTCAATATTTATACTAGCTCTGAACTTTAGACAAAGTAAACCACTAAGAATCAAAATGTATGATAGTATTAACGATGATTGAGTTATATCTTCGTGATCCGCTTTAAACGTTGTTGTGTGAGTAAACATACGCATCTAAATTAATAGCCGCTAGTTAATTTGAAAACATACATTCAAGGTTTTGATGTCATTTCGACACATAAAACGCAATCGATATCCGCATGTTAATTCGTAGCTTGAGGTGTCAATTGTGTGCATTTGTCAGTAACGTAACCTACCTTAAAGTCTCGAGCCTTATCATCTCCTTTGTCTTGACACATGGAAGACTGCGATAGGAATTCGAGGTGTCACTTGGTAGCATAAGGTACTTACGTCGACAGACGACATTCGTTGGACTAGTGGCATTATCGTATAAATTGGTGGTATGTACAAGGTGGTTGAGCTAGGTGTCGTAGCGGCGGGTGCAGGCGGACGTGAGAGGCGGGGGTCGCGGGGTCGCGGGGCGGGGGCCGGCGGCTGCCAGACAGCGGGGCTCCGCATGGGAGGCTAACAGCAGCCTCTTGCATCGCTCACTGCTCACCGACGACACGGATACGTGCGGAGTATGCTCTACTTTACAGCTGTTGCATTTCGCGTGGGATATTTGAAGCGTTAAAATAAAACGTTATGTAATTGATAAAGGCTAGCTAATATGTACAGCAGTAAATTGCTTTATAGCTATATTATTGAATCTGATCCATTCAAGAAACTGCATTATTTTAGAGTAGGTAGCTATTTACAGAAAATTAATATAATCCACAGTGAGCCAAAACTATAAGTACCTAGATATGCGTACCTAGATATGCGTATCTACATATATAAAAGGAAAATGTAGCCTGCTTGCTTCCACATAGGTACTTATAAATCTAAGCTGATTTTCATATGTTCATATTTTATCCGTAAAAAGTGCAAAAATTTAAGTTAGAAAAAATCGAAGAGCTTGCACAAAGAAGGTTGTCATTAGGTTCATGTGTTTGTTATGTGCAGTGCACGACGGTGGCGCCGCGTAGTGTTGGCAACATTTCATTTACTTCCAATTTTTGCCATGTTGTGCGCTGCGATCGTTTTCTGTACCACCACCACCCGCTTCGCACATAGCCAATAGATAAGATGAAAATGTTTCGCTTGTTTATCTAATATATAAAAATCTCGTGTCATGGTGTTTGTTATCGAACTCCTCCGAAACGGCTTGACCGTTTTTTATGAAACTTTTTTCTCTGTATTCGGTAGGTCTGAGAATAGGTCGTAGGCTATTTTTATATGGCAAAACAACGTTTGCCGGGTCAGCTAGTAATAAAATAGAAATACCTAGATAAATAAATTCGGCGATATGCCAGACGTCTAACTTTAAATATTAGAGTAAGTTCGAAATTTTTACTGAGTGTATATGTGCATGTGGACTTATTTGATAAAGATTGCTGAAACTTATGCCCATCTTTTAAGTCATATTACGATATGAAACTTTCACATAACCGACAGATACATCGTAGTAGAGCATACGACATGACGCCGCCAGCTCTGGGGCCGTTGGCGACCGTTACTTGTGAAAATTATGTTAGAGAGTCTCGCCGCGGCGGCCAGCTCGATCACAGTATAAATAATTAATACTAACATTTAATACAAACGGCGAGGCGGGGGCGACGCGAAACATACGCCCAGTCGCGGCCAGGGCGCCGATTCTCGGAGTCACCGGTATCAATATCTACCGTGACATTATATTAGCCCTGTGGAATCTAGCAATCTTGCTTCAAATAACGCGCCTTGTCGCTGTCGCCTTGGGCGACTCCGACAATTTGCTAATCTTCCTATGGATATGATCATCATCATGGGATTTTTTCTGCTAATGTTATGTAAATTCTGATAAAATCATAGAAAGAGCATTTTGGTTCAAAAATTTTGCTTTCATGTTTTATTGTATGAGCTGTCTCGGGTGTGTACTAAACAAAACCTCCGCAGAATGAATATTCTTAACTGCCGGCCCTAGGTACTAGTTATTAAGTAGGCGAAGTAGTTTGATCATGAAAATAGTCAAGAGAGATCCAACAACAATGTAACGTAACCAATGGTATACTCGGCAGGAACCATAATTCCATTAGAATGTTAAGTTTGTCAGATGTTAGTGTGGGGACGTGAATGTACTTAATGGTAATATTATATTGATATTACTAGATTGATTTAACAAACAAAGCCAATCAGGATACTACCTCATTCATAATAACCCAGCGCCTCTCGAAATCCCTAGAGTCGAGCTTTAAAAATGAATTGGATGTTTGGAATGTAGGCATTGGATGAACGACCAATTAATAAATCAACAATCGAAAGCGTAAAAGATTAGCGAGATGAGAGCAGACCGCCGAATTCCTCGGCGAAGCAGGGCCGACGCGCGCTCCGCCAGGTGAGAGGCATCAATAACGACAAACTGTCCGATTGCCAAACAAAATTTACACCGCATTCAGATCACTAACTGTAAAAAGGCATCATTAAAATGACTAATCAAACGATCAACATTCAAGAATCCAGTAAATGTTAATTATATGTCGGAATTTATTGAAATTATTCGAAATAAATTAATTCTTGTAGTGATATTAAGTAAAAGGTTGGTTCTGGTCGTGTATGGAGCAGTGGAAGGCTTCCATGGACCGGTTGTGGTATGTGGTCCATCAAGCTCGGGTGCATGGCCCTGCAGCCGGCGTTCCCACCGCGGCTGGATCCCTGCCGAGACCACGACGCTACCCGCTCCTCCCTGTCTTATTCCACAAATACCACGATAATGTCCACTCTCACACTAACGACAATGAAAATTTACATCTAGAGGTACTCGAGCTTACTGAATAACGAACTCATCAATGCAGGATAGTTTTATTGGAATTCAACCCCGAAGACGGTAAGATACAGAGTACGTTAGTACTATTACATATTCTGTGACAGAGTAGAAGTACGACTGGGAATTTCTTAATTTTTGGAGCAAATATACTTTTCACGACACTGCTCGAAAATGTGGCCATAGATAACCTAAATCCAGTACACAAAACTGCCTATATATGTACATTTAACAGCTGATTCATTTATGGCGCGCAAACACGACAACAATGTTACACTAATCGAAAACAGGTCGTATCAGTATATGTATTTCATAATACGATACGACTTTTTTAAAGATAATTTCTGAATTTCATTCCCGGCGTGCTGAAACGACCAATCAAAAGTAATCGTCTGCTGCATGTGAAATTCAATTGACCAATGAGAATGCGTCATTCATGACTTTAATGAGGTGTTTTTTTTCCTTAAACGCATAATATGCACTAAATGCTTTAATTTTTTTAAGTATGAAAAACGTCACAGCATTAAACTTTTTAAGCGCTGCAAGGTTTTTATTTTTTAATTATGTGGTTTTTGATACTGGCCACTAGGCCGGTAAGGCGACCGGCGACGCGTCGTGACGGCGACTAAATCAAACATAGTTCGAGTTATGTGAGCGGCCGTCGCGGCCGCAACGGCCGCTCACATTAACTCTAAGTATGTTTGATTAAGTTCCCGACCGACTGAAATGACGCAGAACACTTAAATCAGCTTTCCAGGGAAAAACATCACAATGAGTTTTAACAACTGCCCCCATGCAAACATTAACATAAACTTTAATTAAATATTTATTTTTATTATAAGAAACGTTTTTTATTTCCTCGCATTAGTCGTGAAAAGCACAATGTTTAGTCTCGGCCAAAAGTGCAATAGATGGACTCGTACTTTCGAGGGCCTCCGCTACGCGTCGGCCCTCAAACAAACTCGTCCATCTATTGCTTACTTTCCAGCCTCTACAACAATGTACTATACTTTGACTGTCAAGCATGTAGTCAAAGCAAGAATCATGAAAATTGGTATTTTAGTCAATAGTTGCTTGAGCGTACTATGGTAACGAGAATGTACAGTACAAGGTAAAAGAGGGATTTAATCCGCAGTTTTGTCATTTTCGTAACCGGTTTGTTATTATATCACACTAGATATATAAATGCCATCAAATAGGAACGGGTATACAGTAAGGCAGTTTTGAAAATTGGACCTGAAGTGTGATGACTTGATCCATGTGTTGTTAGAGTGTGTCCGGAATTCAGACTTAAGGAGAAGAGTTCTTGGGGATTTGGGTTCCATGCACAATGGCCAGGTGAATTGTTGGCTGTCTGAGCCGTTGTCAGACAAAGCAATCGGCATTTACCATTTTATTGATATGTCCCTTGAAAAGGGAATTGTGTAAGACCCATGAGGCTGACATGATCACCTGGAGTATTCAAAGCCTCGACAAAAATCAGAAAAACAAAAATTGTACCTCTATGGTAACTATAAGCTGTAACCACCGCCGTAGGAATAAAGTCGACATTTTTATTAGTAAGACGTTAGAAAATCGGAACTGAAGAACCGTTGCTTACAGAAATTGCTACAATATCTGCATGAACAACCTGGTCTTAGATAGAAGATTGTTCCATCTCGACTAATAAAGTCGATGCGTTCGGAATATAACGAAGGTAGCAATTAAAAATCAATAGTAGGTACAATGGCAGAACTAGCCCTATGCTATGGTGCATCGAGATTGGCGTCGGCGCCGAGCACGTCACGCGACCGCATTCCATGGCGCCTCCATTCATGAAGCGTGAGCGAGAGGTCACCGAAGACCTTAGTGGGAACGGGATAGGAAAACGAGCGCCGTTACCCTGTATGGGAATGCAATTCGTAAGCGCACGCGCACGGATTTGATGCCGGACTTGCTGCGTCTCATTTGACATGCCTCTGAGCCCGTAGCGGCGTCCCCTTCGCGCCCGAGGAGACGGGAGACGTCTCTTTGGCGCAGCATATCTACCGATGCGTTTGTTTGCATACTGGCGATGGCGGTGTGATTTGATCGATCGCCAGTTTCCTGTGAGAAATACAGGTTGTTTGTCGAGTCAGGTGGCGAGGTGCGTTACCGTTAATTCTTTGTGTGTGTCCGGACCGCACGCAATGCTTGTTCTTTATTGTCTTGTCTATTTAAGCCACATAATTAAACATCGATACCGAAAACAGTAGAAAACAATTCAGTAAACAAACGAAGTACTTAAAGTACAGTCAAGTCAAATAAGACGATAGCATTCTTATAGGTAAAACATATGCGCTTAACTAATATACGCGGTACATTTATTGTGTGTGTGTACGAATACGAACTACGACGTAAGTGGAATGTGGTCAAGGCACGATGCAAGATCCATAAGTAGCTTATTCAACTTATCCAACTTCATGTTTAATTACGATGTTAAATTACAATGTTCACGAAACATGTAGAAATAATTGTCTCCATCGAAGAACCAACATCTGATAGGTAGCGCCGCTGAACACGAAACGTTTCTCGAGCAATACAAGAATAGAGCATTGTCGCCCCGATTCTGTGACGCTTAGTCACGTCCGCCTATAAACGTACAATAGCGAGAAACCTAAATATAGAGCAAACACAATATTTTGGAAGCTTTCTTTTGAAATTTGAAATGCGAACGGACAGTCTTTTCGAAACTAGCATAGCTGGAATACCTACTGATGTTTCTTCCCTGCAGCGATTTGGTCAATTGCACTTTTATCAGAATCAGCATTCTGAAGAAGATCGGGAGTGTTGGTTGATAACCACTTATCTTATTTTCTAATAGACTACACTAGATGTATTACTAAGATCTAATATTTTAGAATTCTTACCATGTATGATTGCTAAAGCTTGCAAAACGCAATCTAGAAGAAAGAATGACCATAAAATACTATTCAGAAAGTAGAGCAAAGAAAAAGCGTTAGGTATATTAATTTAGTGAGAGTTTTGAGTCATCAGGAATCAGGAGGTAGATAAGACCTTATTCCGATATTCCATCGAGCTACCTTCTAGTTAATTTCTACGGTTTTAGTGCGTTTCCACCAATGTGACTAGTCTATCACAATTTAAAGTTTATTTTTAAATTCAAAAACAATTTACGAGGCACTAATCTAATCTACAAGGATCGTTACTGTCTTGAAATACAATGTGATGGATATAACCAGTGTTAAAGCTCTAACCTTATCTTAAAATTCATCAAAATAGTTTCAAGAAGCTCATAACAAAACAAAGCTGTCCAACCTTGGATATCGTATAAATGCCAACAGCTTCGTTCCTAGAAGCACGGGTAGCTCAATACCTAATACGGTCCCTTTGTCACAAACATCGTTTATGCAAAATACATGATGTCATTGCTGAGCAATATGTATGAACGTGCATAAGGTGCCGTGCATGCGGATTTCCTTCGCTAATGCATTCCTTGCAAGCCTTTAGGGTTACTCAGCATTTGCGTACTGGTAATCGTGCCAATGGTAAACAGGTGAATAAAATTATGAATGGGACACGTCATTACGCCCACGCCGGAGCACGTACTGTGGCCGGAGCGGCTCCGGCGACAATTATAATAAGTGGGCACTTCTCCTCCTACTTACATTCAACCATTCAAGTCGTTTGTCGATCAAGTGATCACAAATTCAAGTTGGTCATCTTCAACTAAATACGTAAATCTCAAGTACTAAACGATGGTTTTTCGTTAACTAGGGCGATGTATGTTTGCAGTATGTTAACCGTTTGCGAATAAAGATTGTCCATCCTGCATCACATTGAGAACTTAATACCTACTGGTCTTTCTAAGAAGCATGGTTTCATCTTTTTATCAATAGTTAAAGACTATAATGAGGAGCTCTCTGTAAAGCAAACTATCGCTCGATGAACTCTAAATTTAACGTTAGCACCTTTACATATTGTTGCAATAACGTCATCGTCGTCAACCCTTAGTTCAATAATGGGAGTTGTTAACTGAACTGCCGATTTATAGGCAATTAGATCGGTGACGCGGGCGCGGCTGCCATGACGCAGATATGCACGGCTGACGTGGCGCCTGCGATGAAACCAATCATAATTAGAATAAGAATCGATTGCTTCATTACAGACTACATCGCCTTGAAGATGCAGCTATGCAGCACTAACAAGATGATCAATCGTTTTGCACAGTTGTTTGGAACCGTTGACTGTGGCCAGTTTTAGCTTATGGGACGAGCGGCCGGCGCCGGCGCCGGCTAGCAGGGCTACAGGAAATCGTAAAAGCGCATCGAGAGCGTTATTGATGCGTCTTCCGGAAACGCGTTTTCCGGCGTGGCCACTTCCGCCTGTATCCTTAGCTTTATGGGCGCCGCGAGCCAAACTCCGCTATTTCGGTCTGCCCACAAGAGCTGCACTGTGCTCCTATCTAATCAATCGCCCGAAGGAATTTCAACTCTAAATAGTGTTAGTGATAACTTGATAAGTGCTGCCGAAATAAGGTCAATTACTACATCAAACGAATTATCGTTGAATTCAGTTCAAAATGAAACTATTTATACAGTACTTACTACGAAACACATAAATTATGAAACAGAGGTGCAGTTTTTTTTGGAATAAAATCTTTCGGTTTAAAATGTTGGTCATGTCATGACAAAATGCCGCACAATGAGACTCTGCATAATACACCCTTTTGGTTAACGGTAGATACTTGGTTATTGGATTGTCATCTATACACGTAAGTACCTAATAAATTTCAGGTTTTTCGAATCACCGGAGAGTTGCACGAATGAGGGTTTCTGGAACAGTCTAGTTGGCGCTGGTATTGTGAGGTCCGTTTAACAACTTTAAAATTTGTGTCAGGTTTGGAATTGCTTTATAAATAATGAGCCAAGCGCAAGCAAGACTGTAAACGTCAAACGCCGATACTAACGCCGTCTAGCGATATTCCACCTGTCAGAGAACCCTCATTATTTACATTGTTTGTTAGTTAGCAAAGGTTTGAAAACAGGAGAAATTTTAAATTCGTAAACATTATCGACTACACTGAGCAACGCGCTAGTTAAGAATTCGTTGTGAAATGGCATGAAAGGTAATGTTTGTGGTGGAGGTGGAAAAAAAAATTAAAAAGCAAACAGTTGCGCATTCCATTCAACTATGCACGTGGCACATTCCAATGGGGTCATGCACCACGGCTGCGCGTGCGTGAAACAAGTGCAACGATCTACGCAACTACACCGAGGAACCTGAATTCTTTAACTCTACGAGCTAATCCCTAATTTCGAAGACGGTTTTATGACGATTAACTTAATTTAAAATAGATTAGAAAGCTGATCTTGGTTTTTCCTCAGAATCTACCAAAATGCATAACTTTGTTCGTTTATTTATTTTTAAATCATTAAAATTTAGTCTTTCTAAATTAATACTGATGTAATACCTAAAGAGATAAACTTCGCGATTGTTTGAACTTCGTGAACTTTTTACCATCGTGGCAACGGCTTTATGCGCTATTGTCTACTGCGAGGGTAGTTTGATTTGCAAATATAACAATACCAATCACCCGCGAGGCCATCGGTCTCTATCACTGCCTTTCGGCAGTATGAATGGGGTTTGCTAGGTAGTCATGCCAGATAAACGTCTACTGGTGTCTTAACTATCCACGAAATTGGGAGTACCTATCATAAAACCCCTAATAGGCAAGTTTCCGAAAATCAAATTCAATTGAAAACCCATGGACTTCTCTCGGCACCATTCTCCATCTTCACACCTAAGTAAGGCAAAGCTATTGGCTAACAAATGGCATGTTTAGATAGCATTCCATCCTTTAGGGAAAGCGTCCGAGGTGGCGGGGAGGGAGGCTCTACAGGAATGCGGCCGAACGGCCGGACGCCCGGACTCGCCCCCCTCTCCCTCCTTGCGCTTGCGCCGCTCGCGGCATTTTTTTTGAGCGCGGATAGTGCAAATATTATTTGAAACATGCAATACAACAATTGAAGCATTTTATACGTACTTAAACGTGTTTTTGTATTTGATGTTCGTTTGAAATATGAAAATTTGTCTTTAAATAGATTTTCTCTTCGGCGTTATTTTAAAATGGACTGTAGCCCGCGCCCTGCGATTTCGCCGTGAAGGGTTAGGTATTTCCAAGTTGCAGTTTTGTGATAATTATTTGGAATTTAAACATAAATGATAAACGAAAAAATAGTGAACTAGGTATCAGAAGGTAATCATGTTGGCTTGGTTTCACTGCAATTTTTTTAAGTCGTACTTAGTTTCGACTACATTCTATCTCTTCAGTGTGGGTAGGTTGCTGTTAAAAAAAAAAATATTAGGGGACAATCTTACACAAATCGATCTAGTCCCAAACTAAGCAAAGCTTGTACTATGGGTACTAGACGACGATAAACATACTTATATAGATAAATAAATACTTAAATACATAGAAAACATCCATAACTCAGGAACAAATATTCGTGCTCATCACACAAATAAATGCCCTTACCGGGATTTGAACCCAGGACCTCTTGCTTCGTAGGCAGGGTCACTACCAACTAGGCTAAGCGGTCTGTTGCCTCTCATGAAAACATTTAAAACTTGGATAAGTAGGTAGTGAAACTTGGTTACTTGTAACATTCAATTGGATCACGTATGAAAACTAAAAGAAATGAGACTATGCTTTTAGATGTTTCTCAAGGTTTGCAGATTTTTGTTCCTTGTAAAATAAAGCTGTAGCTTCAAATGTAGGAACATATTTTGCTCTGTAATTAATAATAATAAAATAAGTCATCGTCTGACACTCGTAGTCCTCCTTTTGCGCACGACATTGTTAGTAAAACATTGCTAACATATTGGTATTTTGTTTATACTTACATACATATATCATTTTCATCTCTCCTGTTTGGAAAGTTAAATTTTCATGGGTGCCGGGTGGAAAATTGCGTTTTCATCTCTAGGGTGGAAAGTAATTTTTTTTTAATTTTTACGATCAGCCTTGGAGTCGAAGATAATTCAGTTACGTCAGTGACACTTTTTTTCACGTCTCGGCATGGCCGCCTAGATGCACATCGTGACCATGGAGCTTATATACAACACTGGAGGTTGTACGAACTTTTTAAATTTGCTTACTAACATTAAACTGACAAAGGAAAAATTACATACAGCCAACTCTAAGCATTCTTACGACATAAAAAAAATCTATCTTCTTTTGATGGATGGACGGAAGGATGGATGGACGGATGGACGGATGGACGGATGGACGGACGGACGGACGGACGGACGGACGGACGGACGGACGGACGGACGGACGGACGGACGGACGGAAGGACGGACGGACGGATGGATGGATGGATTGATTGTAGTATTTTGCTTTCCTCACTGTCGAAATGAAAAGTAGTGTCTAACTCGGGTGGAATTACCCATTTCCCCTCGAAATATTGGCGCTCTCACTTCGTTCGAGCGCCAGAAATATCTCGGGTTAAATGGGTCACTTTCCACCCTTGGTTATCAATCTACTATTGAAATTTATAGGAGCTTTTAAAGTACCTACTTAATATTAAAATAAAGTCACTTTTGCTGCCGAAATTTAGGGAAGACAAAGATTACTCTAAAAACAACTATTATGTTTGGTACGGTTATGTCTTCGACCCATGTTATATGATGATCGTACGTAAAGTTACGATTAACCATAAAGCTTTCATACACAAATATTCGAACACAACCAATCGTTATTTCGACCGCTAAACCTGAATCCAGGGCATGAATACTAAATACCTACGCCTTAAAGGAAAAAGAGGAAATAATCTAACGCGCGGTCGCATTCCGAGGGTCGGCTCGTAAATTAGGGGCGCGAATCGGGGCTATTCTAACTTGTACTCACCTGAAAAAACCCACCTCTTGTTTGTACCATTAAAATTTGTCCAGGAGTTAGGCTGGCGCGAATAGTGACTACAGCCAAGCCCGGCTAAAGCAAAATAGGCGCATATAAAGGTCATACACATTTTTTTGTTCGCGTCTCTCTCTTGTGGACATGGCAAAAGTTAAGGGTCTAGCCAATATTTGTTTGTCAAATCTACATCGGACGCCTCGCCAATTTTCGGCCCATTTAAATAAATCTTAAGTTTGCCGACCCGGAGTCGCTAACGTTATTCCACAGGAGAGACAACTTTTGTTTCTTACGCTGTGTAGTGTATGACCTCATAAACGTAAAGTTGCAAAAACAGCCCGCTATCACTTAGGTATTACCTAAATGTGTCGGTAGGGTTCAAATACCATTATGGGCAGTAGTACAGTCAAGTGACAAAATATGTATGTATATTAGAAAGGCTGTAAAAATTAGGCACTATTACGTCGTAGTAAGAGTTTGTGGTACCTGCAGTACGGTACTCGTCAGTACTAAAAATGGTTTGTAAAATTGTATCGCTCGTAGAACTGACGGCCGATGGGGCCGAAAAGTTCTCGTGTGGCGTCCGCGGACCGAATGACGTAGTGTAGGTAGGCCTAAGATGGAGCGACGACCTGGTTAAGGTGGCGGGAACGCATTGTATGGGGATGGCGCAGAGCCGATCGGTTTGGCGACCCTTGGGGAAGGCCTATGTTCAGCAGTGGA
Source organism: Archips xylosteana (assembly GCA_947563465.1). NCBI lineage: Eukaryota > Metazoa > Arthropoda > Insecta > Lepidoptera > Tortricidae > Archips > Archips xylosteana. Next base: position 13,881,636 of record OX387353.1, on the reverse strand, counting down.
CGTCTTTCGGCTGAAATGACGATGATGATGATGAAAATTGTACGCATTTATGTCGTAATTATCTATACTAATATTATAAAGCTGAAGAGTTTGTTTGTTTGTTTGAACGCGCTAATCTCAGGAACTACTGCTCCGATTTGAAAAATTCTTTCAGTGTTAGATAGCCCATTTATCGAGGAAGGCTATATATCATCACGCTAACACCAATAGGAGCGGAGCGGAGCGGGTTTCAAAATCGGGGGTTTTTGAAGTAAAACTTCTATAGGCACGCTTGACTTGGGAGTACGGTGATGAATGTGAACGCGGGTGCGTGCGTGGGGGTGCGGGTAATTTTTTTTTATATCGAGGAACTAAGGAGAGCCATAATTGATGAAAAAGCAAATTGGATAAAAAAATAAGGTGCCCAAATTACTAATTCCACGCGGACGGAGTCGCGGGCAAAAGCTAGTGTCGTAATAAAATTCGAACGGCTGTTAGATATCTATGTACCATCGCCCCAGACGTCAGATACCCATTTTCATAACAAATTTGCTTGCAGCCGTTGATGTTTATTGCTATGGATTGTTATGGACAGATGTCTAGCCACTGCACGCAAACTGGGCCTTTAAGGTGGTTATCTGGCGCTTGGGGCGATAGTACATGCTGTACCTATAGTTTTTTTATTTATATATGCCTTGCACCGGAAATTGCTTTCTTTTCATTGAACTATTGAAATGATTAAGGAGGCAGTGCAGCATCAGGATTGCCTAAAATATTTAGACTATTTATTTATCTGACATACTACTTATGGAATCAAATCCGTAATATCGTTTGACAAATACCTATATGATTGGGTGTAGTGGGAAGAACCCGCGCCGGCGCCGCAAGGAGCTTGTTACGATGTATTCCGAACAAATTCCCGGCGGTGTTAATCTGCATAATAACAGCGTCGGCACAAAGCAGTTGCCGACTCCCATCGCGCGGGCGCCAGTCGGAGATCGAACCTTAGGGCCGCGGCCAACTAGACAGCGGGCACGGATTTTATTTACATTCGAGATCTTTGAGCCGATTATTCTGACCTTCAGATATGTTCCAATACAATAGTTTAATAACTTCCATATTAAGAGCGACTAGCATGTGCATTCGAAGCACTCGTCACAAATGGAAGCCAGCAGCGAAGCTGTTTGGCTTTGATGATGGTGCTGCCCTACCACACTCCGACTGACAGACTGACTTGACAATTTTTTCATAGTTTATTAATTTATTAGTTTTCCATTTTTATTTGTTGCTTTCTAATGTATTTTTCTGTATATAGTGTATTGAATATGTGTAAATCTATATAATCTATCTATCTATCTATATAAATAAAAATGAATCACCGAAATGTTTGTACGCGCATTACTTCTGATCGACTGCACCAAATTGGATAATTCTTTTTTTTGTTGCGTTTGTTACTCTCAGGAGAAGGTTCGTGTGAAAGTAATTTTAGAAAAAATAAAACGGGGGCGAAGCCGCGGGCATCAGCTAGTAGTATATAAAACAAAGTCGCTTCCCGCTGTCTGTCCCTATGTATGCTTATATCTTTAAAACTACGCAACGGATATTGATGCGGTTTATTTAAATAGATAGAGTGATTCAAGAGGAAGGTTTATTTAATATGTATAATACATGCATAATTGCACCCATGCGAAGCCGGGGCGGGTCGCTAGTAAATTATATTTTTTGTTTCTGATTAGGCATATCGTCGCTAAAGTTCTAACACCACATAAGTAATTTTTTGGCGGTTTTGACATTTTGATGCCATGCAAGTAGGTATCTGTTCAATATTATTCAGTTTTTTCACTCTCTTGAAAGTGACTATTTTTGGCATTCGTGGTGTTAGAACTTAAGCGACGATATTTAGCTGTTCGTTATGCGATATTAGCAAATGAGTTTTACTTCGGCTGCCGCTGGCAAATTTGCCCTAATGTTATTTCTTTCTAAGTGCACCGCTTACGTTTACATAGCAGTGTAAGGCCATTTTCCTAGTTGTACAGATGTAAACGCTCATTCTAATAAAACTTTTTAAAGTTTTTGCATTATGTACTAGTATTTACAGGAGTTTCAAGTGCCAATGCTGCAATTTTCTTAATCCGTTCTAACTATACAGGACAGAATTGCGTTGGCCAGATGAAAAATGCAAATAACATGGGCCGTTTTGCATTCCTTAATGTAGTGTAACTACATAGAAGACTAAGAAGAAAAAGTCAACGTCAATTGCAAGCTCATGATTTTTTTTTTCAGATAGACTTCTGCTGATAGCGTCTGATGGCTTCTATATAAGTAGAGCTTAAGCTTAAGGAGCCATGTTTTATAGAGCGTGCGGCGCCCGCGCCCGCGCACGCGCACTCGCAAGCCAAGGCGTATGCCAGGACACAGCGCGATACTAACACGTCTTCCCGGCACCGGCTAACTACCATGTTAAATCGACCGCCTTATCGCTTACCATTCAAACGGCCCGCTACCTCTCGTTCAGACAATCACCTATAACACATTCCATTCTTAATCAATGCGTTATAAAGCTAAAGAATGATCTGAGATAATTTTCTAATTATAATATAAAATAAAAAAATGTTCTTAAATTTTGACGACTTGGTTCGTATTTTGCTTATAGCTTCTTAACTCATTGGGACATTTAAGATTAACATATTATGAAAGCCCATTTTATGGCTAACGGGTTTAGATTACATAGAATTAGGCACCCAACTGAAAGCTTTCAATTTGATTGCAGTTACTTGGTACTTAATTTAATCAACTTGTTTAGTAAAAAGCATTTAAATTTGTCCGCATCTACATATTTCAGTGAGATAGCACTGATGAAAATATAAACATGGCAAATTACCTTTTGTAAGCTACTTTATCATTATAGTATCGTTTCAGTGACAAAGTGTATTACTAATTTTATAAGCTTTTATTTAACTTGCAATGTACCTATGTATGTATGTACGGGGGCAAATCTTGGAAGTCGAATTCGACCCACTTCCAGTGGTCGGATTCACTTGAAATTTGGTATGCTTATGTAAGTTGGATGACAATGCAAGTACAGTCAACAAAAAGTAGTGAGCTAAAAAGCTTGCTCTTAAAATGAAATTATTAACAAAAACTTATTTATTAAATTGAATTGGCAGATAGTAACACCTGATAGAATAGGTTTCATCGGGATTTTTTATCAGCCAATTTCATTAAGTAAAGTAACTCATTATGTCAAAGGTTCTGCGGCTAAAGATGCTTAGAGAAGGTAAAGTTGTCACGTTTGACGTTATTTACCCAGATTTAAGAATTTCAACTTTAACACATTACTTCTTTAAAGAACATACCTGAGAGGTGATTGATTTATTAAAGGAATACAAGAAAGTAACAACTGAAACAGGTAGTTTCTCACTTAGTCTACTTTTGTACACAAGAACTAAATATCTTGTTAACAACCGAACCAAGGATCACTCGATCACTCACCATCAACAGCACATGCAAAGAAAATGCATCCGCACGATATCATCTCCCACTTCAGCATTAATCGTTTCACGTAATTAAACCGAAAGTTACCTCGTCAGAGGTGCAATTATTCGTGTAATAATAAAAAATCTGCATAACCAGCGGGAACAAAGGAATTGTTTGTTATCTTTCTTGTTACCGACCGGCTATTACCTGCAGTCAGGATCGGTGCGCGGGCGGCACTCACGGCCTCCTACATTTCTCTTTTATTTTTGCGTCCGAAATTCAATGAGGTGCAAATTTGGTTGCGCCGAAGAAAAATGACTTTGATTGTGAATTACAGGGATACATACAGAAGTCAGGTATGTATGTACGAGGTTTTTGAGTAAATTAGTTTGAATGCGCTCACTCTTCGGTACTAGCTTATTTGCGATCTTACCCTCCACCAAATCATACAATGGTCAAGAAAATTGCCGGCATCTGTACTTCTTTCTTTTCTTTTTTTGATACAATTAAAGCACCGTAGCACAAATATTTTGATGTACGGCCTAATAATGTATTGAACGGACTTATAAAAATATTTCACACTAATATTAAGCTACTCTATTCCAGATGGATATGAGCTACATTTTACCTCAGGGAACCGCAAAGTTTCTGCGAGAAGGAGACAAACTTGCGAGCGACAACTAGTATAACCTGAAACTACCGGTAGAAAAAGTTTAAACGGTTTTCTTTGTAACGCTAAATTAACTTTGAAAAGACAAAAAATTCTTTCAAGTATTTGATTGTTTTTTCTATTTAGTTTATTTACTTGCTTTTTGAATGAGTTCAAAGGGACTCGTCACATTATTTGATCGAACGGTACGTAGGTAAGTACACACTAGAATAGCAATTGTCATCGTATGTGGAAGTCTTCTCTAGACATTTGATGTTAATTTCTCTGCAGACCGATAGGCATTGAACTGTAAACTTTAATGTACAAAATGGTATATCTCGAAAACTTTGAGGCATCTCTCAGGGCCGCAATCGTGCTGAAGTACTAAATTTTGGAATTATTGGATCAATAGTCACGACTAAATGTGTGCGCGTGCGATTACAGACCGCAAATTATAATTCATATACAGAATATATGGCTCAAGTTGTAGCAACAGACAGGCTAAGTTATGAATCGAGCCAGCGCTATTGAGTTATGAAGCACGCAGACACCTCGAACAAAACCTATTAGGATAAAGCAAATAAAAATTCCGAGATACATAGTTCTAAAATGTCAATGTACAGTATTGAGAGTGGAGTGGCAATGTTCGCGTATTGTGAATATGTCTGGGAGTCACCCACGCGTCGCACAGTATAGACGACGCGACAATACGCCAAGGTTGACTTCAATGACACGGCGCGCCGGCGAATTTTTCAGTAAAATAGTTTACCGGGCAGGCGGCAGTGACGGCACTGTCTGCGCGGGTCGATGCCCCCGCCACGCGATTTGGCTCCACTCGACGCAACTACAAATGAACCGTCGCCGTCGCCGACATACTCGCATACCGACTATTGCTCTTACTCGCCTACACCTTCACCGACAAAAATGCACTTTCGATTCGACACTAGGTACCTTATTTATGCAACACGCCTCAAAGCGCCTACATAATCCGCCGAATACAAATAAAACACCTCCATTAATGGAATCCAGCGTCGAATAAAAACGAGGTTTCAAAACCATTTTTTTTATCTAATTGAACTGCTATTGAAACTCGCTGTGAAATATTTCACAATGCAACTAGCAAAATTAGTTTCTGGTGTCTAGCCGAAATCGAGATCGCCGAGCCGCCGAGGCAAGTAGGCGTGAAACGGCTTATGCCAAACATTCGTGGCTTTAAAAAAAACTGGGATAGATATTTATAGTTTGGAAATGTCAATACATGAACCGTGGCACTGTTCTACTTAACATATCGTTTCCCGCGACTTGGGAGACATTAAAAAGCTAGCCGAGCGCGTATGCAATTGAGCATTGGTTGATAGTGGAGGTTCATACAGCATACAAGTATCTAAAGTTGGTGATGGGATGGTATGTTGCGGCTCGCACTAGCGGGCCCTGTGCATCGTAGTGGCGCCGGCGCAGCGCTAGTTGCATCCCGCTCGCGCCCGCAACTTATCAATGAAATTCCTGCGCCACCGCCGCCACTCCAACGGTGCCTCGCGTTCCTTCCCTGACGTAACAAGATGGCGGCCGGCACACATGTGCTCGCCCTACCCGACCAAGCATTCCTAAGCGCTCACTTATCATAGTCGTTTAAGTGAAAATTAAGTTTATACGGAGTTTAGGAGTTTAGTTCTTTACCTAATGAAGGAAAACCTTTGGTTGTTCACCAAAAAATCCTACACTTAAAGCAAATAAAAAATTTGTAACAAATGAAAATGAAAAATAGTTTTATATGTTTATTGCTTTTGATTTAGCTTTTTACTTTATATGTACTTTACATGTAAACTATCACTTTCAAACAACGACTGGTAGCGCCACCTATCTATTTAACAGCACGTTTGAAAGTGCCGTATGCGCATCACGGAGCATGCCATATAACGTTGGCAATAGTTTCAGAAGATGGCAGCACTGTCGCGTATAGCAGTAAGATTTAAGCAGTCTATGAAGTTTGATGTTCTGCCTCGAGATGGCATGATGCGCGATATATTAATTTTCCGCAGTATTGTGTGGATGCGTGAATTATTACCATAAAAAAAAAAAACAATTTTCTCTACAGTGTTTCATTCTATTTTTTTAAACTTACTTTCGAACTAGACTTACTCTTTGATTCGAAGATACTTCTATCTACTCTACTACGCCATGGAAATTTATAGTTCTTGCTTGCGCATAACTCTTGCCACCTAATATAGTAGTGGCGTATGCTATCAGAGTCCTATGTTCCAAATTGCATTGAAAGACATAGGAAATGATGTACAGTTCAATATGTATATAGCCATCGCATCAAATATATGTAAACACCAATCTTATGGTTAGTGGCATAGAGTTGTGTAGATATTTCTGACGCCTTAGTAACGTATAGTCGATCAAGTAAGTGCTATACTATTTTTTATGAGACATCAGAAAAGAAACAATAAGGATGATTGTGACTTTAATCAAAGTGAAAATAGTCTATGATGTTTTAAGCCGTGCAAATGACATTGAACCTTAGGGTGTAAAGGAATTTCTTGGTCGACTATAAATAATATATTTATGGCCTTGACTGCACAGTCAGCATCAAAAGTAGCTGGTCACTTGTACCTTGTCGCACTACTCGCTAAAAACTCGGTGCAAAATGCCATACTTGATTGACAATTGTGTTATTACGACAAAGTACAAAAGTCACCAGCTACTTTTGATGCTGACCGTACATACCAATTCAATTTCTGTTCTTGCCTCCTTCAAGAAGAACCAGAAGCCTTATTGTGTAACGTGCGGGCGTTCGCTCCTTCCTTCCTTCGCTTACACCATCTCTTTCTGTCACCATCTTAGACCGTTTGACAAAAAGAAATAGTGAATGCGAAAGCAAGCGTCAGCGCGTTAGACAATTGTTTAAGTGGTTTTAATAAATAAATAAAAAAAAATATATATTAGGGGACAATCTTACACAAATCGACCTAGTCCCAAACTAAGCAAAGCTTGTACTATGGGTACTAGACGACGATAAACATACTTATATTATACTAGCTTTTGCCCGCGACTTCGCTCGCGTGCACCATGAGTATTCCAAAAAACCAAGATATCAAGCAAGCAAGCATACAGGCAAGCAAGCAAGCATGCAAGCAAGCATGCATGCACGCAAGCAAGCAAGCGTGCAAGTAAGCGAGCAAGCAAGCCCGACTTTCAGGTAGATGCGGTCCTTTACAGTATTTCTTTAGATACAATGTTTTTCACTATTCGAAAGCGGGCACTAAAATAACCAGGTTTGTTAATATATAAAACCTATTATTAATTTCCCCTGTCCTGCATTAGGTATAATTCAATGTTTTCTTACCTTCTACGGAAACTTGAGTAACTGGAAGCGCTGTGTACCTACTTAGCATTGATATTATACATATTATAGTATTTTGTTATGGTGTTGTGTGACCTAACCGTTAAGGAGTTATACCTTTCATCATCAGCTCATCTGAATAACCAGAAAGAATACAACTAAAGGTCTATACGTGCATATGATATTTAAAGAAACTTCCTATAACTCCTAACCGTTAAGGAGTTTAACCTTCCATCATCAGCTCACCCGGATAACCTGAAAGAATACAACTATCGGTCTATACGTACCTATAATATTTGAAAAGATATCCTCAACTCCTAACCGTTAAGGAGTTTTACCTTCCATCATCAGCTCATCTACATGAGATGATGTTTACCAGACGCAAACACTTAAATAGCTTGAGAAAATATATGAAAAACGTAATGCGTGACTACAAAATTTGAGGGTTGCCCTCGATTTCCCTAAGATCCCGTCATCAGATCCTGATTTGGTGACAATGGAACCATCTCAGGAGTATATTGTATTCATTCGAATAAAAAAATAATTTTTATAATCGGTCCACAATTGACCAAGAAATCGGCGAACATACCTACATAAAAAAATACATAAAGTGGAATGCATAATCTCCGCCTCTTTTTGAACTCGGTTAAAGAGCCCTTTGCAGCCTATTTACAGTGTGAACTTATGAATTTTGAAATTTTAGCTTTCTACAACATGTAAAACGCAAAATCCCGTTTTTCCCGTTCCCGTAAGAATTTCGGGAAATGCTTTCTTAGTGCTCCCCTACACTCCCCAAGGAACCCACTTGCCAAATTTCGTCTTTCTACGACCAGTAAAACGAAAAATCCCGTTTTTTTCCGTTCCTGTGGGAATTTTGGAAAGTCCTCTCACAATGCTCCTCTAAACTCTCCAAGCAATCTACATGCCGAATTCAGCTTTCTACAACCAGTAAAACGAAAAATCCCGTTTTTTCCCGTTCCCGTGGGATTTTTGGAAAATCCTCTCTCAATGCTCCTCTACACTCCCTAAGCAACCTACATGCCGAATTTCAGCTTTCTATGACCAGTAAAACGAAAAATTCTGTTTTTCCCGTTCCCGTGGGAATTTTGGAAAGTCCTCTCTCAATGCTCCTCTACTCTCCCCAAACAAACTACATGCCGAATTCCAGCTTTCTACGACCAGTAAAACGAAAAATCCAGTTTTTTCCCGTTCCCGTGGGAATTTTGGAAAGTCCTCTCTCAATGCTCCGCTACACTCTCCAAGCAACCTACATGCCGAATTTCAGCTTTCTACGATCACCAAAACGAAAAATCCCGTTTTTTCCCGTTCCCGTGGGAATTTTGGAAAGTCCTCTCTCAATGCTCCGCTACACTCCCCAAGCAACCTACATGCCGAATTTCAGCTTTCTACGACCAGTAAAACGAAAAATCCCGTGTTTTCCTTATCCCGTGGGAATTTCCGAAAATCCTTAAAACAGTTTTTTACTATTATAATTACCTACTTCTATGTCAAACTTGAAGAGTCTAGTAATTATAGTTCATAGGATCCCGTTGAACTGAATATATAAATCCCGTTTTTTCCTTATCCCGTGGGAATTTGGAAAAAATCCTGAAATTAATGTTTTAACTAATATAATACCTACTTGGGTATCAAATTTGAAGAGTCTATTTACTATAGTTACTGAGATAGGGTCACTCGGAATCGAATTTATAAATCCCGTTTTTTCCCGTTCCCGTGGGAATTCCCAAAAATCCTTCCTTAGTGGATGCCTACATTGTATAAGGTATCTATGTGCAAAATTTCAAGTCTAGATCCAGTGGTTTGGGCTGTGCGTTGATATATCAACAGTCATTTAGTTTATTTAGACATTTCAACCCCATCCAGGGAGATGGTATTTTACGTCCGCCACGTCGGATTTTAAAACCGTTATTGTTTTCATAACCAGCGACCCGATAAACCATAGAAACAACACCCATGTTGATTTTCAGACTTTGTTACCCCTTTCCCCCCTTTTAGGGGTTGAATTCTCAAAAAACCTGAAACACGTGTTTACTCATTTACCATCTTGTACTTCTGTGAAGTTTCGAATAAAATAGTCGAACTAATCTTGTTTCCCCATACAAACTTTGGACCCCCTATTCACCCCCTTAGGGAGTGAATTTTGAAAAATCCTTTCTTAGTGCACCCCTAGACCTTATAAGGAACCTACATGCCAAATTTGGAATCTCTAGGCCCAGTGGTTTGGGCTGTGCGTTGATATGTCAGTCAGTCAGTCAGTCAGTTTCTTCTTTTATATATATAGATAGATAAATAAATACTTAAATACATAGAAAACATCCATAACTCAGAAACAAATATTCGTGCTCATCACACAAATAAATGCCCTTACCGGGATTCGAACCCAGGACCTCTTGCTTCGTAGGCAGGGTCACTACCAACTAGGCTAAAGCGGTCGTAAAAAGTTTATTGATGAATTGAGAATATATACTATCGAGTTCAATCAGTTCAATTCCGAAGTTACGGTGTACGATTATGTAAAAAATCAAGCACTTGCCTGGCAACATGGAACGCGTTGGAGGAATCCTCCGACATGGCGGCTGCGCCGAAGGATACTCCAACAGCCAGCCCCTCGGGTATATTGTGGACGGTGATGGCGACCACCAGAAGCATTATCCGCTTCCACTGAGACGCGCGCGCCTCCAACGACCGCTGCGCGCTGTCCCGACGGTCACCGTCGCCGTTCTCGCCGCCTTTCTGAAATTACAACCATAGAGTCAGGAACGTTACGTGTCATTTCAAAAAGTCAAAAAGCAAAGGAAGAAAGTGACGAGTACCAATTGGGATGTCCTAATTTTTGACAACGTATATTACATCGAAAACCATTTGGAGAAATAGGCTTTGTGAATCGTTTTCAGAAATCAGATTCCAGAAATATGATAAACTGAATTAAATAAAGAAAATTTAAGTAATGACCTTCATTTGACCCCTGCAGTGAATCGTCACATAGGCAGATACAAAGCGGGTCTACACTCTAAAGCAAATTGACAGTTTGAAATGTTGCTGTCCTGCTTATAATAGCAAAGAGTGACAAAGACATAACTTTAATCACATGATGCGCACCTGGCTTTAAACAGTTGTCATTTATCATAAAGTCCGAAATGTATACAATACTCGCAATGTATTTTTACAAATTTAATTATTAAATTACTACGTTACAAGTAAATATGAAAGAATTTAAATATCAGATATTAGCAAAAAATATCTATTTACTATCACACCATTAAACAAACAGGAATAATCGAAGCTAAAAGAAGATAAATAAATAAAACTATTTGTCATGGTTCATTTAGGACCCTAAGCCGTGCTTGTATTATTGACAGTGACAAGACAAATCAGTAGTGCCACAGATTATGTTATGTACGGCTTGAATTTTTGTAGGCAATGGAACGTGGCTCTCTCACTGTGACGTCATCCAACGTATTTCTTGAAAAAATTATAAAAAATTAAATACTCAACCAAATTCAAAATCGATGAAAAAGGTATCTTAAAATATCCTATTCTTTCCAAAAAAAATATAAAAACTATAGGTTATTTTTTTTGGTACATCCCAATTACTCCACCGACAAGAGTAAACTCTTAAGTGATTGATGATGATAAGAGTTAAGTGGAAAAGCTGTGGCAGCCCAGTAGTTTGACATATCCTCCTGCGGCCCACGTCAAATTCTGTTTCAAAGAACTTTAAACTTTATGTCACTATGAGGAAGTGCCCAGCATGTGGACGTATAAAAGGCCGAACATGACGATATGATGTTTAGAAGTAGGTAACGAAATTAAATTTGGATAAAAATAGGTAGCTAACCAAAAAAATAAGAGTAGCTGAGGTAAGTACGTAATTGTAAATGGGTCGATCAACTTTTCTTTGTCACTCGTTGCTATAGTGACGGTCTCCTGAGTAACTCTTTAAACCGTAAGTTTATCTGATTAAAATTTGCCAAACATGCATTTTTGTGGTAGTTTTAAGAGGGTTTATACCTGCTGAGCTGGCAACGTTGCATTTTTGTTAGTTTTTCTCGATTATTCCATAAAAATTGAATGAATATTAAAAATGTTTTGAATACAAATTGTTCAACTTATATTGTACGGGTTACCGCACGATAATGTATTAAGTGTGAAGTCAATGATTCTTTAATTTAGGTCATTTCGTAATAATATTATAGCTATTTACGCACACATGTATGACATCGGCGCGCTGCCTAAGTAAGCATATTTTTATTGTTAATTGTGAATAAAATCAGTGTTAGAACAACTACCATTGGGTTTGTTTCGTACATTAACTTTCCCTTACAAATTATCTCGCACTCATCTTATAAATTGTAGAACACACTACATATATATTAGAACAATTTGTATTCAAAACATTTTTAATTTTCATTCAATTTTTATGGAATAATCGAGAAAAACTATTTTCTCGATTATTCCATAAAAATTGAATGAATATTAAAAATGTTTTGAATACAAATTGTTCAACTTATATATTAGAACAATTTGTATTCAAAACATTTTTAATTTTCATTCAATTTTTATGGAATAATCGAGAAAAACTAACAAAAATGCAACGTTGCCAGCTCAGCAGGTATAAACCCTCTTAAACCCCTTCTACAATTGGTCATCTGATAAGCATGTTAGTTAATGTGACACAACATTTCTTCTAATCAAACTGTACTACTTTTGTCCCCTCGCTGACGGGACAGAATAACAACAAGAAATAGTTGATCCACCCAAATCGTAGCTAAGGGAAAATGAATATTATAAAAATCATACTTAATTATAGCATCATCTCAATATTGTTGTAGTTAATAGCGTTGTGTAACTCTTGCTTTTTAAATGAGGATGAGGGAGTAACTCGTTTTGCCTCGCGAGGTACTCGCGAGGTACCCCTCATTTGAGGTGAGGTGAGGTGTTAGGAATTAAAACGACCGCAATTCGCAATGAGTTGAATGAGTTAGTGAGTAGCGAGGCGCGCGCATCGTTGCCACGTCGTATAGTGAGTTATCTGTGCTCGCGCCTCGCGCCTCGTACTCTGTGCTCGCGCCTCGTGATAGAAAATGAGGAGCTAAATGAGGTGGTTCAAAGTTGCAATTCGAGTACTCCCTCATTTTGTCGCGATGAGGAACTCAAACGAGGTACCTCACGAGTGAGGGACTCATCACTAGTAGTTAAGTGCAACGTAATTTTATTCACATTGTTACTTTCAGATTTCATCTAGAGTAGTTTTTTACAGTGAAGTTGAAAACCAAAATAGCATGTACACATATATAATATATATATTATATATCATTTCATAGGTATCTAATGATGGCGTTTGTTTTCCGCAACTGGACTACTCTTTTGCGTGATCGGCTGTACTCTGTACCACTAGATGCTATCCAGCTGCGCTGCGAGGATGTGAAAGCTACGAAACTATGTGATCTTTTCCACTAATGCTAAGCTATGCAACCGAAGAAGATCCAGAAGCACATCCAGAGCACGCATCTTTCCATATAAAACATGTAGCTTAATTCAACCCGTTTCCAACAGCGCTATGCTATGTGGACGAATGATTATGGTGGTGGATATTAAACGCATCCATAGGATTTACAAATGAAAAATCGTCCACTCGAAATTATACGTGAAATCAGAAAATGACAATTTTAAATACACCAATAATTGAATCATGTATTTCCCATGGTAAATTGTCAAAATTGATAAAGTCCGAAAGACAATTTTGTTAATGATTAATTGCGATGAGAGGTGTGGGATATTTATTTTCAATGTACGATAGGGTTGACATTTTTCATACACAATTACACATAGGTGGAACCCAACCTGCTTAATATTTGCTTAGCAAGGTCGCGCAATGTAGGGAAATCTTCACTAGAAACTTTTTCCGAAAATTTGAACCAATCAACCAGGGCCCAGTTGCATAACAAAGTACAACTAATATTACAAGCGGAACTCTCGCTTCAGTTATATTAACTAGAAAGGGAGTTCCGCTTGTAATATAAGTTGTACTTTGTTATGCAATTGGGCCCAGGTGGAAGCGCTGCCACCGCGCGCCGGCTAGCTGGCCGAGTGCTGACGGGCAAATTTAAATGCCTTGGCGGGCCACTTTGAGGCCCACGGGCCTGGATTTGGCCAGCCTTGGCTTAAAGGATCTGACACACTGGATGCGTTCTGCGCTCGCGGTCAGGTCAAATTGAACTGCGTTCACAGCGTATTTTTTTATACCATTACTAGCTGTTGCCCGCGACTCCGTCTGCGAAGAATACGGGTATAAAAAATAGCCTACGACCTATTCTCAGACCTACCGAATATAAAAGAAAAAAGTTTCATAAAGATCGGTCAAGCGACGCGATACGAGATTTTTATGGAAAGCGAAGATGAGGCGTACGATGGAGCACGCTTGCCTGGTATAAGCTCATTCACCCTAGACTTGAAAACGGGACGTCTTACCGTAAGGGAGTGCTGCGAGTGGTGATGGCCGCGCCGCCGCTGCGCCGAGTGCTGGTTATTGATGCAGTCCGCGAAGTCAGTCGGCTGAGGGGGGTCCAGGGTGACTACACTCGTCGGCACCGACGGCCGATTCAGCGCAGTCATCATTTCTAGATCCTCCATTTTCTCCTTGCCTTCTTTACTCTTTGTTATTGCTGCAAAGTATCGAATAAGACACGTCAAAATTTGAATCAAATATTGTATCAGGTTTTATTGAATAATTTTGATTTTGCGTTTAGGTTTTGGTCGCGCAGAGTAAGTAAATAATAATAAATAGATAAATATCACGGGACAATTCACACCAATTGATCTAGTCCCAAACTAAGCAAAGCTTGTACTATGGGTACTAGACAATGGATAAACATACTTATATAGATAGATACATACTTAAATACATATTATATTAAACACCCAAGACTTGAGCACAAACATTCGTATTATTCACACGAATATCTGCTCCGACCGGGATTCAAACCCGGGACCTCAAGCTTCGTAGTCAGGTTCTCTTACAACTAGGCTATCCGGTTGTCAAATATTTTTTTATATCTACTAGTAGGTACAGTCGCCATCATAAACGTCGCAGCAGTCAAATTGCTCAAAAATACTTGAACACGCGTACAGACGTGATTGACAATATGGTTGTGTTCAGATATTTTTGACCACCTTGATTGCTCCGATGTTTATGATGGCGATTGTACTAGGATCAGTCTTAATGAAATACCTATCCAGCTAGTGACTATAAGTATATTGGTTTACAGTTGTTCTACATAAAAACACACAACTCTTGTGGTCCTATACACTGTAATAAGCAGGATGTACCTATTGTGCCATGGTATAAGTCCCAGCAACGATATCAGCGCATAACAGACTTTTATAGAACATTTTAAATTCCAATCCAGCAAAATATCATAAATCGACATAATATCGCATCAAAACTCTCTTTGTCCTTGCGTACGTCAATAGCGACAAGTATTACTACAAACATAATGTATGAAGCTATTCTTTGTCAGTAATGATAAGGCATCGCCTTGTGATAGTCGCCCGCGGCAGTAGCCGCGGTAAGCTTCAGAGATAAGATAGAAATCTCGGAACGCAAAGATTTTTACCTTCAGCCAGTCAGAAAACATAAGGGTTTATACTTAATCTTTAGTTATGAGCAAAACTAAACAATACCTAGATTATTTGAGTGATATCAAAGTAACAATGGTATTACATGCAGTATTTCCTGGTTTGAAATGAATAATTATAATGTAGTCTAACAAATAAAAAGAGTAGCAATATGTTATCCGTGGCAATAAAGTTTTATTATTTGTTTTCTTTGCAGTAAAGATTTTCTTGAGTCTCTTTGATTAGCCAAAGACACATCTCGTAAAATATTTAAATTTAAATAGATACAACCATCAGTTCTCTACTTTATATTCATGTAAATTTAGGTTACAATGTAGCGTAGCCTATAATTTTAGTTGAATGGGATGTTAATTGAAATACTATGTTTAAGGTGCAAAAATGTATTGTTTTTTTGAGACATTTAAATATTCCATCCTTTGATATTCATGATCATAATTAGTATTTCCAGAAATACTAGATTAGTTTAGGAGTATTTTTAAGGTAGCTACCATTAATGGTAAAAGTCTACTTATTACACAACAAATATATCTAATGCAATTAAATGCAAATAAACATAAACTATTAAAAAGTGTTTTATCAGCTTTCATCTATTTTACCTATGTTGTTTGGAATTCCCTTCCATCCTTTATTTTTTTTATTTTACCATTTACAAGTATTGGTTTGTTCAAACTCTTTACTACTTGGAGTTTTAAGCTTATTCCAGTTTGAAAGACAGAGATTTTTTATATAAAATTTTTAAGCCCAAAAAGTAAAATTAAATGTTCAGTTAATACAGACCATGTATTACATATAAAAGTAAACATACCTATATAATATGTTTGTCTAAATTATATGATTTTATAACATTTTAGTAAAAAAATATAATTTACCACAGATACATTTTTCATTTTATTTTATATCACTGGTTCTAGTGTGTATGAGTGAGATAAATACCAGCATAAATTATCAATGAGTTTATGAGTAGGTCAGATACATTTACTCATTCATCCTTTAATTTAATAAGAATGAGCATGCCTGTGTAAGTAGTAGGTACAGATTGCTGATATGCCAAAAAACTTTGTGTTATTTTAGTCAAGTCAACACTATTTTTTGTTCCACATACCTACAACACAAAACAACAGTAATATGATCTACCATATAACATATCGCACCCCCAGCTGGATAAAGCAGTAATATGAAATGCCTTAGTTTACAAACTACTCCATAAAGCGACCGGATAAAGCTTAGTTTACAAACTAAGGCATTTCATATTACTGCTTTATTCGGTTGGGGGTGCGATATAAATAAATAAATAAATATTAGGGGACAATCTTACACAAATCAACCTAGTCCCAAACTAAGCAAAGCTTGTACTATGGGTACTAGACGACGATAAACATAACGTCAAAATCCTGCTAAATACTTAAATACATAGAAAACATCCATAACTCAGAAACAAATATTCGTGCTCATCACACAAATAAATGCCGTTACTGGTATTCAAACCCAGGACCTCTAGCTTCGTAGGCAGGGTCACTACCAACAAGGCTAAAGCGGTTGTTGATATATCATTAATTTATTTGTTACTAGCTGTTGCCCCCAACTCCTCCACGAAGAATAGGGGTATAAAAAAAATAGCCTACAACCTATCCTCAGACTTACCAAATATAGAAAAAAGTTTCAAAAAAATTGGTCAAACCGTTTCGGAGGAGTTTGATAACAAACACCATGACATGAGATTTTTATATTATTAGACTAACCTCATAACATTTTCTATAATATACAGGGTATTAATAAGTCAACCTATTCCAGGGCAGGCCATTTCCAATCATTTTTGTTCCATAACACCCTATAAAAATAAATAATAACACCCTATACAAAAATTAATCATTTCTGAGATAATTGAAATTTAATTTTTTAGCAAAAAATGTCAGATTTGAATCTTCAAAAATTAAATTTAAATCAACTTTTTTATTTTTGTAATTTAATTGCTGTAATTAGGTATGCTATTAAAAGTAGAATTATCTGTACACATTTTGCATAGGGCATTACGATACAAAAAATATTGGAAATTACCTCCCCCATAACCCCTTGTCGGGAATACGTTGACTTACCAATAACCCTGTATATCACTAATTGCCATGAAAAGAACATAAAGCACTAAATAAAAATGTTATAACCTTGAGCATGTCTGTGTAAGTGGAAAGTTGTATGGTTAAAGATAATAATAAAGAGTAATACTTACACATCATCATGTTTGTTGAGTTTAGTCCCAAATAGTCTAGGAATACATCTGTACCAAACACAAATACCGCTCCGAGTAGGAAACCCAGGGCAACAGGGAGGAATGCAAACTTTCCATATATCCCTTGTTTTTCACAAAGCGTAATAGCAGGGTCTAAAAGTGACCAATACGATGCAGCTGTCATCACTCCAGCAGCAAATCCCAGTGACACATCTAGTAGTTTTCTCTGTAAATCATAACCAAATCAATTTAAACAATGCATGAAATTACAATATTGATAATCTATAACACAAACTAATCACCTGTGATTGATAAGGACATTTTAACCATTGATTGCTTTAAATGCATATTTAAGAAACACTTTTACATGGGTTATAAATATTGTTCTGATTACCTACTTACTATTCCATGCTTACGACAGCAGAACGGGCAAAATGTGGTTATATATTGCGGGTCATTCGTTACCAACTAGAGTTAAAAAGGCGAATATCAGACTTCCTTCACGAAGTACTAATTAGGCGTAAATAAATGTAGAGAAAAGCTTTTTCATGGTTTATTTCTTATCTAAAGTGTATAAAACTTTCGTACCTGTTTTCCTCGTACGAAAAATACGCAAGCAGCACCGGCTGCAGTCAGGCCCCACGTCAAAAGGGTCCCGAGGAGGGCCTGGGTCACTGCCCCCTTCCCTTCAATCATCTTTGATTATGTCTTTAAGTAACTATTTGCTTTTTAAGTACTCTCGGCAGTGCATCTCTTACACACGAGATGTTTTTAAATTAATTGCAGCTAAACATGTCCTATTTATATACCTCGCGGGCTATGTGTACGTGAGTACGTGTGTCAAACTGTCAACGTGCTGTCAGCAGTGTCAACTGTCACCTTTGTTTTAATTTCCCCCTTATCTGAAAGACTAAAGAATTTAAGTCCATGCTGCCTCATTCTTGTATTTTTATAAACTTAATAAATATGTGTGATACATTTCTATATTTTTAGGACACTAATTTACACAAAATTACTCATTTCCGAAGTAAGATATTTAGGATGCTACCTAAATGTAAAATGGAAAACAAATAGGTAATTTAGAGGTAACGCCATCAGAGTTGAGGCCACGCACACAACCACATCTCATGTAATGACAGCGGGATTTTGACGTTGTGTTGACGTTTAACGACAACACAACGTCAAAATCCCGCTGTCATTACAAGAGATGTGGTTGTGTGCGTGGCCTCAACTCTGGTGGCGTTACCTATACCTCGATTAGTTTAAAACTAAAATATGCAAAAATAAAAACAGTTTGATATAAAGTAAAAGAAATTGGAAAGAAATTTAGCATATAATGATTTAGCATTAATTGTAGTTGTAACTTTTTTTGTAGCTACTTGAACGCTTCTATATTTAATAAAGCTTCGCGACAAAAAGGCGGCAAACTTTATTTTGAGTGGGTTTGATTAAAGCACTCAGCAAAAATCTTTACAAATATAAATGCGAGTAACGGTATAGGTAACGCCACCAGAGTTGAGGCCACGCACACAACCACATCTCTTGTAATGACAGCGGGATTTTGACGTTGTGTTGTTGTTAAACTTCAACACAACGTCAAAATTCCGCTGTCATTACATGAGATGTGGTTTATTTATGTGGTTTATTACTAGACAATTTTATTTGTCTCTAACGAAGGTTATCTAAAGGCAAAAGTCACAATGACATGGTTCTGTGATGGCCTAGGAATCAAATCTAGGGGTCCGGTAGTGCCAACCAGAACTACATATTCTACGTCGTATGATAGAAAACTAGTGAATAGCAATAAATTGATAAATACTTACTTATACTTAAATAAGAATAAAATTTTCACTTTACGTGTGACGGTAGCCAAACGGCCAAGCCAGATATTTAGACTAAAGTGTAAAGTTTGTGAAGTTAGGGCGTGTAGAGTTAGGAAGCTTGACTCTATCTATATTACATCTGATAACTTTTTGACAGTGCAAGGAATATGGTCTCGTCTTGGCTACACTTTACAATGTTGAATGAAAATGTTTTTGATTAAGTGCATTTAAGGTTCCGATTTTATAGTAGGTATATAAAAGTAGTAGTAGTATATAGTAGGTAGGTGGTACTTATATTATAGTAATTCTTTTATTTTTGAAAAGTGTGTTTACAGCGAAGCGGCAAAAGTTTAAGCTCTACCATAATAAAATTCGCTTTATACAGGTAGGGTCAACGTATAAATAAGTGATCACTTTTGTACCTTGTCACTTTCACGTCATGTTTGAAAAGCCATACGAAATTATGTAACGACTGAAAGTGACAAGGTACAAGCGATCACTTATTTATGACGTTGACTGTACTTACTAGGTAATAGAAATACTTAAGCTATTATGCTCAATGTCAACTAGTGGTCGTCCCATGATTATTATTATTACCTATTATATTATTAACTTTTTATGAATACTAATACTGTCTAATACTAAATACAGGCATCGATGCTAAATCTACTTAGCTTGAAGCAAGGTCTTTCGACTATCTTTTAGTTGTAGTAATAAACGTGGGTTCGAAACCGGGTGGGGCGTGAAAGATTTTAACCGCCTTTTCCCGGTGTGATACCAAATTCGACATTATTCTTAGATGTTGGTAACATACGGGATACGGCGGTTGAAACGCTTCGCGGTCCCACCCAAACATGTTCAACCGAACGGTTACATTTGAACGTTTCATTGCTTCTGCGACTCGATGACTGAAGTTCATATTAAACACGCGATCATCACACCCAGCAAACGCTGCGCCGAATAGTTCTGTCAAATGAGAACTATCGTATGTACAGTTAACAAGCAATGAGTCGCGCTGGCACTGCCGTTATAAATGATATTGTTCTTGATACTATTAGTCGCACGTAGTGAGTAGCTCATTAAATCCCTCGTCAAACACTAATTTTATCACTCAAAAGATTTGTTACACATCAGAGTCACGTCGCCATTTCACTTACTAAAAACTTAATTTGCGTAAATACCGCGTTTATTACTCTACAAATCGAGTTAAGCAGTATTTAAATATGTGGGAATTGGGCCAAAGTACGTGATGTTTTTTTATACGTAACGAGATAAAAGTCACATATGCAGGTTAGAAAACATTAGATAATTATTAGCTGTAAATAAGTTGATCAGTGTTAATGCTGTACCTACCTACGTAACGAGGCATATAATAATAATAATAATCGTATATTTTCTCCTCACAAAAGTACATAGATAACAGCAATAGTTATAAATAATACAACATTATGGTAGTACATTATATGAAGGGATACACTGATTTAAGTAGGTACAGTCATCATCATAAACATTGGAACTGTGTGGGTGCTCAAAAGCGCACTTAGGCGATTGATAATTACGGTCGGGTTCAGGTGATGTGATGATATTTTCGATCATCGAGACATCCGATGTTTATTATGATGACTTTACAAACCGAAACATTAGGTACTAAAACTTGAAGCACCTATCTTGTTACCAATACATAAATACAGGAGTTTAAATCGGCTACGTATATTTTATATACCTAAGTACCTTCTATTTGCTAATCACATACAGTGTATATTATACATATTTATACCTGCATATCTAAGAAAATGCATGCAGCGGTATTATTTAGACGACCAGATGGCCTAGTAGGTAGAGAACCTGACTACGAAGCTTGAGGTCCCGGGTTCGAGTCCCGCGTCGGGGCAGATATTTGTATGAATAATACGAATATCTATATTCTAGGTTAGCTGGAAGAGATCCCTTTTTAGGGATAAGCTCGCCTTTGTTCTCTTCTCTGTTTATTTGTATTTTTATTTTTTATGTGCAATAAAGAGTTTACATACATACATACATTTGTTCTCGGGTCTTGGGTGTTTAATATGAATTTAAGTATGTATCTATGTATATAAGTATGTTTATCAGTTGCCTTGTACCCATAACACAAGCTACGCTTAGTCAATTGGTGTGAATTGTCCCGTGATATTTATTATTATTATTTATTATTATTGTGACAAATAAGTACCTATTTTGTCGCTTCAACTGCTTTGACCATTTTCAATTAGGTACCTATTTTATTAAAATATTTGTAGGGACAAACACAAAATGACGGTATACATATAAGTACCCACGTAAGATACCATTAAGTCAATGGCATTTCTTAACTTACTTCCTACTAAGTTGGAAGAAGATAATAATCTTTTATACAGAGTGACTATGAAATAGGTGTGAGTATCTACCTATGTTTGACACATCCATCACGTACAAGTAGTTTAAACAAAAGCTTACGTACGATAAGCCTAGACAAATATACACATACTTATAGATAGATAATTCATGTACCTACTCATAGACATAGATGCACTAAGGTACCTACATAATTTTAATATTCTTACTTTTCTATACATTTAATAAGTATTGGTTTATCTCCATAACAAGATTCAAGACATATCAAATAAGAAACGCTAACAACTGTTACCGGCATCATTTCAATTCTTGCGATAAAATGAGCGTTTAATTGTGACGCCTCATTTTTGCATGTCACATCCAATCCGACCGCCGTATAATTGGTGCACCGTTATTCTTTACACAATGATCCGAAGACGGCAATTTAAACTGCACATTTTTACCGTGGAGAAATTTTCTTAGACACCTTGGAATATTTTTAAGAAGGTAAGATGGCGGGACGTCTAAAGCATTCCTTAAAAAAAATGATGGCTAGGTAGGGTATTTGTTAAGTACCTATAGCATTGATTGAATACCTAAGCTAAAGCTTCTCCCTCTGGACCGCATACAACGGAGAGCGACTCGAATAGTCGGCTGCCAACGAATTTCTGATCGACTTGACTCCTTGGCGCTGCGTAGAGATGTAGCTTCACTGTGCATCTTCTATACCGTATCAACCGCATGTACAACGGAGAGTGCTCCAAGGAGTTAATTCGGGTTGATCCCTGCCGCATCCTTTCGCCACGCCCTACGCGACAACACTTCCATCCTCACCATCTGGATGGTTAACAGTCTTCTAGTGTGCGTTTTTCCAGAAATTTCCTGCCTCGCACAGCAAAGCTCTGGAATTAAGTAACTGGTGCGGTATTCCCGCACCGATATGGCCTTCAAGCATTCAAAAAAGAGCGTACTCCTACCTAAAAGGCCGGCAACGCACTTGTGACTCTTCTGTTGTCGCAGGTGTCCATGGGCGACGGTAATCCATCAGGCGATCCGTTTGTTCGTTTGCCCACTAATCTATACTAATATTATAAAGCTGAAGAGTTTGTTTGTTTGAACGCGCTAATCTCAGGAACTACTGCTCCGATTTGAAAAACTCTTTCAGTGTTAGATAGCCCATTTATCGAGGATGGCTATAGGCTATATATCAACACGCTAACACCAATAGGAGCGGAGCGGAGCGGAAGAATGTTTGAAAATCGGGGGTTTTTGAAGTGAAACTTCAATAGGCGCTAATCTCAGGAACTACTGCTCTGATTTGAAAAATTCTTTCAGTGTTAGATAGCCCATTTATCGAGGAAGGCTATAGGCTATATATCATCACGCTACACACGGGGTGAGGGTGCGGGGGAGGGGGTGCGGGGGCTTCAAAGGGGGGATGCAAATTACATCGATTTTGCCGTAGGATGCACCGTTTTCAAGATATTTGACAAAACACCGGGGGGGGTGGGGTTGTTGAGGGAGGGGAGGGGGGATGAGGGGGGAGAGGACCGGGGGAGGGGGTGTGGAGTGGCAAAGGGGGGATGAAAATTTCATTGATTTTGCCGTAGGATGCACCGTTTTCAAGATATTTGACAAAAACACCGGGGGGGGGCGGGGGGGTTGAGGGGGAGGAGGTGCGGGGGTTTTTGAAGTAAAACTTCTATAGGCACGCTTGACTTGGGACGAACGCGGGTGAGCGGGGGGTGCTGTGTGGGGGGGGGGGGTGTGCGGGGGGTGCGGAGCGGTGCGGGGGGTGGAGGGTGCGGGTTCTTGGGGTGTGGGGGGTGCGGGGTTACTGTGCGGGGGGGAGCGGATTGGAGGATGCGGTGGGGTTGCGGTGGGGGGCGGGTAATTTTTTTTTATCGAGGAACTAAGGAGAGCCATAATTTGATAAAAATAAGCTGCCCAAATTACTAATTCCACGCGGACGGAGTCGCGGGCAAAAGCTAGTACATAAATAAAAAATATCGTCTGTAGGTAAGTAATTTCTCGATGAAAAAATTAACAGTTAAACGTAACGTATTCGTTGGAGGACATACCTACTCTGTAGCGCTTGAAATAGGCTAAGTATGTCTAGGAAAAAAGGTTAGTCTACTGACATTCTTTTAGCCCGGAACGTGGGAACCAAAAATCATTAGTACCTATACCTACTATACTTAGTTAGTCTCTAATTTTACCCGATTGTGGTTGTGAGTCGACACTTAATTATATTGCAATAACTAAATATTCTACGGTTTTTGAGTTTAATTAACTATTCCTTTAAATCGTTCTCGGTTTCTGTGAAATGTTAATCTTTATACGAAGTCTACTCATATTTTTACGTTCGCATACCAACACAAAAGACATTTGAAGTTAGTACCTACGTTTTTATTTCAAATTACCGTGGAGTTAATTATAGGTACTCAGAAGTTTACAGATTATTGTTATCTTCAATTCATCTCTTATTGTAAGCTTTTCTTCAGTTACAAACAAAGAAAATCTCGCTCCGTTTCTTGGACCTGACCTGTAAACAGGACGTCACCATGTTCAACCGTGTCAACAAATATAACAGTCCATAATGCGATAGTATGTGGTGCATGTAGGTTACACTAAGTGGTAGTGCAAGGCTTCAATCGAAGATGCATACGACTCGCTGCCCACGGCATTAGCGTAACCACGTAGTACGCAGTAATCGCGGGGTGCCACTGCCACTCCAGAATTATGTCCCGCTGCTGCACATACTTACTGGCTTTAACGAGTGTTGACGAGAGAAGGTCGTTGATAATTACACGTTAAACTGTTTATTTCTATGGAATGTATTTCAGAGAAAGCTTGTTGGATTTAAAGGTGCCGTCAGATGTGACAACTCCTTCTTCTCATGTCAACTCTTCTTAAGTCTGCTTTGAGTTCCAAAGTAGTCAATTGTGCTGCGTCATACATTCTTAATAACTATCTACCTTAGGTAGACGTGGAACTAAAAGTCACCACATCTGACGATATCAATTACTTAATGCGAACATAGAGTAGAAGCTTAAAAGCTTCATGTTTGAGATTCCGCTATTTTATCACGTTCGACATTGATCTGTACCTACTTAGTCTTTACAATAATACTTTATAAGATTTTTTGCACTAAGATTACCAATGCGCAAACAGGGATGCTCTTGAATTGTCAAAGTCCGTGGATTAAGTACAAAAAAAACCGGCCAAGAGCGTGTCGGACACGCCCAAGATAGGGTTCCGTAGCACTAGCAGGTACGAAAAAATCTTTGCATACTTTATTAATGTGGTACCTTGTTTTGGTCCCAACTCTCACCGCGCGCAGAATACCAACGTCGGTGGTACAGCGCCATCTATCGGCGAATTGAGTAACTAATCTACTTATGACCTAGTATGTATGTTGATGGTTTTTCAGATTTAATTCTTTATTATATGAACCGATTTCAATTATTATTTTTTTATTTGAAAGGAGATACTGTTAGCGTGATTTTATAGGTACTTAAAGAAAAAAAAATGCTTGCAGTGGCGGTTAAATTACAATCTTAGTATAGAAATATTTTTTTAAATAACTTAAAAATTGCTCAACTGATTAAGTTGAAAATAATTTTCCTAGAAAGTTTTCATTAAGTTTAACTTACGTTATTTTTTTCATATTTTTTAGACGTGCGGTTCAAAAGTTAGAGGGGGGGACACATTATTTTGAACTTTCGGAGTGAATATCTCCGAAAACATTCACTTTATCAAAAAATGGTTTTAGCAAACCCCTATTTATTTTCAAATACCTATCCAATGATACCCCACACTATAGGGTTAGTCGAGAAAAAAAGTCACCCCCACTTTACGTCTATGGAAGGTACCCTAAAAAAAATTTTTTTAGTGTTTTTTATTTAACCACTTTATCGGCATGACTAATATATATATTCATGCTAAATTACAGCTTTCTAGTACTAACAGTCTCTGAGCTTAGCCGCGGACAGACATGGCGAAACTATAAGGGTTCCTAGTTGACTACGGAACCCTAAAAATTAGTACAAACTAAAGTTTATCAGAACGTGTCTATTTGTTTACCTACTTTGCGCTACCGAATTGCCGCAGTTATTACTGCGATTCTTGCAGTACCTACCTATTCAGTAATTGGCATATGACGCCAAACGCGCACGAGCGTTTCTATCGCGCGTTAATAAACATCACAGACCATTGCCTTGTTCTAACCGTAAGTAATCTAATTAATTAATTCATAAACCAGCGGAGTATAAATTGCGCTCGAGTATTGTACGATCAAAATGACTCGCTGATAGCTGGCTCTTTTAACCAAAAGACGCCGGCGGACGCAGCCACCGTAGCTTGAAGAGTATTCCGCTAGAGCGTCATTATTCAAATTTTCGCTGTGCCAGTTGCCCGCTTGTTCCGGCCTCTGCTTTCTGCCCTATTTCCGAGTACTCTGAAATTACGATTAGTCCGGTCGAAATGAGCGGCGGTCATCCGTGGAAGATGGCCGTGTGAACGGCCCGTTATGCAAACAGTTTACGCGTTACGCGGATAAAATGTTCGGTGGCGTTTGTCGAATTAAACGGAAGCACGTTGTTAGAGGTTAACGTTTCGCTAAAAGCACACATTTTAAAGTAACGGTTGTGGTGGAGGTCGAGCATTGTCCTAACCCTCCGAAACAATACGATGCACTTATTGTTAAAGAGTTAAGGTAAATGTGCTCGCGTTTGGTTGGAATTTCAATTACCGATTTGTTACTTAATTGATTTAGAAATAAATAAGATCGCTTTGATTCATCTGCGTAAGAATTTTTCTGGATACGAAGCAAGCAATAAGTACCTACGAGCCATAAGTGACCAGTTTTGTAATTTTGAAAATTATGTATTTCAGCATACTTAGTTAGCAGAGAAGTTTTTATTCCATTGAAAAAATTGTATTCCATATAGGTAGTACTTACAATTTGATGTGTACCTACCTATGTACCTACTTGAAAGTATGCTTGGACTTGCGAGTTGCAAGTAAGGAATATAAGTCAAACGATTCAACAGAGGTTAATTGTTCTTAAACAACTACAACCTAGTAAGTATAAGTACAGTGATAAATGAAATTATTATTGCCAAATCGTCATTTGACTGCCCTACGTTTGGGTCATACAAATTATTTTTCACTTCTCATGCTCTTAAAATGTTACTTTAGTCTCTGCATATCGGGACTAAAGCTCTTTTTTGATCTCTAGGGATTAAAGTAAAATTTTTTTAATTGACTATGGAAACCCCTAAACTGCCAATCACGGTGTTTTGAATGGAGGATTATCGCCATTTTCAGTAACTGGGTATAGACAATTTTAAAGCTTTCCACAGACCGAAGCGCGCTGCGGACGCACTGTAGCGCCCTGCGCTTCGGTCTGTGGAAGCCTTTAGGGCGTGGAAATAACCTCAAAATGACAACTGTATAAAAAATATTTAAAAAATAATAATTTCGTGAAACACATTGAATAATTACGAATATTAATCTATTTAATTATAAAATATTAAAGATGAATTCATTTTATTTTGCATGTAAAGAAAGAGTTCCTTTAGCTTAGGTGTTTTTTAATTTGTTTTTTTTTAAAACGCTGTCGGCAAAGCAGTTCCCTGCTCTGTCGATAAAATAGCAATCCGCACTGTCGGCAAAGCAGTGCTGGAGTGTACGTACGGTAGATAGAGCAGTTACGTTTGAAAGTTAATATGGCGTGACTTCAAAATAATGCGATGTCAGTTGCATTTAATAGTAAATAGAAAGTGTAATTAGATATAATTTAACAAAGAATTGGCATATAGAAAATAAACTTAAAAAGTCGTTTCTTTATTCACGGGTAAGTGTTTCAGTTAACAATATATTTTGTGTGTGAACTTAGATCAATTAGGTTAATTTATTTGCCGATTCTAATGAATGAACAATTATCATTCTTACATGCATAGTCCAATTAGTTTTAACATAGTCTTTAAGTTAGAACCTGTTGGCTAATTATGCAAGCATTTAAAGCGTCACTTTACAAAAAAATATAAAAGAAAAGAAAAGACAGCGGTATTTTTTTTTGCTATTTGAATTTTGAACAGACGTCCATTGCTCGTATTGAGCATACGTTGTAAAAAAGTAATTTTGTACGTCGTTTTTTCCTCGCATTCAAAGTGAAAAGTAGAGTGTTTAACGCGGGACTAAACTACCATAATGACGGTACAACTCGAATTATAGCCTCCCTCGCTATCGCTCGGGTGGCTAAATATCTCGTGTCATTATGGCTTGTTTTAGTCCCTTGTTGAACAATCTACTATTATTTGTGTCTCTCCTGTGGGCATAGCAAAAGTTGAGGGGCCAATATTTTTTGTTAAATACCTATAATGTTGGCGTGTGGGAAGCCTGGCCAACTTTCGGCCAATTTTAAATAAATCTTAATTTTTCTGACTCAGAGTCGCTAATTTTATGTCATGCATGAGAGACAACTTTTTGTTTCTTACGCTGTGTAGGTATGAGCAGTTTCATGTTTATTGAATTATAATATCAGGAAACAAGACAAAATAACACAATAGAGGTAAATAGAATGCGCAAGTGAAGTATATTATACACTTAATATGAATCTGTTCTTCTATGTTAGAGCACACTCATATATCTTTTGCGCGATAAAACTGTACTTACCTAATGAACAAAATAATAAACATTGATCTCGCTCGTGAAGTTTTTGCACATTGACGACCGGATAGCCTAGTTGTTAGAGAACCTGACTACGAAGCTTTAAGGTCCCGGTCGGGGCAGATATTTGTGTGAAAAACACGAAATGTTTGTGGTCGAGTCTTGGATTTTTAATATGTATTTAAGTATGTATTTATCTATATAAGTAAGTTTATCCGTTGTCAAGTACCCATAGTACAAGCTTTGCTTAGTTTGGGACTAGGTCAATTAGTGTGATTTATCCCGTGATATCTATTTTATTTATTTATTTTTTTTTTGAAGGCGGACAGGAGCAAATACTGAGATTTGTATAGCTGAAATTGTCTTAAGTGGCCAAGCCACCATCTTACTCGCTAATCCAGCCGCCAAGCTGCAGTGCTTCGGTCTGTCTGTGGTCCAGCGAGAAGTGTAACACAGCCAGTGGTATTGATGGCACATGAGGTATTCTATCTTAGTTTTCTCGGCTACCTTCTCTGCTAAATTCTCTAGTATTGCGGATGTCTATGGGCGGCGGTACTTGCTGGTTTGCCAACTTCATAAAAAAGTGGTAGGTACGCCTATTATTCGTGGCTGTACAGCCGGTTTCTGAATATAAATCTACCGGTTTACAGGTGGTCAGCTCTCATCTACACGCTCGTGTCACGGTGTGACTCTCGATTTACAGTTTTTTGTGGCATAAGAACTTATTGTAAGGTGAGGCGTGTTAATGTCTGTGCTGACGTCGATAGCTTGACATGGTGTTTTCTATGCACCTCTCTCATGGTCTAGTACAGTTAAAAGAGGACGTGAGATATTGACAAAGCTAGCCACGATAGTGCTAGCGTGTGCACTAACTGCTTCTATGCACTCCACCGGAGATTGCGTAACGGGGCTGAATACTGTTCGCATTGAATTCGGACTTTGGTTCACGGGATGCGATACATTCAGCGGTCCGTTAAGGCTACGCTTATTACTGTGCACTGTGATTTTTTACTAAAAATTATCTTACAACGCAGTTTTTAGAGATTTTTGGAGCTACCGAAGGAAAATGACAGCCGCTTAGCACATTCATTGCTCATTGTGTTAGCCCATTTAATAATTCAGGGGATCTATTCAAAAAGTCCATCACTTGAAAATAGCATTCGAACATGGTGAAAAATCATACTTATTGAATTTGAGATAAGTATGACTAGACTATCACAGCACTAGAGTATCAGAAAGTTACAGTACTCATTAATAGTATCACAACCATTACAAAATGCGGCTAGTGTATTGGGCACCTTACGCCTGATACGATCCGGGGCGGGTTATTTGCCTGACTGCATTTTATAATTGTATTTTTTTAAGGTTTTTAGTTTTAGGATAATATTACTTGCGTATGAAATATAAATAAATATTAGTAATATAATTCAAAAAGTAGGTAATCAAAAATTTTATTTGAGCTGTAGATAGCTTTGTAGCAGCAGATACACGGATTTTTTTTATTACTTTCGATTGGTAAGTATTTCGATTATATACGTATGATTTTGAAAATCGATGCCCTACGTCCAGGTAAGGAGACATTTTAATAATTTATTTATTGTTAAGTTATTGGTATAAAATATTTCGCTTTCCTTTCAAATTTGTTTAATTTTATTTGAAGTAAAAGTAACCTACGTTATATAGAAAAGTGAATTAATAAAATCCAAACAGAATACCCTTAGGGTTGGGCCTTTTGCTGTGTTTCTAAGAGACTAACGCTCACTCGTTTTTCTTAGTCAATAAATCAAAAACTATCTCAATACTCCCATTTCAGGCGGTCGCTAGGCGACTATATTTTTGCAAACAAAATAAAAAACCGGCCAAGTGCGAGTCGGACTCGCGCACGAAGGGTTCCGTACAATTATCTATAAAAAATAACGTTTGTTGTATGGGAGCCCCCTTAAATATTTTTTTATTTTAATTTAATGATTTATTTTTAAAGTCAATATATAATTAAATATTCTGTGAATATTTCAAGTGTCTACCTGTTGCCGTTATCAATATCGAGCAAAAACGAGCAAAAAAATCATGTTTGTTGTATGGGAGCCCCCTTAAATATTTATTTAATTCCATTTTTTAGTATTTGTTGTTATAGCGGCAACAGAAATACATCATCTGTGAAAATTTCAACTCTCTAGCTATCACGGTTCCCGAGATACAGCCTGGTGACAGACGGACGGACGGACGGACGGATGGACGGATGGACGGACGGACGGACGGACGGACAGCGGAGCCTCAGTAAAGCCTGTCACACACAGCGCAGATTTAGTAAGATTTTATCTGCGTATAAAAACTTATCCGTCTGCAGATATCACACACAGCGCAGATGCGAGGTTTTACATTCACGCTCTAAAATTTCGGAGCTGAGTAGACGTGTTTTGTGGTGCGGATGATGGCTTATACAGGGTGTTTTTTTTATATAAAAGGGGGTAAACGAGCATGAGGGTCACCTGATGGGGAGCAATCACCGCCGCCCATGGACACCCGCAACATAAAGGGTGTCACAGGTGCGTTGCCGGCCTTTTGAGAGATAGATAGGATGTTCAATGAAAGCGCGTTACACTTTCTTTATTTCTCTTCACGACAAAATGTAAAAAAATGCGAAAATGCATTTCTACGCAAGGATGACTCTTGTTGTTTGCTTAAATAGTACGTAATTTTATATTTATTTTATTATACACCGAAATTCCCAATCCGCACTGGGCCCGCGTGGGAACTACGACCCAAACCCTCTTATTCTGAGAGGAAGCCTGTGCCCTGCAGTGGGACGTAATATAGACTGGGATGATGATGATGATGATGAAAGTGTGCTTCTGCGCATCCACCTGTATTTATCAGCAGATACTTATAATCTTCACATCTGTCGGATTCTGTCGTATATGTCGGTGCTCACAGATACGCAAATAAAAATCTTACCGCATCTGCGCTGTGTGTGGTCCTCCATTGAATTGTATAGGGAGCGATATTGACAGATATCTGTTCAGATACAGATATCTTACCGCATCTGCGCAATGTGTGAGATGGGCTTAATAGGGTTTCCGTTTTTACCCTTTGGGTACGGAACCCTAAAAATGTACTTAGCAATTTATAATGACTACACCTTATGTGTATGATAATCTAGCGCATATCACAATCGACACAAGTGACCTGGCACTCGCCTCACGGAAGGTCCGATCATCAATCATAGCATTCGACGCGCTCTGCGCCTACGCCGGTAATGGCGCGCAACAAAAACGCTGGCACGCGCAGTCGCGCAGCGGCATCCCTTGATGCACTTGCATCTAGTGCAAGCTATTAGGTTCATGGGGATAAAATTGATTTCAAAATTATGGAACTACTTATTTTATGACGCTTTAGTTATGGGGAAGTGGGTAAGTGGAATTTAAACCACTTATGCTGGTATAAGGTCTTAAGGATTTGTCACACTGGATGCGTTTTGCGGTTGCGGTCAGGTCAAATTGAACGCAGCCCGCATTATGTATGAATAACATTGTCGGCCTCTATATATTGCGCGTGCGTGCGATCACCGCGCGGCCGCACGGCCAGATCGCATATCTATACAAAATATATAGAGACCAATAATGTTGTTCATACCTACATAATACGGCCTGCGGTCAATTTGACCTGACCGCGACCGCAGAACGCATTCAGTGTGACAAATCCTTTAATGTAGCATGGTAAACGATATGGAATGGACTTACAGCTAACATCGGTCCTTAAAATAGTTACTTAATAGCTTTAAGTTGTAATAAGTGAAAATGACATACCTACTTAAAGAAATGTTTTACTATAAAAGCAAAGATATACTAATGAATGAGCTGAAACAAGTACCTACCTATGTACTTTGCTCACCCGCGACGCGACCTCAAAAAGATAATTAAAGATATATGTATTAGCAAAGGCTGTTAAGACAGGACACTAAACAACATGAACAGAGAATTTTAACTGTACATAGGTATATCATCTGCAGTAAAACAACTTAGGGGAAAGGTGGCATAAAAGGGACAGGACCATTCAAATAATCGGTAAAATAAAAAAAAATTTCGAGACAACGCAATTTTTGTCGTATGGCAACCTAGACGCAAGTTCGTTCACGGCTAACTTCATACTTCTGACCTCCTGTCATTCCAAACATGGCGGATTCGTGCGAGTGTTGTTATTGGGATTGATTGAGTAGTATTTTTTCTGTTATATTGTGAAACGTATTATAGAGTGCTGCGAGTTAATTATTTATGTGTGAATCACTGTTTGAGATAGGCTGGACAACCACAGATACGAGAACTTATGGTCAGTGAACTTAATTTTGTAGATTTTGTGGTTGTTTACAATTTTTGTGCCTATGTTATTTTTTATGAAAGGGACACAACAAGCGGTTATGAATGGGACGTCCCCTTCATAACTGTCCCTTTCAAGGCTGATATTTTGCACTAGGTTTCTAATATTTTTTTACTTCTTTTTCAGATTAAAAATGCCACCTAAGAAAAGAACGCGTGTCGATGCACACAAAATTGAAGAGGCAGTTAATGAAGTATTACAAAAAGGCATTTCTGTGAGATCGGCTGCGAAGATACTTAATGTGAGCAAATCCCATTTGCACAGATTGGTCGCAAAAGCTAAAGCTTCTGAATGTACTTCATTTGTATATGAACCAAACATCGGTAATAAAAAAGTTTTCACGGTAGACCAAGAATGTTCTCTGGCAGATTACTTAAATACCTCCGCAAAAAAGTGCCCTGGCCTGACAAATAAACAAATCAGAGAACTAGCATATCAGTATGCTGTTCTTTTAAATCTTACTATACCGTCTTCTTGGGAAGAAAATAATACAGCTAGTCTAGATTGGGTTAAGGGTTTCTTGAAAAGGCATGATTCGCTGAGCATAAGAAAACCTGAGAATACTTCACTAGCAAGAACTACGAGCTTTAATAGACACAGTGCCAAAACGTAATCTTGGCTACAAAAAGTGAAAAAAAAATGAAGAATATCTACATATTTAATTATTTTTAAACGGCCAAGTGTGAGTTGGACTGGTGGACCGAGGGTTCCGTTCCGTATAAATTTGTAGGTATATCAAAATAAACGCCGTAAACAGCCGTATCTATTATAACCCATTGTTAGTAGAGCCCTATTTTTAAGTAAAATTTACGCAGTGTGGGATCATTTTATATTGCTAAGTCAGGACTTTCCTTAAAAAAATATAGATTTAAAATATAGTTTTTTTCCGTATACTTGTAGTATAAGATGGTATTACTTCAAATTTCATAGTTCTAGGTAAGCGAAAAGTACGCTATGGATTTTGATTCCATATTCATAGTGTCGGAATAATAATATATTATGATTTTGCGTTATAAGCAACCGTACCTATCTTTCTTTTCACGTTAACTTAAAAGTTTGATTTTTTTCACAGCTTCAAGGGACTGTAAACTTAAATATATTATGCTTTTAATTTCAAATCGATACCTTCCACGCATTCTCGAGATAAAGAGTATTGATAGGCAGACGGACGGATGGATGTAAAGTAATCCTATAAGGGTTCAGTTTTTTTTTCTTTTTGAGGTACGGAACCGTAACTGACTGACGTGACGGACATTGCATAGCCTAAACTACTGGTGCTAAAGACTTGAATTTTGGTAGACGTGTACCTAGCTAGAGTACCATACAGGTGCACTTAGGAAGGATTTTTCGAAATTCCCATTAGATATGGAAATATCTAAACTTCATTTTTGTTTGTGTTTTATGTTTATAGGTCAGAAACTACTGAGTCGATTATAAAAATTCTTTCACCAATAGAAAATTCACTATTCTTGATTGACATAGGTTATTTTATATATGGGAAATGCAAATTTCCCGCGGAATAAAGTAAGTGAATTAAATGAGTAAGTAAGTTAAGCTGAAGTAAGTGAATTCTACTTCGGGGCTGATTTAAAAAAAAAACACCAATAGAAAGCTACACTACCTCTGATTGACATTTAAGAATTTTTAAAAAGGTTAAACCTGTTATTTCTAACCTGCGGGAACTTAAGAGTTTCCGGGGATAAAAGTAGGCTATTTCAATCTGAAACAATGTAGCTTTCTATGAGTAAAATGTTTTTTAATCGGTCTAAATGTTAGATCCACTTTCACTTGTTTTGTGTGATACTGTTTTCTTGTATAAATTATGGTATAAATAAATATCGATCTCTCTGTCTCTATCTTTCGCTCTCTTTCTTTTCGTCTAAGTGCTTAAATTTTTTCAGGAACCTTTTTTATTTATTCCTTCCTCTTTCTTTCAGCAATTTATTTGTTATTGTATCGTTAGTTGTAAGGAATTCAAACAAAATCTTGTATTGTTCACTGAATAAATATAAATATATCTATGTCTATTCCTCTTTTTCTACAATGTTCCTCCCTGGTTTGGTATATAAATCAGTTGGGTTATCGACAATAAATTTCCATTTTGCATAAACACATACGGTGTGAATTGTAAAAAAAATAAATAAACAAAATAAATATTAGGGGACAATCTTACACAAATCGACCTAGTCCCAAACTAAGCAAAGCTTGTACTATGGGTACTAGACGACGAAAAACATACTTATATGTATACATAAATAAAAACTTAAATACATAGAAAACATCCATGACTCAGGAACAAATATTCGTGCTCATTTTTCAAATGAATGCCCTTACCGGGATTCGAACCCAGGACCTCTTGCTTCGTAGGCAGGGTCACTACCAACTAGGCTAAAGTGGTCGTCAAAAAAACTTTACTAACTAACTATGTATAGGTACTTTGGCAATTTTAACTTTAAGTAGCATAATAATTTTATACCGGCGCAAGTTTTGCCATCAAAGCCACCAAGACTGAGCCACCTAAACTGAAAAGTTGTGTAAAAAATGCTAAAATTTAGTGAGCTACTTTAAAATTGTAATTAGATAATAAAGTAAACTAAAAACTATTTAACCAATTTTAGTTTCCAATATGAAAAATAAGGGATAAGCCTACAAGCCACCTAAATTTAAAAATTGTTGAATAAAAAGCCACCAAAGAGGTTTCTTACGTTACGATGGGAAACGCTGTGACGTAGTCACACTTCCAATAATAACCAGCTACGATGTGCTGGAATTTCGCCAACATAATTTAATATTTTGCCTGGACAAACTTTGATCCAGTGTCATGCACATTTAAATACTTAGGTAAAATTATCAAATTATGCCGACTTGAGGGGCTAAGATTGCATAAAGTGATAGTTAATAAACGTATTTACGATTAAACTTAAAATATAGCCACAACAAGTGCCTATTTTATAAGAAGTAAGTTGAGGACACGTCAAAGCTCGGTATAGAGCTAGCATGAATGACTGGATGACTTCGAACCGCCAAGTCGCAATTTGGTCCAATAAAATTTAGTACTGTCCCTTTCATAAATTACTGCGTCCCTTTCTCTAGAGCCCATTAATGAACAGGACAAAATACACATTTTTTAAAGATGCGATAATAAACAACTAAGAATTGATTAATGACAATTCATTACAATAGTTTAAATAATAAACACTTCCTATTCGACTCCAACCTGTTCCAAATATTTTCTAAATCACCCAAATTCTATCTAGTCTATTATTTTCTTAATTTTTTTTATTACTAGTAAAAAAAAAAGAAAGTAAAATACAAAGTAAAGTAAAATTAAATATATCCCGTTTATGCCACATTTCCTCTATTTACGATCAAAAGCTTCTATTCAGTGTGTAGGCGTTTTGAACTCGTATAGCGTAACGTGTTGCATCGTGTGTGATGTTTGTAGTAGTTGAGTCTGTGTCACATATTGTTGATTTACTTTATTTGAAAATGGGCGAAGACGGGTTTTGGCATGAAAACACACAAATGATTGTCGCACAGACATTACTACCTTTTCCCTGCACGTGTAGCAAGGTAAAATATTCAT
Source organism: Archips xylosteana (assembly GCA_947563465.1). Classification (NCBI taxonomy): domain Eukaryota; kingdom Metazoa; phylum Arthropoda; class Insecta; order Lepidoptera; family Tortricidae; genus Archips; species Archips xylosteana. The sequence continues at coordinate 13,845,495 of OX387353.1, read as the reverse complement.
CGGCATAGATCTCCACATAGTAACCCCCGAATCAGGTAATTGTTCAAAATATGTGTTCGTCATTTCATGATAGTGCCGTCGTCAGTAGGTAAATATAATACTCGTACTTATTCCACTAATATTATAAACGTGAAAGCTTGTACTGTTCAGACGTAATAAAATATTTAACCCTTTTATGAGTAAAAAATAAATTGTCTCGGGTATCATTGCGATGATTGACATATATCGCAAACATTCGGACTTATATTATAATTAATAGTTATGTATTAAGTTTTAATCGTCGTCTCAAGAGATTTGTAATTTAAAATTTCATAGACAAAAACCATCAAATATCATTCTTCTGTCAAAACAATATTAAAGTCATTCGGCTTCTGTCTTGAATGTTCGAATGTGTAGTGTGTGACTGATATTATTATTTCCTTGAAAAGTTTTTGTTTTATGTTATGTTTTTAAAGATAACTAATATCATTATGAACTGTCTCACACGTAGGGGAGAGTGGGTCACAATGGATCACTTTTTTTTTAAGGTCCACAAATCCCAAGTTTATGCCTAAATAATTAATCTATGATAATTAACCACAAGATACGTCCCTAATCTACAAAAACAAGTGCAATTATTGGCAAAAACGGCATAAACTTACAAGTTATAACAAGTTTTTAAAAAAATGGGAAATGATCCACTGTGACCCGTGGATGGGTCACTTTGGATCTTTTGATGGGTGACAGGGAATCGCTTGGGGTACACTGGATCTATTAAAAAAAGTTCAATAAAATACTACTTTTCTACATAATTATTTATTTATTTATATTATAAGACAGCCTTCTATCACAGTCTTATAAAGCCGAGACATAACATTTTCTAAGTTATCGAAAAATAAACCAATATTGTGGCGGTTGAAAGATGTCGCTCGACTCAAGCTGCAGCCCTCGGGAGTTCGCAATGATAATCTGTTATCTCTTTTTCTAAGATTATATAGATATTTGATACGTGCTAGTTTAGTTTCATGACACTTTTCTGGAACTTTTTTGTTATTCAACAGTGCTACTTCATAAATCAGATTGCGAACGTCTGTGATAGTAAGTCCATAGAACATTTGACTGCACTTAAGAATATAATCAACTATCTCCTTTTCTTCCGCGTCAGTGAATATCTTATGAACTGCATAATTAGGTGTTAGCCTCACTGGTTTTGCAGGATCAGGGTTTTTTGTACTCTTGACATGGTATCGATATAACGTTGTATATGGAATAGCAGTCGATTTAGCCACAGATCTTATTGTTCGGCCATTAGATAAAAGTTTTAAGGCGTTACTCATCTGTTCTTCAGTGTGAAGACCGATACTGGTTTTTCGTACCCGATTGCGAGGCATTGTTACCTACGAAGAAGTACAAAACCATTTTAATTTCACGCTATTTATGTAATTTCCACTTGGGTCACACTGGATCACAGTCCACTGTGACCCAAATGAAAATTATTCACTGTGACCCATAGGCCGTTACGACAGAAAAAAAATATTCAAAAAATAACTACTTATACCCAAGCCAAAATTACATTACCCACAACGGATTTAACAAATAACAAGTTCAAAACATGCAACTATCATTTATATTTATTAAAGGGTTGGGAATACGACAAATTTCTAAATTACGTAAAAAAGTACTTTCGTACTTACTTACTGGCCTGCGTGTGACAGCACGTGATTCCGCTCGGCGAGTGCGGCGGCGACTAGTGGCGCGTGAGAGGGGGGTATCGACGAGCAGTAGCCACGCGTTTGCTTGTGTGCGTAAAGCATCACACGTAAGAATTATAGCGAATAATCCACTGTGACCCGTGTGTAGTGGTAAGAGATCTATGTAACTAAGCAACCTTATATATAATCGCATCATTTACTCATGAATAGATTCAGTTTGTACCCAGAACTCGTTTGTTTCACTCCTCTCCCAACGTACCACCATACATGGCGACCGTGCCAGCTCAGCGCACCGGGCGCTGCGATGCGACATCTCAGTTGCATTAATCGCGAGTGAATTACAAAAAGTACAATGGCCGCAATCGATAATTCCCGGACACTAGAACGGATTCAGGATAAATTGGACACATTCACAGTTATAATTTTCGGACTATCGTGCTTTGCCCTAGCGGTGGCATTTCTATATTTTCTGTGTTTTGAATGCATCTTCCGTAAAAGGCGCTACGCCGCGCGCACTTGAGACCTAACACCGTTGCCATTTAAAGACTATTGCTAAGTGAGTTTCGTCGAACTATTTAAAATAAAATGTATCGAGTGCAATTACATTGTGACTTTGAGTTAGACGTGTGTGTGGAAAAGCAAGAAGATTTTAATCAGTAAAATGGGCCAACAACAATCAAAAACAGAAGAAACTGTTGTAGTACAGAACGCAGCGGGAGGTGACAACCAGGCATCCCTAGAGCAACTGAAGTACCATTTTTCGGTTACAAGTGTTATGCTGTCATTTATTTCGTTGGTGATGATCTTCGGGATATGCTACATCATCTATAGAGTATATAAAAAATGTCATCATAAGTGGATATCGGCGGAGATAAACAGACATACGTTCAGAAGATCGTTTTTCCAGCAACCAAGCGCTCAAAGGCAGACAGCCATGCCCACTGCTAAACCGCGGGCATATCCAGAGGTCGTATAGACGCAAAGTTTTCTGCATCGGATGTCATCACGTAATCAAAGATTAATAAGCACAGATTGCAAACTCCCTATGTGATCTTATGGGACACTTAAGAGGGTACGATGGCTGAGAGACTTTTGAGAAATAGGTATTTTAATAAAATGTCGCTGTCTCGCCTGAACCCCTCCGTGTCAGTACAGCGAGAGCGGGACAACTGCAGCTCAGACCGTTAATAGGCGCGTAAAATTGATCAAAACAGCATTTCGTAATCCCCTGTTTTCTTCTCGAAAACTGGACCAATAAAATTATTTTTTTCAAATATAATTAGCGGATAGATTTAGCTATGCCCCTATGTTTTCCTTTTTTTGTTTATATGAGGGATTCTTTTCTGATGAGTGTCTGAAAATGACGTTGAAATTGGGCAATTTTTTCAGTTTTTGAAAGCTCTTATTTCTTATGTTAATTGAAATATGGAAAAAAACGAAACCTAGGGGCATAGCTGTGGTAGATACAGATTACACAGTAAAAAAAATTTGGCTCTAAAGCCATTATCCAGGGAGGAAACAGGGGATTACGTTTGTATGGAGAAATGGTGCGCATCGTATCCTCTTAAGGTGCGAACACTTCCAACGCAGTGAAATGTGTACGAGTTCTAAAAGTGTTAAAGTGATTACGCGATATAAAGACACATTTACTAAGTGTAAGAAGTACGTACCAACGCAAAATCGTAAGTGATGCTTGACCCGTAAAATTAATAATCATAACTAATAAGCAAATTAATATATGTAATCATGGTATTTACTCAATAATAATAAAATAGCAGTGTATATGCTTCATATCTATGGCAATTATTTTAGAATCATTGTATAACAAATTAAACGAAGTAAGGGTTCATTTAATTAAGATTGGTCCCAGTAGAAGAACAGGACATATATTGCAAGTAAAGTCTAGTGAAGCAAATACGATATATGAAACATATACAAGCTCTTTAGAGAATATTGATAAAGATATTAAAGCAGGAATAATAAAATCTGATTGTGTTCCTGCGATAGAAAAAGTTTGTGAGAAAATAGCTAGCTTATATTACGAAATATTAGAATTGTGTAACCCTGACCTCAAAAATCCTAGTTTAGAGGAAAACCAATCAGTGTCAAAAACAGCCATGTCTACCTTTGATTTAAAGACTGCTCTTAACTTGTTACCAAATATGACCAATGAAGAGTCTGTTACTAAACAGCTCATTGACAACATCGAGTATTACGATTCGATACTAACGCAAGCGGGTTGTAAACAAAATTTAATTAACTTTGTATTAAAAAGTAGATTGTCTCAGGCAGCAAAGTTAAAATTAAGTACCCAATATACAAGCGTTACAGAATTAATAACAGATATGCGATCGGAGCTATTACCTCAAAAGGCAGCTCCAGCCATTCAGAGCAAGTTACAAAATTTAAAACAGAACGAGTTATCAGTTTCAGATTTTGGAAAAGAACTTACAGAATTATTTGTTGACCTTACGATATCGCAAGCCAACGGCAATAAGGATTGTTATAAAATATTAAAACCTTTGAACGAGAAATACGCGATCAAACGATTCGCTGATGGCTTACGAAATCGTAGGCTAAGCACTATTATTTCAGCGAGGAATTACAGCTCGCTTAAAGATGCCATACAGGCAGCTCAGGAAGAAGAGGTGTCCACAGCATCCACCTCAGGCGAAATATTTGGTATGTACAGGCGAAATTATTACAATCTTAATAATAGCAGAAGTTCCAGAAGTGGTTATAGAGCAGGCTCACGAGGAAATAACAGGTTCTCATCCTATAGACCTCGAGGACATGGAAGCCAGTACCGGGGTTGGAACTACCAGCCATCTTGGAGAGGTCAACGAGCTCCAAGCCGCCCACATAGAGGTACGTTCGTTAACAGTAATAAACGATACTACGGCACTCGTAGACCACATAACATGAATTTAATGACAGAGTCAGATACTCCAACTCAAGATACGCCACAGGAAAATTCATCAAATCGGTTTTTTCGTGACTGAAACAGAGCATCAATTATTAGTTAGTAACAGTAACTGCTACGTGAATATTGCATCATCCTGTACCTGTGATGAATCATTTTCATTCCTAGTAGATTCAGGCGCATCCATATCGGCATGGAAGTATAAACATGCTATGGAACAAAATATTCCAATCCATAAGGACAGTGTAATCATAAATGGACTCGGTGGCAAAGTTCAAGCAATCGGATATGTTTACCTTACGCTTTATTTGGGAGATCATAGAGTTAATCATAAGTTTTATGTTTTTAAAAAATTACCTATTCAGTCGAATGGAATTTTAGGACGAGATTTTTTAAACAGATTTAAAGCGAAATTAGACTTTGAGCAAAATAACTTAACATTACAAACAGATAAACAGCAAATTAGTTTACATTTTACAGACGAATGCAAAAGTAAATTTATTATTCCTAAGCGATGCGAATCGGTGCATTATATACAAACTCAATTAACAGAAGATTGTTTAGTTTGTTCATCGGAAATACAAGAAGGCGTATTTTTGGCAAGTACCGTAGCCACACCCATCAATGGAACAATACCAGTAAAGATACTTAACGTTACTGAAAGTGATTTAATGTTACCAAACATCACTCCAACAATTCATAAGCTAAGTGATTACAGCCTATGTTCATTTGAACGCAACACTAAGAACGCAGTACGGGTAAAGAATGTTTTTAAGCAGTTAAAATTAAATCATTTGAATGAAGAAGAGCGAACGGCAATCGAAAACGTTTGCGCGAAGTATGCCGACATTTTTTATCTTTCGGGTGATTCATTGCAGACAACAGACGTATATTCTCACACAATTTCGCTGAAACCCAATACAAGTCCTATATTTACAAAGCCTTACAGGTTACCATTCAGTCAAAAAGCAGAAATAAATAATCAAATAAATAAAATGTTGAATGAAGGCATTATTGAACCTAGCAAAAGCGATTGGTCAAGTCCCGTCTTACTAGTTCCTAAAAAGTTAGATCAAAATGGCCAAAAACAGTGGCGTTTAGTAATCGATTATCGTAAATTAAATAATTGTATCGAGGACGATAAGTATCCATTACCTGACATAACCGAAATTTTAGAATCGTTATCTGGCAGCATATATTTCACTCACTTAGATTTATATCAAGGTTATTACAATGTAAACCTTGATAATAACAGTAGAAAACTAACAGCTTTTGATTCAGGACGATACCAAATGACAAGAATGCCAATGGGTCTAAAAACAAGCCCAAGTTCGTTTTCTCGAATGATGAACATTGCTTTAGCAGGATTACAGTATGAAAAATGTCTGATTTATCTCGATGATTTAGTAATCTTTGGAAGAAATTTAGAAATTCACAATAAAAATCTGCAAGATGTTTTTGAAAGATTGAGGAAGGTAAATTTAAAACTTAATCCACAAAAATGCGAGTTCTTAAAAAAGGAAATTCTTTATTTAGGTCACTCAATCTCCAGGGAAGGCATTCTCCCAGATCCCGAAAAAATAAATACAGTGAAAAATTACCCGTGTCCAAAGTCTACAGACGAAACAAAAAGGTTTGTAGCGTTTACAAACTATTACCGGAAGTTCATACCTAATTTTGCGCAAATAGCACAGCCGTTAAACGCACTGTCAAAAAAGAACACTCCATTCATTTGGAATGAAAAATGTCAAAAAGCTTTTGAAATGTTAAAAATGCTGATTACAACGCCACCTGTTCTTGACTATCCAGATTTTTCAGAACAAAATATATTTACACTACAGACTGATGCATCAAAGAATGCCATAGGGGCAATATTATCTAATAAAAATGGACGACCAATAGCTTTCGCTAGCAGAACCTTAAACAAAGCGGAAATGAATTATCCAGTAATCGAGAAAGAGCTTTTAGCTATAGTTTGGGGTGTCAAATATTTTCGTCCCTACTTATATGGGCGATCTTTTAAAATAAAAACGGATCATAAGCCATTAATATACCTCTTTAACATGAAAGATCCGTCAAGCAGACTTATGAAATTTCGATTAACATTAGAAGAATATACTTTTGAAGTCGAGTATAAAAAGGTTCAGACAACGCGGCTGCAGACGCCTTGTCTCGAATATGTGTAACGTCGAATGATTTAAAAGAAATGCATGACAGTGTAGTAAACGTCATGACACGAGCACAAGCAAGAAAAATTGCAAATAAGGATTCTTTGATTGATATGATACCCACAAACTTAAGGTCTGATCAGCCGAAAGTCGTGAGTACACATATTAAATCAAAGGAATCAGTAGAGCTCAGATTTATTGATTATAGTAGCTTAGAAAAAATAAGAAATGAGGGAATAATAAATAATGAAAGTAATGTATTGTGTTATGTAAAAAATAAAAACGTGATTTTTATAAAATATTCCAACTCTGTATCACAGATTACGCGATGCGAATTCGTGAAAGAGTTAGATATTATGTGTGCACAAGAAAAAATAGATGAAGTTTGTATAATAAAAACAGCAGATAACGAAATATTTATAAAAAAGTTAATTGAAGAAATAAACAAACATAAAAATCGGTCCGGACCGCGATTATGTATCATGAATAATGTACAAAGAGTAGAGAGTAAAGATGACAGACGTGTCATTCTTAACGACTTCCACCTTCTACCTAGCAGTGGCCATGCTGGTATGAGAAGGATGTCAAACAACATACGAAGATATTATTACTGGGAAGGTTTAGAAAATGATGTTAAAAAATTTGTAAAACGGTGTGAAAAATGCCAACGGCAAAAACATTCTTTACCAGTACGGGAACCTATGGTTATTACCACCACAGCGAATACAGCGTTCGAAAAAATATATCTAGATCTTGTAGGACCATTAGACACTGATAATTATAAATATTCATACATCTTAACAATACAGTGCGAATTATCTAAGTATACAGAAGCTTATCCTTTAGTTACAAAGCAAGCGCAGGAGGTAGCACGAGTATTTGTAAACAATTTTATTCTTAGATACGGAGTACCCAGAAGCATAGCAACAGACAGGGGAAAGGAATTTATGTCATCAACATTTAAGGAGGTATGTAAACTACTACAGATCAATCAATTGAACTCAACAGCCTACCATCATCAGTCCATAGGAGCACTTGAGGTAACACATAAATGTTTGAAGTCTTTTCTCAGAATCCAAACTGATAATCACCCTGAGACATGGAGCCAGTGGCTTCCGTTTTGGTGTTTTGGCTATAATACAACAGTACATTCGGAAACAAAACTAACCCCTTACGAATTGGTTTTTGGAAAATTGTGTTCGCTGCCAAACAATTTACTTAAAAATGTCGATCCACTATATAATTTTGACCATTACCCGTTTGAGTTAAAATATCGTTTACAAGTATCTCAAAGAGAGGCAAAGAAAAATATTGTATCTAATAAAATTAAAAGAAAACTCGATTATGACAAGTATGTAAATCCAATAACATATAAAGTTAATGATTTGATTTTAGTTAAGAATGAAATAGGTACTAAGATGGACGAATTGTATTCAGGTCCATATAAGGTAGTAAGGGACATGTCACCCAACGTAGAGATAATTAAAGATGGAAAGTTAGATACGATACATAAGAATAGAACGAAGCTGTTCTATGAATAAAAATGTATTAAAAGTACTTAAGCATACCTAGAACTAAGATTAGAGTATAAAATGTATGAAAAAAAAAAAAAACATATAAATATATATTTTTTTTCATTTTGTTATATGGAAGGTGTAGTGGTAAGAGATCTATGTAACTAAGCAACCTTATATATAATCGCATTTACTCATGAATAGATTCAGTTTGTACCCAGAACTCGTTTGTTTCACTCCTCTCCCAACGTACCACCATACACGTGATCCGCTGTTACCCACTCTCCCCTACCATGAATACACGAATCTCTTAAAAACCTATGAAATAAATATATAAATGAAAACTGATAACTTCTTATAGTAAAAGCTCTCCTTTACTATATTTATACTTAGTAATGTGCCTATTTTATTATGTTTCTAAAATAATAAATAGATTTAAAATGAAGAAGGTTTGTTGCCTCTGAAACGTCAAAATCTGGCATTTGTCAGAATTCCACGAAATTAAAAATCGTAGTTTAGACAAAAAATATATGCTCACAATGTTATTTATTTACAACCTGGTCACATCAACCCACCTTAACAGCTTCAACGCCACGCCATATCTGAAGCTGGCTGGGCTAAAATTGCCGCAAACATTCGGTAGCATTCCCGTGTCTATATTAATGCATCATAAGAGATGAAACTTCCTCTAGATATTTTCAATTATCTTTTCTAGGTCATCATCGCGGTCAAAGCATTCGATTGGCTGAATAAAATTAATGGGCGACGCAATGAGGACTACGGCGCTTGTCTTTTTCCGTCAGCGTGGGATTAAGCGAAACTAAAGTAAAACAAAACAAATGAGGTTTAGCCAAACCAAGTTAGGGTTAGGCCAAACTAAAAATGATTTTTAATCTAGCTACATTAATAATCATTTTTAGCATCGATGTTTTTAGGCTAAGTTATGTCGTTTAGTTTAAATAACCCTATCCCTTTATCACCACTATACGCGTGTGCGAAAGACATAAATTGGGTAGATACTTCATAGGTACTTAATATCTGCGATAGGTAAACACTAGCGATAGGTAACTGCAAAACGGTGACAAAGTCAATGTCAAGGCAATTTAAGAAAAGGCTCTGATAGGGTTATAAAATATTAAGAGATTTCTTTTAATAAGCTTTTATGTAATTAGTACTTAGGTACATGTTAATAAAAAGATATAAAAAGTAAAAGATCTAAGTAGGTAGTTATGATGCGGGATTTACTACGGCATAGCCGACCAGATGGCCTAGTGGTTAGAGAACCTGACTACGAAGCTTGAGGTCCCGGGTTCGATTCCCGTGTCGGGGCAGATATTTGTATGAAAAATACGAATGTTTGTTCTCGGGTCTTGGGTGTTTAATATGTATTTAAGTATGTATCTATCTATCTATATAAGTATGTTTATTCGTTGCTTAGTACCCATAACACAAGCTTTGCTTAGCTTACTTTGGGACTAGGTAAATTGGTGTGAATTGTCCCATGATATTTATTTATTTATTTATTTTATTCATTTTTATAACAAAACGACGCAACTGGGCATTTTTATTTTTTCTTGTACCTTTTGATTTTGTTTTAAATTCGGAAAGTTTTATGTGATTTCTGCTCAGAATCACGAGCTCTTTCGATCCTACTAGGAGAAAAAAAGTGTCCCAAAATTTTCATATAATTTTCGATTCCTCCATTTCGTTACGGTCATTAAAGTCTATGAACAATGGTAACGGAACGGGAAATAAACTTTGGACACTTTTTTTCTCCTAGTAGGATCGAAAGAGCTCGTGATTCTGAGCAGAAATCACAAAAAACTTTCCGAATTAAAAAAAAAGTCATCAAAAGGTACAAGAAAAAATTAAAATGCCCAACTGCATCGAGTTTGTGATTCCTTTTTTGTTTCGTCTTGACGAGTACACACACACACACACGCACACGCACACGCACACGCACACGCACACGCACACGCACACGCACACGCACACGCACACGCACACGCACACGCACACGCACACGCACACGCACACGCACACGCACACGCACACGCACACGCACACGCACACGCACACGCACACGCACACGCACACGCACACGCACACGCACACGCACACGCACACGCACACGCACACGCACACGCACACGCACACGCACACGCACACGCACACGCACACGCGCACACACACACACACACACACACACACACACACACACACACACAGTTTTGCTACCGAGTTCCTGTGACCTCTTTACAGCTCAATCATCAGACTGTTACTTACCTGTTACCCTTTGACCATTATTTTTTATAGCAATGAATCGAGAACTTTAACGATACGCACAGCATAGATTTTTTTTTTTTTATGATTTTTAAGAAAGAGAAATATATATTTTATTTCGGGGTTTCCGAATTATAATACGGAATTATGTTTGCCGCTATCAGCCAAGGGCAGTAAATGACAAGACCGTCACGTCAGTTTGCTGGGGGAACTACGGGTGGCATGAAGTATCTAAAATGAATAAATTAAAAACCGGCCAAGAGCGTGTCGGACACGCCCAAGATAGGGTTCCGTAGCCATTACGAAAAAATCAAGTAATATTTTTCTAAGGATTTCGTATGTGTACGGAATCTTCAAAGTTAGGTATCGTCAATACTTTGAAAAAAGATCGTATCTCAAAATCGTTAATCTGGCAAAGTGAATTTTATTACGCGCGTATCAAGGTTCAGTTTTGTTTACATGCTGATTTGAGATACGAGTTTTTCAAAGTAGTGACGGTATGTTTGATACCTTAGGCTACTATTTACTCTTAAACTACAAATAATTCCCAAGCAATCTTAGCCGCTATAATTTTCCTTGTAAATTTAATATATTTACTACCATTTTGAATTTTTTTAAATTTTTCCACCCAACAGTTTAGATTTTAGAGGGGGGGGACGGTCGATTTTAATGAAAATTTTCACTTTAAAGTTGAGTATTTCGCAAACAAATCACTGAATACAAAAATCATGTAAGCAACACCTCAATGGTTTTAAAAGACCTATCCAACGATACCCCACACTATAGGGTTTAGTCGAGAAAAAAAAATCACCCCCACTTTACGTCTATGGGAGGTACCCTAAAAAAAATTTTTTTAGTTTTTTTTATTTAACCACTTTGTCGGCTTGACTAATATATATATTCATGCCAAATTACAGTTTTTTAGTACTAACAGTCTCTGAGGTTAGCCGCGGACAGACATACAGACAGACAGACAGACGGACAGACATGGCGAAACTATAAGGGTTCCTAGTTGACTACGGAACCCTAAAAACCAATAGAATGATAAGAAATAATTAAAATCTTTATTTAACTCAACTTAAAACTGAATTCTTTCAAATAAATAACTACATGTCTGCCTGTCAGTTCGCGATAGAGTCAAAAAACATTCGACCTTATTTTGATTGCCCCCAAAGATTTGTTTATTTTATTTATAATATTTTTAATATGTAGTGTAGAGAAAAAAAAGGAATCTACAAACTGTACAATATTTATTTGAACCAAAAAAAAAATTAACCAATTTTAACCAAAAAAAATTAACCAACATAACCAAAGTAATTTAAAGAATAATACCGAAACACATGAACGACGGGCTTTGCGTCTTTTGGAATTTTGAAAGGATATGAAAAAGAAATATTTACACGTAAAACCTAACTAAAAACTGTTGGAGAATGGGCCCCACTCGTCAACTTACAAAATGTATATAAAAAAAAAAGAAAATATCATATAAAAATTACACAAAAATTTTGAAGAAGGAATTCCGAATAAATTAAATAAAATGTTTATCGCTTAGCTGCCTTTTTGATGAATTTTCCAACGAGAAAGAAGTGAGTAGATTTGGGGTGAAGGTGGAACTGTAAAAGAAATATAAACTGGTAGGAAATAGGCACAGTACGGGAAGAGAAGCGGTGGATATGGAAAAAGATAAAAAAATACATACCCGCTAAAAACGGTTCCAACCAATTATTTTTTATAAACAGTTCTGGTGGTTCAATTCTTCAAATGAGAACAAAAAAAACTTTTATTATTCCGTGGGGACAGCCTTCAATATGGTCACGTTATTAATTCTTATCAAATAAAAAAATAATCTTATTCGTCTTAGAGTAATTCAATCGCTTCACAGCCAAAACATCAATCCCAGTCGTGCAAAACTCGAAACCTTTTGTCTAGAACTTGTCTATTGACACTGACAAGGCGGCCAGGAACATTTCAATTTCGCGTGTCAAAAAAGTTCGTTACCGGCAGCGTAATGCTGCAGACATCGCCCAACCAAAAAAAAAAATATAATAATAATAACAAAAAATATGCATATACCTAATCGGCAAATAAGTTTCCATCTATACCAGGAAACTATTGACAGCCAATCGCTTAAAGCAAGCGCCTCCGTCAGTGGCTGCCCAAAACCACCAAAGGAAGCTTAACCTAAGCTCTGTGACGTAACGAGTAATAAAATATAGCAAAATGTACAAATGGTTTGAAAGCGAAGCAAAGAAAAAAAAGAAGGGAATTCATTGAAACGAATCGAAACGTATAAAAGACAGACATATTGTGTCGGTTTGAATTTGGAAAAATAAAGGAGCAGCGGGTGATCATTTTAAAATATCTTTTATGTGATAAACTCCCACGTGCGGTGAATCAACGTCACGTAACTCATAAACCTGAGGCGACACAATCCTGATAACATGGCAGGCTGAGAAACGGGGAGCAAATTTACCTCCTCTAATCCCATCACTAGTTCCCCGTTGAAAGTTCCGACGCCAAACTACGTCACCGATACGAAGCCTAACGGCACTCCTATTTGCATTGAACTTAACAGAATTACGGTGGAAAGCAAGGGTCATTGCGTCCGCAACTTTAGCATATACCTCTCGAAGAGTTGAAAGGTTCGTTGCATGCTGAACCCGACTGAGTGCCAAACCAGGGTCCTCAGTCTGATTGCTTGCACGCTGCTGAACAGTCGTCAACTCACGGCCATACATGAGAAAGTTCGGGGTAAAAGACGTAGCCAGATTTATACATGAATTCAAGTATAATGAAACTCTAGGAAGATGTTCACGCCAACGACGAAAATCACCATCGACAAGAATACTCAGCGTTGTAATTACTGTCTGATTGTAGCGCTCACAAACGTTCGCTTGAGGTGAATAATAAGGTGTATAACATGGATTGGGGATATTGTAAGAAGACAAAAATTCAAGGAACTCAGCACTGTGAAAGACTGTTGCATTATCACAAAGGATATTAGACGGAAAACCATACCGCAAGAAAACTTCTACTTCCAGAGCATTAGAAATAGATCTAGCGTCATATTTCTTTAAAGGAACTAGCCACACGAACTTGGTAAATACGTCAACCATGGTAAGAATGTATCGATAACCACCATCCACTCGCTGCAAAGGTCCAATAAGATCAATAGACAAAAGATCCATAGGCGCATTAACTGACCTGGGAAATAATCGTTGACCACGAGGCTGCGTGTTGGCAATTTTATATGCCTTACAGACCGTGCATTCAGATAAAAATGAAGCAACATCCCGATACATATTGGGCCAGTAATAGAGCTCCCTAGCCTTCAAATAGGTTTTCATAACGCCGGGGTGTACATTGGGAAAACCATTATGAATCTCCGCAATAGCTTCTCTCACCTTCGTAGCAGGTAAAACGATCCGCCATGGGTTTGGCAATAAGGGATTCTCAACCGACATCCTACGCATAAGCATGCTATCACGAATTGTAAAGGCGTGGAACATCTGTGGCGTGTCCGATACACCTCTGTAAATTCGTTCGTACCACGGATCGGTAGTATCATCTGTACCTCGTACGAAATTTATCAAGCCGATTTGGTATCGAGACAAAGCGTCAGGAACTACGTTTAACACGCCTTTTCGATGCTCAATTTCGAAGTTATATTGGGAGATGATTGTTGCCCAACGTGCTAGACGGCCCGTGGGATTATCCAGAGTAATAAGCCATTTTAACGCAATGTGATCAGTTACTATTGTAAATTTCATGCCATCAAGATACCCGCGAAAGTGTTTAATAGAATCCAAAACAGCCAAAAGCTCGCGTTCTGAAGTACTGTAATTCTTTTCTGTTTTTGTGAACAACCGAGAGTAATAGGCAATTGGATGCTCAACACCATCGATTACTTGAGCCAAAACGGACCCAAGACCGACTAAACTTGCGTCACACTGCAAAACAAAAGGTTTTGAAAAATCTGGGCAGGCCATTAACGGTGAACCTATCAAAACGTCCTTCAGTTTCCGAAAGGCGGCTGCCGCGTCCCCATTCCATTCTATAGGCTCACGACCCTTTCTTTTGCCGATTAAAGCTGTCATCGGAGCTATAATGCTGGAAAAATTATCCACAAAACGACGATAATATGAACACATGCCAATGAAAGAGCGAAGAGATTTAGCTGTTGTTGGAGTCGGATAGTCATTAATAGCTTCGAGTTTTTTTGGATCTGTTTGAAGCCCACGCTCATTAACAACATAACCCAAATATTTCAATTCAGATTTACAAAACTCACACTTGTCTAAATTGACCGTAAGACCTGCTTCTTTCAGCCTATCACAGACCTTGCGGATGAGACCTAAGTGGCTATCAAAATCACGTGATACCAAAATAAGATCATCAACATAACCAAAAACAAAGTCATCTGATTCGGCCGTGAACTCAAAATTAACAATCCGATCTGTCAGTCTCTGCATTTCAGATGCCGCATTGGTTAAACCAAATGGCATACGCACGAATTCAAATAACCCTCGCTGAGGTACAATAAAAGCAGTTTTCTCACAGCTTTCTTTATCAGCAAGAGGAATTTGCCAGAACGCACTCCTAAAATCCAAAGAAGTCATATACCGAGCTCCACGAAGATTGTTAAGGATGTCTTGGATACGCGGTAACGGATAAGAATCGCGGATAGTGACGCTATTAAGTTTTCGACTATCAACGCAGAATCTAATACTTCCATCCTTTTTTGTGACCATTACCACAGGACTAGCCCATGGAGAGCGAGACGGACGAATAACTCCCATCTCTAACATTTTATCGATTTCCTCATTGAGGATTTTCAACTTAACAGGCGAAAGTGGGTAGTATCGTTGCCGAATTGGTGGACCGACGGTCTCAATTTTGTGGGAAAGCCACGAAGTACACCCTAGACCAATCTTTGCGGAAGAAATCTCTCCAAAGTAATCAATCGCGGACTGAAGACGAGCTTCTTGATCAGCGGATAAAACAGCACGTGGATGAATATAACGCGCTTCACTAACCTCAAGGGACTCTGCGTTAACATCGAGCGGGTGCGGTACGAAAAGCTTACCACTCGTTACATCACTAAAAGCTTTACACAATAAAGAAGTAAGTCCAAATTTATTCCAGAACTCAATTCCTAAAATAAATTGCGTTGGCAAACCATCGCTTACAAGACAAGGGTGAGCAAAACAAAACCCGTTAAAAGAAATAGGTATATTGACTCCACCTAAAATTGTAATTGGAGAATTATCAGCGGATACCACTGACGGGCGAATATTTTTACAAAAACTGATACCTAATCTTGACAATAAGGAAACATCAATTAATGACGCTTGCGCACCAGAATCAAGTAAGGCCTTCACATTCGACCCGGAAATCAAAAGTTCAACATATAAACGATTATCAGAAGTATTGTTTACAACAAGAGGTGACAACGCTGGGCAAGACGTGTCACCGTGGATTAGTTTTTTGAAGAACTCGGAAAGCACTGTGGACAATCACGCGTTATAGTACCAACACGTTTACATTTAAAGCAAACGGCTTCTGTTATGTTAGGACACGATCGGAAGTGATGACCTGCAACATTACACTTAAGACAGACTACTGCTGCATCAGATTGAACAGGTGCCACGGAAAAACCTAAAGGTCGCTGACCCTGAAATGATTCAAAATTTTTCGCGATTTCCAGAAGCCCATCCAAATCGTCAATCAGATTGGTTGCAAGGCATGCATGATAACGTGGATGCAACCCGTATTTAATTACCAGGAAGAGATTTTCTTCTGAAATCGGCACGCGCAGTTTTGCATTAAGATCTCGCGCACTAATGACGAAGTCAACAACAGACTGATCCTTCCCTTGCCGAAGTGCACGGAGTTGACTCTCGACTTTGAAGTCGTAATCGACCACATCAAAGGTTTTCAAGAACGCAGCCTTCAAATCAGCGTAGGATAATCGAGGATGTCTGATAGCTCGGAAATATTTAAGAGCGCTGTCAGCTAACAGTTCATGAAACCTCAGCACTACATACGACGGGTCGACTCCACGAGCAACTCCCTGTTCTTCGACGAGAGCAAAGAACTCGCGCACACATGTTTTACCGGTAAACACGATACCCCACTTGGTAAGTGATTCCCCTCTAACCGGTACATAAACTTGATCCGCAGGCGATGGTCTCATGTTTACTGATGTCGCGGAGTCAAAATATTCCTCGTCGCGAAGATCAGGATTAACAAAAGGGTTCGAACTTGCACGGCCCTCTAAATATTCTGCGTCGTGAGACTCAGGAACTATGAACGGATTTGTATTAACTGAGTGGTTAAAAGACATGACTGACACAGAAAAGAGCAATCTACTAAGAGAATAAAACTAGAAGGAAAAAGAAAGAAAAAAATATATATGTACAATGACCGAGAAACGGTCAGACCATCCCCCCACAAAAGAAAAAAAAATAAAAAAAAAAATTCTTTTTTAGTTCGGGCGCCAATTTTTGTAGAGAAAAAAAAGGAATCTACAAACTGTACAATATTTATTTGAACCAAAAAAAAAATTAACCAATTTTAACCAAAAAAAATTAACCAACATAACCAAAGTAATTTAAAGAATAATACCGAAACACATGAACGACGGGCTTTGCGTCTTTTGGAATTTTGAAAGGATATGAAAAAGAAATATTTACACGTAAAACCTAACTAAAAACTGTTGGAGAATGGGCCCCACTCGTCAACTTACAAAATGTATATAAAAAAAAAAGAAAATATCATATAAAAATTACACAAAAATTTTGAAGAAGGAATTCCGAATAAATTAAATAAAATGTTTATCGCTTAGCTGCCTTTTTGATGAATTTTCCAACGAGAAAGAAGTGAGTAGATTTGGGGTGAAGGTGGAACTGTAAAAGAAATATAAACTGGTAGGAAATAGGCACAGTACGGGAAGAGAAGCGGTGGATATGGAAAAAGATAAAAAAATACATACCCGCTAAAAACGGTTCCAACCAATTATTTTTTATAAACAGTTCTGGTGGTTCAATTCTTCAAATGAGAACAAAAAAAACTTTTATTATTCCGTGGGGACAGCCTTCAATATGGTCACGTTATTAATTCTTATCAAATAAAAAAATAATCTTATTCGTCTTAGAGTAATTCAATCGCTTCACAGCCAAAACATCAATCCCAGTCGTGCAAAACTCGAAACCTTTTGTCTAGAACTTGTCTATTGACACTGACAAGGCGGCCAGGAACATTTCAATTTCGCGTGTCAAAAAAGTTCGTTACCGGCAGCGTAATGCTGCAGTAGGTATTGTACTTATATTATTTACAAGTAGGTATTGTAATCCCAGCAAAACTGTGGATAGGTTGCTAGCATGTAATAATTTGAAGTACCTATTGAATTAAGCTATTGCTCCATATAAAATCAATAACAATAGTAGCCTAACCTACTCTTTCCTTTACTAAACACCATACACTTAACGGATAGTGGCAAATATATTGCCGTCTTAATTTTTTTAAATTATCAAATAACAGATTTTTTTCTTTAAACTTTATATCGCCAAACTTGTCTCTGAAACTAGAGAATTGTGACTATCGGATAAATCTAGCAAAGAAAATTTTATTTACAAACATTTTTGTTCAAATGTAGGCAATAGTTAAAAATCTAAGTTTAGGCCTAAGATAAGAATCATCATTTAACAAGGGATGGAATAACTTTTAACGGCTTTCTTTTTATTTGTAGATTAGTACGAGTATATTCTCTTATGCAAACCAAAATTTATATTAACTATAACAACACGTTCATTGAGAAAAAAAAATAAAATGTCTGAGTGGTATGACAGCAAATATCTTGCCGTTACCCACTAAAGGGTTAAATTGATCCGTACATACATAGTTACATACGTAGGTACATATACATTGGAAGTTTTGATTGTATGTTGTAGTGGTAGAGCCATGTTGTAGCTAGCCGCTGCATCACGAATGGGCCGGCTCGTCCGGGGCAGTACCACCCTCTCATAGAACACCGGCGTGAAGCAGCAGTAATCCTGCTTGCGTTTCGTACGGTCAGTGAGAGTGCCGGGGGCCCAATACCTCACCCCTTCCCTCTCCCCCTTCCCCTATTCCCTCTCCTTTAGGGCCGACAACGCACTGGCATCGTGTAAAGCGCTGCGGGTGTCTATGGACAGTGGTGTTCATTTAACATCAGGTGACCCACTACTTCGTTTGTCTGGCCTATCTAACATAAAAAAAAAAAAAACATACAATTCTTACTATTCTCATCATCCTTATGTCAACTTGCCCTATTGACCATCGGCTGACGACCTGCTAACGTCACTCATATACCTACCTGCATTATTTCACATGAGCTCTGTTGGTTTTATTTACACAGCAAATATGATTCAACGGTTTAGACGTAATTTTATTAATAGCGAATACACTACTCCCCGGCAGACATTTTACCGCTTGAAGGCATTCTTTCGCTTCATCAGTTCGCAATCAAATAGCTATATAGGTACGAGCATTGAATAACATATTTTTTCAGTGTAGAGCATTATTGAAGTTGAGCACACATTCTGAAAATTCACTGTTAAATGTAAATATTTCTAGAGACACAGTAGGTATGGTTATACCCGATTTGCTCGATTAAGCAAGGCATTCCCTTACCACACTAAGGTCCAATTTATCTCAATCAAAGACTATTTTCACTTCCAAACTGATTTGAAGCCTTGTTTTTTTTCACATATAGGAACTGTCGGAAAACTATACCTAAGATATCAGTAGCTGTAAGTAGGTACAGCTCGTCGAGCTCAAAACTACTTGAACTCCGTAGTACTTTGTCACTATAGTTAACTTTATATTGTCTAAGAATTGTTGTGCATTAAACGTGATACAGTACTATGGGGTTAAGCTAATTTTAAGTTTTGATTGTACATACCCACTACTATTAAAAATTATTAAAATTAAATTAAAATTAAATTATTTTTGGAGTGGAATTGACTAGTATAGAAAAAACCCGTTTCTGTTTCGGACAAAGAGACTTCAAAAGCTCCGAAAAAACGAATACTTAACTTAGCACGCAATGTGAACTGTGGTATTAGTGTGGCATACCTACCAATGTTGCAATATTTGTCAGTGTGTATCTTGAAATGCGAGAATTCCATTTGAGATTTTGTGGTGTTTTGTTTTGCTCATGCATGTTTTGTGTCGATTGTTATAGTGCGCGACACCTCGTTTAAGTTTAAGCTTAAACATTATAATCAAAAACTATCTGTGAGATCCTGTAATTGACTCTGTGTAACTATTGACAGTACCTAAATATATTATGTTATAAGCTGTTGGTTCTTCTTAAATAAATAAATAACAACGATATCTAAGTACTAAATATTAATTAAGTATGTTTTTCCATGCTAAAAATTATCTACAGCACAGATACAAGAGGGCATGAAATGCCTCAACACTTAAGGTTTTACCAGACTGGATACATTCAACGGTCACGGCCAGGTCAAATTGAACGCAGCCCGCGGGCTTATGCGGGCTGCGTTCAATTTGACCTGACCGCGACTGCAGAGCACATCCAGTGTGGCAAATCCTTTAAAACACAATCTTCCTTTCTAGCAGTACTCAGATGCTTAACAACCAACATTCTGAATTAACTATTGTGATAGTCACCCGGTTCAGAACTCGTATACTTACCATCGAAGTGACTTTAAATAAACACAGTCATGCTTTCTTGCTATGAAAAGCCATGTGGTTCAAAGCATCACAAAGCACACAATCGGCGACATGTTGACGTGTGTCGGCTGCGCGCGCCTGTTAGCTGACTGGTAAATTGACTTCGATGTCAGGAAGGACTGGCGCTTCCGCAACAGAATCTTGGTCAGAAGACGATTTTTGCAATCATACCCGTTTAAATAATGGTTTGAAAAATGGCAAAAATAAGTGTAAGTATTGTTCATTACAAAAACTCATCGAAAGTTTTCGACTGTTTTATGCTGCACACAACTACACCTGCCCGATCACTTTCAAAAATCTGTTTATAATTTACACCAGGGATGGTCGGTTATGGTCTTTCATGGTCTTGCGGTCCAGTCGATCGTGTCAATGCAGAAAAGCAAATTTTTATGCGGAGATATGTGTACGGTGTACGTTAATGAAAAATATTGGCTAGATGCTTTTGATAGATTGCACAAAATCAAGACAATAAACAGTAAATCTTGAGTCTTTTGATATTGGTCACTCGTGGCTAGCCATACACCGATGAACTTAATATGTACTTCAAGAAATAAATAAGAGCAGCTATTTTTACTATTTAATCCGATCTTATTTTTTATTGAACATAGATCTACGAGTATTTTCGCAGCGTGACTTCAAAAATCTGCCGGGCAAAAATCCAAAAGACTTTGCACCAATTGATCTTTTTAAAAAGCCCTTTGAATTTCATAGTCAACAATGAGAAAAAAGTCAACGGGTTACCACTATTTTAGAACAAAATTATAATTCTATTTTATTTACATCGTCTATCTGATACTTGTGAGATTACGCTTATCAAATTAGCACAAATTTTGCACAGGAACATGATTGATTATCAAGCATTTAAACATCTAAATACCAAAGTGGGGAAAAATAAGGTGAAGCAAGATAAAACAAGGTAATAAAGAGTAAAGTGAAAAGAGTTAATTGTTAACACTTTGTCGGTTTACCGTAATAGTAACTTAATTAAGGACAACTTTGTATCTTTTGACATACAAAGCAACCGAGCTTTCGTACGGTAGTTTATCAAAGTACCTATTTATTTAACTTTGAACGTTTTCTTTACAACTATGTTATGTTATTGTGTGAAATAGACATGCAGCTGCAATTCGCACCATACAGGATAGATATTTACGACCTTTCTTCTAGCTAGAAACGCAATTGAGTCCATATCTACTTATCCTTTTGAAATTTGCAAACCTAAATAGTCATACATAATACTTATGTACCTATATGCGGCATAATACTTGTCTGCGGCTATCCAACGACGGCAATGTATTTCAACATTTTATAAAGGTTCCGCATATCATACAGTATTACCACATTAGGTTGGCGCATTAGGGCCTAAGCACACGGCGTTTTTTAAATAACGCGCCGTGTGCTTAGGCCCTTAGATAGAGACAATACACTTCTGCGTAGAATAGGGGTATAAAAAATAGCCTACGACCTATTCTCAGACCTGCCAAATATAGACAAAAAAGTTTCATAAAAATCGGTCAAGCCGTTTCGGAGGAGTTCGATAACAAACACCGTGACACGAGATTTTTAGATTAGCTGTTGCCTGCGACTCCGTCTGTAAAGAATATAGGTAGGGGTATAAAAAATAGCCTACGACCTATTCTCCGACCTACCGAATACAGACAAAAAAGTTTCATAATAATCGGTCAAGCCGTTTCGGAGGAGTCCGATATCAAACACCGTGACATGAGATTTTTATATATTAGATTAGATTTAATTACGAAATATCACAAAATTATCGACATAATGTCAACCAATGATTTGTAAGAGTCAATGAAATTAAAATTTGTAAAATTTTTCAAGTAAGTACTTACCTACCTATATTTAAACCCGTCAAATACGTGACGTTTGTATGAAAAATTCCAGTAAATATCTACAAAGGGTTGTTCATTCAGATTTGCTTCAAGATTGGACGGTATAAGTATTTAGAATTTTTTCTCCATTGAGAATTGATCAGTTGATTTCATATGTTTTATATGTATACAATAAAGAGTTTATATATAACTCTTTATCGTGATACCTTATATGTTAATTAATTATACCCGAGTGGAATTTCATAGGGAATGCCAATGCAGCCGCATCAAGTATATTGCACGTCTTTCTGGTAGGTATGCCGAAGCCAAACCACCTCAGAGAATCACTTAGATCTTGCTTAGACCCCTCCTCAAATCTACGCCCAAATTTGAATTATTGCGATGACACTTTTCTTGTATGATTATCAGTTCCAGTTATCGCCGCATTTAAGCTGCAATTGCCGTAGGGCCGGGTTCACGAACGGGGCGGTCACGGTCGCGCACCGTCGCCCTCGGCTGCCAAACATCTGCTGCATAAAGTATTGCCCACCACTCTTGAACCAATCAAACGAGGTTAATTAAACTTTGATTATGGCTAAATTTAAAATTTGTCAAGGGATGTGGCTTCTACAGGGTAAGTATTTTTTAGTGCACAAATTTCAACATAATGGTTTTGTTTCGTTAATCCTACTAATATTATAAACGCGAAAATTTGTAAGTATGGATGGAAGGATGGATGTTTGTTACTTTTTCACGCTAAAACTGTTTGACGGATTCTGATGAAATTTGGCACACAGATAGTTTATAATCCGGATTAACATATAGAAAGAAAGAAAGAAAACAACATTTTTTTTGTTGCTAGTATCCTACTTAATTTTCGTGCGAATATCTTAAAGTTAGTGGAATAATTGAATCGGAAATATCTCTAATATATTTTTTAAGTTGGAATAAAAATAATATAACAAGTGTTATTGATTTATGATTAACAATAGCGAAAGAAATATAAAAATTTGTGCACCTATTAAAAATTACCCTGTACCTACCTATGTACTATAATTGTGTCTTTGAGTACCTATCACAAACAAACAATTTGTGAACCAAGTGTTATAGATATAAGTAGAAGTTATAAATTACAGAATTAAAATTAATACTTATTATTTAATATTTTGGTGATAAAACCTACCCTGCACTATGTTATCATGGTTGTGACTACGAAACCATACTTAAGTGAAATCATCAAAAGGCCGAAATGCCAATCTAATCTTAAAACTGATTGACTTTCTACGCTGGATCTAATTTTACAGTGATTCGACAGATTCAATGAGCCCGTAGAAAAATAAAACTATTTAGTTTATCTTATCATACAATCGCTTCCTGCAGTCCGAGTCATCGATGAAGAGATTGCGACCCAAACATAACATCGGTGACCCGATCGCCGCATGCACGCTCCAGCTTCAAACTGCCACTCAACTGTGCCTGAAATATTCCGCGATTTCTCCACGCGAATGTCACGGTACCGAACGCGTCTGCGGTCGACGATAGAGCCCAATTCCCCTAATCCGATGCCAATCAACTATGTAGATCACGAGATTGCCGAATTGCGAGGCGGATCGGTGATCGTGTCGTGAGAACGATAGGTAAGGTACAGGCGGACAGGTGGTACCCTCCCCGGCTGGCTAACTGTTCCACCATCATCAACCGAGCGAGCCGAGCCAGCACCGCGCAGTCCCGTCTCGAGACGTCGATGCGCACCACGCGAACACTCGCTGCGTTCTTACACTCGCACCGTCTTACGCGGGAAAACGAAAAGCCGCGCGTGAACTCGACAAGCTTTACGATTCGAGTGCTCCATAATAAACTGTGCAAGTGATTTTTGGAAGAAGGAGGATATTAAGTGATCGTTGCTGCGATACCTAGTTTATTTAAGACTGAGTATTCCAGTTGGAGGTTTTTTCACAGTAGCATCAGGGCGGTAATCGGGGCAGATAGCATTAACGGTTGGCTCCGCGCTCGACTGTGGCCGACCGCAAGCATGACGGGCGCCGGCGACTGCGCTCTCGTGCTATTCTTGCTGGTATATCATGGTTTTTGTTAACAATGCTTATAATATAACAATAAATATGTGGCGATCAGTTCAAGCGCTACTAAGGTTACGCACTTACAAAAAAATTTGAAGGCACTAAAGTAAATTTAAACTATGCTAACATATTTTTTTACATTTTTAACAAGCAGCAACTATCTGTTGGCGGTTAACTTACATTAATTATGCAGATAATTTTATTTCATTATTTAGGATAAAACAAAAAACAATAGATTTTTGGTACAGCTACCTATAAAAATAACTTACTTAATCAAACGAAAATGTACAAAAAATACATAACAAGAAAACCCCGTCTAAAAATCTGACTGCGGCAGGATACCCATTATAATGGCGTCATTAACCCTTAAAATCGCAAGGACGATCCGCTGGGATAATAGTAGCTACACGCACCATTTCTTATCACCACAGTACCAAAGCGCGCACAAATTTAGCTTTAAATTAGGTAAATGGCTCTACCATATACAAAATCATAGAGTAAATTTAATTTGAAATACATATGAACACAGCAGCAGGTACATAAATCCGTCTAAGCGCTATATCACAGAATGAAGTTCTTAAGATAAACGGACTAAAATCTGTCTTTAATTTCATACTAACCTGTCAAGAAAATAAATTCATTAATATCTTTTGCTCCGATAATGTAAACAAAATGTACAGTTCCGCTGCATTGCTTGGCTGCTCGCTTCGTTTCAACATTTATGAACTTCAAGTGCTTACTGCTTAGTGGTTAATTTTAAGCAACTAGAATCTAATGACTAGTAAAAGATAATTAAGGATACCTAATTGCTTAGATTATTTATGCACTAAATAGAGTGTCAGTAGCAAACATTGCGATACAAAACGTCCAAAAATCTATTTGACAGCTTCATATTACGATCGCGTTTCGTCATTCAAACTGAAGGGAGGCAAATGACATATAAGCCAACAGTTGGCTTATATTTTTCGGGACGTTTTCATGCCGGCGAAGCTCTATCTAGTGTATAAATAATCTAAGTATAATTGATATCAAGATCAATATTGGTAGAACAAATAAACAAGTGGCGCATTTGTACCTACACTTTTTGCTACGAAATAGGACTCTATTCTCCTACTACTACATATTTTATCACATTTCATTTAGTTATTTTATCACCAAGATTTATTTATTTTGCGAAAGACGTGGTGGTCTAGTGGTTTGACCTATGGCCTCTCAAGCAGAAGGTCGTAGGCTCAAGCCCGCGGTCTCGCACCTCAGTTTTTCGGAATTTATGTGCGACATTTGAAATCAACCATGAGTTTTAAGAAAACAGCGTAAGGATACCTGAACACACCTGTGAATAAATTCAATAATGTGAGTGAAGTTCTCAGTCCGCGTTGGATCCGCGTGGGAACTACAGACCAAGCTCTCTCAATCTGAGTAACGTCTGTGGCCTACAGCGGGACGTATAGGCTGAGGTGACGATGATGAATTCATAAAGCGAGACCCCTGTTTCTAGAAATAAAAATCAGCTTTCTGGGTCCATGGGATTATGATTTAAGCGTCAATGAATCAGTAAATTTATTATAAATATTAATTTCGGTTTTTAAATTTCAAAACAATTTCTCAAACTTTCAACATTATGAGCTTGAACTTTTTATAGCCGAAAAATTAAAAAGCGAAATACCTATACTTATGCTTTATTTTATAATATTATAAACGTGTTAGTAGGTATTTTTTATTGTAAAGTTATAAACAAATTAGCAATTAAACTTCTCATTCCTCACTTATTAATAACTTACAAAAAAAATACTTAACCCTCTAGTGTCATAATAGCTAGGGATTTTATACGTATTCTTTTAGGTGACTCTATAAACCTGTAAATCAAATCAATATATTTAACTTATTTCAAACCGTAACCAAAGTCTATACTCGTTAATTGCGTTGGTTAAATTTTCTCTATGGTACACAGAGTCAATGATTAATCAATACAATTACAAACTGTGTCAATTAAAACAGATAAACGCGCAAGGGAACGGTGAAAAAGCCATTAAGGAAAGTAAACGTCCATTTACCTAATGCAGATTTCGTCGGCCCGATTTCCCACCGCTCGTTAAGGGCTACGTTTAAACTGTGATTTTATGACGACTATTAAAGTAAGAGCAGGTACACCGTAAAATTTGTCTTGACCCGCCTAAGCATAATAGATACGTGATTGAAGCCATTATAAATTAAATTTCACGCTTGACGGATTTGTGTTAAACGCACGCAAAAAGTAGGTAACAAAAGAATGACTTGATATTGCTCGGGAAAAGCGAAGACGCTCGGTTTGTACTCGTAGTTGCTTTACCAAAAAATTGCATTGTAGTTGGTGTCTGTAGTTTAGCCACTTGTTGTGTGGTAATGAATCTACTTGTATTGTTATTGTAGTTCGCTTAAGTATTTTATTGTTAGAATGGCTGCGGGTGCGAAACGCGCGCGGTCGGTTAGCGGCCTACATTCCACACAACTTTGTAATGATTATAGCCGATTCTGTTAGGGGTGTTGGTACTAAAAACATTTAATAGGTTTCTTGTTTTTATCCCACGGCTTTGCTGCCGTCAAATAATAAAAAAATGGCTAGCTCAATATAATAAATAGCTAATAATAAGCATAATATATAGCTAGCACTCAATATACAGTTAGCATGTATCTTCTATTGGTTTTCGTTGTACTTTTCTGTCAGTTACTTAATCATTCTTATAAATAAATATGATTTAATTGGGGGCCGTTCAATCGTCATACAAACTTTTGCATAATTCATCATTTTGTCAGAAATGATCATTTCGCATAATCGCTTTTTACTCTGAATCCATTAATTATTCAGGAATTTTGAAATGGTTATCCTGTAGGACTCTATAGGTTAGGTTAGGTTTGTTTTATAATTATAATTTATAACAATTCTGAATAATTAATGTATTCAGAGTAAAAAGCGATTATGCGAAATGATAATTTCTGACAAATGATAAATTCGGACAATAGTTCTTATGACGAACATTACACACCCGATTTAATTACTATAATTTTTTAATGATCATACTTTTAATTTTTGTATAAGACAACATCCTGAATGACCGTTTTAAACTCTATCCCTATTACGTATATATGTATGTATGTAAGTATGTATGTAAATACTTTATTGTTTATTGTATTGTTTGTACATATAATACAACACAACAAAACAAAAAGAGAGAGTATTATCAACATGACCACAATCATCATCATCTCCAGCTCTTCTGCTGAGCGCTGAAGTCTTATTAGAGTAGTTGGGCTGTAGTTCGCACGCGGGCCTAGTTCAGATTGGCAACTTCAGCCACACACCATTGAAACTGCTTGAAAAACTTACACTCGAACTCACGACCCTTTGCTTGAGAGGCCAGAGGTCAAAACACTAGGCTACCATAGCTTTTTCCAAGTAAACAAATACCAGCACTGAA
The DNA here is from genome assembly GCA_947563465.1 of Archips xylosteana. NCBI lineage: Eukaryota > Metazoa > Arthropoda > Insecta > Lepidoptera > Tortricidae > Archips > Archips xylosteana. Next base: position 13,817,813 of record OX387353.1, on the reverse strand, counting down.
ACGAAGGCAAATTGAAGTAAAAGCCAAATGTTTTTTTATCTCTACGTAGTATGAAATGCTTCTCGCTGTTGGTCTGGTCCCTGTGTTTGTAGGTACCTACGTGGAAATAACCTCAAACTGACAACTGTACAATAAAATAAAAAATAAAAATTTCGTGAAACACGATGACGGATTACGAATATTTTATGAATCTATTAAATTATATTAATTACTAGCGACCCGCCCCGGCTTCGCACGGGTGCAATTATGCATATATTCTATCCCGCGGGAATTTTGCATTTACCTCGAGAAAAAGACGTAGCCTGTGTCAATTAAGGATAGTGTAGCTTTCTATTAGTGAATGAATTTTTGAAATCAGTCTCCAAGTTAAATTCACATTTTTCTATCCCGCGGAATTTTTGCATTTTCCCTGATAAAAAGTACTACCCTATGTCAATTAGGGATAGTGTAAATTTTTACTGGCGAAAGATTTTTTAAATGAGCTCAGTAGTTTCAGAGATAACTCTACCTACAAACAAAGTATGGATATACAGGGTTATTTTTAATTCACTGACATCCTCTTAACCCTGAATTCCTATCACTCAAACAATAGTACATTGTGCATCTAGGGCCGTAAGTAGGGGATTACTAACGAGAGTCTATTAGAAGCCCGACGCCGAAGGCGGAGGGCTTTTAATGACTCGAGTTTGTAATTCCCTTACTGCCCGTGATCCCGTGCCGTTTCATCACATTGCGAGAAAAAAAATCCAAAAATAAAATTATTTCGTCTCTAAACACAAAAATTGAATAAAATAATGGCTACCCGCCAATACAGAATGTCACTTTTTTCAAGTCATCTACCATAGATAGTGTAAACTGTGTTTAGTTTAGAATTCGAAAGGTCATACGGCCAGATTCTGCCAACATGCTTAAAAAAATATTTTTACTAAAATTATTGCAAAACTATTTGATATAAATTTAAAATATAAAAATAACGAATCTAATCTAATACCTTTAAACGAGCAATTCTTGTATATATGTATATATATATATAATCAGGATCTCGGAAACGGCTCCAACGATTTCGATGAAATTTGGTATGTGGGGGTTTTCGGGGATGAAAAACTGATCTAGCTATGTTTCATTTTCAGAAAATCGCTTTTACTCGTGTTTTCCGGCTATTTTTGTTTGCATTAGAATATAAAGCTAAATTTCGCCGACTTCGAGCAGATCATTATGGCACATTAGGAATCGGGTGGTCGCGGATCCAGCCGACCTCGGTTCGATTCCACGTTTTTATCAAGATTTTTTGTTTTTTTTTTAAGTTTATTTTTCATGATAAAACGTCAAGTTTCTTCTTTTGTGAGAAAAAGTTACTTTTTGTGAAATAAGTTACTTTTTTGTTAGAAAAAGTATTATAGGGAACGTGCAGTAACTATAGGCGGCAGCACTAATGCGACAGAAGAGACACTATGCGGACAGTAAAACAAACTTATCAAGGTAAAACATTCAAATTGATGGCACCCTTACGGCACCAGTTGGCAGCACCGTCTATGTGCACGTTCCCTATTGGGAGCACAGAACAGGAAAAGCCGGTTGTCTGTAAAGTCGGTTTACGGACGATAGTTTAACGTGACTCACCCCCCCCCCCCCCCCCCAACCCCTCCGATGTTTTTGTCAAATATCTTGAAAACGGTGCATCCTACGGCAAAATCAATGAAATTTTCATCCCCCCTTTAATATCCCCGCGCTCCCTCCCCCGCATCCCCTCCCCCCCCTCTCCCTCCGGTGTTTTGATCTCGGAAACGGCTCCAACGATTTCGATGAAATTTGGTATTTGGGCGTTTTTCGGGGATGAAAAATTGATCTAGCTTGGTCTTATCTCTGGGAAAACGCTTGGTACCGAGTTTCTGCCCGAGCAGAGCTCGGTCGCCCAGGTACTTTTCATGAAGCGTAGATAAGTTTTGTGTTGTAAAATTTGGGTTATAGCTAAGTTTTAAAGATAATAAAAAAAACGTTGGCTGACTTGAAACCTTCTTATTCTGAAATGACTTGTTTGCAAATTTTAAAACTAAAGTTAGAACTCCCTTGTTAGAAAAACTGTACGTAAATCCATAACTCTCTTAAGAACAATTTAGGCCATTGTCATTTAGTATACAGGCATGGAATAAGACCATTGACGAGCAAGTGTGATGAAAATGTTTTTTGTTTTACGACTTTTTAAAATGAAGCACTTTTTTCCCATACAAATACACAGAGTATCGTAAAAATAAGAGGAAATCTCAAATTTTCAAAACGTTATTACACCAAAAATATTAAGTTATGACAAAGTCGTAAAACAAAAAACATTTGTTTAAGTGGTAGGAGTTTAGGGTTAAAAGGATGCTAGTGAATTACAAATAACCCTGTATTTCCTTATCCCATGGGAATTTCCAAAAAGTCCTGACATTAATTTTTTGCTGTTATGATCACTTAAGCTGCGCTGCGTAAAGCACGGACTGCGCGCAAATTACGCGTACCCCCCCGGGAACGCCATGTCCGTACTTGCAGCTACGCGTACACTCTAGGGGAACGCGTGCCGCGCGAGCTCGGCTCGCAGCGAGCCGCCGTCTGTCGGTTTTTGGTCGCGCGTCAAAGTGATCGTACGCGCCTGGCTGGGTACGCTGTATGCTTAGTATAAGTTTTCCTTCACTTCAATACTTCTCGATCGCGTTTACGTAAAAATTTCAATTCTATGGAAACATGGAAGCGCGCGCGCGGAGTCGCTGTCCATGTTTCCCTAGTAATTGATTTTTTTACGTAAACGCGATCGAGAAGTATTTTGGTGAAGTAAAACTTATACTAAGCGTACTGTATTTAGACGGTCTGTTTCGATTCATGGCGAATGACTGAGGCTCGGCTCGCAGTGGATCGATTGACCTCGCGTTCAGGTTCACGGCGGTCCGTACAGGAGTTGTACGCGTATCCAATGTACTATCGCCCCAAGCGCCAGATAACCACCTTAAAGGCCCAGTTTGCGTGCAGTGGCTAGACATCTGTCCATAACAATCCATAGCAATAAACATCAACGGCTGCAAGCAAATTTGTTATGACAATGGGTATCTGGCGCTTGGGGCGATAGTACGCGTGGACTACGTATCCCGACTACGCGTACCCGGGTACGCGTACAGTGCGCGCAGTCCGTACGCAGCTTTACATTTATACCGAATTCGAAGAGTCTAGTAATTATATGTATTTACGGACTACGGAGACATGGTCCAGTTGAATTGAATATGGAAATCCTGATTTATCGTTATCCCGTGGGAAATTCCAAAATTCTTGAAATTAGTTTTTTACTCTTATACCTACTTGCATGCCAAATTTGAAGAGTACAGTAATCATAGTTACCAAAATAGGGCTACTCTGAACCAAATATATAAATCCCGTTTATTCCCTATCCCGTGGGAATTTTAAAAATTGTTGAAATCAGTTTTTTACTCTTATTGTTACCCACTTGCATGCTAAATTTGAAGAGTCTAGTGATCATAGTTATGGAGATAGGGTCACTTTGAATATCAATCATATAAATCCCGTTTATTTCCTATCCCTTGGGAATTTCGAAAAATTCTTTCTTATCTCGCGTACACGTTATATAAGAAACCTTCTTGCAAAATTTCAGCTTTCTAGGTTCAAGGGGTTGGGCTGGGCGTTGATGAGTCAGTGATGAATGAGTCAGGATTATACATATAAAGATTTTAAATTTCGTAATATCTTTTGAATGGAATGTCCGATTTCAATAATTCAAAAACTAATCAACAGGTATTGAAACAGTCTTAAATACAAAATAATTTATTTAGATAAGAATAAATACAAAGGTATGGATAACATAGTCTGATTTTAATAATAATTTCTATCAACTTTTAAAATGTAAAAAGTAGTTAAGTTGACATATCTGCAATAGTTGGACATATGGTCTTGCAAAGTTTTTTGTAGATATTGATACGTTCTATAATATTGTAGAACATTTTTTTATTCTATCATCAATACTTTCCGCAGCGTATGCGATGAAAGACATTTTATGGCCAATTTTTTTACACCTTGGGTTGGTTTTAGTAAGAATTTCTGAGGATCTCTAATTTTTTCCAGTAATAAATATAGCCTATGTTACTCAGTGATAATGTAGCTTTCTAACGGCAAAAAAATTTTTGTATCGGCCCAGTAGTTTTTAAGTTTATTCGTTACATACAAAAATACAAATCTTTCCTCTTTATAATATTAGTGTAGATAAATTCATTTTATGGTGCATAAGTAGTCCAATTAGATTTAAAATAGTTTCAAGTTTAAATCTATTAGCTAAATATGCAAGCATTTAAGAGTCAAGTTTGTTAAGCCGCTCGAATTCGAATTCGAGTTGATGGTGCCGTTAAAAAATCTTGATCAAGTGCGGGTAGTTCGAGATACGGGTGCTGATTCTAATCGGAATCAAGTGCGGGTAGTTTGAAGGACTCGAGCGGCTAATCGAACTTGACACCCTACACTTCAGTTAAAACTTGTGACCACGGCTGCTGCAATGTGGCCGAAACGTCCAGATAAATATTATTTGCGTGATAAGTCCCGTTTAGTATAGTAATTATTAGCGTTTTTCGTCGGCATAAACGAGCGGCAGAGTGCAAGGTGGAGGCGGTGCGAATCATAATAAGTAGTAATAGTATCTAATCACTCTAAACAACACCACTTCAGTATATACATTGCACCCATCCGAAGCCGGGGCTAGTCGCTAGTTTTATATTATTCTCTACTAGCTTTTGCCCGCGACTCCGTTTATCAAGAATTCGTTTATCGCTGTCCTGCGGGAACTATGCAATTTTCCGAGATAAAGAATATCATTCAAATTGGTTAAGCGATTTAAGCATGAAGAGAATAAGATAGACATAATTTCGCATTTATAATATTAGAACCTATAGAAGTATTGATATGGATTTTTGGTCGAAACGGAGCTATATGAATTAATGTGACATTATGCACAAGTACAGTCGCCATCATAAACATCGGAGCTTTCTGTGGTCAAAAATATCTGTACACGACCGTATTGACAAAAACGCGTACCTACCATAATATTTTTGATGATTTTTATGATGGCGACTGTACTTATAGTAAAGTAGTATCGGAAAAATATTTTTGAAATAAATTGCGACGTCATAATCTCAAAATGATTTTAACCACACCACGGATAATCGAATATTGCGGAGAAGGCTCGGCCGGTCTCGGTCGACCGATAAAGGCTTCAATGAACCGGCGGCTAATTACCGCAACGATGCATGATCGCACGGTTACGGTCAGGGTTACCACACTTATGTGTACCTATATACTACATTTTTTTTCTCTACATACAAATTCGACGCAATAAATTGTAACAATCGCGTTATTGTACTTATTTTTAAGACTCTGTTTTTTTTTAACTTTTGCACAACAAAGCGCAAAAAAAAACAGTACAACAGTAGAACAGTTTGTCAGCGCTATAAAAGAGACATTATATGTACAGATAAAATATAAGAATCATATACGTACAGTAAAAAATAAAAAGAGATGTATTCTTCTTTTAAATCTCTTTTTTTATTGTGTCCAGTTTCAATTATAACACTTAAATGCAACATAAGCCAATTAAAAGTCTTAAGAAGATATCCGTTTTTCTGTCTGTTTTGATTTTCATTTAAAAACGGCGAGGCGCCACTGACAAGCACAGATTTTCGAGTGTAGAGTTAGAAACCAAGTAGAATTACAACCTAAGCTGCGTTAAACTAAAATAAATTAAAAAGACAGTCGGAGTGTCAGTTTTTCAGTTATTTAATTAACACCTACTGTTATTAATTATTATATTTATTATTTACGATAAAAGGTCATTTATTAATTAATATACATAAAAAACATTTAATAGACAAGAACAATTAACCTAAAACTAAAAACCTTAAGAAATATACTCGACGTCAAAAATATCGCCCCTCCTATTTGTGCACTTTTTTCCGAAACACTCTGATTCACAAGCGTTTCGTTCAAATTAAACATTGTTAATTTAAAACACATTAAACGTGCTATTAATTGATACTACATAATATTAATTAGGTAACATAATTTCGCTAAGGTCCAGATTAGCTTGAATCTGATTTTCGCGGAGGGGCGATATTTTTGACGCCGAGTATATAATAATAATAACAAAAATTACTTATATAAAAACTATAAAAATGATTTACAATAAGTACAATAACAATCATCTTAAAACTAAAAACTTTAAAAAATAATAACACCTGGTATATGTATATTTTGAGTCTATTATAATAATTCTATTAAAATCAGGTATATTTTTACATAAAAAGAGGCTTCAGCCGCTTGTTAATGTGAAAATGAAATGCTTAATGTATAAAAAAATATTATTATTGTTCTAATTCATTATAATTTACACCTATGACAAAAGGTCTGTTTTCCAGACCCTAACTGGTCAATGTAACCGTATCAATCGTGCACAGTATCGGCACACGCGCATCCGAATCGGCACGCGCCGTGCCACACCACAGAACACGCACATGATTACCTCTAATTTATGTAACTATCCAATCTGGTAACTCTATGGGCTGCATTTTAAAGGTTACTTACAGTCTAATTGTTATTACGTACATAGCTCTATATACTCGTAGCTTAATTAAGTGATATGTATTTTTTTTTTCTTGAACTGTTGTAATTTGGCCTCTCGCCTGGTACCAGGTTATCGTTGAGTTTTGGTACACCATGTACCTATATAAGTATACTAATGAACTGAAACAATTACTTTGCTCACCTGCGACCTTACGATAGTTACGTTTATGTAAGAAATGCGTGTTCATGCAGTTTCTCTACCTCCACACTCTACGAACACACACAAATCACACAAACCCAACTATTACCACCACCAAACTACACTGACGCGTTTCGAACTCAACCAGAGCTCATCTTCAGAGTAGGTACTACAACCGTTCAATATGCTACCAAATGTTAGACTCTAACATTTTGTGGATTTGTGTGTTCGTACAATGTGGAGTTGGAGGAACTGCATGAACACGCATTTCTTACATAAACGTAACTATCGTAAGGTCGCGGGTGAGCAAAGTAATTGTTTCAGTTCATTAATATGGACCTTCGCAAAGTAACGCCTGATTCAATAAATTATAAGTATACTGACAAGAAAAAGTAAAGTTTCACGATGTATGAAGTTTTCTATAGATCGTAACTCTTATTTTTTACGAGTAAGTGTACATAGTTAGTAACTAATTTGAATAATTTACTAAAATTTTAACGTATGCGTAAATGAAGGGCCGTACTCATAAACTACTTCTTAAAAAAAAGGAAAATGTGAGTACAAAAAATACTGTCCATCATATCCTACACTTTAACTGTGCTTAACGATCAAAACAATCTGTAAAATGCATAACCACTTCGTTATTCCCAGCGCAATCTGCACATCTCATCAACAAATTAATGTAATAATGAAATTAAATGACACTTGCTCTACACGCACATTTTAACTGCTTACCTATTAAAGAAAAGTCTGAAGAATTTGTTATCATTTGAAATGCCGTAGACTCCTCATGGAGCCCCAGCTCTATAGAATTCAGCAGTTCACGGCATTGTAACTGTAAAAGATGCGACAACTTCCGCGGTGCAGCGTAATTAGCTTTACAATTTTCCCAAATGGCCTGGGAATGCGATAACGTACCGTGGGACTTAGAATTGAGATCTGGAACGTTTAATCTTGAAATTAAATGCGCGATTAACTGATAGCCTTAGTTAATAAATCGTGAAATAGTTTTATACTGTGACAAATAATTATCAGCGCTGCTGAATAAACGCTGTGTTTAAGTTAATTCGAACCAATGCTCACGGAAAAAATATAAAGCGAATTTTATTATCTGCCGAAAATGATATAAGTATTATTAAAATATATCATCGGTCTCCTATACCGCCTACAAACTTTACTTGCATCAAATTGAGCACTGAACTAGGTGCGTCCAAATTTACTTGCAAAATTTGAAGCAAACAGATAAAGATACTATACGGTATCACGAATTATCAATCCTAGAAGTGATCTAAGTATTAAAGAGTCAAGTTACTTTACTGCTTGCAAATTTAAATGAAGTGTTAAGTAAGACTACCTTTTTTTTTTTTTGGTGTGGAAAATACACCTTATGCATCGTCTCCGTTCAGGGAAACAGAGGTATGTGAGGCTCTCCCCAAGGGGCCTACCCACTAAAAACCACACGGATTCCCTCGTTTGCCATTGTGAACGCCACGGGAGCACAAGGAGTCACCGCAACGCCCACTGGCCGCCCCGGGATGGGGCTCCTCTGTCGACACCGTGCAATGCGGGCTCGGCAAAGTAAGACTACCTAGCGGATGACGAAGTCGTAGGTAGGCATACTATACTAGGTGTTTCAAAATTAATCCAAAATATTGCAGCAGACGGCAATACAAATTTGAACCTGTTGGTAGAATTTTATCAAGAACTTGTAATTGAGATTGAAAAATGTCTTTTTACTTTTAATGTTTTCATACATTAGTGTACCGCGTCAAAGGTGGCTTCATCTTTCAAAACTTTCACATGGGTGTTCATTCAAACTTGCCCAAATATTTCCTGAAATATTCCAGATCAATTTTAAAACATCTCGTAGTACTTATATCAATCTTTACTGACACTTAAGTACACACACACACGGGTATGTATTACAATACCGATGTACGAAAGACCGAATGTATTAAAACATCGAATGGGTCAAAAGACCGACACGATTTTTTTCTGATACCGTAAACTTTTCAGAACTTATTAAAACTGCATCATACAGAACCCATTAGGTAAGGTTAGGTTTGTTTTATAACAATCTTAAAAAGTTAACGGTTTCAGAAAAAAATCGTGTCGGTCTTTTGACTCATTCGATGTTTTAATACATTCTGTCTTTCGTACTTCGGTATTGTAATACATACCCCACACACACAGCACACAGCCACATCCACAGCCACATCGCATGCGATTTTCTTCCGCAAGCCCGTAGTAAACGATGTGCTCACAAAAACAACCGTTGTTGAACTTGACGCACGATCAATTCATTCAGCCTCTTCACGCACAATAATCAGAGTAACCCCGTTTAGGAGAACCGTTTCGTCTGAACGCAAATTTGCATACAAGCATTCGTAACAGATTATCAGCATCCGATCGTTGTTTCCGCACGACGTGCAAACTGCGGTCAGTTGGGTGACCTCTCGGGAACTTAACAAGGCTATTTCGTTTTGTTGTTCATGTATTTTTGTCGAAGACAGTGTTGTGCTTGATGCAGAAGGCGTGTGAACAATTTACTGTTTTAAAATCACTCACTCATATTTACTATACTAAACGGCTGCTACAATGGGGCTGAAACGTCGAGGTAAATATTAATAAGCGTGATATGATAACTCCCGTTTAGTATAAGTAGTAAATGAACAATTAATTGTTCTTGAAGCGTTTAGACTACTTTAGACCTAACCTACAGTTGAGTTGAAAAATGAGAAAAAAAAAACTTAATTATGCTTGAGTCAGTAAAATATAATAAGGCGTACGTAAACAACACAACACGTAGGGTACAATAAAATAACGTCAAAATCCCGCTGTCATTACATGAGAAGTGGTTGTGTGCGTGGCCTCAACTCTGGTGGCGTTACCTATACCTCCCTTAATTATAATAATTCATTTAATTCGATCTAAAGATATCACTGTCCCAATCAAGGTTTCAGTCTTTTATTCAATCTTTGACATTTAAAACGATGTTTTCCCCTTGTCTAAACAAAAAAAAACTATTAAAATCAATTAATTATCTAAGTATCAACTGTATAATTTATCCCGGTACAATTTTGGTACAATGTCGTAAAATGTCATAATGAGAACATAGCACGTAGATAGACAGCAACATAGGCGGTTGAATTGAACCACCAACTTAACCACCCTTGCTTTATAGAGCATGTTACTCATCAGTGAATGATACTCATGGTAACAAAGGTCACAACGGCGTGCGTGCGACCGCGACGCATGATGAGCCTCAGATTGACTTACTTTTGAGTTTTGATTTACTTTCAAAGAGCATTCGTCTGACCTCACGTCCGTGAATGAATCTAAAAGTGGTTCAATATGAAACCGCAGAAACATTACCGTCCAAATTAAGACGAAACAAAGATTATAGGTACCTGATAACATTGGATTTTAACCACTTGAGTGCCCGCGATTCAAAAAAAGGTGCTCTGAAGTGCCCAAGATTTACCGCGCGCCAGCGGCACCGTGTCATGTTTTGTTAATAAATCGATTGCTTAGCTTTCCCTGTACTTTTTGTTATGATTCTTATTACGTTGTAAAGCTAAAGAAACGGGCAATTTGTTTACATTAATAATTAAATAGGTCTCGGTAGTAAAAATAATTTAAAAAAAATCACAAAGTTGACATGCAGTTCCGAATGGGGACTTTTGCCAGAAATATATTTATTTTTAAAAATCTAAATCGATAAGATATGTATTTTTTATGATTATTTAAAACTTTAATAGTTTACGCTTCTATTGATACCAAATAAAGTATATGGTTGCGAGGAAATATTTTGCATAAAACCTTTTTCATTTGCAATGTCTAAAATGTCAGTTTCACAATTCACCGCCTAACCGCGTGGTTTGTTTATGATTTTTTTACAAATAATTTAGGCATCTGAGGACAAAAATATTGTCATACGTAGATAAAGACACTATCAGTCTTTAAATAACATGTGCCAGTTTTGTCAAACTCGCAGCAATTTTTGTTACAAACTATCAATAACAAAAAATAGCCCTACGTACCTACCGTAACGAGTGTCGTTTTTGACGTCCGATTACCGACAATTCCCACCACTTAAAACCACAAATACACTTAACAAAAATACACTCACATGTCACACTTCACATTTAAATATATATCAAGCCGATTATCAACTCATTATATACTCTTTTGTTTTCATTACAAAAGTAAACAAACCCACGTGCAGGGCGTCAGAGTCATACTAGACGTCACCAGACGGGCTCGCCCGGCTATCATTCAACATGGCGGCGGTATAAGGACGGGATACACAGGTGACACAGGCGCGAAACGAAATCACAATAAAATTCATGACATGAATTTCATCACAGATTAGAGAGTTATCACATTGTCAACATGATATTATTTACATTTCATTGTATCAATATGAAGATACTTAGATACTTATTACCAATAAAATGCTAATACGAAATTAACTATCATGCGTAGAGGTTCACTCACGCAGACTTGAATTTCTTCAATGAATAAATTATATTTTAATAACAGTGGCTGTCGTGATATAGAAAAAAAAGACTAAACATAGTATGTTATAATGGGTACGGGCGGATTTTAGCATATGTACTCGTAAATTACAGGAACCAGAATTAATTGAACGATTTGAATAATTTTGAACGAAAGTTAAAATTAAAACACAAACACAAAGTTAAAATTAAGCTAATGGTTTTTTACGTACAAGATTGTTGTTTAAAAATATTACGTAATATGAAAATTTGTACACCTGTTAAAAATAAGCGATGCATATTAAATTTTATTCTTATACATAAAATATTATATATTATCAGCATCATAGTCGACTGACCATTCATGAACCTTATTGCAACGAGATAGGGTCTACCAATGGTCGGTTAGCTGTGAGGCTGATAGTCAATATTTAGGCCCATACTACACGGGCGGTTCTCCCGCCGCGGAAAACCGCTTCTGAACCGCCACTAGACACAATTTTATATGGAAGTTGTATGGCGCAAACTACACTGCGCAGCTCCGTCGAGCGGGAAACCGCGGCGGGAAACCGCCCGTGTAGCATGGGCCTAAATTATTTAAAAATAATAGCGAGTTAATTTCGATTAATATCCAGGGGCGGGGGGCACGGTAGTAAATTTTGCTAGTAAGTAGTATGAATGAATGAATGAATGAAAGAAGTTTATTTCACACACAAAACAAAACACATAAAATTACAAAAGAAAGAAGAAAAAAAAACATTAAAATGTGTGTGAAAAAGGTCCCGCCTCAGCATAAATGCGGACTCCTGAGGTGGAGCCAGCGCTGGTCTTCCGGCGGGACCCTTTTGTATCAGTCACAGAAACCCTGTCGTGCAACACGGCCTTAAGCGGTATGCTCTGCCGTGGCGAAAAAATTTTGGAGTGTTAAGTTAAGACAACTATGACAATAGCAGCTAATGTGCGAGCTAAGCAAATAAAGACAGACAATGGCCGACAAGGGTAAGAATCAGAACTTGATTTATTAAAAATACTTGAATTTTGAACCAGTACATGGAATATGTGAATTTGAACCATAACCATTTATATCAATAATAAAAATAAAACATCCTTCGCCGATTAATAAAAAAAATGAAAAGTAATCAAAGAATTAGTAAAAGCCTCCACAAATGAAAATAGAAACACTCAAAAATGAATAAGCTAAATTAAACCAATCTGCAACAAAAACCCAGTGTGCACCATGCCTTACGACATAAAACGCGGACCCCGTGCGGATCTGTTAAAATGCTTCGCGCAACTACTGTTGCGTACAGTTGTACTTACAGACGTCACAAGTTTTTTTCACCTAAACCTGCTCAAAACATACATAATTATTTATTTAAAGAGGATTTACGCTTAGTTTAATAGACAAACTTACTTATTCTAATAGCCTAGACAGAAATATGGCGTAATCGTACAATAAATGTACGATTAAAAATCAAACACGCAACATTTTCATCACTCGACGTACTTTGTTGCAAGAATTTATCACATTATATTTAAATCGGTATTGAAATATATGCTTGATCGTATGGAGCAGTTAATAACGATTAATTTGATATACAACATTAATTAAAATATGCGAAATTGAGTACTTACGGCATTTGTTTATCACGAACTCCCTTGTTGACACTCCGAACTTTGACATTCACCGAAACAACTTTTACGATTTTGTAAAATTGTTCCATAGACTACGGTTTTTATTTTTTTTAATGTTGCCACATTCATCCGCTACCTAACTAAGTCAACAGAAAAGCGCTCTTTGCACGTTCCACTTAAATATCATTTAATAACCGTTGGAACTCCACTTCGCAACTAGAGTTGCGAGAGCATTTTGCGTTTTGACAAAATCGCAACCGTAGTTGCGCAGGGCACGTGAGTGGATAAAAGAAAGTTTGCAACATTTTTGTTTTGGCCTTTAGCCGGTGATTTGATACGCTGTCAAATTAGCTTTTTGAAGAGTGGTTTATGCTTTTGAGGAATAATTAATTACATGGTATCTACCCTAAATCAGATAAAGAAGTCGTTTACATGAACATGAGAGCACACGTAACAATAATTTGACTCTCCCTCCAATTATAATTGCAGAGACTTCTTGCTACGTTGCTACGTAAAACAAACTTCAATGGGGGGCCTGTATGAATTGCAAGTGGGCCTTAGGTATTAGGCGGGCCCACAGTATGCGATATCAATGCACAACGCGAGGAAGATTTAATCTCTATTGGAATCTCAGATAGAATCTAGCTTGCTATATTGTGTACGATATGCGGACGATATCACAAAAGTACGCGCCGTATACAAACCCCGTGCTGTGCACAGTGCAAATATCTTAAAAGTACTCTAGTAGATTATGTTACGTATGTTTAACTACCTACCCAATAAAAAAAACATAAAGAATCTCTAAATAAAAGCTCAGATAAAAGTAAGTCTTTGCGGCTGATGTTTTAAAAGTAAAAGAGCGATCAGTCACTCCAAATAAACTATGACTTGTTATATTACGGAAAACTAAGCCTCGCCGTATTTAGTTTGCGGTCGCGAGGCGCTACTTAGCGGTTAACCAACTTTAAAGTACAAATTACTTAGTTTTCAAAATACAACACTTTCTCACTAAATAGACTTTCATTTTAAGTAGTAGCGCACTAAGAGTAAGTTACATCAAGTTACTATACCTAACTATTACGAATGTCAGTCTCTGCAATAAAGAGTTGACTTAGGTAATCAGGAGCTTTGACAGCTGGTTTGACATAGGTAATAGTAATTAACTGCTTCTGTATTTCAAATTTTAAAGATCATGGCAGTGAACAAAAATAAAAAACAACATGCAAACAAACATACATTGCAAAATAAAAGCTTGCAAATAGCACTTCGGTGGGAAACCTACTGCTACTAATCTTATACCTAGCCCAGTTTAGACATACCTAAATATAGGTACAGTCACGAGCTTTAATTTGGGACCCATTTAGTCCTGTCATATTGTATAGGAATTCAAAGGATATTTTTTCGAAATGGGTCCCAAATTAAAGCACCCGACCGTACCTAAGTAAAGTCGCAGACAAGAAAAATCATTCAAGTTGCATTACATTGCGGCGGTCGACTGACAACTTCAAACATATTTGCATTGCAGCCTCGCAATATAATGCAACTAGCACAATAAATTTTCTTGTACGTCTAACAGGCTTTGGACTGATTAAAAATAAAAGATAACTGCAACAGACAAACAAAAACTTGTATTGGAAATGAGATCGGGGGTTGAATTTTAGGGTTCCGTAGCTAAAGGGTAAAAACGGTACTCTATTACTGAGAGTCCACTGTCCGTCTGTCTATCTGTCTGTCTGTCACCAGGCTGTATCTCATGAACCGTGATAGCTAGACAGTTGAAATTTTCACAGATGATGTATTTCTGTTGCCGCTATAACAACAAATGATAAAAATATAATTATATTAAATCTAACACTGGATTATTATAGTTGCGGCTGTTTACGGCGTATATTTTGACATACCTACCTAAAAATTTGTACGGAACCCTCGGTGCGCGAGTCCGACTCGCACTTAGCCGACTTTACTTAAAACGTAAGCTATTGAAATCAGATGAGGTCTTGAATGAAAGTCTTCCTTTCGGATGCTTAGTGGAAAAAAACTGCGCTAAAGTTGGAATGCAAGTGCAGTGGGAATAAATTACCGCTCTACTTAATTTCCAGAACTATAGTCAAACATTTTAGCCGAGTGGTGCTTTTTAGCACAAATTTAATGTATTTTTTAGCAAAACACATATTTACATAACTTTGGAATGGTGTTTTCACACATAAAAAACCGGAAACCGATGCTCTGAAACTCGGACGCAGTATGGCAAAGCACGAGGAAAGAACTCATCGCTTTAAAAGCAATACTTACTTACTTATTGTCTTCTTCTAATCTTCTAATATATAAAAATCTGGTGTCACGGTGTGTGTTATCGAACTCGAAACCATTTTTATGAAACTTTTTTGTCTAAATATGTGGTAGCTCTGAGAATAGGTCGTAGGCTATTTTTTATACTCCCTATTCCTCGCAGACGGAGCCGCGGGGTATACGGGGGGGTTTAGTATACTTTTCTGGATAGCTTGTTGTTGTATCTCAAACGGGTAATCCTTCTTTAAAGTGACAAATTCTTCCAGTACCCGCCTCTTTGAAAACGAACTCTTCCTTCAGTTTGAGAATCTTTAGTACTAGAGCAACTGACTTGGGTAGGTATTTTATAAAACTGTGCCAATACTTACGGTACAGTTACGATATCCAAAAATAAAAATGACTCGTGTTGCAGACTTTCTCCTTCATTCCATTAATTAGATAAGAAAGCATTTTAATCGAATCGCCGCGTTATCCAGGTTTATGGGATGTTTTACTGTTCACAGATAGCCTATTTTTACCACTTTTACTTGCACCTTTCTTCTTTTAAGTAAATCTTGTTTGACTTTAATCGCCTTTACGTTGAGAAAAGTCTTCTTGTAAGTCTCTTGCTTTGAAATTCATATTATAAGCCAATCACTACTTACTTACTTTAAATCTTTTTCTAAATCAATAGGGTAGGTACCTACCATATTTTTCACGCCTAAAAAGCGACAGACTCTATCCGGGTTGGAATATTAAGTATCATTAAGAGGGTTTATACCTGCTGAGCTGGCAACGTTGCATTTTTGTTAGTTTTTCTCGATTATTACATAAAAATTTAATGAAAATTAAAAATGTTTTGAATACAAATTGTTCTAATATATAAGTTAAATGTGTCTACTGCAATAATAATTCGTGATAGACTTTTATTTTCTTTAAAAACGAACAAATTATTACCTAACGGTTTTTAAAGAAAATAAAAGTCTTATCACGAATTATTATTGCAGTAGACACATTAACTTATATATTAGAACTATTTGTATTCAAAACATTTTTAATTTTCATTAAATTTTTATGGAATAATCGAGAAAAACTAACAAAAATGCAACGTTGCCAGCTCAGCAGGTATAAACCCTCTTAATAAAGGATTAAAACCATCACCATCATTCTAACAAGAAGGTACCAAACTGTCCGGCTCCGATTTGATTTATTTTGATGTATGTTAGAGCAGTCTAAAATAAAAGACCCATATTTTTTTAGCTGCCCAAACTCTACCTATTTGGAGAAATTGTCCTCCAAAGTACTGAAAAGTGACTAAACCTTCTAACAAGTTAGCTATGCTATGAAGTATCTTTTTTTTTCTTTTTTTTTAAAAGATACTTCATAGCATAGCTAACTTGTTTAAAGTTGCACAGTAGCGCCATCTCTTGTCCAGGTGAGTGGTTAGTTCCGAAGGAGTGTTGAAATCTCTCGATAGAGGGTGTAACATAGATGTGCGCTTGTCACTGCATAAGGTGATAATTTAGCAGACTGAAATGTATGATGTATAGGAAAGATTCGTGTCTAATGCCTAGACCAGTGGTGGTGTAGGGGTTTAGCACGCAGCACGGAATGCTGAGGACCTGGGTTCGATTCCCAGCATTGGTCTTTTTTCTGGGGTTTTTTCTGTGCATCTATATTTCAGTTTGTATTCAGTATGAAATATAAACCTTCTAACTTCTATAGAATTTTTTTTTTCAAGCAACTTGCAAATTATTACTGGTTTGATTATATTATGTTTGAGACCATAAAAAAATATTGAGCACGTGTTTTGTTATATCGGCTCAAACTCATATTTTCATAATAAAGAATCCTTCAAGGTTTTATATTTTTCATCGGTGCTTTTTTTAGGAAAATATGAATTTGAGCCGATAAGTATAACAAGCAGCTCATTATTTTTTCATGTTCTCAAACATATAATCAAACCAGTAATAATTTTCCACTTGCTTGAAAACAATTTTTCTGCAGAAGTTAAAAGGGATTTTAGTCACTTTTTAGTACTTTGGAGGGACAATTTCTCCAAATAGGTTGAGTTCGGGCAGCTAAAAAAAAATATGGTTCTGCTATTTTAGACTGCTCTCTAACACATATCAAAATAAATAAAATCGGAGCCGGACAGTTGAGTACCTTTCCTTGTAAGTAACGCTAGTACTTAATCCAAGTAAATAAACCGCCGCTTCACTAATTACCTTAATTGGTCTTGGATCCACTGATCTTTAAAAACAAAACAATGCGGTCTTATCACTCACAGATTGAGCCAAGTGTTAATTGGCCACTTGTTTCCTTTTAACCAATTGCAATGCTTATTGTTACAGGTCGGAGCTGCGTGCGCGCAAGACTACGATGGTAAGCCTCTGATACAGGTTTTGGTAGCGTAATTTTCTTTAAAAGCCACCACAAACCGGGAGCGCGGGGCGCCAACGGAGCGTGCCCGCAAAGAGTAGTATAATATACTGGTGCCCAACGCGCTCTATAGAGTGTTATAACACTGAATCAAATGGGTCAATCAACTTTTTTTTGTTAACGATTTTCTGCTACTTTCAATGAAAACCGAAATAATTAAAAAACTGATTATTTTTCCTTATTTAAAGTATACTTTTCAAAAACCTAGATTTTTGTAGTCAATAATGGTATAATTGCCATATTTATTTTATTTTGTTTAGCTTCCATTTCGTGGGTGACCCAGGGGACAATGATGTCCCCGAGATTTGTATGAAAATAGTGGTATGTCCCCTGGGTGACCGGATTTTTTCATAGAAATACTTATTTTTTTGGTTTTCACATACGCACTATGATAAACAGTTTATCTAATTACTACAAAATCATGGTTTCACTAACCAGAGACTACAGAGTTACTTGTAAAGGAGTAAATAGAAATTTACAAAAAAAAGTTGACTGACCCAAATACGCTGTGCCGCGCTGCCGGTGTTATTATTATTATTATCGTTTATTTTCAGAATTATTGACACATACATTTTTTCATAAATTAATGGTACTGCCAAACTGCGTAGCAGTTCGAATGCTCTTGATACACCTTGTGTCTTACATTTAATTAGTTATATTCATGCATTATTATTTACTATGTATACAAAAATACTAAGCATGCAATTTGACATTTTAATTTTAGTGAGAACTAAAAGCAGTGAAAAGTGGGTACCGAATGAATACGAGTTATCCATTCTCACTGCCCTTTATCCCAATAATTATCTATAAAGAACTTTTTGACATTATTCAGTATAACAAGCAGCTCATTATTTTTTCATGTTCTCAAACATATAATCAAACCAGTAATAATTTTCCACTTGCTTGAAAACAATTCAATATATTATCACCGTAATATTGTCACCGTATATAAGATTCAGTGTTATTGGCCGCGCTGGGCATGCTCCGTCAGCGCCCCGCGCTCCCGGTGTGTTGTGGCCTTTACTGTGCTGTATTTGGTTTAATACACCTTACGGAAGCCAGCATCAATACAGCATTCGTAAATTCACCACATTATATCCTTCTGAGTCCCGGCTTTTTTCGTAACCGATGTAGAAATTAAGACCTGGATATGAGGCATAAGTTTTGTAATTCTGGAACTTATTTAAGCGTCCTTATAGGTCTTAATTCATTGAACATTTTGTAGGTACTTTATATACTTCGTACATTCGGCCGTTATTCTTATTGATGATTTGTTCTTTATAAAGCACGCTGGGACTCTCGAGGATATTTCTGTATTTATTTAAAGTGCTGGTGAAAGATTTTTGAAAACGCATCCCTCCAAAATACCATTCGAATGTGGTATTTTTTTTACTGAATTTGAAACACGCGCAGTCATAGAAAATTGCAAATTTAACCCGTAATAAGGACCCATTTATTGGAGAATACAACCTCAGAATCAAAAGCAGCTATCGAATACATGTACCTGACAAAAGTATTTTCAATACTTACATTGTATATAGTAAGTATCTTATTTATTGCTAAAACAATAAGGTTGAATTTCCAAGTCAATGCTCGTTAAATCGTCTCTACCTTATTAAGGGTTAATTAATCTTGTCAAGTAGGCGAAAATTTTATTTGAGCTGCGGTTATGGGTTCGAGCGTTTGTTCCGAATCACTTTAGAGGACACGTTTATGTAGAAATAGCAGAAGATTCTGATACAGTTTCCAGTTATCTGGTACAAGTACAGGACAGGACCTCTAACAAATAACCGAATACACCATCAAAGGAGGATGGGCAAATTTGTATGGACTCTGGCCTATGGACCAATAACAACAAGTCATATATCATTTGAAAGATTTTTTTCCAATTCTACAACTTTTTGAATGACGGGAAATCTCAAATTGCTATGTAAAAAAAGTTATGGCAAAATAAAAATAAAACATTCCATCAATAAGATTATATTTAAGGTATTATAGAGTTATAGTCCTGTACAAAGTTTTTTAATTTTTTTATCATATAAATAGGTACACATAAGAAAACAACCAAATAAATATCGATATACCAATTAAACAATGACTAGTTACTACATACATGTACACAGCTTCCGATGGTCCGACCGACACCCTGTCAAACTAATGAAGTAGTAATAATTGTAATGCTATCACACGTATGCCGATTGCATTCTTATTAATCAAAATATACCAAAAACATGTTCTCGGTTTTAAATAACGAGATTAAATACGACATCTAAACAATGAACAAAGCGATCTGTAAAGCGATACAGGAAAATAGTATCGCAAATAGTTCTACTCAAACTACTTTTATGCAGCGATAACTTTTTCCACACAAAGATTTGGGAATACATGCCATAGTAAAAGTTTTAGAACTTAGAATAATCTATCCAGTGAGATGGGTACGTATCAAAATATATAAAGTTTAAAACAAATAATGGACGAAATACATAATGGTCATTTGATATAATGCAATTTTCTTGGAAATTCTCAACTTTACAGGATTTTCATAAAATAAACCTAACAACCTAAACCAATCCGTTGATTAAACGATTAAAAAAATTCGTTTAATCAATAGTTTCATAGAAAATTTTAGTATGTATTATGACCATTATGTATTTCGTCCATTATTTGTTTTAAACTTTATATATTTTGATGCGTACCCCAATGCCACCACGAAAGTGATGCGGTTGAAACACTCGAATAACGGCTCTCCTACTACTATCGAATGATATTTTCGAGTGATGTGATTTCGGTAAAAATCGGTACACAGGTTAACACAAAAGATTGATAATCTTCTCAATGGCTACCTGTTTATCCGAATTACCTAATGAATTTATAACCGATAACTTATCCACTGTACAGTCGACCAAGAAATTCCTTTACCACCTTTATGTTCGATGTCAGTTGTATAGCTCGAAACATCAAAGGCTATTTCCAAGTTCAATTTTATGTGACAATCAGCCTTATTGTTTTTCTTCTGATATCAGAACTGTCATAAATTAATTTCAATACTAGATGGAAAAAAACCCACCTGTATAATTCCCGTTCCCATTGGAACTCCAGGAAAATATATATCCTATGTCACTCGTGGAACTAAGACGAATCTAATGACAACTCACACTTCAAAATCCGTTTAGGCTGCAGGGCGTGCCAAATAATGATACATACATACATACAATACATACATAAATACATACGCTCGGAAAACATAACCCTCCTTCGACAGTCGGGTGAAAATGGTAAAGCATTTCCTTGGTCAATATATCATTGGAAATGAGAATGATATTATTAATCCTTATACCTATCGTTTCCTTAGACGACAATGAATCAGATAGACAGATCGAGTTCGTGATTACCATTTAGAATTCCATTCACTCAAATGAAAAATATGCAGATGATAGTAAATGTTAGTGGCGGTAAAATACCTTTTCCGAGAAACGCAACACAAATCTTATCAGTTGCGGCGATCCCAGATTTAGCTTCTTGGGTTAAGATTAACATAAAGTTACACAGGCAGATCAGTTTTCTTTTTATGGCATCTATTTTTCAGACGATTATTACATAGCTTTAGGGAAGCCTCTGTACAAATTCACTAAAAATACATGAAACAAAAGCTAATTAAATAAATTAAGTTATTACGTTATTAGACGATACATAAGATCTGATTTTTTAAATTGAAATGTATCAATTTTATCTAAAACTAACTATAATTGACAAAAGTATAAAAGAAAAATATATGAAAATTATTTAATCAGAGATTAGATTAAGACATTCAGTTGAATATTATAGGTGTCACTAAAATCTCTGCCAACGCCAAGAAAGTTTATAGAGCAGTTAAGCAAATTCTGAATTATTCTGAAGTATTTGCCTAAAAGCACCATTTCTCGAAAACTATATATTCTTATGAAAGTCGCTGAATCTAATAGCTTATAGTAGCTTTCAGTTTTCCATCAGTTTCTTTCTAAGTACCTAATATAAATTACACTTACAAAAGCTTCTTTCCTTACCACACACGCATAGCCGAGTTAGCTACCTGCAAATAATATAAAACCGCCTCCAAAAATACTCAAAAAAATTAAGAAATAAAAATTGAACTGACCACAATAAGCATGAAATTATCTTTCTACTAATCTGTTTGAACTAGGTGTTTACATGTATTTGACGCGATGACTGTATATGTGTTGGCTTGTTAATGGACTGTAGATCTAGGTGTTCTAACACTCTCTGTAGTTTGCCTATAAAGCTGTATGGAAATAATATAATCAAACTGATGGTATTTCACTCGCCTTTAGCTCCGGTCGGAAGTTACGTGCGGTGCAGTTATTCTGGCGCTGATACTTACTTATTATCTTGATAACAATGATTGCAATTGATGTTTGGATGCGTTAAAAATATATTAATTATAATAATTCTTCATGCGGAAATTAACATTGCGTATCGTATTGCTGCCGCAGTTGACGGGTCACGACTTCAATTGTTTTATTTTCTTTTTTCGGCTCTATATTAGCACCATAGAGCATGGCGCGCGCGGAGGTTGCATGGGTGGCGAAATACGTCCCATTTCAAATCATTCCATGCAATTTTATAGGCTCAAACAGTATAGGTGAAAAACTTATGTAAAGGACGTTGTATGAAGTAGTGCACAGAATTGATATGGAGCTTAAGTAATTTTTAAAATTAGGAACGTTCATTTGTTTATGCGGGCACGTTACTACTACATACAACAGGTCATTTACTTCAGTTTTTCACCTGTTTAGATATTTTATACCCTGGACCGTACGTATGCATGCAGCTGTCTAGCTTAGACCTTTTATATCTGATTACAGTAACAGACATTCAATGCACGTTTTCAACGGGCGGTTCTGGTCTGCGGGACTCGGTATCAGCCCTCTTACGGAAACCAGAGGGGTTCCGTGGCGCGCCACTGTTCGCGGACGACCGAGCTACGGACCCCGTCGTCGACGCCGTCTGTCAGATACGGCCGGAGCCTGAGGATCCCACTGGATTGCTGTATAGACTACGGATCACTGACTTCACGAGATGTGGCGTTTTGAAAAGAAACGTAAGTGGATTTGAATGTATACCTATCACAGGTGAGAAGCACAAGACCGACCATTGTTGAAAACGTCTGTCCTGCCAAGCCTACAGGACTTATAAAATGAGAGGAATAGAAGTAGGTAGAATCTTCTTTCTAGAATCAATATCACCAGTTTTTCACCTCTTCTGCGACGAACACATATTTTTAAAATTTTCATAGGTTTAGTAGCTTACAGGATTCGTGAATGAAATATAATGCTTTTCAACAACAGTCTCAGCGATAACCTAAATATTAATGGGCATTAAATTGTTCTACGGACTATGCTAGAAAAATAGATTTTTTTTTAATAACGGGTATGCTACCAACTGCGCCACGTTGGAGCCGAAAACATTAATCGATTACATAATGCCAATAGGGTCATATAGCTTAGATTTTGTCGAGTCATGTTTCTGTATTAATAATAAAAAGAAATAAAAGATGGTTTTAGGTTTTTTTAGCTATATCTATAGGCGCCTCACGTTTTTGTCGCGTGATATTTTTCTTCTTCTCATTATTAATTAGTTCTGTAGATTCTAATGTAACTTGCCATATATGAAATATCAATTGATACTTCGTTAATTGAATCTCAGAATGCGGTAATATATTATGTTTTAGGTAGATCCTGGTAGTAATCACCTAGACAAGATTCTCATCTATAATTTCACTTTTGGCATAAAGCAAGCATGTGTGCCGTTTCAATGAGTAAAACAATTTACAGCCGATATTTTCTTTACGGCTTGCTGGTATTGAATTATTTTGTTTGATATTTTAAAACGTGGTATCATTCTTTCGAATAACATGACTCAATGAGGCGATGTGAATCCTGAAATTGTAAGTAAGTACAATTGTATTTTTTTTTCTATAAAGGTTATATAATTGGAAAATGTTATTCCTAAGTACTGTATCGTAAGAAACTCCAATAGTTATAACAAAAGGTGAAAACCGTAAACACATTTTCGTCACTACGAGCCATAAGTCGTTATTAGAATGTGTCACCGTCAAGTAATAACCTATGCCGTTACTAACAGTATGGATGTGAGTCGTGGCTCTAGGAGGCCTAAGTATTATTTACACCAGATATACCTTAACTACCTAGCACAGACTAACGTTATTGAGGTGAGAGAAAACTAGGTGCTTCTGTGTCAATGCACCGATTATATGGAAATGCAGTTTACTTTTAAACGAGCCAAGTCAAGTCCGTACACAAAGCTTAGGAACACGTGTTCTAGGAACTGTGGCACTGCACTGAGCGCATTTCTATCTACTTAATACGAGAAAGTGCTGAGCTAAGTAATTGAAAATTTCCTAACACGGAAGCCAATCACTATTATACCTTGGACAAATCGAAATGGAGGTACAAAACTTACTATTGGTCAATTATTTGTAATAAGAGCATTATTCTTTGCGTTCCACTTTTTTTCTTCGAGTGCTATATCTACAGTTATGATGACGAGACCACCACGGGCCTAACGAATCGAAACAAGTGGTGAAATTGGACAGGAAAATAGGCGACAAAACCCGTTAAGTTAACGTGTTAAGATCACGCCTATGGGTTGAAGATGGTTTATCCCTCATTGTTCACGGCTTCTCATATTTTTATGCAAGTAGCGAGCATTGTTTAATCCTACCTAAATGTACTCGTAGGATGCATGTAGCGACCGCGTTCGCCCCAAATCCATGTAGGACGTCATCTCTCCGATATCGAATTTAAATAGGTGTAGGTACCTACTAGGTATAGGTACCATAGCTACTTACTCGAAGAGTAGTTATGTTAATGGAGATTTTTGTAGTAAAATACTGCCGTTATATTTAACTTGCAACTTTGCGCAGGGCTTCGTCCACGTGCGCGTGTGGTTCCCGCAGTTCCCCGGCGTGGTGATGCAGTCGGACCAGGAGCTCATCATCATGTGCAAGCCGCCCGAGCCCACCATCATAGAGAATAAGGCTGCCGGTTTCGCGGGTAGCTTGTAAGTATCACGGAATGCCATTTTTTTGAAGTTCATGCTGATTTTTAGTTTTTTTTTTATGAAGATACAGTTTTTACAAGCTTTTTAGTTTAAGCTACTATTGAAGAAAGTCAGGGGATTAAGTACCTATAGTTGGCGAGACCACGCAGATCGATGCGTTTTACGCAGTGCATTTGGTTGAGACTTTCTTTCCTAGTGACGATATTTCGTCTTGTTCCTGCTAGTAGTAGCAGGACAATCGAGGGTTCGAGTTAGACGGGTGTAGCGACCTTTTTGATTTTTATAATGATTAAGTACATATAAGTACATACTATTTTGTACATAGTTACAAATTACACTTACTTTTTTAAATTTTAATGTAGTAGTCTCCATACTTTGACTTTGAACTCAAAATGAAATTCTCGTCGGGATTTTGAGTTTTTCTAACTGCTATAATAAAACTACTCTCCAATCCTACACATAAGAGAAGAAATTAAATTAACGTACCAACTATTTTCTACATAACGGGCAAATTTTTAACTAAAATATGGGATGTAAATATTTAGTACTTATCTCCCCTTCATACATTCTCGCACTTTTAAGTGGGAGTTTTAGTAGTTTTCTATTTCGTACGGTCTAAGTATATTAAAAATGGTGTATTTGATTTCCTTGCGTTTCGTTGGCCTGAATGAATGAGACCAAGGATAGAGAATTGTGGCGTAACATGAAGGGGGCCGTCATATACAGGGTGGAAAAAAAAGTCGGGCCCTGGAGGGAAACTACCTTAAATCCTTAAGTTGGCTCATTTTACTTAAAGGAGACATTCCTTTATTTTTAAAAAGAAACAAAACTGCATTCAAACATTTTCTAAAACTCGCTTGCCTCGCCCGGGACTCGAACAAACTAAAATTTAACAAAACAAAGACTCGCTATTTTATACTAATCGATAGGGTTATTATTCAGGATAAAATTTCTCTAACAAACATTTACATTAACAGCTAAATACAGTGAAATATTAGAGCTTTTACAAAATCAATTAAACCTTCTACCGGAAGAGGAACAAAATAACAGCATTTTTCAGAAAGATGCCCTGCCCATATCAGCAGAATTTTCAGGGCTTACCTCAATGAACATTTCAGTGTCTGGATAGGTACAAACGGGACGATTAGATGGCCTGCAAGAAGTCCAGAGCTGACGCCCATGGACTTCTTTTTATGGGGTCGTGTAAAAAATGTTATTTATGAAACCTGTTATGAAACCGTGCTAGAGCTAAGGGTTGCGGTAGAAAATAAAATTAGGGGCATACACCACAACACTTTGCTGAAGGCTACACGAAATGAATTTCAACGGAGACTAAATTTGTGTATCCGGAACGACGGGGCTCATTTCGAACAATTAATCAGTTAAATAATTTAAGTGTAACAAATTGATAATAAAATAAGTCAATGTTTGATTTTACGATCATTTTTATTTTTAAAACCAAATGTTTGTTAGAGAAATTTTATCCTGCATAATAACCCTATCGATTAGTATAATAAAATAGCAAGTGTTTGTTTTTTAAATTTTAGTTGGTTCGAGTCCCGGGCGAGGCAAGCGAGTTTTAGAAAATCTTTGAATGCAGTTTTGTTTCTTTTTAAAAATAAAGGAATGTCTCCTTTAAGTAAAATGAGCCAACTTAACGATTTAAGGTAGTTTCCCTCCAGGGCCCGACTTTTTTTTCCAGCCTGTATATAGCAATGGACGGAATAGCAGTTGAATCTATCTATCTACAGCCATTGTCCGTCCACTGCTGGACGTAGGCCTCCCTCATATTGCGCCAACATTCGCGATCCTGGGCTTCCTTCATCCACCCACTGCCAGCTGTCCTCCTAAGGTCATCAGTCCGACGTGTTTCAGGGCGTCCCACACTACGCTTTCCCAAACGTGGTCTGTCAGCGTGCTGTGGAGAGGGCTATGCTCGGTATCTCGTTGAGAAATAGGGTCCGCAACGAGCATATAAGACAAAAGACGCGAGTCGTTGACATAGCCCGAAGGATTAGCACGCTGAAGTGGCAATCGGCTGGTCACGTTTGCCGTACAACTGACAATCGCTGGAGCAGACGTGTCCAGCAAGCTTATTGTCTAACGCTTCTTACGCTTGCCTTCGCAATCACTATTTATTTCTGTCAAACGGTATAAGATGATGACAGAAAGAGATAGTGAAAGCGAAAGCAAGCGTCAGAAGCGTTAGACAATATGGCCTCTGGAGTGGCAGTTGAATGATTTGTTTTAATTCCAGTCCGCACGGCGCGCGAGTGTCCGGCGTAGTGGAAGAGACGCCAGGCCGGCTTGAGTACGAGGTGGCGTTGTACAAGGAGGCGCCACCTGTGTCTCGCCACACCAACCACTCCGTCGATCTGCCCGTCGATCAGGTAACTGCTGTACGTTCATTTATATGTATTTTCTTTAAAGATATGTACCTATATAAATGCATAAAATCTATGGTTTGGATGCTCTCTTTGAAGAAGCGAGCGGTAGGTACGACAGCGGTAAACTTTTGAAAGGTATTTAGATATAGAGAAGGCTATTGGCTTCATAATTTACCTTGATATCTTTCTTACATTTTTGTTAACGAAGCATCGACGATCCTGATTACTCGACCTATCAGATACTGGACGCCAAAAAACGCTTCGCTTTGTTTTTTAAAATGTGAACTGCTAAAGAATTTAATTCGCTTCCGAAGATTGTTTTTCCGGATAAATAGATAGGCACAATTATTAATGTCTATTCAAGGCCAGAGTGATAGGCTATTACTGAACCAGTGAGCTATATCTTCAGCCTCATCTACACTTACCATCAGGTGCAATAGAAGGGTTAATCAACTTTTTCTTGCCACCCGTTGCTATGATTACACAATTTTTGTCTCATGGACAACGAGGACTGAGTAAACATAAACAACACGAAAAATTTGATTTGACCCAGTAGCAAATCGCCGGTCAGATTTCAATAAAAAAAAGATTAACGAACTAGGTATTCCTTATTCCCCCATTGGGATCTATTTCGATTACGCAATTCCTTAGAACTTTAGTTTTTTCCGTTTATGTAACGATAGCATTGCACTAGATGACACCAAGAACAACATTTAAGTACTTAAGTACCTATTATAATACGATACCTAACTACGAGTATAATATACTACAAATTTCCGATAAACATGACTTCCGTAAGCCCCGGCAGTATTATTTTCAGGTTGTTATTTTCAGAGGGGTGCAATGGACCTAGGGGGTGGATACCCCTTCATAATTATTATACGTTTTACCTATTCTATACCTACCATAGACATGCTCTGTACTTTTTATGTCAGGGGGAGGCAAGTGCACCTCCTTGCACCATTCTCCCGGCGCTCATGATGACATCTTTGGTTATTGACATTATTCATGTCTCCCGACCGTTTCTCAGGCGGTCCCTATTGGCACGAAACTGCAGCTGCGCGCACGCATCAATCCAGAGTCAGCCTGGCGACACATCAAGCTGTTAGAGGTGGCGGTGTCGCCGGACCCCGACCGGCCGCACGCGCCCGGCGCCGTACTACTTGTCAAGGACGGGTAAGCTAGTTAATAAACACATACGCACACACGGTATACAAACACATGGGGAGTTCCAGGCCTTTGCCTAAAATAAGGGTTCTTAACACCCGGGCGACTATTAAATACATACAAAAGAATTATCACACGACTGACTAGGTACTGTACCTACTTGAAATACACCAATACCTTGTATTTATATTCTGTGTATTCTGGCAAATAAATGAATTATTATTATAAAAAGTATCACATGAACTGTTTGTTTAAAGGTACTTACCTACTTACTTGGTAATAGATTTTCGTATAATTTGTAGAGGCTGTAAGTAACATCGTAAAATTTCTATTGAAGGGTACATAAATGTACATAAGACGTAAAACCCAAGCCTGTTTGCTGTCATAAATATTGTTCGCTACTGTACTATAGTCACCATACAAGGAAACTCACAGTTAATGAAAATAATAAATCCATTTGTTTTGCTCCAATGAGTTGCTTTTATGTTCTTTTGCGTTATGCGCCCGGTTCTTTAAAAGGAAGTACCTACCTTGAATGGCTTACTTTAAGATCTGCATGACAACAAAATAATGTGGTTATTCAGGGTAGAATCCTAAAAGAACAGTTTTGAATAAACTCGCTTTCGCAGCGTTATTGCATTCGACCGGTTTAAGTCCTGCACTCCAACTAACTGCATTTTTCCAAATGTGCTATTCCAAAAATGCGGACAGCTTTCGTTTTAGTGCAACGCCCGTTTACCTACACAGTTTTACAGTTTGCGTATCGGTGCGATCGAATTTATGATCAGCTTGACCCACTTGGTGCAGAATAAACATAAACAATCGGATTACAAACAGATTTTAAAGCACCGAGTTGTCAATAAGCTTGTTCGGAGGATGTCTTCGTTAGCAAACAACTTAAATGAACGGGTTAATATCCCGCTTTCCTAAAAAAAGGTTAATCACAGACAGTTTATGCTTGTGAGAACTAATTAGGAACACTATTCAAAACCATGTTCAGCTATGAAATTCCAAAGACTTTAGAGTAGGCAAAGATACAGGGTTATAGGTACACTTTCAATGGAAAGTTCAAAGGCTTGTTGGATCTGGAACGTTAATAATCTGTGAAGGTAGATCTAAGTTCCTTTATAAAACACATTAAAAGCTCTTTATTTTTGCTTGTTAGTGTATAAATGCTCTACTTATTTGTGATTATTCAAAAGTGGTAACGGATCAATTATGTATTTATTAAAGGACTAGCCTTTTCTCGTGGTTGCGCCACTTAATAACCATGCGGTCAGTTGAATTGAAATATCGGGATTCTATTAATTTCCCATGGTAATACCCAAAACTTACATCGTGCTCTGCATTTACCTACGTTGTATGAAAATCACCCGTGCTCATGTTTCTAGACTTAGCAGATAGGTAAGATTTTGAAATTTTTTATGGACGCCGTGGGAGTATCGGGATAAAAGTGACTTAAGGTCCTATGTCCCCTAGATGGGGCAGAGGGCGTCCACAGTGCATCGCCATCCCGTTTTGTTTTGAGCGTCTCGCTAGATTTCGCTCCATAATAAAATAAATAAAATAAAAGTAGCCAATTGATGCGATATTCCAAAGACATAGCTATGTATACGTGCATGTCAAATTTCATCTAAATCCGACCAGCAAACAATAAATAACACATGAGCGCAGGTAAATGCTCATTCATAATCTTTCGCATTTGTAGTATTTGTAGGATTCTCTAATGAGTACATATCAATAAACATTTTTGACCCATGAATAGCAAGTAAGTATAACAACGAATTATAAGGGCTATGCTCGGATAAGGGCTATGCTCGGAGTAAGGGCTATGCTCGGAGTTTCTCTAAAAGATCGAATTCGTAACGAAGTGATCCGACAGAGAACCAAAGTTATCGACATAGCCCACGCTGAAGTGGCAATGGGCAGGCCATATAACCCGAAGAACCGATAACCGTTGGGGTAGACGAGTTCTTGAGTGGAGACCACGGATCGGCAAACGTAGCGTGGGACGTCCTCAGACTCGGTGGAGCGATGATCTTCGCAAGGCGGCTGGCATGAGCTGGATGAGAGTGGCTGAGGATCGTGCTCAGTGGCGTGCCATGGGAGAGGCCTATGTCCAGCAGTGGACGAACATAGGCTGATGATGATTATAACAACGAATTAATTAGAAATTTAAAATTTTCAGTTGCCGCAACCGCGATTTCCAGTCAATCATCCCGCACCAACCAGCTCGGTATCGGGAGCGTCACAATGAAGTGTTCCTGGACTTCGAAGCTTTCCTCCTTGCTTCGATGAAGGAGCGGTCCACTCTGTGGATCCACTCTCAGATCAAAGCCTGCATGGACGCCGCTGACTGCCAGCCGGACTACTGCCTCGATCTGTTCGAACCATCAGGTACCTTTTCCATTTTTTAGGGTTCCGTATCCAAAGGGTAAAAACGGCGGGACCCTATTACTGAGACTTCGTTGTACGTCCGTCTGTCACCAGGATGTATCTCACGAACCGTGATAGCTATAAACAGTTGAAATTTTCACAGATGATGTATTTCGGTTACTGCTATAACAACAAATACTGAAAAACAGAATAAAATAAATATTTTATTTTTTTTGCTACTTTTTGCTCGATATTGATGACGGCAACAGGTATATAAAAAAGGTAACGCCACCAGAGTTGAGGCCACGCACACAACCACATCTCATGTAATGACAGCGGGATTTTGACGTTGTGTTGACGTTTAACGACACCACAACGTCAAAATCCCGCTGTCATTACATGAGATGTGGTTGTGTGCGTGACCTCAACTCTGTTGGCTTTACCTGTACCTACGCTTGAAATATTCACAGAATATTTAGTTAGATATTCACTTTAAAAATAAATAGTCAAATTAAAATAAATCAAATATTTAAGGGGGGCTCCCATACAACAAACGTGTTTATTTGCCGTTTTTATAGACGGAACCCTTCGTGCGCGAGTCCAACTCGCACTTGACCAGTTGCGTTAGAAATAGGTATAGTCGGGGTAAAAAAAGGTTCGTCACTTTTCGACCTTATTTCGTTGACATAGAGTCGAAAAGTGACGAACCTTTTCTTACCCCGACTATACCCACTGTACCTACTTTTACTGTGTCTATGACCAAGTTAAACACATATTTAATAATTATCGTACCTAATTTTGTTTTACAATTAATTGATTTTTAGGCCCTTAAGAAGTTTAAATAGATGGCTTTGTAGTATTAATTCACACGTTGGCAAATTAAACAAAGAAATAACCTCCTAAATCCTATATAATCTTAAAGCTGTAAAAAAAACATTAAACTTTTTCTTCAGCTTGCCAAATGGCGGACGCGTATTGTTTCTAACCAAATCCTAACTTATTCCTAGCAAAAAGTTTGATATTTTCTGCTATTGTTTTGTTAGGAATGCCAAACAATAATGTTCTTGATTTTTTTTAGGTCACGGTCGTCGTCGCAGATCGCTGCCCGATGCTTCACACACACACAACATCACCAGCTCAGCCATAGTGGCAGATAACGGTTCTACGCCATTCACAAGGTTCAAGGAGAACCTAGAATATACAGTGGTGATGCCAGGAGAACTGTTTCATCGCACCCCTCTGGAGGCGACGTGCGCGACCTCTATGATGGTTGCTGCCGCTTTAGGAGCTTTGCTGTTTATGTCCGCATTGTTGGTAAGACTGATTTTGAAATATTTCTCGTAGCTCCGCCTTTCCGTAAGCCTGTTTGAATTGTGTTTATTGTTTCTGTTTAAAAATAAAATTAATTAATTGATTTTAATAATGCTGTGTACCTAATCCGCAATGGGCCCACGTGGGAACTACGTTCCAAGCCCTTTCATTTTGAGAGGAGACCTGTGCCCTGCAGTGGGACATCTATAGGCTGGGGTGATGACAATGTATATTGCCGTAAAGTTAATTAAGAACTTCGACAGTTAAGTACCTAATATAAAGGTTTCCTCCCCTTTCACGATGCGTCTTTGATGTCGCCCATTCAAAAGTATTTGTCGCTTAGGTTGTTTATCATTTCATGGTTTAAGATGATCGAATTCATATTATTATATTTTTGATTTTACAGATGTGTTATTTAGCCACTCGTCTCAACTCAACAATGCTGAAGAACAACAACCTACAAGCACCGTCGGGTAAAAGTTTCGAACAAATCCTTAGAGAACTTGCACACCACTCACTTCCAGATTCCGGCTACACGGGCCGCCCCACCTTGCAGTAAAACCAGTATTATTTGTAACAATTAAGTATTTATTACCTTGCCTTAGTTTTTCTTAAATGCATTAACTTGGTAGATAAATTAGGTACTTAATGCCAAGTTACCTTGTTGCACTTACCTTATGTATTATTATTTATTAGCTATCGAATGTGAACTTATGACTGAAAAATCACAAGTTACAAGGATGACTATAAAATTTTTCAGTCATGACTGTCGCTTATTAAATAAGTAGGTTAAGATTGATAATAAACATGTATAAGGTTAGGTATTAAGAATATTAGGTTGTAAAATGATTAATTTAAGCTTTAAAATAAATCTAATTAGAAAAAATTGTTTTATTTAAACTTTAGTTAGCCGCTTATGTAAGGACATCCCTATTAAGGATGTTGACACCACCAATCAACTGACGTACTTTTTATAAGCTGTCAAAACAACTCTCCCATAGAGTTTGAATGGCAATAGCAACTTATGACGTCACTTGTTCGCCAACTCAATCAACTAACTATTTAATTGATTTAAAGCAACAAAAAATCTAATTATGCAGTTAGTTGAAAATTAATCTGGCTTTCAGGGCTTAAATAAAGCTTTTTTCCGGGACTCGTGTCTTCGAATCATTTTTTAATGGCGTCACCATCCCTCATCCATCCCTATTACGCTTTATAATGACATAAGAACACCGTCATGAAACCTAAAGGTCGGCTTAGACCAGATGCGTGTGCGTGTCACGTCACGCATTTGGCACAAAACAGATAGGTTCTGTTTTGTGCATTTGGTCTGCGCCGGCTTTAATGCGCCTAACGTAACATTAACGTATTATTAGTAATTAACGAATTCGTTGGCACTCTTTTGCCTTGAGGTTTTACTAGGCGCCGTAAATACGACATGTTATGCCGTACGCAGGGCTGGGCAGTATTTGAATTACTTGTAATTGAAATACGTAATTGAAATACAAATACGTATTTGGTATTTGTATTTCAATTACTCGCTGAAAATGTAATTTGTAATTCGTATTTCAAATACCTGACGCTAAGGTATTTTGTATTTAGTATTTCAAATACTTATGACTTCAAAATACATTTTAACAAAATACTTTTAGATTTCATTTAGCGATCTTAAGTTGAACATGAAAACGCACCGGTGTAGACATAACTTTATTCATTCCCCTATGACAGGCAGATAACACTTAAGTCTGGTGTTTAGGAAAGGAAACTCTGCTTTTAATCAGTAAAAGTACCTAGTTTCCTTTCATGAGAGTAATTTTTAGTAAAATAATACGGATTACCCACGTCTCAAAACTAGTTTAAGTCGACATAGGTATTTCAGGCCGTAGCGTACTTGAGTGCACGTTTGGCACAGCCGTAGCGTGCTCTTCCGAGAGGAAGGGTTACGGATTAGTCCGAAACTGTCGAGTTAAACGCGACTCGTTTTGAAACGTGAGTAATAGTAGGAGAGCTGGCACCAATTTTTGGGTAGGTGTTTGAGGCAAGCTGAAAACTTGTCACATACTTCTCCTATTATACCCCAACACAAAACTGCAGACCTGGCTGGTGATTAGCGGGGCTAAATGAACCTATGAATTTTTAATTTTTATTTATTTTTTGTACCAAAAATAGATTTGAGGCAATATGCAATTTTAATATGTTGTAGTTTAAAGAATAAAAAAAAAAGCCAGACGATTTAGTCGGGGCTTTAATATTGCCAGGCGCGTGCAAAAATATTTTTATTTTTCAAAAAAATATAATATAATAAGATTCTCAAAAAGACAGGTCATTTTGGTGGGACTTTCTACCTGCCAGGTGATCTAACAAATGATATATCCGTGCGAGTGAGTATATTTGTTAGATCACCTGGCAGGTAGAAAGTCCCACCAAAATGACCTGTCTTTTTGAGAATCTTATTTTTTAGTTATTAATAATAAATACCCTATTAAAATTTCAAGTTGCCTCAAATTACATTTTTTTTTATTTTTATGAAAAAAATGTTTGCACGCGCCTGGCAATATTAAAGCCCCGACTAAATCGTCTGGCTTAATATTTTTTTTATTCTTTAAACATTAAACAACAACATATAAAAATTGCATATTGCCTCAAATATATTTTTTTAAACAAAAAAAAAACACAAAAATTAAAAATTCATAGGTTCATTTAGCCCCGCTACTCACCAGCCAGGTTTGCAGTTTCGTGTTGAGGTATAATAGGAGAAGTATTTGACAAGTTTTCAGCTTGCCTCAAACACCTACCCAAAAATTGGTGCCAGCTCTCGGACCATAATCTGTACTGTTTCACTATGAGTGAGTCTCACGACCTCACGGTAGTTTCATGTTTAAAGAGAGTCATTTTCTTTTACTCTGCTTGCCCATGCCGTGTTGGATTAGTTTTAATTCTACTTAGTATTTTGTATTTTGTATTTTAAATAAAAATACCTGAAATACTGTATTTTGTATTTTATATTTCAAATACCCGACTTAAAAGTATTTTGTATTTCGTATTTTAAATACATGCGAGATAGTATTTTGTAATTTGTATTTTAATTAAAGCAAAGCATGTATTTTGCCCAGCCCTGGCCGTACGTACTACAATACAAAGTACAGTACTGTAGGTAACTGTTACTATCGTAACACTACACTGATTTAAAAGTGGTGTGGCAAACGCAGTCTGAACATTATAATGCGATATCATGAAACGTTTCAGGCAGCAAAGCGTAGGTAAATTCACGCTTGACCTGTCCTGTCATTTTGATTTAAAGTTTCAACCATTGCATCGTGTAAAAATATGTAATGCCAAACAATTAAGTACAACAAAGATTTACTATTAATTAACTTAAAGCAAAGCAGTGAGCCCATGGACTTAATATTAAGTAAGTATTACATGTTTTTTTAAGTCCATGAGTGAACCATAGTGTAGTAGCAAGGGATTTATTTTGACATTGATTGATTGCGAAAAGGTTCTACTGCGAGTCAAAATTATAAGGATTTATTTTGCTATGGATTACCAGCTTTCGTTCTCAGCTTCAGCCTCGTTGACCCCGTCACAGAACTTGGTTTCCAAAAAATGAAATTATAACCATGTCCTGTGAATCACGAACAGGCAAAGAAAATCAAGACATGCGACTTTTTGTAATGGACGGTATTAAATTGGAACGCACCAATTAAATGCACTTTCCTGGGATGAACGCACTCCTCCGGCAAAACGTCAAACTGACGTTTGCTGTTCGTGTTCACGTCCATTTCTTTTAAAAATAAAAACAAAAAATATAAATCGATTCGTAAATTAAATACGATTTTAAAGCAAATGTGATAGCAGTAATCCAATTCTTGATCGACAAATTAATATAACGCTACATAATGAGCAAAAGGAACGCGAGTATGTTGGGGGATGCATATAAAAGCACGAAACAACCGCGACACTGGTCGTTGGGTCTGGTTGGCTCTATGAAAGACCCTGAACTTATAGTGAAACAGTCGGATCGTGTAGTGGTAATTCGAGACAAGTACCCTAAGGCTAAAGTTCATTACCTTATTTTGCCGCAAGATGAGATAAATAGTATTTACTCGCTCAATAAGAATCATATAAGTCTCTTAGAAGAGTTCGGCGATTTCTATGAAGAACTAAAAGAAAATCACGACGGGGCCACGCTCAGAGCTGGGTTCCATGCTGTGCCTAGCATGCAGCGCCTCCACATGCACGTTATCAGCTCGGACATGGTTTCTCCATGTCTAAAAACCAAAGTCCACTGGAACAGCTTCACTACAAGATTTTTTATTCCTTACCAAGGTGAGCCAAAGATTTCTATGTAAGCTTAAGTAATACTTGCACTAAACTGAATTTTAACATCCACATTTTTCTTTACAGATGTATTAAGTGAACTTAAAGAGAATGGAAGCATTCAAAAAATATCCACTGAATTGCATAAGAGCTTGATAGCCACAGATTTACAGTGTAACCAATGTAGTTTTAAGCCTAAGAATATGCCTCAGCTCAAGGAACATTTGTTTACTCATGTAAAATAAACATTTACTCATATTATCTTTGTTTGCAAATATATCCCAAAACCCTAGCATATGAAAAAGAGTGTATAGTGACCTATGTGCAGAAAAAACTGTGATTTAATACCTATACTTTTTAGATCTGATTTTAATATCAGTAACAGGTAATTTTGGTATAAATGCCAAAAAGCAAAAAAAAATTTTAAATGTAACATTGTCAAAAAGTACAAAATACCATGCCACGAAGTCAGTTTGTCTGAATATTTTAGGGGCAGAATATGCTTCGGCCAACATTTTCCTGAATGTTTCCAAGGCAGCATTCACTGTGCTAAATGTCCTTGTGTCAAAATGAACACAATGCAATCGCCTAAATGCGCTCATTGACATTAATATACTCTTTGACTTGTGTATAATTTGACAAAGGGATATTCTAATCTAACCCACTATTTTCCCAGTATTTTCGGATCTTGGCCTTGGCGGATCTTGGCTTGCATTTGTTCTAATTAGGGTGATTAAGTACTGGTGCGAGTGGGACACAATTCTCTAGTTTGTTGTTATCTCTCGGACCGCTGGTTCTAGTTGCCATTATTAAACTGTATGGCTTGGTAATATGGGTCACTTTTGATTGACTAATAAAAGTTAGTACTCAGTCCAGGTTAGATACCTATTAAGTCCATGGTTTAGACATTTGTACCAAAAAGACCTATTACCTTAATTTCATGGAAACCCCTGAGACACATGAGCTGAAAATTACAGCACTCTCACATACAAAATTATTTCAACTTTGTATAAATCCAGGAGACTAATACCTACATACATTAGATTAACTCAGTAGACCTACAGGTTTCTATATAATCCAGTTATAGATGTTCTATTGGATTATCCTATTCCAGTTTGAACTTCAGTTTGAAGTATTTATTAAATATGATAAATACAAAAAAATATTATTAGGTAAATATAGAATATAGATGAAGATAATGGCACAAAGTCATTATATTGTAATAAAATTGAGACTAGGTTTGTCATTGTAGAAAAAAAAACCTTTAGTTTAAAATTGCACTTTATTCATTGCAAAAATAAGCTTGCCATAATTAAAATCACTTGTTATGTTCCAATGGACATTTGTTAACAATAAAATTGTTAATTTAAAATGTTTTAGAAAATTAGCTACTGTACAATTTCATTATACTTAAATACTAGCTATTAAGACTGGTTCGCCTTAAACAATAATTTACTAGAGTGAGGGCTCTCTTCATCCAATAAAGAGCTGGAAGTTTCCAAACTTTCATCAGCACCAGGAGTATAAAAAGACTGATTGCGTCTTTTAAATGTCTTTTTCCCTACTGAAACAGGAGTAGAACATTCTACAACACTGTTAGTCTCAGACTGTGTGTCTGGTGAGTTCAAAGAGTTTATATGGGATATTTCACTGTCACAGTCACTGGGAGTCACTGGAGCTGGTAGTGACATCTTAGAGCATTTTACAGGTGTAGGTGCAGGAGTAACATCGGGTTCAGGGATGGCAAGAATATCGGAAGTGTTTGCATCAGGCTGTTTCATTGTTCGGCCTGAACGAGCCATTAAAACTTGCAATGGATCATCTATACAAAGCGCTTTGCAAAGATTAACTGTCTGCGAATTGATAATCGGTTCTGTTGGCATTCCTCGGTGGGAGTTTGGATCATACACTGGGGCTGTTCTGACAAAACTGTCTTGTTTTATGAGCATATCTCCCATTAACTGAATAACAGCATCCTTTTCTTCTGATGTTGGTGTAAAATCAAATCTGGAAATGAATAAAATTTATTAACTCAAACATTTGTAAATTTTTATGTAAATTATAACTAACTCATGGAGCACTCCGTGATTGCTGTTCTTTTTTACAAGTTTTTTTTTTAAATTGCACTGTTCATATATATGTCTGTATGTAACACTGTATTAATATGTAAGTAACACAAAATTTCAAATTTTGCAAACCATTTATCATTTCAGGACCATTAGGTTTCAAGTGTTTTTTTTTTGTATATTGTGACTAGGTTATATTATTTACCGTTCATTGCCACCAGGACCAGGCAAATGAGAGTCCACATTTTTGACGGATAAAAGATGGTTTGTATTTTTCAATACAGCCAGCCACTCTTCATCGTATCTCAGTTGTTTATCCCCATCATACTCTTCCGGCAGGTCTAAGATCTGTAGGTGCCTGCGCTTTGGTAAGCACTTGTCCAGTGCCAAGAACTTGGTTTCACTGTCTTCATGTTTTACTAATGCTGGAAACTGGCAATGCAGATGAGCAGCAAACCAGTAGTCAGGTTTCAACTCATTAAGTAATTTTTTTGCAGGAGGACTTCCCAGTTGATTAGACTCAATATCTTCCCTGAAATGAAATATGAACCTGTTAATTCTAATTTTCCAATAAGTGAAGTAGGTAATAAATTATCACAGCTTTCAAACACTTCTTTTGGGAAACAATCTGCCAACAAATATTTACAATATTTATACATCAATTCATCACATTAAGTATAGGATAGTGCAAATCCTCTTAACTGGCAATTGGATACATAATACATGTAGTGCAGATACAGGGTATTTATAAACGGTAGATGGGCAGATTAGCACTATCCCTGATAAATTGCGCTTTTGAATAACATGGCCAGACCAGACCAGATGGCCTAGTGGTTAGAGAACCTGACTACGAAGCTTGAGGTCCCGGGTTTGATTCCCGTGTTGGGGCAGATATTTGTATGAAAAATACAAATGTTTGTTCTTGGGTCTTGGGTGTTTAATATGTATTTAAGTATGTATCTATCTATATAAGTATGTTTATCCATTGCTTAGTACCCATAACACAAGCTTTGTTTAGCTTACTTTGGGACTAGGTCAATTGGTGTGAATTGTCCCCTGATATTTATTTATTTATTTTATTTTATTTACATCAACTACTGCCATTGACTTCTAGCTGTTTGACTAGTTTTTTAGATTGATCTAAATATGTCCTTAATAATTTTGAGCTGAGAAATCTGACAAAATTAAACTTACCTAAAGAATGGTTTCCGCCTCAGCAAATTTTCTTTATCTCCGAAATCAGTGATGCCTTGAGGCCAGTCATGTGAGAGCATGACATGGACCTTATCTTTAAGCTGACTAAGCCGGAACACATCCAAAGACCGTATATGGTAGACAGATCTCAACGAGTTTTGGTTGTATGGAGGACATTCCCACAAACCTTGCAAGTAATCTCGCCCTTTAAAAATTCCAGACAATCCTGAAACATCAGTAAATAAGAAGGTTGAGCATTTTAAATAACCCTTTATGTTCAAAAGTAGTCATGAATAGAATAATATAAAAAAAATTTGCACATTGTCAGTTCAATGTGTAGAGAATTCTTGATGAATTACAGAAACTGAACTGAAATACTGACATCATCAACTTATTACAGGTCTTTTCATTGCTACATTAACTATACCATGTCATTACATAAATAAATAAATAAATTACACAAGATTGTTATTAACCTTTTCAATGCCACAAGCCTAGCCAAAACAAAGCTACTTTGAACCTTACATCATAACTTGAAGATCACTTTGACAATGTACTTTGTGACTCATTTATATCCATTGTTGGCATTGAAAAAGTTAATTTTGTCTTCTTAGACAAAACTGATAAAAAGCTGAGTTATTAGAGCTATAGATTGTATGTGCTTACCTCCAATCTTTAAGTTTCCAAACTTGACTACCCCGGCTCGCCCCATATAGTAAATGTTGGGCGCGACCCAGCCGCCGTAGGGCAGTTCTTGCAAATAGTTTGACGCTTCATGGTTCCCACCTATAAAAATTGTCAACACTGGAGCTTGTTTCTCTCCACTATAATATCTAAAAAACAACAAAATGTTTTGATTACTAAAATTTGAAGATTTGTTTTTAATAAGAGAATAATAGTATTTGCAGCTTTGATAATAGTAATAATAAATATAACCTACTTATAAAATGTGCAGATATTCTGATATTTTTCCGGCACAGCCATAGCCCGAAGATCATTTTTATTGCGTACCGACTGGAAATCGCCGCAGCAAATTAACAAATCGATGCGAAATTCTTCCCTTTCTTGCAAAGTTTCGATACATTCATATATTTTTTCAAGCTCGCCATGGGCACAACCTTCTATGGCTATTTTCATATTTAAATTGGAGTGATACTGCTTGAAAAATTACAAAACCTCGAAGCTATCTTGTTCAGTATTATTTTAATTTAGTAAGCTTCTTTATTCATTTATAATATAAAAATAACGGATAGAAACAAATCTATAATGCTTGTGCTTAGCCGTTTGACAACAAACGTTTGTCAATTTTTTTTTTTTTTTTTTTTTTTTTTTTATTTATTCAAAGCATTGGCAACACGGCCATCAGCTTAAACCAACTTTACAGTACAAAAGTTCTTAAATTAGTCAAGCTGACTGACCAGACAGGTACAGTACACAGCCAAGTGTTACCAACTCTCAAAAATATGTATCCCCAAACCTTAAATTAAAAACCCCTAAAATTGACACAATTTCCCCTAAAAAATATTATTATTCCAAACATTATAAAAAAAATGAAATCTTTAAAATCAGGAAAGACGTAATTACTTTGACACTATGATGACATTTGTTTTTCGTTCTACTCCACATTTTTAGTAATGAGAAATTGAACTAAATATCGCTATGCCGCTAAGTAAACACCTTTGACAGGCTACATTGGGTTGCCCCAGGCAAAATATTTATGTGAAAATCCCCATAAATATCCCAAAAACGAGAACGCCCCTAAAAATCAAATTCCACTTTTTTACTCCTGAAATTTGGGGGAAAACTTCTATGTTGGGAACCCTACCAGTTTACCACAGATTAGCGAATAAAACTCCATATATCCCATTCCAACATCCTATGTAAATGAAATAAACTACAGTTTGCACCAACCCTAAAGAATTATTGCTATAATAGCGTCCTCTGTAAACCTTGAGTAAATTACTGCTGTTTTTTCGGTCCTTCAATCAGAGTTCTCTAGTAACCCTAGTGCAGGCACACGTGTTACATAGACTTTTTGTAAAATATTGTATCTTTTGTTACTTTGTACTGCAAATTATGAAATAAAAATTATCTTATCTTATCTTATCTTATCTTCAATAGCAACACTGAGGTACAACTTTTTGTGAGCAACACCAATTAAATTAATTTGTGGTAATAAACCTACGAGTACCTATGTTATAGGCTACGAGCATGTTATAGGTAATTTTATTAGGTAGGTTATTTTTATTATTTTCTGCGCATGTTAAAAGATAAAATTAGAAGGCAGGAATGTACTTACATTATGATGATGATGACGATGTGTTCCTGTTATCCCTCGTTAGGGATAGGTACCTATAGGGCCCGCAGGAGAGTAGGTAGGTATGTACAAAGTTAGGTATAGTGTACATATACTAATAAATTGCTCTTTCACTCGGTCATTGAGTTCAGCTGTAAAGATTGAAATTGGAAAATCGCCACTCTTAAAATTACTCACTACATTATGCCGGCTCCACACTCTCGCGAGGCGCCTCGTATATTGTATAAATCTTCCCAGGTGAATTTTTCGCTTCGAGCCATTACATTAAATTTGAACCTTAATACTAACATTAACATTATTACTAACATTATTATTAGTATTAAGGTTCAAATTTAATGTAATGGCTCGAAGTGAAAAATTCACCTTGGAAGATTTATACTATAAACAACCAAGTGAGCGAGCGCGAGAGTGTGGGTCATTCCCTCACCTCCCTCACCCCCTCGCGTCCTTTGACTCGCGTCCAAAACCGACACAAAGCGGAGCGACAGCGAGGCGAGGTGAGGGAAGACGAGGCGACACGAGCGCACCATCCTCACTTTTCGACTCTATGTCAATGAATTAAGGTCGAAAAGTGACGAACCTTTTTTTACCCCGACTATACCTACTCGTGTCCCCTCGTGTAGCCTCGTGGAGAGCGTGGATGGGGCATTAGATAGTGAAATAATTAGCTTAGCTACTTAAGAAGTATTTTAAGACAGTATTGCCACCAATAATAATCGTCAAAAGTAATTTTACCTTTATCTTCACATTATCCTTTTTATTATATTCTATGATTAATGAAGTGTGTACCTAAAGTTCCCAATCCGCACTAGGCCCGCGTGGCAACTACGGCTCAAGCCCTCATAGGATGAGGACAATGATGATGATGACGATTAGTATACTTAATCCAGAGTTGGTTATTGTGTATCAAAAATTTCTCGAAGAATCGCGAGACTCAAGTGGCAGTGGGCAGGGCACATCCATCGCTCGTAGAACTGATGGCCGATGGGTCAAGAAGGTCCTCGAGTGGCGTCCACGGACCGGAAGACGCAGTGTATGTAGGCCTTCAACAAGATGGAGCGACGACCTTAAGGTTTTGGGATCGCGTTGGATGCGGATGGCGCGGGACCGATCTGTTTGGCGAGTCATGTTCAGCTGTGGACGTCTTTCGGCTGAAATGTTGATGATCAAAAATTTGAAAATTTGAATAATGGGCGCAATTCATATTCTCTGCAGTTCTTCTCCGTCTCGTCTGGTTTTTGGTTTTCTTCCTTCTTTCTTGAATAAGTGCGGGTATGCGACTTTATGAGTCTGAAGAGCCCCGTGTCACGCCGAGTGCTTTGCGTGATGTAAAGTCCCGGCGTGAATCCACGACTGAATGTAAAAACTTTAATGTGAATCTGCAATGCAATTAAAAGCAAGACAGTTTGGCGCCATAGGTAATGAATATCAGATATATAAAGCTCCATTGACTCTGTATTTAATCGTTCAGGCGTCCAAAGAGGTAAAATGACTAAAACAGAAATAATTATGATCACCGTACCTACTCAGTCCAACATGGTACAGTAAAATTACATAAAGTTTACCTCTGACAGATGGTTTGCCTTCATTTCATATTCAACTTTAACTACCTACAAATAAAGCCAATTTTAGAATACTGTTACCGAGGGGGTAGTATTATGTAGTATCTCTTAGTTAGTCTGTGGTGTAGATACCCCTCGTAAGTTGGCAGGCCCTACAAAACGCAAACGGTTTATGCGGCTATGGTTTCTAACAACTAACAAAATACCTAAGTTTCCGGTTTTTAATTTATTATTTAGCTAATTTTTTTAAGCATGACCAAAATCTTATCTAATAGTGAAATAGGTAAATTGTAACTTTCTTGAATAGTGTATTTTGCAATTTACTTACCTTCTTGTGATTCCTCCTTGACAGATTTATTAGCAGTTCTGTTGGGTAAAGTATGTTAAATTAGACCATGCTAATTTGCCCAGTTTAACAGAAAAACGCTAATTGCTGTGCCTGGGGAAATCATCTGACGCATAGCATAATAGTAATCGAGGAATTTATGATCTAGGGATGAGTTGATAAGCAAACTACTTAGGTAGGTACAGCGTCCTCCGGATTCAAGTCAAGCCCCAAAATTAACATTACTTAGACTTATTGTTAGTAGTGATCGGACCTTCAAGATGAACTTGTATTGTCCAGCGGGCAAAGGATAACCGACTGGTGGTGAAATGAAACGTCAATAAGGGTCTGATGACCTAAAGTAAATCGGAAATACAAATGCACCGTAGGTAGTGGGAATTATAATTTACCTCCTACCTGCTCAAGAGTGCGCTAGGTAGGTAAGGTACGTAATACAACACATACCTTAATAACAACCTATCTACTGGTAGGTGGTTAAAAGGGTGAACGAATAACAGTGATCGAGAATTAATGACTAGATAATTAATATTTTCCCAAACCAATCACTAAGTTTTTTTTTCATAATATCGGTCACTCGAGATTATATTTATA
Organism: Archips xylosteana; assembly: GCA_947563465.1. NCBI lineage: Eukaryota > Metazoa > Arthropoda > Insecta > Lepidoptera > Tortricidae > Archips > Archips xylosteana. Next base: position 13,773,468 of record OX387353.1, on the reverse strand, counting down.
TAAAAAAATAGTTTTTATTCAGTTCGTGATTTTTCTCTATCCTGTTTTCATGGTCAGACCTATAAAGGTACATACCTAGTCGTGCCTATTAGTGACCTAATTTTAACAGTTTGCGTTTAAATAGTGTAACTTGACTGACTGACAGGCTGTGCCTAAGTCACTGAAACTAAAGACTTGAAATTTGGCAGACAGATCCCGACAAAACCGTAGGCATAAATAAGCTAGTCATTAATAATTGTTTTAAAAGTATTATTGATAAAATGTGTAACTAGTAACACTTTTCTGTACTGTTAGAAATGGCAAGGCAAACTGGACATGCGCAACATTACAACTATACGTAAAGAAGTTCCCGTTAGTAGGCACGCAGCGTGACGTCAGAGCGGCCGGCGTCGGCCAATCGCGGGTCGAGGCGGCGCCACGCTGCGCTCGCGCACCGCCCACCGCGATCCACGGGAAAACTCGGAAAATGCAGGCTAATTACCATCCCAACGCGTTCTAAGCACGAAAAGGTTGAAGCATAGGACTTTATAATCTATGTTTATTTATGAGTACCTACTTAGTTTGTAGGTAAATAATAATATGGTATTTTTTAAAGAACGCTCACATCCATTCATTTTATTATCTACTTATCTTTTGCAAAAACAAAATAAGTAGACTGCTATTTTACCTACATAGAGAATGCCGGAGCTAATCTTCCCTAATATACAAAAATCTTGTGCAAAAAAAAGTGAAATTTTGTATGGGTGCTCTTTGTACAACGTACCAAGATGAAGACCAGTATCTTATGATGCTACCTTTAGGAATTCCTACAAAAATATAGTACTTACCTACACTATTTTCAAAGTTTAGTAGATCTGGCTTACACGAACGAAGCCGCGGGTAAAGTTCAGTTTCATATAAACATACAAATGAAACAAAACACTAAAGCCGAACCACATAATATGTAAACAAAAAAAACTTGAAAATCATATCAAAGCCATGCGCGCGCGCCCCTTTGGAGCATTTATAGTTATGCGCGGAGCATAAGGAACTCTTTATATTAGTTGGTGCGCGCGAGTTGGTCGCACGCGTCTCGCGGCACAAGCTCGTCGGTGTTGTCAAATAAGTAGTTTACAAAAAGTGTTTATAATGAGCTGGGATCCCGAACACGATCGGCCTTGCGATAAGTTGGAGATCAATGAGGCGGTTGGGAAGCTGCTTCAAACGTTTAACTATGATACCATAGTACCCCAGCCCTCCAAGTAAGTTTTTGTCAATTGCTTCTATAAAAAAGTTATTGTTGTCGTGTAGCATTTTGTAGTCGTAGCGCTGCTACGAACTGGCTACGAATGTCACTTCTATTATCAATTTAATTGAATTAATTATTATACTAGATGAAGACTAGATGTATCTTATTTTTATTTTAGCGGACTATGATAGTAAGCTACTTCACAGGAAGGGTTATACAGTGGTTAAGTATAGTAGCAGAATGAAATGGTTCGTCACTTTTCGATCTTAACTAGTTGACATAGAGTCGAAAAGTGACGAACCTTTTCATTCCGCGACTGTACCTACTTATAATATATAAATTTATTTTACTACGCTATATAGATAATATTTAATGTGGTAATGTTTTGGATTAGGTAGGTATGCAATACAACATTCTTTATTGAGTGCCTAACTACCACAAATAAATATAATGAATTAACAAAATGAAAAATAAAACAAGGTAGACAATAGGCAGTCTTATCGCTTAAAAGCGATCTCTTTTAGACAACCAAAAGTATAGGCACGAAATGAGGTGTTCCTAGTTTAGAATAATACGGATAATTACACCACAAATTAACTGACGTACCTACTTTTTATGAGCTGTCGTTAAAACACGAAAACCCCCAGATTTTGTATAGCGATTGCTAGTTATGACGTCACATCTATTCCAACTCAATCAACTAACTATTTATTTGTTTTAAAGCGGCTAAAAATCTAATTTTGCAGTTAATTGAAAATTAGTCTCGTTTTCAGGGTAAAATAAAGTGTTATTTTACTAGAGTCGCATTCGGAATTATTATTTTATGTTATACTTATATATAATCATGCCTATTGCCTATTGTGTTGTAACTGTACAGTCGAGGGCATAAATATGTACACAGTCATTGCGTCAAAATATATAAGCATCAAACTTATGATTAATACCATAGTTGATGTTTACATATTTTGACGCGATGATTGTGTATCTATTTATGCCTTCGACTGTACCTATCGCAGGTTTAGACCGTGGCTGACTCTATTCGAATTATTGTAATTTTAAAAGTAAACCTGGTTTTCTTTTCATACAAAGTTTATTTTTGCAATGTGAATACCTAAATTCGGATAGAGCAAAACCAAAAACTTAATAGGCAGGTAGGTATTTGACATTTTGCCGCATATTACTGGACCTAGGTGCTGAAAGCTTTCACAACGTGTGGCCCGACCCACACTTGGCCGTTTTTTTAACACGCTGCATTGTCGAAAATTGTTTCTACATGAATAAAAACATTTGAATTAGTAATCAATTGCCCAAAAACTTATCTCCCTCTCCTTCTCTCTGTTATATGGCTCTCATTTTAGTTCCTTAGAATTAATACTGTAGGTACACATTATGTCCAATCTAGGTAGGTTTACTAGAAATGCTGATGAGCTTAATATATTTATGATATACATTCTACCGTACCTACTACTTAATATGTACATATTAAAAATGCGAAAATTTGGATGTTTGTTACTTCATCACAGAAAAATGACTAAACATTTCGATTAGCACACTGATAGCTTATTATAACCGGATTATCACATAAAATACATTTAATCCTTAAAAATTACAAAATTCTCGCGGCATATAGCTAATTTTATATAGATAAATAAATCGTAAAAACAAATCTACCGGGAGCCCTAACGAAGTATCTGATAGGCAAAAGGCAATCCGAAACACGATACCAGCAATGAGGTTTTAATTTCGTAAGCTCGCGCAGGCCGATAGCGGAAGCGCTACTCTCAAGTGCTTCCCCAGTACAACAAAGATAGATATATAAAAACTATTACAAGAGAAAGAGAGAGCTGCATTTTTCTTAAGTGGTGTTAATAATTCAAATTTATTTATGGGCGGGTCTTTCAGAACGACGAATTTGAGATAAACAAATGAACTGCCAGCGGTGCATTAAAGAGATGTCCACTCGCTGTTATTATGTTAGATTGATAAGAAGAGACATAATACAATCGTTTCGCTTAATTTATTATCATGCATACATAGAATTAATTTATTAATGAACCGCTTAATGAGGTCATCGCTGATAGGGTGGGTAAAAGAGAGGCAAAAAATTAATTCTAAGTAGATACCAGTATATCGTTTAGATAGCTATATATGTTTTATATGCTTTTTAATTATGCATGTAATAGATTAAAAGAAAACACAAATTAGTTGGTACCGTACGTATAAGCGATTTTTAATGGAAATTACAACGAAAAACATAGTAAATCCCCGATTTTCGATTTCTCTGAAATAAGCTCTTGCAATGTCCGAAAAATTGTATCCACATGTAAAGCTTTTAGTGCAAACAGTAGGTAAGTGGAAAATGTCATGGTGTCATGTCTGGGCAATCGCCCCACTCTTCCTTCCACTCGTCACCTATCGCCAGAGAGACGTAATGGAACCTAAAGGGAAATATGGAAATATGTAATTATAAATGCGTATTTTACCTCGTTCTTTGAGTTATTTTCGTTCGTATTATACTCTGACACGAGAGGAATTATTTCATAATTAGCCGTCAGCCGATAGGATAGGGCGGGCGGGGTCAGCGCGGCACGGCCTCTTGCAATCGCGCCAGCTCTAATTGAATACCCATAGTTTATCAGTTATCTCACTGTTTATTAATTACTGATGTCCTAGCTGTCGGCGCTTTTCATCGCTACCACCCAAAAAGATTTTAGTTTTTTTTTTTGACGCACATCAATAATATTTTCGGCACCACTTAAACTTTAGATCGTGTTTGTAAAGCTACTGCAGAATGTTCGCTCAACGAAATCGGTATGATAGTTGCTATAAATGGTACCACATGCCAGTATTGACGTATGCAAGCAATTAATGTTTTCAGATAGGTTGGTTGGGGGCGCCTTGGTGCAATTAGAGGTAGCATACTCCACGCGTTTTGCCAAGAGATGCGTCGTTCAAAGCCCGTTCGGTGCAACCGAAAACATTTTGGTTAAAAAATCTTGAATTCTTACCTAAATTATGTGCAGTGATAGTTTTTCTGGCTTAAATTTAAAATGTTTGTCTTGTACACAACACAACGCAACTGCATGGCGGTTTTCATTCAAAAACACACTTTTGCATCTATAGGTACACAGCTGATAAGCGATTCAATAACGGCTCCTGATAAAAGCACAAAAAGAGTCAAATAAAAGTGAATTCACTGATAACTTATCTCATTGCTAAGAATTCGCGCAAACTTCATAATATTTAAATAAGTATTGTTGGTGAAAACGCGCAGTACTAGACTTTGGATTAGGTTTAGATAGGTAGACACTTGCACAACTGAGAAGTTTCTAAATACTGACAAAACTAAAGAAAAGGCTAACGAGATACATTTACAAAGGCGAACTTTTGCCTCATGTTTATGATCGATATCCCATGGTAAAAGTTTAGTCATTGTACGAATATTTAATTTACATAAGCTCAGTTGTTTTCTGTGAAAAAAAGCAGTCTTTTTTCTAGCTTTTTTCTCTCTAAGTCGAGGAGTCCTAATGCGATTATGTCAACCTAAAAGCAATCTAGGAATCCTAAAAACTAAAGTGGCTTTAATAATAGTAATACAGCGAAATATTACCAACCTATGGGTGAACAAGTACCTTTGACTACGTACTCTAAAATTATAATAATAATAGGTGTACATGTCATTAAGGTACATTTTGGAGTAAAGATGTTATAAAAATAATAACAGGTGTTTGCTTCTTGATGAATTTATTGCAACTAACTGGAGACGCTCGTTAACATAACTACAAAACGTAGGTACGTACATATTATAAAAATCGCCAATTGAGTGAACATACCGCCCACCAAAAACAACAGTTTTTAAACTAAGCGCTAAGACTAAGTGCTAGTATGTATCACACTGGTAAAGAAAATGGCCACAAAGATGCATTAAGTTTAACTACATCGTCGTTACATTGGAACCTTATTTAAAAGACGCAGAACACATTTTGCGTTATACTTGCGTACCAGAATCTGACTTTATTTAGTTGTGGCTTCTAATTATGTAAAGGAAACATTTTGTTAATTACTTAAAGAACATTAAGCACATAAATAAAATGCGTTAAGTTAAAGACAACAAAATGGTTTAACATTGGTTGGTAATTAAACCGATAAATTACTTACATTTAACTAACCTAATGAATGAAACAAGTAAATAAAATGCCATCACCCAATTTTTTTTTCATAAGAAAATGCATAACAATACTGTTGCCTGTAGGTAGGAGTATGACAGTCTAAATTTGAACAGACTATTTTGTTTACTATTCTGAGCTCCTCTTTCAAATAGACAAGCTACATAAGCAACAATACATTTAAGCGAAAGGAAAAACATATAATACAAATAAGTGAAGTGATTTAAACTATAATTTAACGGAGTACCTAACAAACAGTGCCGGTTTTATGTTACGTAATAATAACTTGACAAACAATTTGCTTGCTAACTAGGTTCGATCTGAATGGACTGTAGGTACTTATAACAATATTAACTGAATAAATATAACAAGCATACAAGCGACTTTACGCAAACATAATATTATAAAAGTACAAAATAGTCTGTCTATTAAGAAGAAACAATTCGTGATATCTTAATTTTGTAAAATCTTAAGTTAGGTACTTATATCGAGGCAAAGTTGGTTATTCGAGTAAAGTTCTTAACAAAACCAACATAAAGTATATTTTCCCATGTTATCACAATAGATATTGAGCGAAATTAACATTTTAACATTTATTTAACTCTATGGGAAGTAGTATGCATATGTATAGGTACGCGATGCAGAAAGGGACTAATAAAGTTGCATCATCGATTCACGACTACGTTTCCGGAGGGGTACGTTGGGACTTATTATAATGACAGAAAAACCCAATATGACTAAATGTAATGACAGAAAAACATAATATGACTAAATAATAGCTTAAAAAAAATAAAGTTGACCGCCCACCTTTATACTAAGTAGATAAATAATTATTTTCAATTAGATTTAACTACGAGGACTTGAATAATCATACGAATATTTTGGCAATAAAATCAATTTTGACAGTGGTCTTTTAAGAAGATGATCTCCCTTGCATTGAACGGTGGCAACACGCACCAATTGGTCAGTGCCAGGATGTAAGGTCTTTATCTTACCTAACAGCCATTTCGCCGGAGGCATATCGTCTTCTTTGACAATTACGATATCTCCAACACAGGGCGCCTTTACTGTACCTTGCCACTTATGTCGTTGTTGCAAGGTATTGAGATACTCTGCTTTCCATCTCCTCCAAAAATCTTGCATTCTGTTCTGTATAAACTGCCATCTAGTGAGTAAATTAATATTTTTATTTTCATAATTCGTATCTGGAACGTTCATTACAGGTTCTCCGATCAAAAAATGGCCAGGGGTAAGCGGGTTTAAGGTTGTTAATGTCTCATCTAGTTGACACAAAGGACGCGAATTTAGACAAGCCTCGATTTGAGCCAATAGGGTTGACATTTCTTCATACGTCAATTTCGTGGTTCCATTGATACGATTGAGATGTCGCTTTACAGACCGTATACCGGCCTCCCAAATCCCCCCAAAGTTTGGCGATTTAGCTGGTATGAAGTGCCAGGTCGTGCCATCGTTGGCCAGAAGTTCCGCTATTTCACTGGCTACATTTGATTTATTCTTCGAGAATATCTCCTTCAATTCCTTGGCAGCGCCCACGAAGTTAGTAGCATTGTCACTCCATAGATGCGAACAATGACCTCTTCCTGCAACAAATCTTTTAAATGCCGCCATGAAACCTTGTGAAGTAAGGTCTGTTACAGCCTCCAAGTGTATAGCTCGCGTGGACATGCAGACAAACAAGCAGATGTAGCCTTTCGTCGACGTGTGGCCTCTGCCCTTCGATGTTCTTAACTGGATGGGTCCTGCGTAATCAACGCCACTGTTAAAGAACGCACGGTGAGGAGTAACCCTTGAAGCCGGCAACTGTCCCATCAATTGTTGCTGCGTTTTTGCCTTGTCCTTCACACATATCTTACAATTTCGCGTAACTTGCTTGATTGCTGACTTAAGACTTGGAATCCAATATTTGGTGCGAATATAGGTCATCATTGCCTGTATGTCACCATGCAGCGTCCTAATGTGAGCCTCTTGTACCAACAGCTTTGTGATGTGTTGTTTTGCTGGGATAATGATAGGATGTTTAGCTTCTTCAGGTACAGGAGCATTGTTAAGACGCCCTCCAACTCTTAATAGTTCTTGGTCATCTAAGTAGGGTGTGAGGCTGATCAGCGAACTCTTTGATTTAATTTTACCGCATTCTTTCAGATCTTTGACTTCATTCTCGTAAGCTGTGTGTTGGTAAAATCTTATGCATCTGACTTCAATTTCGTTAATCTCAGACACTGTTAAATATTTTTCTCTCTCTGGTTTATTTTTATAGTCGATAAACCTATAACATTGAGCCAGTACTCGTTTCAGTTTTGACATTGAAGAAAATCTCTCCCATATAGGTGAATCTTGTAAGTTAAAGTGAAATGTTTTCTTCATTTCTAAATTCGTTGGTGGTACAGAAGCTCGTGTGTACTCAGTGTCCTGGTGCTTTAGCCACTCCGGTCCAGTCCACCACATCTCATTATTCTCCAGCTCGCTTGCTCTAACTCCCCTGGATGCAAGATCAGCTGGATTGTTTCTAGACTGGACGTGTCGCCACCTATCATTGTCTATTCGTTGCACAATTTCTGACACTCTGTTTCCAACGAAAACCTGCCATCGACTTGGCTGAGACTGCAACCAAGCTAAGACCACCATTGAATCTGTCCAGGCGTAAATTTTATTCATTGGTATCTTCAGCAAGATCGAGAGCTCATGCAAAAGTTTTGCCAGCAACACTGCCCCACACAGCTCTAATCGAGGTATCGTCAATTGCTTTAGAGGAGCAACCTTGGTCTTCGATGCTATCATGGTGACGTGAACATCATCATCCTGGTCGACGACTCTGATATAAGCTACAGCCGCATAGGCTATTGATGAAGCATCTGCGAAACCATGGAGCTGTACATCTTTGCAGTATGATGTAATGCTCATCCAGCGTGGTATCTTAATCATTTGTAACTCATTTAACTCTTCCCTGTACGTCATCCATTCATTCACCAACTCAGATGGCAGCTCTTCATCCCACCCATGATTACAGAGCCACAGTTTTTGTATCATGACCTTTGCTGTTACTATAACTGGAGCCAGCCATCCAAATGGGTCGAAAAGACTAGCGACATCCGATAGTATTAATCTTTTTGTCACAGGACTACTGACTTCTGGTAAGCTGACCGTAAATTTAAACATGTCGTCGTTCCTATCCCAGGTAAGTCCAAGTATTTTTAATACTTTATCTAGTTTTATTTCCATACTATCTATAGGCTCTGTTACTTCGTTACCATCTTGTAGGAACTTCAATAAGTCATCAGAGTTGCTTGACCACTTTTGCATGTGAAAACCACCAGCCTTCAGCAACTTATTAACTTCATGACAAATATTCTTTATTTCAGATAAATCTTCATGGCCCGTCATCAAGTCATCCATATAAAAGGAATCTTTCACCACTGCTGCGCCCTGTGGATACCTCTCAGATTCATCGTCAGCCAATTGAAGAAGAGTGTGCACAGCTAGGTATGGTGCAGCTGCAGTTCCAAAGGTCACCGTAAGTAATTGATAACTTTCTAGAATTTCCGAATCATCACTTCGCCACACAATTCGCTGTAAATCGGTGTGTTTGCTGGTCATCCTGACTTGGCGGTACATTTTGACTATATCGCCTACTACACAGATTTTGTGACATCTCCAGCGAATTATTAGATAACGAAGATCCGGTTGTAATGTAGGGCCTACCAGCATACTATCATTTAAGGATCGACCATTGGAACCCTTAGCGGACGCATCAAAAACAATGCGTAGCTTGGTAGTGTCTTTATCTTCTCGCACTACAGCGTGATGAGCAAGGTAAATTGATTCTTTTTCTTCTTCTGTTTCAACTTTCTTCATGTGCCCCAATTGAAGATATTCGTTGATAACCTTTGTGTATTCTTCCTTTAATTTGTTATTCTTCCGGAACTTTCTTTCTAGTTGCTTAAATCTTGTAATAGCTTGCTGTTTTGTATCTCCGCAGACCTTCACTGTTTCTTCAATACTTTGTTTCAGGGGTAGATGTACTTCATATCTTCCTGTTGTGTTTCTTGTTGTAGTTGTTTTATAGATTTCATCGCATTTTTCTTCATCCTTTGACCAAACCCTTTTGGTTGTATGAAGGTCTGTCTCCAGTTCCCAGAACTTCTTCAGTAGATTGTTATCTTCTTCCACCTGCCTTATAATGTGGAGGCTTGTGATATTTTGTGACCTGCAAGGAATAACATTCATATTTCCTGACAAAATCCACCCTAAATGAGAGTGCTGAGCAACTACATTACCTGGTCCTCTCATTAAGCCCACATCAATGATTTTACTAAACACGTCTGCACCAAGAAGGATATCTATCCTACCCGGTACGTTGAAGGTGGGATCGGCCAACTCTATATCTTTGAGCTGGGGCCAAATATAGCCTCTGACTTCCTTTGCAGGTAATCTACGAGTCAATGACCTTAACACATATGCATTTACAGTTAAAGAGAAATTGTTATCATATCTCGACCTAACATGTAAATCTACTAAATGTTTAAGAGACACGTGGTTACCTTCTCCAACACCAGAGACGACGCCGCTGATTTCAGTCCTCTTTAGGCCCAATAACTCGACTACTCTCGCAGTCACGAACGACGCCTCTGAACCTTGATCTATGAGAGCACGGAAGACGTGTGACTGACCTGAACTCGATGTGACGTCTACCAGTGCTGTTGCTAACAAGATACTCTGACCTGGTTGTTCTCTATTTGCCACGTGCCCCGTGACCTTAGTTTGTACCTCCTCTTGGTTTGTTTGTGTATGATCTTCAATAGTTGCAGTTTTAACCTGTTTTTCTTCGCTTGATTGTTTCTTTTCTCTATGTAATAAGGAGTGGTGCTTCCTCTTGCAGATTTGACATGTGGTGCGCTGTTTACATTTGAATACTGTGTGATTGGGTATGAGACAATTGAAACATAGGTTGTTGCCTTGGACGAAGTTGTACCTTTCATCAATAGGTAACTTGGCAAATTGTTTACAATTATGTATATAATGATTTTCCTTGCAGACGACGCACTGTAAGGTTCCGTTGCTAGCAGTTGCATGAAAAGTCTTCGGCTTGACAGGTTTGTAATTTTTACTTCCAGGTTCAACCATTTCCAGCGTGCGAAAACGGGTTTCCAGAAATGACTTCAGCATCTCTAATTTAGGTAAATCATCTGACTTATCTCCACTAATTGTCTCTTCCCACTGTTTATGAGTGTTTACGTCCAGCTTAGACACGACAACAAACACGATAATTGCGTCCCATTCCTCAGTAGGTAAGCCCAATTTCTTAAGCGCGTTTATACACTCAACAGTCGTATCTAATAGTTGTTTTATGGCATTTGCCGATTCAAGAGATAACGCCTTTTGTCCGAAAAACTTTTTAAAAATATTATTAGCGATATATCTTTTGTTGTTGTATCGTTTTTTCAGAATCGACCATGCGTCGGCATAATTATCTCCCGTAATTGAAAACTGTCTCAATAGTACTTCTGCATCACCCGTCAAACTACTTTTAAGGTAGTGTAATTTTTGCACATTTTCTATGGATCCATTGTTATGAATTAACGCCACGAAAAGATCGTGAAATGATTGCCACTCTGTGTAGTTCCCATTAAAAATAGGTATGGAAATACGAGGCAATCTGACTTCACTATTTGATGTACTAGGCTTACTCACGTCAATCTGGCTGGGAGACTTCCCTTTACTGGCTTCAAAGTTTATATTCAGTAACGCAGTCTTCAAATCGCCTTTATATAAATAGTACAACTCTTCAAACTTATCGAACGTATCTTCAGCAAAATATGACAACAACTGTCTATCATCCTTTACAACCGACAGGACTATCTTCTCATGGGTTACTCTAAAATCCTTCCAATAAGTATCTAAAGCCTCCATCCGACCTTGGACGTACCCAGTGGTAATTCTCTCTTTCGGTGATTTTTTATAATTGTTATAAGCTTTTTCCACCTTTTCGTAGGTATCGGTTTGCAGTAGTATACGTTTTTCTATTTGCTCCATTTTGTACTTTTTCTTTTCACAAAAATACTAAATATTGAAGAATAATAACCACGTTCTAGAATAATTTCGCTGTACTAATCGATAGATATTTAACGCGTAGGGTAAGCGTAAGCACTTAAGTACGTTTGTTCAAAGTATAATGTTCACCGCTTGCAATATTTATCGCAGCTAGTTATGTATAACGCACTATTCCACTGTCCCTTGAAATACGTTAAATCACTCAGTTTAAATATACTCGTGAAATAATGTTTTTGTTCTTGAAAGTCTATGCCGTAAACTGTTAGTTCAATTCGTAACTTTCTTTGCACCTTTATTCACTTTTAAATGTTCAAATCTCTAATACTGTCCACTTATTTACACTTATTTGTCCATATTTAACTCCAAATTACATTAACTTCACTCCATAAAATAGATCACCGTCAATAATATCCTGGGTCGATGGACCATATGTACATGTCATTAAGGTACATTTTGGAGTAAAGATGTTATAAAAATAATAACAGGTGTTTGCTTCTTGATGAATTTATTGCAACTAACTGGAGACGCTCGTTAACATAACTACAAAACGTAGGTACGTACATATTATAAAAATCGCCAATTGAGTGAACAATAGGTAATCAATCAATCAATACAATACCTATCTATTCGAATTTCCTTAGTATAAACTAAAGCCAGTAGGTATAGTTCCGAAACAATAAAGTACTAAAATAAATAACACTATAATAACTATAATAATAACTTTTTATTTGTACTGTTTTGATTTAAATAAACAATATAAAAATAACTTTAACTAGCGAATTAACTTTTTTTTTACTAAAATATTGATATTTAATATTTTTTTATTATTTCTCGCAATTATTACTCATTAATTATTAAATTAATACTTCTTTATATTATATTCTTATTTTTATTATACTTACATATCTTTTATCTTATTTGAGTACCTTAAGCATCAAGCATACTACGTTCTTTCCGAACTTTGACATCCCGAACTCACGACTTTTTTGTTTTAATGCTCCCTAACCTTTAAGGCATACGTGAAGGTGGGAAGGGCGCGGCGTGTGACGATTTTTATCTTCTTCCTGCCTCACCAATTTATTTCCGCATGTCGCGATAGTGCGCCTGCGCAAACATTCCCATTGCGGGGCGCTTATCTCCCGCACCCTGGACCCCGAAACCTCATCAGCTTGGGTCTGGCTAAGAATGACTTTAGCCACCTACAAGTAATTTAACAATATGGAACGCTCCTAATAATGTGGACGACCAGAACTAGTCTTAGTTGATAGAGAACCTAACTACGAAGCTCGAGGTCCCGGGTTCGATTTCCGGTCGGGGCAGATATTTGTGTAAAAAATACGAATGTTTGTGCTCGAGTCTTAGATGTTTAATATGTATTTAAGTATGTATTTATCTTTACAAGTATGTTTATCCATTGTGCAAGTTTCGCTTAGTTTAGGACTATTTAGGTCAATGGGTGTCAATTTGTCCCACGATTTTAAAAAAAAATGTAATAATAAGCTTTAGGCTTCACTAGCTTGTACCCACGGTACACTCGTGTAAACTATTAATTCATCGTCCCAGCATATATACGTCCCACTGCAGGCCACAGGCCTCCTCTCAGAATAAAAGGTCTTGGGCCGTAGTTCCCACACGGGCCCAGTGCGAATGGGAAACTTAAGACCATTATGACAATCGTAAGTATTAAATTTCAGCGATTTTACTAAATTCCCGTGGGAATTCCCAAAAATTATATCGTACATTTCATTCACGTTGTATGAAGAACCACCAGCTACATTTGAAAAGAAAAAAATGAAAGAAAGAAAAACATTTATTCGTGACAAAGAAAAAACAAATACAAAAAGAGGAATTGGAAACAGATAGTACTTAATAAATATTGTCACGAAATGGTCCCAACTCAGCATTTGGTTGCGGTTAAATCACTACCTGTAATTGCCTTTGGTTAGAAAAAAAAAATGTATTTTTTTTATATTTTTTTTCTTACAGATTAGGCCAATTTAAGAAACTAATTTGAATATTTTAAAATTTGGTCGCGTATTTTTTTATAATTTAATTTGTTAAATACCGGATATGGTGACACTCTTGATTTCCTTTGCCCATCTGCTTAGAGAAAAAATACTGTCATCTGTCATTCGTACGTCGTCATGTCGTCAATAAGTTTCTAACCTTCTGGTTCTGAAAGTCTATTTTCCACGATAATTTTTGAAAAAATGCTTACCAGTGGAAACTCTGGTGAAAAATTTGTCAAGGCTCAATCTACCCAAAATGCGAAATAGGTCCATTTACTTACATCAATATGGTCTTCGCAGCAGTACAACAGAGATATCCTAAAATATTCGACATTTGCAAGACGACACCAGTTCTCACGTAGATCTTCTCTAACACGGACGAATATTTTGCCGTGGCTATTCATGGAGTCATTTGAACAAATAATACACTTTCTATAGTCCATTTTTTAGATTCAAAAATGAAAATAGCCTTTTTGTTTTGTTTCCTATCCTATTGACATCAGTTAAATTTAAATGACATTATGACAGACATTGACATTTTTTTTAAGTGAAGCGTGAGAGCAAAGGTAAAAGAAAAATGCCTTTGAACCTTTGATGACGTTATTTGAAGATCAAATGAAAGACATCAGTTTTTTTAGAATTTCTCCGCTATTAGCTGTTTATTTTTAAGTCAGACTACAGAAAATGGTTGTATAACATTATTCCTCAATGATAAAAATAAAAAAAAAATACAAAAAAATATTTAACCAAAGGGAATTGTTGACCCGGAATGAATGACATCAATGTACGACCTGATAATTCAAATCCTCGTATAATTGCCATAAGGGTTTGAATTATTAGGTCGTGCATTATTGTCATTCACTCCGGGTTGACAAATAGTGGGTTGTATGTAACAACTGCTCTCATAACAGCAAACTTAGCGGTGAGACTTTGGAATTTTACATGGATCCCGTGGAAATATTGGGATAAAAAAAGTAGAAGGTAAAGTTATTCGCCAGCACAATCACAACAATAAATGTATCTATCGATACTACACACAATAATAAATGTAACTAAAAAGCTTAATAAAATGCGTAATGTATCGGTAACACAAGTTAATAATCCAAATTTTGTAAATTAGCTACTTAAGTTCCACATTAATTATGTCGTTTATTTAAGTTCTACCCATTATACCTACCAATAAAAATTGTAGAAATGAAAAATCATTAGGAAATTTATATTTAATATGTACTCACCTTATTTTTAGTAACAACGTTATTAGAGAACAGAACATAACGCCCCCTTACTGCTAAAACCGACTAACCTCCCTTTTTGGCAAAAATGAGTTATACGTACCGTTAGAATACGCTTTCCAAGCTCTATCTGGTGGTAAAACCCGTTTTTTGATACGCCGCTCCGATCTTGATTTAGCCTCCAGCTTAAGGTAGGTTATTGGTGATTTTCAGAAATAAATAACAAGCAAAAGCTACCAAGTGTATGTTAATGAATAAAATAGCAATTTTATTACTGCATAAAGCGACTAAACCATACATAGTCGTTTTTTGCTGTAAACTATAAAACAAATATGGCATTTCGGACGTCTGAAAAAACCATCAAACCTAACCTTAGTATTTTTTTCCTGTACTAAATTAATGCATCGATTAAAATATTCAACTGCAAAAACCAACTAAACGTAGTATAGTTGGTTTTGAATGTAACGTTTCTCCTATCGGCGGCAGAATTATAGTACAGGATGTACAGGCAAAACCGCTTAAGAGCGCGTAAGCGGCCCCTCCCCACCCCGCACTTAGTCGCATTTCAACCTTGATCGAGACTGCAGACGCGCGCGCGCATCCCGTTTTGAATTTATTTTCTAATGAGTTCGTATACTTTATGTGTACATAATGAGTTCAAGATCTTGAAAACTTTTAAATCTAGACTTGGAGGCGATGATACGAATAAAAGTAAGTACAAATTAACTGTTTACTGTTTCTAACCTACCTAAACTTTGAAGAGAGTAGATTATAGTTTTAAGCTACTTAATTATATTTATCTAAATGCAATAAATAGTGAAAATAATTAAAAGTGAGCGTTGAAGTCTCGGGATTCTTATTTCTTGCGTTAAATGACAGCAAATAGCATGGCCTTGACCGCACCTTAGCGCACCTCAGCGTACCTTAGTAACAAAATTGTTTTTGTTTCAGATATTGAAAATAAGCACGAATCGTCAGATGGTGGTGAGGTACTTAGAAAAAGTAACAAAAAATCAAGCAGGCTATTGTATTACACCGTATTAAGTATTAAACACTTGTGTTTCATCATAAGAATAAATAAATAAATAATCTGTTATTATTTATTCTTATGGTTTCATATCGACTTGTATCTCATCATTTGTAACTTTTCTTTGTTTGTTTATTTTCTGTACAATAAAGTATTTACTTACTTACTTAAGTACCTATTTGTTTTATTTGTCGCAGCTTGAGGTTAATTTTTTTGTGGTCGCTTTAAGTAGGTAAATAAAAGGATGTAAGAGAACTATTTTATTTATGATTACTGAATGTCTTGCTTTGATAGACATTATTGACAACGTTTAATATTGAATACTTATTTAAGACCATCTGCGAAAAGGGTATTAGGTATACCTGAAGAGTACCATGGCTGGTTTCAGTCACTTGTCTGCAAAAATATCGTAGACCGCGTGCCAGATGTGGCCGAAGGCGAGTCAAGTGACGAATAATGACTATGTGGGTTAACGATATACCTATAATATGATTATTTTTGGTGTTTAATAATATTTTATTGTAATGACGTGTATCTATAATGTTGAATATTATTAAAGTTATATTTTGAATTATACCAAATGCAAGGTTTTGATACAGATGAGCTGTTTATTTTCTTTCAACCGTACCAGCCCTCGGATAATGAACAAAAACTTCCTTGTTGTGATTATTCGATGACACGTTATTTTTTTTTTAGGTTTTATATTCCTCCCTGTGGTTACAAGGGACTTTTTGGGTTAATTTCCATAATATTAATTGTTAAATATTTATTAAATGGTCATTTTTATCTTGTTTGATGTTCAATGTCGCTCTATAGTCAAATAATCGTCAGATTTGTAAATATAACTCAATGATAATTTATATACAAATAGAATAGAGTCAAAATAACTGCAATCGTTACAAAAGATTTCGCTTCGCCCCATTGGATCTGTGCAGTTTGTAAAATTAGCTAAGTGACAAAACATACTAATTACATTTTAATACTTTAATGGCGCTTAATTTCGAAACGTTACACATCTCCTACAAGCAAAACCGACTATCTGCGCCACTTTTTTTACTCAAAGCGTGATTTTACCTACTTATATTGGGTATAGGCTAAATTTCTTCATACTGTTTTACTTACAGATAACCCATCTAAATAAAAACACAAAAACACTTCAATTGACGTTAGGTTTTATTAGAGAACGTACCACTCAAACCTTTAAATGCGTTTTTCTCGAAACTATCATTGATGCAGTTAGTCGGTTTTAGCAGTAAGGGGACGATAACATACCTACTGTCATGTTATGTATGTTATTTCACGTACTTATTTCTTCTGTAACTATTTAGCGGGAATATATTTTCTTTGCCGTCTTCCGTGTATTTTTAAAACTCTCTCCTAGATCTCGTCCTCAGATAAATTCGTAATAGTTGAATTTCCATCTCACCTTGTCAATCTAGAAGTCAAGCGAGAAAGCTAGAGTGAGAGCAAACAATAGAACTACAAAGAATTTTCATAACAAATACCCATGGCGTATACATGGCGTAGTTGGTACCTACAAATAAATGAAGTTACATGAGCGCAGCGGCAGCTAAATTAATTAACAAGTGGAAACATTCCTATAGGTACTCGTAGGTATTATGTTTACATTGAGCGATTAGCACCGGCATGCCGGCAAGCCGCTCCCGTGCGGTTCAAAAATATCAGAACTATCAATACTTAATAGGTAGGTACATGATATTTAATTTCATGGAATATACCTAGTGCATTGTGGTTTATAGTCATAATCATAATGTGATCTTCGTACTTTTATAACTGTCTTTTTGCTGACCGAGCGAGCGCGACCTGCGAGCGAAGCCTGTCCGTTTTAGTTTGGGCAAAAATGTTTTTTTCAGATGTCCGGCTGTTCCCCTCTACGGGTCGCATGTTTCAACCGGTTCTCTTGATTTTTTACGCCCAGGTTCGATAAACCAGATGAAATTTTTCTATAGATTAAATTTTCGGAAACTTTCAATATGGCGGAGCCATGGGGTTGAAAAGGTAAAAGAGAAACTCGCGAGGCTTACAGCTTACAGTGTCACTGGTGTAAAATATTTATAACTAGCTGTTGCGCGCCACTTCGTTTGCGTCCCGTGGTGACTTGACACTTTCCCGAGATAAATGTTTTAAGCCATTTTATTCAGAAACCGTGGAGATTTTAATTCCAGTGATTACTCCCTACATAGAAACAAACACACAAAGTTTAGACCTTTTTACGAACATTTGAATTGCAATGTTTGTTTATTTGTACATTTAACCCTAATGTTTGTTTACTTAAATTCAAATTTGACCAACCTCCAGTGGTTGGACTAGCTTGAATTTTAGTTTACGGTTAGTTGAAAATGCAAGTACAGTCGACAAACAGTAAAGTTAACAAAAATGCTGCTATTCAAATTTTAACAAAACTTATTATTATGTACTATTATGTATATTATTATTACTATGGGTCCAAAGCTATTTAATAAATTACCTAGTGATATGAAAAACAAGACCCAAAGTCATTTTAAAGCACTGTTGTTTAAACTGCTTGTGGACAAATGTTATTATGATGTTAATGATTACCTTTGTGATTTTGATATTGATGTTTGATTAGTTTTATTATTTATCTATTGCTACTTTTGACTTTCGTAATTTATCACTATTTTTGTTTTGTATTTGCATGTTTGCGTATTTAATCCTTTATGATAATGATAATTCTAGATGAAATCCATAATATTGTATAAATAATTAAGCCTTAAGTTTTTGACATTTGCACTGAATTTTATGTATTTTCTTTTTAAATTATCGTATGCCAAAAGGTACATCATAGCCGAACCACTTTGTAATGCCTATCATCTGTACAAAATCTACCTGTGATGACGAAATAAAAAAATTGAATTGAATTGAATTGAATTGAATTATTAGTATTCTATATCAGTATACTAGTATAATAAATTAGAACTGGCATAGATTCATACTTCCTATTACAATTTAAAGCCATCCATCCATGGGATTAATCTGCCATTGACAGGCGGCGAGCGGTGCGCCTGAGTATGCGCAGTGATTGTAGCCTCCCCTGTAAGTGGGGGCGCAAACACGCTCACAGGTGCCGCCCGGAAGCACCCAGCACCCTGTATACACAGCGGCCACTTCGCAACCGACTCAATTTAACTGTGAAACTAAGAATTAACTCCGATTTTAGATTTTATTTCGTAAGAGTATACTTTATTAATGAGTCTTTATTGTACACACAAAGAACACAACACAGAAAAACAGGTTACACCTTAGGGATCTTTAAAAAATGAGCCTACCAATTCCTAAAAGGGTCGGCAACGCACCTGTGATTCCCCTCGTGTTGCGGGTGTCCGTGGGCGACGGTGATCGCTTTCCATCAGGTGACCCGTCTGCTCGTTTGCCCCCTCTAATATAAAAAAATAAAAATAAGTAGTCTTAACACTTCAAAGCGATAGCTTTCAGGCAACCTTTACATAATGGTACTTATATATGTAATTATGTACCAGTCAGTGATTATATAAGATGTCTGTAAATGTAAATTAAAATTTATTGCTGATTTGCTGCAATATTTGAAACTATTATTATTCTTTAAGTTATACTTAAACGCTTCATAAGCCTCCGTTAATTTAACGTGCGTTTATCATTATCTGTCACTTCGGCAGTTGAGTTTGACAAACTTAACATTTTTTGAACAGAATTTTAACTTTTATGAATAATTCATTATTAAAAAACATAATAGTAAAAAAACACGTCAAAGCTCAACATACAGTATAAAGCTTATTAAAGAAGATAATAATGATTAGTATTATTTAATTTTCATTTTTTACTTAAATAATTTTCAATATTGAATAGGTACCTAGTTACCTTCTAGAATTCTAGATAAACTAAATTATTGATATTATTATTATAACTAACGTAAGCCTATTTTTTATAAAAAAACACTATTTTCGGTATGTAACCTAACCAAACCTTAATTTAAACTCTACATTTTGAAGTTTTAATTTAACCTTAGACTATTGGCAATACATGTCACTTATCCTAACGCGCATATTATTTAGTATGAGTAATTTAAATTTCAACCTTAAATAGTTTATTCGAGTACTGTTATTTGACTTAAAACGAAATCGCCAGTTTCACAAACCATGACTAACTCAGCGCTCCTTTAACTTTAAAAGCTCCTTTTCGCAACCGCTATTTGCCGAGATTTTACCTTCATTACGGAAGCTAGCTGTACGTTGTACACACAATTTGTGGTCTAGTGCGTGTGGGCACCGGGCAAGTGTACTGGGCTCCAAATATTGACAAAGTGTAATCTGGGCGGTGCGCCGGCGCGGTTAGCGGGCGGCTGGTAATGCGCGTGGCAACATTAACACCAGCCGAGGCTCTTCATTACCGGAGGCCTACTTATTTGGCCCTGGATGTTAAACGATATTCGCGAGGTGATGGAGCTGGAGTTAAAACGGTTCATTTTAATGGGCTGCTCTTTATATGTCTATCTTATTATGAAAATAAATACATTTTTGTTGAAAATTTCTTGTCACACTAGCTGTAGCCCGCGACTCGATCTGCGAAGAATAGGGGTATAAAAAATAGCCTCCAACCTATTCTCAGGCCTACTGAATACAAACAAAAAAGTTTCATAAAAATCGGTCAAGCCGTTTCGGAGGAGTTCGATAACAAACACCGCGACACAAGATTTTCTTACATGTATTGTCTTGTCTGACAACGCACAGCTTTAGTCACTTTTTATGATAGATACTTAAAACGATACTTAGATAGAAACTCAAAACTTGACAAATTTCTCTCGGGATAGGAAACAGGAATAATTTTTATACCTACTTCTACGGGGGCAAAGCCTCGAGAATAAATTCTAAGCTCAAAAATACAGTCGTTTTCACCACTTCTTTCTCTTACACAGTATAATAATATGATGACGATGGTAGAGAGAGATGGTGAATGCGATCGCGAGAACCCGCGTGTTAGACAATATTGTCTCTGCTGTACATATGTATTGTATATGACGACTAGAAGTGATCGTAAAGTGTCTTGTAAGATTTGACGTAAACTAAGTAGGTAACTGCTAGACAAACTTTGCATGTTATATAATTAAATATATATACTTTTAAAAAATTACACCTGTCAAGTCACAAACTAAAGCTAACGCTATGCTACATCTCCTTCAGTCCATTGCCAAATGGTATGTTGAATAGATATTGTACATGTAGGTACGTACGTATAAGCCTGCTTGAGACTATGCCAGAGTAAATCTACTGCGCTTGTGCACGTATCCATCACAGCCCTTGAACTCGACAGATAAACTTCCCTTCTAACTATATGTTATGTTTTCTACAAGTAGCCTGTTTGTACAAGTAATAGATGGTACTAGTGCATATATTATTTATCTGTGGCCAAGTGGACGTTATCAACACTGTGGACACAGATGCGTTCCCATGCGTCTTGCTCCTTGCGCCCTCCGCAGCGACCACTAATTGAACGTCATATTATCACGCGACACTACTCAAGGATAACTCGTGTGCAATTGAAATGAACATAACAAACTATCGATTGCTGTTTAAATTGCTTTATTCATGCAACAATTTCATCCCTTTTTCCACTTTAATGGATTAATGGAGAGAAGAGTAAAACACGCAAAATACATATTTATACAACCATCCTAAACTAAAACCTTAAGAAAAGAAAAATAACAATAGTAAAGTTGCGATGATACTGGCAGCGTTCCCCATTTTAATAGCTAAGCTAATTTTTTATCTAAGGTAGCTGCCAGCTCTTTATGTAAGCTAAATCTTTGTAGGTAAATGTAAACGTATAATGTTGCACAAACATACGTACTTGTCGTGAACGTAATGAAGCGGAGTAACAAGGTAAAAAGGTTGACCTGCACCTAAAGTCACTCCTGAATCAATCAATTATTTAAATATGAATGTGTTAGCACTACCATTCGATATAGTTACGCTCCAGTAGGTAATAAATAGATTAAAGCTGATTGCAACCACAATGCATCCGCCAATCGAATGGCATACGCAGAATTTCTTATCTCGCTTATCTTTGGGTCAAAAGTGGGTGGACCAATGTCCGCGGCTCACCAACACCATTCGTCAGTAGATAGATACATTAGGCATGTTTTTTTAAATTATTTTTATACAATATAGGCTTGCGTTGACCACAATCACGCCTGATGGAAAGCGAAGATGAGGTCTACGATGGAGCATGCTTCCCTAGTAAATGCTCGTTCAGCCTAGACTTAAAAACGGCCAGATTGTAGTGTCCAGGGAGCACAGATGCAGATGCATGTAGGTATAATGACTAAAGCTTGCATTATTATATTTTTCACTTCTCATGCTCTTAAAATGTTACTTTAGTCTCTGCATATCGGGACTAAAGCTCTTTTTTGATCTCTAGGGATTAAAGTAATTTTTTTTTAATTTACTTTGGAAACCCCTAAACTGCCAGTCACGGTGTTTTAAAGCCACACAACAATTGACAATTTTAAAGCTTTCCACAGACCGAAGCGCGCTGCGGACGCTCCGTCCGTAGCGCTCCGTAGTGCCCTGCGCTTCGGTCTGTGGAAGCCTTTAGGGCGTGCAAATAACCTCAAAATGACAACTGTATAAAAAATATTTTATAAAATAATAATTTCGTGAACACGATGAATAATTACGAATATTAATCTATTTAATTATATTAAAGATGAATTCATTTTATCTATCTAATCTATCTATCTAATACCTTTAAACGAGCAATTCTTGTATATATATATATATGTATATATATAATCAGGATCTCGGAAACGGCTCCAACGATTTCGATGAAATTTGGTATGTGGGGGTTTTCGGGGATGAAAAACTGATCTAGCTATGTTTCATTTTCAGAAAATCGGTTTTACTCGTGTTTTAAGGCTATTTTTGTTTGCATTAGAATATAAAGCTAAATTTCGCCGACTTCGAGCAGATCATAATGGCACATTAGAAATCGGGTGGTCGCGGATCCAGCCGACCTCGGTTCGATTCCACGTTTTTTTTCAAGATATTTAGTTTTTTTTTTAAGTTTATTTTTCATGAGAAAACGTCAAGTTTCTTCTTTTGTGAGAAAAGTTACTTTTTTGTGAGAAAAAGTATTATAGGGAACGTGCAGTAACTACATATAGGCGGCAGCACTAATGCGACAGAAGAGACACTATGCGGACAGTAAAACAAACTTATTAAGGCAAAACATTCAAATTGATGGCACCCTTATGGCACCAGTTGGCAGCACCGTCTATGTGCACGTTCCCTATTGGGAGCACAGAACAGCAAAAGCCGGTTGTCTGTAAAGTCGGTTTACGGACGATAGTTTAACGTGACTCACCCCCCCCCCCCTCCGGTGTTTTTGTCAAATATCTTGAAAACGGTGCATCCTACGGCAAAATCAATGAAATTTTCACCCCTCCTTTAATACCCCCGCGCTCCCTCCCCCGCATCCCCTCCCCGCATCCCCTCCCCCCCCACTCCTCCGGTGTTTTTGTCAAATATCTTGAAAACGGTGCATCCTACGGCAAAATCAATGAAATTTTCATCCCCCCTTTGAGACCTCCTGAACCCCCTCCCCCGCCCCCCCCCTCCCCCGCACATATATAATCAGGATCTCGGAAACGGCTACAACAATTTCGATGAACTTTGGTATTTGGGGGTTTTCGGGGATGAAAAATTGATCTAGCTTGGTCTTATCTCTGGGAAAACGCTTGGTACCGAGTTTCTGCCCGAGCAGAGCTCGGTCGCCCAGGTATTATGCATAATTAGTCCAATTAGCTATGAAAAAATTTTCCAGTTTGAATCTGTTGGCTAAATATGCAAACATTTAAAGCGTCACTCAACAAAAAAAAACCGCGGAACAAATTTAAATTGCTATTTGACATATTTGAATTCTGAACAGACGTCCATTTAGCGTCCGTTGTATAAAAGTACCTAATATTGTAGATTTGTATAAAACTCGTTTTTTTCCTCGCATTCAAAGTGAAAAGTAGAGTGTTTAACGCGAGACTAAACTATCATAATGACACGCGAATTATAGCCACCCTCGCTCTGCTCGGGTGGCTAAATATCTTGTGTCATTATGGCTTGTTTTAGTCCCTTGTTGAACAATCTACTATATTATACAAGAAAACAGGTGCACTGACCGAAACCCTAAGTATAAACAAGAGAGCAGAATACCTAACTTAAGTATTTAAGATTTTATTTCAATCCCTAATGCACATCCTTGGTACAGGCTCAGATCGATACCTACATGATGCTTAATAAATTTCATAAGACCTCATTATTTTTTTGTAATACCTAGTACTTAGCTCAAACACAAGCTAAAAGAAAAACTACAAGCAGCTGCAAATAAACTAGAGGGTCTTTCCAACAATTTAGAAAACATTAGCTTATCCGTTCGATTTGTAAATAATGACCTGTGAGAACGCGAACCCCTTTCGTCTTGTAGTAGATACCTAACGCAAACGGATGGATTTCTATATTAAGTAGGTAATCGTCGACGTAAAATTCCATTACATAGCAATTGATAACGGTCCCCACACAGCACCCCTATTAAGATTACAATATTCCCAGGACACTCGAACCAGGTGACGTTTGAAAGTCCACGAATCATTTTATAGGCCATAGGTAGGCATCAGGGGCAATTACGACGTTTAGGAACGTTTTGATAAAGCTCCCGAGTGCCAGAATAATGATTATGAACGACCGCGACTGCCGTTCGGTTTTACAACGCCATTAATTGTTTAATGGCAGCGGTTACATCGACTATAAAGATAACTGAAGAGGGGATGTTTAGAGGATTTCAGGACTTGGCGACAGAAGGGGCCAGTTTACTACCTTCTCGCATCTGTCTGCTACGTCATACGTCGTATCAAGCCGTCAACATTATATCAAAAAGATGTTAAAATGGAGTTTTCTAAAGTTTTTTTTCTTTAAATTTATATTTCCATGTCGTAAGTGCTTCCGATCCGATCCCACGAGACCACATGCGAAGAGGCAAATTAATTACGAAGCTTCAACTTCACCTGTTAAAGTCGACACTGTCGTCACCCTTAAAGAGCTTAAAGTGTAGAATCGCCCAAGTGTAGTTTTAGTTTAAGCGTTGTAACATTAAAACCAGTGCCCCGCGCGTCTGAAACTGTCCAACTTTCCGACGCTCGCAAATTTATGTAGCAGCAAGATGGAGCTGCGCCGGCGCATCGCGGAGCGCAGAAATAGCGTGGGCGGGCACGTTACAGATGACAGCTATCTACGTTACTCACGTTTATGACTTCCTCGGCCATTCAGCCAATACTGACGCTCAAAGCGCATCTAGTTATGTCAAGCGGCTATTACCGAAAAATAGAAGAAAGGACCTCTTTGAACTACTTAAGTAGGTCCACATTAGTATAACTTTAACGTATCGTATAGGTAACGCCACGAGAGTTGAGGTCACGCACACAACAACATGTCATGTATGATGTAATGACAGCGGGATTTTGAAATTTATTCGTACCGATAGCAAGTTCAACAGACTCAACAGTGAATTACAAGATTGACTAAAAATTTCTTCAACCTATTTCGTTAAGAATTATTTAGGAAAATACATCTACCTAGTTCAAAAAAAAACAGAAAAAAAAATTTTTGCTCTGTTTTATTTAAATCAGATACTTAAGCATATTTTTCACTATTTATAAAATACCAAATTTTTGGTTTCGAATATTTCTTATCAGTTTCAAATTGTTTTATTTCAAACATAGGTTATATATGATAAAAAAAAATTATAATATGCATAGTATTGCGTAGGTATTTCACCATAAGATCATAAAATTCACATTTTCATTCACTCACTTATTTTATTCATTCACTACTTTTTTGCAATCAGTACTTTATGAAGCTGTGTGTGTAATTATTCGCCTCAATTCTCGTGGCGTTACCTATACCTCGTGTTACAAAGCACCGACGAGTATTATAATCGTTACTTCGGACGCGAAAAGACGCCGTACCTATCTGATTTAAGCTTACGCGATTCCCTAGGCTAGGAGATGAGTTGTGTTGCACGTTCGCACTCCCAGTACAACAGTGCATCATCTCGAAATAATACACCATTTTAATTTAGACTTTACTTAATTTCCGGAAAGTCTAAATTAAAATGGTGTATTATTTCGAGATGATGCTGCACTGTTGTACTGGGAGTGCGGTTTATTGATCTTCCATTCTTAATAAGTATTTAATCCTTCACAATGATTTCGGTTTCTACGCAAAAATTTATTCCAGTTATGCTGATTTAGAGCTACCTATTTCACGAGTTAAATAATTCTAGTTGCCTAGTTTATAATAGAAACAATGGTTTCCAATAACAGTAACAAATCTATGTAACCATAGCTTGTTTTATGTTTTTAGCGATCAATCAATTTCGGCCTAGGTGGCACCGTACGGTTCGTTGACGTTACGCTGAGCTTTTCAAAACAAAGTTTCATGTTGTAAATACATAGTCACGTGCAAATACCTACTAGAAACCAAAACACGACAATTTACAGCTGCCATGTCATAAGTAGTAAGTTATACTCATGATTAATGTTACGAATATTCAGCGTCCATTTTTTGCGCATAGCTACTAATTTATTGAACACAGAACATAAATAAACTGAACCTACTTACTTTGAGTTTATCGGAATTAAATTAAATATAAATTGCAACTAAGTGTAACAACTTATACATCCTGAAATGGTAAAAGTTGTAATATACGTTAGGTTTACCTGTTCGTAAATTGTTCAAAAGGATTAAAGATGAACTTATACCTATTTCGACTAAACATCAATTTTTAAGGATAGATACTTAACGCTTGTTTTTCTGGTAGGTATGTAGGTACTACTGAGTACTGGGCTTTTATTTCGCCGATGATTTGTGTCCTTTACGAATCCCCTATTCTGAAATATTATTTACAGGGAGTTCTTATCTAGGTAGTATGTCTTAAACAAATATAGTCTGACTTGATAATAACGGCATCGAAGGTCACCAATGATTAGATTCATATGTGACGGGATAGTCTCGTTTTTTTTGTCTCTTTTTCTGTAGGTTTGTTTATAAGTACTTACTTATCAGTACCGCATGACTATAGAAGTGTTCTTCTTCAACTAAATTCAAGACAAACCTCCAAACACTTCATGTTGAGGGCTGATGACGACGATATAGCTAAAATTATCTCGACGAATTCTACTCGTGACCACGGTCACTGCAAATGGAACCAAAACTTCGAGGTAATTTTTGCTATACCTAGGTACCTAATATACGGCCCCACCGAGGGACTCTGAGAGGAAGTCTGTGCCCTGCAGTGATGATATGGTTGTGGTTAAGTCCCGGGTGCGGTATTCATTAATAGTCAATAATCACGAATGTTTGAATTTTATATCGCATAAAAATTGAAATTAATATCTTATGTTTGGTAACTTTGACGTGACGTGCCCAGAGCGTTGATATTAGATACTTAAACCTCGGTACGTTTTTATCGTAATCCGTCACACTAAACCACTCTTGTAAACCTCAAATAACAACGTGTATTAAAATTAAAATATAACCCATTACGCAGTAACTAACAGCTACAGATGTATAATGCGGAGACGACTGTGAAATCTGGCAATAAATCATTACGTTCGACTATAAAACTTTTTGTCAAGCTGTCGTTCAATTATGATTTTAAAAGCTTTTGAAATTAAGAATATCATCAAAATTAACAGTGAAGTAAAAAGTTACGTAGCTTGATTTACACGAGCTATTTCATTAATTGTCGCGATAAAAATGTTGTTAGCGAGGTGATTTTGTTAACGTTTGACTTGACTCACATATTAGAGCAGAAAATAAAAAAAAACTGCTAAAATTTTTTCGTTTTCTACTGTTTTTTGTGAAAGTCTCAGACAAACTTCCTTGTTTTATGAGTTTCATGGCAAGTACTTTAGGTGTATTGTGTGCACTTAAAGCAGTAGATATCAGTGATTGTCAGTGGCGGAGATGTTACTAACCAGATGGCGCGGCGCGGTAGGTCCCACTACTGCCACTCTACTACAAAAACCGGTGCCGGCTGCCAACTCATTCTTATACTTACCTAATCATTACCACATTTGCTGAGCGCTGATTTAATCACACACAACACCAACCGATATTCTAGCTATACTACGGGAATGCAGTGTTAAAATATTTTATTCCACGCTTAATAAATTTTCCCAAACTACTTCGTGCTAGAACCCGTTCCCACTAATAAACAAGGAAACCGATGAAGTTCGCCGAAGCGGTAGGTAATTATTTCTACTCATATTGCTTCCCGAGAGTAATCCGTTAGAAATCGATCGACTTTTAGTGGCGTGTCAGTGTTTGAAAAAATCATAATTTATTGTCAGCATTCAGATCGCGAGGAAACCCGAACGCGGCACTAGAAAATAAAAATGTAATAAAACGAGAGCGCTTTACGAGCGTAAAATGACGTGAGGCGGCGCTCGGGGTGTTTACAGCAGGCTGCCCATGCGCAGGCAGTATAAGCATGAGTAAGAGTTGAAATTTAATGTAGACTCCGTGGTTCGCTTTCGTCTTTTGTCAACTTCGAACCCTGGTAATAACATTGCCACCATAACACTGCTGAGAGTTGCTCGTAATTTATTATTTTATTGTCGCCACTTGATAGGTTTGCTTACCTAGTAATTATCGCGGCGCGCGCCGAAAGCTCTACCAATTTGAGTTTTGTCGGTGCGCGCGCGCCGCCGCCGCTCAAGTGCGCATTTCGTATTGTTTATGTCAACATTAACTTTTTGTTCGGGTTAGAGTCTATACTCAAACTATTTATAACTTTAAGCGTTACGCTTCGTGCATATTCGTAGGTAGTAAGTAGATCTACTAAGAAATGAAACGGAGCATTTTAAGATCGTTTCCTTCACTTGAATCCGGTAGATTTATTTAATTTCGGGATCTTTATTATAAAACCATCTTAAAAAAAATTTTTTAGTTATTTATCTATTTTATTATCTAATTTTATTTTATAGAAATTGATAGAAATACATTTAGGGAAACTAAAGCTAAAACTAAGATAAATGTAAGTATATATAAGGGCAACCCCCGCGGCAAGAGCGTCATTGTATCGCAATTCTGACAAATACGTAGTCTGAGAAAGCCGCCTGCTCTTAAGAGGGTTTATACCTGCTGAGCTGGCAACGTTGCATTTTTGTTAGTTTTTCTCGATTATTCCATAAAAATTGAATGAAAATTAAAAATGTTTTGAATACAAATTGTTCTAATATATAATTTAATGTGTCTACTGCAATAATAATTCGTGATAGACTTTTATTTTATAATTTATTGAATCAGGCGTTACTTTGCGGAGGTCCATATTAATGAACTAAAACAATTACTTTGCTCACCCGCGACCTTACAATAGTTACGTATATGCAAGAAATGTGTGTTCATGCAGTTCCTCCACCTCCACACTGTACGAACACACACAAATCACATAAACACAACTATCACCACCACCAAGCTACACTGACGCGTTTCGAACTCAACCAGAGCTCATCTTCGGAGTTACCACAACCGTATGCTATGCTACCCAATGTTAAACCCAATGTTAAATTTTCTTTAAAAACAAACAAATTATTACCTAATGGTTTTTAAAGAAAATAAAAGTCTTATCACGAATTATTATTGCAGTAGACACATTAACTTATATATTAGAACAATTTGTATTCAAAAACATTTTTAATTTTCATTCAATTTTTATGGAATAATCGAGAAAAAGTAACAAAATGCAACGTTGCCAGCTCAGCAGGTATAAATACCCTCTTAAGCTCACTTTAGACCTGCAAGAAAAGTCCTACAATTCGCATTACATTGCGGCGATCGATTGACCACTTTAAACTCGTTCGCTTCAAGGCCTCACAATGCAACTTGCACGATTTTTCTTGCTGGTCTAACTAAACTACGCTTTAGGTGCGGTTATTCTTGTTTAACATGTAGAGCGGATAGTAATATGGGATACAATACAATTCAAAAATATACTTTACTGAAAACACCAAAAACAAACATTCAGTGACATATTACAAAAATAAAAATTCAGGCATAGAATAGGCGGTCTCAGCGCTAAAAAGCGATCTCTTCCAGACAACAACCAATTATACAGAAATTAATAAATATGATCAGGCTAATGGGATTTCTTTGTGGTTCGTCATATTCCTTAATTTGACACTTTCCTATATAACTGGTCATATTCCTGATTCGTCATATTCCTAACTCTTCAATGTGCAGTAAAATGAAAATGTGAGAACGTGCGTGTGTGTATGGTGTGCGTGTGTTGTGAATAATTTGTACTACGGTTATTAGACAGAAATTTACATAAGGCGGAGTCCAAACGATATGGGAAATAATGTAGGTTGTGCAGGCAAATAGGAATACGTATGACGAATCAAGAATATGACCAGTTAGGAAAGTGTTAAATTAGTAATATGACCAATTAGTAATATGACGAATCAGGAACAAATCGACTAATGTAGAATGTTTGCGTTTGCGCAGGGGCGGCGGTTGCATGCGGCGCCCGCACGTGAAGCGGCCGATGAACGCGTTCATGGTGTTCGCACAGGCGATGCGCAGGCGGCTGTCCGAGCAACGACCCTCGCTGCACAATGCCGAGCTGAGCAAGTCGCTCGGCTCTATGTGGAAGTAAGTTCATACATTTCATACATACGGTCAATTTCTTTAATTGTTGAGCAGCTTGCCACTCTTCGTATTTTAGCCGTGTAATACAAATTCAGTTTAGCTGCTTATACTCGTATATCCTGGTTAGCATTACACGGCTAAAATACGAAGAGAGGCAAGGTGCTCAACGACTGTACAGTACACACATACCTAGCATTGATTATGAATGACGTTATTCTTACGTGCTGGGAGATAAAAAAACAAAGTGCGAGGGTATACACAAAAGATCCCTATGGGTCAAAGTCAAAGTGTAACCTTAAGGACCCCTATTACCTAATAAGATACGACAAAACAAAGTGCAGTAGGTATGAGGAATTAGGTCAGTGATACCCAAAAGTGATCATAATTCCTCAGGGCTGACGATGACTTGCGAGGTTTACCTACCAATGAAAAGGTAAGGTAAAGGTGTACTACTGTCCGGCTCCGATTTGATTTATTTAAATATACTAGCTGAACCGTCAAACGTTTTTTTATTAGGCGTATAAAAAATAGCCGTAGCCCTTTGATCAATTATAACTGTAGATACACATTGCCGAACAAAATCCCCTTCTAAGAATGTCCGAACTTTTTTATTTGGTTGCGTAACAAATAAAATCATCACCTACACAGAAATTTGAACCTAGTCTTTACTTCATTACAGTCGAATTTCGGTAGCGGCAAAACTCCACTTGACAGCTAAACTTGACAATTTCACGCAACGTTCTGAGAAAAAAGAAGGCCACTTTTATCAAAGTGGCGCTCATTTGGCTCGGACATTTTCGGGCGCGCGACTGTGGATCTACAGTTATAATTGATCAAAGCCGTAGCCTAATACCTAAATACCTGTTCTCAGACCTACCGAATGTAGAGAAAAAAGTTTCATAAAAATTGGTTGAACCGTCGGAGGAGTTCGATAACAAACACCGTGACATGAGATTTTTATATATTAGACTAGCTTTTGCCCGCGACTTTTTCCGCATAGAATTCCAACTTGTGGTAAAGCTTATTTATCTCTTTCATTGTATAAAACAAAAATCCGGCAACGGCCACATCCATCATTATTATCATTTCATCATTTCATCATCATCAGTATCAATTAGTGAATATTATAAATCCCGTTTATTCTCTATCCCGTGGGAATTTCAACAAATTTGTCCTTATTCTATGCAAATTTTCGCTTATTTTTATCCCGCGGGAATGTTGCATTTTCCCTGAGAAAAAGTAGCCTATGTCCTTAAAGGTGTAGCTTTCTACCGGTAAAAGAAGTTTTAAAATCAGCCCCGTAGTTGAATTCACTTACTTTTTTCCCGTGGGAATTTTGCTTTTTCACGGAGAAAAGTAGTCTATGTAAATAATAGTTGGTGTAGCTTCCTACTGGTGAAAGAAATTTTCAAATCAGCCCTCAAGTGATATTCACTTCTTTCTATCCCACGGGAATTTTGCATTTTACCGAGTAAATAGTAGGTAGCCTAGCCTATACCAATAAAGGATAGTGTAGCTTTCTATTGGTAATTTTTTTTAAACTCAACCCCGAAGTTAAATTTACTATTTTCTCTACCGCGGGAATTTTGCATTTATCCGGAAAATAGCATCCTATGTTAATCAAGGACAGTGTATCTTTTCTATTGGTGAAATACATTTTAAAATAAGCTCCGAAGTTGAATTTTTTTTCTATCCGTTGGGAATTTTGTATCTTTCCGCAAAAAGTAGCCTATGTCAATAAAGGATAGTGTAACTTTTTACTGGTAAAAGATTTTTTTTTAATCGGCTTGGAAGTTTCAGAGATTATCTATCCCACAGGAATTTCCAAAAATCCCGCAATAAGTTTTGTTGCTGTTATGTATGACCATTTACGTTTATACTGAATTTGAAAAGTTTAGTAATTGTAGTTACGGACATAGGATCCAGTTGATTTGAGTATATAAATTCTGATTTATCCTTATCCCGTGGGAATTTTCAAAATTATTGAAATTAGCTTTATACCTATTCTAATAGTCTACTTGCATGCCCAATTTGAACAGTTTAGTAATCTTCGTTATGGGGATAGGGTCACTTTCGACTGATGAAATATATACATCCCGTATATTCCTTATCCCGTGGGAATTCCGGAAAATTCTTTCTTATCGGATGCCTACGTCATACAAAGACCACATCCTCCAAGTTTCAGGTCACTACGATCAGCGGTTTAGGCTGTGCGTTGATCCGTCAGTCAGACAGGACAAAGGATTTTATATGTATAGAAGACTAGCTGTACCCGCAAGCGTTGTTTTGCCATATTATTATATCACGTAGGGGTATAAAAAATAGCCTAAGTACGATCTATTCTCAGAACTATATATCTCAGACACTATCCTAGTGGACGAACATATTTAGACAAAAAATTTCATAAAAATCTGTCAAGCCGTTTCGGAGGAGTTCGATAACAAACACCGTGACACGAGATTTTTATATAGGGAGTAGTCTAAAATAACAGACACGTATTTCTTTTTGCTGCCCAATATCAACCTATTTGGAGAAATTGCCCTCCGAAATACTGAAAAGTGACTACTTAAACCCTAAAAGTAAAAAATAATGTTTTGTTATATTGGCTCGAATTTATATTTTCCTAAAAAATGCACCGATGAGAAAGACAAAACTTTGAAGGGTGCTATCATCAAATCGGAGCCGAACAGTTGGGTAGCTTTCTTAGTAAGTAAGTAAACTATATACGCGAATTTTTTTTGCAAAAACATACCTACATGAAACTTTGCAAAAAAAATAAAATTAAGCATTAATTTGGAGAGCTCGGCATTAGACGAAACAAAGACGTACATAACTATTATTATTAGTGAGCTCATGGGCTGGGAATGATGTACAAATCGTTAAAATACAGAAAAAAACATTGGTTTTAGTTGCTGAAGGTAGGTAAAATTGTTTTGCATCCATTGTTTTACATTTGTTTTTCATATTAGAAGGAGTCGAATTTACTAAGTACCGGCTGCTTTTCGTGGTTGTTTGTATGAAAAGTAGGTATTTAAGGAGCACATAGTCCCTATGCCCAGCGTAAATTACTATCTTTGAAACTTTTGCTTATGGGTCATACAAAGCGTAAGAACCAATAGTTGTCTCTCCTCACCTTAGTTTAGCTGTGCTTAGCTTGGGACTGGATCAATTGGTGATATAAAATTAGCGACACCTTTTTAAAATGAATTTCCTGATAATTATTTAAATGGGCCGAAATTTGGCGCAGGCGTCCCACATGCCGATGTAGACGTGACTAAAAAATATTGGCTACGTATAGACTTTTATGCCGTGAAGCCGCCGAATAAAAGCCGTGGTGGCCTAGTGGTTCGACCTATGGCCTCTCAAGCAGAGCGTCGTGGGTTCAAATCCCGGCTCGCACCTCTGAATTTTTCGGAATTATAGTGCGAAATTACATTTGTAATTTACCATGAGCTTTACGGTGAAGGAAACATCGTGAGGAAACCTGCATACACCTGCGAAGAAATTTAATGGTGCGTGTGAAGTTCCCAATCCGCACTAGGCCCGCGTGGGAACTACGGTCCAAGCTCTCTCACTCTGAGAGGAGGCCTGTGCCCTGCAGTGGGACGTATATAGGCTGGGAGGATGATGTTGAGACTTTTATATTTTGCCATGTCCACAGGAGAGACGCGAACAATAAAATGTGTATAACCTTTATGCCTATCACGTAACAGCTTCCTATTTTGGCGATTATTTTTATCAATACCATCAAACGAGACCGAGAATTTTAAAGGCGGCAAGGAGAGCGGCGGCTGCGCGTGCGGCGCCCAGCCGCGAGCGTGCATCGATTGTTTACTCATTAAAATACTATCGCTGCCAACAGCGAGATATCATCTCTAACTGTCCGGAGAGATCGGCGCAGGCCTCAGGGAGGTCTCATAAAAACTGGACCAAAACTATTCGAGAGAATCGATCTTTTCGCATCTTGATGACATTGTTTAATTTTTACGTTACTGAAAATGCAAAACGCGGGGCCGCTTTTTTACAAGTTTTTTTTAAAGGACCGTTATTGTTTATTAGGACGATGCGAAAAATACTGTGCAGTCGCGGTACGGTCAGCCAAGAAAGTTGTCGACCAGTTTTATTAATGACAATGGAAATCTATGCATTAAATAGTATCTTATCTGGGTGCACCAAATACTGAGATATCGAAGCAGGGTACTACTAAGTATACTATAAGCAGCTATAACTCTACCTATTGCCACGATAATTATCAAAATCAATTCAGTCTCAAAATACCATTTAAACAGTTACCTAAGTCTTTATCATTTTTTTAAAACAATATCTACTGACATAGATTTATACGCACGTACCTACTAAACACCTGTTTTATACGAACAAATCAATTTATCCGATACATGGTGCGGCCATTATAGTAATGCACTTCTTATGACCACCCGCGCATTGCGCGCACGCACCGTGATGCGCCACTATTTGACGCAAGATGGCGCGGGGCTCTCTCAAATCATCAAAGAAAATAGTCTGTGAAAAGAGTCTGATTGCTGTGTTGTGATTGGTCGGCCCCTCGACTGTCATCGCTGCAATGATCGCCGTCGAGATTAGCAAGGTCAAAGGTTTCCGCAGACAGCCCGTGAGCTCACAGTTTCTCAGTAATCGCCTGTTCATTTTAGACTGGAATGTGTAATGCTAAAAGATAATTTTTAATTAAATGATGTCCCCGTTATAATTTGGAGTTATCTATAAAAATAATTGACTGTCAGGCAAACACCGCACAGCCTAAAACACAGGAGCTAGAGACTTGAAATTTAGATGAAAATCTTCCTTGAATATCATAGAGGTGCAGAAGCTTATAAGGGATTTTCCGACATTCTCATGAGATATAGAGCAAACCAATTTTGTATTTTTTTTCGGGAGCGAATCCGCGTGATAAAACTTGTTTTACATAAAATTGGCTGTGGAAGGGTACATTTTGAATGAGAGAACATGAAGGAAATTCTACCTAACACACACACGCATGCACATGTCGCACATAGTATTATAATCCAAATATAATATACTAGCCGGTATGTCGGTTCGAGTGCAAAACAGAGTTCGAAGGCGATTCCCTTGAAAAGAGGCGTAAGACAGGGAGATGTAATATCTCCAAAACTGTTTACTGCCGCTCTGGAAGACGCCTTCAAGCTCCTGGAGTGGAAAGGACTAGGCATCAATGTCAACGGCGAATACATCACTCACCTTCGGTTTGCCGACGATATCGTGGTCATGGCAAAATCGATGGAAGAACTCAGCACGATGCTTGAAGACCTCAATCGAGTCTTTCGACGGGTAGGACTCAGAATGAACATGGACAAGACGAAAGTTATGTCTAATGTTCATGTTGTCCCTGCCCCCATTGTGGTCGAGAACTCGGTTCTTGAAGTTGTTGACGCATATGTATACCTAGGACAAACCGTCCAGCTAGGTAGGTCCAACTTCGAGAAAGAGGTCAATCGGCGAATCCAACTCGGATGGGCAGCGTTCGGGAAGCTCCGCAACATCTTTTCGTCCAAAATACCTCAGTGCCTCAAAACAAAAGTCTTTAATCAGTGTGTGTGTTGCCAGTGATGGCATATGGATCCGAGACGTGGTGCTTCACTATGGGCCTGATGAATAGGCTCAGAGTCGCTCAGCGAGCTATGGAGAGGGCTATGCTTGGAGTTTCTCTACGGGATCGAATCAGAAACGAGGAGATCCGTAGAAGAACCGGGGTCACCGACATAGCCAAACGGATTAGCTCGTTGAAATGGCAATGGGCAGGCCATATAGCACGTAGAACAGATGGCCGTTGGGTGCCAAAAGTTCTGGAATGGAGACCACGGACTGGCAAGCGCAGCGTGGGACATCCACCAACGAGATGGACGGACGATTTGGTGAAAGCCGCAGGTTCAGGGTGGATGCAAATCGCTTCCAATCGTAATTATTGGGCATCAAT
Organism: Archips xylosteana; assembly: GCA_947563465.1. NCBI lineage: Eukaryota > Metazoa > Arthropoda > Insecta > Lepidoptera > Tortricidae > Archips > Archips xylosteana. Next base: position 13,737,052 of record OX387353.1, on the reverse strand, counting down.
GAGGGAGGCCTATGTCCAGCAGTGGACGTCCTACGGCTGAAATGATGATGATGATGATGATGAATATACTAGCTTTTGCCCGCGGCTTTGCTCGCGTGTACCATGAGAATTCCAAAGAACCAAGATATCAAGCAAGCATACAGGCAAGCAAGCAAGCATGCAAGCAAGATGCAAGCAAGCATACATGCGCGCTTGCTTGCTTGCGTGACAATGGGACCATCTCAGGAGTATATTACATTCATTCGAATAAAAAAAGAATTTTTAAAATCGGTCCACAATTGACCGAGAAATCGGTGAACATACCTACATAAAAAAAATACATAAAGTGGAATGCATAACCTCCTCCTTTTTTTGAAGTCGATTAAAAAGCCCTTTGCGGCCTACTTACAGTATAAACTTATGAATTTTGAAATTTTAGCTTACAACCCTTAAAACGCAAAGACCCGTTTTTTCCCGTTCCCGTAAGAATTTCGGGAAATACTTTCTTAATGCTCCCCTACACTCCCCAAGAAACCCACTTGCCAAATTTCAGCTTACTACGACCAGTAAAACGAAAAATCCCGTTTTTTCCCGTTCCCGTGGAAACTTTGGAAAGTCCTCTCTCAATGCTCCTCTACACTCCCCAAACAACCTAATGCCGAATTACAGCTTTCTACGACCAGTAAAACGCAAATTTCCGTTTTTTCCCGTTCCCGTAAGAATTTCGGGAAATACTTTCTTAATACTCCCTTACACTCCCCAAGCAACCCACTTGCCAAATTTCAGCTTTCTACGACCAGTAAAACGAAAAATCCCGTTTTTTCCCGTTCCCGTGGGAATTTTAGAAAGTCCTCTCTCAATACTCCGCTACACTCCCCAAGCAACCTCATGCCGAATTTCAGCTTTCTACGACCAGTAAAACGAAAAATCCCGTTTTTCCCGTTCCCGTGGGAATTTAGGAAAGTCCTCTCTCAATGCTCCTCTACACTCCCCAAGCAAGCTACATGCCGAATTTCAGCTTTCTACGATCAGTAAAACGAAAAATCCCGTTTTTTACTATTATAATTACCTACTTCTATGCCAAATTTGAAGAGTCTAGTAATTATAGTTCATAGGATTCCGTTGAACTGAATATATAAATCCCGTTTTTTTCCTTATCCCGTAGGAATTTTGAAAAATCCTGAAAATGATGTTTTAACTAACGTAATACCTACTTGTGTATCAAATTTGAAGAGTCTAGTTATTATAGTTACTGAGATACGGTCACTCGGAATCGAATCTATAAATCCCGTTTTTCCCGTTCCCGTGGGAATTCCCAAAAATCCTTCCTTAGTGGATGCCTACATTGTATAAGGTATCTATGTGCAAAATTTCAAGTCTCTAGGTCCAGTGGTTTGGGCTGTGCGTTGATATACCAACAGTCAGTCAGTTTAGAATTTTATATATATAGATATAGATTCGATAATGGTTGAGCATTATTTTTATGTCCTAAACGAGCTTATTTGGAGTTGCAGAAAAAAAGTCGAAAATCTTTATGTTAATGATTACATTTTACATATGTTTTTTTTTGTCTTGCATATGATATTTATATATGACCAAGCCCAATTAATGAAACCAAGTCTATTTTTTTCAAATCCAGTCTGTCATAAATTATCCGTATGGGAACTAATTATAAGAGACCAGACTGTCGCCCAGACGCTGTAACACGGTCACCGCACATCTCCTAAATATTTTCTATTCCTCTAGTGATTGTTGAGATAAACGATAAGTTTAATTATAGTTCGCTGATGCTTAACTTATTGTTGTCGTCTTCTGTTTTGACTGTTCTGCACTTCAGGTTTGTAAATTTTGTGTACGAGTTAAGTTCCAGTTCTAGACTAAACTCTCAAACTTACCTGGGAATTCTTGACGCGGGCTGGAATTCTGTCTGTTATAACTTCCAAAAATTCGAGACTTTCGAGGATAAATGGCCAAATCATTTCTTTACCAGTGAATTTATAGAAAATTTCATGTTCAGGTTTATGTGTAGTGTGGAAGAAGTTCTTAGGGCGTAAAATAGCACCTAAAAATATTTGAAAAAAAAGGCAAAAACAGTAGTGTAGCTCTTTATACATATATTAAGTTGTCCTGACACACTGCCCGAGTGCCTTGATTGACTCCACGTTTTCACGAAAGCAAAAGAGACTCCGCTCTAGAGCAATTCCTACACATTTTAGTGGGCGATTCGTCCTAGATGCAATGAGTCAAAACCAAGTACGAACGCAAATCGAATTGCCGTCACAATAGGTAATGTTATATATATGTAACTTGCACAGGCCAGTCGGCAAATGCGCTACGCGGGCGCCGCCGCACGGCACATTAGCGGTGACCGGCGCATCTGGAAATAGTCGCGATGCTGATACCATCGCCGCCTGCGCCGCCTCTTGCACACATGCTGCTGCGGCATTCTTGACCATTGTCTAGCAATCCTGTAATAGTATAATTCACTGACTGATTTATAAATATGCAGCCATTCCCCGCAAATCAGAACTTGCCTCTGGTGAACAGTGAAAATTATGTTTTCACTTCTCATGCTCTTAAAGTGTTACTTTAGTCTCTGCATATCGGGACTAAAGCTCTTTTTTGATCTCTAGGGATTAAAGTAATTTTTTTTTAATTGACTATGGAAACCCCTAAACTGCCAATCACGGTGTTTGTGAATGGAGGATTATCGCCATTTTCAGTAACTGGGTATAGACAATTTTAAAGCTTTCCACAGACCGAAGCGCGCTGCGGACGCACTGTAGCGCCCTGCGCATCGGTCTGTGGAAGCCTTTAGGGCGTGGAAATAACCTCAAAATGACAACTGTATAAAAAATATTTAAAAAATAATAATTTCGTGAAACACATTGAATAATTACGAATATTAATCTATTTAATTCTAAAATATTAAAGATGAATTCATTTTATTTTGCATGTAAAGAAAGATTTCCTTTAGCTTAGGTGTTTTTTAATATGTTTTTTTTTTTAAAAACGCTGTCGGCAAAGCATTTCCCTGCTCTGTCGATAAAATAGTAATCCGCACTGTCGGCAAAGCAGTGCTAGAGCGTACGGTAGATAGAGCAGTTACGTTTGAAAGCCCTTTATTTGACTTTGTATATTGTGATATACACTGCCAAAAAAAAATCTAACTACTTTTAAACTTTTACAAAAGACATTTTGTTTTCGGAAAGTGGTCACATAATCTTCCGTAAATTATTAAAAAAATAGGTTTTAGTCCTAGCACCACTATATTATGTGTATCTTATACCAAAATGGCCGAGGGTCGGAAGTCGACTGCACTTCCCAAAGTATTTATTGTTTTTTTTTACATTTATGGCAATGTTTAAGGTTAAAGATGGTTCTGATATGCTCAAAGGTATATGTTTGTAGACTATTACTAGTTTTTAGATTGAAATGCATAATTTTGTGTCATCTGTGCTCGTCTAAACTTGTTTGTATATCACAGTAGACAATGCCAATAACAAGCAAGATAACTTTTAGATTTGTATGTATACCGTGGTATACATTGCCAAGTACTCATTAATTTTAGTTTTGGAGTTTTTTGGTTGATTTTGTGTTTTTTTTTTGCTTTTTAACAGCATGTTGTGCAGTACAGTATAATATTTGCTCTAATACCTAATACAAATGCTCCTTTTGAAACGAGTGATAAGTCCGGTGACAAAATACAGCTTGACTATCATAGACTACTTTCATCGCCTGAATGTTCTTCTGCAACACCGTCTCTTGACTCTCCTTTCGAAAAACTCAACTAACTTAAATCCTAGATCATGAAAATACTGTAAATAAATTAATAAACAAATTAAACCACAAAATACCAACTTGTAATCCCGAAGAAAATGCCTGTTTGACTTCTACCTATGTCCTTCACCGACCAGGGAACCCGTCTACTTCAGCATCCCCCAAATTTCATCGTTACCATCTCTACCTTCTGGTATTGAACTTATTGAGAGTCGGGCATCATCAAAACTATCTATAGGAAAAACAAGGGTCAATAAACAGATTGTTTCCTTTGCCAAGAGAGCAAAGAAGCTAAAAAAGTTTGGTTTGGCAAACATGCAGCCACTGTTGAAGAAAAAGATGACGAGTACGAAGACATTTCTTGTGACGATTCTACCTTTGTTTAGGACTGTAAAAAAGGTGGTACAGTCGCTATCATAAACATCAGAGCATTCAAAGTAGTCATAAATATCTGAACACGACCGTGTTATCAATCGCTTGCGTGCATGTTTAGATATTTTAGAGCACCTTGACTGCTCCAGTGTTTATGATGGCGACTGTACATGGGTATATGCTCAGTTACTTGTTTTTTTAGACTTTCATACTAAACGTTTAGAAGTATAATAAAAAAATCCTAGTTATTTGTTATTTTTTCGTAAAAAATACTTTTCATCATATTTGGCATTGTCTATCACAGTATACAAGACCTTATAGACACTGAACTCCGCTTCTTTGGCAACGTATACTGTAATATACATTGGTTTTCCGGAAAACTACCGAAACTACATTTTTTTTTTTAATTTTCCTGAACATATTTTGCACCTACATTGATAGAAAACTTAACAAAGTATAACATTTTCATTTTTTATATCCTTGCCAAATAAAGGGTTAATATGGCGTGACTTCAAAATAATGCGATGTCAGTTGCATTTAATAGTAAATAGAAAGTATAATAAGATATAATTTAACAAAGAATTGGCATATAGAAAATAAACTTAATAAGTCGTTTCTTTATTCACGGGTAAGTGTTTCAGTTAACAATATATTTTGTGTGTGAACTTAGATCAATTGGGTTAATTTATTTGCCGATTCTAATGAATGAACAATTATCATTCTTACATGCATAGTCCAATTAGTTTTAACATAGTCTTTAATTTAGAATCTGTTGGTTAATTATGCAAGCATTTAAAGCGTCACTTTACAAAAAAATATAAAAGAAAAGAAAAGACAGCGGTATTTTTTTTTGCTATTTGAATTTTGAACAGATGTCCATTGCTCGTATTGAGCATACGTTGTAAAAAAGTAATTTTGTACGTCGTTTTTTTCGCATTCAAAGTGAAAAGTAGAGTGTTTAACGCGGGACTAAACTACCATAATGACAACTCGAATTATAGCCTCCCTCGCTATCGCTCGGGTGGCTAAATATTTCGTGTCATTATGGCTTGTTTTAGTCCCTTGTTGAACAATCTACTATTTTTCCCGAAGACGTAACGATTGTACTACAATTTTCCACCTTAACTGTATAATTTATCTATGTATATATACACGATGATTTTTAATCAGTGACCAGGAACCAATTTTTCTAGATCAGTATTCGGTGGTGATCACGTCTAAGTTGCAGTTACATGAAACAAAAAGTCTATTTTTTTCAATAATGATTATTTAGAAAATCACTTTTTAATTAAAATCGTTGTCGCTCTACACATAATATAGTCTATGAGCTTAAAACCTTTTTGACTAGAGTTTCTTAAACAAAATTTGACGCGAGACCTGTCAAATTCCCCGCCAAAGCGATGACACTTGACGAAACTACTTAACTTAAACAAATGTAGGATGACCATGCATTCGGTGGATGGAGGAAGTTTTAACAATAAAGTTTATTTTTAAATGAATGAAACAGACACTTCATTGCTTTTAGACCTCGTCTATTAAATTTCATTTTGGCTAGGGATCAGTACTTTTCAACTCCTGATCGATCACCGATTAAAAATCATCGTGTATCAAGTTCTGACTGACTGACCGATATATCAACGCGCAGCCCAAACCACTGAACTTATGACTTGAAATTTGGCACATATACTTATACCATGAGTGTCATAGAGGTACACAAAGGAGGGATTTTTCAAAATTTCCATGGGATAGGTAGCACATGGGAGTTGACCATAAATTTTATTTGTGCGCGGACGAAGTCACGGGCAAAAGTTCGTACGGAATAATCCAATTCGATATGATATCTCTAATATATAAAAATCTCGTGTCAAGGTGTTTGTTATCGAACTCCTCCGAGACGGCTTGACTGATTTTTATGAAACTTTTTTCTCTACATTCGGTAGGTCTGAGAATAGGTCTTAGGCTATTTTTTATACCCCTATTCTTCGCAGACGGAGTCGCGGGCAACAGCTAGTATGACTCTAGTAGGAAGGAAGGCTGTCAAGTAAATTTTGCTTGGCCATCAGACAAAAAACCGAAGTCAGTGTGTGTTTCTTGTGTTTATTTATTTTAGGCTCTGCTTTCATTATCATATCACACCACAAAGTGTTTTCCAATTCCGCACTATCTACTTAAAAGTAGATTAGGTATTTTCTACGGTGATATAATACACATGCTCATAAACATTAGTTCTCAGGCGACTGGGTTTTATACATTTCTAACTGATTTCTGCTTTGTTACAGGAGCCTAAGTGAACAGGAAAAACTACCTTTCATTAGGGAAGCTGACAAACTCAGGACCCAGCACAAGAGAGAATACCCAGACTATAAATACCAGCCGAGGCGCCGAAAGCCACCGCCGGCGACGACCGCGCGTCTCAAGAAGGAACCATCATCAGAGCGCTCCCATATAGACTTTTCTAGAATAGAAGTCGACGGGGCGTTATTAGTCGACGGGCCGCTGGATGGAGCAGAGCTGGATCAATACCTCAAGCCTACGCCAGTGCCAGATTACCACGAACTACAGCCCCGTTTCACCCCCCACAGCCACACGCACCCCTCTGGGCTCTACCAGCCCTCGAATCTCTACTCTCCTTGCGAGTGGCCGCACTACACGGGGCATTCTTAAGGTTTACCAGCAAATGTTTCAAGTGACCGACTTCAAAAGGTGCATCAGTTGTGGTTTCATCTATACAAAAGTTTTGTCAAATTCGGAATACATTTCGATAACCATGTTTGACGTTTGACCTATGGTCTCTCAAGCAGAGGGTCGTGGGTTCGCGTCCGAGTCGCACTTCAGAAAAATACTAAAGAAATTACATTTGAAATTTATTAAAAGCTTTACGGTAAAAAAAATATCGTGAGAAAACCTGCACACACCTGCGAAGAAATTTAATGGTGTGTGTAAAATTCCCAATCCTCACTGGGCCTGCGCTGGAACTATGGCCCAAGCCCTCTCATTCTGAGAGTAGGCCTGTGAATTGCTGCAGGAAGTATATAGGATGATGATGAAGATTTGAGAATGTTTTGATTTCTTGTTTAAATAACCGATATAATCTCTCTCCTTAAATTGAAACTGATACTCTTCAATGCCCATAATTTGAAGTCGGATCCTTTATTTAAAATTAATTTGTATAGATATTCTTATTAAAAAGAGGAAGATGAGCCATTTTTTACTGGTTTGTGGAAATAGGTCACTTGACACAGTTGTAGCCGCCACATGGGCCCGATCCGTGGAATCGCTTGCGCACGTGCGTTTACTTATCAAAGAATAACATTTATTTGAACAAACAAATCGATTTCGGCATCAAGATCTCTTTTAAACTAGCCTAAATATAAATACATTTTATAATTACCCTTCTTATGCATGTTATTATTATCAACAGTCAGAGGCAGTTATATCCTGTAGTGATGAATATTTTTAAAAGTTTTTGAGTTTTTAGTCCATGTTGATACGATATAATTGCTACTGATTGTACTTAACGTTCTATCTTTTTGTTATTTGTTTATCAGATTCAGATATTCCTTTGATTCCAAAGTTAAACTCCATGATAAGTTCCTAGTCTAAGTTAATTTGGGTTAGGTAAGTCTATTATTCGTACAAGTTAAGTAAGTTATAATTGTGATTAAAGTTGGCTATTTATAAGAAACAGCTGACGAGCGTTAGCATCTTTCATAAATATGGAAAAGTAAGGTTCTCAGTTTCAATTCCCTCTAGTGCCATAATGCCAGCTCACACTCTCATGAGGCGCCTCCTAGAGGCTCTCTGCACGAGTCTTGGCGAGTGGAGACTGCAGGAGTGCTATCCATCCACACTCTCCGCGTCCGAAAAACCGACACAAAGCGGAGTGATAGCGAGGCGAAGCGAGGGAGGACGAGGCGACACGAGCACACCGTCCTCACTCTCGTTATTTCGTGTAGCCTCGTGGAGTCTCTGGCTGGGGCATTAGATATGTGGCTGACCTAATTTCATAAAATGTTTGTTAATAATGTTTTACTGCAGGTACCTACAAACATGATAATACCAAATATAACCTCAATTAGTAAGTAACTTGAACATTTCATTTTTAACTTACAAGCAAAACATGACTACACTTTTAAAATTTGGAAATATACTTTTGCGGACAAACTGCAACATCTAAGTAACTTACTATGTTTTCTATTGATACTCGTAGTAAAATTTTCCTAAGAGATCCATTGTAAATATAGTTAGCGTGTATACTAATTTTAAGTCAAATTTATTGTTAAATTTTAAATAAACAATCAAATATCTTTTTCAAATTTTGTTTTTTTTTTACTTAAGTAATTTTGAATATGTTATAAATTGTAATGGCCCCGTTGGATGCCATCATCGAGTACGTGATCGGTAAACTGGTATATTTACCAATGTAATAAAATAACAACTAGGTATACATAGAGTTTTCTTTTCATACAAAAAAAATATATAATAATGCAGTAAGTAGGTATGTGGGTATAGTTAGGTGGGTCTCTAAGGCATAAGTAAACTCAGAATTGCATTTTTATGAGTAATCAAGAATGATCAGTGAAAGAATTTATAGTTTGTGCACGCAGAGAGTGTTAACTTACATACACATAGGTACATAGCTTCACACAAATGCAAATGACAAGACCATTCGAGTGTGTTAATTTTTCAATTACCTACTTAGTTGTTTCAATCAGCCATACATAACATAATTTTCTGCTAGGTATTATTCTCATATTCAAATTCAACACAATTTTTCTATCACTTTCGCGTAGTATTTTCACAGTGAAATACGTCACAAATCCAAACTAACATTATAAATGCGAAAGTGTGTCTGTCTGTCAGTTACCTCTGACCTGTATAGAGATTGTTTAAGTCCCGGGAAAGGATATACAATAGTTTTTATTCCAAAAAAACTGCATAAGTAGTTCCCGCGGGATAGCGATAAGTAAACGAATTCTTCGCAGATGAAGTCGCGGATAGCTAGTCACTTAACGGATCTGTACGCTTAGTATAAGTTTTCCTTCACTTCAATACTTCTCGATCGCGTTTACGTAAAAATTTCAATTCTATGGAAACATGGACGCGCGCGCGCGGAGGCGCTGTCCATGTTTCCCTAGTAATTGAATTTTTTACGTAAACGCGATCGAGAAGTATTTTGATGAAGTAAAACTTATACTAAGCGTACTGCATACTTAGTATAAGTTTTACTTCACCAAAATACTTCTCGATCGCGTTTACGTAAAAATTTCAATTCTATGGAAACATGGACGCGCGCGCGCGGAGTCGCTGTTCATGTTTCCATAGTAATTGATTTTTTTACGTAAACGCGATCGAGAAGTATTTTGGTGAAGTAAAACTTATACTAAGCATACTGTACGCTTAGTATAAGTTTTACTTCACCAAAATACTTCTCGATCGCGTTTACGTAAAAAAATCAATTACTAAGGAAACATGGACAGCGCCTCTGCGCAGCCGCTGTCCATGTTTCCCTAGTAATTGAAATTTTTACGTAAACGCGATCGAGTATTTTGGTGAAGTAAAACTTATACTAAGCATACTGATAGACTGAGAGAGATGCTGCAATGTAGACTAAGAACACTACTAACTAACTGAACTTAACTTAAACTGTTGTTATAATAAAAATCTTCTTAAGGTGTAATGCAATGATTTATTGTATCAGTTCCAGTCAGCGTGTGCGCCAAGTGAACTCGAGCCCAAAAAGTTGTCAGAACTCAGAATGACAGCCACTATATATAAATAGATACGTTCAGAAAACTAACCACTATTTGATCACTCTTACAACACAAACCTTCAATAACCTCACTTGTAAAGCTCCTTTCCTCTCCTGTTAGACCCGTCGAGCAAATCCGTGCGTGTATGGGTAGCTTATATCATTGGAATTCTTGGTAGCACTATCCCAGTGCCGCGACCCGCCGCTTCCGCCCGCACAGTGCCTCCTTGTTCTCACCCCTATCTTATCATTTTTCGCGACCTACTAATGAGGGCAGGGGTATCGCCAATTGTGCAATGTCTCCGAAGATATGCATTACGGCCGATTTATCTTGCTTGAAGAGCCGACTGGTGATAAAGTAAGGTTTTGCGGTTGGACAATTACGAACGGAAAAGATAATACGTAGAGGGGCATTTATTCAACCGCTTCATTTATATAGTCACATTTTTTAGGAAAAAGCTGTAAATTTTGATGCGGCTTTCGGTTCTATATTAGAGATCCTGTATCTCTACTACGGGTACTAACGGGTAGCTGTTGATACTTTGTATCACATGTCGACTTTGTACACTCCTCACAGTTTATGTAATAAATATTTCTATTTCTGTAAATGGAAAATGTATCAGAATCTTCTGTCATTTCTTAAAAAAGAATCAAAAGGTTCAGACGCTCGCATAAATGCCCAGAGGTCTGCTTGTGAGTTTCAAATCTCACTTTATTCATTTCTATAACCATAAACATATATCTTACCTATATCAATACTAACAACGTAAAAAATACGTAAGAATTTCAATACAGCTCGAAAATTTACAGCAATTTTTTTTAAATATGTCAGCCGGGGTCTCTTTTTGTCGTCACAATTAGGGCATCGAGCCCGGGTTTACCCGGTCCGGAAAAAACCGGGTTTTCCCGGTTCCGAGGATTACAAAAAAACCCGGGTTTGATTTTTAAAACTCGGGTTTTTCGGGTACTTTTAATACTTTTCTTTTTGTTATTTATTAAGTATAAACCACTTCGAATGCAATAATAAATGGAATAATAACACGCTCTGAGAAATTATTACGTAAAAAGAAGCTTAGTTGCTACGTTCCTACTAGGTTCCTAGACTGTCACAAGTAAACGTATTCGATGCGGCGGCGCGGGCGGTGTGAGTGAACGTGAGGAGTGTTGTTTGTAGTGTTCGGTGACGCTCTTTCTAGGTGAGTATCTCTCAATTAATTTTGTTATTCACTGTGAGGGTAGAAATGTGGCGGTACGCGACAGCGCGGCAGCGAGGGCGTTACCTATCGCTGGTATATGAACATTTAAAACCCATTCCACCTACTAGTGTCGAGCCGGAGCGTATATTTTCTTCGGCTGGAATTATCGGCAATAGATTGCGCTCGTCTTTGAGTGACAAAACTTTGGATGCCCTAATTTTTTTACGTTCATATTACTTAAGTAAAAAGAAAAACTAATAATTCAGTTCAGATTTCTGTCATTTTTTTGTTTCGTTACGTACGATATATTATTATTTATCCAAAACGGATATTAGTTATTATAAAGAAGAGTTTTATTAATGTTTACAGTAATTGGTGATTATTGTGATACTAAAAAAATGTCTAAAAAATCTATCATCATCATCATCATCAGCCTACGTTCGTCCACTGCTGGACATAGGCCTCTCCCATGGCACGCCATTGAGCACGATTCTCGGCCACTCTCATCCAGCTCTTGCCAGCCGCCTTGCGAAGATCATCGCTCCACCGAGTCTGAGGTCGTCCCACGCTACGTTTGCCGATCCGTGGTCTCCACTCAAGAACTCGTCTACCCCAGCGGTTATCGGTTCTTCGGGTTATATGGCCTGCCCATTGCCACTTCAGCGTGCTAATGCGGTGGGCTATGTCGATAAGTTTGGTTCTCTGTCGGATCACTTCGTTACGAATTCGATCTTTCAGAGAAACTCCGAGCATAGCCCTTTCCATAGCACGTTGAGCAACTTTAAATTTGTGGACCAGCCCTACAGTGAGTGTCCACGTTTCGGCACTGTATGTGATGACGGGTAGGACGCACTGATTGAAGACTTTCGTCTTTAGACTCTGTGGAATTGGCGACGTGAAGACTTGACGCAGTTTCCCATACGCTGCCCATCCCAGCTGTATTCTTCTGTTGGCCTCTTTCTCGAAGTTGTTTTTACCCAATTGCATAGTTTGCCCGAGGTAAACATACTCTTTAACAACGTCGAGAATATTGCCTTGAACTGCAATTGGTTCCGGACTTACATGTTCATTGAACATAACCTTGGTTTTATCCAGGTTCATCCGAAGGCCAACGCGTTGAGAAGAATCAGCTAGGCCATTCAACATATGTTGCAAATCTTGCAGCGTTTCCGCCACGATGGCGATATCATCTGCAAATCGCAAGTGTGAGAGGTACTCGCCATTTATGTTAATGCCACGCCCCTTCCAGTCCAGCGTCTTGAACACATCCTCCAATGCATTTGTGAACAATTTGGGGGATATAACGTCCCCTTGTCTCACACCACGATGCAAGGGGATAGGTTCAGACTGCCGATTCTGGACTTGGACGGCCATAGTAGCGGCGTTGTACAGACCTCTCAACACTTGGATGTATCGCCAATCGACTTGGCATCGCTGCAAAGATTCCAGAACAGACCAGATCTCGATCGAGTCAAAGGCCTTTTCATAGTCCACAAACGCTAAGCACAAGCAGCCGATTATACTCTTCGGTCTTCTGTATAATCTGCCGCACTGTATGGATGTGGTCTATGGTGCCGTATCCCGATCGAAACCCGGCCTGTTCGGGGGGCTGGAACTCGTCAAGCCTTCGCGCAAGACGGTTCGTGATGACTCTCGAAAACAGCTAGACGTGGCTTTAGAGTGAAATGGGTCGGTGGTTCTTCAAAAGAGTTTTATTACCCTTTTTGAAAAACAACACGACAACACTCTTACTCCAGGCCTCTGGAGTTCTTCCATCAAAAAGAACAGTATTAAAAATATTCTGGAGCTCCTTCATTATAGGTTTACCACCAGATTTCAGGAGCTCAGTCGTAATACCGTCTTCTCCAGGGGCTTTTCCATTTTTAAGCTGTCTGAGAGCCATCGCGATTTCGTCCAGGCTGATTTCTGGCAAGTCTTCCGTAAAGTGGCGTGTTAATGCAGCTCTGGACTCCTCATTTTCGGGATCAGGTTGAGATGCATGCGTAGCGTATAATTGGCTGTAGAAGTTTTCAATTTCCGAAAGAATCCCAGACCTGGAAGAAACAACTACTCCATCCGTAGAGGTCAGCTTCGTCAGATGACTTCTTCCAAGAGATTTCACAAAAACCTTTGATCCCGGATTTTGCTCGATCGCTCGTTCTATTGAACGGGTGTTGGAGCATCGGAGATCGTATCTTACAAGTTTGCCAATTCTCCTGTTTAGAGCATGTCGTTCTGACGAAGTGACTGGTGGGTGTTCACGTCGTTCCTCCATGAGCCTTAGTGTTTCATCCGAAAGCTTCGACTTCCTGCCTTTACGCCGCAATTCGCAAAATCTCACACCTTCCTCCCTGAGGATTCCAACTACATTCTCGAGGGCCCGGTCAATGTCATCGCTATTTGTGGTTTCCAAAGCAGCGAATCGGTTCTCCAGATTAGACTGGAACTTTTCAGATCCGATTATAGTTTGGAGCAGGGATGGTCGGAGCCTGGATTTCATCAAGCTTAAAATCGATATTCAGACTAAAAAAATCTATACGACTTTTAAAATATTAGAACTTTTTTTGTAATTTAGAAAGTACTGTCTCATTTATTTTAAACCTTCCTCATCCTTTACATTTTGTACTTATTGTAGAAAATCGATATAAGAACACAGTTTCTTGTATTTTTAAAAATTATAACAAAAAGATCGAAAAGCTCGAAAAAACCGGTCTACCCGGGTTGTGATTACTCTTAGACCCGAAAACCCGGGTTTCCAAAATTGAGCCGAGTTTCGATGCCCTAGTCACAATTAAGTTAAACGTACCAATGCTGACACATCAACGCCCAGTAGATGACACCCATCTGTCATCTCTCTTCATCGTTTTCATAATTATCTACAAAATAATTTTACTTATAGATTTCTATCTAATCTTACCTACTAGTTGGTTGCTAATCTCATAAACACGAATACTGTTTATATGGATAGATATGTAGATTTTTGTTACTCTTTTACGCTAAAACTAAATGTGATGGAATTTGGCACACAGATAGGTATTTTATAACCTGGATTCACATATAGTATAGGATATTTTATCCCGGAAAATTGCTTAGTGGTCGCGGGATAGCGATAAACGAATTTTTCGCAGACGGAATCTCAAACAACAGCTAGGCTAGTCTATTTAAAGGAATAATTGATTGATTCAAGCGTTACTTTGCTGAGATCCATAACAATGGACATATCTATATACAGACCTTCTTATCTCACTCCTCCGCTACCACACGTGCACTACAGCTATGTCTATGTGACACATTATGTGGTTTCATGCAGATCTTTCACCTATATACACATTAGTACACAGGCACTCATAAAAACCAACGAGTTTCGAAATCTCTTCATTAATTGTAATGTATGGTAAGAGAGATAAAGTTCATGTAGATTTTTAGAGGTATAATGTACCTACATAGCTAATAAAACCGAATTCGTCTTCCTTCGTTCCAAAATCTAGGTATTTACTCGATGACAGGATAATAAATTTCTCAGATTTGAAACAAAAACAGGCGTCAAAAACTCCCGTTATGAAATGCTAATGGTGCATCGAGGGATGCAGAATGAAGATTGAGTGTAAATGAGGCGCGCGGCGCGTGCGCAGGCTCGCGTTACAAGGCGAGCCGACGGACGAACCGACCGACGGGTTTTTGTTCCAACATGAGGTACTTATTAAATGGTATTAATTACAGGGGCGGTCGGGAACATGCTCAATTTTACGCTTTAATCTGCACCCATTTTTTGCTCACATGTCGTAGTGAAGCTTTAGTGGTAATAAACAGAGTCACTATTTTATATTGTACAGTGTTCAGCAAAAGTAAGTGAACAGCATCTCTCATACGACTCTATAAGGTACATTTTTGAGCCTCTCGTTGGTTCATTATCAGTGGCAGATCTGGGGGGCTACTCCGAAATTCGAAAATCGAAGTTCGTATCGCATCGTCTTGCTCGCTCTTGTATTAAATACTATTAGCGTGAGAGGAATGGCACGATACGAAGTTCGAATTTTGCACTCTTTAGTATAAGGCCTGGCCGAATTTCGAATTTCGAATCGAATTTCGTAGTATAGACTACGAAATTCGATTTTCGAACTTCGTATCGTGCCGTTCCGTTTACGCTAATATTTAGTATTACATAAGACTGAAAGAGACGCCAAGATACTAACGTCGAATTTCGTAATAGCCGGTTTGAGTTTTTCTGTGATGTGGTGTGCTTTTGCTAGTGTTTAGGTATGTAGCTAGTCCTAGTACCATCTAGTCATCAAATAAGGAACTAACTATTGCATCCTATATCGCGCTATCGAAGTTTCTAAACTCTGCTTCATAAATACAACTTCTAACTTTCATGCATCGGATCTGGAAAGAGAGAGAAATCTCTCTATTGTAACCTACCCCCACAGGCACTTTGCTAAAACCTACCTTTATGCAGTCAAACCCCTCACAAACAACAATCCTGGATTCACGGCTGTTCATTCATTTTTGCTATTGTGTACTCGTACATTTTTAGGGGTCAAGACGTCAAAATATAGGAATCAATATGTATAGATTCTACTTAGCTTACTAAGTATGTTCGTAAGTAGGTATAGGTGTACCTACTCGAACTTGCTCAGGGCAGTTTTCCTTCTCTGACTCGAAAATCGATGTAAGTAGGTCACCCACCCATCGAGTCTATCCACTATGCTCTACTGATGTACCTACTACTAGAACAAATCAAACTGTTTTTCTCCAATATTTTTGTAGTGGTAGAGCCATGTTGTAGCTAGCCGCTGCATCATGAATGGGCCGGCTAGTCCGGAGCAGTACCACCCTCTCACAGAACACTGGCGTGAAGCAGCAGTACTCCCTGCTGCGTTTCGTACGGTCAGTGAGAGCGCCGGGGGCCCAATACCTCTCCCCCTCCCCTATTCCCTCTCATTTTTCCTTAGGGCCGACAACGCACTGGCATCGCGTAAAGCGCTGCGGGTGTCTATGGACAGTGGTGATCATTTAACATCAGGTGACCCACTAATTCGTTTGTCTGAAAAAAAAAAAAATTTGCTCTACTAGTTTTAACGATAGACCAAATTGAACGGTTTTTCTCCAATTTGCTCTACTAGTTGGAAAGGTAGAGCAAATTAAACTGCATTTCTCCAATTTGCTCTACTGGGTTTTACGATAGAGCAAATTGAACTTTTTTTCTCCAGTTTGCTCTATTAGTTGGAAAGATAGAGCAAATTGGACATTATCCTCCAATTTACTCTAATTGTTGAAGAAATAGAGCAAATTGGAATATTTTCTTCCAATTTGCTCTACAAATTGTAATAACCACCTGCCCAAGCAGGGTCTCCGCTGGCAATCTACTGGCACAAGACGGCCAGGACGTCCTCGGACCACGTGGAGGCGATCAGTTGAGAAGGAGGCTGGCTCAATTGGTCTCGGCTGGGAAGAGCTGGAAGAAGCCGCGCAAGATCGAGCCAAATGGAAAACTCTTCTACAAGCCCTATGTCCCTAACGAGGGATAACAGGAACTCATCATCATAAAGGTAGAGCAAATTGGAAATTGTTATTTAACATTTTCCTCCAATTTGCTCTACTAGTTGAATCGTATAAATCCGATCATATGATTTTTTTTATTACGACAGGCAGGCAAACGAGCAAAGATGGATAGTTACGTTATGGTTTATAGATCACCGAAACAATGCATTGGGCATATATTTGGTGCATTCATGAGTCGATCGCGCGGACAAAGTCCCAGGCAAAAAAAGCTAGTCGAAAACATCAGCCGCTTTGCCGCTATGAACAGCTTATTGTGCAATCAAGGAAACTGAATCGCGTACCAGGGTGGAACCTTTTCATAACCAATTTCACAATGATTTCTTTGGCAGATCTAGTGAATGTCAACATGACATTTGCAACGAAAAGGTTTCACCCGGTTCACCCTGATACGTGATTCATTTTCCTCGACTGTACTTAGGTAGTGCAGAAGAAGTAACCGACGCAGAATTTTTTAGGTACCTACTTAGTTTCCATAAAGTACTAAATTTCAAAAATCGGTCCCCAGATCTTGCATTATCCTAAGCCCTAGGTAAATAACCCAAGAATTGCACCCTATCTTACAATAATAAGTAAGTACATCCATATATATAAATACACTAGCCTTCCGTCCGCAGCTTCGCCCGCGATAAATTAATTTTCCCTTAGGAAAAGGTATTTTCTCGCGGTAAAAAGTAGCCTATGTCACTCAGTGATAATGTAGCTCTCTAACGGCAAAAGAATTTTTGAAATCGGTCCAGTAGTTTCGGAGTCTATTCAATGCAAACAAACAAAATAATCAAATCTTTCCTCTTTATAATATTAGTAAATACATAACCACAACTCAATGCCAACTCATAATCCCAATGCATCGCCAAATATGGAAAAATAACTCCTCCGGAAGAGCAGAGCTCAAGGGATTCCAGACTCAAGTGGCTTCAACACCAGCGACAGTTCGTGTGAAACTGAATCCTCGGACAGTATGACGTGCCGTTTCCCTCTATGTTAATGTATATCTCTCCCCCTTTACTAATAAGAAAAGGAGAGCATATATCAAGAAGTCTGGTCACAGCCACTTGTGATCCATGCAGAGCTGTGCATGGATTCGACATCGCCTAAGTGAGACAGAATCAAAGTATAAACCAAATTTATTTCTCACTCTTACGCGCTGTTCGTAATGCATAGAGTGAGATAGAAATCAGGCTTATGCGCCGCTGCTATATCTCTTAAATGGGATCGAATGGAGGCCCTGTAAGGCGACACCGCAACGTCTGGTGCGCATCGGCGAGAAATCAAAACGAAAAGGATCTTTATCAAACATGTGCGGAACAATTCAGCTGTAACTCTGTAACCTTACTCTGCGTTACATCACAGTTGAGATTTGTTCTTATAACAAACGCGAAATCGTTTTAATTTTTTGAGTAAAGTAATTAATCTAAATTACTATTTTCCCTTATGTTATGCAAAAATTTAACTTATTAAATGTTTACCCTGCTTTGCTCTCCAGTCTCCACTACCCACCATGCACGTCTGTGCGACACAATATAATATGTTTACCTATAGGTATGCAGCTTACTAGCTTTTGCCCGCGACTTCGTACCTACGCGAAGACAATAACGTTAGTTGTTTGGATGAAATTTGGCAAATAGTTTATTATAAATAAATAAATAAATATTAGGGGACAATCTTACACAAATCGACCTAGTCCCAAACTAAGCAAAGCTTGTACTATGGGTACTAGACGACGATAAACATACTTATATAGATAAATAAATACTTAAATACATAGAAAACATCCATAACTCAGGAACAAATATCGTGTTCATCACACAAATAAATGCCCTTACCGGGATTTGAACCCAGGACCTCTTGTTTCGTAGGCAGGGTCACTACCAACTAGGCTAAAGCGGTCGTTACCATCCACCATCATCCATCATCATACCATCTGTCTGAATACTTACTATTGATTGTGACCTATACCAATATTCATCTTAAAAAATATATTCTTTTTTTTGGTATTATCCTATGTGTGGATTAACACATAGGATAATGCCAGGAAAATACAAAGTTCCTGCATAATATTAATAAGTGAATTCTATGGCCGCTAAGCCATGGTGGCCTAGTGGTTTGACCTATGGACTCTTAAGCAGAGGCTCGTGGGTTCGAGCCCGAGCTTGCACCTCTGAGTATTTTCTATTTCATGTGCTAAATTACGTTTGAAGTTTACCATGAGCTTCACAATGAAGGAAAACATCGCGAGGAAAGCTGCACACACCTGAGTAGAAATATTGATGTATATTGATCTCTAATAAAAAAACAGAATGCAGTTGATAAAATATTTAAAAATAAATTGAAGGCTTTGCTAATAGAGAAATGTTACTACTCGGTGAATGATTTTTTAACTGACGAGACTATTATGAAATAATAATGTTAAATAACTATAATAATAATTAATATTTTTTTATTTTAATCAAATTTTATGTGTTATTTTAGGACTTAATTGAAATATTAATTGTAATATAATGACGTTTAATGTAATAATATAATGTTTTGTTAATTAATTATTTATGCATGAGTTCATAACGTTAAAATTATTGTGTGCCCTGTGAGGGTGTCATGGATTGACTTGAATTTTAAATGTAACATCTAATAATATGTAAACATGACATAACAATGAATAAATAAATAAACTCAATGCTGGGCCCGCGTGGAAACTACTGCCCAAGTCCTCTCGTTCTGGGAGGAGGCCTGTGCCTGATTGAAACAGGCTTATTTTATCTCGGGAAAGTGCAAAGTAAAGTTCCCGCGGGATAGAAATAACTGTTTTGACCGATTTTGAAAATAAGAGACAGTGTAGCTTTTTATTAGTGAAATAATAAAATCAGCCCCTAAGTTCAATCACTTATTTCTATTTGGGATTTTGAATTTTCCCAATGAAAAGTAGTCTATACCACTCAGGAATAGTGAAGCATTCTATTAGTGAAAGAATTTTTAAAATCAGCTCCAAAGTTGAATTCAGTTTTTCTATTTATTCCGTGGGAATTTTACATTTTTCCGAAGAAAAAGTAGCCTATGTCAACCGGGGATAGTCATATCATATCATATTATTATGAAAGAAATTTTTTCCTATAAGGGTTCCGCTTTTTCCTTTCGAGGTGCGGAACCCTAACAAAGAAGGTCTAGATATTTACCTATCCCGTGGAAAATTAAAAAAATCCTTCCTTAGTGCACCTCTACAATACCAAGCAATACTCCAGGTACTTCACAAGAGTTGGCACGAATGGAATGAACGACGACTTTGACATTTTTATAGGAAAATGACTGATGAAAAACATTTTCATATTTGTGTGAAATATCCTTAGTCTAAGTGAAATGTATTCAATACATAGATACTTTCATTCACTCATTCGATCCAAATTCAAGCCAAATTTCAAGTCTCTAGCACCAGTATTTTAGGCTGTGCGTTGTCGTTGTCTGTCAGTCAGTCAGTCACGGCACAGTTTTATAGGTCTTATACCTCTTCAAGTCCCTTATGTTGGCCAACTACACTAAGCTCGGTAATACACTACTGTTGGCTTTAGTGTTCACCGAAAACATAATGCTACCAAAGTAAAAAAATTGTCAAAGTATATTTATTAACTATAGTAACACTAAACACTTAATGTCAATTTCCGAAGTGAAGTAGGGTTGCAAGTTGACGCAAAAATGTCGATATCGAAAACTAAAAATATCGATAATCGAAAATATCGACAGTTTTAACTCAATATTTTCGAATTTATCGATAAATAATGTTTTTTAGAATTAACTACGTAGGAAAGATTTTATTTATTTTTACTAGATACACACACGTACTACAAAGTGTCTCTACTTTCTGGGCACAGACTCAAATTCCGAGTAAAGTTCCTTCACAAGAATGTTCTTTTGTAGAATTATTAGATTAGATAAAAAAAGTATAATTAATACCCACCAACAAACAAATCAACAATAAGTAGGAACATACTGTATCAGGTTGTTCGCAACATGTTTTACGGTTCAAAGATTGATCAAGTTGAAATACTCTTTAATTAATATTTATCTACCTACGTATAGGTTGTTCCAAAGTATTAAATCGTAAATCAGTCATTTCTCCGTTAATACGGTGGCGATTAATGCGAGGCTTTGTACATAGCTGAGAAATACCCTAATCAACACGCTCTATTTAAAGGATAGTGACATGTTGTATGTTTCATAGGCAACAATTAGACACAGATTAAGCAACAATTTGATACTTTTATGCATTCGTAACTTTTATCAATAGAGCCTAAAAACAGTAGTTTATCAATTGTCTGTCAAACAAACACTTCGAACGAACAAAAACATCGATTATCATTATCATAGACAAAATTTGTCATGACACCAATGTTGCAATATTTAAAATTACTTACCGTAATTGGAAACATGTTTTATTATAAATATCGATATTTCTTATTTTTTCGATACGATAATAATCGTATCGGCAATACGAATAATCCCAACCCGCACTGGGCCGGCGTGGGATCTAAGGCCCAAGCCCTTTCATTCTAAGAGGAGGCCTGTACCCTGCCTTGCAGTGCAACGTACGTAGCCTGGGATGATGATGATATTGAATACTCATAATATCGATAAATTTATCGAAATTGGGGGTCGATATTATCGATATTATCGAAAGTTCGATATATCGTTGCAACCCTAATGTCAAAAGGAGATAAAGGCTCACTCGCAGTGATGGTTCGTTTTTCATTATAATCATAACTCATGGAGTAAATATTCTCCAGGAATGATAACAAGTAACCAAAGATAAGTTCCACAATAAGGTATTAATGGCCAATTTACCGAATGGCTGGCTTCAGCTGGTAAGTGATCCCACTGTACATTGATAATTTGAATATTTTGACGGGGAGTTAGTAATTGTTTATGTGCAAGTATTGTCTTCCCTGGCACTGGTAATTGGGTGAAATTGATCAATTGACTGCCTATTGTCCTCAATATATACTGCCTGTTAGAGGCCAGCGCCACAGTACAAATGCCGACGGTAAATTTTTTGACATTGTGTATGTTTAGAATATTGCGACATTTTACGTTCCTCAAATCGGTCACCGGGTTTATGACCCATTGTTTACATACTTTACGCTAAGGTATTTCCCACCTGAATAAAGTTTACCTATCTAGTGACAAAATAGATCTGTCTGTAATTATTAAATTAAAATGTCTTACTAAATGATTAAATTAAATCATTAGTTGTAGGTAAAAGTTGCCTATCGAGTTTATAACATACCTACCTAATTTTACAGGTACCTATCTGAAGGCTTCCAAGTAATCATTGAGAAGTCTAAAGATGCAAAATGCTCCTTACAAGATTTACAATTGCGTTTCTTGTGCCCTGACGATTTAGAAGAGGTAAGTTGGCCATTGGTGAAAATATTTCGTAGTTTTTGAGGAAAAGGGGAAGCATACTCATATTTTTCTTGTAACATAAATCTACATAAAGAAATTAGAAAGAAAGAAAACATTTTATTTGTGACACTTAAGGTTTTTAGTTTTAGGTTTTTTTTAAAAAAAGGAAACAAATTGACGCAAAATGGTCCCAACTCGGCGTAATATAGGCCTTGCAGCTGATGCTGGTCTACCGTTGGAACCATTAATGAGATAACATAGTCACATATAGTGCTACAAAAGAGTATAAATAAAAATTAAAGTTTCTTAGTTTGCACATCCACCAAAGATGTGCAAGGAAGTAAAGTGGTGTATGAGAAATATACAAACAATACAATTACTTCATATTCCTAGCCTCACACAGCAGTTTTCCTACTGGTGGGTTTTTCTTTGAATATCTCTGATGGATGCAATACCTTACAGGCACATTGGACACCTTTACTTGCTGTCCCATAAGCACTGTTAACCCTTGGAATTAAATTATATTCTGTAAAAAAATCAAAGCAGTTACAAACTACCAACTGGCTGAGAACCAGCACTTTGGTGCAATAAACGCCTTAGCACATAGGTTCCCAACCTTTTATGAACAACAAAAAAAGACAAAAAGAAAAAACAAGAAAAAAAAGTCCAGCGCCCCCTTCTAATTGTATATGCCTGCCTATTATCTCAATTTAAAAAATATTTTTTCTGAATCTCTTTTTCACTCGTGCTATTTGTGACCCGGTGGTGCCTCCGCGGAAAACTCCAGCGTCCACTAGGGGGGGGGGGGATATTGCCCCTGTTGGGAACCTATGCCTTAGCATTATCCTGACCCAGTGTCAGATTTGCAACCGCAATGACACACTCTATCTTTATCCTTTGTGTTGTCTATTTAATAATATTGATGTGTTTTGTCAAAGGTTATGTGTTAAATAAATTAATAAATGTATTTTCTTTCTAAATACCAAATACCGATTCAGGTAAGGAGCCTGTGCAGAGAATGGTTCCCAATAGAATACCCACAGTCCTGGTATGAAGACATCACATCATCGGAGAGATTCTTTGCCCTAGCTGCCATCTACAAGTCACAGATCATTGGCCTTATTGTAGCAGAAATCAAGCCTTATCTTAAACTTAATGCAGAAGACAGAGGCATATTGTCAAGATGGTTCGCCTCAAAGGACACCCTTGTTGCTTACATACTGTCTTTAGGTAAACAAAATTATTATTTACTTTTGTAATTTAAATGATTTATTCTGTTTACTGTTTCCAATGCTTTTTGTGAGTTTATGATTGTTTCATTGAGATTTTCTATTATTTTATTAAAATTTGAATTAGAATGTTAGCAAGCAGTTTTTAACTAAGTCATGTAAACTCAATAGCTTGTTAGTAATTGGTAGTAACTTTCTTTTTATCCATTTGAATCAGTTTTCTACTTTGTTAGTAATGAATAATAAATTCCTGCCTATCATTTTGTGTAAGCAAAGATGGAAATTTAGAATGAGATCAGGAGTGTAGTCCATGCTCAGATAGAATTTTTTTTTTTTAATTATAATTTATTAAAATAACTGAGTGACCATCAAATATTTGCATTATATGAATCAAATAACTCAATAAGTTTGTGATATACAGTGGAGCAGATCCAAAAACATTGGAATAATATTGCCCGTTATATTATGCTTAATAATTACTATTAATTCTAGTTGAGGCATGGTGTAACTGTTTTAAGGCCACTCAGACGAAAAAAAAAATATTTTAATGACTACCAGATAGCTTAATGATTAGAGAACTTTACTATGAAACAATTAGGTTAACGATGGATCCCGGTTATGACAGATGTATTTGGATGATTTACATGTATTTTCATTTCTCATGCTCTTAAAATGTTACTTTAGTCTCTGCATATCGGGACTAAAGCTCTTTTTTGATCTCTAGGGATTAAAGTAATTTTTTTTAATTTACTTTGGAAACCCCTAAACTGCCAATCACGGTGTTTGTGGATGGAGGATTATTGCCATTTTCAGTGACTAGGCATAGACAATTTTAAAGTTTTCCACAGACCGCAGCGCGCTGCGGACGCTCCGAAGCGCTCCGTAGCGCCCTGCGCTTCGGTCTGTGGAAGCCTTTAGTGCGTGGAAATACCTAACCTCAAAATGACAACTGTATAAAAATATTTAAAAAAATAATAATTTCGTGAAACACCATGAATAATTACGAATATTAATCTATTTAATTATATTAAAGATGAATTCATTTTACTATGCATACTTAGTCCAATTAGCTATGAAATAATTTTCAAGTCTGAATCTGTTGGCTAAATATGCAAACATTTAAAGCGTCACTCAATAAAAAAAAACCGCGGAACAAATTAAATTGCTATTTGAATTCTGAACAGACGTCCATTGCTCGTATTGAGCGTACGTTTTATAAAAGTAGTAATTGTAGATTAGTATACCTAAAACATCGTTTTTTTCCTCGCATTCAAAGTGAAAAGTAGAGTATTTAACGCGAGACTAAACTGCCATAATGACACGCGAATTATAGCCACCCTCGCTCTGCTCGGGTGGCTAAATATCTTGTGTCATTATGGCTTGTTTTAGTCCCTTGTTGAACAATCTACTATTAAGCAAGTAGTAGTAAATAGTAGTGGTTTAGTATAAGCTTTGCTTTAAACATGAAACTACCGTGAGACTCACTCATAGTGAAAATAAACGGATCACTCACGTCTTAAAACGAGTTTAACTCGACATGTTTCGGGCTAATTCGTAGCCCTTCCTCTCGGAGTCGCCGCCGTCACGACGGCTGCCAAACGCGCACTGCGTGATACCGCCCTGGTCGCGCGGCTACTCGACGCAACTAAGAGCGAAACACAACTACCCCCGTTTTCATCATCACTTTTATTGTCATTGTCAAATGTAGGTAGCACACGGTGTGCTACACACCACACTAACAACATCAATTAGTAAAGGTTCGCTCACACTTACCGTTGACGCAGTACGAACCATTCAACACCGTTTTCTAACTCTGAGGTACTGACCAACCACTATCCCGGTTGAAATTTGGATGACGACCAATCTCAATGGCTTCACGCACCTTCCGCGGAAGCTTTGCTTTGTTTGGGACTTGGAGAATTGGTATCATTAATTTATTGTATTGTGCAGGCGTGGTCCGCTCGCACCGACGCTCGGGTGTGGCGACGATGCTGCTGGACGTATTGATGAGCCACCTGGCGGGCGCGTCGCCGCGGCCTCCGCACGACCACCGCGTCAAAGCAATATTCCTCCACGTCCTAACCACCAATACCGAGGCTATACTCTTTTACGAGCAGAAAAGGTATGCAATACTCTATTTCACACTAGCATCTACCCGTAGTTTCACTCGCGTGACTCATTAGGTTTGGCTGTTGAATTCAAATTCTGGGATTTTACCAAATGGGAATTCCCAAAATTTACATTGTAATCTTTATTTACACTGAAATCAACATCAGTAGTATTAGTATTATTTTCCAATTAGCCTTCTTGGAAGCTTTTAATTTTGAACACATTTTGTTGTTCATTTACGTAAGTGTTAGTTAATAAAATTGTTGGTAGGTATTGCTGTAATAGTTTCCTCTTTTCAATTAAATAAGTACACACTTATAAGGATAAACACATTTTAACCAAAAGATGAAGTGTACTCTTACTCATAAATCTACTGTAGGCGAATTATTAAGCAAAGTTGTAAATCAAAAGACTAAGGGCATGGTGTTACTTTTGCAGTTTTCACCACAGTTTCGTGCACGCTTTGTGGTTGATCAAGAAAATCATTATGCTTTATGCAACACTTAAATATTAACTAATATATAAAAATCTCGTGTCACAGTGTTTAAAAAGAAAAAAAGAAAGAAATATTTATTTGTGACAACTAACATAGACAAAAGAAAATTAAAACAGAATACGCAATAAGAGCAAAAATAACACAATGAAAAAAAAAAAATAATAATAACATGCTTATGTCACAAAATGGTCCCAAATCAGCAAAATATTGCCAATCTTGCGAACGGCGCTGATCTTCCTTTGGGACCATAATGTCTAATGTCATAATGTTTGTTATCGAACTCCTCCGAAACGGATTGACATATTTTTATAAAATTTTTCGTCCATAATCCGTAGGTCTGAGAATAGGTCGTAAGCTATTTTTTATATCCCTATTCCTCGCGGACGGAGTCGCGGGCAACAGCTAGTCTAATATATAAAAATCTCGTGTCACGGTGTTTTTTATCGAACTCCTCCGAGACGACGACCGATTTTTATAATTTTTTTTCCCCATATTTGGTAGGTCTGAGAATAGGTCGTAGGCTATTTTTTATACCTACCTTACTATTCTTCGTGGACGGAGTCGCGGGCAACAGCTAGTTACATAAAAAAAATCGTCATAAATACAGTTGATGATATAATTTAATATCTAATCTTTCGATGCATGATTTGTCTATTTACGAGTATGCCGAAAGTGACTCATTTACTGTGACATACAATTCTGACCTAATTTCCCGTGGAACATTTGGCTTGACTTTTAGTGTTAGGCTTTTCATAAATACAGACAAAAAAAATTAAGTATTTGGGCAATGTTTACATTGCTGTATACCCTATTTTTCTATTTACTGTATTTTAACTCGATATTTTGGTATAAGCTCGTGTTGGTTATCCTTCCTGTATTTTTTATCCAAATATGTATGCTTCTTTACTTAGGCCATACTGAAAGTTTCTGGATTCTAAAAAATAAGACTACGCATTATCGTTATGACACATTTATTGTTTTTCAAAGTATATACCCTCCCTATTTACACACTTTTGCATTCGCTGGAACCATAGTGAAAAGCAGTGGGTCCAGTCATCCTTAGGGACTTCTTCGATGGCCTCGTGGAAAGCATTCACTGCCATTTCCGGACTTGTAAACCGTAAACCTCTAAGTTTATCTTTAATCTTTGGGAACAAAAAGAAATCGCATGGTGCAAGATCAGGGCTGTATGGCGGATGAGTCATTAATTCTACTTTTGAGGCCTCCAAATACGCATTCGTTGCTTTAGCGGAATGTGCCGACGCGTTGTCGTGATGAAGGACTATTTTACTACGGGGACGCTTTTCACGAATTTTTTCAAACACTTTGGGCAAGCACGTGTTCACATACCAATCTGCAGTTACTGTCTTTTGGTTTTCAAGTGACACAGTGGTGTAATGTCCCGATTTGCCGAAAAACGAAGCAACAATTTTCTTACCTTTTTTACTTTCGTCGGCAAGTCTTCAAAAGGAAAGACCCATTCAGCCGATTGACTTTTTCTTTCCGGTTCAAAGCAGTATACCCAGATTTCGTCACCTGTCACGATGTTATATACAGCCATTGATTGTCCTCCGTCAAATTTTTTTATCATTTTGCGGCACCACTCTACACGCAGTCGTTTCTGGTCTTCCGATAAATCATGCGGTATCCATCGGGTGCAAAGTTTCCGAACCTTCAGATGCAAATGCAATATCTTTTGGACCTGGCTCATTCCGATTCCTAAGGTAGTACGAATTTGCTGACATGTAATTTTTTTGTCTGTTTCAATTAGTTGTTGTAGTATTAATATTAATATCGGTAACCGCAGTTGCTGGCCGGCCTTCACGTTCATCGTCATGGAGATGGTCACGTCCTCGTCTAAACTCAATAAACCACGAATAGACAGAGCTACGACATGGGGCTTCATCACCAAATGCTAATAGAAGTCTTTGACAACTCTCTTGCTGACTTAATCCACATCGGAAATAGTAAAAAATCATGGATCGAAAATTTTCACGACTTAAATTCATTGCAACAGCGACACACAAATTTCAATCCAACACCACGATGAAAAAACAAATGACGGTCTCGTAAATTAAAAAGTAATATACTGCCTGAGAGTTATTTTTTCAAATCCTATTATTGCTTTTTTTTTTTTTTTTTATAAGTGGCCAGTTCTAGAAACTTTCAGTATGCCCCACGTATTATCTTAATTGGCATTATGACCTAAATACTACGCGTAAGAATTTAGAATTATTGGTTAAAACATTAACTCTACTCTTATCATAAGTGGTCATGTCAATAGTTTTAATCTGTTTTTAATCTTATCAGACAATTATAGTGGATAAAGTTTGGTAGATCTTTGATAGTGATTTTTCTTTTAGAAATAAATGTTTTAGTCTCCCAAATATTAATTAATATGACTACGTACCAAACCGGTTAATATCCCATGCATGACTCAAGTCAACAATAATTATAATTTTCCTTACCCTTCCGTACTAGGTATATGGATGTAAAACGTCTGAAATAAAGATTTATTCAATTTATTTATGCTAAGTAGTTTTGTTGGTAAAATAATATTTATAAAGGGAACTTCGCTGTGGTTAATAGTGACGCCTTAAAACATTATTAGTTACCTATGTGTCACTAGTCACTATTTCGTGAATAATATAGCGTTTTTTTTGCAAGTCATTACGTAGAAATAAATGCCTAATGCTTGATAGTTACGAATTCGATTTAAAGTTAAAAATTTACAATACATTCTCGAGACAAACTCAGAAAAGTACAGACATATGGTTGGTTTAATTCCAAATAGGACTGTCGTTCTTTCGAAAAAGATGCGAATAGTCGTGATTTAGATAGATTTATAAGTTAGAAAGATGCATGTTAGGATTGTAGCAGGTGGAAACATAATAGATATTTACTCTCTGCTTACCCCGTATCAAGTCAAAATCAAAACTATGTAATAAAATTGAACTTCATTCAATTTCTGGCAGATCTTAATTAAAAAAGTGCTATTTTTATTTTGAGTTATACTTTTCCTAACTAAGTGTGCCATATGATTGTATATTTACTATTGTACTTATTTCGTTATACCTATAATTTCAGATTCCGGCTTCACTCATTTCTGCCGTACTACTACTCGATCAAAGGCCGTTGCAAGGACGGTTTCACATACGTGTACTATGTGAATGGGGGTCATGCACCGTGGGGTATCTACGACTATGTGAAGTACGTCGCGCGGGCGGCGTGGCGCGGCGGCGGCCTGTACCCCTGGCTGTGGGGGAAACTTCGCACTGCACTCACCATCGCGTGGCACAGGTAGTTGACTCATTAGTCTCTGTTACGGGAACGTTTGAATTTGCCGCCATGGATTGTGATTAAATCGATCTAATTTTTCCATAAGCCAATACATGGGTGTGAATACTTAGCATTGAAAAGATTAACCGCTAACCATGGCGCTTAACTCTTAAATAATTGAATTTGTGTATATACATAATTAAGCCGCAAAAATGGTCGCTTGCGACTCAATTCTTGCCGTGTCGCTTTAGTCGGCGACGCCCCTACATTTTCAATTTGGTATTTTGAAAGCATACGTCGAAGGCTTGGTTAAAAGTACATGCTGGCTCAACTGACCAATAGAGACGACTCGGTTACAATCGATGCTACTGATGTACCAATATACGAACTAAGACTAAAGATCTTCTTAGTGTCCATAAAAATCTCGAGACAAAATCATCTTTCTGACTCTGTAGAGAATGAAGCTTGGCTTGTAACCATAAAAAAACTCCGCTAAATTAGCACACAGGCGAAGCTATTTGACCATTTGAACAATGTCTTTTTTTAAGTATTTTTACTTTTGTTACAAGCCTTTATTTAACTTGCAACATGCATATTTAAGTTGTGGTTTCAACATTTGCAAACCATTTTTCGACCTTTTACTAGTATCCGATTGAGAAATTTGGTCACATTACAATAATCTACAGGAAGAAACTCTTCAACGGCATCGAATTGAAACTTGGTACAGTCGAAGACAAAAATATCTATACAGCCACCACATCAAATATATGCAAACATCAACCTTATAGTTAGTGGCATAGAGTTGTATAGATATTTTTGACGCCTTGGTAACGTTTATATATTTATGTCCTTGACTGTACAAATATGTAGTTTGGATGACATCATAACATACAGTTAACAAAATGTATGTATATTTTAACAAAAACTTATTTACAATAATATTAACCTTAACCGTTTTGTAAAAAAAATGTGTTGATCAAGACGCTACCCTCATATAAGTACAGGAGTATCTCTCATTTATCGCGTTACATGCAATTTCGACGATTTTATTTACGAGTATGTTAAATTGCAGAATCGCCGCGAGAAAATCGCCCTTAAAGATAACGTCATAGTGTTGCCTTACTTAATGTAACTGATTTAAATCTGTACGACGAACTATACCTATACTCTACGTTTACGAAATAAAACGCTGGAACTATTATGTATACTGTTTAACTTTAGAATCGTTTTGCTTTGAAAACTTTATGTGATTATTAGTTTTGCATTAAGCTAATACTAAGTCACTACAAATTAGTCCAGATGGCATTTAAATGTGGTAGAGAATGTACATTTCTTACTGTTCACTATTATGTATATTTATTTAGTTTAACACATTTTGTATAGAACCTAGACGAAGAAACATTAAAAGAGGAAAATGTCTTAATTAACTTTAGAGCAGAACTCCTCTTTCATGTTATTTGCTTCGTAATCGTCGTCATTGCGGTGCATGGGCCATTGCAGTTTGACTAAGCAACATATACAGGATTGTGATATCACGCATTAGTACCTACTAAACTAACATACTTTTAAAACATTTAAGATTCTTTATATGTTTATTGAAATTTTACAGTGCATTTTCGTAATTGTGCCTTCTTCGTGCTTGTTTCGTCTTGTCTTGCTTACATTAACATCGTCTGAGTCTATCACAGATGGGATCCTGTTTCTATGAATATGGTTTCTTTGCCATTTATCTTCACTGAACATTTCAGATTTTTACACATCACACGTATAAATCACAGTTTTGAATTAATTTGGTTTTAATTATTAATTACATTCGAGCGATGGATTAACCCTAAGTGTTCTGCCAATATTGACAGATTTTTGAGACATTACTTAAATAAATAAAAAATGGACATAGGAAATTATAATGTCAATTATTATATTAACTTAGTAATTTAACTTTAAATAAAAATGGCGAAGAAATTCTCAAAAAATATGTATGTAGAACAAATAAAAATTTTGGAATATCTATTACATTTTCAGGAATGCCTACAGAATTTAAAGGTGCACCGCTTATGCAGTGACGGAGGGCAAGCTTTTTAAGAACAAGTGTGGTTTATTATTATTTTTGAGCACTTTGATGGTATTGTATTATTATTTTATATTATTTGACATTTTTAACTGAGCAATCGACAAAGATACTTGTGATAAATTTTAGTTGGTAACATTGTATTGTAGATGTCTACCAGTGAAGTTTAATTTGTATTGACTAACTCGTGCGCCGTGCAGCGCCGCTGACGCAGTAACACGTAGTAAATGTGGTAATTGTGAGAAACATAACGAAGAAGGCATTGGAATGCTGTTGAAATTGTAAAGTTGTATAGTGTGCCATGGATAACTGCCAAGTAATTAAAAGTAAGGTGCCTGTGTGTTCAGTATAGGAATTGTGAATAAACAATAAGATATTTTCAATTATAACCAGGAACTTGAATCTTATGTTTGGTCTATTTATTGGTAGGTACTTTCTAACTAATATACTCATTTGAACATTGTGTCTATCAAGAAGTTGCATTTCGTTTGAAAAGGTGATTCTGATGATACCTACAATATGCCCATTAAAACCACATTCTTCTATTTGGTTACAAAATTTACCATTGTAGTGCAGTTTTGAACTTGATTTTGGTTGATTAGATGCATACTTACCCACTTTATAGAATTGCCAACTTTTTGATAGACAAATCGCGTACAGGGTATTGCTTTATAACGAAACAAATAAGCATAAAATGAGGAAATTTACTTATACACAGTTAGTAAAATTGTCATTATCAAGATCGAACCACCAAGAAAAACTGAACAACCACGTTTCTTGCATAACCCATTAATTTTTAGCCTTTAAGGCCATAGTAAAACACATTCTGTGCTAATTTTAAAAACTGTAGCTTCAATGGTTTAACTTTTAAACCCTAGTGATAGAGAGACAAACAAAAAGACGCATAAGTGAGAGCAATAGGGTTCCGTTTGGACCCTATGCGTACGAAGCCCTAAATATTAAGTGTGAACAAAATATTTATTATTTCTAATCGTAGTAATCGTAGACTACTAACAGTATAATTTATTGATATTAATTTTTAATTGGGATAGTTTCGTTATAAGGGCGACCCTGTACCGCGACACTCGAAAGCATCATATCACTACTTTATTGGCACTCGTCACCTGTGTTGGCGATTGATTGTTACTCATTGTGAACCAAAGTATTTAATTTACTTCATTTTGTTACTCACGGTCGATGTGTTTACTAATTATTATTATTATTAATTTATTGTTAAGTGTTTATTATGAAAACGAGTATTATTGTTTGGACCACAACTCATTTATAGTTTGTATTAGCACCATTATCACGTATTTTATAGAGTAATGTGTAAATTATTGTATTTTACTGTCACAGATAGATTAGTAGAAAGCTGTATGCTGATGGAGTGGGATGCAGGTTAATTTTAGCACACAAACTTAAATACTATGCATCCCCCTTCGCGAAGTATCGTATTCAGTCTATCTGGTGGCATCTGATATTAATTCGTGGAATTTTAACTTTATTTTTAATTATTATTGTATATTGATAAAAAGTGATGAGGCTTAAAAAATTGTTTTCACCATTCACACTAATACTACACTGTCACATCCACCATGTTATTTATATGAACTTGATGAATTTTATGATCAAAAATATTTGTACCCTTACTATGAAGAACATAACTTCCAAATAAATATCATTGTTGATTACAAAACGTTTTTATGTGGATCCGGTTTAAGAAAAGCCACTGTAACAATTTCAGAAAATCTTTAATTTTAAT
Source organism: Archips xylosteana (assembly GCA_947563465.1). Classification (NCBI taxonomy): domain Eukaryota; kingdom Metazoa; phylum Arthropoda; class Insecta; order Lepidoptera; family Tortricidae; genus Archips; species Archips xylosteana. Next base: position 13,704,080 of record OX387353.1, on the reverse strand, counting down.
AATTGCTTCTTTTTCCATCAACTATGCTGTACAAACTATATCGCTTAAATTAGAATTAGCAATTAATAATTGCACGTAAAAAAACTTAACAAATAGGTACCTTCAACTTTTCGATTGGAATGAACGACTATTACATTATGTAATATTTTTTACAATATTTATACCCTATGAAATGATAATCAACAAGCAGTCACAATCGCCCAATGATATGTTAAAATTATTTGAATATCCTCAATAATGTTATTGCGCTCTAGTTATTATTAAATTAACTTATGTGGTAGCGACTAGTGCGGCGGTGGGCTTGCTACGAGACGAGGTTGTCTCTTTCCACGGTGCCCGCCTTATGGTTCTGTCCCTTAAAGTCTTTTAGCCGAATTGGCGACGACTCGTTGCCCGAATCACACTGAAAAATACAGAAAAACGTTAAAAATTACATTTTTAAAGTTGAGGTTGTAGCTAAATTACTTTAGTGAACTAAAACAATTACTTTGCTCACCCGCGACCTTACAATAGTTACGTTTATGCAAGAAATGTGTGTTCATGCAGTTCCTCCACCTCCACACTGTACGAACACACACAAATCACATAAACCCAACCATCACCACCACCAAGCTACACTGGCCGTTTCGAACTCAACCAGAGCTCATCTTCAGAGTTACCAAACTCTGAAGATGAGCTCTGGTTGAGTTACTAAACTCTGAAGATGAGCTCTGGTTGAGTTCGAAACGCGTCAGTGTAGCTTGGTGGTGGTGATGGTTGGGTTTATGTGATTTGTGTGTGTTCGTACAGTGTGGAGGTGGAGGAACTGCATGAGTAACTGTTATTGGTCTTATGTATCAATTTTAAATTAGAATAAGTTTGATTGTAACGCTGTTGTGCTCCTTAATAAATAAATAAATAAACACAGATTTCTTGCATAAACGTAACTATTGTAAGGTCGCGGGTGAGCAAAGTAATTGTTTTAGTTCATTAATATGGACCTCCGCAAAGTAACGCCTGATTCAATAAATTATTTAAATTACTTTAGATTACATTGTTATAGGTGAGAATGAAGGATACCACAAACCCGAGCACAAGGTCGGCGCGACGCCGATGGAGCGGGCTCGAGCGTTGTATAACACTAAATCATATATACGGTGACAGAATTGCAGCGTGGCACAGCGTATATGATTCAGTGTTATACTATACGCTAGGCCCACTCCGTCAGCGTCGCGCGCACTTCCCGCGCTGCGGTCTGTAGTAGCCTTGAAAGACTAACCAATAACAATCACCCGATTAAAACCTAAGACATAATGGACCGAAAATGATGTACTGACAAATCTGGAACGGATGCTTAAAACGTCCCATAGACTGAAATGGCGTTACATTGGTGATGCTTGAGCTCGGCAGCGAGCAAATTGACTAAAGAGAAGGAAGAGGGACATAGGCAAGGAGAAGGGAGAGAGGGAGTTTGTGTAGCACAGCGCCCGCGGAAGAGACGCGCAGGGGCGTGGGTGAGAGAAATTGACCGGAAGAAATTGAGGAAAAATTGACCAATAAGTTTGCCCCCTCAGCCACGAAGTACCTCGGCGGTCGCTTGTCTACCTAGTGTTTATCTTACGTTGGCGCCGAGAGAGCCAGTTTCCTGCAGCAGCAACTCGCTGTCAGTGCCGCGTTCCTTGTTTTTGAGTATGGACCGCGCCCGCGAGTCGCCCTCGTGCGGCCAACCGCCGCCACCGCGCTTGTTGCCGTTCTTACCTGCAATGCCAGGTAGTTTCATCATTAGTGTAAATTGTAACAAGCGATATGAAAGCAAATGTCAAAATTAGCCAGAGGAAGCGGGAACCTACATAAATGTAAAAATCCCCATATCAATTTTAAGCGTTGCTCTGGCAACTAGCGGAATCTCCTATTGCGTACACTTACTGCTACCTACTTATACTTCGCTTACAATGTGGGGCGCGATATTTTGAAGTGCATAAATGTATATTTTAAATATACCAATATTATAAGCCTGAAATGCTGCTGCAGAGATTAACACTTTTGTAGTGGTAACATTAAATCGCCAACGGATCACACAGGATCCTCAAATAAAGCAAAGCCTAGATATAACATAAATCTGATACCAAAAAGGATGTGATGGTTGATAATCCTCGTAGCTATCCCTCTCGGCGGCTTCTTCTCCTCCTCCATCCACTCCTAGAACATAAACATGCCAGTTACCAAAGATTCGGACAATTAATTAAAGCGAAACCTACTGAGATTAAACAACCAGGTTTTAACACAGAACCTTTACTAATGTGCACGGGATGAACATAATAGGTAGACACGAAGGATTAACAGATTAACAGTCATGCACTGTCGACAACACACATACATTCTCAAACTACATTCAAATTATCGTGCATCAGAAGAACATGAGCTTGAACAAGTAAAGATTCATAATGAGCGGTTATACCAACTTGTCGCGATATCACTCAATTGTTACGAAACGACGTCGAAGCAAGACGCCTCAGGAGATTAAAGGGAGGAAAGTGGTATGGACTTACTTGTTGGAAACGCGCTTTTCTGTGTTTGGGCTTGGTGTCGTCGTATGGGAGTCCGGGAGCGGTTGGGGGCTCGTCGAGCGGCTGCGGCAGGCCGGGGCGCGTCGCCGGGCCCGTGCCGGCTGGGGCTGCCGCGCCGGCCGGGGCTGCGGCCGCGCCCGCCGCCGCGCTGCCGCCGCTCGGGGACAGGCTGACTCGCGAGCCGCGAGGCGACCCCTCCCCCTGCGAACCTTTCGCACACAACACGCTCCCGTCCCCGGACGCGCTCTTGCGCACCCCCTTATACTCTGACGACACACCGCCCCCACCCGCGCTGCCTCCACTGCTACCGTCCAGAGGATTCACATACAAGTTTGATGAGTCGTTCTCGCACGCGATGTCGCCCTCTGAAGGAAAAGGGTGCGTAAGGCATGATGCAAATGTATCTGCAACGTAAGACATAAGACGCACATAGAGCCAAGCACCACCACAATGACGTGATGTCGAAGGGTGTGTGCTGCTCGTAAATGATGCAATGAGTGTGTGACGTGCCGGTAAAATATAGGTATCTAATTTACATACACAATTCACGATTACCTATGGTGTTGTGAGGACGCATGTTTATGGGTACCTATTCAACAATTCTACGGGATCATTCTTATAACATTCTAAAGGATACCTAATACCGCGATTCCTAATCATCTATAGGTCAATTCAGACTGGGTTCATACTAGTATCTAAAAGCATTGACATCTATGAGTATTTACAAACACAGATAGGTATGTAGATCATGATAGAGCATCCCTAAGAAATTTATGAAAAACGGAAGATGGACAGGAAATGAATACTAAACCTACCATCTAAAACGTCTACATACCGCTTTGGGTTAACTTCTATCCAAAGCAGAGATTTCTCTAACAGTACTTACTACAGTATTAGGTAATGTACAGTAACTAGAATAAATACCTTGAAGTATACGTGAGGTATCTGTTTCGGTATGGTGGCAGATGTTTGTGAGAGGTGAAGAAAATGAAGAAATTGATATCGTACCAGGGCTATCGAGGCTGTTCGGGGTTGCTTCTGGCAAAGCGCGCGGCGCGGGGTGCCGGTGCAGGCAGGCCAGTTCCACGCACACTGGCTGGCGCAGATCCGATGTCGCCATCGGCATAAGTTGCTCCGCGTCTATGAACTCCTTGTATCCCTAAGTTAAAAAGACACGTTGTTACATTTTGTTCATTTTACAAACCTTTTGGTGGATATTGTCATTAGAAGTTTCGCAATATTAAAGATAGGATCTTCTTTTAAGGTCATTGAAATAGGTGTACATTTAATCCCTTTGTGTCGTAATTATACATATCAAGTAAAATAATCATTTTATGTACTTACTGCTATCACCTTTCAAAGACTGATTAGTAAATGAGCACAACTGAATATCATGTTACACATTAATTGGTCATGTTAAAAAAAGCAAAAAATTAGCTAATTAAATCAAAGTCAACTGCTGTTATGTTTAGGCGGGTTATTTTTTTAGTACCTTGAACGTGCAAAAACAACATTCAAACTCAGAAGGCAGCTGATCCAAGTCTAACTGTTTGTCAACCATCTTCTTTTCCTAAAAAAAGAGAAATCATTAGTAGACGGTTACCTATCAGGGTTTCTACTTCGTGGTTAACAAGCGCTGACATCAACCAACGACGATGTGAAAGCCGGGTTGAGTAGATTGAGCTACTAAATAAGAAAAGAGTGAGCATCGTCGAAGTCCAGTGAATATAGGTATAGGTATTACATAGGTATACTTTTTTTACATTTTCATGATTGTATAATAGTGGCGTTGTTTACAGAGGCATGGTAAGGCAGGAAGTGTAGCTTAAAAACATCGGTGAGCGCTTACTGGTGTCGGTTCGGGGTTTATGAGCAAGCGTTTCTCCGGCGTGTCGGGGCCCTCGATCGAGTAGCGGCGCTCTTTCTGAGGGCTGCTCTGAAACTGTGACTTGTGGGTTATCGGCAAGCCAGTGCTCTTAAATTGCCCTAAAATGGGTGCGTCCAAAACTTCATGCGTGAAAATTATATTTATTGCTGTGATCAAAGATTAATTACGTAAATAAAGTAAGTTATTTGAAGTAAAGCTGTCAACCTAAGTTGTTCAGTATAGTGCAACATTAGGTATAAGTAAATTTATAAGCGAAAACGGTTGGTTGCCCTGATTATTGGGTTTGAAGCTCTAAATTGAAGTAAGAGAGCTAAGTCGGACAAAAATTATAAAACATTATTTCTTATAGAAAAACTTCTACAATTCGGGAAGACCGTTGAATTGTTACCTCGACGTAAATATTAATATGGCCTGCGAAGGCAGTGGACGCACCCGGCCAGGCGACGGGCGCTTACCTGGTTGGGGTCTGTGCTCTGCTGCAGGTTATTGGTGATGGCGTGCTCGTACTGCTTATAGCAGCCGGTCAAGGACGGGGCTTCGCCCTCCAAGCTAGTGGCGTCCGCCTGCGACAAGTTGTGTCCTGGAGACACACACCATCTAAGTAGTATCGCTTTCGATATTTTCACTCCCTACACCTCCGTTTTTTTATTCGTATACTATATGTAGATTACGTAGGCAGATAGTTATGTATAGTTTAGATTAATTAACCGAACCAAGTAAATAACATTTATAAGAAATGGCAAGAGGTAAATAGCAGCAGCGTGAACTACACAACACACAGTCACACGAACAGTCTAAATATCCAGTGTCCTCCGGATACACACATCGGACAGTCCACAGAAGAGAAATAAGTTAGTTCTAGGAAGCGTTAGGCTTACGCTGACAATGTAATCGACCTTAGAATAGTTTCTTCTTCGCACATCGCTAGCTACACGCGACGCGAGCCCGACCCCGGTTACGGATATACTACTAAGAGGTCGAGCGTGACGACTGTGCAAGTAGCTCATCTGGCGTCGTCTCTCGCCTCAATGAGGACGCACTTGTCACCTGAAGACAAGGAATAAAACACTGAGTGCACCTCGTGGGAACGAGCGCGTGAAGTGAGCTGTAGCTGCGACGTTACGTGAACTGTTTTGAGGATGTCTGCGAGTCCGGAGAGCCAAACGATGCGACGTGCACTCAATCGACATTCATGCACTCACTGACATTAACAAAAAAAGTGTGGTATGAACACTGGAAGCATGCATGAGTGAGAAAGAAGTTACATTCACGAGCGGAGGACACCATGACATGGAGAAGCAGCGAAAGCGGGCATCTGCGGACGCTACTGACCTGTGTCCACTATGACGTCGATGAGGTCCATGCTCTTGGCGAAGGCGTCGCGCAGGTTGATGTGGTGGAAGGACACGATGGAACCCTCGCGCTTGGCGCGCTCCAGCGCCTCGCGCCGCTTCAGTGCCTTCTCGCGCCGCATCTGGTTCTTGTAAAACTCGGCGAAATTGTTGACGATAATAGGGATGGGTAACGCAATTACCAACACGCCGCAAATACAGCAAACTGAGCCGATGACCTTGCCCAACGGGGTCGTGGGGTAAATGTCACCGTATCCGACTGTGGTCATTGTGATGCCGGCCCACCAGAACGTTTCCGGAATGGATATGAATTTAGTCCCCGGCTCTTCCTTCTCGGCGAAATATGCCAGCGAAGAAAATATGAGCACTCCCATCGCAAGGAACAGCATGAGCAGTCCGAGCTCTTTATAGGAATTTCTGAGCGTAAATCCGAGCGACTGAAGCCCGGTCGAGTGTCGAGCGAGTTTGAGGATACGCAAGATTCGCATGATACGGAAGATTTGTACGACGCGACGAACGTCTTGAAACTGGTCCGTCGCGTTTTTATTCGTTTCGAGTAAGAAGAGAGATACGAAGTATGGCAGGATCGCCAGTAAGTCTATCACATTGAGTCCGCCCTTGAAGAACTTCCACTTATCCGGCGAGGCACTGAACCGCAGCACGTACTCGAGCGTGAACCACGTGATGCACACCGCCTCGACCATGGCGAGCTGCGGGTTGTCCATGGGCGCGCCCTTGTCGTCATACACTTGCATCTGGGGTATCGTGTTCAGAGTGAGCCCTATCGTGGACAGCACGATGAAGAGAATCGAGATCACCGCGATCACCTGCAAGCACGCGCGGGCGCGGTGAGTCAGCGGCAGCGGCAGCGGGAGCAGTGCGCCCGCTGCCTGTCGCACCGACTACTCTACTCGGGTTATCGGGTACTTAGTGTGCCACAAGTGTCAGGTTGGTATATCAGCTAGAAAGTATGCCAGTGTCTATACAGGGTAATATGTCCTACACATTTTTACAATGTAAGCTACGATGATAGGTTAGTATAGTTAGGTATAGTTTATTTACATGTAGGTAGGTATGAGATAGACGATTAAAGCCAATATCTTAGGTAAGTATATATGTATATATAAGTCTTAAAGTAATACCTACTTTAATTTTGGTGTAAAAATAACATCTATTCGTGTATATGTTAGTAGTGTTGTGTGGTCGAAGTGTAGTAAATTGACAACGTTAACACCGGGGTGGACGGAAGCGCGTGTCTCGGGTGGCGGCGAGCCGGGCGGCTCACGCTCGTCCGTCCGTCGCCCGCGTCGCTCGGTTAGTAAAGTGTTAGTCGGAATACCACGAAGCGTTTCCAAGCACTGATGGGGTTTAGTATAATGGGGGAGCGGGGTGGAGCCGTGGAGCGGGAGCGCGAGGAGCAGGGTAGGGGCAGGAGACGCCAGCGTGCGGCGCTCAGCCGGAGTGGGAGGCGGCGCGGGCGCGGCGGCGCACGGCGCACGCGTGTGCGCAGGGCGCCGGCCCGTCCCGTGCCGCCCCGCACGCCGGCCCGGAGCGCCGCCGTGCGGCGGCTGGTCACATCGCGTAAGCCCATCCCATCTTTGCAACTTTGCGACAACAATTAAGCTTTGTTCGTGAGGGTTACCCCCTTTGGAGAACGATCGTCGCGGCTGTGAACATTTTGTAAAAATTAACTGGAACGTAAAGTGATGATTAACAAACACGCAGATGACTCGTTCTCGCAAAACTCATTAAACAACACGCATGTAAGATTATATTTTAAACCTGGGAGCAACGACAGCAGTGTCGAATTAAATGATGTTAATTTTATAAGTGCAAATACCTGCTAACACATACATAGGTACCTACATTTGCAAGATTGATACCTAAAATAATGTTATTAAATATGAGTAATATTACAATTAGTCCATAACTTTAAGTCACGTGACTATAGGTAGGTACCTGTATATTGATTGTGAGACACACAAATATGAAAGTAGGTACATAAAACAATAGGTACGTACGATATTTTATAACATTTTTTTCAATAAGATACGAATATTTATTCTTAGTGCAAGTTTCGAAATCGGAATAAATATATTTGAATAATAATTAAATAAAATATAGAAAGTTAGTTAAATTACTAGCTGGTGGTGCGAGTACAAAGATACTGGAACGTTACTTATTTAGGTACATATATAATAAAGATATCCATAGCAACTTATTTTAACGTCTTTAAATAGATATCAATAAAAAAGTACATAAAGATACACTAATACAAGTAATAAATAGTTATGTCGTTCATACTTACACGTAGCGAACCGCCGTTGTCGAAAATATGTGCTTGGTAGAGTTGCAATCGTGACAGAGAGCTTGAGAGGGGGCTGTAAGGCGTTCCACGACAACAATCACACTTTCGACAAAAGCGATCACGGCATGAGCACGACACAACACCACAGTTCATAACACAAGTGGACACCAACGGACATACAGACATACAGAAATGCGACGAACAGGGGAAGGCAGTGATAGATGTTATTCATGCACCACTAATACAACGGAAACAAGTAACGACAGTATTTACGTGCCTAAAATTAAAATTACTTAATGTTCGCAAAAGTCTGTGTCGCAACATGCGTCATTTTTCAAAAGATTTCATTAACGATGTAGACGGCGCTCAAAGCATATTAGACGAGAAAGACTTTTAAAAACATTAAATGGTGCAAAATATCTTAAAGTTGTAGTTAGTAACGTATTTTTTATGTGCCTAGGTATATAACACCATGCTGGGAGCAACAGTGAGAGAGATTTTTTTTTCTTATAATTCATTTAGTTAGTTCAGTGTTGCTTTCGCAAGGCGATAGAAGTTATAATAAGTAACAATGTAGTGTAAACCTGATGTAGAATATTAATCTACGACTAACAGTGTGTTAAATCAATAGTGTTCTAGAGAGACGGGTACAAGTGTTAGTATGTAAATTAATGGAATTCAACAACCCTAATTAATACTTTGAATATCAAGAAGTGTGTGCTATAAGTGTAATTTAAATAAAACTATGCATAGTGTCGTTCAATACATATTCAACAGTACAGACTAGCTCACAATTGACAAAAGCATCTACATAAAAATCCTAATATCACCTTAATTAGGTAGAGTCAGACCTAACGGGCGATTAGATTCCTCGGCAGCTTTTACTAAAGTTTGTTAGTTGTGTATCGGATAAGGTGAGGGTGGTGTGATACGTTACCCTGGCGGCGATGCTGGTGGTGGGTTTCTCGAGCAGGTCCCAGAGCCACTTCTGATACTGCGCGCAGGTTCCTTGGCCGAACTCTTCTTCTTCCCGCTGGCGCAAGCTTTCCGCCTCCTTGCGCATCTCTTCGTGCACATGTTCTTTCCGCTGGTGGTACTTGTGCTGGCAACATGACTCAAGGTACAGCTCATCAACCCCCCAGTACTCCAAGTCGTCGCTGAAGGCTAGAACACACATTTCGTCCACCAAGTGGAGCTTGCCAGTCCGGTAGAAGTTCAAGATTGAGCTGAAACTTTTGGGGTGCCTGCAAAAAAATATAAACGCAGCTTTACGACCCGGCCACGACTTTGCACGATTGAATCCGCTGTGAGCATTTTGTCTGTTCATTGCCTGTGTGCTACCAAGTCTCGGCCGTGCAACGAACATACAAAAAAGTTTGCCGCGCCATACAGTCGCGCGTAAATAGCTACGCCAGGCCGTTAATTCTCTTAAAAGTAAATTGAAAGTAAGTCGCGCAGTAATTAAACTTGTCTCCTAGTCAAAAAATAAAATGGTAGGTACTTTAAATATGATTTCAAAAATCGGTCCCTAACCTAAAAATATTTGCGATAGTCGCTCTAGCGTGCACCACAGCGCCTCGTGCCGCACAGTGGCTACACCCAACACTGCCGCACCTGTCGAAGAAGTACTCGTTGTCCTGCAGTGAGTAGTCGTCGCAGAGCTCTGTGATGGCCTCGTGCGTGTTGCAGTCGCGCAGCCGGCCGAGCCGCGTGTGCGGCAGCCGCTCCAGCGTGCGCCACAGCACCTCGTGCCGCACGCCGCCGACGTTGATGATGACGCGCTTGCTCAGCGCCTTCGCGCGCAGCATCATGAACGGCTCCGGCGGCAGCGACGACATCGACCTGTAACGCATACGGGATACATGAAAGTTCCACGAATGATTCAATAGAAGCGATTAACGAGAAAAACTTATTTAGTTGCATGGCATGGCGTAATAATAAACACAAGCAGTCATTCAGCCGTCTGTAGGCATGCCGTGCAAGAGTCATAGGGTCTCTCGGGGCTAATTCGCAGGCCCCACTCCGTCCTATTGTAGGCAGCTTGCACCGAGTCACAAAAGTGCGTTCACTATTAGAAATTATTACGCTATGACATTGAGGCTACTTTGCGGAGGACTGTAATATTGGAACAAATAAAGCTTGTTAGCTCGCTACCTGAAGTGCACGTACGAAAAACAACCCGGTGCAAACCAGCTGTACGCTGTAGATGGGTGGGGCTCTGGAGCGTTTAAACCGCTGTATCCCGTGTGTAAATCGACTAGGTATTATATGTCCCTCAAATAAAAATCCCAATGACCACCACCACGCGTGTTGTGTGTGGTCGCAGAATTGCAATTGGTTTTAGTTCATGGACATTATCCTTACAATTTCGTAACACACGGGAAACGGCGATTGCAAACTCTTCAGAGCCCCACCCAAATACAATATGTTCGTGCGATTAAGGGCCGGCGCTCACTGACGGCATGGCACGGCATGGCATTTTATTACTATCAAGTTATTTTGAATCTTATTTCAATGAGTTTAGAATTCATGTTACTTTATTGGTTATGTATGCGTTGCGTCATCCCTCGGCACGTCGCGGCATCGTGGTATCGAAATAAAGTAACATGAATTCTAAACTCATTGAAATAAGAATCAATATAATTTGATAGTAATAAAATGCCATGCCGTGCCATGCCGTCAGTGAACGCCGGCCCTAAATTGCCTGCCGTCCCTTTGGCTCCAGGCACACTTAAGCAAAAATGTGGTGACAATTTCTGTCTGAAATGATCTCATGACAGTTGATGATACTACTCGTAATATTGTACCTACGTAATTTTCTATAGTACGGCAAGCATTAAGCTATTAAACTTATTATAACACGAACACGCTCAGCTGTTGGCTCGTTGACGATAGAGACAGTCGATATAATAATTAGCAATTATTGTCGAACAAAAATCTATCCAAGTCGTCAACGAAGTGCCAACTGAGAATGTGGTCATAAACGTTACCTGCTTCCTCCACGTATGTACCTAATGCATTTGTGTAGCAAGCATTTTAATCGTTTCCATCATTGGAACTAAATTATACGAAAAGCTAAGTGCATCGTATAATCTAAAATTTAATTGCTTATTTATATGAGATAAATATACAAAATATATCGCACCTCGAATACTGGAGGTCCATCGTGGGTCTGTAGACCAACATGTGGATAAGCAGATAATTATTGGATTTTTTTAAAATAAGTGAAGGTGCTTTTTTTGTAGGTAGATATATGAATTGTATAGGGTTCATAATAAAAGTGTAAATTGGTGCCAGTAGAGTTAAATAATTAAAAGTGGTATTTAAAATTTGAAACTATACGCTATATCCTCAAGGACGCAATAACCGGTTGACAATAATGATGCCCCCCCCACTCCCACTTTCCATGTTTCCCCCAAAGCCAGCTTAGAACATGGCTAGAGTGAATAGGCTGTTGCTGTTACTCAATCAGCGAGTTAACCCTTTAGCTTCATCTGCACTTTCCATTAGGTGAAATTAGGGTCAATCGCTGAGCAGTTTCTGGCTAATTGCAAACTAGCTGTTTGCTCGCAACTTCGCCTGTAGGTATCCCTCGGGAACTTTACATGTTCTCGGAATAAAATAAAGCCTATGTTACTCGCTGGTAACAGTACCTTTCCTTAGGTGAAAAAAAAATAAAAATTGGTTCAGTAATTTTTAAGTTTATTCATTACAAACAAACAACACACACAATCAAATCGTTTTGCTTTATAATATTATAGGTACGCTGTACCTAAGCACTTTATGAATGTCGAATAATCTACTACCGGTCCGGAAAAACCTTGTTGCGAAGAACCAGGCAAGAAACAACAAGGTATATTTTTCAAATACTTAGATCTACGATGTTATAACATAAATTTACATAAATCTAAAGTAAGTATTTAAGACAACTATCTTAGTAGAATTACGGTTAGTGTTGTTACGTTACCTGGAGTGAGTCCGCTGTAGCGCGGGGTTCCCGGGCGGCGCGGGCGCAGGCGCGAGCCCGCGGTCGAGCGGCGCGTCGTGCGCGGGCGCCGCGAAGCCCATGGGCGCGCGCGGGGGCGAGTCGCCCACGTCCCAGCGCGCGCCGCGGCCCGCGCCCTCGCCCCCCATGCCCGCTAGCTCATGGCGCTCGCCGCCGCCTCATCGGCGACCCAGGGCTGCCACCGCGCGCAACCGACACACACGAGCCTGAAACGTGCAAACGAAATCTATTAGACAAAATGATAACCCAACCTTCTTCCCGCTCCTATGAGACCGGAGGCTATATTGTCTAAAGCCTCGTTCAGGTAGCTCGAGAAATATCGTGCGATTTTCAGTAGGTAGGTATAGTCGACCAAGTAAGTATTTTACCATTTTTTTGACCGTTGCTACATCAGAATGGAAACATTAAAGTTGATTGTCACATTGACTTGTACCTATGTGAAATTAGTCTTTAATGTTTTCAGTCGACATTGAACTTTAGGGTGGTAAAGGAATTTCTTGGTCGACTATCTTTACTTTAGCGACTGTAGGTAGTTTCCGAACGATTCGAAAAAACATCCGTTAAAAAGAAACTAGCAATAGGTAGCTATAGTTAATGGGATATTTTCCGAAATTAAACTATCTACACACAACTTCAGTTTTTTCAACTCAGCGAACACGAAAATTTGTTCAGATTCTGCGTTCAGGATCAATAAGCACCTACCTATTTAAGTGCATTATTTGCCTAACCGATAAATTTACTTCGTCTTTCGTCTGGTAATTAATATTAAAAGTGAGATACATATTGTATGTGTACCTAATCGTGTGAACTCGTCCTAGGTTTTCTCCAGAAGAGCATAATAATTGAATACATTTGTTTCCTTTTATAAAATATTCAGCTGCGTATCCGCCGTTTACGTGGTAGTTAATCGGCCGTTACAAGATAAATGTTGGGCCATTTTAGTTGTTCATCCCTTAATCCGAAACCTCCAAGAATTTAAATACGTCACGGAATCCATTATTTCTATTGACAGTTTGACCTACGGAGGGCTGCGGATTGATAGGGGCGCAGCATCCCCTCTACCCTTGACCTTTGGCATTAAACGAGCCCTGGTACACTCTGACCCATTTAAATGCGAGTTCATTACAAGCGATAATTAGCTGTCGGGCTTAAAACCGTATCTGCGTCTAAAAACCCGAGCCCCGCACGAGACATGAGACAGTTTAAATTAGCCACGTACCTAATCTCAAGAGAGATAACCCGCCTTATATTAAATTATCTGAAGTTTGTACACTTCTTTATTCAGGGGCTAAATTCAGGAAAGGCCCAACACGGTTTGCGAGCGGTAATTCAATCGTTTGGGAGAGGATAGGAATGGGCTGAGCTTGGGATGAGCTTTATTTTCCTGTTAATTCGCTTTGTAAATAAATAAGGCTCATCCCAATCTCAGCCCAAACCTCTCGCAAACCAGTGATTTTTGGCGTTCCTGTTGGGCCGTTCCTGAATATAGCCCCTGATCCTTTATAAATAAAAGTCATCCCTCGAGTATTAGTATTTCAATTGGATTACCACCGCCTCAACCACGGCATTTACCTAGGTACCTACAGATCCCCTCATTCATATTTGATGTCGCTTCGGCAATTCACAGAAACTTCGTAGGTCTACGTCGTTGCGTGTATTCCTGCACGCTTCGAAATTTGAATATCCATTAACTTTGTATGAATGATTGATTGCTCCCATCAAAGCTTGGCTATTAAAATGCCATAAAATATTAGGTACCAAAAGAGAATCGATGCCGATTGTGTGAACACAATATATATTGTCGTCATTACACGACACTCATATTGCCAGAATTAAATAACACCTTACCCCCTGTTTCACCATCCATTGATCAAATTTATTTGACGGTTAATTGTGATGCCGTCTCTGTTTGTTTTGTTCGATTAGACGGAGACAGCATCACATTTATCCGTCAGTTAAAATTAATCAATGGGTGGTGAACCAGCCCCTTAAAGTTGTTTTGTGAAGTTCAAATATTTACACTAAAAAATGTACTTACTAAATGTTCATTTATCCTTGCATTCCATCAAAAGCATTAGTGGCAAATCAAATTACCTTTACGTATTATATCAGTATATTATGTTACACCTTATCCTGAGGCCGTCTTCTCTAACGCGCGGGCGCTCGCGATCTCTTTCACCGTCTCTTTCTACGAAACTTTCTTTACTAAGAAATGGTGAAAACTATTGTGATTCCAGTGCGTTAGACATAATTAAGGCCTTTGGTCCCTCGTACTACTGGCTACTCCAAGTTAGCTGACTTCGTACTATGTACTTTGTTAACTTAAGCAACTAGTAAAAAGCGGCGCGTTGTCTGGAGGGGGTAGCCGAACCATGAGCTTTACGGCGAAGGCAAACATCGTGAGGAAACCTGCACACACTTGTGAAGAAATTTAAAATGGTGTGTGTTAAATTCCCAATCCGCACTGGGCTCGCGTGGGAATTACAACCCAAGCCCTCTCATTCTGAAAGGAGCCCGGTGGCCTGCAGTGTAACTTATAGGTAAACCTAAGCTAGGACGATGATATGATGATCAACAAAGGGTGCATTAAAAAGTGCGTCGAAAATCAATCACTTAAAAATCTAGTGCAGTCATGTCGTTCGTCACGAGATGTCATCATCATCATCATCCCAGCCTATATACGTCCCACTGCAGGGCTCAGGCCTCCTCTCAGAATGACGTGATGTATCGATGGCAAATTGGCTTGTTCTGACCACCGGATAAAGGGAACAATGTTTAGAGAACATCGAGAGAGCCAGCAGGCGGGGGCGCCAATCGATTACTGGATCGCGTGGCGCGCCCTCGCCGCTATCAAGCACTAGCCTGATCGACCCTAATCTAATAATAGAAACTGTACTCGTTGCACTCGGAAACAAATCCTAGGTCAAACAGGTAGGTACGTACACCTGTAGCAGAGTATGGAAAGGTAGCCGTGACAACTACCCTTTACTTGAGGCCGGAAGCCCAATGTGAACAATCAATTATGTTTGCAGTTGAGCATAAAGTCATAGATGGCCCATTTAAGAGAGAGGGTCGATCTATTTTGAAAGAAATGGTTTCCAACTTATATCATGTTATGTCGTTCAAAGTCCCTTAACAACAGAAGAACAAAGCTTAGGGATGACCTTAATTATGCGGGTCATAGTCAAATTAATAGAACGACCGCTATACCTACAACGTGCCCACCAGGATTCCGCGAGAGTCTATCTACGCCTTCCTGAGGCCATATGGAGTAATAAATGTTATGTTAACCTAGGTCGAATTATGCTTTTTAACTTTTTTATTTTTTCATCTATATCTATCTATATATATACATATAATAAATCTGTAACAAGTCGGTGTCTGTACATTGAAGATATTTGAGAAAAACTGTCACTAGGGCTATTTACTAGCGCAATAGAACCCAAAACAATGTTTTTTAGAATTATTGTCTGTTTGTCTGTGCGTTTGTGCGCGCTAATCTCAGAAACGGCTTAATCTAGAAGGATGCGGTTTTCACTGATATGCTGGTATTTTCTTGGATTAACATTTAGTGTTTGTTTCATTTGAATCGGTTCACAAATAAGAAAGATACGTCTATTAAAAGAATTTATAGAATAGTTTTTAGAAGTAGTGACTTGGGAGTAGGTACGGTGGTGAATGTGAACGCGGGTGTGCGGGGGGGTTCGGTGGGGGGTCGGTGAGGGAGGGGGGGTGCGGGGGGGTATTTTTTTTTTATATCGAGGAACTAAGGAGAGCCATAATTGATGAAAAAGCAAATTGGATAAAAAAAATAAGCTGCCCAAATTACTAATTCCACGCGGACGGAGTCGGGCAAAAGCTAGTACATAATAAATACGCAATCCCAGCACCTCCACCACTTTCATAGTAAAATTTAAACATAAAAAACCGGCCAAGTGCGAGTCGGAATCGCGCACCGAGGGTTCCGTACAAATTTATATGTATCTATGAACATCCAGTCTTAGCAGACCCCTGCTCCTAAGCAAAATGTGCGCAGTGTGGGATCATTGTAGATTGGTTACTGATATAGACAGACAAACAAAAAAAATTATGCTTTTCGCAATTTTTCCTTTATCTGTGCTATAAGACCTTGCTTCGTACCAAATTTCAAGATTCTGAGTTCACGGGAAGTACCCTGTAGGTTTTGATTCCCTTGCGAGTGTCGAAAATTTGCGTTGGCTACTGATATAGACAGACAGACAAAAAAATTTATGCTTTTTGCAATTTTTCCTTTATCTGTGCTATAAGACCTTGCTTCGTACCAAATTTTAAGATTCTGAGTTCACTCACGGGAAGTACCCTGTAGGTTTTGATTCCCTTGCGAGTTACGAAAATATGCGGAAATTTGCGTCATTAACGGCTGTATCTTTTGATTGCGTTGGCTTAGAAGTTTGATTTTTTCACAGCTCCAAGGGACAGTAGATCTGAGTATGTGATATAAATTTCAGCTTGATACCTTCACGCGTTCCTGAGAAAAAGGGTCTTGACAGACAGACGGACGGACGGACAACAAAGTGATCCTATAAGGGTTCCGTTTTTTCCTTTTGAGGTACGGAACCCTAAAAATGGAAATACTTATCTCAAAAACTAAGGTTACCTAATGTTGGGTGTGCAGGAGATTGGAAAACATGAAACAGACAACTATAGTTCATCAGAATATTCTTTCACATGTAATTGCACCTGTCATTACTATTTAGAGTCGGAACAAATAGCCCACTTAGTTACCAGAAACTTTACTCTAGAATTTTATTCGATTTAGATTTGCGACTGAGATTTGCTCGGTGTCTTTCAAGTCAAAATATTTTCTTGATTTGTCATGGGACGCTACATTTATTCGCTATTAAAATCGTATTTCCTATATAAATCAATAATTTTGTCTACGTACAAAATGTCATCGAAATCGTACGTAGTAATTTCCACAAGAAAGCAGTTGGCTACATTTATGCGTAGGTAACTAGGTATACAAGAATGACTTACTAGTTTGAAGTAATTCTCGCTACACTTTCACATAAATAGTCGTCGGTTGAAAATTTATTTACCTGCCTATTAATTTGAAATCCTATGACGACTTTTGGAAAAATAGTGTGATGATTTTCCCCCACCTTCCACATCGCAACAAAGGTAAATTAAACCAATACTTTGTGTAGGCAGCACTAATCGCCTACTTCAGCTCTTAACCTTTCAACAACCTTTGAAGTATCAACCTTTTCACACTCGCAGCGATAATCCCGCTTTTTTGTGTAGATAAGTAACAGGCGCGATTCTTTTGTCTGCGCCCGACGGCCGACAGAATTCAGAAAGTCATCGAGACTGGGTCTAATCTAATAGCAAATTGGAATTCTTTTCTTACTCACTGGCGTTTATTTAGTCTGCTAATTGTGGTTATTATATTTTTAATAGAATTCGACTCAAAAAGAAACGAATGCTAGCATGATGAATGCTATTTTTACAAAGTTTTATTTGACTTTATTACACTTTTTCGCCATTTTTGAAATATCACTATTAATTAGTGTTTTAAGTCTTTTTATATAAATGTCCAGTCTATTTTTAAAACAGTTTACTGTAGACGCACTTACTTATAACAAGTTCGGGGAGTTCATTCCACAAGCTCACTACACGGTTGGGTAAGAAGTGTTTTCTAGGGTTGCTTACAGTTAGTTGCTTGGTCAGTTTCATAGAGTGCCGTCTCAAACGTGTGTTTCCACTTATCCTAAATAGGTCCTTGATGTTGTGGACATTAATGCCCGTGCAGAAATTCGTAAGTCTCAATGAGATCTCCTCGTTTCCTACGTTCTTCCAATTTCAATTTCGTTAGTCACTGAAATCATATTATTGCATACGCAAATTATCCTCGTTGTATTGTGTACGTGCAAATGAACTAAAACCATAGGGTGGTAGACCATATTTTTGGCCGACTGTGTTTGGCTTATTGTTTCGAAACTTTTGACGAAATTCAAATTTGTGTGTTTTAATATTAAAACAATCTGTTTTATTATTTTATCAGTAAATATTCACTTGGTTGCATCAAACATTTTCTTATTTGTGCAAAGCTGAATTATAAAGACAACTCTCTAGTCTCATTTTTTAAACACTAGTTTGGACACAACTTTTTGCGATTTGGCAATTTAAAAAGTTACTTTTCCGCACGCGTGTGGAAATTAAAATCCAAACAAATTTTTTCACACTTGCGGAAGCGTGCTGGGACGACTAATAACTTTTTATAGATATGTTGACTCACGTCAAGAGGCACTTTCCGAGCAAGTGCATTGTAAATATAATACGCTCATAGAGCGATAACCTTGTGAGAGAAAGATTCTCGAGTACCGACCGCGAACCAAAAGACGCAGCGTTAGTAAGCCTCCCACTAGGTGGACCGACATCGCGAGAAATACAGGGAACCGGTGGATGCAGGTAACAAGTTGTTGGTGTTCTAACTTAAGCTAACCTTCGTTCAATAGTAGATGTGTTCTGGCTGATGATGATATGATATGATAATGTATACACAATACATCCTTCACTCATTGTATATACCAAGATAAATTAGAGCAGCTCTAACTAGTGGCGGATTTACCAGCAGGCTGAGTTGGCTGGATAATATGGCTTATTTTTTTTTATCTTAGAGATATAAAAAAGCATTATTATGTACCTGCCTGTCACTAATTGTACTACTTTTGTCTAACATTAAACTTAAAATTGCTAAAAGTAGCCTCAAAGCGCAAATGTATTATAGCGTTTCGTGTCCTCTGCCTACCCCCTTTGGGGATACAGGCGCGATATGTGTATGTATGTAGGTATATTATTATATACACACAGAACAAAGTTAACGTTCGAAAATTTAACAAAAATTACTATATTTTAGTATACCAAATACTCCGATTTCTGTCAATGTAAAATTACTGAGCGCTTTGTAACGCGGCGTATACTTTTACGAACATGAATATTTAAAATATTTCAATAGCGTTTTAATATTACTTTAGCCTACTGGAAGTAAATATGTAAACCGCCACTAGATCTAACTAATGTACCTACTCTTTTGTTGTTTTAATATGGTATAGATTTGTTCGATCATCTGTGATAAAACGACAGTTCATCAGCTCTCCCAAAGGAACGCCACTTACCGTACATCAACAACACGCGACAGGTGTAGTTACATTTATTCAAGTAGTTGTACTATCAAGACCATTACCGTAGAGCACGGCACGTAACCGCCCTCGGTGCAAATGAGCTAGCTCGTTACCGCGGCGCCACTCGGTCTGCCCAGTGCGACGTATGACGAAACGCTTTCATCTTCCTTGGCGATGAAACTGGGTCAAACCGGGAATTAGGTGGATTGAGTAGTGAGATGTTTTTCACAAAACGGTTGTTTTTGCTACCGCCTACCAACTACGCACATAAAAGGCTTTACGAGCTTTGTTTGTCGGCCTGCAGTCGTACAAATGTGCCTACATGTAAAGTAAATACGGGCCCGTCACATATACTACAAGACGAACTGTAATAAAAGCTGACAAATTTATTTTCAAGGGGTTTGTTCCTCTATATGTCGAGTTTACCAAGAGCCTCTGAACCACGGCCCAAAGTTCACTATTTGCTAAGTCATTACCGTAAAAATTAAGAACGCATTTGATTATTTATTTGTTTAAATTACAAATTATAACTAGCTTTTGCCCGCGACTCCGTCCGCGTGGAATTAGTAATCAATATATTTGGTGTACTTAGGGCACTGACATCCGTTCCTATTGGTGTTAGCGTGATGGGCTATCTAAAACTGAAAGAATTTTTCAAATCGGAGCGGTCGGTAGTTCCTGAGAGTAGCGCGTTCAACCAAACAAACAAACTCTTCAGCTTTATAATATTGGTATAGATGTCTACTCCTAGCATAAATACAGTCGCCATTATAAATATCGGAGCTGTCTAGATAGTCAAAAATATCTGAATACGCTATTACGCGTTTGACAACACGGTGGTCACATATTTTGGGGCACCAAGACAGCTTCAATGTTTATGATGACAACTGATGATGACTAAAGCGAATTGATATGAATTCCCAATCCGCACTGAGAAGGAAGCCTGTGTTCAATATTGCAGTGCATACATATGTACATATGTATAGGCCGGTGACGGTAGGTAATGATGATATTTCTGACTGGCAGACTTGTTTTCAAACAAAAACTTTAAAAGGTCTTACCGACATTTAATTAAAGTTATTTCTGTCTTTGGATCACTTTGAAACACATTAGGTAAGCACTGTATTTGATAGTTAGTTAATCAAAATTACGTAGGTACCTATTAATACATATAATATGAACAGTAAAATTATGTGGGTATTTAATAGTAAATTTCATTCACAAACTCATTTACCTATTCGCTAATGCATGAAACATGAGTAATTGATTTGAATGTATAGCTTATAAATTATAGCATTTTAAATTATAGTTTGTCTAATTTAAAATGACGCGCCTCACCACCGCATTTGACATACAGGATTTGAAATCCTGCGCGTCATTTTATATTAGACAAGCTATATCCGTGTGTCCCACAGAAATATATCGAGATAGAAGGAAAATGCTCGGCAATTTGTAGCGAGACCGAGCCTGTAACATCTTGCGTAGGTACTTTGACGTCACGAGTGTAATTTAGTGATGGGAAACATAAGCCGCGCGAAATCAATTCAAAAGCATCGATTCACAGATCGATTAGGGAACCGATTCTTTTGCACAGAGGAAATGATAATTATTTTCGACAGAGGAAATGAGAAAGGTCAGAATTTCAAATCGAAAAATATAAATGTAGGTAGGTACCTACCTAACCAATAAATTGCTTTACATTTGTCAGTACCTACTATAGCCGCTGCAGTTATTCATCATCATCATCATCATTTCAGCCGTAAGACGTCCACTGCTGGACATAGACCTCCCTCATTGACGCCCAATCATTACGGTTGAAAGTGACTTGCATCCTCCCTGAACCTGCGGCCTTCACCAAATCATCCGTCCATCTCGTTGGTGGACGTCCCACGCTGGGCTAGCCAGTCTGTGGTCTCCATTCGAGAACTTTTGGGCTCTAACGACCATATGTTCTGCATGCTATATGACCTGTCCATTGCCATTTCAACGAGCTAATCCGTTTGGCTACGTCGGTGACCCCGGTTCTTCTACGGATCTCCTCGCTTCTGATTCGATCCCGTAGAGAAACTCTGAGCACAGTCCTCTCCATAGCTCGTTATTATAATCGTACCTATAATCGTGTAAGTACTACACACACACACACACACACGCACATTATTTAAAATAATATTTAGCCTTATGTAAAAGTGTTCCTTTTCATCATATGACATCATCACTACATCAATAGTCGGATAAGCTGTACTGATTACTCGTCGGTACTAAAGCCAGTAAAGGTGTCTTCGTGGAAATGTATAGAACAATTCTTGCTGTTTTTTGTAGGAAACCATTTTTTACGACCAGTTGTTTTCAATCCATTTATTTTTAATATGAGGATCATTCGGAAAACTAAAATAAAATTGCAATATAGAAGTAACCATAACCTGTTTGTTAATAATATTTGCTTTGCACTGCGTACATTATATAGCTACATAATAATATAAAAACGTAATTATCATTTCCTCTGCTTTCAAAATCGATTTTAATCGAGTAAGAACTGCGATAGTACTTGTACATCACTATTCTTACTTTTGACAGAAAAAATGATAAATTGACCATGGACGCGACTCGATAGTTTGAATAGCTTATTTTTACATTGCTGGTTTTGAACGCACGCCATGTCTGGCTCGTCAAATTAAAGCCGCAATGGAAAGCTAGCGTGGACACACTATCGCCCGCTACTGTTCTGATGAAAATAATAAAATAAATCGTTTTTTAATTAATAACAGATATTTTAGGACAAATAGTAGTTACCAATGAAAGGAAATACCTCGACTAACAGCTCCAACTTTATCTGTAGTATTTGAACTGTTAATTACTGAACAACGAGTCATTTTATTTTTAAAACCTGACGTCGCACGCAGACCGCGGTCGAGAGCAGACTGAAGTTCGCGGCGAGCATTGGGGCTTATAAACTCCATTTGGCCAGTCGACGTACGTAAACTCTTTTCTTCTATCTCGATATATTTCTGTGGTGTGTCCAGCGCTGCACTACATTACAAAATACTTGCAAATTGCAAATATAATACATATTTGTTATATTCGATTGAATCGCAATACCCTTTGATCAATTATAACTGAAGATACACATTGCCGAACAAAATCCCCTTCAAAGAATGTCCGAACTTGTTTATCTGGTTGCGTAACAAATAAAATCATCACCTACACAGAAATTTTAATCTAGTCTTTACTTCATTACAGTCGAATTTCGGTAGCGGCAAAACTCCACTTGACAGCTAAACTTGACAATTTCACGCAACGTTCTGAGAAAAAAGAAGGCCACTTTTATCAAAGTGGCGCTCATTTGGCTCGGACATTTTCGGGCGTGCGACTGTGGATCTACATTATAATTGATCAAAGGCAATACCAATAGTATACAATTAGTAAATTAAGATTTAAATTGTGCAGATACAGCTGCAGAGAAAGTAAGTACCTACAATCGCGGTCGTGATCACAACAGCTGGAGAAACTGAAATAACTGCAAAACCACAACGTAACAAATTGAAAAATAATCTGATTAGGTAGCTGACAGAGCGCAAACAGCGACGACGAAGCGAATGACAGCGCACCTGAAGTTGCAAAAGTCACATTGTTTTGGCCAAAAAAGGTTTGCTTTGTGAGCGAGACAGAGCGATCAGGGTACAATGGTGAATACAGTGAGGGTGGAGACAGCCTCCGTATTGATCTGAGCCGCCGCCGGTAAACATCGCTACATTCCCAAACTTTATCTTATCGCAATGAGCTCGTGCCTACTGCGTTACTACATATTAGTTTCACGTACGACTTTCATGGACACCGCGAGTTCGGTCGTAAAGCCGGTATGCGAGTGTTTAGTGCAGACAGTTGGGTATGTGGTAAAAATACCACCCAAAACGTAGGATAAATAAAATAAGCGAAAAATTCTTTATGATCCAAGCGACGGAGCTCATAATATTAAAATAGTTTTCAATTTAAAATTATAATAAGTATCTAGGTACATTTTAATACAAATTGAAACAGAAATTAAAACTTTTAAGTTCAGTCAAAATTAAAACAAAAAATATTGATCAAAATTAGAAAATAAGAAAAATGTTCGTGAAATAAGGTCTATATTTTTGAAATTTAAAATAAATGCTGTTCAAATGCCCGCTTATATTTCATTCAAGCAAGGTGACCTCACAAAACCCAAGGAGGCCCCCACGAAAACCAGGGACGATCGAAGAGACAAGCAGCCCAAGATGGTGCCGCCAAAGAAAATGACGTAGTCAGAGGCAAAATTAACTGGATTACCTGCAATTATACTGCTGACCCGAAGTTCAATTGTCAAGATTGCAACACTTTTCACACGTATCCATTAATAACATTATTTGACTTTCTTGCTTTTATGCTTTGTCCCAAAGAGTACCTATTATAATATAAATAAATAAATAAATATCACGGGACAATTCACACCAATTGACCTTGTCCCAAAGTAAGCTAAGAATAGCTTGTGTTATGGGTACAAGGCAACGGATAAGCATACTTATATAGATAGATACATACTTAAATACATATTAAATACCCAAGACCCGAGAACAAAAATTCGTATTATTCATACAAATATCTGCCCCGACGCGGGAATCGAACCCGGGACCTCAAGCTTCGTAGTCAGGTTCTCTACCTACTAGGCCATCTGGTCGTCTATATATGCTCTGTCTCATCTTAATTATACGATAGGAGTGCAAAACAACTAAACGATGGCGTTAGTCACATGTTCCATAGTTCCGTACACAAAATTATGTGTGACCTACCCTACTGAATCATAATGATACTATGTGCATGGCGTGGGAGCTTGTGCTAGCCTTATACTGAGACTATTGGTAATCCAGTGAAATCATTAACCAATTATCACAACGTATTTTTGGATAACTAAGAAATAGTACCATTTAATTGCGTAAAGAAATACCCCACGCGGCTGAGCTGTAGATAAAAGTATGCAAAAAAAACTTCAGACGTAATTAAATAATAATTACGCCGTTGCTCATTACTTATTCATTTTCTATAGTAAAATCACAGTAGGTACATGTGGAGTGTGTGAACCAAAGCACCTGCCAGGAGCGCGGCGCTCGCAAACAAAACAAGCCGCGGATCCAAACAAACTTTTAAATTATTCAGGATTGTTGGCGCGTGGGATTATCTTATTTAAATAACAAGTCGACTCCGAGACTATCTGTCGGTTACAGTACTTATATTTTATCGAGAGCCTCCGGTGATCTTCGGTTTTCAATCCTATGACAGTTCTTGTAGCCTTAAATTTCAATTCCCTTTGAATCGGAGGCCCCAGATGAGACGACATGAGTGTAAACGCTACTCAGCTTAGCTTTAAGTGTAATGCCGAGTTTACACAAACATAGTCGTCGTTTCCGTTCTCGTAAAACGTTATCTTGCTTCGTTTGGCATTCATGGAGTAAGTAAGGATGATTTTATTTGATATAAGTACGTAATATTCTTATACTATTATACCTCATGTTTTCCAAATTATGGGCCACAAAATATGATTTCTAAGCCACAAATGATTACCCTCTCGAGCCCACTTACCGCCGCTGTTCGTACCTAATGAGGTAATTTATTGTTCGTAGGTAATATCAGCAATTGCTCGTTATAACCTTTATATTTATACAGTGCGTAAGTAAACATTGCTGAATCGCACCGAAAATTACTAACTTGGCAACACGCCATAAAGTCGTTTATACTAATTTATATTATTACAACAAAAGTTTTATTTCTATGTGTACAGAATAAAGCTTAGCTACGAATATACAACTTATATTATCATTATCATCAACTTTCACTATTGTCGCGCTCTAGATACAATAGCGTGTTATGTTATTTTTGGAGATCCAAAATAAACAGAATGACAATCGTAAACCCAGATGACGCGCGTTGTTGACATGGTTTGGGGTTTTCCATTTATTATTTCCAATATCGCGTTCGAAAACAAAGTAATAGGAAAGTTGGGTACCTAATTCAATTTTAACCAGCTACAAGCCACGAACGTTTGTAACCAGAATAAAAAGTTAGCCAATTTTAGCTGGAAAGGGCATATATTACGAAACGCTACGTGCTACGAACCGTAGCGCTGTAGCAGCCTGCTACGGTACGTAGCACTCTACGTCTCACCTTTGACCTTTCGTTATAGGATGTTCCCGATTAGAGGTATCCCGTATTACATGAGTTATTTGGCTATACAGCGTGTTCTTATTTTGAGCAACAGTCGGAAATTAAATAAATTTCATGCAATTAAGTGAATAATGGTTTAATGGTATATCTAGTAGAGGTAGATTAAAACAATTTTACTGCTAACTTTCTGATCTTATTTTAAAAGGTTATCCCACGACTTGGATGTAAGTAGTGCAGCGCTAGCTCCGTGTAATTGAATCTGGAGCACCCGCCCATGAATAAACCATTTATAATGCGATCCCGTCAACAAAATTGAGTCAGAAAATTGTTTTTAAAAATATCTACCGCTATTTTTATATCACTTTAGTACCCTACTAGTACATAATTATTCGAAGTAAAAGACAGTTATTAGGCATTAAAATTATTCCCTTGACTCTACCATAATATCGATATGCTTATTATTCTGAAATGATAGCACAGAGTTCCGAATAAGGTCGTCGTCGCTATTATATTACTACATGTTTTAGTTTTTATAATGTATTTTATGTTTGTTGTAATTAGATCTTATTTAACATTATAATATTTCTACTCTTAACGTTAAATTCAACTTATGAAAAATTATATTTATGGCCAGTTGCAGGAAAAAGTTAATTCAGATTGGTCGTTAAATCTAGTTCAAGCTTGACATTTTCATACATTTTGCTATTGCTAAATTGAGCTCAACACAAGACTTGAATTTTCGTGTAATACC
Organism: Archips xylosteana; assembly: GCA_947563465.1. Classification (NCBI taxonomy): domain Eukaryota; kingdom Metazoa; phylum Arthropoda; class Insecta; order Lepidoptera; family Tortricidae; genus Archips; species Archips xylosteana. The sequence goes on along the minus strand of OX387353.1, from coordinate 13,677,892 downwards.
AATTACAGAGGCTACGTCAAAGCTATGCACAGTTGTGCCTTTTTACAATATTTCACGTTAGTTATCGGTCTATAAAATAACAGGATACAAAATTAAACATCTACCTTTGACATCAACTAAGCTATGTGTACGTATAAGCCCAAGCAATATATTGGGCTTGCGAAACTTACCAAAGGCAACGCATCTGGCGAGAACTTCCATTTAAACCCCGACGCCAAGTTTACGATTAACTTCACGAGTTGTTAACCAACTGCCGCAAACATGTCCTCCACAATCGCGCGCGAATTACTCGCGAACAGACCGTGCAATCGGAGACCAACGCTGTGGCCGTTGCCACGATTGCCTTTTTTTCAAACGCCACTACGTTTTTAGCCCTGCTAGTGCTTGCGCCGTTTAGTGTAGCCCTTTTACACTGAGTGTGATAGAAAAGCCGCTGCCGCAAATAGTGAACAAATAATCTGTTTTCTTTTTCACGCACATGTACGCGTATATTGAATCATGTAACTATTACGTTTCATAATGATAGACAAAATGAGTTATTTTACAACAATAAACCTTATTCTTATTTTTAGGTAGGTACTTACTAAATGATGATTTGTTACTATTTAATATTTATTAGTTCATTTGCAATTTTTGATTTGTTTTTTATTATTATTTTTTTTTTTTATTGGTTGATATTACTGATTTTTTTCCACGTTTAAATCGCTTGTTATTTTGAATGAAATTATTATTACATGACATTTCATATTTGTATGCCAACAGGCAAAACATAGTGATACACATTGTACCTTCTTTTTCCAACTGTAACTTCTACCTATGTTTTACAAATAAATATTTCTGATTTCTGATTTCTGATTTCTAAAATTAACATTAGCTGACTTCAAAAAAAGGAGGTGGTTCTATGTTCGACTGTGTGATTTTTTTTTGTTTGTTGATGAGATTGAAAATTGTGACAAATGTTTATGGTGGTAGATACAGGGGCCAGATTTTTGAAATCACATATTATGTGAAAATACCATTTGAAAATTGCTACAAAATAACCGGATAAATAGTGAATTTTCAAATACTTAGTTGATAAAGTGTTTTAGACCTTAAATTTGCTACTGATATACCCGTATTTCTTATTCAACACAAATTTAATACTACACCAAAGTGATATTTTCACAAATTCACATTTCACCGGCCTACAGGTCACGAATGATGTAATCTTGATCTTACCTTGGTTTTTGTTTCAAGTAGAAACAATGAATTATAAAATAAACAAATAAATGGAATGTAGTTTTAAGTTGATTACACTAAGTACACAATATTTTACGAATTGAAACATAACATAATACATTACATTGCGGTACAATCATATACAGTTTGTAACTGAACGAAGAACAAAGCTGACACCTGGTTGATAGCAAAGTGGAGTATGATGTAATGACATACTTTTTATTAACTTTTAGTACTTTTTTTCTAGTCAATATAAAATTAAGTTAAATATTAAGTAACTTTAGATGGACCAAACGAAAAAAGTATTAAAAAGTTAATAAAAAGTATGACATTTCAACATACTTTACTTTGCCATCAACTAGGTATCAGTTTTTGCTATTAGCTGATGCCCACGGCTTCGCCCCCCCCCCCCCCCCTCCCGCCTTCGAAGTAGATTAAAACGTATTTTACCGTGGGAATGTGGTATTTTCCCGTGGTAATAAAAATAAGGGACAACAAAAACAAAACACTTTCACATTTATAATATTAGTATGGATGGATTAGGTAATGTACAGCATTTTTTGCTGCGAGTGTGTGTTGGGCCCATAATGAACCTCGTGGGAGTCGCTAGGCACAATTCATGTTCTTGTGATACAATATGTGCTTTGATCATAAGAGTATCTACGTTCCAAAGGGTCGTAACTGAAATCAACTAGGGTGAATATGCTTGAGCGAACTCAAAGAAGAGGTCAATTATTATCTACATATTGTTTCTGTTAGGTATTTACTGAATCTCAACAGGGTCCCAGCTTTGACCTGATGAAATAGTCAATTCGTACAATTGTACATGGTACATTATTGCATTACATACACACACACGCACAACACGCACGCACGCACGCGCGCACGCACGCGCACTTAGTATATATGTATATATGAACTATGGTTATAATCTTTATCCTATTGTTTAATTAATTTGTAACGCAAATTTTTTATTCCTTTCATATTTTAAACTGTTTAACTCAGTAGTTGCGGACATTTTAAACAGAACTGTTAACTCGGTAGTTGCGGACCTGACACACAGGATTTCCCTAGTTCGGGCACCAGTGTACCCCACACAAGTCTGCCAATTACAACTTAATTGGCATTGATCACTTTTTTACAATGTGGTCTAATTCCAAAACCATTTCGAGAAATAGGTTTATTAAATCATTTTATAACATTGTAGTAAAAAAATATTAAATGATCGTGTGTATTTTTGCAAAATAATGTTTGACCTTTGTTTGACCTTTCTGTGGGCATTAACTTTGAAATTCTTTGCAACAAGAAAAAAAAGCCGTCCGTCTAGTTTCTCTATAAGGACTATTCTTTGTCACTTCGACGTAGTTATCATCTGTCAGTTTAAGGATACTATTTTGAAAAACATTCTTCGCGTTTTTTACATTTTAATAATGGATTTATACAGGAAGTGTTTCATTCCTACCTTGTGGAAATGATTCTGTCAATAGCCCAAACAAATTAATGGTTCGCATTAGACAAGATTTACAAGAGAAGTGGTGCCGCAAAGTTAATTCAAAGTTTACAAGATGTACTTATTGTTGCGAGGATCATTTTAATGTAAGTATGGATTAAATCCGCCAAAGAACTTTCAAGCGAATACTTCTGACCATTTTATTTTATACGTACAAAAATACTATAGCCGTAAATCGTTTTTTTTACCTATTCTCTTGGAAGAATCGGCAACTTTGGTGTTATTGTTATCTATATATATAAAATTCTAAACTGACTGACTGACTGACTGTTGATATATCAACGCACAGCCCAAACCACTGAACCTAGAGACTTGAAATTTTGCACATAGATACCTTATACAATGTAGGCATCCACTAAGGAAGGATTTTTGGGAATTCCCACGGGAACGGGAAAAACGGGATTTATAGATTCGATTCCGAGTGACCGTATCTCAGTAACTATAATAACTAGACTCTTCAAATTTGATACACAAGTAGGTATTGCAATAATTAAAACATCAATTTCAGGATTTTTCAAAATTCCCACGGGATAAGGAAAAAACGGGATTTATATATTCAGTTCAACGGAATCCTATGAACTAAAATTACTAGACTCTTCAAATTTAGCCTAGAAGTAGGTAATTATAATAGTAAAAAACAGATTTAAGAATTTTCGGAAATTCCCACGGGATAAGGAAAAAACGGGATTTTTCGTTTTACTGGTCGTAGAAAGCTGAAATTCGGCATGTAGGTTGCTTGGAAAGTGTAGAGGAGCATTGAAAGAGGACTTTCCAAAAATCCCACGGGAACGGGAAAAAACGGGAATTTTCGTTTTACTGGTCGTAGAAAGCTGAAATTCGGCATGTAGGTTGCTGGGGAGTGTAGAGGAGCATTGAGAAAAGACTTTCCAAAATTCCCACGGGAACGCGAATAAACGGGATTTTTCGTTTTACTGGTCGTAAAGCTGAAATTTGGCAAGTGCGTTGCTTGGGGAGTGTAGAGGAGCATTGAGCGAGGACTTTCCAAAATTCCCACGGGAACGGGAAAAAACGGGTTTTTTCGTTTTACTGGTAGTAGAAAGCTGAAATTCGGCATGTAGGTTGCTGGGGAGTGTAGAGGAGCATTGAGAGAGGACTTTCCGAAATTCCCACGGAAACGGGAAAAAACGGGATTTTTCGTTTTACTGGTCGTAGAAACTGAAATTCGGTATGTAGGTTGCTTGGGGAGTGTAAAGGCGCATTGAGAGAGGACTTTCCAAAAATCCCACGGAAACGGGAAAAAACGGGATTTTTCGTTTTACTGGTTGTAGAAAGCTGAAATGCGGCATATAAGTTGCTTGGGGAGTGTAGAGGAACTAGAGGAGCATTGAGAGAGGACTTTCTAAAATTCCCACGGGAACGGGAAAAAACGGGTTTTTTCGTTTTACTGGTCGTAGAAAGCTGAACTTCGGCATATAGGTTGCTTGGAGAGTGTAAAGGAGGATTGACAGAGGACTTTCCAAAATTCCCACGGGAACGGGAAAAAGCGGGATTTTTCGTTTTACTGATCGTAGAAAGCTGAAATTCGGCATGTAGGTTGCTGGGGAGTGTAGAGGAGCATAGAGAGAGGACTTTCCAAAAATCCCACGGGAACGGGTAAAAAACGGGACTTTTCGTTTTACTGGTTGTAGAAAGCTGAAATTCGGCATGTAGGTTGCTTGGGGAGTTTAAAAGAGGATTGAGAGAGGACTTTCCAAAATTCCTACGGGAACGGGAAAAAACGGGATTTTTCGTTTTACTGGTCGTAGAAAGCTGAAATTCGGCATGTAGGTTGCTTTGGGAGTGTAAAGGAGCATTGAGAGAGGACTTTCCGAAAATCCCACGGGAATGGGAAAAAAACGGGACTTTTCGTTTTACTGGTTGTAGAAAGCTGAAATTCGGCATATAGGTTGCTTGGGGAGTGTAAAAGAGGATTGAGAGAGGACTTTCCAAAATTCCCACGGGAACGGGAAAAAACGGGATTTTTCGTTTTACTGGTCGTAGAAAGCTGAAATTCAGCATGTAAGTTGCTTGGGGAGTGTTGGGTTTTTTAATGATTTTTTTTTTTATTTATTTTCATTTTACTGGTCGTAGAAAGCTGAACTTCGGCATATAGGTTGCTTGGGGAGTGTAAAAGAGGATTGAGAGAGGACTTTCCAAAATTCCCACGGGAACGGGAAAAAACGGGATTTTTCGTTTTACTGGTCGTAGAAAGCTGAAATTCGGCATGTAAGTTGCTTGGGAAGTGTAGAGGAGCATTGAGAGAGGGCTTTCCAAAATTCCCACGGGAACGGGAAAAACGGGATTTTTCGTTTTACTGGTCATAGAAAGCTGAAATTTGGCTAGTGGGTTCCTTGGAGAGTGTAGGGAAGCATTAAGAAAGCATTTTCCGAAAATCTTACGGGAACGGGAAAAAACGGGATTTTGCGTTTTACTGGTTCGATACCTCTTACGTATACTGGTATAACTGCATAATGGTGATTTTACAGTAAAGACCATTATGCAGTTATACCAGTATACGTAGGAGGTATCGGGTTGAAGAAAGCTAAAATTTCAAAATTAGGTTTTATATTATTAACAAGCCTGGTTATTTTAGTGCCCGCTTCCGAATTAGTGAAAAACATTGTATATAAAGAAATACTACTGTAAAGGACTGTATCTACCTGAAGTTTAGTCGGGCTTGCTTACGCGCTTTCTTGCACGCTTGCTTGCTTGCGTGCATGCATGCTTGCTTGCGTCTTGCTTGCATGCTTGCTTGCATTCTTGCTTGCATGCCTGTATGCTTGCTTGCTCGATATCTTGGTTATTTGGAATACTCATGGTACACGCGAGCGAAGCCGCGGGCAAAAGCTAGTTGTAATGTAAAGTGACATTGTCAGATGACAACTAACCATCGATTGTGACACATTTTTTTGTCATTATGACTGTGGTTTATGTACACAGATTCTGCCGTGGCATGTAATTTACGAGAAGTCGTATCTCAAATTTTCAATAAATTATAAAAAAATATTGGAGTGATGAATTGCTGAAATATTCAAATTAGTTTCTTAAAATGCTCTATATTTTTGATAAAAAAAATAAAAGGGGGGTTAGAAAAAATGATCAATCCCAATTGTACCTACTATTTAAGTTCCTGCATGTACGTCACGAGCATTAATATATATACGTTTCCTAATTTGCAAAATAATATATCTATGTAAGATTTCCTAACTAAATACACATACATAACGTTCAAAATATTGTATCCAAAAAACCTACCACAGTAATGTACACGATATTTGTATTAAAATTAAGTCAACAACCTCGATCACAATATTGTATACGCCATTGCTCCCTTTTTGAAATATACGTTATAATTTCAAAATAATGTCTACAACGCAGTGCCATTAATATGTAAACAATTATGTTTGCTCAATATTTCATAACAATGTATACCAATACAATGATTGGAACATTTTTGTTCATTTCTTAAGTCATTATACAAACCGGTCAAGTGCGAGTCGGATTCGTCTGTGAAGGGTTTCTTACCTCCGTACAGTTTTTTAAATCATCATCATCATCATCCCAGCCTATATACGTCCCACTGCAGGGCACAGGCCTCCTCTTAGGATGAGTGGGCTTGGGCCGTACTTCCCACGCGGAAAAAAAATATACTGTTCAGTAAAAAATCGCCAAATGTAAGCACCAAAATCGTAAACTTATAGCTAGATTTTTGAACTAGGCTGTCTGAACAGCTTAGCAGCTGTCTGTCACCTAGCAACCGTCGCCGGAGTTAAAAACGCTGAAAAAGCATGTTTGTTGTATGACGACCCCCTTTAGTTTTTAACTTTATATATATATATATATAGATTAGTATTTGTTGTTTTAGCGGCCACAGAAATGTTTAGCTATTACGGTTCAAGATATAGAGCTTCTTTTCTTCTTTCTTTAATCTATATTTAATACTAGCTTTTGCCCGCGACTCCGTCCGCGTGGAATTAGTAATTTGGGCAGCTTACTTTTTTTATTTTTTATATTTTAGACGACCAGATGGCCTAGTGGTTAGAGACCCTGACTATGAAGCTTGAGGTCCCGGGTTCGATTCCCGTGTCGGGGCAGATATTTGTATGAAAAATACGAATGTTTGTTCTCGGGTCTTGGGTGTTTAATATGTATTTAAGTATGTATCTATCTATATAAGTATGTTTATCCGTTGCCTAGTACCCATAACACAAGCTTTGCTAAGCTTACTTTGGGACTAGGTCAATTGGTGTGAATTGTCCCGTGATATTTATTTATTTATCCAATGGCTCTCCTTAGTTCCTCGATATAAAAAAATTACCCCCCCCCCCCACAACCCCCCCCTCTCGCCGACCCCCCACCGAACCCCCCCCCGCACACCCGCGTTCACATTCACCACCGTACCTACTCCCAAGTCACTACTTCTAAAAACTGTTCTATAAATTCTTAAAATAGACATATCTTTCTTATTTGTGAACCGATTCAAATGAAACAAACACTAAATGTTAATCCAAGAAAATACCAACATATCAGTGAAAACCGCATCCTTCTAGGTTAAGCCGTTTCTGAGATTAGCGCGCACAAACGCACAGACAAACAGACAAACAGATAAACAGACAAACAGACAATAATTCTAAAAAACATTGTTTTGGGTTCTATTGCGCTAGTAAATAGCCCTAGTGACAGTTTTTCTCAAATATCTTCAATGTACAGACACCGACTTGTTACAGATTTATTATATGTATAGATATAGATTATAAATGCGAAAGTGTGTGTGTCTCTTAACGCTAAAACCGCTTTACCAATTTTGATGAAATTTGGTATACAGATAATTTGAATGCCGGGAAAGGACAAAAGTGGTTTTTATTTCAGAAATCACCCTTTAAGGGGGCAAAAAGGGAGGTGAAAGTATTTATGGGGACATATACCTAACCGCTGAATCGATTTAAATGAAATTTGGTATATGGACAGTTTGAGTCCGGGGAAAGGATATAGAATGGTTTTCCCAACATTTAAATTCCCGCGGGACAAAAGTAAGTGAATTCAATTTCGGAACTGATTTAAAAAAATCTTTCACTAATAGAAAGATACACTGCCTTTGATTGACATTTAAGAATTTTCAAAATAGGTCAAAACAGTTATATCTATCCCGCGGGAACCTTATACTTTCTCGGGATAAAAGCAGCTTACGTCAATCAAAAACAGTGCAGCTTTCTATGAGTGAAAGATTTTTGATTGGTCTAAATGTAGAATTCTCTTATTTCTGTGCCCCGGGAATTTTGCATTTTCCCGGGAAAAAATAAGCCTATTTCAATCAGGGACAGTTTAACTTTCTATAGAATTCACTTATTCCTATCGCGCGGGAACTTTACATTTTCTCGAATTTATCATATGTGTTAATCCACGTAACACATCTATTCTGTGTGACATATCCAAACAAACGTGACATAGACAAATTTGAAATATTTGATCTGCATCTATCTCTTATACTTCATTCACTTGAGGGTAGATTCACAAAAAATAAATAGACTGTCGCCTTTCTTTGCAAATTACGAGCAACGCTAAGACCACGCGTATACATTGTTATGAAAAATTAACCTAACGTAATTGTTTACATATTAATGGCACTGCGTTGTAGACATTATTTAGAAACTGTCGCGTATATTTCAAAAGGGGAGCAATGGCGTATACAATATTGTGATCGAGGTTGTTGACTTAATTTTGCTATAAATATCGTGTACATTACTGTGGTGGGTTTATTGGATACAATATTTTGAACGTTATGTATGTGTATTTAGTTAGGAAATCTTACATAGATATATTATTTTGCAAATTAGGAAACGTATATATATTAATGCTCGTGACTGTACTTGGCGGTGGAGAATTCAAATAAGTAAATTGCTTACTTCTTATTTATTTATTGCTATAGAGCAGTAACAGTTGTGCCAAGATGTCATACAGAGTGGTTATGGAGACGTGATTGAATTAACTTACCTGCACAATTCAGTAAATCGATATTTTTTAAAAAAAGCTCGTATCTCAAATTCATATGCCAACTTAAAAGGAACCTTAAGACTATGGAATAATTTATTTATAAGATTATTGATTTCGAAATGCGAGTTTTTTTCAAAGTAGTGACGAAATTATACAAGTCGTTTACCACTTTATTTACTTACAATATTTAAATAATTTATTGAATCAGGCGTTACTTTGCGGAGGTCCATATTAATGAACATAGTAATTGATATTATATTATTGATTGATATTTGATAGCGGGTGAGCAAAGTAATTGTTTTAGTTCGTTGCAATATTTACTTTTTTAGGGTTCCGTAGTCAACTAGGAACCCTTATAGTTTCGCCATGTCTGTCCGTCTGTCTGTCCGCGGCTAAGCTCAGAGACTGTTAGTACTAGAAAACTGTAATTTGGCATGAATATATATATATTAGTCACGCCGACAAAGTGGTTAAATAAAAAATACTAAAAAAATTTTTTTTAGGGTACCTCCCATAGACGTAAAGTGGGTGTGATTTTTTTTCTCGACTAACCCTATAGTGTGGGGTATCATTGGATAGGTCTTTTAAAACCATTGGGGGGTTGCTTACATGATTTTTGTATTCAGTGATTTGTTTGCGACATATTCAACTTTAAAGTGAAAATTTTCATTTAAATCGACCGTCCTCCCCCCCCCCTCTAAAATCTAAACTGTTGGGTGGAAAAATTTGAAAAAATTCAAAAGGTAGTAAATATATTAAATTTACAAGGAAAATTATAGCGGCTTAGATTGCTTGGGAATTATTTGTAGTTTAAGAGTAAATAGTAGCCTAAGGTATTAAAAATACCGTCACTACTTTGAAAAACTCGTATCTCAAATCAGCATGTAAACAAAACTGAACCTTGATACTCGCGTAATAAAGTTCACTTTGCTAGATTAACGATTTTGAGATACGAGCTTTTTTCAAAGTATTGACGATACCTATCTTGGAAGATTCCGTACACATACGAAATCCTTAGAAAAATATTACTTGATTTTTTCGTAATGGCTACGGAGCCCTATCTTGGGCGTGTCCGACACGCTCTTGGCCGGTTTTTTTTTTAAGAGAACAAGCTAAGTACCTACAAAGTTTGATGGAAAACCATCTTTTAGCAGTTATATTCAAAGTTCGATTAGGTATCCGAAGCACGCGAGTGTTGTGGAAACTCATTAAAATTTCCTATAAGCAACGTCATTCAATGAACACGGGTGGTACTAATGAAGTAACATTATCACCTGAGACTAGGGTGAAGTGAATAGATCTGATTACCGGTTTTACGGGACAACTGCATTGAAAATACGGGATTCGAGGTTAAAATAGGGGGCTTGCCGTTGGTTTGTAATTTAAAAATAAACATTATTTTTTTTACTAAAATTTGGCATAATCGAATATGCGTTCACGCGGTATTCACTGCTGTGTGCGAGAAAAAATATTGTTCGAATAGGTACTTTTATCATTAAATGCCATTGAATCATAAAATTACGGGATAATATTGTCCCGTATTGGTTTCGTCAAATTACGGGACAGTGAAAAATTCATGCCTGAAATACGGGACAACCCGTAAAATACAGGATCTAGTCACCCTACCCGAGACTGAGACTAACAAGGGAAACATTCGAAAAATTTCCTGATAAAAACGTAATACTTAATTACAATTCCTTCTAACTCTTCACTTGAGCATTTTAGAAGAAGTGAACTTAAGGGACAAAAATTAAACCACGTGAACCCAAGAGCTAGTACAAGTAGGCGTATAAAAAAGGGAGCATTGTAAACGCGCGTTTTTTTATAAGATAGGGAGCAAACGAGCAGGCGAGTCACCTGAAAGAAAGCAATCACCGCCGCTTTCCAAAGGCCGCTTCCCGCTTTGGGTTCGCCTATTAAACATCCAACAGCTTAGGATACCTAAGTATAGTACACTATTCGCAAGCCTAGATAAAATACGTGCAGTAACTTGAAAATTAATACTGCGTTCAATGTAGGTATTTATAACTTATGCTAATTTTAATAAAGCCCAACTTGATTACAGTGTAATAACTGTTTACACGTCATAACACCCGTTCTTATTTCGATACCCAAGTAATTTTTATCTTTTACATATTTTTAATTTACTTTGCCTTAAGGTAAGTGAATTGTAACAAAATTTTTGTTCGGTAAAAATTACTTTCTGCCAAGTTTCTTGCGGCGCATTCTTCTAGGTAATGAATGATGGTCTTTCGAAAAACGCTGGTAGTATGAAAAAATATACATGTAAAAGAGCCCTTTGCTGACAATTTCATCCTTTCAATTTTTCAAAGCGAACAACCTCATAACGTCACTTTATTAGTTCCTTGAACTGGCTCCTGTTCCAATACAACTCCCGTAGTCATTTTGAGAGGCGCAGTTTAATAGAAAAGCAACATAATAAACGTGGTCGTACACCAATTACTGGCCCATATTTCACAGCTTAATTGAATTCATGCACCCACGTAGCATTATTACCATTGTTCTCCGAGCCTGTCCAGTCATTTTGCATATTAGCTTAATAACAGCTCTTATCTGGCTAGCGCTTAATCGCATAATAATATTGTGATACGACCTCCTATCTATCAGATATAGTAGGGAACAAATAGGCATTAAAACGATTCGGGAGTATTTATTCTCGCAATGAGTGTTAGTTCGGGTAGATAGATTCGAAATTAACGTAGTTTTACTATTGTAAAAAATAATATAAATTGAATGCGACATGTTTTTAAATTTTACAATACAATACAATACAATGACTCTTTATTGTACACCAGGAATAGTAAGCAATACAGAAAACAGGTACACAGAGAGAAAGATACAAGGTAAGCAATAGGCGGCCTTATCGCTTAAGAGCGATCTCTTCCAGGCAACCCTTTACCAGAAAGAAGGAAGGACTAGTTTACAGCAGGAGGATAAATAATGAATCAATTTGTAAATTAACCAAGTCTTAATAATTTGAGTACAATCAGAACAAGGATATCGCCTACTTAAACGTTTCACTGGTAACGAAATTTACAACACAAAATGCTTACCTACTTACCTGTAAAATTAGGAAACCTTAAATTATATTACAATTTCACCTTCAAACATTCTATTTTTAGCGCTCCTTTCGTACCAAGATTTAATAAGATCAACAAACGTCTCTTCTCTGTCTAAGCTATCGTCTCTTTTCTAAATTATGCCGTACGAAATAACTTTCTCCGTACACAATTTCACTTCAAATTGACCTTTCCGTTGGTAACACTCAAAAGCACTGAACTGTGCTTGTTTTCTGAAGTACTTGCCTACATCAAAACGACTAAACCATTGAATGTAGAAACATTATAGTAATTCAATAGCCAAAGTTCTAAAAGCCCACAAACCATTCAGTTTAAGCTGATCGTTAATCCGTATTACAATAAAGTTGTGATTTAATTAGAATCGCATTGCTCAAATTACCTGCCTCGAAAATAAATTTAAAAAGGGACGGTCTCACAAATAAATTAAAAAAAGACATTAAATTTTAACTATTAAAAGCAACTAAGTGCATCTTTGGTCCAACGTAACGATAATCGAAAGCAGTGCAGCTATTTACCACAATAGACCTCGAACCCAGACTAACTACTGTCATTACATAAATAAATTACAGAACTCTGTCGACAATCATTATTCCATTTTTTCAATAAAATGTTATAGTCGTTATCGACCAACAAACGACTGTCACCAGATGTTCAGTAAACCAAGAAATTGCTTCACCACATGTTCACCGCCCTAAAGTTCAATGACATTGCACGTCATAAAACGTCAAGGTCTAGTGTCGTTTACAAGCCAACACGTGTCAATCAACCTTCATTAAGGTTTCAATGAAGAAATCTTTACAAAAATGGTGAAGCTCAGCGGTCTTTACCTTTTTTGCAAGCGGCCCAAATACTTTCAGATTCACGTGGGCCATTTACTTCTCGCACCATCGCAAGTTCTCTTCACTAACATTTCAATATTTCATCACCTCATAAATCTAATAAAGTAACGACACTCCCAAGCGTTTAATCGGTTTAATGCTCACTGCCAATGAACCTTTGATGTTTATTTACGAGTAAAAACGATAGGTGTTACGTTTATAACTTGACGGCAATGAACTTGACGCATTCACTGCCGGCATCTCGAGGGAGGAATGAAATCCTGTCAATCATTAAATTGGTGGTACCTAAGCAATTTTAATCTTGTGCTTCCTGACTTTTTAATGATTATGCTAAGAATATTTTTAATACGTCTTCTTTGTCTATATGGAGACCGTATCCAAATTATAAGTAGAATTTAATCGCTTCCGACTTATCCAGACTTCAATTCTCAACTTTGACGTTAATGCTGATCGTTAACGTGTCTAGCTTTATGGGGAATCAAGAACGATAGGATTTCAGTGCAGATAAACCCAGTTTCAGGTGGTCGTTGAACTGTGCATGCCACGCCGCTTAGCTGTTGTTTAGCTGTTGTCCAATCTCTTCAAACAATCAATGCAAATGAGCTATGGCTTATCATGACTGAACACCTTGAATTTAATAGTCTGCGAACAATGTTTAACTTTACCTAAGATAACCTAACAGATTATTTAGTTCCCATTTTCAGAGCTAAAAGTTAACAGCTACAAAAATCCTTTTGTTAATTAACAAAAAAATATCTCGATATATCTATCATAGTAAAGTACATAAAATATGTAATATGTTATGTAGACACTAAACTAAACGGGACTTATCACGCAATAAATATGTATTTATTTACCTCGACGTTTCGGCCACATTGCAGCAACCGTGGTCACGAGTTAGGGTGAGGCCACACAAGCGTAATTTTGTGAGTCGTGAGCGGAAATTCTGCCGCTCACAACTCACAAAATTACACAATATTTTTAGTCGTCTCGTGATCATGGCGCATGCAACTGTGCCGAAATATCGGGCTTCTTCAAAATCAAGGTACGCGGAACAAAACCCGATTTTAACTCATAAAATCACAAAATTACGCTCGTGTGGCCTCACCCTTAACTGAAGTGTAGGGTGTCAAGTTCGTTTAGCTGCACGAGTCTTTCGAACTACCCGCACTTGATCCCGATTAGAATCAGCACCCGTATCTGGAACTACCCGCACTTGATCAACATTTTTTAACGGCACTCCATCAGGTAAATGAATAAATATTTATTGCGTGATAAGTCCCGTTTAGTTTAGTCATTATGAGTGAAAATCGCGAAAGTTTAAAACAGTATATTATGTTATGTAGAGTCTGACTGAGTGATGAAACTGAATATAAACTCTGACAAAACTAATTTAATTTCGCGGCTACAATATGATCGTTGTCCTAAAATGCGTGAAGCAATAGAATAAATTTTCGGGCCCATCAAACTGAACCGAATTAGAGCAAATGTCAGCGCTAACGACTGCAATTATGGCGTTGTTTATCCGACCATCGACGGCGCCGACGCCGGCCCAGAGACTCTACGTCGCCGAAGACTACGAAAACTGTGGAAAACCATACAGTTGACTTGAAAAATCTAAACAGAATGAGCGGACTCAAAGCAAAGTAGAGCCATTTAAAAACTTGAAAATGTAAATATCAATGTCAGATTTCGATTTCAAAATTAATAACATGTCTTCAAAGTCAACCAAGTATTTATAGCAGGCCTTCGACCAGCTCAGGGACAGATTTCCTAGCATTACTGGCCAGTGAAAATTTAAATCTATGCTTTAATTTTAAAAAAAGAATTAAATAACCAGTGACAAGGGGCGGCATAAATAAACACATTGCTAATTACCTTTGATCAATTATAACTGTAGATGCACAGTCGCGCGCCCGAATATGTCCGAGCCAAATGAGCTCCACTTTGATAAAAGTGGTCGACTTTTTTCTCAGTACGTTGTTGTCAATGCAAGCGTAACGATGCCCACGTGCGTCTTTGAAAAGTGCAAAAATCACTCGAAAAAACGGAACAAATCTAATGGAATATCATACTTTCGGTGAGTATCTGTTGTTTTTTCTATTAAATTCTAAGAATCAGAGAGAAATATTGATTTAAATTAATTTTAAAGCCATTTCTAAATTGCTAATTAAAAGATTAACGTTGTCAGAATTCCACAACATTGACATATGCCTTGTCTTTGTCACACGCACAGGAAAGCTTATCAGTAAAACGAAACAGATAAACAACAGAACATAGAACAAAAGTGTAGTGAAGTTGCCATCACCCTATTTTTTTATTTCTAGAATTTTATGTGTTTTTGTGTGAAGTTTTGATTTCCTGGATGTGTATACGTATGTCATGTATGTGTGTATGTGTTACTGGTAAACGTGTGCGATAGTTTGACAAATTGAAAATAAAAATTAATAAAGTTATTATATTAAAAACAAACTTTATTCATAAATAATGAAATTTGTTTGATTTTTTTTTGTTTTATTATAATACTACCCACCATTACAAAAAAAATATACAATGTGACTTCAAATACATAATATTAGGGAGAAAATTATACTACAATATTTTAGACTATCGCGGTCATTACTAATTTCACGAGTTAAAATCGGGTTTTGTTCCGCGTACCTTGATTTTGAAGAAGCCCGATATTTCGGCACAGTTGCATGCGCCATGATCACGAGACGACACTGTGTCAAGGTACGCGGAACAAAACCCGATTTTAACTCATGAAAATTATACTTTCTGGATCTTCTCATGATTACGAACAACTTTAAGTACTCCCCTACACTCCCCAAGGAACCTAAATGGCAAATTTCAGCTTTCTACGACCAGTAAAACAAATAATCGATCCTGTTGAACTGAATAATATAAATCCCGTTTTTCCATATCTCGTGGGAATATCCAAAAATCCTAAAAATATTTTTTCACTATTATAATTACCTACTTTTATGCCCAATTGGAAGAGTAGTAATTATAATATACATAGTTACGGAGATACATAGGAATCCCGTTGAACTGAATATATAAATCCCGTATTTTCCTTATCCCGTGGGAATTTCCAAAAATAATAATAATAATAATAATAATACTTTATTAACCAACAGAGATGAACATAATTTTATGAAGTCTCTGACTACTGAACTAGGTATAAACCTGTATCTCAGTTGTCAGCGTCTTCTCCCAATTTATTACAAATGAGCCGTTAAAAGATAAAGGTAAAATTATTCCTAAAAATCCTTCCTTGTTGGATGCCTACATTGTATAAGGTACACATTTGCAAAATTTCAAGTCTCTAGATGCAGCGTTTTGGGCTGTGCGTTATATACAACAGTCAGTTAGTCAGTTTATCATTTTATATTTATATCTCGAAAACGGTAAACATTTGGAGTAAAAAAAATTAGCTTCAAAATTATCTAAATGACGTCCCCATTCATCCTGTAAAGTGTTGGCGTTAACCTTAATTTCACCCTGTTTTTTATTGCATTAATTGACAGAAACTTTTTATAAAGAAAGTCCTCTCCTAAAGTCGGAATGCATTCTTTGTTCTACAACATCATTTCGTCCGCCAAACAAACGTCAAACTCGTCAAAGCAATCTTACAACGTCGCCTTCAATGTAGCAAGTGAAATTAATCACTCTGCCGTTTCTGATAAGGCTTACATTCATATCCGACCAAACGTGTGGAAATTGTGGAGTTTAGCTGTCAAGTGTCAAGCGTTGTGGAGTTTTGCCGCTACCGAAATTCGACTGTAATGAAGTATAGACTAGGTTCAAATTTCGTCACGTATTCACGTATTTGGGATCAGTTTTCTCTACGCACACGTAAATAAATTTTTAACTGTGAAGTAGCGAAATTCAATTGTAATTAAGTAAAGACTAGGTTCAAATTTCGTCACTTATTCTTTTCACACAAAGTAATTACTTTGTGTAGGTGATGATTTTATTTGTTACGCAAACAAATAAATAGTTCGGACATTCTTTCAAGGGGATTTTGTTCGGCAATGTGTATCTTCAGTTATAATTGATCAAAGCTAATTACAGATGAACTGCAGGGGCACGCGAGGCACCGCGGACAATTCGCGGTGACGCGGCGCCGCATTTAGAGCGGTGCTGGCAGTCGCCCGCGCCGCTTGTGCCATCTCGGGCTCTTCCCGTGTCTCCCGGCCTTCGAACTCTCGCCTCAACCAAACTACCTATTAGCCAAGGCTAAAAAAACCGGCCAAGTGCGAGTCGGACTCGCGCACGAAGGGTTCCGTACCATTATCTATAAAAAATTACGGTTTACGATTTATGACGTATTAATAAAATCTACTTACTAGATCGCGTTCAAACCAATTTTCGGTGGAAGTTTACATGGTAATGTACATCATATATTTTTTTAGTTTTATCATTCTCTTATTTTAGAAGTTACAGGGGGGGGATAGATACCCCACACGTATGGGTTTGATGAAAAAAAATTTTTGAGTTTCAGTTCTAAATATGCCACCTCCAAAATTTATTGTTTTATTTCTATTTTTGTGTGAATATCTTAATGCGGTTCACATA
The DNA here is from genome assembly GCA_947563465.1 of Archips xylosteana. Taxonomy (NCBI): domain Eukaryota; kingdom Metazoa; phylum Arthropoda; class Insecta; order Lepidoptera; family Tortricidae; genus Archips; species Archips xylosteana. Next base: position 13,660,652 of record OX387353.1, on the reverse strand, counting down.
ATACATCTACTTACCAAGTTTCAACAGCATAGTTCTTATAGTTTCGGAAAAAAGTGGCTGTGACATACGGACGGACAGACAGACAGACAGACAGACATGACGAATCTATAAGGGTTCCGTTTTTTGCCGTTTGGCTACGGAACCCTAAAAAAAGAAAATAAGGCTAAGGGTACGAGTATAAGGCTTAAAGGCTGCTCGTCAGTCCTACCCTTGAACCATAAAAACAGTACTGGAAATATTGTCCAATGCTATTTTCTAAGAATCAAGAAAATACGCAAGAATAAACAAATTAACTAAAAAGCCGTGGTGGCCTAGTGGTTTGACCTATTGCCTCTCAAACAAAGGGTCGTGGATTCGAATCCGGGCTCACGGGTCTGAATTTTTCGGAATTCACGTGTGAAATTATATTTGAAGTTTACCATGAGCTTTACGGTGAAGGAAAACATCGTGAGAGGAGGCCTGTGCCCTGCAGTGGGACGTATATAGGCTGGAATGAACTGTTTGGTCTGTACTTTTGGCACATAATTGACCGATAATATGAAACTCTCATTTCATCTTAGTCTATATACAATTTTCTGCAGGGCCGACAAAAACACTGGCATCGCATAAAGCGCTGCGGGTGTCTATGGGCAGTGGTGATCATTTAACATCAGGGGACCCACCAGTTCGTTTGTCTGGCCTCTCTAACATAAAAAAAATATATACGTCCCACTGCAGGGCACAGGCCTCCTCTCAGAATGAGAGGGTTCTTAGCAATATGAAACTATTTGGTGATAATCAAAAAGTCTCTAATATAAGATCTATAGATATATTATGTAAGTACCTACTCGATCTTTTGCAATAAAAATTAATCGCCGAAAGCTTCCTCATGATCACTACATAGTATAAAAACAAAGTCGCTACCGCTGTCTGTCTGTGCCTATATGCTTGAATCTTTAAAACTACGCAACGGATATTGATGCGGTTTTCTTATAATAGATAGAGTGATTCAAGAGGAAGGTTTAATTTAATTACACCCGCCCGAAGCCGGGGCGGGTCACTAGTTGAAGAAATAAAGCAATCAGTAATCACAGCATAAAATGGGTTACTTTGTCGGCTGTATAATCGGAGTCGCAATAAACTTTAATATTCAACAACAAAGTATTGAAATACTATTTTCGCCCTCGTTTTATAGTTTAATCACTCACCTCTATAGAATAGTCTGCAATTTCAAATTGCTGTTCAAGTATACATTTCCTGGTGCATATTTAACTCTAAAAACAGCTATAAACCACTAGGCCACCACGGCTTTTTAGTTAATTTATTTATATGCACTAGGTAACTAAAAAATGTTATGTTTTGGCAGAAACTCATTTCTTGCACCTGATTGTCTTCGCATCGGTTTCGAACTATTTATTTAAAACACAGTCGCAGGAGCTTACTTACATCTTGATATTGTATGAGAGATAAAACTACACATATTTTATAGAATTGTCTTTCCTGTTGACATTGCAAAAATTAAAGGCTTACCTACAGCCAATATTTTTAGCATTTTTTATGCTCATGCGCCGTCTATCTCACTTTACTTTTAACCAATTCAATGAAAACTTATATTTGATGACTCCAAATTGGTAGCCTTATGTCCACAGGAAAGATAACTTTTGTAACTTATTTACTAACGCTCGTGAGAATATCTTTTTTTATCTTTAGGTACGTTTTTGAAAAGTACGAGAAGTAAAGCATTATAGACATACTTAATTAAAGTCTAGCTTAGGTTGACAACTTTTTATGTCCTTGGTGTGATTGATAAATAATTATATGTATGTAGCTCAAGCCTCACACTAAGAAATACAGTTTGACTTGGTTTCATTTCTGCTACACTGTACAATATGTGCTGGTGAGAAAGGGAAAATAATGCTTTTAGGCAATGAGCCATCTGGTATTGGAATGAATTTAATAAAGACACTAAAATACTTGGCATCCATATCGAACAGTGAACATTTTACAGCGTCTAAACTGAACACAATAGCTTTATGTTCACAATTTATATTCAGATAATGTCGTTTAACGATCGGGCCACGAACGTGGCCGTCCCGGGTTGAAAAATACAGTTGCGTAATGCTGAAGCCTGTCCTAGTTTCAGGAACATCGACCAACCCATTTGGAAGGAATTTTACTAACTGGCCACTTATGTCTTGTTACTACTTAATACACGTAGCGATACGTAAGCGATGGAAAAGTTTGGTACAATCGATATTTGAAAACCCTATGACACTGTGTATACTTTTGACTTACAATGTTCTTTTATAAAGTAAAATGAATTATCATTTATCAATGTTTATTAATCATCTATCGGATTATTAACGTTTTATATGTATAAAAGAACAATTATTCCAAAACTAAAAACCTTAAGAAAAATAATTGGGTCATTCTCTGGTCTCACGTTTTTTCGTGTTCTCAACTTCAAGTAGTTGTAAAAATTTTATTTTTACAGATAACCTTATAATTAAAATACCTCATATAGTTAACACTTTGTTCTGCTTAAAAAATTTCTAACAGTTTTATATAAGCTATATCTAATGGGAGAAAAAAAATCTAAAGTCGCTGGAATCCCCATTTTGGCCTTGTCCCACCTCCAATTTTCACTATGTATTACCGTTTATTTCAAAAACCAAGCAAGAAAACAAATAATTGTTAATGTTCACAGCAAGCCAACTACTTTATAAATTAGATTAAATTATCTAAATATTCCTTTTTACCTTATCTTTTTTTTAAAACCATATTACAAAAATGTCCCGAAAAAAGCGTCTTATCCAATTTCGTACATAAAACTCGTCATACTGTTCTTACGCACACTTCATGAACATTTGACGATGGCTTGCCAAAAAGAACCATCCAAGCTGCGTCGGCTGAACAGGGCGAACTTAACGTTTTTTGCGTCACTGCCGAATTATGAGGGTAAGAATCACGTATGAAATTTTTGGTACCTCTGAAAGTGATATCAGTGGCAATTTATTCTCGCTTGATTTGTTGATATATTGAACTTAAATTAATTTGACATATTAGACAGTGTTATTACTACTTTTAGAAAAAAAATCGAGTTTCTATTGTTAACCGTTATGAAGTAATTCGTTAAAAACTAAATTGCTCATGTGAATTCGGTGGCGGTGAATTCGGTGATTTGAATGAATCCGGTGGTATTACAGTTAGTCATGAATTCTTGAAACTGGTAAGTTTATTTCCTATACATATTTATGAAAAATAATCTGAGTCAGTTGCTAATATTGGTAAATATTAATGATTTTACGAAAAAACCTTTGATTTTTGAACGTGTTTTCAGCTTTTATTAAATAATTATTTAATTATGTATTGATGATGGATTAATATTGGTCAAATATTTCTGAAATTTATATATTTTTTGTTTCATTATTTATTTGTTTCGCAAATAAAATTTAGTTTGTGTTTAGCTGATTTTTGATATCATAAATACTGTTGAAATAAATAATAAGTAGGAAATGATTATTGTTTTTGAGAGATTATTTGTTTTTATGAATGTGTGCTTTAACTACGTTAAATAATTATAATAATAACTACTGTTTAGAGCACGATAGCTTATGAACGAGAGCAAAGTTATGTAATTACCTTACAAGACTTAGATACTTATTTAACTAGTGAAACGTTCCAAAAAATATGGTGATAATTGTTTAATTATAGTTTAAGTCCATCATTGTAAGTTTGTAGTTATTACACATTGTGATATTAAACAATAAAAGTAATTTACTTCCATTATTCGCAATTTTGTGATTTCGGTGGCATATGAAAATTTGAAATTAATTATCTCGATAACTGTGAGAACTAAAATGGTGCCTCCTTCTGCAAAAAATTTCAAATAAATACTAGTTTTCAATGTAATTATAAAAAGTCGGATAATCATAAAAAAAATCGTGCCACCGAAGGTCACGCAAAACTGCCTTGCTCAGAGAACGACCCAATTATAATAATAACTGAAATATATTATGAAAAAGAGTCCCTTTAGGCAAGGCTTCGAAGATACTGGCAGCGTCCCCCCTTTGAAAAGCTAAACTAATTCTTTGTCCGAGGTAGCTGCCAGCTCTTCGGTCTCCTGTGACGTCGACTAAACATTTTTCTATTGCTTAATAGCCTCATAGAGCTAGAATCCCACGTACCAAGGGTCTCAACAACGAATGGGACAAAGTCATATTCAGAGCCCTGTATTTGTATGCTTTAGCTTTTTCGTGTGCTTATCTACGAAAAAAGTAACCATATTGAATGTAAATTTCCAGCGTATGTCTGAAGTTTTATGTCCCCAAGCATTGTGTAGATAGGCCGGCTTAACGATCGGCCCGCGCTCGTGACTGTCCGGGGTTGGAATAACGACTGCATAAACTGCTCGCGTGCTCGGCGGAAGGGAAGTGGTTTTTATTCGAAGCGCAGAGGTGCGTCGCCCATTTGCCTGTCACTGCCGGCGACCGGTGCCCTCAACAGGTTCACCGTACATTCAAATTACTCACACGCTAATGACTATTCAACCAATAATAACTGTACAACCTACCAACTGTTGATTCATACATCAAATTTTGTTGTAACTGTGGTGTCATTGCGTTTACTGTTATGGATTAAGTACGCAGAGGCGCAGGCCGCGCATGCTTTATAAAGGTCGGCCGGTAGGCACTTTTACGTTGATGATTTTATTACTGGGTCACGTTAGTTCATTTACGAGTAAGTATTTTAAGTGTGAAAGGTATTTTGTAACATTTGGCATTTTTAACAACACCATCCGTTAAGCCGTGGTGTTTGACCTGTCCTATGGTCTCTCATGGAGAGGGCATGGGTTCGAGCCCGGACTCGCTCCTCTTGGTTTTCAGAATTTTTGTGCGATATTACTTCATTTAAATTTACTATGAGCTTCACGGTAAAGGAAAACACTGTAAGGAAATACGCATATACCTAACAAGAAATTCAATGGTGTGTGTGAAGTTTCCAATCTGCACTGGGCCCGCATTGTAACTACGGCCTAAGCCCTCTCATTTTGAAATGTGGCCTGTGCCAAGCAGTGAGACGTATGTAGGCTGGGACGAAGAACACAATCCGCTTGCATATTAAGGTAAGAAAAAAAAGAGATATAAGATTCTACTGTATTTCAGATATACCGGATGAAAAAAAAATAATAATGCCTGTATAAATCCCGTTCCCATAATAGGTATTTAATTTCGGTAAATTATACACCCTATCCTATGTCGCAACTGAGACGACTCTAATGAGACCTCATATTTTAAAATCCATTGAGCCGTTTAGGCTACAAGGCGTTCCAAAGAATGATAAATAAGTCCATACCCACATACATAAATACATACGCTCAAATAACATAACCCTCCTTCAACAGTTTGGTGAAAAAGGGCGTCGACACGGCGCTAGCGGGCGGTTGGTGACACAAAATCGCACAGGAAGCAAGCTGTTTCTCGTCTCCGAAATAACGCGAGTCGTCGTGTGGCGCCGTCGCCATCGTAGGTCAAGATGAGTATTTTCGTGCTCGCCTTGATACAGGGCTACCGCATATCATACGCATCAGTAAAGTTTAATATTAACTCTTTCGTCAGTCACCGAACTCGAAACAGCCGACGTCGAATCCGATTGGCACGCTGATCCCGTGACGACTTCCAGACGAAATAGTTTAACGTACCTAATTACTTGTTAATACTTCTTCTAATTTGTATGACCCTTCATGTACCTACTCACAAAGGTACTTTAGTAAGCTAAAGTCAAGCCAAGGAGAATTTGAAGGAAGGAAGGAGGTAAAAATATGCATCTTGAATTTGAGGGTGAGTTGTTAGTTAACGCCCTCCCCAAAAAGCCTGTCTGACGTCATGGCTTCCGATTGGCGGTTGAAGTTACGTTTTACTTATCTCACACAAATTAAAACATTTTTGTTCGTTGAATACAATTAACGTCATTATTCTTTTTCATCGCTATCGCTGTTCCCATTTCATTCATTTAACATACGTATTTTCATATTTCCCGTAGGCTTTAGTCAACACCAACCAATATTGTCATATCATGAAAGTGAATTAAACTCCGGGACGAAAATGACAAACATTAAATAGAAATTATGACTACTCGTAATGAGTCACGTCAAAGAGTTTCACTTTTAATATTGGCTCAAATTAGCTTAGTCTGCCAACTAAACTTCGAGATAAATAAAATTACTTTTGACGCCTAGAAATGGAAAACCATTTCCATTTTCATTCATGGAAGTTAAAAAACTTTAATTTTCTATTACTTAATCTATGTTTTGGGTCCCTATCTCCTGTTGCTGAGTATTCCAGTTTTCTTCATTTAATTTTTAATGTTTGAAAAAATTTTCCTGATTTCTCAATCGTGTCATGATGACAGTTAATCCAAATGAGTTCTAAAAACAAATAACCAATCCTGGATTCATTTTTAGGGTTCCGTACCCAAAGGGTAAAAACGGAAACCCTATTACTGAGGCTCCGCTGTCCGTCCGTCCGTCCCTCTGTCACCAGGTTGTACCTATCTCGGGAACCGTGGTAGCTAGAGAGTTGAAATTTTCACAGATGATGTATTTCGGTGCCGCTATAACATCAAATACTAAAAAATGTGATTACATAAATATTTAAGGGGGCTCCCATACAACAAACATGATTTTTTTGCTCGTTTTTGCTCGATATTGATAACGGCAACAGGTAGACACTTGAAATATTCACAGAATATATAATTATATATTGACTTCAAAAATAAATCATTAAATTAAAATAAAAAAATAAATATTTAAGGGGGCTCCCATACAACTAACGTGATTTTTATAGATAATTGTACGGAACCCTTCGTGCGCGAGTCCGACTCGCACTTGGCCGGTTTTTTAACCAAGTATAGGCGAAAAACTTAAGCAAAGGACTTGTTGTATGTACTAGCACAGAATTGATATGTAGCTTAAGTAATTTTTCAAATTTGGAACTTCAATTTGTTTATACGGACACGTTACTACAAACGTACCTACAACCACAGGTCATTTATGTACTTAAGTTTTTTACCTATACCTAATGAATGACCATGCATTGCAAGACATTGACACTGAATAATCTCAACTACCGTCCCTTCGTCCATTCATGGCAAATTAACGACCATCTGGAGTCCCTAATTAATCGACTTAATGTCAGAAAAGCACGCATGATCAAGAACAAGACATTGACCTATCTCTTCGCTAGTATCGGAATTAGCATACGCATGTACAGCAATTGTACCCGAGCTATTACGAATATATGCCGAGTGCGAGATATTTTTGCCAGCGCAGGCACAGCTGTCCGATGCGACCGCCACTCAGTTGGCACATAGATCGACGCAATCGCTTCATTGCTAACAGACTTTGCTCGTTAACTAATAAAATGCAGATTATTTATATTTATAGTAGAAATACATTTGCTTTTGTTTTACACTTATGTACGTATATTCGTACTTTTTCTAAATCTGGGTTTTATTAAAAAAATTTTACCTTAAAATATATGATTTTTGCGCCCCCTGAAATAGCGCCCCAGTTTGCTACTACTAAGTGTAAAGACATTAAATTTTGCACGACTGTTCTTCGCACAACGTACTTAAATGAAGACCACGATGTCATTTTCGAGAATTTCTATGAGAATATCGGGAATTAGTTAAATTTGGAAATTTTAATTCAACTGCCTGATCTAAATGTTAACGAGAGCGATGGCTACGAAAAGTTGGTTATTGAAACCTATCTGGTAACTTATCTTAATCTAAAGTATCGTATATGGCTTTAACACAATTCCCAGATAGTCGTGGAAAACCTTACGCATGCATGAGCAACGAAAATATTTATCAGCGTTTTAGCTTCTTCAAACCGTGTTTGTTGTTTTCTACGAGTGAGTCGAGGATTGAGTTTGTTGATGTTAGAAAAAAGTATTGAGGTGTATCACTTTGCAGTGTGAGATAAATCTCTAAAAGTTGTTTAGTTTAAATTACTTAATTTTAGTTAGTCACTAATTTAAAATGCTAACTGTTTGTGTTTATGCCTCAAGGTTTGTCCCCACCAGCTTGTTCATCAATAACGAAGTAAACATCTGAATAACTCTTACGAGCTCTAAATACCCGACGCATACGCTTACGAGACAAACTTTATCAGAAAAATTATGTACCTACACTGAATTTGTTTGTAGCAAAAGAATGATGGCCAAATCGGCCTGCATATTTAATACGAACCGCATGCATACCACGTGAAAGCTGATTAGTTTAAGCTTAATTTTCTATATGGAAACATGGAAACAAACTTCAAAAACCTCGGAGAAGTGAGTTTTTTTTTTTTTTTTTTTTTTTGAATGAGTCGCCAGAGGGGCCAAAGACGCGAAGTCTTTGCTGTTTTTTAACTTTAGGGTAGGAAGAGTGACTTGTGCTCGGGAAAAATCCCTTCGGACGAGCTGGGAATGGAGGGCCCAGACAGTGTCCGACTTGCACGGACTAAAAAACCCGGTCACAAGTCCCCTTCTCTATTGATTATTAATACAAAAAACGTGTGCTTTATATTTTGAGGAGGGGAGGGGTAGGGAGGGGACTTAATCTACCCACAGTGTCCTGCCTCAGCCATTTGCTGGAAGGCCGGGAGAGGAGCATGCATTCTCCCGCTGGGCACTGGGGGGTGCTTAGGTCGGTCTTTTATGTTTTTACCCGTTGGTTTATTCCTTGACCGGAGAAGTGAGTTATCAGCCCTCACATTTAAGTCACACACATTTTTTGTTTGCGCCTCTCCTGTGAAAATGGCAAAAGATAAGGGTCTAGATTGGCAATATTGTTTGGTCAAATCTACATCGCCGTGTGGGACGACTGGCCAAATTTCGGCCCATTGAAATAAATCTGAAGTTGGCTGACTTGACTCAGAGCCGTTAATTTTATGTCCGCAGGAGAGACAAGTTTTGTTTCTTACGCTGTGTATGACCCAAATATGTGAGCTTACAGGTCATTATTTTTATTATTTGAGTGTGTTGGGTCCTAAAACTATGTTGATTCTCCCAGACTTCACAGTGTAGTCGTCTTAATAACAAAATTATAGCAATACATTATTATTCTATTGGCGATCTGGCTGGGTTTTATACATTATTAAGGGCCTTGCACTGCCGGGAACGCATATATGCGTTTTTGGTGATTTTCCTCTAGTGCCGCTATCATAGTTTGACAGTCATTTGAACGCACATGTGCGTTTGTGACACCTAAAGAAGTCTCGAGTCTGACAGCCGGCAGCGAATTCGTTAAGGCGATTTTACTGCAGGACATAGTTATATTAGAGAACTTATATATTGTACATGTAGCTCTGCATCACTCTGTTTGCATTAAACATGAAGTCATTGATATTCCAATACCTTAATCTTACGTTACTCATTAAAACGTAACATTCCACATGAAGTTTGCGAAACGTCATAAAACAAAACATTAACGCTTTCCGCCCATTATTTACGTTTACTTGACGGTGCGGTATTTAAATTCACTGTAGTAAATCAATTGTCCGGTTGCTGTTTGCTACTCGCTCCTAATTAAGATCTTTCGCAATCCGCATTTGTGTTGATAAAGGATTTATGTAGACGCAGCCCATACACAATCCATTATGAACACAAAATTATATTATAGGATTTGTCACACTGAATTCGTTCTGCGGTTGCGGTCAGGTCAAATTGACCGCAGCCCGCATTATGTATGAACAACATTGTCGGTCTCTATATATTGATCGCATATCTATACAAAATATATTATTATAGAGACCGACAATGTTGTTCATACATAATGCGGGCTGCGGTCAATTTGACCTGACCGCGCCCGCAGAACGCATTCAGTGTGACCAATCCTTAAATGTTCATATTGAGAGAACGCATATTTAGATATTTGCCAGACCTATGGAAGCATGCTGAACCCAAAGAATTCACTATCGTTTGCCCACATGACGTGCTATTTGTGTATGGATCACCACAATAATCCTACCAAAATTGTAAATGAGAAAGTTTTGTAGAAGTTTGTTTTTCAATCATGCAATAACGTCTAAGCCAATTTACATATGTAGTTCCCGCAGGATAGCGATTAGCGAATTCTCCGCAGACAAAATCGCGGGCAGCAGCTAATCATTACTAATATTATAAATGCGAAAGTAACTTTGTCTGTCTGTTACCTATTTGCGCTAGATCCTTTGACCAGATTTAAAACATAAATTTGATACCGGAAAATTACATAGTTTACGCGGGATAGTGATAAAAGAATTCTTCGCAGGCGTAGTCGCGCGCAACAGCTAGTTTGTCATCATAAAGTGATTTATTTCGGAAAAAGTATTTTTTCAGAATTGTCATTAAACTTAACCAACCTACTGCGTATTATTACAAGGTGACTTTTCAAAAAATCCTGACTGCACGGTTATGACAAATAAAATTATGGGAAACAAAGTGATATGAACCCCAACATAAGCTTACTTTTTTAGTCCCTGATTATTTGTGTGGGGATACTCGTTAAGGAATGGGTAATAGCGGGCTATTTTCCGCAACTCGACGTCTTTGTGCGCCTATTTTGCGTAAGGGGATACTCGTTATGACTTATTTTTTGCAGAAAGGAAGGCAACTAATAAAATCTGCTTGATTCAAAGTTTATTGTCAGTACCTACTGATTCCTTTTTAAAAACTTATGCAGTCACCATAACAAGGTAAGTTAAGAAAATACGATATGATAAACGATCTTTTAATACTAAAGAAAGGAAATATTAAGTTGACTTCGGTCCCCAGAGCCCGCGCCTTCACCACGCGCTGCCATAAAGTGTCCAATTTAATGGCTATCAATAATGACCGACTTTACGAGCCGTACCTACTACCAATTTACGACACATTGGCAACCAGCCGACCCGGTAACTGTGCTCATTGTACATGCGAGCATTGCAAAAATGGAAAAAATTGAGGCACGATTCACTACGGCGATGACTGCCTCGGGTGACGGCTAGCCGAGTTGGTATCTTATTTTGAGTTTATAGTTTTGAGATACCGAAAACGTAATTGCAATATTGATGATGTAGGTGAGTAAGTAACGTTAAAACAGCGGTACAAGTTCTAAAAAAATAAACAGTAAGTCTAACAATGAGGAAAATATGTACAGTCAAGGAAACTGAATCGCGTACCAGGGTGGAACCTTTTGAAAACCAATTTAACGATAATATCATTGGTAGATGTATGGAATGTCAACATGGCATTTGTAACAAAAAGAGTTCACCTTGGTACGTGATTCAGTTTCCTTGACTGTAGGTATAATATAGGGTGAAACCTACGTCGTGAACAGACATTATTGTTTCTAACTCAATTGATGTTATATAATAATAATGCACTAACTCATTTGTTTTAATTAGTCTTATTAAATTTGAGGCGTCCATCATTGAGTTTGTGATTTAATTTGAACAAAGTAAAAACAAGTCAAATTTTACAGACTTATTTTAACAATTGAGTTAATGCTTTATGTTACCCAGCATTAACTGAATTACTTAAGTAGAAACAATAATTTCTATTCACGACTTAGGATTCAGCCCGTATATTTTATTTGTGATCGGAATTCTACCGTGTAGGTAAGTTATACACACTAGTTTTTTCTGTTCTGTGGTTATACATATGTTAACCTATATGTGGAGCTTTAACACTGTCTCACGAGGAAGGCTAGACGTAATAAACTTTTATTGCCTTCCATGTATAGTCGATCAAAAAATTGTTCTGCCATTTTTTTCGACTGTTCCTAAATCAGAAAAAAATGCTTATTGTCTCATATTTAATGATTTAGCCGTATTTACAACTGATACTGAATTCTAAGGTAGTAAAATAATTTCTTGTTCTACTGTACACTGAAGCCCAAAATTATCATAACCTCTTAGTACTACAGCAAACAATAGGTTTCAAATTAGTGACGGTGATAAAGCTCTAAGGGACGGTGATAAGGCTCTTTTAGCTATTGAGCTTGACTGTCCTTTTACCTGCACTGCATAATGTTGATCCAGTTTGGGGTCGATTTCAGAGCGTTTTGTCAGCGTTTTTTAAATTTCATTAGTGTCACTCGATTATTGCTGTAAAATAATGATAAATCGCGACAACTTTGGATAAAATCAAACTAAGCCTCGGTACCGCCACACATTTATATAAAAAGTTAACTCTGATCATCGTTCCCCTCTGCAATATATACGTCGACACTAATGAAAAAAAACGCGGCGGTCAAAACGCTCTGAAATCGAACTTTTGGCGCAGTAATATATGAAGAAGTAGCATAAAGCCAAAATATAAACAAAATAAATAGTTTTTGTCAAGTAGTAATCTGAAGCCGCCGGTCAGACTGGCATCGGGTCTACCGTTCTGTGCCAAATGGCTCTAGCCCGCAGAAATCTAATCCCAAATAAATATAGACTTGGTTTTTGAACACATACAGCAAAACTTACTAACTGTATTACTAGGGCTATGGAAACGTAGTCATATAGAGAATAGCTTAGATCGTTTACAGGACGTCAAAACAAACGATAGATCGAAATTAATTATATGATTTATGTTGACTTGCTCTAGGAAAAGCTGGCCTGGTGATTAGCGTTGTTTAGAAACTTAGTACGTGATTATAACCTAACTATGGTGATAAATTTTAAAATTACGTGCTGCAAGTCCAGTAGCATTACATATTGGCAAGTAGCATTAAACACGATGATTTTTAATCGGAGATCAAGAACCAGTTTTTCTAGATCGTCTTTTTTTAAATTATATGATTATTTGGAAAGTAAGGACCCAAGAAGAAATGTTGTTCACACCCATAATTCAATTATAATTACACAGTAGTGAATTGCGAAAGGCATCTTAAGGAAGTTCCCGACGCTTCGTATCCGCTTGTTAGTATCTACGAGAATGTATTTAAATAAGTACAAATAACAATTAAGCTTATAATCATCCTCTTTTGCATTGAATAGGAAATACAAAGAACTAACAATAAGAGGGATAGAAATAGTAATGGTGTCTATTTCCGTTTAGCATCGATGTCACCACTTTTATGGTCAATCTGCTATTAATGTGTACACCTTGGTGGTACCTAGTATCTTGGGTTTTAGTAAATTACGGTATTAAAATTATGTCCTTTTTTAAACCATATCATTCATTATATACTGAGATGGGAAAAGCTTCAGCTTTTAGCTCGCGTGACGTTTATGTTCCTCTTATTATAAGTTCCGGGGCAACACGCATAAGCTACATACCTTTCGGTAGAATCTTGACTGAGTATCTTCGCTTGCGTGTGACAGCTGTGGCGACAGCAGGCGCTGATCCCTCAGCAATCAGAACTGATGATTCTTTAGGTTTCTGGAAAAAAAAAAGATGCTTTCAGCAAAATAAATCAGTGGGTCGGCGCTAAGAGTATAGTTAGCACCTAACCTAAATTTAGAATGATCGTGACGTAAGATGCTCGTAATATCCTCTCTTTAGTTATTTATGTCAGTGAATTCATACCGAAAGGTCATGTGCGGTTAAGAATGTTATGCACCCAGTAAATCCTTACATAAACCGCCGTGATTTTATAGTTCAAAAGCAGCCACGTTCTATGTATATTGTCCTGTGATGTTGGTGTTAAGTGCGGTGTCGCCTAATATAAAGTTTGCGGTCTAGAACAACGACAAAACTCCGTTAGAACTATGTACTACGTTTAAACTTTCACTGTTTTGTTAATACACATTTGACAATAATTTATCCCCAACTCAGTCTATATCTACACATATACCATAAAGTATATGTGTTATTTAGGTTAACATTAATTTTCGAGCTCGTAATGATCCGATGAAAGAAACTAGCTGATAATGTATTCGCAGAACGTTACGACGAATAGTAATAACCTAATAACCCATCTCACTTTGAAGTATTCTTAAAACTCCGTCAGATGAACAGAATTTAACAAATCACTATACCTGAATCGTTACGTGATTCGCCGAATTTCTACGAACTTAATAATAATAACCGACACGTGCCGACATCACGTAAGATCAAACTTGCCTTGCTTGCTCCAAAAATGATGGAATGAATGGGTTAAGTTTTGCTGTTCTAACAATTTAAGTCGTAGCTCAATGGTATTGAGCCAGTGATGAAACGTTCGCTGTAAGGGCATGGAGGGCTCTCGACGGGCCCTGTCAAGGCGGTCACTTCTCGCGAGGCCCTCGAGACGAGGACGACAATCGAGCCTCAAACTCCTCTGTAAACAGTGTGCGGCGGGGTCTCAATGAATATGAACACGATGAATTGAACCTAGTTAATACTACCAAACGATGAAAGTAATAAAGTTTGGGAAGAACAGTGTCATACTCGTAGATTCCACGCTTACTTACTTCGTAGTAATAGGACCTTCTTAAACGAAATAGGTAGCTACTGTTCAAGTATTAGCACTTAGAATTTTTTGCATTCTGAAGCATTAACTTTCCTTAATATTTGCTTATCAGCATATTTCTAAGAAGTCAGAGAGGTGGTGCTGGCTATGTCAAAAGCCACAGCGTTCAATGGAAGAAATCTACCAATACAAGTATGTGAAACCTTAAACTTATGCTATAGACCCTTACACAAAATATGGATACACGTCTCACAAACCCAGTAAGTAATATCAGATCTAGATACGCCGCTGTACCCAAAATATGCAGTTTACATATAGCTGAAAGTATTAGCCATTTGCTTGTAAACACGGTATCCCGCACCGCCTCCGACGTCTTCTGACGAGCTAAACATATTTACAATGATTTAAGCTGTTCCGTCAAATTTATCCGCTACTACTAGGGTAATTCGAACGCTAATAGAGCCGACCTTGGCAGTCGTAAATATTTATAACATCTTTACGACGACGTTCAGTGTGAATGTCTTCTAAATCTGAACTATTCCGTTTGATAAATACGCCCGCGGTAAGGACAAGGAGTAGTTCAGGGTTTTGATTCATCAGTTAACAAAACATTGTCGCGAGACAATCACTGTTGAGCTTTTAAAAAACAATAGAGCTTTTAAGAGTGAGTTATCAAAGTCGGCTTTTCGGTATTGAAGTAATAAATTGCTAACACTGCAATGTAATAATTAAAAAGATTCTTCGATTTCTTGTTTTATTTATTTAGTTTCAATGTGTGTGTGTGTGTGTGTGTATGTGTGTGTGTGTGTGTGTGTGTGTGTGTGTGTGTTTCTATTTTAATATTCCTAAGGGGTGAGGATGTAAATGTAAACTATGTGCCAAATTTCATCAGAATCCGTCAAACTGTTTATACATCTATCCATACATTCGCGTTTATAATATTTAGTACGATTCGATATTGTAATACATTAGATATACCTATTAACTTTCGATTTAATGACATCTCACCCTTGATAGCATGTCGTGCTCAGCAGGCGTCGGAACAACACGACGAGTTTAACTACCAATGACGAGCATCCCACCGCACCAGCGTTTAATGAAGTGTCACGGTGAGCGGCTGTTAATAGCTGCCTTCACACAGTAATAGTAGATTGTTCAACAAGGGACTAAAACAAGCCATAATGACACAAGATATTTAGCCACCCGAGCGATAGCGAGGGAGGCTATAATTCGAGTTGTCATTATGGTAGTTTAGTCCCGCGTTAAACACTCTACTTTTCACTTTGAATGCGAGGAAAAAAACGACGTACAAAATTACTTTTTTACAACGTATGCTCAATACGAGCAATGGACATCTGTTCAAAATTCATATAGCAAAAAAAATACCGCTGTCTTTTCTTTTCTTTTATATTTTTTTGTAAAGTGACGCTTTAAATGCTTGCATAATTAGCCAACAGATTCTAAAATAAAGACTATGTTAAAACTAATTGGACTATGCATGTAAGAATGATAATTGTTCATTCATTAGAATCGGCAAATAAATTAACCTAATTGATCTAAGTTCACACACAAAATATATTGTTAACTGAAACACTTACCCGTGAATAAAGAAACGACTTTTTAAGTTTATTTTCTAGTATATGCCAATTCTTTGTTAAATTATGTCTAATTATACTTTCTATTTACTATTAAATGCAACTGACATCGCATTATTTTGAAGTCACGCCATATTAACATTCAAACGTAACTACTCTATCTACCGTACACGCCAGCACTGCTTTGCCGACAGTGCGGATTGCTATTTTATCGACAGAGCAGGGAACTGCTTTGCCGACAGAGTTTTTAAAAAAAAAAACAAATTAAAAACACCTAAGCTAAAGGAAATCTTTCAATACGTGCAAAATAAAATCAATTCATCTTTAATATTTTATAATTAAATAGATTAATATTCGTAATTATTCAATGTGTTTCACGAAATTATTATTTTTTAAATATTTTTTATACAGTTGTCATTTTGAGGTTATTTCCACGCCCTAAAGGCTTCCACAGACCGAAGCGCAGGGCGCTACAGTGCGTCCGCAGCGCGCTTCGGTCTGTGGAAAGCTTTAAAATTGTCTATACCCAGTTACTGAAAATGGCGATAATCCTCCATTCACAAACACCGTGATTGGCAGTTTAGGGGTTTCCATAATCAATTAAAAAAATTTTACTTTAATCCCTTGAGATCAAAAAAGAGCTTTAGTCCCGATATGCAGAGACTAAACTAACATTTTAAGAGCATGAGAAGTGAAAAACTTCTAAAACATGTACCTAATTAAATCATCTCGGCGTATATCCCAATGCAAATAAATAAAAATAAATCCTGGGACATTTGACACCAATTGACCTAGTCGCAAACTAAGTAAAGCTTTTACTATGGGCACTAGACAACGGATAAACATACTTATTTACATAAATACATACTTAAATACAAATTAAACATCCAAGACTCGAGCACAAACATTCGTATTTTTCACACAAATATCTGCCCCGACCGGGAATCAAACCCAGGACCTCAAGCTTCGTAGTCAGGTTCTCCAACAACTAGGCTATTCGGTCGTCAATCAGACATACGCACGCGAGCCCAATGCGGAGTGGGAACTTTACATCCACATGTAACTTTCGGCGTTTCCTTGTTGCTTTTCTGCTGGCGAGGCCATGTCCAAACACCATTGGCCAGGCGGAAGCCATGGCTACCTTGACTTTATTTAAATTGATTGAAATATTAAAGTGGATGATTACTGTCCCAGGAAGCTGGTTCTATAATTTCATCGTGCGTGGAAGAAAGCTCCGCTTATAGCGGACGGTGCTAGACTGCCACCCATCAAGGTGGTGAGGAAGTAATAATCAACAACCCAAATAATTAACCGGAGCACTTCCCATGATAATATGCGGTACAAAATGTAGAGATGCGCTTTATTTATTAGCAGGAGTGACGAAAAGTGGCGACATCAATTCTGGAAGGAACTGTGTGTACTGGTGTGTATTCATAGTGATTATAAGAGTGACTTACGTATATCGATATAATTGTGTAACAGGGGCCACTGCCTATAGCTCTGCAGTCTCGGTTTTCACCTTATTTCAACAAAGGTAAAAAGGTCCTGAATAGTTTTAACACACAACTCTCAAAGTTAAAGTGCTGTTAACTTAATTTTAACGATCCGGATGGCTCAAGCTGAACTTGCGTCAACGTGGAGTATCCGGCCTGATTCAACGTTAGTCTGCTCGTACTAATAGAATTGAAAACTGTGGATTTTGGTCAGAATTAATGAAGTATCCAAGATACTGTGTAATGTGCTTACTGAAGTCAATGTGGTTGATTCAAAATTAAACAAAAATGGTTGTGTTCGAGGCCTAGATTTTATGAGAGGGTCTTATAGTTCTCGCCAGAAAAGCACTCAAAACAATCTAAGAAAAAAAATTGCTTTGCTTATATAGACTCGTCCTCTCAGAATGAGACAGCTTGGGCCGTAGTTCCCACGCGGGTCCAGTGCGGATTGGGAACTTCACACACACATATACCATTAAATTTCTCCGCAGGTTTGTGCAGGTTTTCTCACGACGTTTGCCTTCGCCTGTGGCCTGCAGTGGGATATTTGTAGACTGGGATGATGATGATGATGATAAGGACCGCAGTCAAGGGAACTACAACAGTTGACCTATATTGCATGTCGAGAAGCACGACTTAACTTTGTTTTAGGGTTCCGGAGCCAAAATAACAAAAAAGGAACCCTTATAGTTTCGCCTTGTCTGTCTGTCCGTCCGTCCGTCCGTCCGCGACTTAGCTCAAGAGATTATTAGGGCTAGAAAGCTGTAATTTTGCGTGGAAATGTATAGCAATTGTACGGACAAAGTGAAAAAAATTTTTCAGGGTACCTACCTCCTATAGACGTAAAGTGAGGCGGAGTTTTTTTGTCGTCTAACCTTATAGTGTGGAATATCGTTCAATAGATCTTTTAAAATCATTCCAAGGTTGTGAAGACGATTTTTCGATATAGTGATTCGTTTGCGAAATATCCAACTTTAAAGTGCATTTTTTGTTAAAATCTAGCGGCCCTCTATAAGCTAAACTGTTAGTATAAAAATTTTGAAAAATCAGGACGGGAGGAAATATATTATGTCAAATTAACAAGGAAACCTATAACAGCAAAGTTTGCTTGAGAATTATTAGTAGTTTAAGTTAAGAGTACCTAAATAGCCTGACCTATAAAATATTGCTTGATTAATACGGATAGGTAGAGCTTGTCTAGTTTGAAATGACGCGCCCTACCACCGCGTTTGCGCACGGGATTTGGAGCTCAATTTGAGCTACAATAGAGTCTATTGTAGCTTGAATTGAGTTTCGAATCCTGTGCGTGAGTGCAGTGGTGGGGCGCGTCATTTTAAACTAGACAGGCTATAGTATAGTTAATACATAGTAGGTAAAATTGATAAGATATGCAACGGCTGCACACTTTTTGCCAATGTTGAATTTGCCTATATCAATCAGTATGTTGGCACATAGTGGTTACGTTCAACAGAAGCGAGCATGTTGAATTTTGCGAATCTGAGCACCTAACTAGGTAGGTAGGGGTAGACAGATTGTAGATATTCTTAACTGAAATATGCCAATGAGTAATTTATAGAATGACACACTTGGTTCTCATACATTTCAGCGTATTTACCTATTAATTTAAATCACTTCAATATAAATCCGTGTTTGCCTGTCTTTTAGTCATAAACTAGGTTCCCGTGTGTTATATGTTGGCATTATTTTTATGTGTAAGTAAATATTTTTGACAGAAGCAAAAATCTTGTATGGATTTTGTATTCATTACTTATCATCTTGCTATGAGTCATAAAAATGTTGTGTCACAGCTTTCTAAATAAATCCTCTGAAAATACTTATACTACCTACAAGTGCTAAATGAGTCCGTGCACCAAAATAGCCTAACAGTTATAACTTTAGTCAATCTAAATAATTGCCGACGCTTTTCTGTCTTGAAATGATACTTTAAGAAATAAAATACCATCTAAAGAAGGCAGTTATGTTGTGATCCTGTTTGACTACTACAGCATTTACTAAATACCAAACTGCAACATTCAATTTAATCACGTGTGTTCCTAAAAAAATTGGAAAGATTCTTTAAAAAATATTATTATCATTAGTAATCACATTTAGTACGTTCTACCTACGGTCCAATATTAAGCTTCAACCATCAATAACTGGAGATATAGTTTATCCAACTAGCATGAACAATATTGACGTAACAATTCTTAGGATCTATATTAAATCATTTTTAAATTATATGCGGTATTCCTCTATTAAAAAAATTGTACCATTTCCAAATGCCACTTAAACCGAGTTAATTAAAATCGTTTTATTGCTGCTTTTAAACTAAGAAAACAGAAAACCACATTCTGTTTTCGCGGCTAAGTTTATGAAACTCGCATAGCGGCCGATTGGAGTCGTTAATGAGGATTTATCACCTCAACCGCAGCACGACTACTACCTCGAATTAGCACATTTATTATTATACACATCATAATTATCTCGTATTTTCTGCAAACAAGATAACGACCGGTAGATTCAGCATTGTTTACGGCATTAAAGCGCTTTATTACGCTTTCGAACCTGACGAATACTTTGGGCTGTATTTTTCTTTGTTCTATTACATTTCGCTTGCAAATTTGTAATAAAAGTATTTTGATTCAGATATGTAATGTATTTTCGATAGGTACCTAATTTTTTTTTTAAATAAAAGTCTTAGAAATGTATTGTAGTAAGAATACATTTGATATCCATAATTAAATAAACTAAATAATTCCTCACCCTTTTCGGGATAGATATATATAGGATAGTATTTAGATGAATACGGAGTAACGCTAAATCAATAATTTAATGAAAAATACACCCTCTGTTCTAATTAGTGCATCAAAATATTTAAATCAAAGACGATTAAAAGAAATACATAAACAGCTTGCGTAAGACTCAGCGCTAATGAAATACCCTATACTAAGAACATTAGAGAGTGCAATCCCAAGGCACTGTGTCGTGGTGTGTAGGGCCCCTTAAAAGCTTCGGAAATAGCTTCTTTGTATTCCGGACGGCTCAGGCTCACAGCAGGATATTCTTGAGTAAATACTGACAGAATTCAATATTCAAACATAAACAATATTTCTCAAATCTAAAATTGATTTCGTCGGCGATCTGACTCACCATTTCGAGGTCGATAAATCGATGCGAACACCAATAAAATAATAAAATGAATGGAAGTGACGTGTCAAATTAAAACAAAATTATTCGCGTAGTTTCGTCAGTTAGTTTTCATTGGTGATGCCAGCTGCTTCCTTCCAACTCTAATTAGACTCCTACGGGTTTTTCTGATATGATAAACTACCTTCTGAATTGTAAATATGTTCATTAATTATAAAAACGCTACAAAATGTATCAGCTTTCAACCTAGCTATTTACTTTACAATATATCTTTACATGGTAAACCATCATTTTACCGAAAATAGTTTCATCGTTATTCGTTTCCCATAGCACTAGGTATTCGCAGAATTTTATTAACACGTAGGAATCATTCATCGAACTTCGCTACATCGCTCATACTAATTCTTGAATTACCTTTTACACAAGAAACAACTCATCGTATTTTACTTCATCATTTTATTTGTATATCGACATAGCCGTTCATCGAATCGCCTTTAGTATAATTTTGGTTCAACGCAAGTTTCAGTTCCTAAAATTCTTATAACACAGAAAATCGTTTCACCAGTGTTACTATACTTGATAATACGTTTCTATGACAACACATTTCATCGAGACGCTGTAATTTGACAGGTTACCGGTTGGCAACGGGGGTTATGGGGAGCGGAGCCCCCTGCCATAACAGAACCAAATAAGAAGCTTAGGTCTATCGTGTATATGTTGGTAGTGATGTACAGCTATAGATACGCGTAATTTTAATTGATAGGCTAATTGCCACTATTCGTATTTTAGCCGTCTAATTCAAATCAGCATATACGAAGTATAAGCGGCTAAACCCGATTTGCATTATACGGCTAAAATACGAACATTGGCAAGTGGCCTATCAATTAAAGTCCTTGACCGTACAATTTGGTATGCCATGGCCATGACAATTGACATGACAACTGACAAGTTTGACAAGTCAACCAAGATGGCCGCTAATTTTGTTCTTCGTCCAAACACCTAACACCAAAGGTCGCTGTAGTCGCATGAAAAGTGTGATATATGTAAGTGTGCCCCGCCTGGTGACAACCTACTGCCATACGCCTCCCCGGGAGGCGCGTCGGCCGAACATACCTAAACTGCGGAGTGAACCCACCCTGGTATTGCATCAAGGCGCGAAGCGCCTTAACTATGCGGAATAGCAGCTCCGTCGACTCTGTCACATGATAGTAGTCTACAATTATTTTAAATTCTTATCTTCATTCGATGAAACGTTACGGTGATGAAACATGTTCGTGGCAATAATAACATAATAGGACGTACCGTCCGGGAATCATGATTCGAGAATTTGATACTATTAATAACTGATTATTCTATGAAAGGTAATTTCGAAGAATCGTTACGCTACGACTTGTGACAAATTCGAAACGATTTACGATGAAAAGTTGATCGATTATATAAAAAGTAATAGTTTTCGATGAAATGAAAATCGGCATAACGAATTTCGATATAATGATAGCTACCCATCTTTACATACATGTATCTTTATCGACGATCTTGGAATGGTTTTAAGTTGCATTTACGGAGCCTGTAGCTACTCTCGCTGTGCTACTACAAAATCTTAGACAGCCGTTGAACATGTGTTGAATACGTATCAGTTCATAGAATACAGTCACTTTTAACTTGTCTACGACGTGTTCAAGTTTTTTCTGGTACGGCTACTTGAGTTTGTTATTTTATTAAAAAGCTGAGCATACCTAATTAATGAAAAGTAAAATCCAAAAATTCTTGGCAAAGACACATACCTACAATCAAGAGCGACTCTTACAAACAAGAGCAGTAAAGCGGTGACTAATACAAGAATTTGCCAACCCGGCTACTATAGCGTATTCGAGAAAGAGTAAACGTACATAAGTGTGACTTTGTAACCCTACAAATCTGATATTGACTGTACTTATCGTTAGCAGTGGGTTACTAAGCAGTTGTTTAGTTTGGAACAGCTATTTGCTTAGAAAGAAATACGGAAAAGTATCATCGGAAGTGAGCGAGCGAGTAGTCAACCCTGGCTTGGTGCCAGCACACGGTCGCACGCACCGCACGACGGAAATTTTCCTGTATCCTAATACATCACCGATCACTCGTAGTGATAGAACATAAACATAAGTTTTTAGGGTTCCATAGACAAAATGACAAAACGTAACCTCAAAGTTTCGTTACGTCCGTTCGCCCGTCTGTCTGTCCATGGCTTAGAGACTAAAGAGAGATAACTTTATATTAAGTACCTAGTCACTGCTTGCAGCGCGTGGCTCGTTACGTAAGTACGTACTTGATTGTTTTTTTATAATCTTTTCTTTAACTTGCTATGTTCATATCTATGTAGGTAGGTATGTCGTATACATATAAATTGTTTTCAACTTTCGCCAGTAGAATTTTACCGACTTCGAGTGGTCGGATTGACTGGAAATTCCTTTCTTATTTCCTTTGTATGGATCTGAAGATTTGATGACAATAAAGTTTTAGTTGATTTGATTGATGTTTTTGCACCCATCCGGATACAAATTATTACTTAAATTGAATGTGGCATTGTAACCACAGACTTTAAAATTTAATGTTTTTTCGGGAGAGTTATAGTATGTTCCAGTTAAAATGACGAAAATGCACTTAACATGGGATTTTACAACTTCTTTTGTTGCTGAATATGAAAGGAAAAGATAACAAAGAGACGTAATAAAACTGACCGAAGTATGGCCTACCGACCGATACACCTGCATAATTGTTTTACAGCCCCACATGAAGATAACAATTAAACAATAGATGTTGGTTTTAAGTACTTTTCGTCATTTTAACTGGAACATACTATACAGGGTTATTTGTAATTCACTAGCATCCTTTTTACTTTTACTTTGTATCTTGGTGCTGGAGAAAATAAATATATCTTATTATTATTATTATTATCCTTTTAACCCTAAACTCCTAGCACTTAAACAAATGTTTTTTGTTTTACGGCTTTTGTCATAACTTAATATTTTTGGTGTAATAACGTTTTGAAAATTTGAGATTTCCTCTTATTTTTACGATACTCTGTGTATTTTTATGGGAAAAAAAGTGCTTCATTTTAAAAAGTCGTAAAACAAAAAACATTTGTTTGAGTGATAGGAATTCAGGGTTAAGAGGATGTCAGTGAATTAAAAATAACCCTGTATACATAAAATCTACCAAAAAATAATAAATTTTAAAATCTCGCTTGTTTCATAATAAAATAGGGCTATGAAGATTTCTAAATATAACTAGTTACTTTCTGGCGATGAAAAGCAAAGAAATAATAAGAAAAGCTATTGTTAATGCTGAAAAAAATAACTCTTTTGGTAGCAGCTAAGTCTAAGTAAAGCATTTATTCATTCATCCCAGAATGCGCTTTTAAAATGATGCAAAGATATAAAAGGAAATGCACAGCCGGGGCAGGTACTTGGAGAAGGACAATTAGCTTTGTTCATTGCTGCATGTGCGGGCGCGTCGGCAGCAGACCGAGCCGCCGCACGCTTGAGCGAGCCTTTCACAAACCCAAAAGCCGTATTTTAAAGTAAAATGAATCATAGCCACTTTGTCTTGTCACCCACTTAATTGCGACATCAGATTTATAACTGTTTACAACCTGATTGTGTCCAGCAAAGGCATCAGCGAAGTGAGAAGTGTATCTGTGTTTATTTACAGATGCACTTCTGATATACGTATAGTAAACTTGCTCACGGACTTTCCTCGAAATGTTTATAAGAACATTTCATGTATGATATGCAAGTGATCTAAAGTGCAGTCGCGTTATAATGACGCAATAAACGCATATAGTATCGTAGATATTGCCAAGTGTGCTGCGTAACGGGACGCATCTGCCCTAGCGGTGACGCGTCCCCCAGAAATATACTAGAAGCTGTGACACTAAGGCCCTGGGCACAGCTGGTTGAATAGAGGACGGTTATTTTCTGTGATTGATCGTTTAGCGAGTATTTTGTCTTGCTCTCGCACGAGAGCTGTGAAGAGTTGGAGGCTACTCTGGTGGAATGCCAGCTCCCGAGTGCCAACTGGGTGAATTCTACGCGTACGAGTAGTTACTGTACTTGCAGTCGACGTGGACGCCGCGTCGACCTGTCTACGGCCCACACTATCGATTTATAGCCCCCAAGCTATACGTAGTTACATAAAAAGATTGGTCTTAGAATATATTACATGACATTCTCCGGTACGATCATTGTAATACATCTAACAATAGTTTTCGGTGCAAGAAGTAATCAGCAAACGACTTTGGAGAGGCCATTAAACGATGTTTTAATTTTGTTGGTCGATTAAAAGTAATTTAGATAGGACTTCAATGTAAAGAAAAATTTTTTAGCCTTCATTTATAAACGTTCATATACACGTACCCACGAACGCCGATTTCGATCAGTCGGAAAGCTCTACGGCTCTCAGTAGTAGCGCAGGTCGGAAAGGGGTAATAAATTTGTACGGTCATATCTGAGGCGTACATCACCGAGGGCCTTCGAAAATGGGTCACGGCTGGCGCCGACGAAATAACAAATGCACGGGAATGGAGAATAAAACATCCTTGGAAACAAGTTACTTCATATAATTTCTGTGAGTTCTCGCCGATGCGGCCCTATATAAAATGTAAGTGACGGACGGAATTTTAAGTCCGCCAACTCCCGAGGGCGACCTGAGGCGGGATCGGACTAGAACTACGTGGACTACTGCATGTACTTATTGTATATAGCACAGTTGTCAATAGTCCTTAACGACCATTCATGGATCCCATCACGTGATAAAAGCGCTAGAGGGGTCGGTTAAAAGTGTCACACACAGGCTGCTTAATGCTTTCGGATCGGTTTTGTCGACACGTACGGGGGAAGATTTAGTTATTGAATTGAGTGCTATTACTTTTAGATAAATAACACACCAATCAAAAGTATGAAGCCTATGCAAACGTTAGGTCGACTATTTTTTCCCCGTCATAACTTTTGGGTAAGCACTACTAGGCAGGTATAAACAGGTATATCGATATTTATTCATCCGATCACCGAAACGGTGAAATGTTCAAAAATATATATATATTTAATTAATCACATTCTGGACTGAAATTTTTTAGTCAACCCACTGGCAATATATTTATTAACATACTAGCTGCTGCCCGCGACTCCGTCTGCGAAGCATTCGTTTATCGCTATCCCGCGGGAACTATGCAATTTTCCGGGATTAAAAGTATCCTATATGTTAATCCGGATTATAAACTATCTGCGTGTCAAATTTCATCAGAATCCGTCAAACCGTTTTAGCGTGAAAGAGTAACAAACATCCATCCATCCATACATAGGTACTTATACACTTTCGCGTTTATAATATTTTAAATACTTAATTTAAATACTTTAAATACATAAAATAATTTAATTTAAATACTTAAAATAATTTTCATCTATTAACCTGTTCGGCGAAGGTCACTTCATATATACCGGATCCTACGAATACTTATGCTATAAAACTGACATCGTTTTATGCATGTGAATCATCTTCTCTAATATATAAAAAAATCGTGTCACAGTGTTTCGAACTCCTCCGAAACGGCTCGACCGATTCTTATGAGATTGTTTGTCTATATTTCGTAGGTTTGAGAATAGGTCGTAGGCTATTTTTTGTACCCCTATGTGATTTACGGCAAAACAACGTTTCTGGGGTCAGCTAGTAAGTAATAATATAAAATCAAAAGGAATTCCACGTTAAAATTAAAAAGACAAAACAAGACATACGTAAATAGGAGAACAACATTATAGTTATATACCAACGCAACATCGACAGCGGAACGCGAACGCAAATGAAAAAGTAATAGACGTCTGTCATGCCGCAGGAATTCTTGGATGACGAACCGACATTCTCTCCAACGTTTAATCTTGATCTTCCCTAGAACAAACCTCGGACATTTTTTTGTAAAAATGATTTATGTACCTACTTGTTTTAATATATTGATTAATAATAACGACTGATTTATTTGATTTGTATTGTTTCAACATTTGTGCGCATTATGTTACTGGCAAGTCAAACGATGAATCTACCTACTAGAAATTCTAACGATCTGTAGTTGGAACCAAAAACTTAAAAAAAATAGTTCTTTTTAATATTTCAATAGATATGTATATATAATAGTATTTTATGCAACTGTATCATAATAAGGGCCATTAAGACACGAATGCGAGTTTATGACATGAGGCGAAGCCGAATGTCATAATAGATACCTACGCATGAGTATCTTAATGGCCGATTATGAATAGTTGCATACATTACTTTTTCTACGAGTTCAAAATAAACAATTATTAAATAATGAATACTTACATAACGGACAATAATAGTAGATTGTTCAACAAGGGACTAAAACAAGCCATAATGACACGAGATATTTAGCCACCCGAGCGATAGCGAGGGAGGCTATAATTCGAGTTGTCATTATGGCAGTTTAGTCTCGCGTTAAACACTCTACTTTTCACCATGAATGCGAGGAAAAAAACGACGTACAAAATTACTTTTTTACAACTTATGCTCAATACGAGCAATGGACATCTGTTCAAAATTCAAATAGCAACAAAAAAATTCCGCTGTCTTTTCTTTTCTTTTAAATTTATTGTAAAGTGACGCTTTAAATGCTTGCATAATTAGCCAACAGATTCTAACTTAAAGACTATGTTAAAACTAATTGGACTATATACATGGTTATTTTTATATCACTCAAACAAATGTTTTTTGTTTTACGACTTTTTTAAATGAACCACTTTTTTCCCATACAAATACACAGAGTATCGTAAAAATAAGAGGAAATCTCAAATTTTCAAAACGTTATTACACCAAAAATATTAAGTTATGACAAAAGCCGTAAAACAAAAAACGTTTGTTTAAGTGGTAGGAGTTTAGGGTTAAAAGGATGCTAGTGAATTACAAATAGCCCTGTATGCATGTAAGAATGATAATTGTTCATTCATTAGAATCGGCAAATAAGTTAACCTAATTGATCTAACTAAGTTCACACACAAAATATATTGTTAACTGAAACACTTACCCGTGAATAAAGAAACGACATTTTAAGTTTGTTTTCTATATGCCAATTCTTTGTTAAATTATATCTAATTATACTTTCTATTTACTATTAAATGCAACTGACATCGCATTATTTTGATGTCACTTTCAAACGTAACTGCTCTATCTACCGTACACTCTATCCAGCACTGCTTTGCCGACAGTGCGGATTGCTATTTTATCGACAGAGCAGGAAACTGCTTTGCCGACAGCGCTTTTAAAAAAAACAAATTCAAATACACCTAAGCTAAAGGAAATCTTTCTTTACATGCAGAATAAAATGAATTCATCTTTAATATTTTATAATTAAATAGATTAATATTCGTAATTATTCATCGTGTTTCACGAAGTTATTATTTTTTAAATATTTTTTATACAGTTGTCATTTTGTGGTTATTTCCACGCCCTAAAGGCTTCCACAGACCGAAGCGCAGGGCGCTACGGAGCGTCCGCAGCGCGTTTCTGTCTGTGGAAAGCTTTAAAATTGTCTATACCCAGTCACTGAAAATGGCGATAATCCTTCATTCGCAAACACCGTGATTGGCAGTTTAGGGGTTTCCATAGTCAATTAAAAAAAAATTACTTTAATCCCTAGAGATCAAAAAAGAGCTTTAGTCCCGATATGCAGAGACTAAAGTAACATTTTAAGAGCATGAGAAGTGAAAATGAATTTTTCGATTTTAAAAGTAGCAAATTATTGCTCACTTCCATTGCCGCCTGTTTTATTTCTGGCGGCGTCAACATTTCTGCATCACTTAATTCACCAAACTCACAAATTCTCACAGATAAAAAGTCATTTATTGTCCGTTATTTAAGTATTAATTATTTAATAATTGTTAATGTAAACATATTTTAATCTGAATCCTCAAAGATTTAATTAGTGTATTAATTTTCCCGCTTTATTTTTTTTTAATTTGCGACCATACTCGTACCATAGAGCTTGATCAGCGTATTCTCAATTACGAAATTTCGCTTGAAAAAACAAACCTTGATTGTGATTGGTCCTACCTGATCTTACTCATTTTTAAGCAACCAATCACGTGACACACGCATATTTAAAGAAACTCGATTATCAAAATCAATTTCAGTATTCTTTTTTTGAATGTTATTATATTACTCAGTCCCGTAACATAATGAAAATTACTATGGGTTATTACTTATTATGTTACTGAATTTGCACCTTAGAGCATAGAACTTGGAACAGACTTATAACGTTAGTTATTATTGTATAGTTTTTGACCATATAATTGAAAGATTATACTACAGGAGTAGAAAAAAGTTTTTATTTTGAAACACAAGTGAATCTCTTTATGACTAAAATTCACATTTTTACATTTTTTTTTATACATACATACGAACCAAGCAAATAAAAGCGTCTTAAAAATAAATTGTCTTTGCTAAAATGACGTAACACTCAATTCACTTTTGATATTTTTTATTTGACTTTTTGGACCATTCCACTGCAATTACTCTCGACTTTCATAAATAAAACAACTGCACTTCCGCACTTCTACCCTACCTAGTAATAAAAAGAGAGATGTTTATGTTAAGGTATACTTAAAAACAGCACTTACACAAAGACAAATCTAAGTTATAGGTACAACATCTGTCTATAGCAATGAAAATATTTCCATCATTAGGGCAACAAAGCCTCTCGCAGCTTTTAGGATGTTTGATTAGGGAAAATGTGTCTGAGGTTACATGGTAGTGTTTCAAAGATGGACACGTTATAAGTCCATTATAAACCCATCAGTATAGTATTGACGGAGCTACCCTAGTAACCGCATCAAACGAGGTGACCTCTTTGATTTAGCTCTATGTGAGCTCTAATTCTCTACAACGTGCCCACCAGGTTTCCGCGAGAGTCTAACCACACATTCCTGAGGCCATATGGAGTAATAGATGTTATTAGAACCTAGGTCGAAATATGCTTACTTTTGAGATATTTCCATTTTATGTTTAAATTTTACTATGAAAGTGGTGGAGGTGCTGGGATTGCGTATTTATTATGTAATATAAAAAAGTTATTAAGCATAATTTGACCTAGGTTCACATCACATTTATTACTCCATATGGCCTCAGGAATGCGTGGTTAGACTCTCACGGAAACCTGGTGAGCACGTTGTATAGGTTTTTAAAGACATTAACACTTGGCTAATAGAAAATAAATTGAAAGTAAATATGAACAAAACTAAATACATGGAATTTTTCGCGCCTGAAAGCAATCCTATAGTATTTTATACAATCGTTGCATAATGAAGGCTCTTAAAGTCGAGTACCGTGTTTAGGCCACGAGGCTTGCCGAGTGGCCTAAGTAAGGTACGAGATTTTAAGAGCTAATTATGTAACTATTGTATACAATACTTTTTCTACGAGTCATCATCATCATCGTCTATCGAGGTACATACATAACCTTTTGTAAAGTACATTGGGTTAAGTTTGAAAATAGTACCTTCCACTTATGAATTAAAACAAATAAAACAACCCATATAAGACAGTCGGTCCGAGTCGTTTCGAGTCGTTTCGAGTCGATTAAAGTCAGTTCGAGTCGATTCGAGTCGGTTCGAATCGGTTCGCGTCGGTTCGAGTCGATTCAAGTCGCTTCGAGTCGATTAACGTCGGTTCGAATCGATTAAAGTCGGTTCGAGTCGGTTCGATTCGGTTCGATTCGGTTCGAATCGGTTCGAAGCGGTTCGAGTCGGTTCGAATCGGTCCGAATTGGTTCGCGTCGGTTCGAGTCGATTCAAGTCGATTCGAGTCGATTAAAGTCGGTTCGAACCTATTAAAGTCGGTTCGAGTTGATTCGAATCGGTTCGAGTCGATTAAAGTCGTTCAAGTCGATTCGAGTCTGTTTCGCGTCAAATAACAAACAAAACTTTTTAATTTTCGTAGCACAAAAAAAACTAATGAAACGTCGTTATAAGACTGTTTCCGATTGGCCAATTACTTCACTTACTAACCAATCACGTAACATAAGAAAAAAGCTAGTGTGTTCAAATGGAAGCAAATTTGCCAGATATTTCCAACTTTACATTGGGTGCGTTCCACTAAGCGCTCACGACGCTCAATCGAAGTACTAAGTTCTAATTTTGAAATTATTATAGTCGTCTAGAGCGTTGTATAATAATCATTATAGTTGAGTCCGAAGTGCCATAGACTATCCAAGATTAAAAAGTATGTGATTGCAATTTTGTCTATAAAAACATAATTGACAGATTAAAATCAACGAGTAGAAAAAAGAAATAAAGATCGAATGTAATGGAGTGCCGATAGAAAGCGTCCAAACCATAAGATTCCTTGGTGTAACGTTAGATTGCCACTGCAACTGGCAGTCACATGTAGAGCAGTTGGTCAGTAGACTAAATAGACTTGTTTTTGCTCTACGTAGGTTGACACAAGTGGTGTCGCAGGAATCGGCTGTATTAGCGTTCATGGACACATCATGTTGAACCTCCGGTATGGTCTCATCTTATGGGGAAACTCTACTTTTGCCGGGTACGTATCAAAATATATAAAGTTTAAAACAAATAATGGACAAAATACATAATGGTCATAATACATACTAAAATTTTCTATGAAACTATTGATTAAACGAATTTTTTTAATCATGTAATCTACAGAGTGGTTTAGGTTAGGTTAGGTTTATTTTATGAAAATTCTGTAAAGTTGAGAATTTCCAAGAAAATTGCATTATATCAAATGACCATTATGTATTTCGCCATTATTTGTTTGAAACTTTATATATTTTGATACGTACCCACTTTTGCCAACCGTGCATTCTTACTCCAAAAAAAAGTGTATCAGAGCAATCTGTGGCGCCGGTATGACCGATTCATGTAGACCCTTATTTAAAAAACTTAAGATACTACCTCTGCCAGCACTTTATATATATATGAAGTTTGTCTCTTTGTAAAATCTCACATGAATGGCTACAAGATCATGACTTCCAATCCAAGATCGACATCTAAACTACATGGGTTTAATTTTTGTTACCCAACTCATATTTCTGCTCATTTTAGGAAAAGCATATTGTGCATGTCGGTTAAAATATTTAACTACTTGCCAAATGACCTCAAGACTCAGAACTTGCCAGGATTTAAGAATGAATTATTTATTTGGTGCCTCGATAAAATGTATTATACTGTCAAAGAGCATTTTGAACCTACTCGTATGTAAAAAATAAAAATCCTGACTGGTTGACTCATAAACGCTTGGCCAAACCCCTTAGACCTAGAAAGCTGTAATTTCACAGAGAGCTTATATTTATGATTTACTTAAGTATTTACAAGATTAGACAATAAATAAGAACCGATTTTTCCGAATTTCTATAAGATTTCTGTCGCCGCTATATCAACAAATACTAAAAATAAAATAAAGTTAAAAATTAAAGGGGGTCGTCACACAAGAAACGTGGTTTTTTTAGCGTTTTTAACTAAGTATATCTTTATAATGACATTAACTAACTCTCACTGGCAAACCAAAATCACCTCATTGATCACCTTGTTTACGTTTAAATGTATCGGCAGATATTTTTGTTACTTATGTTAAATTACCCTCTTTATTTTTTGTTTCTTTTGCTCATTCCATAAAATAATAATGTATTTTATTTAAGTTTTCATATAAGTGAATTGTAAAATTCTTAATGGGAATAAAGAATCTTAAACCTTAACTAAGTAGTTAAAATTTTCACCGATTATGTATTACTGTGGCCGCTAAACAATAAATAATAAAAATATTAAATTATTATTAGTAAATTAAACACTAACTCGGTCCCGAATAACCAACATAAAATCCCACACGGTGTACATTTTACATAGAAGCAGGGCTCTGCTAACACTGGATTTTCATAGTTGCGGCTGTTTACGGCGTATATTTTGACATAACTAAAAATGTGTACGGAACCCTCGGTGCTCGAGTCCGACTCGCACTTGGCCGGTTTTTTCATGTTTGCTACTTCAGAACTTTCAGAATTTGTTTTTGGTGGGACTGACTGGGATTAGTTTCAATTAGGTCCCATTGTCTTTCTTGTTTTTTGGAGTCAGTTCAATTTTTATTTTATATTTTTTTATTACATCAAAAAATCAAGAATAGTTTTTTTGGTGACAGCCTTTTATAAGCTAGAAAAGGTTGGGACCTCCCATTAAGTACAAAATATCTGTCTTAGGAGATCCCGCTCTTCCTCAAGTTTAGCAATTACATATGTGAACAGCCAATAACAAGAGTATTA
Source organism: Archips xylosteana (assembly GCA_947563465.1). Lineage (NCBI taxonomy): Eukaryota > Metazoa > Arthropoda > Insecta > Lepidoptera > Tortricidae > Archips > Archips xylosteana. The sequence goes on along the minus strand of OX387353.1, from coordinate 13,627,737 downwards.
TTAATTAAATATACTAAATAATAACTAAAACTAAGAACAAAGAACACTTTGATAATGATAAAATGTGAGTGTGTGTGTGTGTGTGTGTGTGTGTATATGTATGTGTGTGTGTGTGTGTGTATGTGTATGTGTGTGTGTGTGAGTGTGTGTGTTGCTTCAGCCTCCTCATAACTTAGAATTTCTAACCATGCTCTTAACGTTTTCTTACATTCATGAACTTACACAGGGTAAATGCTTAATTTTCTATTTATAACATTATACATTTTTGCAGATTGATAAGTAAATTGTGTCTTAGCGAATTTAGATTTGGTAAAAGGTAGCGGTGCAACATTTTCTTTTAGTAAATATGGCCGTGTTTCACGATAGGCCGATTTTTTAAAGATGGAGAGAGACCACAATGGGGATCTCTAAGGCAGATGTTATGCCAATTCTCCTTTTATTACAGGAAGCAGTAGCAGGTACATACTCCAATAATTTGTGTAGCTTCACAATACAACCTTCTATGTATAGTTTTCTTACTGATAGGAGATTACATTCCCTATATAAGTCAGGATTAATTAATTAATTTTATTTTTATTATTAGCCGTGGTGGCCTAGTGGTTAGACCTATGCCAGGCTCGCACCTCTGAGTTTTTCGGAATTTACGTGCGAAATTACATTTGTATTTAATTTACCATGAGCTTATATAGGTTGGGATGATGATGATGATGAATTAATTTATTTAAGTGCTTGACTTTAAATGTAATCTACGTTTCACTAAAATTGTATTATGATTATGAAACACTTGTATTGAAAGTGAAACAAGCACGCCATCCGACGACGTGGGCGAGTAATAGGCTATCTATTAGCATTGCGCATGGCAGGAGTGGAGGCGACGGCTGCCAACTCCCGCGCCGGATTATACCCATCGCGATTATCAAGGCTGCAACTCTTAATCGCATTCCCTCGTGTAGAGCGATGCGATACTTATAAATGAAGCCGTTAAAACAGCTTTCACTCTTCCTGTATTTACATTTATACGGCTAATTAGATTGCTTTTATCACTGCGTGATTTATTAAACAAAACCTTAACTGCAATGTATATTTTCGAAATTTGTAAATTTGTAAGAAAACACTCTGTTCTGTTTGCGAAGCTGACTGACCAACCGCGCCGTTTCGAAACAAGGTTCAAAAATAATTTAGCATTGCCGATGTATTCTAAGCTCAAACTCCACAGGACAAGTCCAAACGTCATGGCAGTAAAAATATATAACCATCTTAAAAATGATATTAAGACTCAAACTAATGATAAGCAGTTTAATAAAATGTTAAAAGATTTCCTTATTAAAAAATGTTACTACACCTTGAAAGAATTTTTTGACGATAAAGTTAAAGACACCTTCTAATTTGATCAAATTTTATTCTATTTTGATTTTTTTTTTTTTTTTTTGATTTAATCTGGTTTTTCATTTGATTTAGTTTTGGTGATTTGATTTAATTTGACTTAATTTGATTTAATTTGATTTAATTTTGTTTTAATTTTAATTAGAATTTAATTTTTATTTAATTTGATTTAATTTAATTTAATTTTGTTTAATTTATTTTGTTTTATTTTAGTTTAATTTCATTTGAATCAATTATATAATTTTAATCTGGCTTTATTTAATTTAATTTGATTCTATTTATTTATTTTAACATCGTCAGGCTATTTTTATTATATTTTGGTTCGATTTTATTCAAATTATGTTTATATTTTGTTATATGTACCTACCTAATAATTTATAGTTTTTTAGTTAAGTATTTAATCCTTTTTTGTATAATTAGAATCTTTTGAATGAATTAATTAATATTTAAAATTTGAAATGTAAAATGTAAAAAGTGTATATTAGTTATATTATAGTATGCTGTGCCCTACCAGGGTCCATGTGAAACAAACAAATGTAATCCTTAAACATCCATAATGTACCATGGTTGCAATAAATAAATGAAATGAAATGAAATGAAATGAACAAAACACATCGCCACTTAACTTATCGCAATGACGTAAAAGCAATATATAACATATTAAACGCAGCATGCAGTTAGTCAATAGCGATAACGAGAAATGCTTTTGTTGAATACAAGGTGATATAGGCCGATTAAGGAAGATAACATACCTACAACAATCTCAGTAAAAGGACGCACATACGAGGAAACTGAATCCCGTACTACTTAGGGTTAACCTTTTTCGCAATCAATTTCTTTGGCCAATGGAATGTCAATATGACATTTCCACCTAGTAAACAATTTAGTGTTCTAGTCAAATGACCCAGTCTAACTTGGCAGTCGTGTTCCAATTGAAATTGTTTCGAAGATGTTACAATACTAAACAAAAGGCTTTTAGGGAAGGATGTTTAGAAACAACGTTATATTGCTTTCAAGCCAGTAAAGAAATGGGTCGAGTCGGCATAGATAAGCTCTGGCATCGCTCGCTGATGACTTCAACAATAAATTAATCTAACATTTCGCTCTCCGTCGACAATTTGTTTTGATTTCAGGCGTGCTGCTCCATTCATCTCCCGCTGCCGTCGTAAATATGTCTTAACTTCCTCACAAACAACGGAGGTGCCTAATTACACTAATACTTATAATTCGTGGAAGTTACTTGCTATTCTATAGACGCTAAGTTAACGTCAACATTTTACCCCGGGTGGAAATGCAAACAGATAATTCACGAGACTTAATTATCGATGAAACAGATTCTAACAGGAAATTTTCACATTTCTTGTTCACAAGCGGACGTTGGCTAATTTTCGAACAATTCTAGGATGCAAACGACCTCATTTTATAGTTCTTTGTATCGTACGGGAAACAGTAGCAAGCTGTAAATTTTTTGGCAATCGATTTAATAACCGTACTATGTTTCCGAACACACTTCACTTCATTTACACGATCTCGTGTTACTAAAACTACAAGCCGTAAATTTTATTGGGTGTTGCTGTAATATACTTACCTACCTACGTTACGAAACATCTTAGGTATGCTAAAAAACCGCAGGTTAGTTTTAACATTATGGCTGCTGCCAAATTCACTTCTGTACTACCTATTTAATATAACAAAAATGTTAGCTATAGTTGTTTTCGTTTATTTATATGTAGATATCATCTCATCGTTATTTCTGGAACAACTGAACCGATCCTAAAAATTATTTCATTACTTAATAGGAAGAAGCCGTGGTGGCCTAATGGTTTAACCTATGGTCTTTCAAGCGGAAAGTCATGGGTTCGAGTCCGGGCTCGCATCTCTGAGTTTTTCGGAATTTATGTGCGAAATTACATTTGTAATTTACCATGAGCTTTACGGTGAAGGAAAACATCGTGAGGAAACCTGCATCCATCTGAGAAGAAATTCAATGGTGTATGTGAATTTCCCAATCCGCACTGAGTCCGCGTGGGAACTAAGGCCCAAGCCCTCTTATTGTGAGAGGAGGCCTGCACCTGCGCTCTGCAATGGGACGTATAATTATAGGCTGGGATGATGACTTAATAGAAAGTTTGATTCAGGATTTAAAAACTATAGGCACAACTTTTAATCCCGGGTAAGGGCAAAGTTCCCGTAGGACGCAGTGAATAAAAAGTCCGTTCAGTATGTAAAGTGCGTAGTAGCTACGCTAGTAGAATATAAATTTATGCAGGTATTTTTAAGGTAGGTACGGTAGCAAACAGGCAAGTAACTTGTCAAATAGAAAGGAACACTATACCTGTATGCAGTACCATACTATAGGATTCTCGCGTTCGTTACTAACTCAGCAAGAATAAATTAATTGAGTAGAAAGCTACAGAGATAAAAAATAACACAAATGTAAAAAAAACAACTTGACAAAGTGAATTTCTGATAACATAGGTACAGAGCTTTCCAAATCAAATTAGCTTTACATACTCTACCATTCCCCTGCGACGTTGATGGATGCACGCATGGTTTATTTACTTTACATACTGTTCCTTCAGCAGCAAAATAATATCAATCATCAATTTAACTTTCACGAAGATAGCGTTGATTAAAATTATGTACGGATAAAAAAGGTGGTTTAATGTTCTTGGGGCCACTTGCACAGTTCAGGGTTAAAAAATTAAATCGGTAATCCTGGGTTAAGAATGACAGTTCCATACATTTTGACACTTGTTAGCCCTGGGTTAGCAGTTAACTTGGAGTTAAGTAGCTAACCCAGGTCCGCGCAAGCCGGCCTTAAATAATTAAAATTACTCTTAGATTCAAATGAAACTTTTCATATTTTCTGGTAGCACTTATGGGGTAAGTTAAGTTGTTTAAAGCTAGTTGGGTTAGTTAAAATATAAACAGTATCAAATTAAACAGATTTTCAGGCCGTCATCGTCCATCACTACCATAAAACATCGCGCTATGCATGATCATGCAAAACATTATCGAGAAGTATATGTTTAAAACTAAGTGTTTAAAGATAAAATACAGTGAATGAAAATAACTTACACTTTAGTGAGTGTATACATACATCTTCAGCGCTCTTTCGTATTACCTCAATAAACAATGAATGAGTCACCTTAAGCAATTAGCCTAATCATCTGTATGTGTGTAGTAACCATTGACCACCGGACACGAACAGTCCAAACCGTAGGGCGGCGTGGCACCGGCCTTTGTTCTCGCCGCCCGAGCCACCGCGCCGCACGATCAATATCCGCTCTACACTCTTGACATCAAAAAACAGGTGGCCATTCCTGCCCCCTTTAATGAACATTCCATCGAAATCATTTCTCAAATTATTATCTCATCTCCTTCCTTCGAGTAGTTTTTAGGCCTTAATTAGTACTTAAAAGATTCGTTAATTACCGATACTACGATCACATTCATAAGATACACGGTGGAATGATCACACGGGGAATTGGGGGATCTAAAGGATCTTCCACCTTGCTCCTGATTCTAATTCAGAAACGGATATCGGAGGTATATTCTCTGAAGCGCCATACGTTTATGTAAATACCTCGCGGCGGCAAAGGAGAAAGTTTTTTCATGCCGATCTTATCATACACGTAAATTATAGCTAGACGGTTTTTGTGGACTGCTTATTGCGATGATATTACAATAGTTTTGAATCAGAAGAAAAACCTTATCTAGTTTAAAAAGAGATTTTTCATATTATAAAACCGCCAGACGGGACAGATATTTGTGTGAAAAATACGAATGTATTTGTTTCGAGATGTACTTAGACCGTGATTACATTTAATGAGTCGTGATATTTTGATACAGTTGTATGCATCATGATCACGAGTAGACTGCGTCGAAATATCGAGTACTAATCTTTAACGGTAATCACGGTCTGGGTACATCCCGTAACAAACATGTATATAATCTATAATGTAATTAACGCATTCGCTGCCGGCTGTTAAATCCAAAACTTCGTCAGGTGCCGCAAACGTACATGAGCGTTCAAATGCTTGTATACCTAATTATGACGGCGGCACTAGGTGAAAGTATCGATAACGCATATATGCGTTGCCAGCAGTGAATGCATTAACCGTGAATTATTAAAAACTGTTAAAAATACGAAAGTTTGTGTTTGAGTCTTGGATGTTTAAATTTAAGTGGGTGTGTATTTATCTATATAAATTATATGTTACACCGTTATCTAGTAACTATGGGTACTACATACAAGCTTTGCTTAGAGTAGGACTAGGTGAATTGGTATAAATTGTCCCATGATATTTATATTATTAATTAATTCTTAACTAAAACTGATTATGACTTAAGCACCTAACGCCAGGTACACGAGTAATCAGTTCAGTGGCTCAAAACCGAGTCAAAGTGTTTGAAAAGCTGACAAATTGTGGTACTCTGTCACAATATTTAAACCATATAGCTTCGGTCCATTGCCATTACCATGAACCAAATAAAAACGAACTTGCTCGCTAATGAAGTGCTTTTATGCAATGGAAGAAGCATATTTGCCGAAACCACTGTATGAATAATTTTGTAGGTACATAATATGCTAATTTATTTCTGCTTACGTGTCAGGCACTATGGTTAAGGAACGTGGTAGGACTTATTTACAGCCTAATTTGAACGAAATGTATATTTGGCTAGGGTACTCAGTTTTGATAACATTTAAGTACTAGATAATATGAAGCAACGACGAAACGATGAAAACAAACATCATGAAAACAAATCTACCCACACCTGCGAAGCAATTCAATGGTGTATGTAACGTTCCCAATTCACACTGGGTCGGCGAGAGAACTACATCTAATGTCTTCTCATTCACGGGGGGCACCTGTGCCTATAACTACAGTCATAAAGGTCGGAGGAGAGAGAGAACGATAAAGTAGAGTTATTTATTTGCAAATACTACGAGTTACTTTTAGAATTTACGCAAAAATGTTTATGTACCTACCTAATACAAGTATGTTGATTTGATCAATTGATGTAATGCATTATCATTTTTTAAGACAGTTCCTATATCAGAATAAATAACAATAAGGCAGATTGTCACATTGAGTTATTATTATTAGTGAAAATAGCCTTTGATGTTTTAAGCCGTACGACTGACACTGAATTTTAGGTAAAGAAATTTCTCGGTCGACTACACCGACGCAGTATGTCAAATCTATCAAATGGCGTGTCTTGCAGATATTGGCTGTTCTATGGTTCAGATCTTAGGATTCCGATGATAAGATTTATTGCTCTAACATCGAGAAAGCTGCAACAAATGCACCTTAAGTTTTCTGTCTGTGAAATGTTGTTTTGAAATACATCCTTATACAGATGAATATAAGTACTCGTATAGTGAACATATCTAAGGCTTGAGAACAAACATTCGTGTTTTTTTTATCTGCCCCATCTGCCCCAACCAGGGATCGAACATTTGACAACAAAATAAGGAATAAGTACTTAGTACAAGGCAGGACCTCAAGTTTCGTAGTCAGCTTTTCAGGCTACCCGGTCGGCAGATACAGGGTTATTTGTAATTCACTAGCATCCTTTTAACCCTAAACTCCTACCACTTAAACAAACGTTTTTTGTTTTACAGCTTTTGTCATAACTTAATATTTTTGGTGTAATAACGTTTTGAAAATTTGAGATTTCCTCTTATTTTTACGATACTCTGTGTATTTGTATGGGAAAAAAAGTGCTTTATTTAAAAAGTTGTAGAACAAAAAACATTTGTTTGAGTGATAGGAATTCAGGGTTAAGAGGATGTCAGTGAATTACAAATAACCCTGTATTTATGGTCATTCTTCAGAGGGTCAAATTACTCACCGTCCAGGCAGAAAAAGTACCCGCAATGTACAAATAATTAACTAGAATATTTTTATACACTACTTTAGCACTTAATCTAACTGGGGCACGATTCCTTTTTTGTTTAAGGTAAGTATAATTAACTGTAAATAAATATCAAACCTCTAAAACCTTATTCCCTTGGTGCGTCCATTACCCATTTTGTGAACAAACTACCCCGAAAAGAACATGTTATGAATTGAAATCAAGTCTTGTATTTAGTTACATAGTTACAATATTACTGTAGTGGTCTATTCATGTATGTATTTATCTTCTTAATTACTTGTACTAATTGTCGCTAGCTACACTCAAGAGCATTAAAAATAAGTCGGATTATATTGTACCTATGTATAAACTCTGAATTTTTAATTTCTCTTGCGTAAACATTAATTTATTGAGTTAATCACACTTCAAAATTTAATCACACTTCGAATTTTCTCTTCTTCTTAAAGTGCCACTCCATTATTGGAGGTGGCCGTTAGCTCTGAAAATTTTCCCCTGTCTTTAGCCATCCGGAACAGTTGCTCTGATCCCGGTCCACTTCCTAATGTGCACCGTTTTCTCTGTATTTTGCCCATCAATATTAGTTGCAGCGGCTGATAGGTACATCTATATGGCGCAGCACGTGCCCCAGATATTTGGTTTTGCGCTTATTGACTGTGTACAATAATTTCCGGGTCGGGATTCCGAGTGTGTGGAATAATCTTCTTCGTAAACAGAGTAAAACATGTGAACGTTCCCAAATATTTTGTCACGTTAATAGTTTTTTACCAATTACAGCGGGAATGCGGGCGCCAGCGCAGCCGGGTCAGCGCACAAGGGTGGAACGCTGCCAAACGGAACCGGGTGAGGCCCGGAAAATGGGGATACAAATCTGCTTTCCACGTCGGGAATATTTGCTTTGTGATGTGCCTTTAAAATGCTTGTTTTGAAAGTTCTTATACTCGGCGTTTTGTGCTATGCGGCGTATCGTTTGTAGGGTTGTGATTTGCACGTAATCACCTAACCATGAGACTTCTAAAGGCCTAGGCTGTAACGTTGTACGTACATTTTTATTATTAAATGGTTTAAAAAATAGAATGAGTTCATTATTAACTCTTATCAATCACATTTTACAGTGTTTTATCTACAAAACTAGCACTATTTAGTCGTTAACACGCTGTACTCGATTTAATCTTATTTCGCTTGTCGCACATCACTACTGTGACGTCACGCGAACCGTTGTGAGGCGCCGGCGCCGGTCATTTCGCGGCGAGCTGCAAGCCAGACACTCGATATCAGCGCAGAGGTGAACGTACGCTAACATCTCCGGTCTTACTACGTACTTCACGTAACCGGCCAATGTTTTCGTCCCTACACGTTAACCTGCGGAAATCTAAACTATAAATTTGTTCAGTGTATTCTTCAACCCCAATCTCGGGTAAGGGTCCCAAGTACGGGTTGGCTCACTGGGGGCCTATCTCTTCCACCTTCTACTGCCACACTGCGGCCAGTACGTCGGCCGTTATTGGGTGTTCTACCCGACGCCCACGGATCAGCGCCCGACCATCTTCTGCGGCTTCAGTGCAGGGAAGTGCTTACTAGGAAGAATAATAGGAATCGTATTTTCCGTTAGACTTGCGTACTAGATTCGAACCACACCCTAAATTTAAATACCCACTTTTTTTAAAATTGTAATTTAATTATTTTTTTTCTGAGCTAGCCTACGGGCATATTAAATTGTTATTTTTGTTGCGTAATATTTTGTCTCATTTCTCCTCCTGGGGGGGTGGGACAAACCCTAACCATACGGGGCGCGACATTGGCGCCTTTTAACGTGGTTCTAGTACGCAAGTAAAATCTGGTTCCCATTATTCTTTTTGGTTGTAGTTAGTGTGTGTTTGTGGCTTATTTTTGTAAAACGTGTTATTTTTTACGCTTTTTTTGGTTTTTCGCAGCTACTAAAGTGTATTTACTAGCGTTTCTTGTTGAAATCGTGTTTTTTTTAATATATATTTTTTTCTTTTTTTTCTTTGGGTGGTAGAACCTTGTGCCGGGTTCGTCCGGGTCGTTACCACCGTCTTACCCATTACTCCTGCCGCTAAGCAGCAGTGCTTTTATAGCGCTGATCGGTGTGGAGGGTAAGATAGCCGGTATATCTACAGGCACACGAGGCATTCCATCTTAGTCCTCAATTTTCGGTAACGCGTCGGCATTCCGTTGGGTGTTGCGGGTGTCCATGCGTCCTACTTTAAATTTAACTTCAAATCGTCTACAATTTTCAACAAAAACCGTTGGTATTTAACAGTTTCAATTTAAAATTCCAAATTTATTTTTTTAATTTACATTCTACCCTCATTTTTTTTAAACTTAATAACGATCTTCTTTGGCTTATATTCATTTGTAACTTGATTTTACCTTTATATTTTTTTCTTATTGAGCGGCAATACACATTAGTAGCAATTTTTTTTGTTGCAACTAACTTGTTATTTTATTTTTACTAATACAAAGGGAAAAAACCAGACGTTCTTATTAGACTATTATTGTAACAGAACGGAGAACGGTTTTTTTTTTCCTCTTTTTTGTTTAGTAGGGTACTTGCGCCTGTAGTTGGTCACCACTTATTCCATTTTTAATTTTTTAATTTTTTTTTAATCATGTTTCCTATCAAGTATCTGTCTCTGCAGAAGTCGGAACTTGAATATGAGGTTCGGATTAGGGGCGCTACTGCTGCATCTTCTGTAGAAGAGTTGCGTAAACAAATAGTTAAATTAGCACCAGAGCTTCCGTCCGAGCACATATTAGAGTCCTCGATTGACGTTAGGGAAGATCTTAAAGGTTGTTTCGATGTACTTAAGAAAATTAAAATGAATTTGGATGCGACTGATCCTTCTTCACCTAATGTACCGTCACTTATGAGAACTCAAAATATGCTTAATCATTTATATAATAGAATCATGAGGATAGCGTGTAGCGACGACATTAGGAAGGAATATGACGATGTAGTCAAGGCTTATAACCTGTATTCGCAAAAGCTAGCAACTCTCCAAGCTAAGGCACCTAGTACCTCTTTTAGCGCGGAGGGTGTTTCTGCAAGCGAGTCGCGGCCTATTGTACCTGATTTGCAAAACATTATTTCAGTGACGTGTGATAGGGGCTCAGCCGATTTATCTAAATTAAAATTTAATGGTAAAACTTGTGTTCGCTCTTTTATACAGCGTGTTAACGAATTTATAGAGGCTAGGAACACTCCTTCACATAAAATACTAAGTTTTGCGACTGAAATTTTTCAAGACGATGCGCTGCATTGGTATCGGTCTGTAAAGGATACATCAAGGATACGGTCTGTGTAGGAGGACTTCGGTCCCCAGGCATAACATATGCCTGGAGAGAGATCTCTCTATTGCAACTTCCCCCAAAAATTTATTGTGGGTAAACGGTGTAACTGTTTAACGACCGCTTTAGCCTAGTTGGTAGTGACCCTGCCTACGAAGCAAGAGGTCCTGGGTTCAAATCCCGGTAAGGGCATTTATTTGTGTGATGAGCACGAATATTTGTTCCTGAGTTATGGATGTTTTCTATGTATTTAAGTATTTATTTATCTATATAAGTATGTTTATCGTCGTCTAGTACCCATAGTACAAGCTTTGCTTAGTTTGGGACTAGGTCGATTTGTGTAAGATTGTCCCCTAATATTTATTTATTTATTTATTTATTTATAGCGTAAGCTCTTGGTCAGAGTTAGCGGCTAGATTGAGGGAAGATTTTGATCAAACTGATTATGATTACCGGCTCAAAGCTGAAATACGGTCTCGTACACAAGGGGAACGCGAGAATATTACCATTTATCTCTCCATTATGAATGGAATGTTCTCGCGTCTATCCAAGACTGTACCGGAAGAAGAACAACTTGAAATTCTCCTTCACAATATCAGGCCTTGCTACGCTAGCACATTGGCTTCTGCTTCTCAGATTGCATCCATTGACGCTTTGCGTTCACTGTGTCGTAATTACGAGGCTATACAGGCACGTCTTTCACAATTTCAGGAACCGCCTAGAGTTACATCGGATACACTTGCTCCTGAGTTTGCTTACTCAAAGGATGGCAACAGAAGTGCAAATAAAGTACAAAATAGCTCCTCTAGTAACTTCAGTAAACATAGCTATATACCAAATAGGTCTTTAATAAATCTAACAATTTTAATAACTTAACTCAAAACAATTACAATAGACAACAGCAAAGTTATGTTCATGCGGTCAGTACCAATAATAATGTTCCATATTGCCCTAGATGTCGCTCTAATTCTCATCACATTCGACAGTGTCCTGCTCCCCGTGAAATACTTTGTTTTAAGTGTGGTATGAAGGACGTTAAATTTCCGGATTGCCCTGTTTGTAATAAGAAGCCAAAAAACTAGATGGGCGGAATTGTAGTAATTTTGACAAGCAAGATTGGGAAACTTGGCTTGAATTTATTACAAAATTTACCTCTACTTATAAAATTTCTACAATTCTGCAACGAAAACCTTCAACTGATCCTAGGCCCTATGTAGACGTTAAAATTAATAACATTGACGCCTGTGGTTTACTTGATTCCGGTGCTGCAGTTTCCATTTTAGGTAACAATAGTCACTTACTCTTTGCAGACTGCACTTTACATCAGGACAATCACATTAATATGGTAGCCGCTGGTGGTCAAAATCTCAAAGGTTTGGGATATATTAATTTGCCTATCTCGTTTAAGGGTCAATTTCATATAATCAAAACTTACGTAGTCCCTGAAGTTGAAACACCAATTATTTTGGGCATTGATTTTTGGCGTGCTTTTCAAATTTGTCCTAAGTATTTAGATAGCATTACCATGTCAGGCACTTCTTTAGCAGAGGTTAAGGTGAACACTGATGAAACTTTCATTCACTCTTATGACAACCTTCTGGATTCGCAAAAGTCAATTGCAGACAATGTAATAGCTCAGTTTAAGTCTATCTCTACAGAGGAGAAAGGTCTAGGTAGAACCAATTTGATTTCCCATCATATCGATACTGGTGACGCGCAGCCTATCAGGCAATGTTACTACCGCATGTCTCCTGAGAAACAGCGAATTTTAGTAGAACAGGTAGACGAAATGCTTGCATTGGACGTAGTGGAACCTTGTGAAAGTGCTTGGTCTTCTCCGGTACTTATCGTTAGCAAGAAGAATGGGCAACCAAGGTTTTGTCTCGATAGTAGGAAGTTAAACGCAGTAACTAAGCGCGATGCGTACAATTTACCTTACGTAGCTGAAATATTAGATAACCTTCGCGATGCCAAATATTTATCTAGCATCGATTTATCCAAGGCTTTCTGGCAAATTCCCATTGCAATTGAGGATCGCGACAAGACCGCTTTCTACGTACCGGGCAGAGGCACCTTACGTTTTAAAACGACCGCTTTTGGGTTGACTAACGCACCTGCTACTCAACAGCGTTTGGTAGATTTGCTCTTTGCTGATATGGATTTCAAGACTTTCGCTTACCTTGATGACATTATTATCATCAGCTCGACGTTTGAAGAACACGTCTCTCGTCTTTTGTGCGTCTTAGATAAACTTAGAAAAGCTAATCTTACGGTGAATTTTGAGAAGTGCAAGTTCTTTCGTAGTCAACTTAAATACCTGGGATACGTCGTTGATGCTCACGGTTTACGTACTGACCCCGAAAAAGTGGAAGCTATTATCAACTTTCCTACTCCTTCTACTCGTAAAGAGTTAAAACGGTTCCTTGGTACCGCTACCTGGTACCGACGTTTTGTCCCAAATTTCAGCACAGTTGCTGGTCCGCTTAACAAGTTGACTTCGAATGGCAAGAAATCCCCTCCTTTCCAGTGGTCGCCGGAGGCTGACGCGGCTTTTAATGCTTTAAAAGAGTGCTTGGTATCCGCACCAGTCCTCTCTTGCCCGGTGTATTCTGAGCCATTCGAAGTACACACGGACGCTAGCAACTATGGGGTAGGAGCCATGTTAACGCAAACCATGAATGGGAAAGAACATCCTATTGCATATATGAGTCGTTCTCTTACCAGTGCCGAGAAAAATTACAGCATTACTGAACGCGAGACTCTTGCGGTGCTGACTGCTCTCGAACACTGGCGTTGTTATTTAGAAAACGGGAAGACTTTCACCGTTTACACTGATCATTCTGCTTTAAAATGGTTCCTTTCTCTTAATAATCCCACTGGTCGTCTCGCTCGCTGGGGCGTTCGTCTTTCATCCTTTAATTTTGAAATAAAGCATCGACGTGGTGTCGATAACGTTATTCCTGATGCTCTTTCTCGTGCAGTTCCAGTCTCAGCCATCAGTACTGCCAATTCTGTTTTAAATACAGACGATACTTGGTACAAGAATATTTATAACGGCTGTCTCAACAATCCTAGTAACTATCCAAATTACCAAATTAAAAATTATGCCTTATTTCGACTTTCTAAGTCTACGGGTAAAGCGCAATTAACTACAGAGTTTGCATGGAAGGAGGTAGTTCCTAGTAATTTTCGACATAAAATAATTAAGGAGCACCACTCAGAGCCAACAGCAGGTCATTTGGGCATTTTCAAGACTTACAGGCGATTGTCATTAAACTATTACTGGCCTGGTATGCACCAAGATGTTGTGGAGTTCGTGGGCTCTTGTTCGATCTGTCAGTCATATAAGGCGCAAAATCACACTACATTGGGTCAAATGGGCCGTCCCAAGCAATGTTCGAGGCCATTCCAGATGATTTCAATTGATTTTGTAGGTCCTCTTCCTGTAACAAGAAAACAAAATAGCTACATGTTAGTTATAACATGCTGCTTCTCAAAATTCTGCCATATCTTCCCCTTACGCCGCGCAACGTCGGATTCCGTTGTTAAAATATTAGAAGATTCTATATTTTTAGTTCATGGCGTCCCGCAGACAATCTTTCTTGACAACGCTAGCTACTTTATTAGTTCTACTACTGATGCCCTCTTTCAAAAGTATAAGATACCTAACGTTTTCTTCACCCCGAAATACACACCACAAATTAACAGCGTTGAGCGCGCAAATAAAACGATCATTTCCTGTCTTTCTACGCTGGTTGGAAACGACCAGAGATCCTGGGACACCTTTGTTCCCAAGGTACAATTTGCCATTAACAACTCAGTCAACGAAGCAACCGGTTACACACCTTCATTTCTCGTGTACGGTAGAGAGTTGGTCTTGTGCGGATCTCATTATACCGATTCAGACCTAGGAGACGAAGTTTTGTTCTTACCGCGTGACTTGTACGCTGAAAACCTTGGTTGCCTGGCTTCTGTGTTCAACGATGTGCAGGCTTCATTATGGCAGGCACATGTAAAGAACACTGCACACTACAACTTACGTAGAAAACCGGCTGATTTTAACGTAGGCGACATAGTTCTCAAACGCACCTTTTCACTTAGTGACAAGGACAAATACTTTTCTAAAAAATTAGCCCCTAAATTCATTAAGTGTCGTATAGTTGAGAAACGTTCTCCTCTAGTATATGTTTTGGAAGACATGTCCGGCAAGAATTTAGGAGTTTGGCACATTAAAGATTTTAAACTTGCACATAATCTTAATTAGTCTAAATTTCATGTCTTCTACGTCAAAACATTAGGCATTACCTTACCAATTTTAACATCCTTGTGATCACTTGTAGACATCAGTGCGATATATCACTGGTGCCTATCTTATGAAAAGATGCGACAATAACTGTGTTGTATGTTGTTGCTGCTAGTTTGAATAACGAGTGAATGAAGATGAATGTAGAGGATCGAATGTGAGTTTAAGGGTGTCACAAGTTTAGTTTTTGCACGGGTTTTCCTGTAGGTAAAACCCTTTCCGTGGCGAGGCGGGTAATGTAACGTTGTACGTACATTTTTATTATTAAATGGTTTAAAAAATAGAATGAGTTCATTATTAACTCTTATCAATCACATTTTACAGTGTTTTATCTACAAAACTAGCACTATTTAGTCGTTAACACGCTGTACTCGATTTAATCTTATTTCGCTTGTCGCACATCACTACTGTGACGTCACGCGAACCGTTGTGAGGCGCCGGCGCCGGTCATTTCGCGGCGAGCTGCAAGCCAGACACTCGATATCAGCGCAGAGGTGAACGTACGCTAACATCTCCGGTCTTACTACGTACTTCACGTAACCGGCCAATGTTTTCGTCCCTACACGTTAACCTGCGGAAATCTAAACTATAAATTTGTTCAGTGTATTCTTCAACCCCAATCTCGGGTAAGGGTCCCAAGTACGGGTTGGCTCACTGGGGGCCTATCTCTTCCACCTTCTACTGCCACACTGCGGCCAGTACGTCGGCCGTTATTGGGTGTTCTACCCGACGCCCACGGATCAGCGCCCGACCATCTTCTGCGGCTTCAGTGCAGGGAAGTGCTTACTAGGAAGAATAATAGGAATCGTATTTTCCGTTAGACTTGCGTACTAGATTCGAACCACACCCTAAATTTAAATACCCACTTTTTTTAAAATTGTAATTTAATTATTTTTTTTCTGAGCTAGCCTACGGGCATATTAAATTGTTATTTTTGTTGCGTAATATTTTGTCTCATTTCTCCTCCTGGGGGGGTGGGACAAACCCTAACCACGCGGGACGCGACAAGGCTAAATGCTAAATGCTACTTTATAATTTAGTTTATGTATAAATTTTATTCCACTGTGTATCTAAATTACGAGTACAGATTATGCAGCCGATGGCGTGTAGTGGAGTCTACACGGAGAAAAAAATATTTTACAATATTACCAGATTGTATAGTAATTATGATTCTGGTGTAGGAAAACAGATTTCAGCAATGATTATCACATTTTTTTTTATAACAACAAATCATATTTTATTTAGTACTAGAATACACGAAAACTCTGATATCGTTTTGGTAACCATCTAATTGTTACAGAGTAAAAAATATGCATTTAGCTTACAACAGGTTTTGTATATTACACAAAATTTGTTTTCTACGATACTAGGTAACTGGGTAATAGGAACTAGAAATGATGTTGCAAGAAGTAGAATTTTCTATTTTTTTTTTATATCTACAATCAATCGACACACTATAATTAGATAGATAGAACTCAAAAATGCGTAGCTTTTGGAATCATATCACTCGAAAAAACCATTTGAAAGAATTAGATAGATTGAAAGCAATGGATCTTTGCAGAGGAGCAGGGCCAATGCCCTGTCCTCATTCAGTCAGGGAGCACATGCACCCGCTTCAGTCTTTTGGTAGTGCCTTGGTTAAGCAGCATGTTCGCCAGAGGGTTCTATTAATGTGTAAAAAAAGTATAGTACAACACAACAAAATCAAGTCAAATTCACAATATTCTGTTTAAGGAAACTAGATTTTTCTCTCCGTGTAATTTCACTTAAAAGTGGGATCCGTTGTTGTGTCAAGTCAACCCACAAGATAATAAAAGGAATGGATAAGCTCCACTAGCTTAAAGCACAAATCGCTTTATCTGCCTAAGAAGCCGTGTAGTATGGATTAATTTTCCCGATCCATCTGTAAGGAATCACCACTCGAGTTATTGCTCAAAATGTTAGTATAATCGTACTTCAAAAACCATTAAATACTAACTGATACCGTAATACAGTAAAGTCTATGTAAGCACAAAAAAACTTGTTCAACAAAACGCAAAACGCGCGTTTGGTAGCCGCCGTGACGTGCGACTCCGAGAAGAAGGGCTACGGATTAGCCCGAAACATGTCGAGTTAAACTCGTTTTAAGACGTGAGTGATTTACGTGACGTGAGAATATGTTTTATTGTGAAAATAAACATTTTCACTATAAAACATATTCTCCAACAGTTGCAATGAAAGCCTATGATAGACTACTGTGGCGTACCTAAATTGATTTCTTATCCATGTCGGGTTTACGTCGACATCAATCTTGCTGTACATACATAGCGTAGGGACTACGGACTCAATTTCGCGGGTTAAAAAATTGTTTCAGCGTCGGTTAAGTATATTAAATTATTAGGAGCATTTGGTCAGTGAATACGTGTAATAGGCGTAATAGCTAGTACGAATGAAGATCTTGTTTAACTTTTTCACGTAACAAAGCTTGAGGTTCAGGGCCCGATCACCGATGAAAATAATTTTTTTTTGTAAAAAATACACCAATGTTTGCTCTCGAGTCTTGGATGTACGTTTTTTTAAAGTAGTTATGCATTTATCTATATTTATCCGAATTCTACTACCAATACTAACTTAAGTAGTAAAAGCTTTGCTCAGTTTAGTAGTATTAGCAACATTAGGCACCTATTACCCCTTTCTACATTAGGTTAGAAATTAAATAGTAAAAATGTGTTCTGCCTCACAAACATACTACTTACCACTTTTTGTTATTACAGACGCAACAAAATTGTACAATCATCATCATGTGAATTTCTGTCTACCTTCAAAAGTGCGTCTTTGCTTTTACCAAAATACCTATAGTAAAATATAAACGGAGATCCAATAGCAAGATGAAGATAAGGCTTTCAATATATCGTGAGGAGGGAGCGACAGTTGGCGGGCGGCCAGGCTCCCACGCCCCGCCGCGGACCTAGAGCGAACAGATGCCGCAAGTGACCTAATTGTCGAGCCGATTCACCGCAAATTTTTAGTCTTTGTTGCTGTAAGTATGCACCTCTTTCTATTCCATTCAATCAAGCAATCCTTGAAGGTAATCTTCACTACCATAGCTAGGTCTGGGCGACGGCCTCTCGGTCTGAGGGGACTCGCGCCTTGAAGGCTCTCGTTTTTTTGTTCAATCAAAAATCCGGACTTTAAAGTGTGGTACGGGAGCGTAGGACCTCACGGAATATATCTTGCCCACACACAATTTAGGTCCTACACCGCCACTAGGTAGATCTTGGGAACGAAAGAAAAGGGGCCTCGCTGATGCGACTTCGCCAACGTCTTTTTCACTAGGTAGATACAGTCGAAGAAACTGAATCACGTGACAACAAGGAACCTTTTCACACCCAATTTCACGGTTATTTCTTTAGCAGATGTTGAACATACATAAATAAATAAATATTACGGGACAATTCACACCAATTGACCTAGCCCCAAAGTAGACTAAGCAAAGCTTGTGTTATGGATACTACGCAACGGATAAACATCTATCTAATACCTTTAAACGAGCAATTCTTGTATATATGTATATATATAATCAGGATCTCGGAAACGGCTCCAACGATTTCGATGAAATTTGGTATGTGGGGGTTTTCGGGGATGAAAAACTGATCTAGCTATGTTTCATTTTCAGAAAATCGCTTTTACTCGTGTTTTCCGGCTATTTTTGTTTGCATTAGAATATAAAGCTAAATTTCGCCGACTTCGAGCAGATCATAATGGCACATCAGAAATCGGGTGGTCGCGGATCCAGCCGACCTCGGTTCGATTCCACGTTTTTTTTCAAGTTTTTTTAGTTTTTTTTTTAAGTTTATTTTTCATGAGAAAACGTCAAGTTTCTTCTTTTGTGAGAAAAAGTTACTTTTTTGTGAGAAAAAGTTACTTTTTTGTTAGAAAAAGTGTTATAGGGAACGTGCAGTAACTATAGGCGGCAGCACTAATGCGACAGAAGAGACACTATGCGGACAGTAAAACAAACTTATCAAGGTAAAACATTCAAATTGATGGCACCAGTTGGCAGCACCGTGTCTATGTGCACGTTCCCTATTGGGAGCACAGAACAGGAAAAGCCGGTTGTCTGTAAAGTCAGTTTACGGAAGATAGTTTAACGTGACTCACCCCCCCCCCCCCCCCCACCCCCTCCGGTGTTTTTGTCTTATATCTTGAAAACGGTGCATCCTACGGCAAAATCAATTAAATTTTCATCCCCCCTTTAATACCCCCGCGCTCCCTCCCCCGCATCCCCTCCCCCCCCCTCTCCCCCCCACCCCTCCGGTGTTTTGATCTCGGAAACGGCTCCAACGATTTCGATGAAATTTGGTATTTGGGGGTTTTCGGGGATGAAAAATTGATCTAGCTTGGTCTTATCTCTGGGACAACGCTTGGTACCGAGTTTCTGCCCGAGCAGAGCTCGGTTGCCCAGGTACTACATATTAAACACCCAAGATCCGAGAACAAACATTCGTATTTCTCATACAAATATCTGCCCCGACACGGGAACCGAACGGGATATGTATGCAATGTTGATATAAATTTAGAATGAAAGGGTTCCACCTTTCAGCTATACTGTACAGAGTAATTTATGATGAAAGTATGTAAGCATTCATCAAAGAAATAGGTACTGTTGGGATCGTACTGTGACCCTGGGGTGTAGCCGTACTATCAAGGAGACTATTAAAAAGACATGCGTATCCTTCGACTCAAGTTTATTGACTGTTCTATGGGAAACAATTTTCAAATTCATTTTTAAAGCTGACATTCGATAGCCATTCCAAATTTAACTTTCAAATGATACCATAGGGTACCTTCTTGCCAGCTATCGAATGTACGCTGCCAGTACTATTGAATTTTTGACGTCATTGCAGTGTCACAGTGAGCCCCGTAAAATGACTCTATTAAATTATTAACATGGCACTTATCCTCACACACATAACCTCACTAGCACCATAATTAAGCTACATTTACACGCTTGCCGAGACTTGGCAAACGTCTACAAGCTTGAAGCCTATACAAACGCTTAAATACCAATAATACCATTTACACGCTTGAAGGTGCGTTATAGTATTCCGGGCAAGCAAACATGGCAGACGTGGACCTCGAAGTTACTTACTTCGCACTTGTGTTTGGCTTGACATATTTTTATTTAAAATATAAACAAAAACAAAGGAAGCAAAAAGTTCAGCAGAGAAAATGTTGGATATTAATAAAAATACATAGAACTAAGCCGTAAGATGGTCCTTAGATGGACTGCTTAGAGCACATTCACTATTACTTTCTGTCAAACGGTACAAGATGGTGACAGAAGGAGATGGTGAAACCGATGGCATGCGCCCACGAGTTAGGCAATACGGCCTCTGGCTATACTATGAAATTCGATTTTCGAACTTCGTATCGTACCATTCCGTTATTTTTTTATGAGCTGGACTTGGAGTTAGTGATACCCTTAGCCATTTAACAAGTTAGGAAAATTGGCCGCGGAAAAAGTATAGGTATTTAGTTGAGAAACGCAATTTGGAAAAACGAAAGTTAGATTCCGTTCTGTTCACGCTAATTGTATGAAACAGAAGAGTGAAAGGGATATCACGATACGAAATTCGAATATAATAATTCCTAGTAGCCCCCCTGGTCTAACAAATAGTTTTAAGTCTGTGTCGAGCGCCAGCGCGGAACACGGGCGCCGCGGCGCCGGAACTCAACCGATTCAGATTAATTTCACAGTGGAAAATAGAACTTTTACCAATAGTCAGTACTCATACTTTTCAATATTTACCTAAGGTGTTTAGATCTGAAGACAAAATTCGAAAACATCTGCTTTATACACACGCAATGATGCTTATTCTTTACTCGAAAAAAAAAAGCCTGTTCGGGAGAAATTAGAATAAAGAAACAGTCCTTGAAGATAGACGGTTGTTATGGCACGAATCTACATAAGTACTTATTTTAAAGGCCGGCAACAGATCAGAACTCAACTTGAGTTGTTAATATTCATGGGCGGTGGTGACCATTTCCTATTAGATGACTCACTTGTTCATATTAAAATAAAATAAAAAATATGTAAGTTTTGATTTTGTTTTAAACAACATAGAAAAGTACCATTTCTACAAATTTTTTAGTCTACTACTTTTGTGTAGGTACCATAAGGGTACAAAACCTTCGTCAGTTATTAAATTGATTCCTTTATCCAAGACTCTTAGTAAGTAGGTACATACCTTAAAAATAAATTAAAAATTTCAATAACCCCCAACGCAATTAAGCCTTAGATCCCTTCCGCAGCATACAAAAGAGCTGATAACTTTGAAACGGCTGAATCAATTTTGATGAAACATGGCCAAGAACCATCGCCAAAATACCTGCTTTACGCTCACACACACACACACACACACACACACACACACACACACACACACACACACAAGCGCGCGCGTACATAACGGTCAAACTTATAACACCGCTCTTTTTGTGTTAAACAAGTTTTTGTTAAAAATTTCATTTACAATGCAAGCTTTTTCGTTGACTGAACTTTTTGTTGACTGTGCATTGTCATCCAATTTACGTAAGTATACCAATTTTTATGTTGATCCAACCACTGGAACTCGAATTCAACTTCCAAGATTTGACCCGTACATACATACATTACATTACAAGTTAAATAAAAGCTTTCGAAATGGGAAACGTTAATGCAATATTCTGCTTCGTTTGAAATAATAATGTTGACAGGACTGACAATTGCCTTGGTGTAAGCAAAATAAATGTCTGTCTACTTTAATGTGACGAACCTTTTCTTACTTCGACTGTATGTATCAAATATAGCCAATCCAGTATTTAGTAATAACACAAATACGACCTCGGCGTACGATATGTTTGTCATGTTCATAGGTGTGACTTCAAAAATCGGCTGTTAAAAACCAGAACCTTACAGAGCCTCAAGTGCCATGCAGTTTAGAAACATCACGTTCATACGTCCCACACACATACACAGCTCAGCACAGGTCTTTCAGATTAAGAGGGCTTGGGCCGTTGTTCCCACGCGGGCTCAGTGCGGATCACGAACTTCACACACACAAGTTTCCTTACGATGTTTTCCTTCACCGTTAAGCTCATTGTAAATTTGAAATGTAATTTCGCACATAAATTACGATAAACTCAGAGATGCGAGCCCGGGATCTGCTCGAGAGGCCAGAGGTAAAACCACTAGGCCACCACGAATTTTTATTATATGTATTATACATAGAAACTGATTATATTATCACTTAGTTATTGTTCTCAAAAAACTCTACCATATGATAGGTCAAAGAGCACTCGAATACTCGTAATCCATTTATCGACCTTCCCTAAGCAAATTAAAGCGATCAATAATAGACAGAAGCAGCCAGGTACGGCACATAAGACGTTGGATCAATATTACCTGTAAATTGTAACTTGTAGTTACCTTCACCGATCGATATTATCGTGTATCTGTGACATAGTTTTAATGTTTATTTACTTACACATCTAAAACTACATAGACAGCAGAACGACTCCGCTTTTAACGACTAGCAAAGCTCGTTTCTCGACGGGCGCACCTTTCGTTCTTGCAAGCTTAGTTGTTCGTATCTCTAATATAAACAACGAAATATATGTCGATTTAATTTCCTTGATTTACAAAAGACGTAGTGAGTGGTAGTCATAATAAATATTAAACAATTTCTTAAAACTTTCGTCTGTACAGATATGAATAATAAAACCAGTCATTCAAACTCGTACATGAAGAGTTCCGTACCTCTGTGCAATTTTTTAAAAATATTTTAGTTAAAAACTAGATAGATGTCTAATTAATACCATTATAAAAATCGAGTTAAAAACGCCTAAAAGAACACGTTTCTTGTATGTCGACCCCGAGACAATAAAGTACTCGGTAATACAGACACGCGACCGAAGGAATTATGGCAGAATAGCTAAATAGTGGTTGAAGTTATAAGCTGACTTTTGGCGGTGGTGTAAATTGTTTGGCGCTCACCTGTGGCGCGCTGGAATGACGCGCAGGTGATAATAATAACAGCAGATACTTACGACGGTATAAACACGAATACACTACACATTGCACGCGAAACACGCATCGCAAATTAAGAGATAACATTTCCACTTTGTCCCATTTCGCTGTAATAGCAAAGAGGTTAGTCAACGTCACAGGAGGTCGAAGAGCTGGCAACTACCCCGAACAAAGACTTAGCTTTGCTATCTTTGATCAATTATAACTGAAGATACACATTGCCGAACAAAATACCCTTCAAAGAATGTCCGAACTTTTTTATTTGGTTGCGTAACAAATAAAATCATCACCTACACAGAAATTTGAACCTAGTCTTTACTTCATTACAGTCGAATTTCGGTAGCGGTAAAACTCCACTTGACAGCTAAACTTGACAATTTCACGCAACGTTCTGAGAAAAAAGAAGGCCACTTTTATCAAAGTGGCGCTCATTTGGCTCGGACATTTTCGGGCGCACGACTGTGGATTTACAGTTATAATTGATCAAAGTTTGCTATTCAAAGGGAGAACGCGGCCAGTATCTCGGAACCTTGCCTGAAGGGGCTCTTTTTCATTCATATTAGGTTTAAGTAGGTATTTTTTTTCTTAAGGTTTTTTTTAGGATAGGTCTGTTGTACACGTAAGTATACAGCGTGTCCAGTAGCGTAGCGTAGGGGGGGCGATGGGGGCGACCCGCCCCGGGCGGCACGTTTAGGGGGCGGCAAATATTTTGTAAATATTTGGACAATTCCATATTGTACTGTTTTAAATTGGCTAAGTAAAATTTTTTGAAGTAGGCAGGTATACAAGAGGGCGGCAAAATTTTCTTCCGCCCCGGGTGGCTGACACCCACGCTACGCCACTGAGCGTGTCGCCCATAAGTGCAACAATAAATTTAAACAATGATTCCTTAGAATATCCGAAGTTACCTTGACCTGTTCCTAATGCGACAAAATTGTTAAAAAAAAGAAGAAAAATAGTAATTAAAGTTACAATGCTTAACCAATGAATTTCATCATTGCGAAATTGTCAGTTATCGGACATTTCCTTGGTACTGGGGCAATGTTATTTTTTTTATAAATATTTACTCATAAACATAAAGATCTCTACAATCCGCGCCTATTACGTTGTTGAACTCAAAAAAGTTCAATATTACTATCTCAGACCGACATGGACCATCATTCATTGCAAAACCTTCATTGCAAATGCGACCTTTTCTTTTAATTAAGAATGAGTTGGTTACTCTATTACTACATGTTACATTGAAATTGTAAGTCAAGGCGGTAAACAAATCAAAATACTTCAAAATGGCATCAACAAAATTAAATTACGATGCACGTTACGATTTAAACCGAGATTTGAGTTAAATAACGCATACTGATAATATTCGTGTTGTCAACCCGAAGCACGAATGTGGGATCACCAGATGTGATTCTGATTGTGACCGCGGATGTGCAGCCAGCATACGGTCCATGGACATTTTCTTTGTAAAAGTACAAGTTATCTAGAGAAGAAGTTACCTGGTGAGACTGGCATAATTTTACTATTGTCAGTGATATTATCATAATGCACTTTTTTGTTGGTAACATTAAATAAACAGGATAAATTTATTTTAGTATTTAATCACTTCGTCCACACCTAGGTATTTGATGAGGAAACTATTATGTAACTTTGAAAGAACTGATCATTTAATTAAGGACTGCGCATATTTATTATGAAAAATATTGGTGTGTTTTAGTACATTTTCATTTGGAAACGATAGTAAATGTCAACGTCAAGTACTTCGACTAGACATGACGGTATTGACGGTCTGCAGTAGGTGCTGGTCCGATTAATTTTGTTAGAAAATAACAGATGCTTTTTTTGCATTTTAAAATTTTAAACCACTTGAACTTAATTACTGATTAGTTAAAGGATGTATAATTTAATTTATTGTTCGTATTCCAGGATACACCCTGTATAAAATGTAAATATGTCATGTTAAATCTAATATATAAAAATCTCGTGTCACGGTGTTTGTTACCGAACTCCTCCGAGACGGCTCAACCGACCTTCATGAAACTTTTTGCTCTGTATTCGGTAGGTCTGAGAATAGGTCGTAGGCTATTTTTTATACCCCTAGGTGATATATGGCAAAACAACGTTTGCGGGGTCAGCTAGTAAAATGTAATATCCAAATTAAGTCATATTTTTATCAAAAATTAAATCAAAATTATATCTTAACCTAAGGATAACTTCACATGTAGTTGGCAAACACCAAAGAAGCCGAGAGTGAGCTAACCTAACACTCGTGGACCCAAGTAAGTATTTCCAATACATATCTGATATTGCATTGACTGTAGACGATCACATAACTGATGTAGTTTTGAGTTAAGTTCGTAAAGCACATACTCATCTTGTGGTGACGAAAACACCAAACCTCCCAATAATATCATGAATAATTAATTTCTCGTAGCGCGTCTACGACCAAGGATCATGCTACGAGCTACGAGCTACGACGCCCCACTTTAACTTGTTAAGCCTGACACATTGCTTTTATTTTAATAAGTGGCTCCAGAGGCACAATTTCTGAAAGCAATTTATTATTATGAAAATGTAACATCCGCCCACTCGTGTAATTTTAATAATGTGTTAAAATAATACCTAATATACCTAACTTCCATTGTTGAAAGGTGCTTTTCATAATTACTTGCTTTAGACATAATTTTACCTAAGTAATTCAGAAACGGAAAATTTAACGGCAGGTTTGTTAAATATTATTTTTGCATATTTAATAACATGTACAGTCAAGTGTAAAAATATGGGTGCACACAACTTGCTCATAACATAAATATGTCCCATAGCTCTTATGTCGTCGAATTAAGGTATAGGTATATAACGGTTCCCACCGTTATTTATTTATTAAATCGATACTTATTTTTGCACTTGACCGTACAAAGAATTAAGAAAAGAAAAACCGGCCAAGTGCGAGTCGGACTCGCGCACGAAGGGTTCCGTACAATTATCTATAAAAATCACGTTTTTTGTAGAGCCCCCCTTAAATATTTTTTTATTTTAATTTAATGATTTATTTTTAAAGTGAATATATAATTAAATATTCTGTGAATATTTCAAGTGTCTACCTGTTGCCGTTATCAATATCGAGGAAAATCGAGCAAAAAAAAATCATGTTTGTTGTGTGGGAGCCCCCTTAAAATATTTATTTTATTCCATTTTTTAGTATTTGTTGTTATAGCGGCAACCAAAATACATCATCTGTGAAAATTTCAACTCTCTAGCTATCACGGTTCCCGAGATACGGCCTGGTGACAGACGGACGGACGGACGGACGGACGGACAGCGGAGGTTTCCGTTTTTACCCTTTGGGTACGGAACCCTAAAGACAGTAAAAACTTAGTTTAAATTTTTATTTAGCGGTGCATGAGCTACACATGACAGATTTTAGGGTTCCGTACGCAAAGGGTGAAAACGAAAACCCTATTACTGAGGCTCCGCTGTCCGTCCGTCCGTCCGTCCGTCCGTCCGTCTGTCACCAGGCTGTATCTCGGGAACCGTGATAGCTAGAGAGTTGAAATTTTCACAGATGATGTATTTCGGTTGCCGCTATAACAACAAATGCTAAAAAATGGAATTAAATAAATATTTAAGGGGGCTCCCATACAACAAACATGATGTTTTTGCTCGATACTGATAACGGCAACAGGTAGACGCTTGAAATATTCACAGAATATTTAATTATATATTGACTTTAAAAATAAATCATTAAATTAAAATAAAAAAATATTTAAGGAGGCTCCCATACAACAAACGTGATTTTTATAGATAATTAAACGGAACCCTTCGTGCGCGAGTCCGACTCGCACTTGGCCGGTTTTTTAATAGCAAATACGAATTGCGTAATTAAGTAACAAACATCCAAACATTTTAACAAACTTTCTCATATATAATATACTAGCTCTAACCCGCGGCTTCGCCCGTCATAGAAATCCATGAGAAAAGTTACGGTAACACTTTTAAAACGCGTTCGTTCGGACAACGCAATCTACAAGATGAAATCGCAAGTGTCGCCAGGGTGCTACTTAAATCATCTGTCACAGATGTAATGGCCTATTATTATTATTAACTTTATAATAATTATTAATAGGATAGGATTATTTGCCAACAATGAGCAAAAAAGTTGTATAGCTTTGTTGAAATACATTTTTTTAGATCAACGATAACATCTGTGCAAATACATTTGTAAATTTTATACACACGTATAATCAACGTATACGTATTTAGGTGCTACTCAGGATTTAAAAATGCATTACTTTTTAGGACTTTTACACCAAGGAAGGCCGTCTCTGTTCAATAAAATTTGCATGAAGATTAAAATCTAGTAATTTAGGCCAACCAACTTTCAGAGTTAAATCTTCAGCCTTCGTTTTCCGTTCGAACACACACTACTGAGGGCAGGCTAAATTCGTTAAATGCTGTATATAATAGCAGGAGCCTAATAGCTAAGAAGTAGGCTTACGGGTAAACAGCCGGGTGCGGTTGGCTCGAGGGACCGAGGTGTATTTGATCAGCGGTATTTGCGATCAGGCGGAACGGTGCTGGCCTCGAGAGGGGAAATCTTTCAGCACTTATTTTCCAATCAATACTACTTTAGACTTGATCAATAACTTTTTTGATAAAAACAAAAGGATAAAAAATACGAAGAACAAAGGAGCTTTCAAATCATTTTGCACTAAAGTGTCATGCTACTGCTACACAAATCATCGTTGTTTACTTAGATAGGTACCTACATATCTAAATTTCGTTTATTTTTATTAGAAACTTGAATAACCCTTATTTCCGAGGCAGTTGAGTATATAGCTTTCTCGTTGTTTTTGGACAAGACCAAATTTAAAAAAGCCGTGCGTAACTTGACTGACAAGCTATTTCTTGTATTTCTTTTAAGTTCTAAATTATTTTTCCTTCAATATCAGTGTGATATTTTACCGTCTTTTCTGACTGTAGCTCAAATAGAGACCGAAAGTATTAATATTCGCGCAGTGGTCGTGCGGTGCAAACTAAATGAATACATTAGGTCCTGGTACTGTACGTGGTTAAAAAAAATATTGCAACGCTGTACCGCAAGAAAGCTCCACTTAACACAGTGCGATCGATAGCCCTGAAGTATTTAAAACATTAAAGCGATTGTTTCACACACGTGAGCGACTCCGGAACATTCTTAAAATAATCTTCAAAGAAATCGTGAATAACCAAGTGTCTCACCGACTTATTGCCAACCGTTCAGTTGTCGAATGTCGATGTTGCGAAAATGGGTCACAGGGTGTCATGCACCCACATACCATCGGCGCAAACAAAGTTTTATGTGCGTCTCGAGTGTTCCGACAGCTGTTGATTTAGTACGATTTATTACTTCATGAATTAATTAAACAGCTTTGACATTTTTACAGCATTCAGAAAACAATGCGCGTGGAAGTTAAAAATCTTGTTATTTTATTATTTTTTCCAAAAATTATACTAGGACGAAACTATACTTTAAAAAATCAACTGGAAAGATAATTAAATAAGAAGAATGTTGATTAGTAACTTGGTAACACGAAAACATTAAATGACATGTAAGGCTGAACACCTTGCGTGGCCGAATCGATGTTGGATCATTAATTATTACCGACGGCATCCCTGATAGCCATCGAATTATGAATGAAAGTGGAAGTGGTAGTTGTTTACCTTCCGTATAACCTTGATGTTGATCGTGGAGTGGCGCTGCTCGTGGGGAACCAAGACTTGAGAACACTAGATCAGTTGTTTTTGGTAGAGTATAAAGATCACAGTCACAACACAGGGGTATGGTTAGCGGGTCACCAAGAAGGGTTAGAGGGCGATGGAGTCGGAGGTCCCGTGGTCAGAGGTCGGCATTCGCGGTCGGTGGTCGGCAGGTCGCGGACACGCAGGTGGGTCCCCGGTCGGAGTCCGACTGCGCCGCGCCGGCTATTTGCGCCCGCTCGCCCGCCCCGCGGCGCCCGCCCGCCCCAGAGCTTTCTCGCTGCGCAAAGTACCTACGCAACTTTCTTTTGTTGCTCCATATAAGTTTGTATCGTTGGATAATTGTCTTTTGTGTTTTTATAAAGCTGGAATAAGAGGAGGTAAATCATTACCGAGGAAGAATGGGGTTGGTAGGCTTTTTTTATAAGTTGCGAAGGAAACCGAGCTTGATTTAGGCTGAAGAGGTCACCAGAGTTCACATCATTTCAAAACGTTATTAAATTATGAATTTGGTAAAATTAACATGAATGGAAATATAATAACTCGTAAAAAGGTTTCATTGACATCACGCAAACGAATCGTTGCGTGAAAAATAACTGTTTTTTTTTTATAAATTAACTAGCTGTTCCTCGCGACTCCGTCTGCGAATAGGGGTATAAAAAAAACCCACGACCAATTCTCAGATCTACTAAATATAAAGAAAAAAATCATAAAATTCGGTCAAGCCGTTTCGGAAGAGTTCGATAAAAAACACCGTGACACGAGATTTTTATATATTAGAAGATGAATAATGTTTCGGTAACTCTTAGGCCTGTTGGCAATCAATTGGTGTGAATCTATTTTAAACTAATAATAAATACAAACTTTAGTAAAAATATTTTGAGGCAATGACACTCCCAGCTAACGTTATCAACCCGCTCCTCAAAAGCAAAAGGTCGACGAAAGCTGGTGCTCTACGGCAAAAAGGAAGTAATTTACACATCTATACCTATAAAACAGTACCGTGACTGACTGACTGAATGACTGACTGACTGACAGACAGACAACGCACAGCCTAAACCACTGGGGCTAGAGACTTGAAATTTGGCACACATGTACCTTGAGTATTGTAGAGGTGCACTAAGGAAGGATTTTTCTAAATTCCCACGGGATAGGGAAATATCTCAACTTTCTTTGTTTATTTGTTTGTGCGGAATCTCTGAAACTATTGAGCCGATTTTAAAAAATCATTCAGAATTAGAAAGCTACACTATCCTTGATTGACAAAAGATACTTTTTATCCGGGAAAATGCAAAATTCCCACGGGATAGAAATAAATTAACTCAATTTCGGGGCTGATTTTAAAAATTCTTACACACTATGTGATTATGACTATCCCCGATTGACACAGGCTACTTTTTATTTGGGAAAATTCAAAATTCCCTCGGGATAGAAAAATTTGAAATCAACTTTGGGGCTGATTTTAAAAATTCTTTCACCAATAGTAAGCTACAGTATCCTTGATTGACACAGGGTACTTTTTTCCGGGAAAATACAAAATTCCCACGGGATAGAAATAAGTAAATTCAGCTTTGGCACTGATTTTAAAAATTCTTTCATATGATATGATATGACTATCCCCAATTGACATAGGCTACATTTTCTTCGGGAAAATACAAAATTCCCACGGGATAGAAAAATTTGAATTCAACTTTGGGGCTGATATTAAAAATTCTTTCACCAATAGTAAGTTACAGTATCCCTGTTTGACATAGGGTACTTTTCTCCGGGAAAAAGCAAAATTCCCACGGGATAGAAATAAGTAAATTCATCTTCGGCACTGATTTTAAAAATTATTTCATATGATTTAATATGACTATCCCCAATTGACATAGGCTACTTTTTCTTAGGGAAAATACAAAGTTCCCGCGGTATAGAAAAAACTGAATTCAACTTCGGGGCTGATTTTGAACATTCTTTCACCAATAGTAGGCTACAGTATCCCTCATTGACATAAAGTACTTTTTCCGGGATAAAAATAAGTGAATAGAACGTGGGGCTGATTTTTAAAATTATTTCACTAATAAAAAGCTACACTGTCTCTGACTTTCAAAATGTTTTGACAGTTATTTCTTTCCCGCGGTATGCTGTAGGTACACTTTCCCGGGATAGAATGTTGTTGTTTCAATCAGGCCTCCTCCCAGAACGAGAACACTTGGGCCTTAGTTCCCACTTGAGCCCAGTGCGATTTGTACAGCGCGGGTGTATACCATTGAATTTCTTCTCAGGTGTGTGCAGCTTTTCTCGCGATGTTTTCCTTCACTGTAAAGCTCATGGTAAACTTCAAACGTAATTTAGCACACGAATTCGGAATAACTCAAGAGGTCCAAGCCCGGGCTCAAACCCATGACCCTTTGCTTAAGAGACCATAGGTCAACCCACTAGGCCACCGCGGCTTACCGGCTTTAGAATTCACTTATTCAAATTCCGCGGGAACTTCACATTTTCCTGGCATTACCCTATGTGTTAATTCACGTAATAAACTACCAGTGTACCAAATTTCATGCAAACAACTCTTACGTTATTGTTTTCGCGTACGAAGTCGCGGGCAAAAGCTAGTATAGTATAAATCTTCCCAGGTGAATTTTTCGCTTCGAGCCATTACATTAAATTTGAACCTTAATACTATGAGGATACCGTTTGTTTTGAAAAATAAGGGCTCGAAGCGAAAAATTCACCTGGGAAGATTTATACTATACTTGTTTAGGTACTTTACTATTAAGCTAATATGTTACTCTGCTAAAGGACCAATGTTCGTATGTGACACTTGATCATCCTCATCAGCCTATGCTCGTCCACTGCTGGACATAGGCCTCTCCCATGGCACGCCACTGAGCACGATCCTCGGCTACTCTCATCCAGCTCTTGCCAGCCGCCTTACAAAGATGTGACACATTGGGTCCCTCGAAAACGGCTCTAGCGATTTTACCGAAATTCAAATGGAATAGGAATTTTGCCACGATAAAGTTAGGTCCCATCTCTAGAAAATTTCGTTATTATACTTAGAGATCACCTATTTTTTCAAAGCATGCCTCAATCGCAAGGGTACCTAGGTACTGTAAAATATATAATCTAATACCTTTAAACGAGCAATTCTTGTATATATGTATATATATATATATAATCAGGATCTTGGAAACGGCTCCAACGATTTCGATGAAATTTGGTATGTGGGGGTTTTCGGGGATGAAAAACTGATCTAGCTATGTTTCATTTTCAGAAAATCGCTTTTACTCGTGTTTTCCGGCTATTTTTGTTTGCATTAGAATATGAAGCTAAATTTCGCCGACTTCGAGCAGATCATAATGGCACATTAGAAATCGGGTGGTCGCGGATCCAGCCGACCTCGGTTCAATTCCACGTTTTTTTTCAAGATTTTTAGTTTTTTTTTTAAGTTTATTTTTCATGAGAAAACGTCAAGTTTCTTCGTTTGTGAGAAAAAGTTACTTTTTTGTTAGAAAAAGTATTATAGGGAACGTGCAGTAACTATAGGCGGCAGCGCTAATGCGACAGAAGAGACACTATGCGGACAGTAAAACAAACTTATCAAGGTAAAACCACAGATTACTTAATAGTTACTTCGTAACAGATACTGCATCCCGTACAAAATCTTGGTACTTACCGCGATTGTAGCCACAGATTATACTACTCCGTCTCCTTAAGAATGTGTGCGTGCCGACAGTGACAAGGGCTGGCAGTTTGGATTAAAATTTTTTTTTCTACATGTGGTTTTACCATTTTGTCGGGATAATTGCTATATATTATATCCATGCAAACTTTCTAGCACTAATATTCTTTAAGCTAAGCCACGGACGGACAAAGAGACAGACGGTCATGGCGAAACTATAAGGGTTCCGTTTTTGCCATTTTAGCTCTGGAATCCTAACAAAAAAGGATATTTATTGTAATGCGTAGAACACATTGCCATGCTCATAGTACCCTAGCGTTATACTAAATACGAAGGTTAACTTTCGAACTTCGCATCGTGCCATCCCGCTCACGCTTATAGCTTTTTATAGAAGAGTAAGAGGGACAGCACGATACGAACTTCCAAATTGTTATATTAGCTATTAATTCTAGCATAGTCATATTAAAATTTGCCCCCTGTTTCACCATTCACTTATAAAAGTTCAGGCGGCATATTTTTTCCGTGGAACACGAATGAACGTGCGTCGGCGCGCGCTTGTGACAACCTACTGGAATTTCGATCGCAGGCGATCGTCCCCGCGGTAGGTAAATATCGCGCGTAAGTACATGGCATGCATGAGGCCTGGTAAAACATTCAAACTGATGGCACCCTTATGGCACCAGTTGGCAGCACCGTCTATGTGCACGTTATGCGCGGAGCGTTGTGCCGTGTATGTGCGGAGCACAGAACAGGAAAAGCCGGTTGTCTGTAAAGTCGGTTTACGGACGATAGTTTAACGTGACTCACCCACCCCCCCCCCCCCCACCCCCTCCGGTATTTTTGTCAAATATCTTGAAAACGATTTCGATGAAAGTCTAGGTCTAAAGATTTTTAGGATTCCGAAGTCAAAAATTGCAATAAATAACCTTTATAAGTAGTTACGTCATATCCTCCTGCTCGTCTGTCCACGGCTTAGCTATGCTATGAGACAGCTGGATATTGACATGGGTGTAGGTACGGTCAAGTCCAAAAATAAGTATCGATTTAATCCTCCCATCGTTACATACCTATACCTTAATTCGACGACATAAGAGCTGTGGGACATATTTATGAGCAAGTTGTGTGCACCCATATTTTTACACTTGACTGTACATAATAAACATTAACCACGCATACAAAGATATACAGGGTTATTTGTAATTCACTAGCATCCTTTTAACCCTAAACTCCTACCACTGAAACAAATGTTTTTTGTTTTACGACTTTTGTCATAACTTAATATTTTTGGTGTAATAACGTTTTGAAAATTTGAGATTTCCTCTTATTTTTACGATACTCTGTGTATTTGTATGGGAAAAAAAGTGCTTCATTTTAAAAAGTCGTAAAACAAAAAACATTTGTTTGAGTGCTAGGAATTCAGAGTTAAGAGGATGTCAGTGAATTAAAAATAACCCTGTAGAATGAAATTTTGAAAAAAAATTAGGGAATGATTTTTTTGTCTACTCCATGGTGTGGGCTGTCCTTGGATAGGGCTTTGGAAAATGTTGTAAGTTTGCGAAAACATTTTTTGATTACGGGTCTGTTTGCGATTGGTATATTAAGCTGTGCTGTAGGTAAAGTCTAGTGTCGTCGTCTCCTCGTCCCCTTCCCAGCTAGATAGCTCTGTTGTATGTATACGTAAAAAAGGTCTATTCCGACTAGTTACATTATCAGCAGAAAAAAAGCCGTGGTGGCCTAGCGGTTTGACCTATGGCCTCTCAAGCAGAGGGTCGTGGGTTCAAATCCCGGCTCGCACCTTTGAGTTTTTCGGAATTTATTTGCGAAATTACATTTGAAATTTACCATGAGCTTTACGGTGAAGGAAAACATCGTGAGGAAACCTGCATACACCTGCGAAGAAATTCAATTGTGTGTGTGAAGTTCCCAATCCGCACTGGGCTCGCTTGGGAACTACGGTCCCAGCCCTCTCATTCTGACATAAGGCCTGAGCCTTGCAGTGGGTGGGACGTATACATATACACTTCGTTTTTTAGGGTTCCGCACCCAAAGGGTAAAAACGGAAACCATATTACTGAGGCTCCGCTGTCCGTCCATCCGTCCGTCCGTCTGTCACCAGGCTGTATCTCGGGAACCGTCATAGCTAGAGAGTTGAAATTTTCACAGATGTATTTCGGTTGCCGCTATAACAACAAATACTAAAAAATGGAATTAAATAAATATTTAAGGGGGCTCCCATACAACAAACGTGATTTTTTGCTCGTTTTTGCTCGATATTGATAACGGCAACAGGTAGACGCTTGAAATATCCACAGAATATTTAATTATGTATTGACTATAAAAATAAATCATTAAGTTAAAATAAAAAAATATTTAAGGGGGGCTCCCATACAACAAACGTGATTTTTATAGGTAATTAATTGTACGGAACCCTTCGTGCGCGAGTCCGACTCGCACTTGACCGGTTTTTTAGCATTAGAAAGAAGGTAAGCGATCTTGACGTGTCTTTTTATTGAAAAACACTTTTGAAAAATAAATCACGGCAAATACGTAACAAATAAAAAGTAAATATGGTAATTTATATTCTTTTGGTTTCCTAAGTAATTGTTACTATTTTTTTTAAAGCGTTTTTCAATAAAAATACATCAAGATTGTTTACTTTATTTCTAATGCTAAATAAAACGAAGTATATATATAGGTAATGACATTATCTTTATTAGTTCCATTGATGGAACTAGATGGACTTTTTTAGGATTCCGTACCCAAAGGTTAAAAACGGGACCCTATTACTGAGGCTCCGCTGTCCGTCTGTCCGTCTGTCACCCTGTACCTCACGAGCTAGACAGTTGAAATTTTCACAGATGATGTATTTCGGTTGCCGCTATAACAACAAATACTAAAATAACAGAACAAAATAAATATTTAAGGGGGCTCCCTCCCATACAACAAACGTAATTTTTTTTGCTCGTTTTTGCTCGATATCGATAACGGCAACAGGTAAACACTTGAAATATTCACAGAATATTTTAGTTATATATTCACTTTAAAATAAATAATTAAATTAAAATAAAACAAATATTTTATTCCCATAGAACAAGCGTGATTTTTTTTGCCTTTTTTTTAGATAATGGTACGGAACCCTTCGTGTGCGAGTCCGACTCGCACTTGGCCGGTTTTTTTCCGAGTAGTTACATTCAACGAAGAGGGTTTCCTTAATGAAAATAGTTGTAATTTTTTTCCTAGTAGTTTCCTTCAACTATGTCCATACAAAAAATCACGGCAATCCGTCGCTCAGTTTCGACGTGAAAGAAGGACAAACAAACAAACAAACACACTTTCACATGAAATTTATAATATTAGAGTACTTATTACTTATTTATTAGTATGGATTTCTGACTTCAACGGATATTTTGTTTGTTTTGTAACTAACTTCGCTTCGTCTTGCTGTCAAACTTTACGCGGAAAAGGGAAAAGATCATAGACTAATGAAAAGGTAAAACGCAAATAAAACGTGCCTGTACGTTATGTTTATAATTGGAAATCCAGACTCCAGACTTTATCTACTGGACTATGACTGCTTATAATTAATGAAAAATGTAGAAAAGGAAACAAACACATTTATGCTGCAATTAATACACTAAAACTAACTCTTTGATCAATAATAATTACGTTAATTTTGTTTCTACAAGTTTTACACAGTTTGAAAAACGCCTCAATAAGCGGAAGTGCCGCATGCCGGTCTGCCGGTACAACATGATGTTACTTGGTTGGTTGTGTCATTTTACGTCAAGTCAACTGTCAAGATCAAGAATAACGACTAATCTTTTGTTATTTTTGGGTATTGAGGTGCGAGTGTTTATTATTTAACACTATGTATTAATTATGACGGTGATCTTCAGAACAATTTGTATACTACATTGAGAAAATCTTAAAATGGGCAAAAGTAAAGATTGCCTTTAAGTTTCTGAACAGCAATGCATAAGTAACTGGTCTGAATATAACTTTAAAAACAACATTGTACACCGAAATGGCAATGTGGAAAATATGCCGCCAAGGGTTTGGAAATGAAGAGTTTTCATTCCGGGAAGGTGAACAGGTTTCTGTCGGCAGGGGGTTTGACAATAAAGTAACCCTGTCCAGTATAGTAGTTTCCCGAAATCACTGTACCATTAAAATTCAGAAGGACAATATTTTGATAACAGATTTAAATGTAAGTATTTTCAATATATGTTGTAATCTTCTTGTTGTTCCAAACTTCATCATTCCAAGTCCAAACTGGAAAAATATATAATATATATAACCAAAATTTTGGTTGTAGATGATAATGGGTTAAATAATAGAAAACTCAGTATAACAAGGTTAAAATTAATGATCTGAAACAATTACTTTGCTCACATGTGACCTTTGCGGCGTTTATGACCCTCTGCATAATAACGCCTGATTCAAGAAAATTATGGTTAAAATTGATACATTATTATCACACATAGTTAACACATCCACTGCGGCATAGTGTCAATGTGACCTGATTCATGTATGGTTAATTGCAAGTTATACTAATTGCTGCAGCGAATGTGTTAACAAAAGTGATGCAATAGACATCCACATTGAATGATAGCCCACTGCAGGGCACAGGCCTCCTCTCAGAATGAGAGGGGTTGGGCCGCAGTTCCCACATGGGCCCAGTGCTGATTGGGAACTTCACACACACACCATAGAAATTTCTTCACATGTGTATACTAGTTTCCTCATGATGTTTTCCTTCACCGTAAAGCTCATGGTAATTTTCAAATTTAATTTCGTACATATATTCCGATAAACTCAGAGGTGTGAGCCGGGATTTGAACCCAAGACCCTCTGCTTGAGAGGCCAAAGGTCAAACCACTAGGCCACTACTACGGCTTTAAAGGGTAAAGTAGGGGTTGCAAACTCTCAAAATTTTTGATATCATGCTTAAATTATTTTTTTGGTTTATAATTCAGCATCAACAAGCATTGTCTCTTATAATGGCAGTAGCATGCGCTAAATAAACTAAGGTTTAATTAATTAAAGTTACCAGCTCATGCCATTGGTAGGTACTAGTCTAGAAATAAAAAGCAACATAATTGACCAGCGAGATAAATTATATAAGGCAAATAGGCTTTACCAATCCCTATTTGCCCTTTACAGCATGACCATGCCTGCATGTGACTGATGACATGGCAAGCATTTTGGTAATATATTACATGTGGTGTTAATTAACACATTCAGTGCCAAGAACCCGCTAGACGAGTTCTGTGTTCATAGGCAGTTTTCACTACAATTTGGATAAATGCTGCTACTGGTAATAAGCATAGCGCATAGCTTTATACAGATACAAATAATTTAGCATATAATGAGTGTCCACCTAATAGTAGGGGTCACTCGAGTGCGGCAGATTAATATACCTTATACCCTCTAGAGTACCTCCAGCGAATAGGAGCGCTTCATGTGGTTTGCCTAAGGCACCCCGTCAGAATACTTAGTAAAAAAATAGATTCTTTAAAATACTCAAGCGCGTCAGATTAAGATAAGATGGGTTAATTATTAGCAGAACAATGCACATTTCACTTCCAAATCGTCAGTCTTTGGAATTAACATCCCCTATGTAAATCTGACGCGCGCCCTTCCGTATGGCCGCCCCCACCATGCAAAAAGAGGCAGATTATCATACATTTATTATCAATGTCACGCTAGAGTATTAAATTATCAAAATCTGATGCGCTTGAGTATTTTTTTACTAAGTTTTTGACAGGGTACCCCAGGCAACCCCCCCCCCCCCCCATGAAGTGCTCATATTCAATGGGGGGTACTCTAGCTAGCTAGAGGGTATAAGGTATCCCCCCGTATATCTGCCATAATCTGCCTCACTCGAGTGACTCCCCAAATCCCCTCATGGGCTCCCCTACTATAATAATAAATAGAGAATTTTATGAAACTATGATAACAGCAAAGCACTATTATGTTTTGTGTTGTTTGTTTAACATTTCCTTTTCAATCTTCCTATTCAACTTGCTTGATCCTTTCTTCTCTTAATATTTTATTACCTGTTCTGTAATGTTAATTACTTATTTTTCCTTAGAGTTCTAATGGCACATATATTGGAACTAAGAAAATACCTACAAAATGCACATTCACTGCAAAAGATGGTGATATAATAGGGTTTGGATGGACCTCACACATTGGTGCATTTCGAGACATCACTGATAATGACAAGCATGTCTTTAAGTTGATAAGAATACAGTGTAATGAATCTATATCTAGTAGAATACAGTTCCTCAGTGAAAGTGATGATAATCTGGAAGACAGAGTAGCTGCGTTAGATGGGCCAGTACTGGCCAAAGTCAAAGAAGAAATAGAGCTTAAACCCCACAAACGAAAATCTTATGACATAGTTGAGACTGTGCCTCCTAAAGTAAAGAAAGAACCTGTTATTAAAGAAAATGGGGGTGAAACTTCTAGACAAGATGCTAATGTTATTGATCTTCTATCAGACAGTGATAATGAATCTACAATAAAGCAAACAATCAACTTACACACTAATAAAATGGATATTATCTTAGAGGAACCCCATAGTATTAAAGAAGAACTAATCAAAACTGAAAATGATATAGCAGGTTATGAAGCTTTTGATATCAAACAAGAATATTTGGGTTTTGATGATAATGAACCTATACAAATAGATAGTGACAGTGACAGTGATTCAGACCACTGGTACTTGAGGCTCTCTCAGAGCTCACCTGGCAAGCCCTTTTTGAGACGCAGCTATGACCAAGTGGCAACACAACAGGACAACACTTCCTACAGCCAAATAGAAGAGCTGGCTGATGAAGAAGAGTTTTATGATGACATCATCAGTATTCAGCCACAGCAGCATAAATCAGATTCAAATGAGGCAAAAACTGCTCAACATGAAATATCTGCTGAAATTTCTAATAAAGTTGTGAATGATGAGACAGATGAAGAAATCCTCAATGATATAATATCCTTTGATATTCGATCAGATCCATTTAAAGATAAAGATGCTCCAAAAATAAAAACTCTGGACACTATTGATGGAGCCAGTACAATTCCAACTAAATCTTTTATGGAAAATCAGGCAGAGATTGGTAAAAAAGCACAGATGATTGAACCTCTTGTACAGTCATCAAAAAGAAAAGCTCATGGTGCTACTACCACTGAAAGTAAGTCATTTACATATTAAGTACTTTATGTTTAGCTGCCGTGATTTGTTTATTGATATTGCAAAATTATTAACTATTTTATATGTGTAAACTGGTCCTGTTAGTTTGTTTGTGTCTAATATTGGAAGTAAAATTTAAAATGTTCAGTATTAAAAAAATCTGTTTTTTTTTTACAATTAAGTAATTTATTAAGGTCGAAAATACCAAAAATAAAACAATAAATTTATAACTTAAGACTAGTCTAAGTGTAGTCGAAAAGTCCCCCAAGAGTTGCAGCAGCTGCCCTGGCAGTTGTTCAGTTAGTAGAAACATTATTTAATGTAGACTTCTGCCTTTTACCATTATTTTATTTTGTTTTTTAGGTAGACTTAAAAGTACTTCATCAAAGACTACAAGTGCAAAACCTTCAACATCATCTTCAAGACACAGTAAATCATCGAAAAGTTCCAAAACCCATATAACAGAGAAACAGAAAGAAGAGCGGAAAAAGAAATTAAAGGCAATTGCTACTAAAGACAAAGAAGAAGCAGAAAACTTGTCCAATGCATGTAACAATCAGTCAAACAAGGCTAAAGTTCATGCTAAGGTTACATCATCAAACAGAGGAGCATTCTTAACTGATGTTGCCCAGGCAGTGGTTAAACCAAATTCAAGAAAAGAAAGTCCAGAAAAAGTTCACAAACCAAAAGAAAAGAAACCAGAAACTTCTCACAAGACACAAGAACAAGACCTGGAAGTGTTGCCTCATGATAAAAATTCTAAGAAACATAAAATAAAAGATGCAGTTGTGTTTGACAAAGTTAATAACAAATCCAACAACCACTCCAAAACAGACACGCGGACACCCGTGAAAAGCCTTAAACCGTTGTCAGAGAGTGAAGAGACTGGTAAACCAATATCCAAAGTAGATCCTTTGCCGCCAAAAAAGGCTAAGAAATCAGTACGCTTTTCAGATGCACCTCCTGAAGTGCACTTATTTGAAATTGAACCAGGGAACAGAATGAATAAGACTAGTGACATCAAAATGACTCTGGTTGATACACGCCAAATGCCAGTATTCTCATTGCAGAAAATTACTTTAATGAAAATCCTAAGATGGAATCCTCATTGGTTAGACGAACAAATAAACAACAATGAGCCTCCACCAATTCTAGGTCATAGTAATCCGCCATTAGGAATGTTTCAAGCTTTTGAAACTCATCATCAATATGTGGAGTAAGTAGTTACTTAGTACAAAAGTACCTAATTTTTTTAATGTCGATAGCAAAATGCGACAGCAGACATTTTATATTGTTAATTGTTTACAGACAAGTTGGGGACCTAATTCTAATGGAAATCTGGGAAACCATCACACAAGGTTATATGAAGGTTCGGCAGAATCCTGGAATTCCAATGAAAATAATATCACTGCCCCCACCACCACCTCTAGATCGATCTTACGATTTGTTCAATATTAGTGTTGAGAGTAAGTATTGGCTCTGACATAATGATATTTTTTTTTTATTTATTTATATAGGGTGTTCGGCAGACGGTTGGCCAAATGAAAACGGCCGTCAGGTGGGGTCATTTACTACTTATTCTGCCCAAAATCTCGGGGCTAGTATTTTTTTTTTTTACTTTTTTGGTAAAATACCGAAATTCATCATTTAGACCATTTTTCTTTAAAAGTGGTACAGATATTCACCATAATGTTTGCTTTTCGTAATCTTGACTGTTAGTTTGTCCTTTTAATATTGACATGTGATGTACATTACGCCTAAAAAAATTGTGAGTTCTCAAACTTTTTAAAAGTGGTAGAAAAAACCTTCAGCCAAACTTGCGAGTTACTGAAAAAAAAAACTAAAAACGATAGAAAAATTCGAGTACCTAGTCTTAAAAACATCTACAGTTTATGCCCTTTTCAACGGTATATATATACCATACGTAGTAAAAACTGTGAAAAACTTGAGTTATATCATCATCATCCCAGCCGTATGTCCTACTGCAGGGCACAGGCCTCCTCTCAGAATGAGAATTGAGTTATTTACTAATTTTGTTTAGTCAGATGGAAATTACTTGAATGAAAGAACTGCGTTAAGTCGGTACCATGCGCTCTGGCACACTTCTCATAACTCGAATTTATTTTGAACCATGCAAATAAGAAAAATATTGCCCGCATTCGATTTTTGAAACATTCTAAGATTTTAGTTAAGTTTTCTTAATTTTTTTGATGTTATGTTTGTGAATTGCTGCAACGGCTGCATTTACTAATGAAGAATACGTAGACATTTTGATTTCGTACGAAAATTATAGTTTTTATACACGTGAAGCGGAAAGTATTTACGAGGAACGAAATCCTATTAAAAGAACAAACTAACAGTCAATATTTAGAAAAGCATACATTCTGGTGAATATCTTTACCACTTTTGAAAAAAAAATCTAAATGATATATTTAAAAAAAAAGTAATTTTGTTTTTAATACTACGATGGGGCTATGAGCTGGGAATTTGAGCAGAATAAGTAGCTAATAACCTCACCCACCTGTCCGCCTTTTTTATTTGCCCACCCTTCTGCCGAACACCCTGTATATTAGCCAGCCAATCAAAACAATATTTCAGGTAATAATCAATGATATAGAGGTGAATAACCAGTACTGTTATTTTATCAAGTCATTGATTCGTGTTCATTACAAATATCCTGATGGACTCAAAGCAAATCATAATATACATATAGAGTACACTACACAAAACTATTATTAATAATTTTACGTAAAAACTTTTATCTGCTTTCAGTCAATCTTCCCAAGTCTGAGCTCAGGAACTTGCCCGGTATGGGAGATATAATGCTTGTTTATTTTGGGCCAGAGAATACAAAAAAATCTCGATTTTTATATGTGACGCATGTTCAGCCACCAAGTAAGTAAAATCATAATCAAACCAGTCCATTCTCGTATTACAATCGGCATTTTTATTACAATATTTATTCATATATCTTACAGATAACAGACGTCCTTTCTTTACTATCGAATTTAATGCAACTTTCACCGAAAAAATGAGGTCCTTACGTCCCGGCGACACGATGATAGGGAAGAGTTTAGTACGCATACAGAACGAACTCGCACTTTTTGAAGCGATAGAGTACCTGGCCGGGTCACCTCTTAGTGAAGCTATATTGAGGCCTGAGCCTCATCATTTTCCTGAAATAGCTCATAATGCCGAATGCAGTATGGAAACTCAGGTATTATCATTTTTTTTCTTTTCTTGCGAACCACTGTCAATTATAATAACAGACGGATCATTGCATTCTTTGATCAATTATAACTGAAGATACACATTGCCGAACAAAATCCCCTTCAAAGAATGTCCGAACTTTTTTATTTGTTTGCGTAACAATTAAAATCATCACCTACACAGAAATTTGAACCTAGTCTTTACTTCATTACAGTCGAATTTCGGTTGACACTTGACAGCTAAACTTGACAATTTCACGCAACGTACTGAGAAAAAAGAAGGCCACTTTTATCAAAGTGGCGCTCATTTGGCTCGGACATTTTCGGGCGCGCGACTGTGGATCTACAGTTATAATTGATCAAAGATTGCATTGATTAAATTAGCGTTTTATCCGTCGTGTGTCGGACCAGCCCATTCAGTTGACAATAAAAAAAATGAGGAACACTCGTAGACATCAGCTGCGTTTATGACCGAGCTGGCAAAGCACGGGCATCAGTGTTTGGCACTTAAAATGTGGCTGGTCCGAAACGTCAGGGAAACTTTACAATTTACGAGTATATGCGTGATACCACGTTCACAGTCCCATACAAGTTTCAAATTCCTGGTAAGTCCAGCAAATTAGTTTAATAATTGTACTGTCCTGCTCAATGTGTAAATAACATATTGTAGAAATCTGGATGCAAGTCTGGTTGTTTCTTAGTGCCCCATATGTGGGCACAGACTTGTGGAGCTAAGTCTCTGTGACCCTTATATGGGGCACTGGACTGTGAAAGTGTTAAAATACATACTACAATTTATATGAACAATAAAATGTGTAATTCCAGTGGACCAAACAGTTAAATGATAGTCAGAAGGCAGCAGTAAGTGCGTCTGTTTCGGCTGCGCTCGGCGACCGGCCTAGCATACAAATGGTACAGGGGCCACCTGGCACAGGTAGGTGTCATAATCATTACCACATCTTGTATAGATACATTAACGGGCGCCGCACGGAACTGAAATTTTCTCAAAGATGCAATGAAATGTTAACCTTATGTACATTCCAAATCCGATCGGCCGGCCGGGACGTATCACGTTGCGGGCGCGGTTAGACGAGTGCCATGTAAAGAATTGCAGGCCTAGGCCGGGAAAACGATCGTCTATTGTTTCATGTGACACAGCATCATGACGTTATAGGTCTATGGCATCATGGCATTAAACCATTAAAAAAAAACTATAAGCAACATAAATAATAAAACCTCCTTCAAAAAACATCCAAAAAACTCTGAAATAATAATTGAACCAACCACAATAAGCATGAAAATATTTTTCTACTAATCTGGTTGAAGTCTGTGCCTCAGCACGAGCCAGCAGGAGTGTAGAAGCCCTATAGATAGTAGGTATGTAGGTAAGTTAGATTACTAGGTCCAGTCCTGCTGGCTCGAACTGAGGCACTGACTTCAAACAGATTAGTAGAAATCTTCTTATGTT
This sequence comes from Archips xylosteana, assembly GCA_947563465.1. Classification (NCBI taxonomy): domain Eukaryota; kingdom Metazoa; phylum Arthropoda; class Insecta; order Lepidoptera; family Tortricidae; genus Archips; species Archips xylosteana. Next base: position 13,583,531 of record OX387353.1, on the reverse strand, counting down.
ACCGGATTCAGAAGTTATGACTTTTTTGAATAGAAGCTACAACCAATGATTGCTAAGATTTCAATGTATTGCAAGAGTGTGTATGTGTGAGTTTTACCACACCGGGTTTCGATACAAAACGGGACTCGTGGCACTTCCACTAGTTTTTTCTGTTCCGTGGGTCAGATCGTGTTCATTTCGTCGCTCGCTTGTAATTTCACTCACCCGCGTCCCGCCTGCCACCCGCTTTCACCCCCCGGCCTCTCACTTGTCATTTTGTGTTAACGAAAACGCGTGCATTTGTTTATTTACTCTGTGTTTTGTTTTTAATTTTTTGATTGAATAAGCGACATAACGTAACTGAGACGCCCAATTTTCCTCCACTACAACCTGCCACTGGTTAGAAATTTTATAGAGAAAACTAGCTTTTGCCCGCGGCTTCGCTCGCGTGTACCATGAGTATTCCAAAGAACCAAGATATCAAGCAAGCAAGCATACAGGCAAGCAAGCAAGCAGGTCCACAATTGACCAAGAAATCGGTGAACATACTTACATAAAAAAATACATAAGGTGGAATGCATAACCTCCTCCTTTTTTAGAAGTCGGTTAAAGAGCCCTTTGCGGCCTATTTACAGTATAAACTTATGCATTTTGAAATTTTAGCTTTTTACAACCAGTAAAACGCAAAATCCCGTTTTTTCCCGTTCCCGTAAGAATTTCGGGAAATGTTTTCTTAATGCTCCCCTACACTCCCCAAGGAACTCACCTGCCAAATTTCAGCTTTCTATGACCAGTAAAACGAAAGATCCCGTTTTTCCCGTTCCCGTGGGAATTTTGGAAAGTCCTCTCTCAATGCTACTCTACACTCCCCAAACAACCTACATGCCGAATTTCAGCTTTCTACGGCCAGTAAAACATAAAGTCCCGTTATTTCCCGTTCCAGTGGGAATTTTGGAAATCCCTCTCTTAATCCTCCTCAACACTCCCTAAGGAACCCACTTGCCAAATTTCAGCTTTCTATGACCAGTAAAACGAAAAATCCCGTTTTTCCCTTTCCCGTGGGAACTTTGAAAAGTCCTCTCTCAATGCTCCTCTACACTCCCCAAAAAACCTACATGCCGAGTTTCAGCTTTCTACGACCAGTAAAACAAAAAGTCCCGTTTTTTCCCGTTCCCGTGGGAATTTTGGAAAGCCCTCTCTCAATCCTCCTCTACACTCCCTAAGCAACCTACATGCCGAATTTTAGCTTTCTACAACCAGTAAAACGAAAAATCCCGTTTTTTCCCGTACCCGTGGGAATTTTGGAAAACCCTCTCTTAATTCTCCTCTACACTTTCCATGCAACCTACATGCCAAATTTCAGCTTTCTATGACCAGTAAAACGAAAAGTCCCGTTTTTTCCCGTTCCCGTGGGAATTTTGGAAAGTCCTCTCTCAATGCTCCTCTACACTCCCCAAGCAACCTACATGCCGAATTTCAACTTTCTACGACCACTTAAACGAAAAATCCCGTTTTTCCCGTTCCCGTCCCGTGGGAATTTTGGAAAGTCCTCTCTTAATGCTCTTCTAAACTCCCCGAGCAACCTACATGCCGAATTTCAACTTTCTACGACCAGTAAGACGAAAAATCCCGTTTTTTCCCGTTCCCGTGGGAATTTTGAAAAGTCCTCTCTCAATGCTCCTCTACACTCCCCAAGCAACCTACATGCCGAATTTCAACTTTATTCGACCAGTAAAACGAAAAATCCCGTTTTTTCCCGTTCCCGTGGGAATTTTGGAAAGTCTTCTCTCAAGGCTCCTCTACACTTCCCAAGCAACCTACATGCCGAATTTCAGCTTTCTACGACCAGTAAAACGATAAATCCCGTTTTTTCTTTATCCCGTGGGAATTTCTGAAAATCCTTAAAACTGTTTTTCACTATTGTTGCGGATTTAAATAAGGCGCAAGTATTGTAGAGCCAATATCTATATTTTTCGGAAAGAATAATGTTAACACAACCAATGTTTTATAGTGACATACGAATTGATCTGTTTCTAAGGCAACATACTAGTAAAGGTACGTCACACTCCCGAGCGAGGAAAGCCGGGAGGCTACCCAAGTCAAAATTTAATTCAGTACATAGTCGAACAAGTGCTGTGGCAACTTGATTTCTCGTCTCGGTCGGATATAAGGAACGTCAGTCGAGTCGTTGGAATCAGTCACTGTTCGAGTCGTGTCAACAGTAAAGTCTACGTTTCGTATTTCAAGAGGGAAAAGTCGTTGTACTGGCCTGATACGCCTTCCAGCTGCGGTCCGTACTTGCGCCACTCGCGCGACGCCGTCGGCGCTAGGAAACAGGTCTTCGATGACTGCCAGTGGCCACGTCACCCGCTTTTTTCCCGTGTCCAACAAAACGATGTCACCTATTTGAATTGGGACTTGACTCATTTTGTCGCGTTTTGTATTAAGTGCGCTGATACTTGTATAGAACCCTCCCCACCACAGAGCAGCCGGAAGCAAGAAGTTCCATTTGATCCTAAATGTTTGAGGCGACTCATATACATGGCAACCCCGGCCAAGTAAACACCTGTCTAGTGACCTGTTGCTTATTTATTTGCTTATTTATTCGCTAAAGTGTACGAATTCTGGCCTAAGCTGAGTCCTGGTGCTCTGGAGAGTATAACAACAAACCTGCGGTGCATTGGCTGCTTGGAAACACAGGAAATATAACTAAAATCAGTCATACGGCACATCGGTGAGAACTACACTATATCCGTTATTAAAAATTTGATTCAAATCACAGAATTAACGGAATTAATTAATGTTTTTCTTCTGAGAAACAACGGTACTCATACCAGCTGATTGGAGTCGGTGTCAGCCTAAAGTGACAGTTGACAGCTGACGTATCGTGATTCGGCTGCGTTCAGAAATCTGCTGCTAATATTGACGCTGCGTTTCGATACTGCTCTGCGTGTAACAAATAACCACAAATTGAAATTCCTTTTCGCTGTTTTCATCTATTGTACCGAGTTCCTCATCCTGAGTATTGTGAGCGGGGGAGATTCGAACCGACGTTCGCCGAAGCCTGGACCGCGTCTGTACCACTGACGTTTGCTTCTGCTGCTGGTGCGCTTTAGTTCAGTTTGCTATTGGCTTATTTTCTGGCGTTATTTTTAAGCCTTAAAATGATGAGTTCAAATCTGAACAACAGTGTGTTAACGTGTGCGGCTTGCCGGTCGGAGCTGTTGCTGGGAGAGGAGTACCTGCAGTGCATGGTGGTGACTTGCAGTAAATTGTACCACTACACGTGTAACAACAAAACTCTTTCTACTGAAGAAAAGGCAACTTGGGCGTGTCCAGAGTGTACCTGCGCTGCGAAAAAGGGTGGTCGCAACTGTGAGACTCCAGTTGGTACTCCTGTAAACATCAAAAACGTTGCCCAAAGGAACTTTTCTGACGGTGGTGCTAAACCGTCTACTTTCACCGCACGAAGCTCGGACCTTGATTTGTCCGCATCGGCCAATTTGGAGATTCAGCTTCTTCGCGAGCAGATGGCTGTTTTGACGGAGCAGCTTGCTGACGCTGTGTCGACCATCGGGCGGTACCACTCCGCGCTTGTGGCATGTACTGGTAAAGTCGACGTGATAAGTAAAAGACTGGTTGAGCTCGAGCATGTAGTCGTTGCCAGCAGCTGTCCGTCGTGTTCCTCGTCATCGTTTGCTTATGCGGCCGCTGTATCAGGTAAAGCTGGTGAAGCTGATTGCGCCGGGAGTGTGGGCAACTTGAAGGGTGATGCAGTGCCCCCACCTGTGAATCCTCAAGAAAATGTGGATATACCTGCCCATGGCGATCATTGTGAAAACGTACCACGTACGGACGACTTAAATGATTCAGCCGAGGGAGAGTGGGTGAAGGTTGATGCGAAGAAAAAGCAAAAGCGTCAGACTTCCTTGCGTGGTACTGCGGGGCCGAGCATTACCACCCTAAAAGCTGTCGAATATCGGAAACACATCCACTTGTGGAATATGGTGTCGGGTGCTGATGAAATTCGGGACTACTTGAGGAGTCTCTGCCCAAGTGGGACATGCACAGTCGAGGAGCTGAAGTCTAGGGGTGACTACAAGTCATACAAGTTAGGAGTACCCGCTGTCTTCTTTGAAAAATGCATGTCTGTTGATATCTGGCCCGAAAATGCTCGTGTAAAAATGTGGCTTTTTCGAAGACAAAGTGGTAAACAACACCAATAAATCTAGGTACGCGCCGCCAAGTTGTGCCGTTATCAACATTTTCTATCAAAATGTCAGAGGCCTCAACACAAAACTTAAGCACTTCAGAGTTAACCTTGCTGTCCTTGCATGCGACATCGTTGCCATTACTGAGTCCTGGTTAACTGATTCAGTTGATGACGCTGAACTCCTGTGCTGTGGTTGGAGCATGGTGCGCCGTGATCGCACTACTGGAAGACATGGCGGAGGCGTCCTGCTTGCTGCACGGCCGGGCATCGTGCTGCGTCGTCGACGTGAACTGGAGACCGCTGAGGGGGAGGACCTATGGACGTCCTTTACGGTGGACGGGACTAACATTCATGTGTGTGTTGTGTACATTCCCCCTAATGTTTCTGATGATGTCTACATGCGCTTCTTCAATAGAGTAGAATCCGTTATTGACTCTCTTAATGGTGTCGTTTTGATTGTCGGTGACTTGAATTTAAATCCTAAGTACTCATCTGTTAATATCTTAAGTTATTACTGTTATTTTACAGCAATCTGTGATTTAAAAGAGACGAATGATGTGTTACATGCATTTGGAGGAGTGCTTGATGTGGTGCTGGTGCGGGGGCGCACACGTTCTGTTGAGGTCATTGAGGTTGAGGACGGCGGACTGGTCCCACACCGTGATGCCTACCACCCCCCCCTCGAAGTTGTAGTGCCGCTCGTACATACCGTATTTAGGCCGGGTAAAGTGGATCCTGGCAATGTTGACTCGAAACTTGATTGGAACTTTCCAAAAGGTGACTATGTGCTTCTTCGTCAATTAATTTCCGAAGTGTCTTGGGACGAAGTTCTTGGTAGTTTCGATGTCAATGTTGCTGTTGGTCTATTTTACCGTGTCCTGTATGATATTTTTGATATTTGCATCCCGAAGAAAACTAGATATCTTAAACCTGTTAGACGTTATCCTGTCTGGTTTACAACTGATCTAATAAGTAATATTTCACTAAAATCTAGCCTTCACAAAAAATGGAAGCGTACGCGAGATCCTGCAGTTTATGCCCGATTCTCTGAGCTGAGGAAAAATTTAAAGTTTTGGGCGTCGCAAGCCTATGACGTTTACGTTCGTGACATTCAAAACCAGATTGGTAAAAACCCTAGAGCTTTCTGGCAGCATGTAAGTAGTCTAAGGTCGAGGGGTGGGTTTGAGCCGTGTGTGACGTACGGGGGGAAAGATTGTGAGGCTGGTGAGGCTGCTCAGGCTTTCTCAGACTTTTTCTCGAGCGTTTTCCTGCCGGCTGTACCACTGCTCGATTACAAAAAAATCATCCGCGAAGACCCGTCACGCACTAGCAACTATATCCACATTAGCAAAATTTCAACTGATATTATTTGTAAATTCTTGAGTCAACTAAAATCCCAAAGTTCTCCAGGCCCAGACTGTCTCCCAGCTTTCATTCTTAGGGGATGTGGCGAATGGTTGTGCTCGCCATTGCTACATATTTTCAATTTGTCCCTTGCTACTGGTGTGTACCCCGATAAGTGGAAGGTTACGCGCGTCACACCTATTCCCAAGTCTCACGACGCATCCAGTGTGGAAGATCATAGACCAATAGCTATTCTTTCTTCGGTTGCAAAGCTATTCGAATCGATACTGAATGGTCTTCTGGCTCCCCAAGTCAAACCCTATCTCTGCGATGCTCAGCACGGTTTCAGGCCGAAGCGTTCGGTTGAAACTAATCTGCTCACTCTGGTTGACTCTATTTCGGAGTGCATGGATAAAGGAATACAGGTAGACGTGTTATATTTTGACTTCAAAAAGGCATTTGACCGTGTGGATAATGACATCTTACTGAAAAAACTGTGTGAAATCGGCTTCTCACCTTTGCTACTTAAATTTTTCGCCAGTTATTTGCGTGATAGGAAACAGTTCGTACGGTACGGATGCTTTGTTTCGGAAACATACCGCACTAAATCTGGAGTCAGTCAGGGTTCGATATTGGGGCCCCTACTATTCGGCATCATGATAAATGATTTGGCCGAGGTCCCAAAGTATGCTAGATGTCTGCTGTACGCAGATGACCTCAAATTATACTACGGTGTGCAGCGGGAATCCGATTGCAGATCGCTGCAGGAAGATGTCGACCGAGTATTTCAGTGGAGCGTTGTGAATGGGCTACTGTTCAATGCGTCGAAGTGTTCTCTCATGACGTTCAGTCGTGCCCGCTGTCCCATTCTTGCCAATTATGTTCTGGGTCTCGAGTCTATTGTTCGTGTTAATAACGTGAGGGATTTGGGTGTTGTTTTTGATCCGTATCTCAACTTTCACGAGCACATGAAAAAGCTTGCCAGTGATTGCTTTCGGAAACTGGGATTCGTAATCCGAAATTCGCGTGACTTTTCTGATCCTCGAGTTATAAAATTGGTTTACACTGCTCTGGTCAGAAGTAAACTGGAAGCTGCTTCTGTGGTTTGGAATCCGCACGAGTCTACTTACGTCTTACTTCTAGAGAAAATCCAAAAAGCGTTTCTCAGATTCCTCTACAAAAAAACGCTTGGGTACTACCCGTTCTTGTACCCTACCAAGTTTCTGCTCGGAACTCTGGGGTTTAACTCTTTGGAAGTAAGACGTAATTACGCGCTCGTAACGACATCTGCTAAGGCCTTGCGAGGGGAATGCGACAGTGTCGAGATGGTGGCGCAAATGGTGCGCCTGCACGTTCCACTCCTTACAAAATTTAGTTTTAGGCCTCGAAACCACCTTTTGCTAGCACTGCCGTCGGCGCGCACAGCCGCTTACAAGCAGTCGCCGCTGGTCCGTGCGTTGCGTTACGTCAACTCCCTCCTAGCATCGGCGCCTGAGTGTGATGTATTGACTGGTTGTTGGAAGAGAGTGTGCGATGAATGTTTGAAGTTTTGCGAGATGATGGATGCACGTCCGTCCTCATGTTATTAATTTATTTTTACTTTTTGTTGCTTGTCATATTTTTTGTACAGTTTTTATTTTTCTGTCTTACTCAGTGCTTTGGTATCGTACTGTCATACTGTGTAAGTTTTTTACAAATAAATAAATAAATAAATAAATAAATAAATAAATAGCAGAATCTAATCTCTCCTTAGCGAGGTCGTAGTTCGTTGGTGGACGTGGGATTTCTCGCCATGGCAAACAGACTTCATACCTGCCTTCTTTGTTGATATGGACATTTTCTTCGGAAGCTTTAAGGATCTTATATCGCGGGTAGGCTTAAGTGTTTGTTCTGCAGGATCCCTAAAGCCTACAGCTTCCAGACTCCACCGATCTGAAATGTCAATATTTGTTAGGCTATGAAGTGTAGTGGTCATGTTTGTCATGGAACCTTGAACTCCTGTAACGGGGCCTTGTATAGTCCAACCTATAGTCGTCTTTATAGCTGTCAAATTATTTTCTAGCTGTACAAAGTCTGTCGTAAAGAGTGAGCCAGAATAGTCAGCACCAATGAGTAGACTTACGTCGTCAGGAGCGTCCGTAGAGTCATTTAGTACGATGCCGCGTTGGCACAGTTGCTCAAGTGATACATTACATTTCAACTTGGGTAAAGAACTACAAATTAAATCTTTATCTAAAACACATAAATTCATATAAATATTTTCGTCGAGATTTTTGACGGAAATGTCATACACATGACAAGTCTCTTTTTTCGTCTCGATCCCGCCGAACAAACTATGTGTCAGAACCTCTTTTTTTGTAGATTTCAGTCCAAGTTTTTTCACTAAGTCCTTTGTAATGTACGAACGTTGGGCACCACTGTCAATAAGAGCTCGTATCGGCATCTCTTTCTTGTCATGCACAATATTTACAACGATAGTTTGTAGCAACGTTGTTGATGCAGACGTAGACTTCGTGTGGCATGACAAGTTGCTTTGCTCTTGCTGTTTTGTGTTCTTCGCCGCTAATTCTGAGCACATGATTGTAAAGTGCCTTTTTTGACAGAATAGGCATTTGGGAAAACTCTTACATTTTTTTGTAATATGATTGCTTTCTAAGCAAATTGAACACGCTTTCTTGCCTTGGATGTACTCTAGACGATCCTTCAGCGTCATCTTAGCCGCCTTATGACATTCTACGGCAGAATGAGTATCTTTGTCACACCACACACATGATGAACCGTTTTTCCTTCCATCTTTGTCTTGTCTCAGCTCTGTTACGAAGCAGGCGGTGGGTGGCATGGGTTCGACTAGGCATATGTCATTACAGTCTCGCCTTGCTAGCCGTATTCTTTCCTCCGACTCTACTTCATGTCTCAGAAACAGCATTAACTTGGATAGATTTCTGGTTTCCGGTTGACTGCGATGCCAGGCACGAAGAATTTCTTCCGGCAAAGCCGACTCGATCATGGGAAAAAGCATGATGGCATATTTGTCCGTGGTTACGCCGAGTGTTTCAAGTGCTTGAATATGCGTCTGAAGGCTATCAAAGAATGCTATTAAATTCTTTGCAGCTTCTTTTTTCTGCATCAAGGCAAGCAATCCTCGGATATACGTTTCTATGAGGACGTCATCTCTAGCAAATCTGGTCTTTAAAGCTTCGACTGCCTTTTTGTAGTTTCCTGAAGAAGGTGGGTAGCTTTCGACGAGCTGTCGCGCGGCGCTGTTCACAGTCATGGACTGAAGAAGATATTGAAATTTATCGCTAGCGTCAATGTGGGCGTCTTCGTCTATCTTCTTAAACTGTCCCCAGAACTGCAGCCAGGACTTTACGTTGCCATCGAACTTGATGAGCTCCAACTTAGGCAATGTAAGCAGACGTTGCTTGCCCGTCATGGGCTTCTGACTCGATTCAGCTGACAATAACGAGGATGCACTATTTGTGCGCGGCTGGGTTTTAGAGCACATCGACTTGACCTTGTGCCAACGTAATTTATATAACATGGACTTATCTTGGTCTGCTTCAAAAAGAGCTTCGTCGAAGTCCTCGCCCGCGCACCACTGGTCCCTTACTTCCGCTTCTACTTCAAAGAGTTCTAAAGCGGTTTCCGACAGTAACTCAAAAAGGCTGGTAGTATCTTCTTTGCCTTCAATGGCCTTTTCTAATTTGTCGGCAAGGATGGTGAATTCTCTCCTATATTGGGTACGCTTCCGTTTTAAATCCATGATAGTGTTTTTATTTTAAGTCACGGTCGCCAGATGTTGCGGATTTAAATAAGGCGCAAGTATTGTAGAGCCAATATCTATATTTTTCGGAAAGAATAATGTTAACACAACCAATGTTTTATAGTGACATACGAATTGATCTGTTTCTAAGGCAACATACTAGTAAAGGTACGTCACAACTATTATAATTACCTACTTCTATGCCAAATTTGAAGAGTCTAGTAATTATGGTTCATAGGATTCCGTTGAACTGAATATATAAATCCGGTTTTTTTCTTATCCCGTGGGAATTTTGAAAAATCCTGATTTTAATATTTTAACTAATGTAATACCTATTTGTATATCAAATTTGAAGAGTCTAGTTATTATAGTTACTGAGATAGGGTCACTCGGAATCGAATATATAAATCCCGTTTTTTCCCGTTCCCGTGGGAATTTTGGAAATTCCTCTCTCAATGCTCCTCTACACTCCCCAAGCAACCTTCATGCCGAATTTCAGCTTTCTACGACCAGTAAAACGAAATATCCCGTTTTTTCTTTATCCCGTGGGAATTTCCAAAAATCCTTAAAACTGTTTTTTACTATTACAATTACCTACTTCTATGCCAAATTTGAAGAGTCTAGTAATTATAGTTCATAGGATTCCGTTGAACTGAATATATAAATCCCGTTTATTCCTTATCCCGTGAGAATTTTGAAAAATCCTGAAATCGATGTTTTCATTATTGTAATACCTACTTGTGTATCAAATTTGAAGAGTCTAGTTATTATAGTTACTGAGATACGGTCACTCGGAATCGAATCTATAAATCCCGTTTTTTCCCGTTCCCGTGGGAATTCCCGAAAATCCTTCCTTAGTGGATGCCTACATTGTATAAGGAATCTATGTGCAAAATTTCAAGTCTCTAGGTCCAGTGGTTTGGGCTGTGCGTTGATATATCAACAGTCAGTCAGTCAGTCAGTTTAGAATTTTATATATATAGATAATGTTTTTGTCAAAAAATTATTAAGCGTAATTGCAAATTATGAATATTTGAATAGCCTGTTTTGAAATTAAATGTTTAAAAGTAATAATAAATAAAAAATATTGTTTTGTTACATAAATAAAAATAAAAGAATGAAATTCAAAGTAAAAATTAAATTATCTAAAATAAGTTACAAAGAAGAAAGAATGTTATGTTACCTTGTTGATAGATACAATTTTATTAAAGCACATTTTGATACTAGATGTTGTTTCTTTTCTAAGGAAATAACAAACACGAACATTCACGTTAAGTACCTATTTACTTACAAATCATCATTTGATGTAGATTTCATTTTAAAATAAATTTCTTTTCACTTTTCCATTTCTTATTTAAATTAATTTAAGCTACTGAATTTCGGCCGATATTCGGCAGATCTGACCGAAATTCGGCCGGAGACGAAGTTCGGTAAAAGCTGCCGAACTTCGGTAAGGTATTCGGTAGAATGTGAAACGAATTTCGGTGCATCTCTAATAAGAATATTGGATTTAAAACAAAAAGGGAACCTAGTCATTTCGAACACCTACTAAAATAAATGAAAGGATAATATGAAACAAAGCATTTTATTAATTTTAGACATCATATTTCGTAGTTAGAAATAGTGTTAGTTTTATTCTTCAAAACGTCCGGATTCGTTTCCCGAGCTGAGTAAAAGTTTTTTAAAATGTATGAATGCAGTTTTTCTTGTTACTAAAATCAATGACATGGTTCCTAAGAACAGATCTTCGTATGTCTTATAGTTTCAGACTTTCCCACACTGACCGATCTAAATGTTACACCCTGTATAGGTAAGTCGAGCGTGATCTGTTCGATTGTGATGGCGTACTACTACGACGCGGCGTCGCGGCGGCGGCCGCAGCGCGGGAAGATCCTCATCTGCGCCACCAGCAACACCGCCGTCGACGAGCTCGTCGTCCGGCTGCTCCGCATCCGGCAGAACCTGCCCAAGAGTGAGTGACTTGCTACTAAACTTTTGTCCGCAGCCACAGAATAAGTAATAGTACTAACGTACAGAAGGATCACTCTCGAGCAAAAGTCAACTTTAGGTATAAAAACTAGCGTACTCTTACTGCTTGCACGCGAAATTGAAACTTATCGTGTGATACGAGCGTTCATATACCGTTGGGCACCGCTGATCCGAAACCAAGGGCACAGGGTTTCCACTCGCCGATATTTGGTAGGTATATAAATCAAGAATGATAACAGTGTGTATTAATTCAGTAAACTACCTTTAGTAAGTAAGTATTTATAAGATCGTTTAGAAGTCATTGTTGCATAAATCACAGAAAAAAAGATGCTTAATTTTAATTACGCGCGACGCGGCTAGCGTGCGAACTGAAGGCCGACCGACAACCTACTACCATACGCCTCCCCGGGAGGCGCGCCGGCCGAACATACCTAAACTGCGGAGTGAAACCCCCCTGCCGCAGCTTACTCGAGTGAACATCTAGACCCTATACCATAAAAGTCACAAGTGCCACAATTCTACATAATTGTTAAGTTTCTCATACAAAAAAATGACAATTATATAGAACTAGCTGTTGCCCGCGACTCCGCTGAGAAGAATTTGTTTACCACTATCCCACGGGAACTATGAAATTTTCCGTATAAAAAGTATACATTAATATAATACATATTAAATAATATATTATGTATTAGAGTGTTTAGGTAAAAGAAAACAATAAGAAAGCCCCTTTTTTGTGCGGTAGTGTACAGAATTGATATCGAACTGAGTCATTTTAGAATTTGGAAAGACAACTTGCTTGCACGAATATTATTACACGCAAGAGGGACCTGGAAAAATAATGTTATATCTGTGTATGTGCAGACGAGCGGTTCCGTATGGTGCGCGTGGGGCGCGCGGACAAGATGCATGCGCGCGCGCGCGAGGTCAGCTCGCAGACGCTCGCGCAGCGCGACGCGCGCCCGCGCCCCGAGCACCGCGCCGCGCCCGCCGTGCAGGAGGAGGTAACTGTTGCCAACTGCCAACTGGCACACGCCACACGCAGCCAGCACGCGAGGAAATGAGGGAAAGAAACCGAGGAAAATGCCACCTATTGCCCTATGTAACACGAGTTATTTGTTGTCTTATCGATAAGTAGCTCTCCAGCCACCAATACGCTGGTCCTCTTATTCCGTATTTTTCCAGCTTTGTAAGGAGAATCGAGTGGTTCACAAAATCAAAAGCCTTACTTAAGTCTAAAAATAAAACAGCAACCATTTCCTTATCATCCAAAGCGTCTAGAACAACGTTAGGCAAGTCATAATCATTTATTAATAAATTTTCATGGGTACATTGGATCTTAAAAACTAGTAGCCCTATTACAATACAATTTTTATTGTTGTTTTAAATGAGTGTAGACTGAACTGTAAGGCGTAGAATGCATCCAGTGTGTCAAAGTTTTAGGCCTCCCATACTTACCGCTCGAGACGTAGTGTCGTTGACGGTTCACTATTGGATCGCAAACATTTTTTACGCATAATTCATCATTTAACATAACTAATTTTTTCTTCAGAAACACAGAATTGTCATAAAATAAACCTAACCAAACCTATAGAATCCTAAGGGAAACCCTTTCAAAATTCCTGAATAATTAAATGCTGAGAAAAAGAGTTATGCGAAATGATGCATAAAAATTTTACGCCACCAGACCAGTCCAGATCCCGATCCCGTCCCCAACACTAAAAATTCTTACCGTGGTGTAAGCATTTGATAAATGTATGTTTTTGAATGATTGCAGATTTCACGATTGACAGCAAAGATCAACATGTGGAAGTCGATGAAACGCGAAGCGAAGGATCCCTCGCGCGAAGCTTATTGCGAAGACCGCATTCGGCAGACTAATGCTAAGATGGCACTGGTACGGCAATCCCATTTTATTTATTTATTTATTCATTGTTTTGTCACGTTTTTCATATTATAAGAGGTCACAAATATATTTTTACTAGCTGTTGTCCACGACTCCGTCTGCAAAGAATTCGTTTATCGCTATCCCGCGGGAACTATGAGGTTTTCCGCGATAAAACTATTCTATGTCCTTCTCAGGGGCTCAGACCTTTCATCTAAATCGGTTGAGCGCTTTAAGCGTGAGGAGTAAGAGACAGACGGACAAACAGATAGGCAGAGAGACACACACTTTCACATTTATAATATTAGTATGGATTATTTAAAATAGTACAAAACATCATTTAAACTTCCTCTACCGCCAATTCCCTATTTTCCGGATCTCAGCAGTTATTTATGTATGAATTTTTCGCTTCGAGCCATTACATTAAATTTGAACCTTAATACTATAACGATACCGTTTGTTTTGAAAGATAAGGGCTCGAAGCGAAAAATTCACCTGGGAAGATTTATACTATACCTACTTTTGTTTTTAATTTGTTCAGTTGCGTGGCGGTGAAATGGCAGGACAGAGCGAAGAGCCGCGGCCCGAGGAGATCTCGCGCGCCGAGCGACGCATCATAGAAGGCGCTGACATCGTGCTCACTACGCTCACTTCTGCCATCAACCAGAAAATGCGCGGGTAACACCGACACACATACATACAGTTGTGGCCATATAATTAAGAACGATTATTTATTGAGATGATTTTTTCAAAGTAACAAGTATAACTAATTGCCCGTATTTTTTTTATTTCTCTCGGTATTGCAAAACTTTTCCGTACTACCGGTACATTCATTTATGCAACATTGTTGGCTAAAAAATTAATAGAGAAACTTTATACATTCGATCTGAACCTAGTATTAGTACTTACTGGCTGGTCACGTAATTAAGAACGCTGAATAGTTTATTATTTTTTCAAATTTAAATAGAGAACACTGTGTGGCTCTGTGGTTGTAGATTATTATTCGTATAATTTTGGCGCCATTTCGTGCTGTTAAAGTCTTAAAAGTGATTACTTCGTATAAAAACAATGGGGAAAAATAAAAGTTGTGATAAATCTACAAGAGAAGTAATAATAAAACTTCGCGAGATGAATTGGTCGTATAAAATGATAGCCGACCATCTGCAATGTTCAAAAACAATGGTTTTCCATGCCGTAAAGCATTTTTCCACGTATCAAACTACTTCAAACGTTCCGCGTGGACCTAGACAGAGAAAGTCATCTCGTCGAGATGATCGAAATATCGTTCGTTTGGCAAAACAAAATCCTTTTAAAGGGTCTAATGAGTTGAGAAAAGAATATTTTGGTGAAAACAACCCTTCAGCAATCTCTGCACGCACTATTCGAAGGCGTTTGGTAGAAAATAAGTTGAACGGAAGGATAGCAAGGAAGGTGCCTATGTTGAAACGATGTCATAGGCAAGCCCGACTTGCATTTGCAAGAAGGTATGAAAACTGGACAGTCAGACAGTGGAAAAACGTTCTTTTTTCTGACGAGACAAAAATAAATAGGGTACGTTCTGATGGAAAACGATATGTACGACGCCCTCCGAATAAAGCATTCGACCCAAAGTACACAAAAGTGACATTAAAGCATGGCGGGGGAAATGTGAAAATTTGGGGGTGCTTTTCTGGACATGGCGTTGGACCTGTTAGGCTGATAGAAGGAAACATGGATCAATTCCAATACAAAAATATACTGCAAGAAACAATGTTACCATATGCCGAAGACTTGCTTCCGGTTATTTGGACATTCCAGCACGACAATGATCCAAAGCATACTGCACGCACCGTTAAGGAATTCCTCACATCACAATCAGTTTCAGTCTTAGATTGGCCAGCCAACAGCCCAGATCTTAACCCAATAGAGCATCTTTGGTGCGAAGTCAAGAAAAAGGTTTCAAATCGACAGTGTGGCAATTTGAGAGAGCTGTACGACGTTTTCTTAGAAGAATGGAACTCTTATTTCTCTTGCGAAATGTCAAAAATTGATAGATTCAATGCCTCGCCGGTGTAAAGCCGTAATTAAAAGCCGTGGACATGCTACTAACTATTAATTTTAGTTCAAATGTATTAATTTGCTTTTTTTTCTATACCAACTTCACATTAATATGATTTATTTAATCTAAGTTTCATATAAAACAACTCTCGAGCAGTTTAATAAATCGTTCTTAATTATTTGTCCAGCTTCATTACTATTTGAATTTATTAGTATAGAGAACAAATAAAATTTGTAAAAAAAAATGTTAGCAATTATACACTATTATTATTAATCCCGTTTGCTCTATCCATGTGGCTATTTTATAACATAACTTGTTACTTCTAAGAAGGAACACAACTAGACATATGACATGATGTAGATAAAAAAAAATCGGAAACTTCAAATCGTTCTTAATTGTATGACCACCACTGTACATACATACGGACTCGAATGTCAAGATTAGATATAACTCTACATACATCAACGGGAATTAATCTATAGGTTTTGATACTTATAGCTTTCATCAGATTGTATTTTTTTATAGCGTGAACTATTCCTGATCTTTTACGGATATCTAAGATAGAGGTCATACGCTGCAATGCGGTTAGTGTACGACCCAATACCTACCTACTTATTGACCCAAAATTAATGATAATATATAGTCCGTATGTGCTTTACCATTTTTTATGACAGTTCCTACATCGGAATAAAAACAATAAGGCTGATTGACTACTTAATAATTCAAACCCTTATGCCAATTATATGATGACTTAAATTATCTGTTCGTACAAGTCGTTCGTCTTTGTAGGGCAATTTCTCCCACAATCCAGAGGCCATATTATCTAACGCGCGGGCGCTTGCTGTCACTTTCACTATCTCTTTCTGTCACCACCTTATTCCGTTTAACAGAGATAAATTAAGATAACCAACTCCCGAGCGTTAGACAATAAGCGTACAGTATTCGATGATCAAAATTTGCAGGTTATGGTTAACCCATTGAGTGCCGACTACGTAATATTACGTAGTAGTTGATAATGGCCGAGACCAGCTACGCAATATTACGTATACGTAGTATTGCGTAGACTAGCATCCATGGGATAGGATCACTTTGTTGTCGGTCCGTCCGTCTGTCAAGACCCTTTCTCTCAGGAATGCGTGGAGGTATCAAGCTGAAAATTATATCAAATACGCTACTACCCCTTGGAGCTGTGAAAAAATCAAACTTCTAAGCCAACGCAATCAAAAGATACCGCCATTTATGCCGCTAATTTTCGACACTCGCAAGGGAATCAAAACCTACAGGACAGGGTACTTCCCGTGAACTCAGAATCTTGAAATTTGGCACGATGTCTTATAGCACAGATAAAGGAAAAATTGCGAATAGCATAAGTTTTTTATCTCTGCCTATATCAGTAACCAATCTACAATGATCCCACACTGCGCACATTTTGCTTAGGAGCAGGGGTCTGCTAAGACTGGATGTTCATAGATACATAGCGTATAAATTTGTATGGAACCCTCGGTGCGCGAGTCCAACTCGCATTTGGCCGGTTTTTTTTAATTGATGCCAGCTCCGCATTGGCGTACCAGACCATTTATGTGGCGGCCACCGATTTTCATTAGACCCTTCTTCGGCACTCAATGGGAAATAACGCTTGTAACCATAAAATTGTAACAGTAAAATTACATAAAGTTTACCACTGTCAGATGGTTTGCCTTCATTTCATATTCAACTTTAACGACCTACAAATAAAGCCAATTTTAGAATACTGTTACCCACGTTTGCAGATTTTGTAATAGCTACTTTATTTGTATGGTATTAAAGTTGGAAATGAAATGAAGGCAAGCCATCTGTCAGTGGTAAACTAAAAGTAAACGTATTTATTGTACAGGCTGAAGCGTCGCATCGCGCTGTGCATAGTGGACGAGGCGGGGCAGGCCATCGAGCCCGAGGCGCTGATCCCGCTCACGCTCGACGTCACCAGGCTCGCGCTCATCGGCGACCCGCAGCAGCTGCCCGGATACATCTGCTCGCAGGTTACCCCCCCCCCCTCACTACCACAAGACTAAAGGTGCGTACAGATTATGCGCGGCAATCACATCGCGCGGCGGCCGCGCGCAATGGAGACGGAATTTCCGCGCGCGGCAGCTCGAACATTGCCGCGCTCGAACGTGCCGCGCGGCAATCCGAGCGCTTTCGGAGCCCGCATCAAAGAAGCTTCAGTCGCTGGCGCACGCGCAGTTTGGACGGTTGGGACGGGCGCGCTGATCGAGCTGGATCGTTTGCCTCGCGCAGCCGCCGCGGTCATCCTAAATTCCGTCGAACATTTGCCGCGCGAGCCAATGTTCACGCGAACACTGGCTCGCGCGGCTGCCGCGCATAATCTGTACACACCTTAATGATAACACTAGCTTTTGCCCGCCACTTCGTCCGCGCAAAATTTCAATTGGTGATAAAGTTTTTTCATTTCTTTCATTGAAAATAAAAACAAAAATCCGGCAAAGCGACATCGAAAAATTCACTATCTTCATCATAGGCATCAGTCATACAAATCTAATTATAAATCAAATCAGTTTTTTAGTAATCATAAATACCGTGGTGGCCTAGCGGATTGACCTACGGCCTCTCAAACAGAATGTCATGGGATCAAATCCCGGCTCGCACTTACGGCCCAAGCCCTCTCGTTCTGAGAGGAGGCCTGTACCCTGCACCGCGTCGTATATGTATAGGCTGGGATGAAATCATAAATACAAGGATCGCGTCCCGTTAAAATAAATTCTCACACACAACACACTCATAAGATCATACATAACATAACCAACTACTTACTGCTAAAATTACGTTGACGTTTCGATCACATAGCAGCGGCCGTAGTCGGGCATTTTCAAAAAGTGTACCCTTTACTTTTTTCAAATGAGGAAATTATGAATTTTTTTTTGTGACGTTTTTTCTACGAAATAAACAATATTTTCTACGAAAAGGGTACACTTTTTGAAAACGGCCAGCCACGAGTCGACTCATGATTACGTCCCTACAGTTATCTAGTCCATGGACAGTCTTGAGAACTTCAGTTTGTTTCCAGCGCGCGAAACGTCACGGGCTGGGCGAGAGTCTGTTCGCGCGGCTGGCGGGCGCGGGCGAGGCGTGGGCGCGCGCGCCCGCGGTGCTGCTGGCGCGCCAGTACCGCATGCACGCCGCCATCGCAGACTACCCCAACCGCGCCTTCTACGCCGGCCGAGTGCACTCCGCCGCCGCGCCGCGCCCCGACATACCCCTCCCGCCCTACACTATACTGACCATCGCCAGCGGGGACAAGGGCCAAAGTAATTATATCATTATAGTATAAATCTTCCCAGGTGAACTTTTCGCTTTGAGCCCTTATCTTTCGAAACAAACGGTATCGTCATAGTATTAAAGTTCAAATTTAATGTAATGGCTCGAAGCGAAAAATTCACCTGGGAAGATAAATAAATAAATAAATATTAGGGGACAATCTTACACAAATCGACCTAGTCCCAAACTAAGCAAAGCTTGTACTATGGGTACTAGACGACGATAAACATACTTATATAAATAAATAAATACTTAAATACATAGAAAACATCCATAACTGAGGAACAAATATTCGTGCTCATCACACAAATAAATGCCCTTACCGGGATTTGAACCCAGGACCTCTTGCTTCGTAGGCAGGGTCACTACCAACTAGGCTAAAGCGGTCGTTACTATACTTCTCCTTTAAGGGAGTACCGAGTTTTTCGCGCTAATCTATTTTGGGTGGGCGATTTCGGGCGTGGGGCCGCTTGGGGGAGGCACGATGGCTCAAGATAGGTTGGTTGGACTGCGCGTTTTTGGGTATTTTCATCATATTACTAAAACAAATACATATTTTTAAAATGTAGCCAGACTGCGCTCTAGAAAACATCTTGTTTTATTAACATTTAAAAAGTCATGACCTTCCGTGCAGTATTAGCGTCGTACTAAGAGTTTAATTTATATTTTAGAGTCGACTTTGGATTTTTTTTCTATCGAGCGAACTACAAGTAATCGTGTTTCAAAAAAGACTGGTCGCTAGAGTGAATCCTCAAATATCTTACACATGAATTTCAGGACTATAGCATTGCTAGTAATGATACAGCACGAGTTTAAATGAATGCAATAAATGCGCCAAAAACACGGTACCCCCTTAAGTACGGGTCGATTCACAAGAGTTGGCACGAATGGATCGAATGAGTGAATGAAAGTATCTACTTCACACAAATATGAAAATGTCATGCATCAGTCATTTTCCTACAAAAATGTCAAAGTGACATTACTTTCGTTCAATCCATTCGTGCCAGCTTTTGTGACTCGACCTATATTAGTCACAAACCTGAAAAAGATTCTCCGTTACTTTCTTACTATTGCAATCTACTTACTCCAGCAGTACGATAAATCGCCAATAACTGGCCCACTCATACTGAAAATAAAATCTGTCTCCTTACAAACAGAAATCAATTTAGTATAACGTGGCCAGTAATTAACACCTTATACTAAAAATGAATTTTATTACAATACAATACAATGACTCTTTATTGTACACCACAAATAATACAATACAGTAAAACAAGTACATGAAAAAAAAGAAATAAGGTAAGCAATGGGCGGCCTTATCGCTTCGAAGCGATCTCTTCCAGGCAACCTTTAAAAAAGAAAGAAAGCAAAGAATGCATTTCAGCAGCATTTTATTATGGGTGAATAGAGTTCATCTTTAGTATGGGGTGGCCAGTTATTGAACGGTGGCCAGTTTTTGGCGATTTACCCTATGTACTTTTTCGGGAAAGTATTCCAAAGTTATACGTATAGGCACTTAAACTTACTTACACGTTGTTTTGGGGTAAGAGTTTTAAATTACCTGAAAGTTCACTTCTATACAAACTTGTCTTGTTTACTCAAACAAACTCTTCACTTTTATGTAATGAGTATGAATCATTTTCAGTGGTCTTCTTTAGAAGTATTACTAGTGGTACCTATGGTATGGTATCATAGTATGCGGATAAATTTCATGGAATATTCTTAAAATGTTCCATGATATAATTTCTTTGTTCTCAATCCACAAAATATAATTATTTTGGAATCGACTTTGCTTATTGAGTTTTTTGGCAACCTACACGTCGTTAAATATACTGCATCGTTACAGGTCTATCGGGAGGCAACGAGATGGAAGCGTGGGGCGTGGCGCGACTTGTAACGGCGCTGTGCGAGATCGCCAGCCGAATGGAGTTGACTATCGCCGTCATCACGCCATACAACGCGCAGAAAGAACTTATCAAGAGAAACCTGCGCGCGATACAGAACACGTTAGTAGTGTTTTTAGTAAAATATAATAAAATCTTCAGTGGTACTTGCACCTTATATATTTTGCCTTTTTTACCTATTTAATCCATTACTTAAGTATAGCCGACCAAGTAAATGCTTGACCATTTTTACCCAACTGTCGAAGGAGGGTTATTTATGACAATTCCTACAGCTGAATAAAAACAATAAAGATGATTGTCACATTGACTTGTAAGTGAAAATAGCCTTTGATGTTTTAAGCCATACAACTGACATTATGCACCAAGAGATTAACCTCTGCATGTCACTTGCAGAAATTCCTGCAGGTCAGTTCTAGTATGAATGTGTGTAATTTTTAATTGCAGGTCAGATCAAGCAGTGGAAGTGAACACGGTGGACAGTTTTCAAGGGCAAGAGCGCGACATCGTGGTGGTATCGCTGGCTCGCTCGCACGGCGTCGGATTCCTTACTGACTGTGGCCGAGTCAACGTCATGCTCACGCGCGCCAGGCACGCGCTGATAGTGGCGCTCAACCCTCAAGCCGTCATGGTTAGTACCGGCTTCTACGAAACTAAACTGAATAAATAGGAATGTTGACACCACCAATCAACTGACGTGCTTTTTATGAGCTGTCAAAACAATTCTCCCATAGAGTTTGAATGGCATTAGCAACTTATTATGACATCACTTGTTCGCCAACTCAATCGACTAACTATTTATTTGTTTTAAAGCAACAAAAATACTAATTTTGCAGTTAATCGAAAAATAATCTGGTTTTCATGGCTAAAATAAAGCGTTTTATAACTGTTGGTTGTCGAGTGGCATGAACAATGACGAGGGAAGGAGACAAAGAGGCAGTGTGGCTACGTTACTCGTCATGACCAGTGCTGCCTATCCCTATATCAATTTCATCATGATCGGCATGAGAGATAGGGAAGAGTTCCGTGAGAAAGCAGTGTGTGGCTGCTATATAGCAAATCGCGGCACTGCGAAGCATAATGTTACTTAGGATTAGGTCTTCTACAATAAGGGGCATAGTGGAGTAGTGATACATGAATCACTTAAATTTATATTTGGATTTGGGTTAAAAGGTAGTTAATCGTACATAACTACTAAAATTGTATGGTTAATTTCCGTATTACGACGGAAAAAATTTACATTTTCAACGCCAAGCCTAGCCAAATGTGAAGCTACTTTGAACCTTATGTTATGACATTGCATGAATATTACTTCAACGTTGTACTTTGTGACGCATACAGGGTGTATCCGTTAACACGATCAATAAATTAAATTATACATCCTTTAACTAATCAGTAATTAAGTCCAAGTGGTTTAATTTTTTTAAAATGAAAAAAAAAGAATTTGTTATTTTCTAACAAAATTAATCGGGCCAGCAATGTACTGCACTGCAGACTGTCATGTCTAGTCGAAGTACTTGACGTTGACATTTACTATCGTTTTCAATTGAAAATGTACTAAATACACCAATATTTTGCTTAATAAACATGCGCAGTTCTTAATTAAACGATCAGTTCTTTCAAAATTACGTAATAGTTTTCCTTATCAAGTACCTAAGTGTGGGCGAAATGATCAAAACACTAAAATAACTTTATCCTGTTTATTTAACGTTATCAACAAAATAGTGCATTATGATAATATCACTGACAATTGTAAAATTATGCCAATCTCACCAGGTGACTTCTTCTCTAGATAACTTGTACTTTTACAACGAAAACGCCCATGGACCGTATGCTGGCTGCACACGTCCTGCCTCATCGGTGATCGTGACAACAACACGAAATTATCAATCGGAGGATCCTCGTATGCGTTATTTAACTCAAATCTCGGTTTACATTTGCTCTTGTTTCGTTATAATTCACGTGCATCGTAATTTAATTTTGTTGATGCCATTTTACATTATTTTGATTTGTTTACCAACTTGACTTTTGAATTTGTCAATGTAACATTAGTAATAGAGTAACCAACTCATTCCTAAAGAAAAGACAAGTTTGCATTTGCAATGTATGGTTTATGGTCTGTGGAAGTGCGAGATAATAATATTGAACTTTTTGGAGTTCAACAACGTAAGGTTAATAAAAAGTTTAAATAGGCACAGATTGTAGAGATCTTTATGTTTATAAGTAAATATTTATAAAAAAAATAACATCGCCCCAGTACCGAGGAAATACCCTGTACCAAGACATCTAACGACCGATAACTGACAATTACGCAATGATGAAATTCATTGATTACGCATTGTAACTTTAAATTACAATTTTTCTGTGATTAAGCATTTTGGCGCATTAGGACCAGGCCAAGATAACTTCGGATATGCTAAGGAATCATCGTTTAAATTTATTGTTTTACTTGTAGACTACACCCGGTATATCTGTCGTTGATATTAAATCGGTTACGGTTTTTAACTTCCAGTGTTAAAGTGTCCAACTTTTTCAACTACCTACGCCCATTTACTGCCTTAGTAACCCTCCTCCTGTCAAACATCAATGAAAGGTTACAATATACACTTTATCCCTACACTTCGTTTTTTTAGCATTAGAAATAAGGTAAACAATCTTGAAGAGTCTTTTTATTGAAAAACACTGCTTTGCTTTGTAACTGTTACTTATGAAACCAAAAGAGTGTAAATGACCATAATTCCTTTCAAATTGTTACATATTACCTGTGACTTATTTTTCAAAAGTGTTTTTCAATAAAAAGAAACGTCGAGATCGCTTATTTTCTTTCTAATGCTAAAAAAGAAATGAAGTATAGTCCCTAGGCAAGTCTCGTAGCTCACTGATTTTATAGCATGACAATATTTTCTAATGTAAGTACGAATTGTAACAGAGAAACGACCAATGGCGGACGCTGGTCGAAGACGCGCAGCGGCGGCGCCTCCTGCGCGACCTGCCCAACAAGATGTGCCAGCGCCTGGCGCCCGGGCAACCCGCCGAAGACATACTGCAGTACATCAGATAAGATATCTCTTCCAGGGATACCTCTCTTTTAACCTTAACCTATTCAAGACACGCTACTACAAAATAAGACTTCTAAATTGTTAACCTATGAAGAATAGTTAAAAGCAAATTCCAAACTAATATTTTTCGGGACTTAATCACGAACTAATCCTAGAAATTACGTTGATGTTTCGACCGCATTCCAGCGCCCCTGCTCACGAGTCGACTGGAGTGTAGGGAGTTTTTCGAACTACTAGCACTTGATTTTCTTATATCCAACTAGCTGTTGCCCGCGACTCCTTTTGCGAAGAATAATAGGGGTATGAAAAATAGATGTTGACCGATTCTCAGACCTACCCGATATGTACACAAAATTTCATGAGAATCGGTCGAGCCATTTCGGAGGAGTTTGGTAACAAACGCCGCGACACGAGAATTTTATATATTAGATTAATTCGACACACAACACTCACAATATCCCGCGATTTATCCGAAGATACATCTCGACATTCATATTTCCGTATCACCGGATTCCAACAATTAGATAGTTAGTGATTAAGTCCCAAAAATATTAGTAATGAGCGGGGATCGCGAAAGTTTAAGACGTTCTAAGCAAATCCAATTTTGTACCATATTGTATAGGGAGCTAGGTCGAATCTTTGTGGATATTTGTGGTCGCTATTCGTACTATGCCTAAAAAACTAATGTAGACACTACCACCACGAAACACATACATAAGCCAGTGAGGAATAATTTTCACGTGACTGCTCAAAGAAAAATCTAATGAATA
Source organism: Archips xylosteana (assembly GCA_947563465.1). Classification (NCBI taxonomy): domain Eukaryota; kingdom Metazoa; phylum Arthropoda; class Insecta; order Lepidoptera; family Tortricidae; genus Archips; species Archips xylosteana. The sequence goes on along the minus strand of OX387353.1, from coordinate 13,559,278 downwards.
TTCAAAAAATTTCATAATATTTAGTTTAGTTTGAATATAAGGTTCATTATTACAGTAAACCTGGGGTCGATAAATTGCCTCTGTTTTGAGGTAAATATACACCACCGATACCAAAAGTACAGTTGCCGTATAGTATATTATGAACAGCAGTAAAGATATCGAAAATATCAATTCAGTACTATTTTACCACTCTGCTTCTAAATATATTTAAGTGACTATCTTCTCAGAAAACTAAATTTAGATGTTGATGGCGTCCTGTTTGTTATGGTAATCATCGACGCTGAAGCTATGACCAATAATAATCGCCATAATTTCCAAGTATTTGAATGCTCATATTATGAGCTGTCGCTGCCGTTCATATGAACATTTCCAGCGACACTGGTTACAGTATAAACCGGGGACTTACGACGTTTCCTCTTGTTTCTATAGTCCGTGGGTCTTACGCTCAATCAATTTGAACAATTTACCAACTCCTGTTTGCGTAACTACCTAACTTGAAGTAACATGAATTTGCGAAAGCTGCAGTCCACTTCACTCATATTCTGCTATACTCGTATTTAGCCGGCTTCTGAAGCTTTTTTTAATGAAATCGGATCGTTATGATATTACGAAATACACATATTAAGTATGACTGTATGACTAAATATCTTTATATATATAATTCTACTGTACGTGTGTATGTCACTGAACTCCTCCTAAACGGCTGGACCGATTTGAATGAATTTTTTTGTATGCGTTTGGGTGGCGCCCTGGATGGTTTAGGTTCACAAATCAGCCCGGCAGATGGAGCTGCAGTCGGTATCTAGGTTCGTGCAGGACAACGTCTGTCGGGTCCGCTAGTTTACTATAAAATTAGGCTACTTTTGCTTAATAAAATGCCATCCACAGGATATTTTTGTCAACACACTAGTCGTGGATTCGCTTCCATAGCCATCATACATCGTAATATTATTAGTATATAATAAATTAATAAGTTTGTGTTTTCGTTTGTGCGAATGTTTGTTACTCTTTCACAATAAAACGGCAGAATGAATTTTGGTGTGTACTTAGATAGCTGAATCTCGGGAATAATACATGTATCATTTTTATAAAGGATCTACGCATATAAAATGCTTAAATCTTAACCACCAGGTGGGGCATGAAATTATACACGGGTTTTCTGCGTGCAGCGTAAATGAAAACCAAGATGTAATTTTTGGAAATTACCATGGGAATTTAGTAAAATCTTGAAATGTCAATTCAATTGCCAGATTTAATTGATCACGCAAACGTAGCCGCGGGTAAAAGCTAGTAATTAATAAATGGATAATAGGTGCTAAGCCACAATTTTATGCTGTGGTCATAAATAAGCATCGTTTTGGGTGATACAAATTTTTCGTGTTGTTTACTCAGTCCTTGTCCAAGTGTCATCTTCATACTGTTTCATAAAAAAATGCTTAAGTTGTCCATTAGACAAAATTTGTGTCACCATAGGAAGGAACGTGTGACAAGAAAAAATTCAATCACCCTTTTACTTTTTAATTACAGTTGTTCTATGTATATTTGCTTAACTTTAAGACGTGTTTAGGGTTTGACCAAAGCAAAAAAAGCTGCCAAATTCTGTTAGATTTCTGTAGGAGAAGATAAAGTTTTTTTATTTCATTCGAATTTCTTGTTCGTTAATTTTTAATCTTGGTAATTTGGCCTGCCTTTCCTGAACTGACTTCAAAAAAGGATCCCTCATTTCTCAATTCAATTGTATTTTTTTTACTTTTTACTTATATAAGTTACCTCTACACTTTTCTAGATATCGTAATGCTCGCACTACACATCACAGTATTGGCCAAAAAACTAGTGAAAACTAAAAACCAGTGATTATAATTAGGAATGCATATGAGCGAGGAATACACTGACTAGCGAAGTTTAGTGTTTAAGCATTACGATAGAATAAGACATGTCTTACGGCCCAAATCCGTTTATGTACAATATAAATAAAAACATGGGGTCTGTACAAATGCATATGGTAGCAAAAAATAAGTTTATACTTTTTAGTATTTCTGACTTTTTCCTTTACTTTAGTTATGAGATCTTACTTCTTGCCAAATTTCATATCTATCATCGGGAAAACAGATTTTGATTGCAAGACTTGAAAAAATTAAGAAAGCAGAAAATACAATAAGATTGAAGTGATATTATTGATAAGTAATTTCTAAGGTCCTGGTTTGCACTTTAGTGTGATCAAAATGCAAGAATGGATCAAGGAATGGTTTTGACGACTTCTTCTATGATCTATTGTTGGAAATAAACGATACATGCGCTTATAGTTTATTTTAGTAAGTGTACCAGTTAATGTGCTTGTTTAAATTTAACCTTAAATAATCAGCTGTCATATTTTAATGAAAATAAAAAAATTATTCTTTTTATCGATTTAGACAATAGATAATTTTATTTTCGTATTCATCAATTCAAATAATTTGTTATACTACTAGTCTAACAGCCTATGGATTATCCTTTAAATTTTGCACCTATCTTACGGGGTCATACAACAGCCCTGGGTTGCCTAGCAAAACTTAGGTACTTTTTAGGGTTCCGGAGCCAAAATGTCAAAGCGGAACACTTATAGGTTCGTCACGTCTGTCTATCTGTCCATCCGTCCGTCCGCGGGTTAGGTTAGAGACTATTAGTGCTAGAAAGCTGTAATTTTGCATTGATATGTGTAGTAATTACCCCGACAAAAAGATAAAACAAAATTTCGAAAAAAAAATATCTAATAGACGTAGACGTTGGGAGTGTTTTTTTTTCTCGTCTAACCTTATAGTGCGGGGTATCGTTGCATAGGTCTTTTAAAATCATTACGGGGTTTTCAATACACATTCATTATATATTTTGTTTTTGATTCGTTTGCAAGATATTCAACTTTAAAGTGATAAAATCGAGCGTCCCCCACCCCTCTAAGCCCTATACCTACTATTGGTTGGTTTGAAAATTTTGAAAAATCTATGATGGGAATAATCTAATCTTTCTATCTAATCTAATACCTTTAAACGAGCAATTCTTGTATGTATATATATATAATTATATTTATATATATATATATATATATACATACGTATATATATATACAGGGTGTTTGGTAGCTACGTGCAAAGCTTTAAGGGGGTGATAGCCGAGGTATTTTTGAACATTTTTAGCCATATATGCCTTAGCCGAAATTTGATATTTTTTTTAAATTGAAGACTTAGAAATTTTAGGAAAATACCCAGAATTTGATAGTCACGAGTCAATATTGCCCCAATGAGCGTTAATTTGGAAACCAAATCTTTTATTTCGGATAGTTTAATGTGTATTGGACCAAATGAAATATTTTTAAAGTGTCTTTCTTGCCACAAAAACAAAATGGAGGCATTAGAAATTACTAAAAATGTCTTAGGTTGGAATAGAGTAATTTTTCTGTGCCATAAAAAAAAATTAAAAAAAAATCCTTGAAATGTTCAAACATTTTTAGAAACATGCCTGTTTATTGTTCTTTATTTTAAGGTATCACTCATTGACATTGCTTGCTAAATCTGAGATAAAAAGTAAAAACCAAACTCAGGGAGCACTCGCTAAGAATGCACTAGTCTTGAAATTTTACTAGTAAATAACATGTTAAAAAGACAAGTCTAGGTCATTTTTCTGTGCCATATTTAAAATTTCCAAATTAACGCTCATTGGGGCAATATTGACTCGTGACTATCAAATTCTGGGTATTTTTCTAAAATTTTTAAGTCTTCAATTTAAAAAAAAAATCAAATTTCGGCCAAGACATATATAGGTAAATATGTTCAAAAATACCTCGGCTATCACCCCCTTAAAGCTTTGTACATAGCTACCAAACACCCTGTATATCAGAATCTCAGAAACGGCTACAACGATTTCGATGAAATTTGGTATGTGGGGTTTTCGGGGATGAAAAATTGTTCTAGCTTGGGCTTATCACTAGGAAAACGCTTGGAACCGAGTTTCAGCCCGAGCCGGTCGCCCAGGTACTATCAAATTAACAAGGAAAGTTATAGCAGCTAAGTTTGCTTGAGAATTATTAGTAGTTTAAGAGTAAACAGCAGCCTGACCTATAAAATATACCTACTTGGGAAGCTCCGTACAAAATAAAAAATTACTAAACTTGTTGAATAATACAGGCAGTACTCGTCGTAACGGCTGCGGAACCCTATCCTGGGCGTGTCCGACATGCTCTTGGCCCGTTTTTGATAGTTTGTTTATAAGATCATTTTTGTTAATTAAATAATTGCACCCATTTGTTTGGAAATTGGAAAATGCTCCAAATTGTAGCTATTGTCTACCTCAACACGGTGAAATAAGATTGCCTGCGCAAAAGCTGTCGTATCACATTAGATCAAACATCAGATATGTATATGGTCCAGAATTTAACGGTGGTATCTTTCGCTGTAAAGACTAGCTAGATAGTTATTAGCTATGTTAGGAATTACATACTTTCATTTCTACTACAATGTATTGTTTCCTTTTGTAACCAATAAATATATTTTGCATTTTATCATTGTTTTACTTTGGATTACACATATTATTTTTTATTCATGTGATCATTCATGATTTTAGTACTAAATAAATTTAATGATTAAAAGCTATGAAATAAATTAAAAATTTTAAACTTCTCTACAAAACAGAATCAAAACTAAAGGTTAGTGCATTACAAAAAGCACAAATCGAAATTTAACCAGTTTGCATAAGTGGTGTCGCGCGTTTCGCGAAATGTAAATATTTGTACATAGCAACACTAACGTTTCCCGCCATGTTTCCTACAGTCTATGGTGAGTTGAATACCATTCTTGCCGTAACTTTCAATCGAGTAAAAGTCTTAATTTATTAGTGATCTGAAAATTGTGTTAATGTGCTGCTGCAACTCCACTGCTGCTTGAAAGCTAAGTGGTTTAAGCCTATGAGGTTAAATGATTACACTCGCTAGTCTTAGTGGTGTTTACTAGACCAGTCACTCACATACCAAATATGAAAAGGGTTCAATTCCTGTCTGAAAGTAAAGATACCGTCCGGTCGAGTTCGGTATGGTACCGTCCCGTCGTGTTCGGTACCGAAGTATACTCCAATCCTGGGAGTTAATGAGCTGAAGGACAGGTACCATGGGACGCCGTGGTATCTGGTCCGACCGAAGGCTGACATGTGATCACCTCTGTCCTCGAAATATTTATGTGTTGAATGTATGTGAGATGTTTGAGTGGTCTAGTCCAGTGGCTCCATGCAGTGGGGTCATACTATGTTTATAATTACAGATGGTGCATTATCTAAATACTTAAGAATATGAAAGGCGAAGCAGATTGATTATCTCATGCATGAGGCTAAGCAGCAGGAGAGTCAGATCAGCGTGGAGGAAATAACAGGTCAGCTATGATGTCCATTAGAATTGCCTAGATTCAGACATATGAATTTTAGTTGCCTTATGCGTAATTCGGCGCGCATCTGGGTCCATTGTACGCTGGCGAGCGTGGATCCGGAGTTGAGTTTATCTAACTAAATACATCCCCAAACACTTAGTTAGTTATTTTCCCCAGCGCCCGACAAGTGGCATATATATTAGTTTAGGTACTCATTGTTACCAAGATACTGGAGCAAATCAAACTGATGTTACTCTGTTGCTAATTCAACCATCCCTTTATTCTTTCATCACAACTCTTTAATATATTTAAAATATTCCTGTCAGGAAATGCCACGTCACTGCAACATTTGTGTCGTTTCAGTTGGTTCGATAGTAAAGCAGCGATTACACCGAGTCGCTCACCTAACGCGGTCGCCGAACTTGTTTCAAATTACTGGCCAACGAACGTCGTCTTAGCATGCATGAACGACTTAGTGTAATTGCCGCTTAAAGTCACGTTAGACATTGGAGCTGCACCTGGATTATATCTGAATACTCATTTACGTGTTTGACAGTACCGTCGTTTTCAGATATCTATGAGCTCCTAGGCAGCTCCGATATGTATGATACCAACTGTACCAATTTAGGCCTTTTGAACGCTAGTGTTGGCTATAGACGACAATACTTACGGTAATACAAAAATTAACCTATCTACCTACCGCATAAGAATCAATTTTCTTCGTAACAAAAACGATGTGTGGCGTTCAAAAGGTTAACTTTACCATTGCTTATGCTTCCAACGCCATCTAACCGCAGCACGAGAAGAGGAAATTTGAACGACGACAGCGAGGGGGTTTACAAGGCACGTGTTAGATATACTAAGTAATAGAAACTATTATAATATTATTAGATATGTATGGTGATAAAATATATTGGTAAAATAAGTAAATAAATGAAATATAATTATGGAATTGATAATTTAAGGTAATGCTTGGCTCTAAAGACAAGCAAAATAATAATTAAGATACTTTCCGATTGTCTTATACTGGTGACGTCAGTTGTTTGCGATTCACCCAGACGGCAAGGCAAACCTATAAAAGGCCTTCTTAGGCCAGGTAGAAAGCACTTTGTAACGAGCCGTCGCCGTGGTCACATGACAGTTAAGTACTTACTTGTTTGTATAATTAATAAATGGCTATAGTTTGTTTCTATATCTTTCATATGTAAATATATCAATAACTATCGTATAGCTTATATTTTATATTAACGTGTATAGCTATAAATTAATGAATACTTGAATTATGTTGGTAACTGAATAATATTTATATATATCGAGAATCTTGTGTTGTTATTCGTTATCATTAAAAGCTATTATTTCATTGGAAAATAAGATTTGTTTCAATATAAGCGATTTCTCGAAATATGGTTTGATCTGTTTGTTTTACTTACCAAATATATATATCTTAACCCATTGTTAGCAATTCGATATTTTATTTACTATTATATTAATTATATAATTGCAATATGAGGAGTCTTTATGATAACATATGAGTGTATGAGCTATAGACTAGTATTGTAAAACTGGAGTAGTTAAAGTGAGTATATCGAATCCAATAAATATATTAATATTATACATTTTATAATTCTTTTAAGTATTTGCACTGAATAATAATTGTGAGTTGGAATAACTTTAAATTTAAGAGTCTCTCGTTTGATTATACGTGTAACGAACTAACTATTAGAAAAAACTACCTGCCTGTTATTTGAAGAGACACTTGGTGTTTGACTTTGATGGTGTAAAGATCTTTTAATAAACCAAAATCGTACAAGTATCCTGAGTTTTGCTGTGATTCACGGACCTCTTCGACTGTACCTCCGATAATACTGTAAGATTCCAGGCTGAGTTAACAAGTCAGAAGTGGGATGGATGAATCCAAGCGCCGCAGGTATGTAATGGTGATTTGATTAATTACAAGTTTGGCTTTCTTGATGTTTTCATAATTGAATAATTTAGTGGGTGTTCTGTGCTTGAGTGAAAACATTTAGAACAAAGGAGAAATTAAAAACATGCTACGCGTGTATGTCAATTGTGTTTTGCGGGTAAGATTAGAAGGTAAAATTTATGGAACAGATCCGCTCACGATTTTTTTTTCCCTTATGTTGTTTTGATGCCATAACTATTTTTATATTTAATTAAATTTACAAGAGATTGCTCGACCATGGTGTTTACCCCACATATTTGATAATTGTATCTATTGGGCTAGACATATCGCATTATAGTTATTTAAATAGGTAATCATTTAAATTAACAATTAGTAAATGACGAGTCTGTTACTACATTTATTACATATATATTAGGAATAATTATTAATTACCTACCTACCTACATGAAAAAAAAATAGCAAGTTTTCGTGTCCTTAGTATTAGTCCAAGAAGCTTGTACAGTCGATGCCCGTGTAATACCTATGTTTCAGCATGGATGAACACGGGAAAAGAGTATTGCGAACACCACCGCTTCCGCCGGAATATCCGGTTCAAGATCGCACTACTCCGACCACGGCTTCGCGGAGTGGGGGTCGAGAGCGCAGCAGAGACCGGGCGAGGCGGAGCCGCGCTAAGAGGAGCCGATCGAGACATAGCCGAGGACGCAGCAGCCGCGTGAACTCTGGTAACTCCAGGAGCAGCCGACGCCGTCGCAGCCGGTCGAGGAGCCGTAGCAGTCGCTCAGCGCGGATTCAACCTCGGTCTAGGTATTTAGATAGACGAGCTAGTAGTTCTCACAATGCTGCTATTAGTGGTAGTCAAAATTCAGAATTGTTAGATACCCTCAAAACTTTAATTACTTCTATTAAACCTGAAAACAAGTCTGAGTGCATTGAAAGGTTCCCAGTAATGAATGTATTGCCAGAATTTGATCCTGCCAATCGAAACCAAAGCGTAGACACGTGGTTATCAAAAGTTAATGAAACTGCTAGTATTTATAATTGGTCCGAGAGGCAAATTATTCATTATGCACTTCCAAAATTGGCGGGTGTATCACAAAAATGGTATCAAGGCTTGCCTAGTTTAAAATTTTCATGGTTGGAATGGCAGGATAAGTTAAAAGCTGCGTTTCCCAGTAGAGAGCATTATGGATTATTGTTGACAGAAATGCTTGAAAAACGTGCTAAATATGGAGACTCACTTGAGGAGTATTTTTATGATAAAATATTATTGCTAAATAGATGTCGAATTACAGGAATCGATGCAATCGATTGCATTCTTTTGGGAATCGATGATCGAGCAGTAAGAACAAGCGCTGAGGCAGCTCAATTTACTGAACCAGACAAGTTGCTTGTTTATTTACGCAACCAAAAGGTTAATAACAATAATAATAAACCTAAATCCGTTTTTAAATCTTCAAGCATTTCTGAGCACAAAAATAATGATAGAATACATAAGTCTAGTAATAGTAGGATAGTAAAATGTTTTAATTGTGGGGAGGAAGGACACCCGCATTTTAAATGTAAATTGCCAATAAAGAAATGCGAGTCTTGTTCTAGAATAGGCCATGTAGCTTCAGAATGTAATGTTAAGAAGTCTGCGGATGTCAAAACCGTGTCATGACTAGCTGTGACTAATAATAACGACAAGAAATATTACAAAACTGCGTATATAAACAAACTAAGCTTACCATGTTTCATTGATTTTGGGAGTCAATGTACGCTGTTGAGACTTTCTGACGCAAGTAACTTAAAACAGAGCTTTAGTGTAAATGACTTGCCTATTCTACGAGGTTTTGGTAATTCTATTGTTCAAACCATAGGTAAAATCATAATAAATATTACTATCGATTCTGTTGAAGCATCCGTAGAAGTATATATTGTTCCAGATAGTTGTTTAAGCACGCCATTGTTGGTAGGGCAGTCATTTACTGAACAGGACCACGTAATCACTTTAAAAACGAATACCAACTTGACATTTTCAAAAAGGTGCGAAAAGAATCATCAAAAATCAATTACGTTGTTGACCAAGAACAATACCGATGTTAGTAACATTACAGAAGTAGATTTCTATACAAAACCTGTGTTTACCGGAAAATTATTTGTGGATTATAGTTTAAATTTGCAACCTAATAGGGAACATGAAATATGGCAGTGTGTTATTGATGTCGTTGACAGTCATGGTCGTATAGCTATCAAAAGTTTGGGTGCAAATTGTTTTCAATTATTAAAAGATAGTATTATTACGCGTGGCTACCTTATTAATGAAGCAAATGAATTTGCAGTAAGTAGAATAGCTTTAAAATCTTCGGCAACGAAAAATGAACCAATAATACTAGCTAATATCAGAGTCAATCAATCAATAGGCGATGATAAATTAAACCAATTGATTAAACTACTAAATGAACTTCGTAAATGTTTTGCTTTTAACACCAAGGAGTTAGGATGCTGTAGTTCCACGGCTATGAGCATTCAACTTACGGACCAAACACCGGTCGTATATCGTCCATATCGCCTCTCATATGCCGAGAGAGAAGTTGTGCGAGATATGGTCAAGGAATTAGAGGACTCGGGGATAGTTAGTGAATCAGTTTCAGAGTACGCATCCCCAATCATTTTAGTGAGGAAAAAGTCAGGTGGTTATCGTATGTGCATAGATTACCGAGCGTTGAACAAAAAAACTGTCAAAGACCATTACCCGTTGCCTCGAATAGATGACCAATTGGATCGGTTATCAGGGTTTAGTTATTATACTACATTAGATTTGGCATCCGGTTATTACCAGATACCATTGACCGAATCTTCAAAGCATTTAACCGCTTTTGTAACTCCAGATGGTCACTACCAGTTTAACAGAATGCCATTCGGGTTATCAAATGCACCAGCCAACTTTCAACGAACTATTAACCATATTTTAGGCAATTCTCGCTTTAAACATGCATTCGCGTATATGGATGACATAATTATCCCTTCTAAAGACATAGATGATGGTTTTCAAAAATTGCAGACTACGTTAAAATTATTTCGAGATGCGGGCATGACATTAAATTTAGAAAAATGTAATTTTTTTATGGAATCTATTGAGTATTTAGGTTTTGAAGTAGATCGCAACGGTATTAGACCGGGAGAAAGGAAAATACAAGCAGTGAGAGATTTTCCCCGACCTACAGATCAACATAAAATTAGGCAATTTTTAGGACTGGCTAGTTTTTTCCGACGGTTCGTCAAGAATTTTTCGACGATTGTTAGGCCTTTAACGCAGCTATTGAAGAAAGATGCGAAATTTATTTGGGGGCAGCAAGAAGACACTGCGTTTTCTAAATTAAAACAGGCATTAACTGACAGACCAATTCTCGCGCTTTATGACTCAACCTTCGAAACAGAATTACATACCGATGCGTCGAAAATGGGTGTAGCTGGCATATTATTACAAAGAAAAGATAAGTCATGTTCATTTCAAGCTGTAGCTTATTATAGCAGGCAAACATCTCCCGAAGAGAGTCATTTCACGTCATACGATTTGGAAACTCTTGCAGTAGTGTCCTCCTTACAACGTTTTAGGGTGTATTTACTTGGTATACATTTCACCATCGTGACTGATTGTAATTCTTTAAGGGCAACCTTTGAGAAAAAGGACGTTATACCGAGAGTGGCTCGATGGTGGAATGTAATTCAAGAATACGACTTTGCTATAACATACAAAGCTGGCAAAACAATGAGCCACGTAGATGCGCTGAGTCGCAATCCAATAAGAGAATCGCTGGAAGTACGTAGCATAACAGTCAATTGGATAGCTACAGTGCAACAAAATGATACGGAAGTACAACGCATAGCTAGTATACTAAATGACAAAGAAACAAATAATGTGGTAGAGATTACTAAAAACTTTATTATGAAACGAGGCCTTTTATATAGAATAACTGAGCATGGGAATCGATGGGTCGTCCCTAAAGGGGTTCGATGGCAAATATTGAAGTGTAACCATGATGAAATAGGTCATTTCAGTTTTGATAAAACTTACGACAAAATTAGAGGAACTTATTGGTTTCCTAAAATGAGAAAATTTATAAAAAAATATGTAGAGTCATGCTTAGAGTGTGCACATGCTAAGGTACCTGTTTCTAAAAGAGTAGGACAATTATATCCAATAGAAAAAATAGCAGAACCTTTTCATACAGTTCATATCGATCATTTAGGCCCTTTTGTTACGAGTAAACATAAAAATACCCATATTCTTTTGATGATAGACGCATTCACGAAGTTCATAGTTATTACGCCTGTTAAAAATACTAAAACATCGAGCAGCATAAAAGCACTTAAATCCTATTTTCATATGTTTGGTGTCCCAACAAGAATAATATCTGATAGAGGGACGTCATTCACCTCTAAGAAATTTAAGGAATATTTAGATGGGTTGGGAATTAAGCATGTGCTCAATGCCGTTGCTACTCCAAGAGCAAATGGACAGATAGAGAGGTATAATAGAACGTTGTTATCAGCTCTTACAGCTTCAAATATAGGAAAATCGGAACGTACCTGGGACGACAGCTTATCCGAAATACAATGGGGCATGAATAATACCTTAAATAAAGGTATAGGGAAAACACCGGCACAAGCGTTATTTGGTATCAAGTTACCCGGCACATCCGATGCAATTTTGCGTCTAGGAGTAGATTTAGAGGAGGAAACTACCGAAAGGGACATAGTTAGAGATGAAATTGTTGAGCATGTGTTGAGTAATCAAAAGAAGCAAAAAGATCGGTATGATAGAGGAAGAAGAAGTGTTTCTTACAAGGTCGGTGAATTAGTTAGGGTTGAGAGAGAAATACCATCCACTGGTCAAAGCAGAAAGCTTATTCCTAAATTAAGAGGACCGTATCGCATAACTCGTGTGCTAGGCAATGATAGATATGAGATTGAAGATACACCATTGTCAAGGAAAGGCAGTAGAGTTTTTAAAAGTGTATTTGCTGCAGACAAAATTCATCCTTGGTTAGTATTTAGTAGGTCCTCTAGTCATGACTCTAATGAAGACAATGATAGCGATAGTGAAAATGACGATGTTAATATGGACGTAGACTCTGGAAGTTAAATGATGGATTATTGAATGATAGATGAGACTAGTTCACGGGAGATGTGTCTGAGGCTTCCGGGAACTGGATTGAATAATATAATGATTTTGAAGTAAATGATGATAACTAACGCTGTGTTGTACTAAAATATGTCGGAGATTTTAGTGCAACACAGCTGATCAAATTTTGAATATTGGAGATATGAATGAGGCTCCAATATGTTAGGAGATTGTTAACATTTAAGCAATAATTGATTAAGTATTAAGTAAGATAATTTGTTTTAAACCTTGAAGTAGATTTGATAAGATTTTGCTAAATGTATTACGATTTGAGATAATAATGAGTACTTAGTACTATGATTGGTTTGAGTTATAGTACATTGAAATCACAGAAGTTGAAGATATGAATGAGGCTTCAATTTCGTTTATCTATTTCTTTAGCATTTGAGCTATTTCTAAAGATAATAATGAGTACTTAGTACTATGATTGGTCTGATTTATAGTACATTGAAATCACAGAAGTTGAAGATATGAATGAGGCTTCAATTTCGTGTATCTATTTGTTTAATATTTGAGCTATTTCTAAAGATAATAATGAGTACTTAGTACTATGATTGGTCTGAGTTATAGTACACTGAAGTCACAGAAGTTGAAGATATGAATGAGGCTTCAATTTTGTGTATCTATTTGTTTAACATTTGAGCTATTTCTACATATATGTATATAAAGGAAATCTATTGAGTGTGATTTTGTCATACATTTGTACTTTTGTATTATTATGTATTAATTACTTCCGATATCTTACAAATACTCACTGTTTCTTTTTAGTAGATCAACTTAGTCAATTCACGGGGACGTGAATATTTGCAGGACGGCCGATTGTTAGCAATTCGATATTTTATTTACTATTATATTAATTATATAATTGCAATATGAGGAGTCTTTATGATAACATATGAGTGTATGAGCTATAGACTAGTATTGTAAAACTGGAGTAGTTAAAGTGAGTATATCGAATCCAATAAATATATTAATATTATACATTTTATAATTCTTTTAAGTATTTGCACTGAATAATAATTGTGAGTTGGAATAACTTTAAATTTAAGAGTCTCTCGTTTGATTATACGTGTAACGAACTAACTATTAGAAAAAACTACCTGCCTGTTATTTGAAGAGACACTTGGTGTTTGACTTTGATGGTGTAAAGATCTTTTAATAAACCAAAATCGTACAAGTATCCTGAGTTTTGCTGTGATTCACGGACCTCTTCGACTGTACCTCCGATAATACTGTAAGATTCCAGGCTGAGTTAACACCATCATAGACTGATTATTTTATACTCCGTTAACTCCTGGCCCCAATAAACATCAGAATAAGTTATTTCCTTGTTTAATATCTATATGTCATGTTCTAACATGTGACTATAAAGCAGCTAATCAAGAGAAATTAACTGTCACTTTCTATATATATTTCTAAGAAAAAGAATATCGATAGGTATATAGAATATCTAATATGAATAGACCCAAATCTAACATCAGAAGTGGGATAGTACCTAGCTCAGTTATTAATGAATACCTTTTTTTTCATGGACGGCATTGTCACATCACTTTAACGGAATTATGATCAACGGCACACTGGTGTGGCGTATAATGCAGCGTCCTGTTGACATCGCGATCGCGCTGACGTCCTACCAACGTTGACAGCTTCGTGATGTGGTGCTCCATTATTTACAAGCTTTTATGAAGAATGAAGAAGAGCTGCCACTATAAAAGAGTAACCACCTACTTCACAAAGGCCAGTATGATTTAAGAGACCCATTGTCACTTATTTTGCGATATCTTTATTTTCCACAAAATTATTGTTTCGATTGCAAAAGCCTGAAAGTCATTTTCAAATTAAAGTGAACAAAAAAATAGGGTAGAATCACAATTCAGTTACATACGGATGATCCATTGGTATTATCTTATGATTGTTCAATTCCTACTTACTCAATAATTATAGTCTACGAAAATCATATCTTATTTACCCAATTGACATTATTATAATATTGTGACTTTTGCTAAGTAACTAATAGAACCTTAAAAATGTATACTGGAAAGCTTTCGGCTTAACTAATCGAAACGTTAATTTTAAAAACATTGCTATCGGTATTGTACCCTACTAGACTTGTAAATTATTTTTAGAATTGTAGGATTTGTCATGTATAAATGTTCAAAATTAAATGGCATCCTTTAACAGTAATTTCAACAGACTCACCAATCTATTTCTTCGTTGCAAATATTACAGCGCTAAAGTTGTTTTTTTTTACTTTGAAGTAGTTAGCCAGGAAATTATGATTTGAATTAAGTGATATACTTGCTTCTCAAAAGAAAAAAATGCGAGTATAGTACCCACAATGATTTTCATCACATTGCGAGGAAAAAAAAACTAAAAATGAAATTAAGTCTCTAAACACTTAAATTTAATAAAATTACGGCTACCTTCCAATAGTTCCAATAAAGATTGTCACTTTTTCAAGTCATTTACCATAGATAATGTAAACTGTGTTTAGCTTAGAATTCGAACGGTCTTATGGCCAGATCCTGCTAACATGATAAAAAAATACATACTAAAATTATTGTAAAATTATTTAATATAAATATAAAAATAACAAAGTTTCATTTCATGATGTTATAGCTAAGTTTAAAAGATATAAATAAAACGTTGGCTGAATTGGAACCTCCTTAGTCTGAAATGAACCTACTAATATTGTTTGCAAATTTTAAAACTAAATTTGGAACTCCCTTGGCAGGAAAAACTGTACGTATATCCATAACTTCCTTAAGAACAATTAACGAGATCTTATTTTTTTTTTGACACCTGAAAATTACTACAGGAATCGAAAGAGTTTCGCTTCCTGAACACGGAAAAATACTTATTATAATTTATTTCTCCACATTTAAAAAATACAACAAATTTAAAAACATATCTCAATTTACCAGTACCACAACAGAGCAGATATGTTTCCTTTACCTTTTTCACCAGAAAAAATAAGCTGTAATAATTTTAAATTTGATAACCATAACGTCAAATTTATTTTTGTTTATTAGATTTTATTATTTGTCTGTGTACGACAGTTTTCGTATTCTTTGTTCATCTACCTTCAGAAAAATTAGGGTAGGTGGTAACAGTTATTAGTGTCTCAACGAAACAACATTGTTTTCGAAAGGTTGCTAAATGTAATTAGCAGCTTAAAAAAAAATAGTGTACGTACGTGTCGTAATTTCTATTAAATGATTAGTTAAAGTTAACCGTTAAATACTAACAACCTGTGGTTTCGTGTTCTACTTGGCCGTCAACAGGTTTGTTCATTTACCTATTTATAAGACTAGGGCACATTATGCCGGAATTTTTTGCCCTTTTGCCAATACTTCTAGATCTTAAAAGGACTTAGTGTCAAAGTGCCTAAATTCCCAGAATGGTTATATTTTTTTTTCCATTACACCATGTTCTTAATAGGGGTGAAGTTTAAAATGTATTGAGTCTTATAACAGACTTCACAACACCCTTATTCCAGAACATAGTATATTCAAAACAACCAGTTGACAGGATACTTAAATTTCAATGAAGTCTGTTAAAAAGCTAGTTAACCTTCACGTAGGTACAATTAGCTTCACTACTTTCTTTAGTCCTGGTCACTTACATTGAAATACTTATAAAAAAAAAAAAAAAGATTAAGTACGACAAGCACAATACGGTACGATACGATATGATACGGTACGATATGTCAGGCAAATATAATAATTGCCGCAAACCGCAAGCTTGAAAAAGAATACTTGAGCATTTTAAAACTGATATTTTGCCATTCTGGAGTTTTCAGTTCAAGTTATTTTGAAGGATTATCATATCTGTGATTCGGTATTACATATAAAGAAATGTACATTTCGATATTTGGACATTATCGGACATGACATTTATTTATTTATTTATTTTAGGAATGAGACCAATCGATATTTACTTATTACGAGACCATGAAAATTTGTTTAGTCAATTTGGTGAATTAGGCATTATGCAAATCAGGTAGAAGCTTAGTTTAAAAAAAAAATGGCTCTGTCCAGTTTTTTTTTACTCTCACAAAATAATAAATGTTTCCGTAGGGTAGGATAGCGATGGCGGAATTTCGTTCCTGTGGACTACACGGGTAGATAGTATTGTATTATTCTGCTTGGGTGAATCTCACCTGGTTATTAAAATAATTCATTATATTTAGTTAAACAGTAAAATTAAATTACACTTAATGAAATTAAATTACATTACATTAAATTGAATTACATTACATTAAATTAAGTAACAAAAAATACTACAAATTTCAACTAAATAAAAATTTTATCGATGTCAAAATGTTATTAAAATTATTAAATTGATAATTATTAGTGATATAATAAATACTTAAGTTTTCTTTAAAAATTATGAACAATCGTAACATACAACACTTAATTTAAACGGTTTGCTTATTTTGACACAAAATGACGTTGATTATAAAAAGAAATAAATAGATGGAAAACTCACGTTTTTACACTTCTTACAATACAATACAAATGTTTTTTATTGAACACCAAAAATAATTCAGTGACAGTACAGTTTTATCTCGATGTTAACAGTGTATTTGTGTTGTTTTTAAATATTTTTTTTATTATTTATGGATGTGTCAGTTTGGCCGAGCTATTTGTTTGTAAAATTTCAGACAAGGTAGTTTTAATTTTTTTATTAAATCTTAGACTTCATCACATGAGGTATATATTAACATAAGTATAAAAATGAAAAATAAAAACAAAGAATAAAATGTTTGGGAAAATAAATAAAATAGTGCTGATAAAGGATGTCATGCCATTGTAAAATTAATAATTACACGAAACATGAGAAAAAAATGTGTTTTCTGATATTTGTATGTTAATGCATATAGATATGATGCTATATTGTAAAATTTGTTGTTTTGAAAGTAATGGATCACATGAGTTTGGTCAGTGATTTATCATAAAGTATTGTTTTTGTGATTGGTCATATTTACTACATAGGGTGATCATTACAGAGTTTACAATCCTGTGATTATGATTTTGAGTAATCATATGAGATGATGATATGACACTGATATGGCTGTGACGATGAATTATAATTTGGGATAGCATAAACATGAGAAAGTAACTACGATGACAAATGAATCATAGTTGTGATGACGAATGACTTTTGCTATTACAACGACAGTTTGAACATTAGATGGGTCGTTTTGAGTGTGAGGTCACTCATGATAATTATGTAATTATTGTTATAACTATCAGTTTCAATTCCTTAACTGGTGGCCGGCAATCACTGACGGCGAGTTGATTTATGCTTCACTGTCAGCCGAGCGGGTGATTGGCCGCCCACAGTGAGGGATTATTAGAATAATTATGATTGAAAACACCTTTACTGGTGTTAGGCATTCGCTGACGGCGGGTGAACACGGTTCGCTGGCAGCGGGCGAATAGCCGGGTGCGGTAAGGGTAGAAATTATTGAGAGTTCTCGTATTATAGACCAATTATTTATCCGATTGTCATGTGTGACCTGCAGATTTAAACATCATACCCATAATTACGACATATTACAATAACTCTGTTAAACTGGCTGTACTGGCTGTGCCTGTGGTAAACCCGTGGCTGTGCTAAGCTGGGGCCTGTGATAATTCTGTGGCTGTGCTTAGCTGGGGCCTGTGGTCATCCTGTGGCTGTGTTATGCCGGTGCCTGTGGTAAACCCGTGGCTGTGCTAAGCTGGGGCCTGTGATAATTCTGTGGCTGTGCTTAGCTGGGGCCTGTGGTCATCCTGTGGCTGTGCTAAGCCGGTGCCAGTGAGAAATCTGTGACTGACTGAATCTGACGTGACTGTGCCCACTTACGACTATTTAACCCTTCCATCACAAAGTTTACCTATAATAATAATACGTTTATAGATGAAAAAAATATATACATTTATATCTGACTCGATGATTTTTACCTATGTACTCCGAGAACGTAGTACATGTCAGTATGGCCGTGTTAGATATACTAAGTAATAGAAACTATTATAATATTATTAGATATGTATGGTGATAAAATATATTGGTAAAATAAGTAAATAAATGAAATATAATTATGGAATTGATAATTTAAGGTAATGCTTGGCTCTAAAGACAAGCAAAATAATAATTAAGATACTTTCCGATTGTCTTATACTGGTGACGTCAGTTGTTTGCGATTCACCCAGACGGCAAGGCAAACCTATAAAAGGCCTTCTTAGGCCAGGTAGAAAGCACTTTGTAACGAGCCGTCGCCGTGGTCACATGACAGTTAAGTACTTACTTGTTTGTATAATTAATAAATGGCTATAGTTTGTTTCTATATCTTTCATATGTAAATATATCAATAACTATCGTATAGCTTATATTTTATATTAACGTGTATAGCTATAAATTAATGAATACTTGAATTATGTTGGTAACTGAATAATATTTATATATATCGAGAATCTTGTGTTGTTATTCGTTATCATTAAAAGCTATTATTTCATTGGAAAATAAGATTTGTTTCAATATAAGCGATTTCTCGAAATATGGTTTGATCTGTTTGTTTTACTTACCAAATATATATATCTTAACCCATCATAGACTGATTATTTTATACTCCGTTAACTCCTGGCCCCAATAAACATCAGAATAAGTTATTTCCTTGTTTAATATCTATATGTCATGTTCTAACATGTGACTATAAAGCAGCTAATCAAGAGAAATTAACTGTCACTTTCTATATATATTTCTAAGAAAAAGAATATCGATAGGTATATAGAATATCTAATATGAATAGACCCAAATCTAACACACGCAACCCATCAACACGTATCAAAATCTACATCATAGGTAAGAATTATTTAGGAAAATACATCTAGTTCAAACAAAACAGAAAATAAAATATTTTGATCTATTTTATTTAAATCAGATAAGCATATTTTTCGCTATTTATAAAATACCGATTTTTTTGTTGTGAATATTTCTTATCATTTTCAAATTGTTTCATTTCAAAAATAGGTTATATGATAAAAGAAAAAATATAATTTTCACACGATAAGTTTCAATTTCGCGTGCAAGCGGTTAACGATCGTAAGAGTAGGCAAATTATTATACCTAAAGTTGACTTTTGTTCGAGA
Organism: Archips xylosteana; assembly: GCA_947563465.1. Classification (NCBI taxonomy): domain Eukaryota; kingdom Metazoa; phylum Arthropoda; class Insecta; order Lepidoptera; family Tortricidae; genus Archips; species Archips xylosteana. The sequence goes on along the minus strand of OX387353.1, from coordinate 13,539,664 downwards.
GTGATCCTTCTGTACGTTAGTACTATTACTTATTATTCTGTGCTAGTGCGCGCTAGCCGTTTTACTAGAAAAAAACAGGGATTCCTGTCAAAACTTCAATAATGTACCTACTAATAAAATGGCTTTTATCGCATGCGCTGCGAAGACAATTGATGATAGAACAAAAAAATGTTCTGCAATATTAAATAACATGGCAATATCTACAAAAACTTCACGATACGTCCCACTGCAAGGCACAGGTCTCCTCTCAGATTGAGATCGGCTTGGGCCGTGGTTCTCACGCGGGCCCAGTGCGGATTGGGAACTTCACACACACCATTGAATTTCTCCGCAGGTGTGTGCAGGTTTCCTCACGATACTACCTTCACTTTAAAGTCTATGAAATAGGTGGTCACAATTTTGATTTCTCCGCGGATGGAGTCGCGGGCAAAAGCTAGTAATAAATAAAACGCTATGCAGGTTGTATGTATTTTTTTACTTCTTTATGCGTTTCATTGGATATTACAAAATGTGTAACTTACCCACATCGATATTCTTACAGACGCCTAGTTACTTTTAATATTTTTCTATTATTGAAGTCAAATTAAGACTATCTAACTACACCAACGCTCTCTTTCATACTTTGCAACACAATTATGTCAAAATTATCTGCATAAACGCCACTTATTAAAGACCGAATCAGCATTAAATTTGACATAACATCGGCATCGAATGAACGACGTTTAGTGCATATTATTTAATGGAAGTCATAGGACAAGGACATGACGAATCTAAAGTAGAGAAAAATGTAGGCTGTTCAACAATACCTCCCCAGATATTTTAAGATAATACCGGTCCGTGCCTACATCCGTCGTTTCCTTATAAATACCACATAAATAAATGGTAAAACAATAGCACTAAGTAAAAGTGGTGAAAATATTAGGAAAGAACAACTGACTTAAGCCTAGTCGGAGCCGATAGGCAAACTTGCAGCGATTTATGGTAGCTTCGTAACGTAGCTATTGCCATAAATTATTTTAATAAAGTATGAATCACCGATCTGACAAATTTATAGAAAAAACCATTTGCTGAAATAAAACATTTTTTATTTAACACACACTACAACCACTTTGTGTGTGTGCAACTAAATCAAGTTTCCACTCCAGGGCTACGTCATAAAATTTTCTAAACACTTCAATTGTTCAAAAAAAAAAGATTTTTCAACTTAACAAACTTCCAAGTAAAATATATCAAATACACGACAAGGAAAAATCTCCACGAGACAGAATAAATACAGGTTACGGGAATTCAAACTTACTGATACACCATGTGCATTACAATGTATCGCCACCATGCAAGCCGTGCACCGATACATTGTATTGATGGACAAAAAGCAGTTTGTATACATAAATGCAAAGATACAATATTTTTATAGTACATACTGTACTGGAGGGACCACGCCTTAGTTATTATTTTTACAGTTAGTACTTTCCCCACATCGAATGAACTACCACATAAAAAAGTGGAAAAGCTCTTTTCTATTTACAATGTTGAACTCGAATGACTGATTTGGGTGACCCCGCTAATCATTCAAACCTATTTGCGCCCATTTATGAAACTAAATATGGTATCACTGAATGCTACCTAATGAATGAATATAGTTAAATTTAACCAAAAAAAGTAACACAAAATCTAAGGATACGTTCAAATAGCGGTCCATTGTATCGTATTCGTCGATGGCGTATGTAGATGTCTAAGTACTATAGTAGTAGATGTCTATAAAATATGTATATGTATAATATATATAGATGCATATTTTATACATTCGACGGTTAAAAGGCAAAACACATCAAGCGACATTTTTTGAACTTTACAGGAAACCCGGCTCAAACGACGGAGAAAAATTCGCTCATTTCAAACATGTAAACATGTATAACTCATTTTGACAAAAAGTGTCGCTTCATGCGTTTTGCCTTTTAACCGTCGAATGTATATGTATAAAATATGTATCTATTTATTTATTTATTTGTTAACACTTTACACCAACTTATTTGTGCTGATTCCGGTCCAATAAGTTTGATGCAATGATATGAAGGGTTTGACTAAAAATCAGCGCTGCAGCAGGCACCTACTGCAGCTTAATGCTGAGTCAAATTCCTTTTCGACATCTCAACTATGTTTTTTGTTTTAATTATTATTATTGTTTTTTTTTTATTTTTCTCCTGTATTAGTCAGTGTATTTTCAAGTATACTGCGTGTATTTACTCGCTCATACAACTACATACACCATACGATAAAATGGACCGCTGTGTGATAGTGATAGTACCATAAAACTTAACAGATCACTCTATTCGAAATATTCAGACTCGGTATCTGAATATTTCGAATAGAATACAGTAAGATTATTTCCACTTTGACACTCGGGACGTCTCAGTTTTAACCGTAAAGGTTCGTGTTTTCTCATAAAGTACTTTTATACATATAAAATCCTAGAATTTAATGACATAAAATATCCATTCAAACCTATTTAATGTAATTAATAAAAAAAAACCTCAGTTTAAGTATTGCACTTCCGATCTCTCTCGGTCTATGTCGAGAATAGCTGAGTGCCAAAGTGGAAATGATCTTAAGTACTGTAAACAAGTTGGTATATTTAAAACAAACATAAGTGCATTTTAAACAAATTCATTACACCTCATTAAGTTTCATATTAATTAATGGTCACAGTTAACTTACTGCCACACTCAAGAGACTTAATATTTAACCGTACTTTAGCGAAGATTATTATTTTTTCTTACAAATCATTAATCATCATGGGTCATGTTACGGAATTATCACTTAATTGACTGCTCTGAATACGGTAGTTAACTCAATAATCCTCACTGTCGCCTTGCCCGTAACCAGAAAAGGCAATGGCAAAAATAATACACCAAAAAGGATATCACAAAACAGTATGTATGCCAGTAAACTGTTACTTAAATTACATAATATTTTTTCAATTCTATTTTAATAATAATCAAATCTTGAAAATAATAAATACTTTAAAACAACCATGCGTTCGTCGTCTTTTTAACCCTTAAATCGATACCGGCAATATATTTGCCGTCAAACGGAATTCAAAGCCGATTCAAATTATCATCCATCATTTACGGTTCAAAATCAAATGTCTTGACAGGGTTGTCAAATGATTTAAAGTTTTAAAGGCTATCATTTTGTATTTTTTTTTTTTGCAATCAGTACCAATATTACAGATTGAAATAAAAATACAAAAAGATAGCATTAAATCTGGCGCAGATCCACGTTCCGGCATACAAAAGGTGGGTTAAGTTTTGGAGCTTTGTCTCTTGCTGTTGACAACTGTGGAGTTTACAATTGTCTGTACTTTACAAAAGTGTGCTATTTATCCAGCGAGATAACAATTAGCTTAGCTTAATTTATATGGATAGAAAATAGTTCTTCTATTCAATTAGTTATTGCTATTGAGGCAAAAATGTTTTGTAATTATTAAATCACAACTGATGTATCGACTACATTACTATAATAGGTACGTCTTAGGGATCACTATGGAGATTTTCAGACATGGTATACTATATATAAGGCTGACTCTGGCAGTAACTATCACTTTTATATAATTCTCTGCATACATAATTGTTTACAGTTTTTGGACTCCTAAGTGGCAGCGCGACAATGAACGTTTAAGTTTAATGTTAGATTTCTATTATATTTTAATCGGCCTTATCTTCGATCAATCATACCCAAGATTTAACATCAGCCGTGCAAAAGTGAGGAGGCAAAACAGTTCTCAAAATCACTTTGAGAAATTTTGCGCAATCGTGCGCTTACCATCGATGCAAAACGGTGCCTCAAAAAATAACACTCCCAAAACTACTTTTGATAGTATATCATACTTTCAGTAAGTAGGTCTCTAACGTGTTATTTCAAATTGTTTAAGCCATCTAGGTATTTGATAAAGAAATGCATATTCGTCACGAAATATTCAACAGCACATAATGGAAACATTAAAATGGAGGTGCTGTTATTATTTTATTTTTCTCACCTATGACTTATTTCGTTTTCCTGGATTTTATTCAATTCATACCAATAAATGGCGGAAAACAATATCCAATAAAAGAGCAGTAATCATTGCCTTATACACAAATACAGAAGTCGTTTACTCATTTAATTTGTTCAGATCAACGACAAGCGTAGCCAAACGTAAAGCTACTTTAACCCTTACGTCATTGGCGATGAAAAGGTTAAGAATGGCGACAGTTATTTTACGATAAATGGATTTCGGAAGCGAAATACGAAGAGCTCCGTACCACCATACCGACAAAACACTTCAGAAGATATAGACCTGTGACAGACAGACAGCGGAGACTAAGTAATAGGGTCCCGTTGGCATCCTTTAAGAACAGAACCCCAGAACGTTATTTAAAATTAAATAAACACTATGTGTAAAAATATTTTAACTACTAAAGCTCATTAAAAGCTTGAAATATTAAACATAAGGTAATTCAGAAGACCAACTCAATTGTTCTTGACCGACTCAACTCAACTCAAGTAGTTCTCACTGGCTTAGTCAGTGACATGTGGTGTCACAAACCAAATACAACCAAAAAGCAGTTGTTTCAAGTAGATTTTAATGTTTATTTCTTGAATGCAAAGTTTTATGTTCTATTAAAAATAATTCCTATTTTAGTTTTCGTATTTTTAAATACATACAGGTTATCGCGACACGTTTGCAAAATGCGAAACATAATAAGATAAAACAGTAAGACATTCAAATCAAAGCCGTAATATCTCAACTTAAGGTTTAATATTGACTAATATGGTGGTTTGTTTTTAGATTTATATAATACACTGACTGGATACAATAATCCAGTTTGCGTTTGTAAGTAATGCTAATGCTATATCTGGAGTATAATCTATCAAAGGGCCTTATAAATAATTTTACATTATGAATTTAAGTTTGTATGCTATATATACATAGTGAAACATGCACTAGCCAGCCGGGGTCAATGATGCCGAGGATAGTGGTGCCCGTTGTTGTATCTGGAACAATCACATGAAACATAAGTTGTTGGAATTAATTTGCATGTTAAAAAATTCTCTATGGTAATCCAGTCGACAATGTATCCAACGTTATTTTTGTAAAAAAAGTTTTTCAGGTGTCACTGCTTTCAAATAGCCGTGTTTATGGCGACTAAGTTAGACAACGCCACTGAAATATGATTGGATGACTCTTCAGATCATAACTATTTTTTCAAAGACAAATAAACTAAATCAGTTTACCTGTCCCTCAGTATTTAGTCTTGTTACCTGTTATTAAACCGCTTGTAGTTGTTGTGGTGCTTATTAAACGAGTGCGGAGGTCGGCGCTCGCCGCGGTACCTGAAGTTGCCGCCCCAGTGAGACTTGTTCTGCTTCTCCTGTCCAACATTAGTTAAGGTTATTGGATTGCGTATTTAGGTAATAGAGCCCCGAATGCTAAAGATTATAAACTGTTCTCTGAAATAATTACTTTCTAACAAGTTGCTTGGGACGTATTCTTGGCGAAAACAGTTTTTCCGAAAGCGCTGGTAAACTCTACGAGAATGGCTCCTACTCTATGAAGAAAAAAAGTAACAATGTGGAATTGAGAGAGCAGAAAATAGTGAGAATGGGATGAACACTGACCTGGAAGGGGTTATAATGCCTGTTGTTGCCGAACCGGTTATTGTAGTGGTGAAACGTCTTGAGTTTCTTCGAGCGGCCGCGATCCATCTCGTCTGCCGCCTCGTGCGCGCGTTTTCGTTCCTCGCGACGCTCCTCGAATACCTGTCAAGAAACAATGCTTTACAAAATATGTTCATGTAAATGTTACACTTCTATCAAGAGGTAAATTATTGTGTCAGTTTAGTAAGTGGTCGGGTCGGAACTTTTTTTTATGATAGGGAGAAAACGAGCAGGCGAGTCACCAGATGGAAAGCAGTCACCGCCGCCCATGAGTACCCATAATACGAGTTATGGATGCGCTGCCGGCCCTTTGAGAAGAGTAGGCTCGTTTTTTGAAGATCTCCAAGTTGTACTGGTCCGGAAATATTGACGCTGCAAGCTGAGTCCAATGCTTCACCGTGCGTGGCAAAAAGTTCCGCGAGAAACTACTACAATTGCATCTTTGCGAAGCACAAGGGTGATCTTTATTCTGCCTTCATCGATTATTTAGTTGTACTAGTTAATGATGAAACTAATTGGGGATGTCTATTTTTTTGCAATGTATAGTAAATCGAAAACCATTTCGAGATAAATGCTTTTCAACTCGTTTTCTGTAGTTATTTAATTTTAATATTATGTAATGAATTTATTACTTAACAAATAAGCAATGACCTTCGTTTGACATTGGTGTAAATTGCGTGACCGGTCCAAGTCGTACGTTATTCTGCGTGGTTAGAATTCTTAACAATTTACGCGTGGATTATACTACGGAGTTTGATTTGGACCCACTGTCTGACATCTAGCACTTTGACAGCGCCAGTAAAATGACACTAGTTACAGTGTACCACTACGCAAAAAATAATTAAAGGGGTTGCCTTATCGTACGCATTTAGATAGATTTAGAAATTTGGCAGTGTGGGAACCCTCAATTATAATCTGACGTTACAACCAAAATAGTTTCAATAATTAATTTTGAAAAAAGTAGTAAACTAAATGAGAAAATATTGAAATTAGTTTCTTATAATTGACTTTTCTATAGAATAAAAATATAAAAACCACTGGTAATTTTTTTTAGACATTCCCAATTATGTAGCCGTCGCCACTTGTTGTACCTGTCTCGACATAGTGCTGTGTGTCCCGTTCCACGTGTTGACAGGCGCGCCGTAGCCGCGGTGTGACAGCACCTGCAGCTGGCGCGCTGTCTCGGCCGCCGCGAGCGGGCCCGCGGGGGCGGGCGCGGGCGCGGGCGCGGAGGCGGGGGCGGGAGCGGGGGCGGCCAGCGGCACGGCTGAAGGTTCGCTGCGGTCGCTGAGCGGGGACATGCTGCTGACGCTAGTATTTGGACTTGGCTCGTTTTCCGTCCGCCTTTCTTCTTTTTCTTTTACTCTGTGGAGATAATTACAAATTAATATTGCACATAGTTCCAAGTAGATTTCCATAAATGTTGTATTTACGATTTTTGTAAAGTAATATTGTATGTATTGAACTATTTAGTAACTGTTACTTTTCATGTCAGGAACATTCTAGAAAGATTATCGTCAACTGTGCAAATACGAATCCTCAAGTTCTTTGGACATGTCACCCGTAATGAGGACTCCATGGAACGGCTTGTGGTGCAGGGGAAAGTCGAGGGCAAAAGATCTCGCGGGCGCTCCTCAACACGGTGGACAGACCTCATGAAAACTGTGACGCACTCTAGCATAAACGATTGCTCCCACTCTGCCAGACATCGGGCTACTTGGCGACGCGTCGCGAGAGCAGCGTTGGCGCAGGAGTCGATCGACCGAAGTATGACCACGACCACTCTGTCAAGAGTACACGACTAAGAAGAAGACTTTTCATGTTCTTGTATGTGTGAGTGTTGTAACTTACTTTTTATTGGTGACGCCGTTGAGGCTCGGGCTGAGCAGCGGGCCGCTGTTCTCACTGGACACGGTCCACACGAGGTGCGTGGCTTTGGTAGCGACGGCGACGCTCGGCCTGGCCTTCCGTCCGTCGTCTTTGCCCTCCTTCCTTCCCCTGTCTTCGCTAACGCGGTCTCGCTCGTCCCCACTCGACTCAGAGTCGTAAGGAACCAACTTCGAACTCGTACTTCCATTCCTTTGCATATGGTTGGAGAAATCATTCTTATTCATCTGCTCTTCTAATTTTTCTAGAGGTGATTTCGATTGCTTAACTAATTTACTCGTCTTTTCAGGGGACTTAACACTAATACTGGGCATCGATCTGAGTTCCGAACTGGGCTTTTTCGCAGCGTTCTCGTCGCCACTCGGCCTCTTTATGACGAAGCTTATTTTTCTGTCGTCGTCGAGTCTGCTCGACTTATCTATACCGTTTAATATTTTGGGCTGCGGGACTTTCTCGACGTCGCCGTTCTGTTTCAGGACCCAGGGTTCGGTGTTAGAAGAGGAGGATTCGGAAGACTTGCTGAGGGTGCTGTTGAGGATTATGGGCTTGGGTTCCGATTTGGGCGGTTCCGTGGAGGTAGGGGGTTTTCTTTCGTCACTTCGGTAGGCGAGTTTGAGGGGGCTCTTGTCTCTGTGGAGGATGTTGTCGGGTAGTTGCGGGCCGTAGACTGCGCTGCAGCTCGCGGCGGCGTGCGGGGCGTGCGGGGGGGGCGGGGCGTGCGGGGAGTGCGAGGGGGGCGGCGGGGGGGGCGCGTCGTCGCCGCCGTCCTTCTCGAAGAACATGATGTACGCGTTCGTAGCGAGCACGGCGGACAGGGGCAGCGCGCGCACGGACGAGTCGTCGAACTGCCAGTACTGGCCGCCGGGCGCCTGCCCGAGCGCCGTGTAGTGCCCGCAGTTCTGCGACGGGCCCAGGTGTGTCACCAGGCTGACTAACTTGTACGACTGGAAAAACAATGTTTATATTGAGTTTACAATCAACAGTTTTAGAGAAATATCAATTAACACTTAACTCTGAACTCATAAACATCGTAAGTTAAGTATTGTTTTTTGCTTTATCAACTAACTATCATAAGATTTTTCTAATGAAGTTATGGTTAGCTACAGCTCCACGTCTCTCGATTGTTAAAACACAGGTGTAATCTAAATGTAATTATGTATTTTAAATAAAATTACCAATTGCTGATGACTGTTTTTGTTGAACATGTACTTGTTCAGAGATATTTTCTTTCTGAATTGCACATGTTTTGACAATTTCCCTCCCACTAGAGAGAATCTTTTCAGAGCGATGCACAGAACCATCGGTGCGCGCTCGACGAAAAACTGTTTTGTTGCTGATACCTAAAATAAAAATATGCTTTTGTATTAATGTAATTTTTATAACTGTTATTTTTTATAATAATGATAAAATAAAAAGCAAATTTATTACCTTCTTATTACATGCTTCACATTTATAACCTAAGTCTTCTAGCCTTTCTCTTGAGAAAAATGAATCCAATGCTTCATCTAATGTTGAATGCTTCCTTATATCTAATAGTAAGTCCTGAAACAGACCAAATATAACTTCACTTACATTATTAACATTATGGATTGCATGCAAAGTCCTTTAGAGTGGAAAAAGGAAATAAGAAACATCTAATATATAAAAATCTCACGTCACAGTGTTTGTTATGGAGCTCTGAAACGGCTTGACCGATTTTTATGAAATTTTTCGTCTATATTTGTTAGGTCTGAGAATAGGTTGTAGTCTATAATTTATATGGCAAAACAACATTTGGTAGGTCAGCTAGTTCATAAATAAATAGGTAAACATAAGCCGTGAACCCACCTGAAAATGCTGGTAAGTAGTTGACAGATGGTGGCACGCCAGACATCTTACAGTGGACCGTAAGTATCCACCAAGGATTTGATTGAGCGGTGTTGTTTCCTTGCTAAATTGGTCCAGCTTGTCGGAGTTGACAAAGCGGGACGAATAACATTTTTCCATTGCTTCTACAAGGTACCTGGAAGTAAAATTAAAATATTCATCACTATGGGAAACTGTTCCAAAAGGTATTTTTTTTACAGTCTTTCAAATATAAACTAATATTTTGTCATTCTTGTTGTTCACGACCAGATGGCCTAGTGGTTAGAGACCCTGACTATGAAGCTTGAGGTCCCGGGTTCGATTCCCGTGTCGGGGCAGATATTTGTATGAAAAATACGAATGTTTGTTCTCGGGTCTTGGGTGTTTAATATGTATTTAAGTATGTATCTATCTATATAAGTATGTTTATCCGTTGCCTAGTACCCATAACACAAGCTTTGCTAAGCTTACTTTGGGACTAGGTCAATTGGTGTGAATTGTCCCGTGATATTTATTTATTATTATTATTATTTATTGGATGATTTTCCATACAAAAAATTGCCTTTATGTATAATGAAAATGGCAATTACTAAATTTATAATACAAATACCTCAAAAACTCATGAGCATCTTCTTGCCGGCCCGGCGTGAGGTGCCTGCAAATGAGTCGTAACTTGGAATACACCTGCCAAGGCTTGATAGGGGCACCTCCACTCTTCTGTGTTGCAATTAATGTGGCGCGCATTCCACAAATGACACAGGCTTCTGAAATAAAACAGTAATAATGGCTTGAGTTAATATAACCATAGCAACTGTATAAAAAAACCAAAATGTACTATACTTATTTATTTATGTATTACAATACTATGGCTTATAAGTGGGACTGATTAGAATCATAGTCACAAAAATAACAAAGCAAATAAGACAAAGTTATTTACCTTGCTGATTACATTTTTCTGCATGTGTTCCCTCAGAGACTAGCCAGTTGGCAAAGGCAGGGACATGGAAGAGTGCCTGTAGTGTGGAGTTCAAATAGCATGTGTTGCCCACATTCTGCATGCCGGCGCCCGCCGCCCAGGCACCCTGCCAGCCCAGCTGTACTTTCTCCACAGGATACAAAACACGCTTTGGTTTTGGTAAACCATCTTCACTTTTGTTACTCTCTGAAAATAACCATTACTTATTATAAAGCTTAAAGAATTTTATCTTAATTAATAATCAATACAATCTAAAATTATCAATATTCCGTAGAAATAACAGCCTGATAAACAGCAGACGCGAGGGAACGTCGACGTAATAGTAAATACAGTGTGACACCAATCGCAAAATATAACCTCTCATTGCTCTTATCACTATCACACATGTAAGATTATAAACATTCCTATTGACAGCTCTTGTAAGGAGTAGCAGCGAATAATTACCTGAATTCTGATTTCCTGCATTTCCATCTTTTTTCAGTAATTTACCATCCAACACTGGTTTTTTAGGTCGGATCACCACGTACTTAGATTTCAGTCCATCGAGAACGTTGCTCTGGTAATCACCAGATTCTTCAAATTCTATCTTTGAAAGAAGCACGCTCTTTGCGGAAGAATACAGTCTACTGTCCAGTAATGATGAACTTTGGGATTCATCTGCGGTAAGAGACAAACGCAATGCGCTTGATACTGGGTCGCAAATGGAAGCGGGCATTTTACCTCCAAAACTGCACTATCACTTCATCAAAATAGAACACAGCACATTATATTTTAGCCATATCCGCTAACAGTCTTTGTCAAACATGTTTTTAAAGACATTAACTTTACGTAAAATCATACGTATTTCAAAAATTAAGCAGTACTGAAAACGGAAAGGAAAAGAACAACCCAACGTCATTTGTCACACGCGCATGAAAGAAAGCTATTTAGCGAGAGGAGCGCGATTGCCACCGATGAACCAACCAATCACATCGCAAGCTCTGTACCACAGGCTACACACATTGAGCTACCGCATTTTCGATTTGTGTCTGTCAACGATGGCAACAACCACAGAACGCAGCGTGGGGCGTGCGCGCGACGCCGACAGAGCGGGCCTAGGGCGTTGCATAACACTCATATACGGTACGCCGCCCGCTTTGATTCAGTGTTATAGAACGCACTGGGCCCGCTCCGCCAGCGTCACTCGCACGCCTCGGGCTGCGGTTTGTTATTGTCCAATTACAAATGAACGTTAATTAAATTTTAATCTTGTTGTCAAAAGGAAAATCAGCTTACAAAAGACTATTTTTGAATTGCTAACCAACGTAAAATTTGCTTGGCTGTCTTAAAAGATTACATAGCTTTTCGTCACATTCGGAATCTATTTAAATCAACTTCACACGTTTCCCGATAGCAAAGCAACTGTGTTGCAATAAAAAAATACAATGCACCGGAAGTGTTTTTTTTTTTAACACTGGCCATTTTCTTTTGTAATCCATAAACTACAGACACTGTAGAGTATTCTGTACTTCTGTGGTGACATTTGTCAAAGTCAGCAAAATTGCTTCCCGTCACCTTGTTCTTTTCTTTGATTGAGAAATATTAGGATATGAATGGATATATTTTAATCCATTGAAATATCGAAAAGCAGGTAGTCATTATTTCAGGGAATAATACTTGAATCTATTTAGTAAATGCCGCATTACTAAATAGGTAATCGAAGTAGCTGTTTCAGTTGTGCGCGCCGGTGAAATTGTGATCATGGCGAATCCGTCATCAGGCGTTGGTATGTATTTAGTTTATTTTTACTGAAGTAATTCATATCTTCTAATCGTTGAACTTGATAATATTCGGTCTATAGCTCTTTATTCGTATTATTTATCCACTTTTTTTGTTGTGCAGTGGTTCCTCGGAACTTTCGTCTTCTTGAAGAACTTGAGCAAGGTCAGAAGGGAGTGGGCGATGGAACTATTTCTTGGGGCCTCGAAAGCGATGATGACATGACTCTTACTCACTGGACTGGCATGATAATTGGACCTCCTAGGGTAATTTTTAGCTGTACTTAATTGTTGGAATCATTGATTGCTGCATTTGTAAGCACTAGTGCATCAGAAATTTACTTAAAACAGTCATTTCAATATCATGGTTTACTAAATACCTACATAATCAATACCTACTAGAAAACCTTAGTTTTTTTACATATTTGAGGTTATGGTAGTAATTTTATGATCAATATAACCTTTGTAAATAATGTAAGGTAAATGTACCATATTACGGCATATTAAGGAACTTTCTACTTTGAGGTAAGATTTAAAAATAAATATGAAGGTACTAGAAGTGGAAATTGTTTTATTTTAGAGACTGTTCTTATTAGATGGATATAGGATATTATTTTGCCTCGTAGCTTTTAATTTAAAGAAATAATCATTATTATGCTAAACCCTTACTTTGTCCGTAATTCCGTGCTAAAATTTGGCTCTTGATCCAATCCCGGGAATCGTTGCACGTATTTCCGTGCTAGCTTCAAAGTTCACATTATATTAGGTAACCCCAAAAAATATTCCTTTAAAAAATTACTTAAATGGTTTTAAATTATTTTAATCATGAAATAAAAATACAAATTTATTGTATAAATGTATTAAATATAATACAAAGTACAAAATTAAAAATCGAAATTAATAATTCCACTTAATCATTTCAATGAAAGAAACATTTGGACATTGATATAAAAAAAAATGTGTTATGATTTTATAAAAAATATATAATTTAATTTTGATGCCGTACTCCATTCTTTCGTACATAATTACATAACGAGTTATCATTTCAGACTCAATTATAAGGCTCAGGTTAAAAAAATATATATACCGTAATTACGTCATAATAATCTGCAGTCATTACTAAACTTATTTACATCAAATTTATGAATAAATTTAGCTCCAGTTATAATTCAACGATTAAAACATTTCATACTGAGTTTCTCTTATTCCGTGATACTCCCGCAATTAGGTTCATCGCGTCAGATCTGTGAACATAATTACGGCAGTCATAAATTCGTCAATTTCCCTTAAAATATGCTTTATATTAACTTGAAATAGTTATAAAACCTTTAGTTAATAACCACTATACAATAATTTTACAAATTTTGATTAAATATACTTACTGGCATCACAAGAAATCCTTATGAAGTTACCATTGTCACCTTATGCTCACAGACAACACGATGTATGGAACTACTGCGTGGTTACGACTGATGAGTTTGGAAATGCGATACTGCTGTTAGAACTTATTACGGTTATTCAAAAATAGTGTTTTTTGGTTGCAATGAAACTATAGTTGATGAAGCATTGTATTTAATCATGACTTAACTGATAGTTTTCTTATTATACGACAAAAACCAAAATGACACGGCATAATGTACTACCCCGGCATAGTGTACATTTACCTTAGGTATCAGAATGTCCTTGTAAATTTTATTCCCAAATCTGTAAATCTATCTTCAAGAGTCCAAGAATCTTGGAAAATATTACAATATTGGATCTTATTACCCATTACAATAAAATTAGAGCTTTAATCTAGCTAAAGCTTTATGCTGCAGCAACTCATTACATTATACTGTAGTAAAATACTAGCTTAATCTGATTGTAAATCAAATTGCATAGCTCTATATCAGTGAAAAAAATATACTACATATTTCTTATGTAAAAAAAATCTACTTAAATTAATTAATTATTAATTTTAGTTGTCAGACACATCATTCTTATTATTTGGACAATTAAACCAAACTAACTCATGATTGAAGGCTTTGGGCATTTGCAGAAATTGTATCAATGTATCTAGAGCAGACTGACTTTGTTTTTTTAAGCATTAGTAATAAGGTAAACAATCTTGAAGAGTCTTTTTATCAAAAAACGGTTTTAAAAAACAGTAACTATTACTTATGAAACCAAAAGAGTGAATATGACCATATTTCCTTTCAAATTGTTATATATTGGCTATGACTTATTTTTCAAAAGTGTTTTTCAATAAAAATACACGTCAAGATTGCTTATCTTCTTTCTAATGCTAAAAAAAAAACAAAGTATAGGAATAGATATTAAGTTAGATAATCAACACATTCTTGTTGTATATATATAAATATAACAGTTTACTTTTTTGCAGACTCCATATGAAAATAGGATGTATTCACTTAAAATTGAATGTGGCACTCGGTACCCTGATGAACCACCAACTGCTCGATTTATATCTAGGATCAACATGAACTGTGTCAACAGTCAGACTGGACTTGTGAGTATACCAACATTTACAACCAACATAATTAATTCATATTTATTTACACAAAATATACATATAAAAACTTGAAAAAGAATAAATCAAAAGGAAAGGTTTTTCTGTTTCTGTCTGCTGAAGAAGAAGGTTTTGTCGCTATAGAAAATGGGATTGAAGAGCTAAAAAAAAAATATTTTGGTTTTTTTTAATAATTGTACTTTTTTCTCAAAATCTATAGGGGCAGTTCCACATAACACAAAAGTTAGATGTGATCTTCTATTATAACTTTTTTTTGAGTGGCTTCAACAATTTTGAAGTATAGTCTAACAAGTAATTTGCTATACCATTTTTTTGACAGTTCCAATATCAGCAATAAAACAATTGGCTGTTTGTCACATTGACTTGTTAATCATCATCATCCCAGCCTATGTACGTCCCACTGCAGGGCACAGGCCTCCTCTCAGAATGAGAGGGGTTGGGCTGTAGTTCCCATGCGGTCTCATTCAACTATGCTTGCTATGGCAGCCCCATCTCAAATTTCTATCCATATTTACTCCCAGACATCGAATCTTGATGAATCATAACCAATATGTTGCTCCAGTCTAAGCTTAATCTACCTACATAATCAATAAAAGTCAATTCAGGAGTGGGCAAGATTAGCATGAATAGACAGATGGAAAAAAAATTTGGAAACCATTTACAGTAATTATTCTGAAGGGTCATTATTGAAAAAATAATCGTAATTTAGGGCTTAATGAAAACAAATGACAATGATGTTCCTTGTGCTTAGCAAAAATTATCCCTGTAAACTATATGGGTAACCTTCATTCCACAAAGGAATCAGTTAAGTTTTGTTTAAAGCCCTTAATTATTTACATTTTTTTTAAAACAACCCTTAACCTTTTGTATGCCGGAAGTAAAAAAAAAAAAGTTGTGCATTCTAGTCTCAACAGTTTCATATTAATCAAATGATACAGATTTTAAAAAAAATACAAAAAGAATGCCTTAATTTGGGTACGGATCCGGTACAAGGGGTACAAAGGGTTAAACATCTCAAACATACAGTTAAAAAAACTGAATCGCGTAGCAGGGTGGAACCCTTTTACAAGCAATTTCATGATGATTTCTTTGGCAGATGTACAGAATTTAAACATGACATTTGCAACGAAAAGGGTTCACCCTGGTAAGTGATTCAGTTTCTTTGACTGTACTGTTTTGCTTTCCGGTTTTTTTATATGCATTCCAAATAACATTTGGATTGGATTTGCTGACAACTTCACTCTACCTGTCAATTTCAGAGTTGCCAGTTGCTTACATGTGTAGTTTTTTTTAATAAAAAATGCTGTTTGTTATGGACACATTTTTCATATCATAACAGACTAAAAAAAAGTTTTTTATTCATTTATTTTGTTGTTTTTTTTTTGCCTACTAAAATAACCACAGTGACACATTGGGGACCTAGTGAAAAAGGGGTTAAGTCTGCAGAAATTAAACAGCTATTTTCTATTTTATGTGTAAAGGGGATTAAGTCGAAATCAGCTGTTCAACTTCTGCAGAATTCACTAGGACCCCAGTGTCCAACAAAAATAATGATTAATTTTATTAGATGTAGAGGAGGTCCGGGTCCATAGGTAGTATTTGTGTAACGACCTGCTTCGCCCCTATGACCATTGCATCTCAGGGGCCAGGCACCCTCTGGAAAGATAGGATACGCAAAATAGGCGCACATAGACGTCGAGTTGCGGAAAACAGTCCGCTTTTTTTACCTATTATCTATCATATACATTTACTAAAATCCCTTTGTCGCCACTTTACATTTTACCTATAAATGGCGTTCAAGCTGCAGAAGTTCTTTCACTTAATTAATATACGCTCGAAAACGAAGTTCAATGCGTAAAAAAGGTCAAAAAAAATGTTCCCAACTAGCTATATTTGACACTGGTACCTCAATTCTAATTGCTACTATATTTGGAATGCACAACAAATTAGTTAGTTACTTTATATATAAATTAGATGTGTTGTCCAGGTGGATAATAGACAAGTCCCGATCCTCGCGCGGTGGCAGCGCGACTACACAATCAAGACCGTGTTGCAAGAGCTGCGGCGTCTCATGACCCTTAAGGAGAACATGAAGCTGTCGCAGCCCCCAGAGGGCAGCACCTTCTAGTTCCTCACACTACCCATGTCTCCACAGACCCAATCTACTCTGAGCCACCATTCTTAGGCATGGCTTTCCACCATCCATTTACCTCACTGACGTGGTTCTTTAATTTTATCCTATGACGTCTCAGGTTCCGTGTCTCATGCATTTATTTGATTAACTCTGTTCAGTTTTGTATTTCAAGGTAGATTGGGTGAATAGAATTTGTAAGGATCATTTTTAAGTGGCTCCTAAGAACTCACGTAAAGGGTGACACCCATTTATTTATCATATTACCTAAATTATTGTGGCCTTTAAAAAAGTTAAACTTGCTTTTGGTATTATTAAGGCTAGTTTTACCATCTGTACTTTAGGTATATGATTTTTTACCTTTATGTATGAACAAATGGAGTTAAAGCGACGTGTGTGTTTCTAACGGCTTAACTTGTTCATAGAAGAGGCATTTTAGAATTGCTTTTTTATTATCTCATGTCGTATTTAAAATTAAATAGTTTAATTTGTCTTTTTTTGTAAAATTAAATATCTTGTAACAGGAATAATGCGAGAAGAAATAGCTTATTTTTTCTTGTAATCACATGATCAAGTGTAAAATATTTAAGGAAATGTTTTATTTCTTAGGCACATAAGATAAAGTACTACTGGTTAATTATAAAGCTTTGCATATTTTAAATGTTTCTTTAAATATACACAAGCATTATTATAATAGGTACTGGCCACTGGTGGGCAGGGCCCTGGTTTGCTGTTAAGCTTGTAAACTTAAATCTACACATTAGCTCCAATTTAACCACTATTCGTGAATTATTGTGACAACCAAATGCTAAGTCAACTTGTTTCATAGCATTAATATTTTTACCAATGTATAACTAGCAAAGGTAAATAAATAAATCAAAACTGTCATATCTGGCTACTATTATTTCTATTTTCCCATCTACACATTCAATTACAAATAGTAAATTTAAGTTCATACAGAGTATGACAACTTGAGGGCTTTTAAATTAATATTTTTACATGATTACTCCTTTAGGCACTGATCCTACCGCCGGCGAGTAACCGAAGAGATATCGGCGATTTTCTCGCCTAAGGCATTGTCCTAAGAGAACGCGATTGCGCGATCATCGCGTTCTCTTAGGACGATGCCTAAGAAACGAACAAAATATAATGGCTCCCTTGTAAATAAAAGAGAGTGATATATATTTATAGTTCATTGCTGGCTGTTTCATGCGAGGACTCTTCACTAGTTGATCGCAGCGGATAAAAGCTATCAACGATAATACTTGCTCAGCGGTACTCGGCGATGAACGCTTGGCGATCAGTATGCTTAGTATAAGTTTTACTTCACCAAATACTTCTCGATCGCGTTTACTTTCAAATTTCAATTACTATGGAAAGTTTTCCAGAACGTAAACGCGATCGAGAAGTATTTGGTGGAGTAAAACTTATACTAAACATACAGAGCGATCATTCTACCGTACAATCGCCCGTCGCACTCGAACACTCGCTTATAGCCGAGCGGCAAAACTAGAAACTACACGCTCGCTTCTGGCCACTCGCCCACTCGTTTCTAGTTCTACTCGTTCATCGCTCGTCGCCGGCAGTGGGACCAGTGCCTTATACCAAAAATTCCTTAAAGCAATGTTTCGATAACGGGAAAATAGCGTTGTGGTGTCTATTTTATTTATTTTATTTTATTTTATTCAAGAAACAAACAGTCGTTTACAAAAAATTTCTTAATATCTAATGCTTATAAATAGACCTGGAGTTTCCTTAAAGTACATACGGTATGTGTACTAATAAAAATTACATTGTAAAAGAATAATTTTGAACATAAATAGTTATAATATTCCAAAAACAAGAAAACTAAACATGAAAGTAGAAAAATGATAGTGGCTACCAGAAAACTTTTTTTATAGCGGAAATATTGCAATTGAACGGGTCAATATTTTTAAGTTTTTCATTGTCATTGAATAGCTTACACGCACGCCTCAAGAAAGTGTTTTGTGCATAACGCGTTCTATACTGGGGGATTGAAAACAATTTTTTTTTCCGACACTGGCGCTGACGTCTATTGGGGACTCTTAAATGAATTTGATGAAGTAGGGAGGGGGAATTTAAAATATTATTCAAAATTTTATAGAACAGAACTGAGTCTGCGCAATCTCGGCGGTCACTAAGCGATTGGATTTTATGGTGAACAAGTGAGTCCTTATAGCTAATATGCGTATAGCCAGTTCTATAGTCAAGAGCTTTTACAAACTTCTTCTGCAGCTTCTCGATCCTTTCAATGTCTATAGAGTAATAGGGTTTCCAGACGACGCTGGCAAATTCGAGATTACTACGAACGAAACTATTATAAAGAATTTTATAAGTTAGACTATTTTTAAACGGTTTGCCTACGCGCAGTATAAAGCCTAGTTGTTTATATGCCTTTCTCATAATTGAATCTAAATGGGGTTTGAATGAAAGTTTAGAATCCATTATGACACCAAGGTCACGAATTTGTGTTACTCTACTCAGAAGACTGTTACATAAGGTGTATCCAAAGGTAAGGTTGTTATATTTCTTTTTTGAAAAACTAATGATGAAACATTTATTTAAGTTTAAAAATAATTTGTACAAAACAGTTCAAAATTGACTAAATCATCTTGCAGCATGTAACAGTCTTCTAAGGATTTGATGGTTTTATAAATTTTTGTGTCATCTGCATATAGCAAGACATTTGAATTTTTAATATATTTGTCAATGTCATTTATAAAAAGTGTAAATAATAAGGGTCCTAGGTGCGACCCCTGGGGTACTCCGGAGCTGATTGACTTATATTCTGAGGCATAACCATATAATACTACGCACTGGCTTCGATTCTCGATGTATGATTTAATCCACCGGAATAAATCACCATGAATGCCTAGGCGCCAAAGCTTAAGTAGAAGCGTATTATGGCAAATTTTGTCAAATGCCTTTGCAAAATCTGTGTACACGGCATCAACACAAGCACCTTTATCCATCGCGACTCGGATATCGTCACTAAAAGTTAATAAATTAGTGTCCACCGATCGACCTCTGAAGAAGCCATGTTGATTTGGACTCATGCACACTGGTTTCTCGTCCATACAAAGGTGCGTCAAAAATACTAAATGCTCAATACGTACTTATTTTAGTTTAAAAAATACATATTATTAAAAAAAAGGTTAATTAGAGGATTTCAACCATTTATATTGATAATAAATTACATAAAAAATATGTTAAAAACTAAGTAGCTCCAAAGTAGCTTTTGATAGAAGATATTTCTTCTTTTTAGGCAACTTCCAGAGCCCCGTTATTAATGGATCAGAGCTCAGAAGAAGCCTGTTCAAGAGGTCTACATTAGTTTGTCTTTATTTCTGGCTTCCGCTGCTTCTTCCGATAGTTCACCAATAGATAATAGTGCATGCTCTATGACGGCGGAGCCATGCACTAAAACCTTGTGGACAGGCAGGTAATACCACGGGTAAGTTTGGATAATTTGTCTAGCAGTTTCTATGCCAAATTGCCCAAATTTAGCTGCGTTAATGTTATAGCCAGAACCCAAAGCCTGCAGAATGGTGGCACAACGTTCTAGCAAGTTGTGAGAGCTCCAGTCGCCTTCTTTGCTTTGTGCGTTTGGAACACTCTCTATAGTCTTTCCTTGGTCGTCCTCGTTTCTTGATTGGCGTATCAGGTGCTGCCTCTGCTGCTTCTTGGCCGGAGCCTTCCAAAGTTACATTTTCCGTTGTGTTGAGCCAGTCTAGCTGTTTCGCTAAAAATGTTTTCTTCGTGTAAACTTTGTCGCCACAACTCGGAAATCCTTGTGCAGATATATTTTATTCGTATAAACAACTTATGAAAATTAATGTTTTCGTTGTCTTTTAATGACTGACAGTCACGAATTTCCTTAAAAACATGTTGGATTCGGTCATTTAGGTTCAACTTCTTGCCTCCATATTTATCCCAAATATTGAAGACAAACACGCGTGCAAATACACAATAATGGCTCCCCCCTTTAATAAACATAAAAATATTAATCAATTAACACAAAAATAAAATAATCTTGTGCAAAATTCAACAACAACATAAAATTAAAGTTCGTAGAATTACGCTACAAAAGGTACACTTTGGCGTAGAACCCTGATTACTTGAAATAATGGACGGATCTGGATTAAATTAGATTTGATTTAGTAAAAGAAGTTTTATATCTAACTAATCATGATAGATTTAAGATTAGACAACCGTCGACAAAGTACTAAAAGTCGACGTGCATTCCAAATAAACTAAATATATTTACGAAAATACCTTACTGATGTAGCAGCCAATTTACCACACTAAAACTCAATATTTAAAATAAATTAATACTTTAAATAATCATACATACCTTGTTTCTGAATATCCATTACAAAAACAAATCGCAACAAAGAAAATTTTCGGTATAATATGGGTAAAACAACGAGCGGTAATTGCGTGAGTGGATAGCACGAGTAGTCGCGGGAAGAAATAGCCCACCTTTCGATAACAATATCGGAATGAGGGTAATTAGGAAAATAAATTTTCTGATATTTTCTGATTGTTTGGACGTTGTAGACGTCAGAATAATGAGTTATGCCAGTAAATTTGATATTTTTATTTTTTATTTTTGTCATATGAAAGAAACCAGTGTGTCATGTGATTTTTAAATACTAGAGAAACTTGGTCTGTAACTATTATTTCCAAAATCTTACTGAATTGACATAATTTAGAGATAGGCCTGTACTTTTCAACGTCCCGACTAACTGAGCCTTTAGGTATAGGGGTGACAAAAGTTTTTTTCCAAATGTCCGGAGTGTAGGGTAATCATCCATGTGCTCGACACAGAATACATGACACCTTCAATCTTATGTCATAGTAAGAGAGGTGACAGATGGATGTCATCTACTGGGCGTTGAGGTGTCGAGCATTGGTACGTTTACCTTAGTTTGCTATCGCAAGGTGGCTTGTAGCGAGCTGTTGATGCGTAGCGATATCACGAACCTGAGACCCCCAGGGGATACACTTTCTATATAGTAACAATACTCTTAGGGATACACAAACACATGCACTTAAGTACACACACAAACAGTTTTATACACCCTTTTTGCCTTAGTTGGCCGCCTAGTACGCCTAGAATGGAGCGCAAGAACTAAATGCTCGAAGGAAGGATGTCGTTCCATAAGTGGAGAATTGGCACGTCGAAGTTTTAAGTCCAGGAACACCTCCGCCCTAACCCGATAACACCAATATTACCACTGCTTTGCCACAGTTCGAGAGGCCCATTTAGTGAACGGCGAGTACCGACTGCCTACCAAAAGTTAATTTATAATATAAGATACCAAATTTCATCAAAATCGGTTCAGCGTCTCTATGTTGGCTTCAGCCCCGTAAGCGTTTCTTAAAAATTAAAGATTTGACAGCTATTGGTTTTGTGAATTATACATTGAAACAGTTTTAATTCCTTTTCCTTATGACTAGTGGCCGTATTGTCTAACGCGCGGGCGCTTGCTTTCGAATTCACTATTTCTTTCTGTCAAACGATGTAAGATGGTGAAAGCGATAGGAAGCTCCCGCGCGTTAGACAATACGTCATCTAGTCCAGTACCCATAAGCCCGTAATCTGAAATCCGTACCAACTATACTAATACTAGCTGTTGCCCGCGACTCCGTCTGCGAAGAAAAATAGCCTACGACCTATTCTCAGACCTACCGACGAATGTAGAGAAAACTAGTTGACTACGGAAAGGTTTTCAAAAAAATCGGTAAGCCGTTTCGGAGGAGTTCGATAACAAACACCGTGACACGAGATTTTTATAAATATGCACTTATATCAGATTAGAAAGTATTTTTCGTTCCAATCATCAGGTTATTATTATGAGAGGGAGGAGAACGAGCAAGCTGGTACTCTGATGAGAAATGATCACCACCGCCCATAAATATCAACAAATCAAAGAGAGTCAATAATCTGTTGCCGGCCTTTAAAGGAAGTATAAAACCCTTCTCTTTTAAAATTAACTGAAAATATCCTCCTTTCTTTGAAGTCGGGTAAAATTAGAAAATCTTCATGTTCACATATGTGGCGCATAGACGTTGTCGGTTGTTGTGCCCCCTCCCCCGCACCCTCAACCCCCCCCCCCCACCCCCCGGTGTTTTTGTCAAATATCTTGAAAACGGTGCATCCTACGGCAAAAACAATGAAATTTTCATCCCCCCTCTGAAGCCTCCGCACCCACCCCCCCGCACCCCAGCACCATGTATGTATGTACCTCCCCCCATGTACGTACATGTACTTACATGTAACGTTACATTGCGTCATCCTTTTTCGTGTATGCAGCCGGCGTTCATCGATTTATTAGACGTTGTCACGTCAAAAACCCCCGATTTTGAAACATTCTTCCGCTCCGCTCCGCTCCTATTAGTGTTAGCGTGATGATATATAACCAATAGCCTTCCTCGATAAATGGGCTATCTATCTAATACTGAAAGAATTTTTCAAATCGGAGCAGTAGTTCCTGAGATTAGCGCCTATAGAAGTTTTACTTCAAAAACCCCCGATTTTGAAACATTCTTCCGCTCCGCTCCGCTCCTATTGGTGTTAGCGTGATGATACATAGCCTATAGCCATCCTCGATAATTGGGCTATCTAACATTGAAAGAATTTTTTCAAATCGGAGCAGTAGTTCCTGAGATTAGCGCGTTCAAACAAACAAATAAACAAACTCTTCAGCTTTATAATATTAGTATAGATTGATAAGATAATCCAGGTTATAAACTATGTGTGTGCCAAATTTCATCAGAATCTGTCAAACCGTTTCGGCGTGAAAGAGTAACAAACATCCACACATCCATCCATCCTAACAGACTTTCGCATTTATAATATTACAAAGATGTGGGTAGATTTGGGTTCAGGATCATTCAATGTCACCAGCAACATCAATTCAGGGTAATATGGAGAATACCTTCATAGAAGGGCAGTACCTACACTTAATTTAAAATGACCTCGTAAACTCTAAATCTAATGCCATAAATAAAACTTTACGATATAAGGATAAATTTACTGATACATAAATACATACAATATCTATTTGCTACAAGTCGTGGACAATTTGCAAAAGCTTAATTAACGCCAAATACAGATGGCAACCAGGTACACAGTTATTAGAATATCAGTTTAAAATGCCTTAAGCTATCCACTATAAACAGGTGTACTTCACTCGTATAAATTTAATATAAATGTATAAATTCAAAGCTCGGATAATATCTGTATTATTGCACTGAAAATTTCCTTGTTTCCAACAATTATTACTTCTGCCATAGAATAAATACAATACGTAACACATTTATTATAAATTAGACGAAAAAATAACACGAGATATGCTGGTATGTCCGATCATTCGCGTCATGCACGACACACAAGTGCAAATTTATTATTCAAACTATATTAATAATTAAAACGTGTATTATAAATCTAATACACATATGATAAAGATAATAAGTAAAGGTGCATAGAACAATCAAAATACACCCGATACAATAATTTAGCATTTGCCCAATTCCACTACTGATTTCAGTAACTCCCAAAGGACTAGAAGTTTGTTTTACTTCGACTTAAAATAAGATATTCGTTCAATCTAATTATGAAAAAGGGAGAGGGAAATGCTACATATGTTTGATTAAATCAAAAATAAATTACAACAGCGCACTTGTTTAACATAATACTTAAATGTTGTAAGGCATTCATGAACTAAGATATCACATTAAATCATCCATCCGAGTTACTGTAATAATTATAAGTTAGTCGATTTGTTCATGGCGCTAAATGACTATCTTACGTAATAGATAGGTACGTATAATTCGATTAAATACACCCCACCATAATGATCTACAAATATAATTTAGATTAAGTATTTTACATTTAAAAATCATCTTATAAACTGTCCTGTATAAAGTCAAAATAACAAGCACCAATAAAAAGTCCAATCACAAAGTACATCATTTATGAAAGATTTAAAAACAAATCTTAAATTGTATAGACGTTGGCACCTACCAGGACAAAATGTTGTTTACTAACCAACAACTTCTTAATCTTTGGTCTTGTTATTTTATTGCGATATTAAAGCACCACATGTGCAATGCAACTAATAGTGGTTTAGCAAGTCAATCCTTACCGACTGAGCATGAAACATCATTTGAAACAATGTTAAACTAATTTACGTATGATTACGTGAACAAAACCTATCGCATTGTTTATACTCACACGTCATAATTCAATGTCTAAAGCGCTACTATCAAATTTATCAAAACCATGTAAACATAAATAAATTCATATCGTATCTTGGAGTAAAAGAAAAGTAATAAAAAATAGAAATAATAAAGATCTATGATGGCATGCCAGTAACATGCTAAGCTACGCGAATTCAATTGTTCGTTGGTCCGCTCTAATTACGATCCGCTAACTGCAAATTTAAATCATCCATAAAAACATGTCACTTGTCAAATAATCCATAAATTCAACACGCCATACAAAAAAATGCCTGAAAATGTGATCAATTGATTTGAAATTGTATACAGTTGATACTGAATTATTGATTTGTGTTGACGTATAGTATGATGAAACCTCCTTTGTAGGCTTCCTTTTGTCAGGACGGATGCGCGCGGCAGTATTCAATGTAGGGATTAGAAGACAAATGGCATCTGCTGCATGGTAATATCCGTAGCTGTTACCCGTGGCAGAAGCAGAGTTGACCTGGTCTCTGAACTTAAATTACACGATTTCATTAAACGGAACTAAAATTATCTGTACTTAAATTTACTTTATAATTGAGATAGACTATTTATTTACAACAATTTAATATTATGTACAAAGATAGAATGATATACATTTAAAACTTTTTATAGTTAACATTCCCATTTTAAGACACATACAATTTACAAAATCCAAACAACCTAACAGAAAAACACGTCTAATTTAACTAACATGTAGGAAATGCACAAGTTTAATAGAAACAAACAAGCAATTAACAGTTTATGGAAGTTAAAGATATTGCTATTATAATATTAAAATGGCTGTTAAGTTATGTTACAAATGGAAGTCTGTACCTAGTATTTGTTAAAAAAGTGGTCAGTACTCTTTAATGTGATGATCGTGAATGGGTCAATACCTATTTATGACTTTAAATGAAGCAACCCTGTTTACCTATTAACCACAAGTTGAAGTTGGAACATGTTTTTATTTCGTTGGGGTTACCGCAGATACAATGAAATGATATTAAAATGTCAATCTAAGTCGGCGGGTAGCGCGGAACTGACCGAAAGTACTACGTCACCTTATATTTTATCTTAGTCAAATTTTAATTAGGTTAATCAGATTACAGAATCACCTCGCGATATACAAAGTGAAACAAGACGATGATCTAATCCGACACGTCAGTCAGACAGTGATATCACCGGGATTATTATAAAGATGTTATTTGGACTTCCAGGCAGTGCATGTTCAAAGGAGGTGATTCTGTACTGAACATATAAATTCTAACTATGTTTTGGCGGCGTGCAGAGCGATCTTTCTCTACATCGCAGACGTTACAACCGCACCATAACCGGATACGATACGTTTTGATGAATATTAGTAGTCGTATGAATGCTCAGAGCACCAAGAGAAATACGCGCACACGAAGTAGTCAAACTTGTCGAAGAGTTCGACCGATCATATGGAAGATATTAACCGATTTTCTTAGCGGCCATCCGACCGTCGTCAAAGGAGTACATAAACCTCGATGAGAGTCACAGCTCTCAAAACGAGCTCGCAACGATATGTCGTTCGAAGTATGAACGACGCATGAGGCGTTCGCTCTTCCTTCCGGTCGGGAGGCGGCTTCATCAAAAGTTCGTAACGGGCCCGCCGCAGTCATTCTCGCAGTAGACGACCAGCGCACTATTCAGCGCCGAGTCACCAGCGAGAAGCGAACTATAGCTTCTGTGGTGCGGGGCGGCGCGGGCGGCGCGGGGCGGCGGCGCGCTAGCAGATGCCGTGCAGCCGGCGCGCGGGCGGGGCGGGCCGCGCCGCCGCCAGCAGCCGCAGCAGCGGGCGCCCGCACAGCGCCACCAGCCCGCCCGCGCCCGCCCAGCGCGCCGCCGCCGCCTCCTCCACCTCCGCGATGCGGTTCAGCGAGCGCGACTCGCGCAGCCGCGACTCCTTGCGCGCCGCGCGCCGCCGCCGCCCGCCGCCCGCGCCGCCGCCGCGCGCGTCGCCCGCCGCGCCCCCGCCGCCCGCCGCGCCCGCCCCGCCGCCGCCCGCCACGCCGGGTGCGCCCGCCACGGCGGCGCGCGGCGCGGCCCGCCCCGCCCGCCCGCCCGCGCCACAGCCGCGCTCCTGGCTGTCGCTGGAGTCGTCGTGCGAGTCGCGACGCGCGCGCTCGGCGGGAGCGTCGCTCTGTTCGGCGGCTCGCTTCTTCTTCTCCGAGTCGTCGTCGGAGAGGTCCGAGGAGGAGCAGGAGCCGGCGCGCGGGCGGCGGCGGCGGCCGTCGAGGCGCTGGCGGCGCGCGGGCGGCGGCGCGGGCGGCGGGGCGCGCGGCGTGCCCGCCTCCGCCGCGGGGCACGCCTCTTCGCGGACGACCGCCGGGGCGGGGACGCTCACGGTTACGGCATCATCCAGGTTCACCTGTGCCAAATAATTGTTCAATTATTCATAGCATTCGTTTGGCTACTCGGTATTTGTTTCTATCAGCACCATGTTCTTTCAACGAAATCAATTATAAAAACGAAAAGTGTTGTTACTCTTTGATGAAAAATTTTTATCCCAGAAAATTGTTGGTATAGTTCTCGCGGTGTCGCGATGAAGAAGCGTAAGCGTGTTAGTAGCGCGGCATAGTCACCCTGGTCAGGTTGTGTGCGAGCTGCGCGCGCGCGGCGAGGTGCAGGCGGCCCTCGGAGCGCGAGCCGCGCCGCGCGTCGGCCGTGCGCGCGCCGCCGCTCTCCTCGTCGTCCTCTTCTTCTCGCACGATGCTGCACTTGCGCGATCGCTGCATAAGGGAGGTATTTTTTTTTAAATAAGGCTCTATCGTATCCATTATTCTGTCAATGGTGAGGTTGACTATCTTTCGGTTTGGTAGCTTCGGTGAGCGGTACTAGACTGAAAACCTAAAATAGCCAACTTAAGAAAGGGTGTTTCAATAGGAACGCTGACACTACCAATCAACTGACGTACTCTTTATGAGCTGTCAAAAGACGATTCTGTCATAAGTTTTACATGGCGATTGCTAGTTATAACGTCACTTCTATGCCAACTCAATCGACCAATTATTTGTTTTAATGAATCTAAAAAATATATTTTGCAGTTCATTGACAATTAATCTAGTTTTCGGGACTAAAAAATTGACAATATTCAGAAACTTCATATTTTTGCAATTACTTCATATCATAACTGACTACAAAATTCTGGGGCTCTAGTGAAAAAGGGGTTAATTCTGTACAAGTTGAACAGCTGATTTCGACTTAACCCCCTTTACACATAAAATAGAAAAAAAAAATGTTTAGTTTCTGCAGCCTTAACCCCTGTATGAGCCTTGATATGCCCATATACCTTTCGATGATGATGCTGGCTGATTGCTGGCCGAATTGCTAAATGATAAACGCGGGCGTACTTGATAGAAGTTTATTTTTAGCACATGTGAATTAAATAAATAAATAAATATCACGGGACAATTCACACCAATTGACCCAGTCCCAAAGTAAGCTCAGCAAAGCTTGTGTTATGGGTACTAGGCAACGGATAAACATACTTACAGTGGTGGTCATACAATTAAGAACGATTTGAAGTTTCCGATTTTTTTTTATCTAAATCATGTCATATGTCTAGTTGTGTTCCTTCTTAGAAGTAACAAGTTATGTTATAAAATAGCCACATGGATAGAGCAAACAGGATTAATAATAATAGTGTATAATTGCTAACATTTTTTTTTACAAATTTTATTTGTTCTCTATACTAATAAATTCAAATAGTAATGAAGCTGGACAAATAATTAAGAACGATTTATTAAACTGCTCGAGAGTTGTTTTATATGAAACTTAGATTAAATAAATCATATTAATGTGAAGTTGGTATAGAAAAAAAAGCAATTTAATACATTTGAACTAAAATTAATAGTTAGTAGCATGTCCACGGCTTTTAATTATGGCTTTACACCGGCGAGGCATTGAATCTATCAATTTTTGACATTTCGCAAGAGAAATAGAGTTCCATTCTTCTAAGAAAACGTCGTACAGCTCTCTCAAATTGCCACACTGTCGATTTGAAACCTTTTTCTTGACTTCGCACCAAAGATGATCTATTGGGTTAAGATCTGGGCTGTTGGCTGGCCAATCTAAGACTGAAACTGATTGTGATGTGAGGAATTCCTTAACGGTGCGTGCAGTATGCTTTGGATCATTGTCGTGCTGGAATGTCCAAATAACCGGAAGCACGTCTTCGGCATATGGTAACATTGTTTCTTGCAGTATATTTTTGTATTGGAATTGATCCATGTTTCCTTCTATCAGCCTAACAGGTCCAACGCCATGTCCAGAAAAGCACCCCCAAATTTTCACATTTCCCCCGCCATCCTTTAATGTCACTTTTGTGTACTTTGGGTCGAATGCTTTATTCGGAGGGCGTCGTACATATCGTTTTCCATCAGAACATACCCTATTTATTTTTGTCTCGTCAGAAAAAAGAACGTTTTTCCACTGTCTGACTGTCCAGTTTTCATACCTTCTTGCAAATGCAAGTCGGGCTTGCCTATGACATCGTTTCAACATAGGCACCTTTCTTGCTATCCTTCCGTTCAACTTATTTTCTACCAAACGCCTTCGAATAGTGTGTGCAGAGATTGCTGAAGGGTTGTTTTCGCCAAAATATTCTTTTCTCAACTCATTAGACCCTTTAAAAGGATTTTGTTTTGCCAAACGAACGATATTTCGATCATCTCGACGAGATGACTTTCTCTGTCTAGGTCCACGCCGAACGTTTGAAGTAGTTTGATACGTGGAAAAATGCTTTACGGCATGGAAAACCATTGTTTTTGAACATTGCAGATGGTCGGCTATCTTTTTATACGACCAATTCTTCTCGCGAAGTTTTATTATTACTTCTCTTGTAGATTTATCACAACTATTATTTTTCCCCATTGTTTTTATACGAAGTAATCACTTTTAAGACTTTAACAGCACGAAATGGCGCCAAAATTATACGAATAATAATCTACAACCACAGAGCCACACAGTGTTCTCTATTTAAATTTGAAAAAATAATAAACTATTCAGCGTTCTTAATTACGTGACCAGCCAGTAAGTACTAATACTAGGTTCAGATCGAATGTATAAAGTTTCTCTATTAATTTTTTAGCCAACAATGTTGCATAAATGAATGTACCGGTAGTACGGAAAAGTTTTGCAATACCGAAAGAAATAAAAAAAATACGGGCAATTAGTTATACTTGTTACTTTGAAAAAATCATCTCAATAAATAATCGTTCTTAATTATATGGCCACAACTGTATATAGATAGATACATATTTAAATACATATTAAACACCCAAGACCCGAGAACAAACATTCGTATTTTTCATACAAATATCTGCCCCGACACGGGAATCGAACCCGGGACCTCAAGCTTCGTAGTCAGGTTCTCCAACCACTAGGCCATCTGGTCGTCTAAATTGTATGCTTGCTTAAAATTACAACTAACTTAACTAATGTATTAATCCGCGTGACAAAGGTGCCGCGGCGGCGGTGTACGATTTCAAAGATCGTACAACCCCCTATTCACCAGGGTCCCAGAAAATATGTTCCTATCGGAAACTAAAATATCTTATTTATTTATGCGCGTGTGTGTGTGTGTGTGCGTGTATGTGTGCGTGCGTGTTACCGGCGGCGCGTCCTGCGGCGTGCGCGGCTGCGCGTGGTGCGGCGGCGGCGCGAGCAGCGAGCGCGAGTTGCCGCGCGACACGCTCAACACCTCGGGCCGTCGCGCCGCATTCTCTTCTTGTCTGTACACGCAAAACTCACACATTCAAAACGTTACAAGCACCTTTTCAACGCTTTGTCAAATACAACAGCTCTCACACATACGCTATGACATCGAAATGCCAAACGCAAAGTTGAGCCCTACAGAAATGCATGTAGGTAGATATCGCTCTGCTCGCCGTGACTCATATATCCGTCGTTAACGTTGAACCTGCGGTGCGGATATATGCGTCGTTGGCGTCGAAAAGATTAAATAGTTAAGTGCCATATTGACGTACGAGTACGGTTGCCTATCATTGGAGCGGAACTAAGCAGCGATGCGAAAAACCCACCATGAGAATTGCATAAAATATATCCTCTGCTTCAGTCGACATGGGTACAAGACTACAAGTGGTTTAAAAAAATCGACACAAAACCAAGAAGACAAGCGGGGAAGCGAGGCGGAGCAACGAACGCGGGCTAGCTACGCGTATGGAAAACCCAGTCTGCAACTCAGCTCCGCTGCCGCCCTCGGCTCCAGTGGACAGGCAGCCTAAATTTGCGAACTAAGTAATATCCTTTTTACGGCCCTTGATGCATAATGCACTATTTTGATAAACGATGATGAATTAAATTCTGATGCTATATGGGCCCTACCACACAAGCTATTTTCTTCGACGATTTTACGGTGGAGCGAGATCGCGGCGAGCACGCTACAGCCTGCGGCCTACCCGCCGAGATATCGCTCCGCTCGCTGTAAAATCGCCCAAGTAAATCGCTTGTGTGGTAGGGCCTTATAATCGCGAGCGACATAATATTATTTTGTGAACAAGGGATGATTATAACATTTATAAAAAGCAGTCACAATTTGTAGGTATTGTTATTTATCGTTACGAAAAATTGCTTCGAAATTTTCTATGACTGACCGCTATCTATGAGCGACGATCGTTTTTTCCATAATATTGTGGCCTAACGTGCCGAATAGACGAACGGTACGAGCAACTTCGCGTAATTGTGGCTCAGCGATTAATTTCGCTCGTGTGTCACCCAAGTTCGCGTACTTAATTGGTCGAACTATACACGAGCGAAATTTACGCCATTGCTCTTTAGTATACAGGCATGAAATAACACCATTGACGAGCAAGTGTGATGAAAAATAAATTAAATACTTAAATCTGAACAACCAATTGACGAACCTCTTAGCCCGGAGCTTTCTCTCAGCAAGCAGATAGTATGTAGCAGTAATATGATTGTAATCATTCTTCTCGAGCGACTCCAGTATCTGTTCCTTGGTGGCTATCGGTCCACTGACCATCTTCTGTATGACGGCGGCGTGCTCGTCTTCAGACAGTTGTTCCCGGGCCACTAAGGGGGTGTCACACTCATGCGGAGTGCCTCCGCCGGCCACCCAGGGATCGGCTGCGATCTCGGTCAAAGTCGCCCGTTTCTCTGGCTCACGGACAAGCATTCTTCCAATCAGCCTATGGAAGGAAAAGGTTGATACCGTTTGTGTCAAACAAAAATACACCTCTAAACTTTGTCGATCTGGCCTTATAGATAATACGCAATTCGATTTTCGAACTTCGTATCGTGCCGTTCCTTTCACGCTAATAGTATTAAACACAAGATATGAACTTCGAATTTCGTAGTAGCCAAGAAGTTTCAGAAGAACGCAATTTTTGGAACAAAATGGACAAGCGCGCAGGATCAGGAGTCACGTCAGTATACTCCAGTGATTCTAGTTAGTCAAATTTCGTCTTGCTTCCTTGTGGTTGGCACAAAAGTTATTGTTGTCCAAGTTGTCAAACTTCAGTACAGTTCTTGTCACATAAAATGAACACTAACAATGTAAGTAGGTACCTGCGCAATGGCCAATTTTAACGAATTTAGTGGTATGCGGGGTATGGTTCTGTAGCCTTCCCGCAATGTACCCATGCGCAGGGACATCACTTCCAATCCAGCCGCTCAGCGTTATTTTCGTGTGACGAGAATTATATATCTAGTACCAGAGACTGGGTTTTTACGAGCAAGTATTCAATGTATTTTTCTGTGTTTTCCCACGAGGCTGACATTGTGACAATATTTGGTTAAGTCTCGTTAAATTATTAGATTAATGTTGCTATGGTGGTTAGAAAGTGGACTGTTGACAAACCTACACCATGTCAAACTGGGCTTCATCTCTAACTCTGAAAATTTCTATGGGCAACAGAAATCATACTTACTTTTTACATGGCTTCGATATGTGCGGCGGTATTGTATATTTACAGTCCATGATCATGGTAAGCGTTTCACTGTCATTGGCCTCTTGGAAGGGCGCCTGGCCACAGACCAGCATGTAAAGAATCACTCCGAGAGACCACACGTCAACTGCTGGCGCGTCGTAAGAGTCCCCTAAGAGTATTTCTGGAGCTGAATATGCTAAAGAACCACATGAAGTCTCTAATTTTTGCCCTGGACAAAATTTATTGCTAAAACCAAAGTCAGTCAATTTCACTACACCTAATCTTTCAAAGAAAACTACGTTCTCAGGCTTCAGGTCTCGATGTACGACATGTAACCTGTAATAGAAATACAGAGTCAGAACCACAGCATTATTAATGGTTTTTTAATTTTCACAATTTTTTATTTGGCTCAGTGACAATGTACCTAGGTATGAAGATTCTGTATTTTATTTAAGTGATGTTAATGTATATTAAAACTAGCCAGACTCGCGCTCTAAAGCTGCGTACGGACGCGCACACATTACGCGTACCCGGGTATGTGTGGCCTGGAACGCCATGTCCGTACTTGCAGCTCCGCGTACAGTGTACGCGTACATGGCGTACGGACACGCGTACCCAGCAGCTTTAGGGTTTCGCTAAAAGTTTTGTAATTCATAGTTTGTGAAAAACCAAGTTATTTTTTTTGGTTTAGTGATTTTCTGATTTTTTTCCTTTAATAGTCTGTGAAGCAATGTTTCACTTCACAGTTTAATATTTTAATTCTCATGGTTTTTACAAGTAAATACACTTTCCAAAGGTGAGGTGAGATTTCTTTTGTGAACTTAGTAACAAAATTTTTTCACATATCATTTTAACTTGATGGATACCTTCATGAGTTACCGGGGAGAAGGGTCTTGCCAAACAGATGGACAACAATCACATAAGAGTTTATTTTTCCTTTTAAGCTAAGGAACCCTAAAAAACATCTATATTAGGCTGTTAAAAAAATTATACTTCACCTGTGGCAGTATGAGATTGCACGAACTATTTGGCGAAAATAATTGCGAGCCAGAGATTCAGACAGACCAGATTCATGCCGCATGATATAATCATACAAGTCACCACCATCACCCAATTCTAGTATCAAGTATAATTTTGTTTGTGTGTCTATTACTTCATACAATCTAACAACATTGGGATGTTGGACTAACTTCATGCAGCGAACCTGAAAGTAGAACATTAAATATGTCACATTTGTAGTTTAAAAGTTGCTTTTCAAGTTATTTGCTTTGCACTGAACTTTTGCTATATTTGCTGCTTTCATTTTTAGCCGAAAATTAGAATCACCTTAAGTCTGGCTACACCCTATTTTCAATTGGAAAACTAAGAACAAAAAGTTTGAAAGGCTAGCTTAGCTTGTTGCTACTCACTTTGACACTGAACTTAGTCCATCTCTTTCTAACTAAACCAACAGGGGAGAGACACATGGAATGAAAAACCGGAATATGATGCACAGACAGTGAAAAATAATTAAAAAAGGCAGGCAATGTTCTAGCTAATCCACCATTCCTTCTCTTGGTCTTAATTTTAGTGTCCTATGATTATTAATTTTTTTATTGTTATTTAATTAAACCTCTTAATTCAAAGACACAGATAATTATAGTAATTCATATCACTAAAAATTTTTATCTTTGGGCACCTGTGTGCCAGTTGGCAAAGGCCTCCCCCAGCAGTCTCCAATTCCTCTTGCATGTGGCCACTCTAGTCCATGTTCTGCCAGCCAATCTGGCAATTTCGTCCTCCCTTTATTTTATGACTTAATAACAAAAATAAAAATTACCTCTTGAAATAAATGTGATTTGGAAACCTCATCTAATTTGCTTTTGTCTATAACTTTTACAGCCACTTTTTCGCCTGTGAATACATGGCGTGCTAGCTTGACCACAGCAAAGTGTCCGGAACCAAGGGTATCCAGTAGGTCATACAAGCCCGCTATTTTGGTTTCATACGGCCCGCTGGTGACTCCCACCCCACCACCAGCTACACCTCCATTGTTATTCATTTTGTTGCTTAAACAAAAATTTACATATTTACTTTATAAATAAATAATTTTGCAGCAGACACTGTTTCTGAGCCATTAAAAGGAATTTGTCATCATAATTGACATCATCATCTCGGCCTATTATATCCCACTGCAGGGCACAGGCCTCCTCTCAAAATGAGAGGGCTTGGGCTGTAGTTTCCACATGGGCCCAGTGGGAATTGGGAACTTCACACACACACCATTGAACTACTACAACATTCTAATTATATAATTACATTAACAACACAAAATATTTTTTTAAAACATAAATAAGTAAGTAAAGTTTCACCCATAATAGTTTTTTGGTGTTTAACCCTTTGTATGCCTTGTACCGGATCCATACCCAATTTAAGGCATTCTTTTTGTTTTTTTTTTTAAATCTGTGTTATTGGATTTATATGAAGCTGTTGAGACTAGAATGCACGACTTTTTTTTTTTACTTCCGGCATACGAAAGGTTAAACTATCAAGAAATGGGTACAGTCGAGGAAACTGAATTACGCACCAGGGTGAACCCTTTTCTTTGCATGTCATGTTGTCATTCCATACATCTGCCAAATAAATTATCATTAAATTGGTTGTGAAAAAGTTCCACTCTGGTATACAATTCAGTTTCCTTGACTGTACAACTTTAATACATGAACCAAATAATAAGCCATTTATTTATATTGCATACCTTTATAACTATAAATTGAAAATTTTAAAAACCCCCAACGCAATCATTGTCACTTGTATGTTTGCGTTAAGTTAATGCCCATTATGCGTCTAAGATCCCTTCCGCAGCTAACAAAAGAGCTGATAACTTTGAAACGGCTAAACCGATTTTGATGAAACATATCTAAGAACCATCGCCATGAAACCTGCTTTCTATTAAAAAAAACCGCATCCAAATCTGTTCACCCGTTTTAGAGCTATGATGCCACACACAGACACACAGACAGACACACACACTTAGCGGTCAAACTTATAACACCCCTCTTTTTGTGTTGGGGTTAAAAAAACTTGAATACACAAACAGTAAAAACAGAGATTCACAAATTCACCATAAGTATAGACTGGAGCTAGTTATACAATCATTAATTAATTAGATTCTAATAACTTTCACTATAATTTAAATTGAATATCTTATTCAATTACCTAATTTAGCTACTAGTAAACAAGTTGGATTATGTAATCTTTGTATTTTGTAAAATGATCAAATTAAATACATAAATAGTTCCTAACAAGGCACAACAAACTGAGATGTCTGTGAGCAACTTTGATAATTAAAATAAAATTGTACACTGGTTGTGTGGATGCAAAACTACAGGCACCAAGCATTTTCATTGGAGGCCGTACTATTGTTAAATATAAATAAATAGTGTTTGTTGATAAATCAAATCTATGTTTACCCAAAAAAATTATGAAGGCAGGCATTAACTTCATGACCTAGTTTATGTTATTACTAATAGATTCAGCTGATAAACTAGCTCATAGCTTATCATAAACGTGATATGGAAAAGTCTCCAGATAAATAAAAAACTTACTTACCTGCGTGGAAAATGTATAAATTTAAATCAGCAGAGAAAACCAACACTAAGGTAGAATTCCAATCAACTTCCTTTGCGTGTCATAGTTAAATGGTATCAATGCAACACTGACATGATTTATAACATTAATCAGTATTTAAGACGACAAAATCGCATTATTTAGTTATAAAATTGTAATATCGAACGTAAGTAAAAATTGATTGAAATCACAATTTCGCCATTTCACAAAATCTGTTCAGAAATGTTTCAGATCAGAAACTTGGTCGCTTTCGACATTTTTCAATGGCATCCTTTTTTGATTCGGAGAATGCGCAAAGATAGGTTTTAGAACGAAACATAAAAGTGCTTCCAGACATTTTACGATTAGGGTACGCGCGCACGAGCAACTTTTGTCTCCGCGACTATTTTTTAAGTCTATGGGTTAGTATGGAAGTGCGCACACTTAGAAGCGCGACTCCCGGGATACAAATACACACAACACAAATAAATCGCCTTGAGACCAAGTTGCTCGTGCGTGCATAAGGATATTCCTTAGCAACATTCAGTGCACCAAGGACGACGAAGCAGTGCACATAGATAAAAGTCACTATAACATATTTTTTTTTAATTGATTTATAAATTGTTTATTTAAAGAAAAATCATAATGGTTTTTGTTTTGGAGTATAAATCATTTTTAGCTTACTTTCTCCATTGAGTAATTAATTGGCAATAATTTGATCAATGTCACTGTCGTCTGTCAGTTTGTTGACACGTTCGGTCGAATTTGATTCAGCCGGTTGAGCCGGTGTTGGATTGTACTTTTATAATTATTAAAGTGTAATTTTTTGATTAAAATAAAAACTAAGGATGCTGCTGGCACATGATTTAAAGACTCATCGAACTCAGGATGTTAAAATATCTCAAAACGTAACATTCGAGTCAATGCTTTTGAATGAAATTACCTTGCAAGGTTTAAAAGATTCCGGTTTTTACAAACCTTCCCCTATCCAGTTACACGGAATTCCATTAGGAAAATGTGGATTTGGTAAGCTGCATCCCTAAGTTAGCCGAAATTCCATAGGTATAACCTCTGTAAAATAAATTGATACATAATATTTATTTTTTAGATTTACTACTAGAGGCTAAATCTGGAACTGGAAAAACTGCTGTGTTCACGGTCATAGCCCTGGAGAAAATTAATTTAAATAATGGCTTACAAGTAGTTATACTCGCACCAACCCGAGAGATTGCTTCACAAATTTGCGATGTAATAAAACAGATTGGATCAAAACATGCAGGTAATTACTTTTCTCACTACCCACAGACAGAATAAGTTTTTGTCATAAAAAAGAAACATTTTTAATAAAAAATTTTTATCCTTTTTTATTTTGTTGATGATACTTTTTTATTTCATTGGTATTCAGTCTACATATACCTGCCAAATTACAACTACAGTCAAAACCGTTTATAACAACATTCAAGGGACAACAATATTTGGTTGTTAAACACGGTTGGTCATTGTAACCAGTGTTACTTTGGTATATAAGATTGTGTTGGGTTTTTTTCTTGGTTGTTACATCCAATGTTGTTGTAATTGGTGTCGCTATAAACGGTTTTGACTGTATTTTACTTCCAAGATTTGGTTGCATTACAAGTGAAGCATATTATATATGACTAGCAGTTGCCCGCGACTCCGTCTGCGAAGAATGGGGGGGATAAAAAATAGCCTACAACCTATTCTCAGTCCTACCGAGTGTAGAGAAAAAAGTTTCATAAAAATCAGCCAAGCCGTTTCAGAGGAGTTTGGTAACAAACACGGTGACACAAGATTTTTATATATTAGATAATGTTCTTAAATTCAAAACTTCAAATCATCACCAACTGTTTTTTTGTTATAGGTCTCTGTGTTGAAGTTGTTATGGGTGGCCTGCCTGTTGTAGATGATATTGAAAAACTTAAAAAGAATGTACATATAATTGTTGGCAGTCCTGGACGCCTGCTCCACTTGATAAAAGATAAACATGTTGACACATCTGCAGTCAGGCTTTTGGTTCTTGATGAAGCAGATAAGTTGATGGAAAAAAGTTTTAGGTCAGATATTGACTCTATTTTTTCCACATTACCACAGCAGAAACAGGTTATCTTGAGCAGTGCCACATTTCCAGAAGAGTCTAAGCCTTTCATTAATAAGTATGTTCAGCTCCACCAGCACATCTGTCCGGACAGTAATAGTGTCTTATTGGGTATTTCACAAAAAGTTACACTAGTAAACCATCACACCAATATTGTCAGGCAAACACAACACAAGTTTGAAGAACTCCTTAACATATTGTCAAAAATAGAGTTTAAGCAATGCTTGATATTTTGCAATTATCAAGCTAGAGTCACAGATTTGTATAAAATGTTGAAAAAAGCTAAGTGGCCAGCAGAAAAGTTATATGGGCAACAAGAACAAACACATCGCTTAGAGGCATTGAAGACTTTACAAGAATATAAATGTAGGATATTGATAGCAACAGACCTTGCGGCACGAGGTTTGGACTCTTCACATGTGGACTTGGTTGTGAACTTTGAATTTCCTCGAGAGTGGCAAACATACTTGCATAGAATAGGGAGAGCTGGCAGGTTTGGATCATATGGCCTAGCTGTCACCATTCTCAGCAACAAGGAGGAAGAGCAGTTTAAAGAGCTACTCAATTCTTTACAATTTCAAATACATATAAGAAATCTTTGGACAGATGATAAATATGAATATTCAGATTTTGTAGCTCCTGAAACAGAACACACAGAACAGACAGAGTGCTTATCAAGCTGTGATGATGAAGCACTAGAGAAGAATTGTTGTACAGACTTATGGGATGATATGATATCTCGAAACACAATCTCATATAAAATAGAAACCTTTGATGAATTGTGTGAATCTCTCAAAGAGGCCACTAGTAAAACAGAATCAACTACTGAAATACCTGATTCCTTCCATTATGCATCATCTGCACATGATGATAGGGATGCAAGCAGTAAACATGATAATCAGTCTGAGGTCAGTAAAGAATATGAACAAGAAATTTATAACCAACATGATCCTACACCTGAAACTGAGGATGTGGCCATAAGTATTAAGAAATGTAGCAAAACTCTCATCAAAGAGAATGTAAAGGCACAACACAAGTCAGAGATAGTGGAAAATAGTAAGTCTAAAATTTCCAGTAAAAAGAACAATGCTGAATATGATGAAGTTGAATCAGAAAGATTGTACCTTGCTTATGTAAAGGATAGTATGTCATTAGATGAAAGTAATAATGCTGGATGTAACACTGCATCTAATGATAACAAGAGATCACAATTTAATTCCCGTACCCATGACAGTTCAATACCCATTACATGTAGTAACTGTTGGTCTAATCCTCACAAAGAAAAATCAACACGAGGACATCAGTCTAACATGTATGGGCACACTAGGAATTACATCAATTGGTACAATTATTTGAAATTCAGAACAAAACAGATTGAAATGGCTGAGTACATAAGTGAAATGTCAAAATTGTTTGTTAAGTAACTATAAAATGGAATTAGATAGATTTTAAGTAAAAAAAACGTTATTAATAAAGTTTTTTTTATTGATCATAATTTGAATAAAATTCAAATATTTTACATCCAGTTTTTTAATGTAACAAAAGTACATACTTAACTAAACACATACATAAGAAGAATAAAACCGTAAGTGGTCTGAACCACGCAAATACGAAGGGTTCCATAGTAGAAATGAGGTTAAAATGATAAATACACGGATGGCGATGTCGATATCGTATGAGAGTACCTTCATAGGAACCTCATATAGCAGTTACGTTCTTTTGTGAATACCCCCTCCCATTTTGTTTTGTACATTATCTCTGTAGAAAATTGGTATAATTATATCTCTGTAATATGTAATGGCTCACGGCAGACATTCAAAATGTCATTTATATATTTTTTGATTTTTCAATTAAAATGGCTGTCACATGCATACAGATATGTAAACAGATGGACAGGATGATACCAAGTGTTCCATTTTGGTCATGGAACACTATAAATGTAAACGAGGCCTCAAACATAATACATAAGTTGTACCTAGCTTTTTCTCTTTTGATGAATGTAATAATATACCTACCTGTATAAAACATGAACAAATAATTGATTAGTATTGTGAACCCATAATATAGCCAAATTTATTTTGTAGTTCTGTAAAATAATATAAAAGAGGCTTAAAAATACACTCGAAAAATAAATACAAATGTAATGTAAAAACATGTAAGACAACATGAAAATCATTTATTGATGGAGTAAATTAGCATCTATAATTGGCATGTTAGGCAGCTATCCCATCAGCGACGATTAGCAAGAAGCGGGTAGCGCAGGAAACTAGAAATACATCTCGGAACTCCGTAGTCGCAGTACACTATACTCCTCGCCGGCAGTGACAACAATATATGATCAAATATCAATACATGTATAATCTCTCATATTGACGCAAGATCTACAATATGTATTGTACATTTCTTGAGAGAGAAAATAATCTATAGCTATCGTCGTCGGCAGTGGGATGTACAGCTGCTTTAATTGGCTAAACTACTCTTACGCCGTGACTAATTAGTTTGATTTGATAGCAGGTACTAATTATTTTTCCCTGTAGCAATTTTATGGCACATGATTGACAAATTGATAGTTCTCGATATTCTCATGTCTTAACCTAATATGTAAAAACCCTTTTAATGTGTGATAAGATAAAACAATATTATGATTGGAGCTAACATTCATGCTGTGAACAAATTTACAATTGCATTTTTTGTTTGTACAACATTATTAACATTTAAATTACAGTAGTTAGATTTGACCCACTCCACATAATTTAATCTTAAAGGGAATAAAACACTGAATAAAGAAGATCTAAGAATACTGCACTGTGCGGTCTCACTCTTATCCATATTTAATAAGATTTTAGAAAAAAGGGCCAACAAATAGTTTGTGTCCACTGTAAATATCGCTCTTTCGACAGTCGGGTGAAAATAAGGGTCACTTAGTATCGAGCCCCGACCATCGCGTAGTGTCATAGACCTAATACATAATAAGTTGGACTCGCGCACTGAGGGTTCCGTAAAAAAGTAAATAATACACTTTCAAAAGGCTTTTTGATAAGAGACCCTTAGTATTTGATATCGATTTCTTGATAACATGACTGACAGAGGTCCAGACAGGCAGACCGACAATGAAGCGCTCCTATGAAAAAT
Organism: Archips xylosteana; assembly: GCA_947563465.1. NCBI lineage: Eukaryota > Metazoa > Arthropoda > Insecta > Lepidoptera > Tortricidae > Archips > Archips xylosteana. The sequence continues at coordinate 13,497,806 of OX387353.1, read as the reverse complement.
CCTAGACTCTATATACATAACATCATTTGAAAACACCACAAAAACTTAGTTATTATAAATAAAGTATTTATTTTAAACTTTATTAGATGTTTTTAAAATTTACTACCTATTGTAAAATACTTTGGTAAAACATTGAAATTAAATAGTAAAAATCCAACATGTCCCTACTATACAATTGTACTAAGTTTTCAATTTGATAATATTTTATTTATTCCGCACATGAATGACGACAGCAGTTATCCGTTCTGTGATAATTTTACAGACGGACGGAAATTAAGAGATCTGAGAAGAGTCCCACCTGTCCCGAGGCTTAAATAAATTAGACACATTTCGATAACTTAAATTCCTATTTAAAATCTGACAACACAAATACGAACTTAATGATGGTATTCAGCCACTGATCTGACGTCCAATAGTCACTTTGCGGCTACTTAATCGTTCTTCTCATGGGCTTCTGAAAGATAAAACAATTGAGTTGGACAAACTGGCAGGATAAAAAAATATTTGAATGAAATGAATGAATCCGTCCGACCGATTTCGGTCACGGCGACCGCTTTGACTCCTATTCATTACGGCGCTGATGCGCCCTAAGATGGCTCACGTAGCCAATTTTGGCGGTGAATCTTCGTGCGCATTTAGGGCACGTAAGAACACCGCCCTCATATCCATAGGAGATGGCTGCTAAAAAATATTTAAGTAAAATAATAATCTCTAAATTAATGGTTTAATGTAATTTATTCACAGCCCCATTGAACTTGGCCTTCTTTACCTCCATACTCCATGCTAAAATAACAAAGAGGTAAACTTTGTTTGTTTGTAAGTACTTAGTAATCTCTGGCTGGAACCACTAAACCAATTTTGAAAATGCTTCAATTAAAAGAAAGCAACATAATGTTTGATTAACATGGGCTACTTTTCGTCCCGAGAAAGCTAAAGTTCCCGCGGGACGGGTGAATATTCAGCGTTTTTACGGCGTTATCTGTTCGTCATTCATTACCATTTGAGCAAGTAGTTTTAAGAGATGATGCTCAGGGTTAACTTTTTACGAAAACAATACCAATGCTAAATCTAGTCCTTCCATTGTGGTAATAATCGTGGAACGGTAATGATGTATAACTGAGAAATCAAAAGGCTTGAATATTTACCCGGATACCAGATACAGAGAGTTACGGGCAACAGCTAATGGACAAATACCTGCAACTTCCTCTTCCTCGGCGTCAAGTATATCAGCGCAGCATACGGAGTAGCAAATGAGCGACAAGAAGCCAAGCGGTAGACCGAACACGAGCGCGGTTAGCACGGGGTTCCCTCGCCACATGCTCGCGAGCGTCGTCCGCGCCTCGAAGAAGCCCCGGTACACGCGCACCGGCCAGCTGTTGCCACCGTATACCTGGATGCAGAGGCATATGTACAGGGCCGGAATAACCATTAGGCAGAGTAGGCAACTGCCTAGGGGCCCCGCGCACGAAAAAACAAATTAAAAAGGTTTCGGAGTGAAAATTGAATTGGAAAATTTGTATCCTCGATGACAACAACCTACCGTAAAACGGGGTTACTTTAAAATGCAGGGGCTACTTTGGAAAACAGTTTTTACGCCGTGTTCTTATTTTTTAAGACCATCTGTGGCAGTGAAATAACTGCCTTGATAAATTACCTAACTTTTTACGTCATTTGCTCAATCGAGCTATGAATATTTGCGTTTTTAGAACCATTTTAAAGGGCTGTTTCACCACCCATTGATTAATTTTAACTGACGGATAAATGTGATGCCGTCTCCGTCTATTCGAACAAAACAAACAGAGACGGCATCACATTTATTCGTCAAATAAAATTGATCAATGGATGGTGAAACAGGGGGTAAATCTATCAAAGTAGCCCCAAAATTTCCTAAAGTAACCCCAGTTTACCGGTACAATAAGTAATAAGTATTCTTGCTATTTTTCGATGCATGCTACCAGTTGATTTGATTTGACTTCTTGAAAAATGCGGTTGATATTTGGCTGAAAGGGGGCCCCAACATTGTTTATCCGGCCTTGCATATGTACAGGCTCTACTGTCTACTGATTACCAAGACGACCGGATAGCCTAGTTGTTAGAGAACCTGACTACGAAGCTTGAGGTCCCGGGTTCGATTCCCGGTCAGGGCAGACATTTGTGTGAATAATACGAATGTTTGTGCTCGAGTCTTGGGTGTTTAATGTGTATTTAAATATGTATCTATCTATATAAGTATGTTTATCCGTTGACTAGTACCCATAGTACAAGATTTGCTTAGTTCGGGACTAGGACAATTGATGTGAATTGTCCCGTGATATTTATTTACTCATTTTCTCTTTCTCTCTCTTTTTAATACAGGTTTGCTTTTTCCGCTAACTGTATTTGCAATATACCACTCGTACCGACCACAAGAAGTGGTTCAAATTATATTTGTTATATAATACAGACAGGTGAAACTAGATGATAGGATAGATAGTGAATATCTTCCGGCTGATGATGATGAGGTGAAACCAAATAAAAGCTTGAGAAACGCTTATCTATTGCAATTTTAGACGTAGAATGTCTAGGTATGTTGCATATAGTAATTTAATATATTTATGACCAAAGAAAGAGAGTGCTATAGATGACTGGACATTTTTTCCCACTAGCACAAAAAAAGTTTTTTTGGCGCTACTTAATTTTGAGCTGTGATGGTATGCAGGCAGAGTACAGTCGCGATCATATACATCAGAGCATTCAAAGTGGTCAAAAATATCTGAACACGACCGTATTGCCAATCACGTACGTGCGTGTTCAGATATTTTTGAGTACCTTGACCGCTCCGATGTTTATGACGTCGACGGTACTAGCCATGGAAACACAAGCAGCATTTTAGGACTAACTGGCATGGACAGCAGATCTTGCGCTGTGCTCAGATGCAACTGCACTTATTCTTAGTACATACTTTCATTAATCAATAATCACTGAAAAGAAAACCCTTGTCACTGACTATTATTAAAATTTGAATTTTTTTTTTTTTTTTAATTTGTGTGTTGATTCAAATTAGATAAAATACACAAAGTATTTACCGGTGCAATCTGGTTTTGAATTTGGTCAAGGAACATGATAACTGCCTCTGGTGTCATAAGAACAGGGTCATCATCAGGCATGTGGTGGTGACTCGTGGTGGAGTTAAGGACCAGAAGGTGGGGGACGGTCAGTTCATACATGGCTATAGAGTTGGCTAACTCAAGGGAGCCCATCCATCCAAACTGGAAACGATAGTGTAGTGTTTTCCGTTTTTGCCTGTAAATATCAAATAAAAATAAATGTAACAAGCACATCTTGTATGCTTAATATATATAGTTAACAGCTAGCAGCTCAGGTAACTAAAAGAGGTTGATTGCTAAGAAGAATCATTGCCAAACTTTTTTTTATTACCTGATGGTAAGTGAGGACCATCACACCATCACCCATAAATACCTACAACACTAGATAATTGCAGATATGTTACCAGCATAGAGGGTGTCCATAGGCAGTGATCATCACTACGTCACTACATAGTATAAAACAAAGTCGCTTCCCGCTGTCTGTCTGTCTCTATGTATGCTTAGATCTTTTAAACTAGGCAACGGATTTTAATGCGGTTTTTTTATAGATAGAGTGATTCAAGAGTAAGGTTTATATGTATAATACATGCATAATATATAGTAGAGAAACACTGATAATTTTAGAGGTTTCGAATGTGATGTCGTAAATAAACACATTTTTTGCGCTTGAACCCTACGAGATAGATCAAAATAATGTACTACAGTATTGTACACCTTAAAAAGGTCTACAAAAAGTCGGCGATGGTACATGTCTATCTCTTAGGGATAACCCACAATAACCATTTTTTATCCTTTACTTTTTACGAGAAGTAATGGGTCGGGTCCCGTTGGCCTTACTTGCATGAATTTAGCCTTGGCGAGCAGAGCACCTGAGTTGTATTTTGTCCGGGTAGCTAAGTGTCTTAGTCTGTAAAACGCCTTTACTGCTATAAGCCATAGTAGATGGAATGACTTGGCTGTAAAACGACTTAATGTCATATCATAATGTTTTAGTAGGTAAATGGTCTGGTCTGGTCATGTAAATCTATTTAATACAATCAAGACCTTACACAATTGAGTCATTCTGCCTACTTGTGCATTTCACGACCAAGACGTTTTGCTAAGTAAGTCTTCCTGAAACTAAGTAAATTTTGAAACCAATTTTGTCCTGAAATTCATATGTAAGATATTTGAGGATTCACTCTAGTGACAAGTATTTATCGAAACACGATTACTTGTAGTTCGCTCGATAGAAAAAAATCCAAAGTCGTCTCTAAAAAATAAAATAAACTCGTAGTACGACGCTAATACCTACTGCACGGAAGGTCATGACTTTTTGAATGTTAATAAAACAATATGTTTTCTAGGGCGTAGTTTTGCTACATTTTTAAAATATGTATTTGTTTTAGTAATAAGATGAAAATACCCAAAAACACGGGCAGTCCAACCAACCTATCTTGAGCCATTGTGCCTCTCCCACGTGGCCCCACGCCCGAAATTGCCTACCCAAAATCGATTAGCGCGAAAAACTCGGTAGGCCCTTAAGAAATACATGCATGCATATTAAAACTTATTCAATTAAGTAGGTACCTTAAATACATTGCGCATGTAATATAAATAAATAAATAAAATAAATAAATATTAGGGGACAATCTTACTCAAATCGACTTAGTCCCAAACTAAGCAAAGCTTGTACTATGGGTACTAGACGACGATAAACATACTTATATAGATAAATAAATACTTAAATACATAGAAAACATCCATAACTCAGGAACAAATATTCGTGCTCATCACACAAATAAATGCCCTTGCCTTAATATAGATCAATATGGCCCTTTACAGCCATATGTAATTTAAATTAATATTTTCGAAGATATCACAGATTTATTAAATGCAGGGACATAGCGGTTGGGGGGGTCGGCCGGGGGGGGGGGTGCCTGTACAAAAAAGCTGTGAACGTTGTATATAAAGACATTCTGTAGTATATTTAATATCAGCATTGCACCCGTGCAAAGCCGGGGCGGGTCGCTAGTGATAAATAAAAAGGGGCTAAGTAATTTCACGGGCTGTTCTACTCCAGAACACAGCAGCTCGAGCACAGCTGCTTGGTAGCAGGATCCTTTCTTAAATTATATTACATTGGTGTTTTACCAAATAGTGTCTTTTTCAACCTCAACACTGGCAAAATCATCAATAATATTCATTGAACTCTATTTTCAACCTCAACACTGGCAAAATCATCAATAATATTCATTGAACTCTATTTTCAACCTCAACACTGGCCAAATCATCAATAATATTCATTGAACTCTATTTTCATCCTCAACACTGGCGAAATCATCAATAATATTCATTGAACTCTATTTTCAACCTCAACACTGGCGAAATCATCAATAATATTCATTGAACTCTATTTTCAAAAATTTTATTTATTGAATTAGTGTTGGACCTGACCTACCAGCTGTTGGAATTTATCCTACCTATTCATTCAAATATTTTTTTTACAAACTGCAATTTGCATAGACTTATGTGGAATTTGTGTAGACTGGTGACAGTGAACAAAAGGATGTAGAACGAAAAAACCAGTCAGCCATCTGGTTTTCTACTCAGCTCTTGTACTCAACATCCAAAAACGTAATATACAAAACTTACCTAATAATTCCTTCAATCATGTCTTTGAAATCTCTTTCTGTTTGGGTAATCTCACTAAGCTTATTCTCAGAGACAACAGCAATCACTATATACTTCTCAGTGTCCATTAGATGGTTGATGTTTGACCTAGTAATTTTGGGGAAAAAACCAAATCTTTCAGAGTTAATCCATTTATCTAAAGTGTTATTCAAGGCTTCATTATCTTGTATCAAAGCAGGATGAGCTGAAAAATAAAATGCAATAATAAAAACATGGACCAGTTCTCAAGAAACACTTGAATTTTCAAATCTTACCATTAAAGAAGAATGATTCTTCTTCTTTGTAAACAAATACTGCAGAGTCATTTGGTGGTTTCAAATCATTTTTGACAATATCATGCGACATTGCATAAAACCAAGTGTGAGGTTGATACTTGTCAGCATGGATAATAAACATATCCTAAAAATATAATTAAATATATTATACTTACAGTATAATAACTATTACATGTATGCGTTTAGTTGTTATTATTTAGGTCTTTTTTTTTTTTCCTCTTTTTTTTTCGAGGCTTAAGTGCACCTGTGTGACTATGCCAGCCTCATTGGTATTTAGGTCTACAACACATTTTAATCCATCCAGAGACAGGAAAAAACAGGAAAGGTACGAGTACAATAGTTTCTAAGTTAAATGGAAAAATTTTGGGTTTATAATAATTTGTGTTAAAAATCACCATTTTTTTTTTAAAATGTTATCAAAGTTTAATTGTTTACCCATAATGGTCCTTGCTGCTTCCCGACAAAACCAAAGAATATGGGGTGTGTTTCTTTTAAATAGCCAAAGCTATCTGCCTGAGTCACCCTTTGTACTGCTGGCTGGGACATTCGCACTGCATAGTTGACCATATCATCTTTCATTCTCTCTCCATTGTATTCATGATGCTGCAATCCTTTGATGCTGTAAATTAATAGAGAGCTAAAATTCAGAACTCCACTAACTTTATCACTATCAGTTGTCATCAGACATTGGAGTCTGAAGTGAATGCCTGGGTGTAGGCAGGACTTAAAACCGGTTCTCTCCTTGAGTTGCTGATATTTATGGGTGGTGGTGATCATTTTCCATCAGATGACCTGTTTGCTGGTTTGCCTCCCTCTCATCTATACATAAAATAAATCTGTAACAAGTCGACGTCTGTACATTGAAGATATTTGAGAAAAACAGTCACTAGGGCTATTTATTAGCGCAATAGAACCCAAAACAATGATTTTTAGAATTATTGTCTGTTTGTCTGTGCGTTTGTGCGCGCTAATCTCAGAAACGGCTTAACCTAGAAGGATGCGGTTTTCACTGATATGTTGGTATTTTCTTGGATTAACATTAAGTGTTTGTTTCATTTGAATCGGTTGACAAATAAGAAAGATACACTAGATAGATACTTTAAGTGTTAGATAGCCCATTTATCGAGGAAGGCTACAGGCTATAAAATAAATCATCACGCTGAGAGTACGGTGGTGAATGTGAACGCGGGTATGCGGGGGAGGGGTTCAGTGGGGGGTTGGGGTTGGGAGGTGGGTGCGGGGTTGGGGGGGTAATTTTTTATATCGAGGAACTAAGGAGAGCCATAATTGATGAAAAAGCAAATTAGATCAAAAAAACAAGCTGCCCAAATTACTAATTCTACGCGGACAGAGTCGCGGGCAAAAGCTAGTAATAAAATAAAAATAAAAAACACTTTAATCGTAAATACTCTCAAGTCCTCCAATATCTTTACAGCCCACTGTTCATAAAAATCTATACATAAACCTTATTACTGTAATATAAGGTTCATGTTTAGATATTTATGAATGGTTGGCTGTACAAATATTGGAGAACTCGGCTGTAATAATATTAATTTTCAGCATTAATGTGCTTGTTGGCAAAATCGTCCCCCAGCAGTGCCCAATCTCTCTCTCATATAGCCACTCTTCCCAAGAGTTAGATATCATGGTATCATAATTTTTGTTACTTAGATTTATAAAGTTCATCTTTTAAATTCTGATTGATATAGTTTCTTGAAAAGAAAATTTTAATGCATGGAAAAAAAATTAAACTTATAATAATGTTGATGTTCATAAAAGTTCACAAAATTTATTTTTTTCTATCTCTTAACATTAGCTCCACAGATTTCAATGCCTGGTTATCATCAAAGCAAACTAAGAGCATTCTTGCTTATTGTAGCTGCCAATAAAAAGGTATGAAATGAAACCATCCAATCTACAGCTATAATTCCACATAAAGAAAACTTTTGGGAAATAGGAAAAGGGGTTTTACCAATAAATAATTACAATAAGAATAAATGCTGACATGGTACTATAAATAAATAGGGCACATGAATTCTCTAAGAATAAAGGGTGTTAAGTACTTACAATAAAATTGTTGGATAAGCACGAACTTTGAAGTGGGTAGCCACAGCAGGAAACCTTGTACAGTCAACTTTGGCCACCTTGATGTGGCTGTTGTAGAGTGACTGAGCTACGTGGGCCCAGATAGGTTCAATGCGGCGGCAATGGGCGCACCAAGGCGCGTAGAACTTGACAAACCACATGCCATCACTGCTAATGTCTATGAATTTATCACTCAACTCCAACACTCTTGAGCATGATACGCCATACAACGCTAAAAATAGATTAAGAGTCAATTATTATTGAGGAAAAACATTGGCCGGCAAAATTTTGGTGCTGTACTATTTATTTACGACCATTATAAATTGTATCTAGTACAAAAAAAAATTTCAAAACTGACTGTTCTAACATATTCGCTATGCAATACCATTCTAACACAATTTAAAAGAATAGACGACAGTTACATAAAATAAACACAAAGAATAATAAATAGCAAACATACTAACCTGAAAATACGATTAACCAAATCCTAATTAAAATATTCATTTCGGTGACCTACACTTTATAAAGCAATGTAGAACGTCCAACGTAATATTTATAATATCTTTGTTCTCATTTAATATTAGTTTATTTAATACTACTGCAATAAGCTTAAAATCAATACACTATAAACTTAATTCTGAATGCTGAAGAGATACAAGTAAACACCTAGTGTACTTGTGAAATTGTAATTTAGGTATTATTTCGTCTAAGTAAAGCCGGAAATTGATTGAACGTATTGAAATGAATGTTGCCTACTGTACTTGTAGTGCTGACTTGAACGTCAAACGTGTTTCAGCTACAGAAATAAACTTTGATTTTCTGACGCCAATGTTTCACCCGCATTTTGTTTTATAATTTTTATTTTTAATCAATAAGCGTGAAAAATTTGTAGAATATTTTTTTCTGTTCTCTCATAACAGACTAGATCTTTTTTGTGGACTTTGTCCACGACCTTTTATTTACTGTGTCTCTATTTTATTTTTTTATTTCTTCATAACTGTTGTCATATGGTATTATATGTCAAAAAGACATTAGAATTTCATTCATTCACTATTCCAACCTCAAAATCTTTTTTAATGCAGCAGTCTACTATACAACCTTTGCGACTCTGTTCTCCTATATAGTATAACTTTCACTTTCAACGTCATCGCGATATCGCTTTCCATGACGCTACAGTTACTACGCGTCATACGTAATTCATTTGCATTTGGCTTTGAAAATTGCATTAATTCAAATCGCAAGTTGTTACGTACGAGCGAATACCGTTATTCGGAGTGGGGGAGAGTCGAGGCGAGGGGGGCACGTATTGGCGGCGCGGGAGCGCGGCGAGTTCACTCTGTCACTCGGTCATTACGGTATTTTTCTGTTGCGCGTCCCAAATACACGATCGTGAAAGAAAAAGTGACAATGCCCGAAAACAAACCGTTTCAGCGCCTCCCCTTAAATGTTGTACCTAAACATTACGATTTAGAATTGGTGCCAGATCTTGAGAAATTAACGTTCACGGGAAAGACAGCAGTGAAAGTATCGGTAAGAGGCAATTTCATCACTCGTCCGGCCGTCGCAAATTATCTCGTTTCGTTTCAACGTGACGTATTCACTTTCAGATCGTCAATCCTACCAAAGAGATAGTGCTGCACTGTTTGGATTTGGATTTGAAGAGCGTGAAGTTAGAGTACGAGGATGGTGGGCCGGCCTTGTCGCCCGCGGAGGTGCGGCTTAGCGCGGCCGAAGAGACTGCGACCATCGCGTTCGCAGACCAGCTGCCGGGGGGCGAGGCGGCGCTGTTGTGCGAGTTCACGGGCGAGATCAACGACAAGATGAAGGGGCTGTACCGCAGCAAGTACCTGACGCCGGCCGGCGAGGAGCGCTACGCGGCCGTCACGCAGTTCGAGGCGACGGACGCGCGCCGCTGCTTCCCGTGCTGGGACGAGCCCGCCATCAAGGCCACCTTCGACATCTCGCTGCGCGTGCCGGCCGACCGCGTCGCGCTCTCCAACATGCCCGTGCGCGAGGAGAAGCTGTCTGCAGACACGCGCTGGGTGCGCTTCGACACCACGCCGGTCATGTCCACATACCTGGTGGCCGTTGTTGTGGGCGAGTACGACTACGTGGAGAAGACCTCCCGCGATGGCGTGCTCGTCCGCGTCTACACGCCTGTTGGCAAGAGCAAGCAGGGCATGTTTGCTCTCGAAGTGGCTGCCCGTGTCCTTCCCTACTACAAAGAGTATTTCGACATAGCCTATCCCCTGCCTAAAATTGATCTGATTGCTATAGCAGACTTCTCAGCTGGGGCTATGGAGAACTGGGGTCTGGTCACATACAGAGAGACGTGCCTTCTAGTGGATGAAGAACACACATCGGCTGTCAGGAGGCAGTGGATTGCACTGGTAGTTGGTCACGAGTTGGCCCACCAATGGTTTGGGAACCTCGTTACTATGGAGTGGTGGACTCATCTCTGGTTAAATGAAGGCTATGCCTCCTTTGTGGAATTCTTGTGTGTTGACCATCTGTTCCCAGAATATGATATTTGGACACAGTTTGTCACAGAGACTTACATCAGGTATGTGTGCATGCTTTTATTTCACATTGATCATTAATTTTTATTAACACTTGAGTAAACAAAATTTGTAGTTGGCACGTGTTACTAATTTTTATTTTCTTTGTATATGAAAGTGCAGAATTGGCTCATGTCCAGTGCATTACATGAGCAAGCATTTTCACAAGTACCTACTGTTCAGTCACCTTCACTATTACCATACAGTGTTTACACAACTATTAATACCAACATGGATTTTCAGAGCTCTAGAATTAGATTGTTTGAAAAATTCGCATCCTATTGAGGTTCCTGTGGGTCACCCTTCTGAAATTGATGAAATATTTGATGACATCTCATACAACAAGGGTGCCTCTGTCATCCGCATGCTGCATAGATACATTGGTGATGATGATTTCCGCAAAGGAATGAACATCTATCTCACCAGGCATCAGGTGAATTTATCAGTGTCTAGTATAGATAAAGATTTACAGATGGTTTGAAGGTTTTAACATTGATTTTCAAGTATGTCCTTTATCAAATTATCTCTTAACACCTTGTGATATAAATCAATGTTGATATCTTCTTTTATCAAACTTACATTTCATGCACATTAGTACTTATTGGAGTCAATATAATACCTGTTACCTTTTCCAGCATTATCTATAGGAAGAAAACTTTGCTTGAATTGTACTTTTTTTCCTACAGATGTGGATATATTTACATAAAAGCATAACCCCACTCTTTATTTTTGTTGGGAGAGGTTCAGATCATGATTCAAAAGCCAAAGCCAAAATCTAATTGACAAAGACAAAATCTAAAATCTTTATAAATTTCAGTACAAAAATACTTTCACTGAGGATCTTTGGGCTGCTTTAGAGGAAGCTTCAAACAAACCTGTTGGTGCTGTGATGTCCACATGGACCAAACAAATGGGATTCCCAGTTGTACAGGTTGGTAAATCCTTTTCCAATTTCAATTTGTTGGCTACATTAATGTAAATGTAAAAATTATAATAACAAATGAGCAGCAAATGACTGGTCCTTCTACATATCTGTTGATTCAATATTATTAACAATAGGTTCATTAAACCTACAACACAATTGTCTTGGATTAATAAGTAAGTTATATTCATTGCCTATTGTGTCCACAAGTATTCTTTTCAAGTGAACATACCTTTCATAATTATATCAGCGTTTGATGGTTTAAGTGTAATTGTTCCTAGGTGCACTCGGAACAAAAGGGTTCTGATAGGGTGCTGACCCTCACTCAGCAGAAATTCTGTGCTGATGGTAGCCAAGGAGATGATGTTTTGTGGATGGTGCCCATCACAATCTCGACGCAAGAACACCCAGCCAAGGTAAACAATGGCTTTAAATCATCCATTCTTTTTTTTAAATGGATCTCCACAGCAAGCATTCTCTTTGATGTTTAGAAATGGGCAGCTCATGGCATGATAAGGTTAATAAGTCAATATGATTTAAAGAATTCATTCATTTCAATTATTGTGATGTCCTATCAGCGTTCGAATTTTATGGCACTCGGTAAGGGTAGCAAAATAAATAAATACATTTGAATAAAAATGTTTAATTTATTTTTTGTTTTTACACTCTATTATACTGCGGTAAACTGTACATATACTAAAAGAGGTTTATATTCTAAATACGTCATAAAACTTAATACTTATTTTGCATTCAAAAAATAATACATGCATAATTTCCCAACAAATGTAAATGAAACTGTCATGCAAAATAATCTGTAAAGTCAAATAATAGTTTCCTGTAACCTTAGTCAGTGTGGAAAGGTCTTTTAGTCATTTAAAATGGATATATTCTTGCAGACGTCAAAGATTGACAGCAAAATCCATGGAACAAATTTTAGTAATCTTTCTAACCCTCAAAACATCTTTCCTCCTCCTTCCTCCTTTCCATCCTTTCCTTTTTATTTATACAAAATAAAGGTTAAAAATACTAAGTGTATTTGCTTTTCTGCCGACCATACATTGCCATGAAATTTGAATGTTATATCTTTACAATAGTGCCTTAGTAACTAGATACTCTGTTTCCTAAATAGGTAGACCTGTGTTTTAGGATAAGCAGTGTTGATACTGATGTATACTTATCAGTCAGTTAAAATCATAATATTGATAATCTTAACAGTGAGCCTTGCTATTTGGAGAGCATCATTGACCTACTTTGACTGTACTTCCTTTTTGATAGCATACATCAACTTCCTTTCATGATAAAAATATTAAAATTCGATGAATTGCAGTTGCAACAATTGTTCGATGGTACAGATGAAGATTGTAGATGTCCGACGTCTGAACTCCTGACCACTTTAAAATTAAAAAAGACTGAATATAATGTAATTCCTTTTGAAATAATAAATAGTATTGTAGGTAAACAAAGCAGTCATGTCTTTTAATATTTTAAATCATGGTGATAGTTACACATGTAATGAAAACAGCTAAAAATTATAATCAATTTTCTGCACTATATTTCTTTATAGATTATTTTAACTACACTAGATATTTCCATCATGTTAGTTTTTGTTTAGCTATTTTTGATAAAATTGCACTTGTTATGTTTATTACAACTGTTCTGTTTGTTATGTTTATAATAAACAACTTCTTTTCCAGGTGGCACTTTCAATTGTTTTAGAAAAGAAGAGCCAAGAAGTTGTATTAGAAAATGTTTCTGAATCTTCATGGGTCAAACTTAACCCTGGCACTGTAAGTAACTCAAATAATTAATCTAATTGATTAACTTAAAGCGCTTATTGATTAAATTAGGCGTTAGTGGAGATATTATCGTACCTAAGAAATCTTCTCGTCTCGTTGTCGTGTCGTCGTAATAATGCGTGCCTATAGCTTGTGCGTAACACACGCGATGGAATTTTGAAAGCAGATCGTTCTTTTTTTTACCCAATTGCAAGGACAGGGTTATTTACCTACAGTAGTTTCGTACAAAAAAGTGTGACGTACCTATGTGATTTGTATCCTCTGTTATGTCTATTTTTTACTAAAAACTTAAATAGTGAACATTGTGATGACTTCAAAAGATTGAAAACAAAAACGAATTTATCTATAGTGCAGTTTATCTCGACCAGTAGGCTTATTGTCTAACGTTTTTGACGCTTGCCTTCGCAATCGCTATCTCTTTCTGTCAAACGGTATAAAACGTTGGCAGAAAGAGATAGTGAAAGCGAAGGCAAGCGCCAAAAGCGTTAGACAATACGGCCTCAGGGGACCCTAGGGGAACCTGGTCCTGTCCCAGGAGGTGCGCAGATAAAATCAAAGTTTTAATTTTATTGCTTTACTTACATGAGCATCTGAAGTAATAGTACATTGTTGTAGAGGCTGGTAAGTAAGCAATAGGTGGACGAGTTTGTTTGAGGGCCGACGCGTAGCGGAGGCCCTCGAAAGTACGAGTCCATCTATTGCACTTTTGGCCGAGACTAAACATTGTGCTTTTCACGACTAATGCGAGGAAATCATCATCATAATCATCCATCCCGTCCATCCCGTCCATCCGTCCATCCCGTCCATTCCGTCCATCCAGTCCATCCCGTCCAATCCGTCCATCCCGTCCATCCCTTCCATCCCGTCCATTCGTCCATCTTTCCATCCCGTCCATTCCGTCCATCTGTCAATCCGTCCATCCCGTCCAATCCGTCCATTCCGTCCGTTCCGTCCATCCCTTCCATCCCGTCCATCTTTCCATTCCGTCCATCCCGTCCATTCCGTCCATCCGTCCATCCCGTCTATCCCGTCCATCTCGTCCATTCCGTCCATCCCATCTATTCCGTCCATCCCGTCCATCCGTCCATCCCGTCCATTCCGTCCATCCCGTCCATCCGTCCATCTTTCCATCCGTCCATCCCGTCCATTCCGTCCATCCCGTCCATCTCGTCCATCCCGTCCATCTGTCCATCCGTCCATCCCATCCATCCCGTCCATCCCGTCCATCCCGTCCATCCAGTCCATCCCGTCCATCCCGTCCATCCGTCTATCCAGTCCGTCCGTCCGTTCATCCGTCCATCCGTCCATCCAGTCCGTACGTCCATCCATCCATCCATCTATCACATGCAGCAGACGATTACTTTTGATTGGTCCAATAATGTCGTTTCAGCACGCCAGGAATGAAATTCAGAAATTATCTTTCAAAAAGTCGTATCGTATTATGAAATACATATACTGATACGTCCTGTTTTCGATTAGTGTAACATTGTTGTCGTGTTTGCGCGCCATAAATAAGTCAGCTGTTAAATGTACATATATAGGCAGTTTTGAGTACTGGATTTAGTGAACTAAAACAATTACTTTGCTCACCCGCGACCTTACAATAGTTACGTTTATGCAAGAAATGTGTGTTCATGCAGTTTCTCCACCTCCACACTGTACGAACACACACAAATCACATAAACACAACCATCACCACCACCAAGCTACACTGACGCGTTTCGAACTCAACCAGAGCTCATCTTCAGGATACTGGATTTAGGTTATCTATGGCCATATTTTCGAGCAGTGTCGTAAAAAAGTTTTTAGGTATCCGCGGATCTTGACAAAGAGGCGCTAGGTGGTCCGCTTTTGAAAAAGATTGGGAAACGCTGCTCGTAGCGTATTTAAAATAATTATGTAAGGGACAAGTTTTTTTACTAAAAAATAATGACCCTAGTGGCGTTTAGCGATAGTATGCGTTATGCTTAGCCTGGTCTCCACTGAGCGAGTCGCCTCGCGAGGCAAGCGCATGAGGC
Source organism: Archips xylosteana (assembly GCA_947563465.1). Classification (NCBI taxonomy): domain Eukaryota; kingdom Metazoa; phylum Arthropoda; class Insecta; order Lepidoptera; family Tortricidae; genus Archips; species Archips xylosteana. Next base: position 13,482,393 of record OX387353.1, on the reverse strand, counting down.
ATGATTTTGTTCTACACAAAGCTCAAAATCGCACCGAAAATGGCTGCCTCGCGAGGCGGCTCGCTCAGTGGAGACCTGTCTTTTGCTGCGTATCCCACCGGAGCTGTGCGAGGATGCGTTGCGAGGGATGTGTTTGTCATGAACCAATAGAAACACTTCATTTAAAAGGTCCTAAGTGAATGAAGTGTTTCTATTTGTTCATGACAAACACATCCCTCGCAACGCATCCTTGCACGTCTCTGGTGGAAACGCAGCCTTAAGGCCACAGTTCTTCTAACGAATAAGTTTTTTTAAGGTTTGTTGGTGGAAATATTTTGTTTTAAATTTTCATTTGTAATATTTGAATGGTTTGTTTAGGTTGGGTACTACCGCACGCGGTATGAGCCGTCGATGCTGGCGCAGCTGGTGACGGCGGTGCGCGACGGCTCGCTGCCGCCGCTCGACCGGCTCGGTCTGCTCGACGACTGCTTCGCGCTCGTCCAGGCTGGACACACGCACACTCACGAGGTAACTCGGGGAACACACTATTACAATTTTACAAGCTTTTCTTTAACTTGCTGTGTTAGTTAGTATGTTTGTCAAATCTTGGAAATTAATCTTGGACCAGTCAATCACGGCTATTAGTCCACTTGTTCTTAAGCTACGTGGAAAAGTATGTATTTATGCAGAAATATGTTTATGAAAAATACTGATTATGTAATGTGTTTTTCAAAGTGTGGGTCGCGACCCCCTGGGGGGTCGCGAGATGTATCCAGGGGGATCGCTAGGGTCATCACCGAGAAAGTCTTGTGACTAGATGGAATGATTTTTTTTTCAATGATCTACATTTTAATAAAACAACAATCAATCTTAGACATTGTATTTATTTATTTTATGATTATAAAAATATTTTTTTATTCAGTGCGAAGAATGAGCTTGTTTCTTTTGAACTAATTCATCAAAACATGGTTCCTGTCGTGACACGCGGACGATTAAATCATTTTCCAAATTTAATCTATTCCTCTTCTTTGTTTTTATGTCGACCATTGATAAAAAGGACAGCTCACACAAATAAGAAGTAGCAAATGGTATCAAAATATTAAGGGCTTCTTTTGCTAGATTGGGATATTAAACCATTCTTTTCACCCAGAACGCGCCGATTGATACGGATACAAACTCCAGTTTTAGCATTTTATCAGCTGCAAGTTGCAAAAGTCTTTCTTTCTCAGTGTTGTTGAGATCGGCCAGATCCACGGATCTATTCAGAAAGGGATTTATTAACCAATATTTTCCGTCACCCATGTGTGTTTCATTTGAAAAATAGCTCAAAAGTTTTTTTTTTTTTTATATTTTGCAAACTCTCCACCATATTGGGAATATAAATTACCATGTTCACGAAAATGTCGCGAAGGAATTTTGATGGTCATTAAGGGCCGTGACACCAAAAAGTTTGAAAAACACTGATGTAATTTATGATCGCACCGGGTCTAGCCAGCAAACAGCAAATCCTGTGTTTAATGAAGTTGACAATCCCAAACCTATGATTTAATTTGGGAATAATTTATTGCAGTCCTTGAAACTGATCGAAGCCTTCAGCAACGAAACTAACTTCACCGTCTGGTCATCAATCTCAAACTGCTTGTCGAAACTGAGCGCTCTCTTCTCGCACACTGCGCTGGATAAGCCCCTGAAAAACTACGGGCGCCGCCTGTTCACCCCCGTTACGCGGCGACTGGGTTGGGAGGCGGGCGAGAAGGAAAGCCATCTCGACACTTTATTGCGTAGCCTTGTCCTCAATAAGATGATCAGTTTCGAAGACCCGGAGACCATTAAAGAGGCCAAAAATCGGTAAGCACTAGTTTTAAGTAGATAACTAGGTTGTTTGTGTAAGTTTTTCCAGTTAAAAACGATAGCTATACGCCGGCGGCGTCTTGCGATTTAGTGCAGACTTCTTCGAACTTTCTTAGGGTGAACCCGCAACGCGAAATCTCACCGGGCGTTTTTTTTATCGGTTTTTAGCCACACACTGAAACATCCTAAACGGACGATTAAACTCTGGTGCATAAGATTGGTGCGAAATTAAATCGCGCAGCGGTGCGACGAATTTGCCGTAAATCACGGATTTGGTTGAGAAATTATTTACGCGTGATTTTGTTTTCGCATGTGCGTGCAGTTGAGACCGTATGTAGCAAAATTCCGCAAGAAAAATTGCACGGTAACATTTCGCAATGCGGGCTCGCACTCTATTGACTGAGTGACATGTAAATTTAAATTAAGTTGAACTATACCAAGTAAAAAGTTACGATAAGTTCGCATGAAACATTAATTGATAAACAGGACTGAAATAAATTTCTGGAAATGATAAAGTAGATAACACTACTTGACTGTTATATGTGTTGTTTAAACTGATAAGAATTACGACTGTAGAACTAGTAAGGTATTAATCCTCATGCTTTGCTAGTTTGCATATTTACTTTGTTATAATTTGTTTTCTTTGTTTGCATATTTACTTTCTAGTTAGTGACCAATCTTGTTGTAGAAGGCTTTGTTATAATAATTACATTTTGTGTGATTATAGTATATTGATTAATGCAATCCCAGTCGGCGAAGTATTTAACGCGCTATCTATTTCACTTCGAGCTCAAACAGATACGAGTAGCAATAGCTATCATAGGAATTCTTCTTATTAACATATCTCGCCCATATCTAGTTTATAGTACCGTGTCGGCTATAGGCGACAATACGGTAATACATAATAAATTTTGTTCGTAACAAACACGATTTGTGGCGTTCAAAAGGTTTAACATAAACAGCAGTTTAAAATTTCGCGCAAGTTTTTACAACGAGGGGTGCAATACGTAATCCGTTGCTTTTACGATATGAATTGGTTTGTGTACAAGGATTCTAATATAATACTTCGAATTCTTCATAAGGCTGTTACTACAGAAATCTGTTCTAACATCGATCCATGGTAGAACGCCTAGAACGGACTGGTCGGCGTCAATGTATAGTTTCTATCACACTGATCGATTAATCGTTGAACGATGCTATTGATTGATAATATAATAGATTGGCAAACGTCGATCGACAGTTTCAACTACACGAGAGCCCGTATTGTCTAATGCCAGAGTGCTTGCTTTCGCATTCACTGTTTATATCTACCCGAGGGTATCGCTTGACAGAAAGAATTGGTTAATGCGATAGTGATTCAGAGTGCGTTAGACAGTAAATGCCCCCCCGCGCTTATGCAATACGCCAAATGTAACAACTGATAAAATGTATAGTCGACCAAGTAAGTGCTTTACCATTTTTTATGACAGTTCCTACATCAGAAGAAAAACAATAAGGCTGATTGTCACATTGATTGGTAAGTGAAAATGGCCTTTGATGTTTTAAGCCGTACAACTGACATTGAACCTTAGGGTGGTAAAGGAATTTCTTGGTCGACTATACACTACGCAAAATGTATACAACGCATACTTAATCCTGTCAAATTAGACAAGAAAATAAGAGTGAAAATACATGAATTAACATCAAGCTGAAAATTAGTAAAATTGTTCAAAACATAAATTAAAAATAACATGTCAAAACTCCCCCTTGTTCCGGCATGTGGAAAAAAAATATTCAAGTTTGACTTGGTTATCAGCTAGACCCAAAGACGGGTTGGAAGTTGGTCGACAATACATTAGAATCAATTCAGATTTTACTCTCACCTGCGCCGGTAAAACTTTTAAACACAATTTTTTGCAACTGTAAAAAGGGGTGCAGTGCTAAATGTGGTTGCAAAAAATTTGGACTGTTTTGTTCTCTGGCATGTAGAAATTGTCAAGGCCGGTCTTGTTCTATCGTTAAATCACAAACAGTAGAAGATTCGTTTGATACCAACGAGGAGACATGCGACACCGACACATCGCTATTGACGCAATTTACTTACAACCAGGATGAATAAGAAGAAGAACAACAAGAAGAAGTATTTGAAGGTTATGAATCAGACGAATAAATTTCTCTATTTTTTTTAATTTCCATTGCTTTTATCATTACCCTTGCTAATATCTGTTAAATATGCAATAGTTTCAAACTAAATAGAATCATAACATAACAGACGGTGGAATAGGCCTCCTGGGGAAAACACATTAAAAAAAACGCACTAAGTACACTACCTACCTCAGAGGAGGCGTGGAAACGTGTGCATATTTTGACGATTACAACTTTTTGAATCGTTATATCTCAGAAACGGTGGCTCTTAGGAAAAAAGTAATTATACCTTTTAATAGATAATTTTATGATCTACATTTCTGTCTCAGATAATTTTATGATAAAACTTACAGTTTCAGTGAAAATCGCGAAAAACCCATTTTTTTCACCTTGAATATTTTTTTCCCACATGCCGGAACAATGGGGAGTTTTGACCTGTTATTTTTAATTATGCTTTGAACGATTTTACTAATTTTAGCTTGATGTTAATTCATGTAGCTCTGAATGTCTAGATTGACCGGTTTATACTGTATAAGAAGCGGAAACTACAAACGCAAAAAGTACATTCGCAATATGCAAATAGTCATACACGTAAAAATTACAAATAGCGAAAAATTGTGTTGGTCAAAACGGTTAGTCTATTTCTAATTTCGGTGTTTTTTTTGGGTACTAATCAAGATATCACGAACTCTTCGCTATTTGAACATTTAGTATATCATACGATTTGCGAGTAGTGTACGTTTTCCAATTTATAAATTTTGCATACTTTTTGCATTTGTACTTTCTGCTAGTTTTACAATATGCGTTGATACATTTTGCTTATTGTACACTATGCATCGGAGGGTACGAATGGCCCCAGGCGAGGGTGTTACCACACTTGGATCGATTGGTGGTGGTTGCAGTTTCGAGAAGCACGTGTCCGGCGCGTGCACGCTGCCGGCGGACTTGCGGTCGGCGTGCTACCGCGCCGTGCTGGCCGAGGCCGACGAGGCGACGTTCCAGCGCTTCCTGCAGCTGTACCGCTCAGCGGACCTGCACGAGGAGAAGGACCGCATCAGCCGCGCGCTCGGCGCCGTGCGCGACCCGCAGCTGCTCAACAAAGTGTTGGAGTTCGCTGTCTCGGTAAGAACATAATAAGCAGGGTTTGGAGTTTTCGTAGCACGCTAAGACTAAAGCGAACCAACGCCAACGACGGATCACAAAATATAGTCGACCAAGTAAGTGCTTTACCATTTTTCATGACAGTTCCTACATCAGAATAAAAACAATAAGGCTGATTGTCACATTGACTTGTGAGTGAAAATAGCCTTTGACGTTTTAAGCCTACAAATGACATTGAACCTTACCTTATGCTGGCACTTCACTTGCCATATTTGACGAAATAGTTGCGTGTGCGAGAGAGGAGCACTATGCCGATTCTAGCGTGAAAGACGGAGACGGCAATAGCGCAACGCGAACACGCAACGCCAAGTGAAGTGCCACCATTAGAGTGGTGAAGGAATTTCTTGGTCGACTATACAACGTCAAAGTGATCTTCATGCAATGACATAAAGTTCAGAGTAGCTTTACGTTTTGGCTGACTTGAGATAAACAAAAATAAAAGGTTAACATTAAAATTCAACTCTTATTTATTTCTTAACTAATATTACAAACGTAGAAATTTATGTGACGGATTCTGATGAAATTTGGCACACATATAGGTAGTTTATAAACCTGGATTAACGTACAGGATACTTTTTATTCCGGATAATTGCAATTTTCCCGCGGAATAGCGACAAACGAAATCTTCGCAGACGGAGTTGGCTGTTGCTAGTGTACTAATACTTCCCTAGTATAGTCTAGTCTGTCATGAATTTCCTTTACCAACTAAGGTTCAATGTCAGTTGTACGCCTTAACTGCCCGGCTACGACTTCACGCGACCGGCCGCGCGGCGAGCGTCTCTGTTCACTGCGCGGCCGAGACGCTCGCCGCACAGTAGTGGTTACCTGGCGGCACTCGCAATAAACTGATAAAGTCGTGGTCGGGCCGTAAAACATTAGAGTATTGGAACTTACAAGACAATGTGACAATTGTTTATTGTTTTCTTTCTGATGATAGGAACTGTCAAAAAATGAGAAGGTACTTACTTACTTGGCCATCTATTACTTATACTTCCTTCTTTAGGGTTCCGTACCCAAAGGGTAAAAACGAGACCCTATTACTGAGACTTTGCTGTCCGTCCGTCTGTCACTAGGCTGTATCTCGAGAACCGTGATAGCTAGACAGTTGAAATTTTCACAGATGAGGTATTTTGGTTACCGCTATAACAACAACTACTAAAAAATAGAATAAAATTAATATTTAAGGGGGCTCCCATACAACAAACTTGTTTTTTTTTTTTGCTCGTTTTTGCTCGATATTGATAACGGCAACAGGTAGGCGCTTGATATATTCACAGAAATATATATGGTGCTTGAATATTCATATTTAGTTACATATTCACTTTAAAAATAAATAGTTAAATTAAAACAAAACAAATATTTAAGGGGGGGCCCCATAGAACAAATGTGATTTTTTGCCGTTTTTGTAGAAATGGTGCGCGACTCCGACTCTCACTTGGGTGGTTTTTTGCAATAGAAATAACAACTACATACTTTCGTCAACTGTCTGACCGGTAGATGTGAAATAATATCAATATAACGGCCTTTTGGACGAACGGATCTGTATCACTTCGACATTGGCAGAATCATCGACCGATAGTATCGATGGAGCTATATTTTTTAAAATTAAATTGAATTGACTACTTATAGTTATGTTCTAACATTACGCGTCCGCGAATCAAGGTAGCCACTTCAAAAATTCATCATCATCATTATCATCTCCCAAGCCTATTTCCTATGTCTTTTGGAGTCTGCTGGAGTCCTTTTCCATTTGAGACTTTCATACAATAAAGGTTTTTCTTACTATTGCAGGACGAAGTTCGTGCTCAGGACACGGTGTTCGTCATTGTGTCTGTGGCCGTCAGCCGGAACGGGCGCGACCTGGCGTGGCAATTCTTCAAAGATCACTGGCAGGAATTCATGGATCGCTACCAGGTATAATTATGAAACCTTCCTATTACCTGATGCTTTGTTCTCGTTCTAATTACAGGCTTTTATATAACTTGCCGTGTTACTATGTGTATGTGGGCCACAGTCGAATATAACCTACTTCCAGTTGACTTGACTTGTAATTTGGTATTCATACATATACATATAGTCATGCATGACAATAAAAAAAGATGTTATTAAGAATTAAAGTTGTATCAAATTTTTGTTGTACTTAGCTGTACAAAAAATTTAACTCGTCAAGGATTAACAGACATAATTATGTAATTAATCGCTAATAATTTTCTAGAAACATGAACTATATATGAATAAAATTATAGTTACTGATTTTGATAGTTTGTGTAAGACCAACTATGAGATATTATTGTACAACAATACACTTTTTTGGGCAGTTGTGTAATAAAAGAATCATCAAAATCGTTCCACAGCTGGCGAAGAGTAACATAACATAAATGAATGATATGCCATAAAGATGTAACAAAAGATTTTTTTTTATTTGGTTAAAAACTATGAAGAGATTATTTGTTTTCATTTGAACTATTTACTAGTGATCAGATTTAAGGTGCGACCAAACCGCCGCTTAAAGAACGGAGACGGTACAGAATCGCAGTGACGCACCGTAAACGTCACGACTTTACTATGGAGAGCTTGCGGTAAAGTCTTACGTTTACGGCACGTCACTGCGATTCCGTAACGTCTCCGTATTTTAAGCAGCGGCATGGCCGACCGAACCTTTACTTGAAATTTGGATTGAATTATCTAGCTTCGATTTCTGATGCAAGTACAGGCAAAAAAATTTAATGAAAACTTTTGTTCAGGGCGGATTCCTACTGGCGCGACTAGTGAAGTCGACAACGGAGAACTTCGCGTCGGAGTCTGCCGCGCAGGAGATCGAGGAGTTCTTCCGCGCGCACCAGTCGCCGGGCACCGAGCGCTCCGTGCAGCAGGCGCTGGAGACCGTGCGGCTCAACGCGGCCTGGCTGCGGCGCGACCTCGCCTCCACCACTACCTACCTGCAGTCCTACCACTGACGCGTCCGGTAATTAAGATGGGCTTACACGACCTCACTAGCTAATGCTACGTTTGCACGGGCTTAGTAGCTAATGCTTAGTACTTGTCACATGTGTGTAAACATGTTGTATAAGTGCTTAGTATTAGTGCAACTGCAAGTGCAAGTAATTAGAAGCCGGTCCTATTTACTAAGCGACAAGCACCTACCCGCAGCTAAAATCTACTAATACATGTAACTTGTCGAGTGGTGTAAACATTTAATGACTAGTGCAATCTGATTAGTGATTACTCAAAGCTCTTGTAAACTAAAACCATTCTCTAATGCTAGGTTTATACGAGCTTAGTAGCTAATGCTTAGTACTTGTCACTTACACTTGTCAGATGTGTGTATTGTATGACACTAAGCACTTGTACTATATGTTTACACACTTCTGATAAGTGTAAGTGACAAGTACTAAGTATTAGGTACTAAGCCCGTGTGTAAGGGCCTTAACACCAATGTGTAGACGGTTACTTGCCACTTGTCACTGTGCATATAAGTCCCTAACCACCTACACTAATGTCAAGTACTAAGCCCGTGTAAACCTAGCTTAATGATTACTGCTTGTCACTTACAATACAATACAAATATTCTTTATTGATCACCAAAACAGTACAGAAAAAAATAACAACAAAATTTTCAGGCAGACAATAGGCGATCTTATCGCTCAAAAGCGATCTCTTCCGGACAACCAAAAACACACGCACACAAACATGACACTCACTCACTTCACATTTGAACCTCTTGAGGGCTCTTGTCTCGACTTGTCAGATGTGTGTAAACATGTTATACAAGCGCTTAGTAGTAGTGCAACTGCAAGAGTAAGTGGTTAGAAGTCGGTCCTGTTTACGAAGCGACAAGTAATCTACCTCCCCACCTACAAATCTACTAATACTTGTCACTTTTAAAGTACCTAGTGTAAACATTCATGTTTTCCCAGATCTTTTTAACTACTAATACCATTCTCTAACATCCATGTGTAGATGGCTACTTGTCACTTTTCACACTGCAGATAAGTCTCTAATCACTTACACTAATGACAAATACTAAGCCCGTGTAAACCTAGCATTAGACATTTTCGCCATCATCATCATCATCATTGCGTCCAGGTATCCCTGATCAGGGACATGAGCTCTCAACATTTTTGTCCATTTGAATTAACCCTGCGCTGCGACCCCCAGCTCCCCTACGCTGCGACCTTCTGTTCTTTCCCATAAATCGGTTTTCCCTTTCAAGAGAGCGCTGCCACGTTTTTTTGGGCCAACCTCGTATCCTTGTTCCGGGCAGGCCCAACTGCAAAGCCTGTAACTGCAGCCCCAACTACCCTACTGGCTGCGGCACGACAGTAAACTATTAGAATTAAATTCTTTTAGCTACCTTTTTAAGTTAAACTTTTAACTTGACAAACAAGCACCGAACAAGATCGAACTTACATTATAAAAATGAAATTATGACGATTTTATCTTTGTTTCAGGACCAAATGACTCAAGACTGAAACTACAACGAAATCCAGTTTATGTCTTTATATATTATAACTTTTACCGAGCCAAATTGCTATCAGGTTGAGTTATATTTCCCAGTGACATTTACCCACTATCTATGCCACTGTGAAACTTTTTTCTAAATATTGTTAATTATTGTCTGTACATGTTTTCAACTGAATAACATAGTCCAAGAGTTGTAGTAGGCGGGACCCAGAAAATATATAATGAAGCAGCTAGGCGGTCTTAGATGAGGACTATTCCTTGTGTATTTTACTGTTTTCGCCTGCTTTCCTACTTTAATTCTCGTAAGATAATAATAATGAGCACCTGCTTTCAGATGTTTCGAAGTACAACTTAGGACGTCAACGCGCCCGACTTCATAACAAAAATTAAAAATATCCGATGTTGACACTTATTATGAAGATTGATATGTAAACGGCCAGTCCGTACGATTTTAATATCACAGAAAAGTTAGCAAAAAAGTTGCTGAAATTGTCAAAATCTACTTCTTTTTGTAAATCTAATCTATCTATCTAATCTAATCTATCTAATACCTTTAAACGAGCAATTCTTGTATAATCAGGATCTCGGAAACGGCTCCAACGATTTCGATGAAATTTGGTATGAGCTCGGTCGCCCAGGTACTATATATAAAAATCGCAAGTTTAGTCCGGTCTATGCTTATCACATTACCTTATTAATGTATCTATGCCAATTCTTCATAATAAAAGTGTCTACAACGCAACATCAGCTTTGAAATGATATTTTCTATTTGTCTATAATTTGGCAGATGGGAATATTTTATCAAAAACTATAGTAGCATATGCTTTTGACGTCCGTCTTTTATTCTTGTGTGCTCACTGCATGTAAGTTCAATTTATCTTGAAATTACTTAATGAGTATATCTTAAGGTGTATGAAGTTTTGTAACTATTGTCATAGTTACTATCAAGCCGCTTTGCATGGAAATCACGAGAACCAGAGCCACATGAGCCCATAGAGTTAATGTAACTACGTGCCTAACTAATTTCTTTAATTGTTTCAGAAGTTTCTGAAAATTATCAGTAGTTGATAAACTAAGGTCTTAAACGCTTGTATAGGAAATAAATTGTGTCTATGATTGTTTGTGGCTACCGAGGAATTGGGAAAATCTATTGTTTTAGAGAAGCTATATAATTACAGGACTTAACATGTATTATAATATGTAAAATATTATTTTAATTTATGTTTAGATTATGTTACAAGTTTTGTAATATTGGTGCTGAGAGCATTATTTTTTGTTTCCTTTATTCTGGAGAAGTACAACATTACTAACACAATAGTGCATATTCATACTGACACAACGAACTGAAGTAGCATATTTTATTTACCAGTATGCAATAGTTTTGCAGTATCGCGCATGTCACAAACCATTCCAACTTGCACATATACAGATTAGGTAATTAATTACTTGTAGCAATACTATTTTAACCTTGTAGGGGTGGCGTGCAAGTTCAGTCAAAATTTTTGTGATCTTAAAATAATATAAAATGAAGTTACCAACGTTTATTAGTGTCTTATTGCTGTCATGCTGAATTGTTTTGTAAGACTGTGTTATTGCAATAAATGGTACAAGAAGCTTATTGTTTTACTTGATCATCTTAAACTATTTTAACCTTCATGCATAGTGCGTATCTCGGCTTAGGCTCAAAAAACTCGATTTCCTGAAATGTGCACTTTCTCTAAAAGTGCACTTTCCGCAAAATGTACACTTGCCCATTAAGTGCACTTTACCCGTAAATGAATTTTGCCAAAAAGTACATTTTCTCAAAATTCACACTTTCCCATAATGTACATTTTCTCAAAACGCACACGTTCCCAAAATATACACTAGTCAAAAATGTCATCTTCACTACAAAGTTGGGAAGTGCACTTTTTGACACAGTCTGTGCGCCTTCCGAGAAAGTGACCCTTCTAAATACACCATAAACATTTTATACAGCATTTTATACACCATAAACTCTTAACCCTACCCTCACTATACATATTAGAATCAGCACTTTTTACCCGCAAATACCCTGACCTATTCAAAGCAAATAAAGATCTAAGTACGACAAGAACACAATATAAAAAATAAACTACTTTTACCGAAGTCGAATTTAGCAATGTTTAAAAATGGTCCCCAATATAAATGTACTCAAGTCTTAAATAAAATCCCAGAATCGATTAGGCAACAAACACAATATAATAATTTAAAAATAAGTTGAAAGCGTTCCTAATCGAAAAATGTTATTATTGTGTAAATGAATTCCTTTGATGAGAGTGTAAAACTCTATAAATGTAAATAGATCAAATTATACTCAATGACAAACGCTGCACTTGATGACATACATAGATTCTCCATAATGTAATATGATAATCAAAATTAATTTTTTATTATTTATTTTTTGATTGTTATTAATTTATTTTTTAATTTTATTAATTCTAATGTATGTTCATAAAATTGTAGATCAAAGTAATAATATAATCTAGTAATAATGCATGATTTTTTTTTTTCAATTGAATATAAATATGACAAAATGAAATATTTAGTTTTAAGTATTATTGTGTGCCCTTGCAGGACGTCATGGACTGACTTATAATACTATTTTTAACATCTCTTAAAATGTACATGACTTTACAATGAAATAAATAAATAAATTAGAAAAAGTCCACATTTCGGGAAAGTGAGTTTTTTGAGCCTAATCCCGTATCTCGACCACATCAATCTACACAAAGATGGTACAAAATCCAGTTGGATTCGTTAAAAATGTGATAAAAGTCTAAATTACCGGGTCCTGAAAAAGGGTTAAACAGCAAAACAACTTGGGCGATTACGTGAAGTTTGCTGTTGTGAGAATTAAGCAAACTTTCACTTCTATTTAATTGTGACTAGTGTTTGGAGATAAGTAACGAGGAAAATAAAAAACCAAAATTGGTAAAACAATACATCTATATTGCACTATAACATCTCACTTAGGTATTGTACAAGTTGGGTGTTATTTCAAATTCACTAGATACAATACATTAAATGGAAAAGATACACTGATGCCAATAAAAGTCTAGCGGGTGCATTTAACATTCGGAAAATAGTAGTTCATACACAATTCAGGGTCAAAGTAGACACATTCAGTCTACGCAATAGATACATATATTTTATTCGAGCGAAAAACATGTCCTTATGACTAATTGAAGATCAGAAGCTGTACAAAAATATCTCCGGCATTTATAATGTACAAACCTTACAGCATAGCGGTGATTACAGACAAACAAATTTACAGGGCACTGAATTTGGAAATCACTTGTTATCTTAGCGTAGATAACTATTATATTGCTTGTAGAGATCTCATTACAACCATGTTATAAAGCGATGGAGGAGGAATCACGTTTCATTAACAATGTGAGATTTATATATGTATCACTATATTATTTTACTAATTTAATTGTTTATATACAAAACGACGTATTTATATCATCCATGGTCCTGTACTTCTAAATATTGATTATAATAAAATTGAGTTGTTTTAGTAACCCAGTTTGAGCATATGCCAAATTTTGACGAGTTTCCACTATAGGATGTATAGTTTTGTATTGAAACTATGTTATTAGTATATGGGATGTTTTAAGAAACATTATTACAAGTTTACAAGTATATGAGAACTAGAAGAATTTGCTGGCACATTCATCGTAACAATTGACAGTTTTGCTGTTCCACCACAGATGATACAACATCCTAAAAGGCAACTTCAAATCAATATTTCATTTCAATTACGTATCTACTTAAATATTTTTATGTAGCTATGTATTATTTTATATACGGAGCACAAGTCAATTCAAATAAGTCTTTTTTAAGGCTGTTGTTCACAGCGAAAGGGAAGTAACACTTCTCCTGTGTCAATATAGGTACCGCGGAGTGGTGCTACCTTTGTAAGATATCCTAAATCAGATTACGAACTCGTCATGTACAATCAGCATGAAATATACTCGGCGTCAAAAATATCGCCCCTCCTATTTGTGCACTTTTTTTCCGACACGTTCTGATTCGCAAGCCATTGTGTTTCGTTTAAATTAAACATTGTTAATTTAAAACACATTAAACGTGCTTTTAATTGATACCACATAATATTAATTAGTAACATAATTTCTCTAAGGTCTAGATTAGCTTGAATCTGATTTTCGCCGGTGGGGCGATATTTTTGACGCCGAGTATATGTATATCAGAGCCGCAAAGATGCTCAAAAATATGCGAACACAACTCCATCATCAAGATTTAACATAGAGTATCACAATAAAGAGTAAAAACAGATGATGTTTCGTGTTAGAACTAAGTTTTTACATACGAAACTTTCCATGTTCAAGTTACAGTCACAGTTTTTGACATGACAAAGTGGAATCTTCGTTTAATTTCAAATTTAAACTATCGTGCTCTAATGGACGTCCACACATTTTTATATATATTGGGATTGGCTGCATCGATGTTGATTGTACAGTTTGTGGCGATTACAGACTTGCTTCAAAAGGAGAGCTGTGGGGTAAACTAAATTTGATAAAGTGAATAAAATTGTCTTCTACTTCATCACGGCACATCACCATCTGTTATTATCTTGACTTGACTCGATGCTACGGCTAGTATATAAATCTATTAACAGTCTGTCTACTTGAAGTCGCCAGTCTATTTAGTTATTGCAAATCTCTTTCTTACTACACGATTTAAGAATACTCTTTTTTTTTTCATTACATACTACTTTTAAACTGTCACATGATTACCAATTAAGAAATGCTAAGAACTAGAACATTTTGGTTAAGGACAAACAATTCCATGACTAGAAATGCCCCTGAGAACGAGTTGTTATACGTTTGGCAGTATCTCAGACGCCGTATCCTTCTTTTTTTTATCACCCGGATGACGAAACACCGCACCGTTACGATACCTTGCAACTCATTTTAAAACCGTGCCTGAAATACCACCATCACAAAAACTGAAAACTTCAAACAAAATACTAGTCTAACCCCCTGTTTCACCATCCATTGATCAAATTTATTTGACGGATAAATGTGTTGCCGTCTCTGTTTGTTTTGTTCGAATAGACGAAGACGGCATCACATTTATCCGTCGGTTAAAATTAATCAATGGGTGGTGAAACAGACCCTAATAATAATAAAACTTAATATAGTTGCCTTCAATAAATATGCCCCTCGAATGCATCGTTCATTTCACAAAAAACGTGCCATTTACAACTATTACGATTGGTGTTTTAGTTTACTAGGACACGACAGGTCAGTGCAGAGTACCGAGACTTACATTACTAAATAAATTAATATTTTAAGGCCGGACACACACGTACAGGTAGAAACGTTAGGTACCTTGCCAGGGAGAAGTAACGTTTCTTATTAGCACAGGGTATCGGTCATTCTTTCGTCGTATGGACACGACTTAGTTTTTTTCACACATATGCACACATACACACTCAAACACACGACTTCGGACGGTATAGCGACAAATAAAACATATTGTACGCTCATTTGATTAGAATAGAACATAAGCCCATAAGACATAAATACTGAATCACATAAACTGTGAAAGTACGCCCACGGAGTTGGCATGTCATGGAGAGAAACATACAATTCATCAAGTTCGTCAAAAATACTCTCTGTTACTTTCCCAGACGCACCAACTCATCGATGATATTGTACATTTAATTGATAACTTAAGACTCATTTTATTAATACCACACTTGTTTTATTACTGGTAAAAATAAATGCAAGGAGCATGAAAAAGGTAAATATTACTATGTAGGCTTAATGACAAGTTAAATACATCAAAAGCTTTAACAATGTATTGATAATTCATATGAAAAATAACATAATTTGTTTTCTACTTGTATCTGAATCTAAGATATTCTCGCTTTGTAATGTAATATGTAGTCTACTCAATGTCTACATATTTTAATAGTCCGTCTTGATTTAGTCTATAACTATAAATTAGCAGCTGCTACCTATCGGACACAAAATGTAAATCTTATAAAAAAAGTACAAGCATGACAACACATTAAAAACAAATATCATAGAAAGATTTAGTTTCTTTTTTCAATAATATTGACTAGATTTTCGATGGATTTATGCGGACTGAAAAATACTGAATTTATTACAATAGCATGGTTGAGAAGGTCAAAGACTTTTTTTTTATAACAGAGGCCATTATTGAAGTCTTGTGGCTCAAATATATGTATATAAATTATGTCAATCACACAACAGTGGTACAATACAGCAGATGTTATATACAAAGAGGTGATAATGATATATAAAAAAGCACTTAACTCAGAAGACACAACCCGACTTGCAAGAACCAAGTGTTACCCCTGGCCCTTATTGCATAAACGTGACCGAGATTAACAACACATCATCATTGTCAACTTTCCCTTATTACTTTAATATCAAGTTATCTCATCTTTTTCGTTTAAATTGCTTTGCTGTACGGCGAATATTCAATTCTTAATATTAATTTCTCAATCCAGGTATTACGTCGAAATAAAAAGTAACAAATCACTTTTATTGAACGAATAATATGAATACATAATCACTCAATGATCAATATTAGGCTCTGTTTAAAGAAATATTATATTAGCACAAAATTT
The DNA here is from genome assembly GCA_947563465.1 of Archips xylosteana. Taxonomy (NCBI): domain Eukaryota; kingdom Metazoa; phylum Arthropoda; class Insecta; order Lepidoptera; family Tortricidae; genus Archips; species Archips xylosteana. Next base: position 13,466,165 of record OX387353.1, on the reverse strand, counting down.
CACCTATCTGTAAGTAACCACACAAATAATACATGATTAAATTATTAACAATCAGATTTGATTTAAATATGTACAAGCTGAAAAATTACAGCAAACAATTGTGTAAATATACATTAAATATAATATCCGTTTCAGACTCTGTTCCCGACATGACATACAAAACAATTTGAGCAAATAGAAAGAGCCTGTTTACACTGCATTTTTGCGTCCACTTTCGACATGTTCACCGATGCTGCTGAGGATTTGGAACACGCCCGGGCAATATCGTATAGTTAATTCAGTATAAACGGACTCTAATGAACAATGCCTAGGCATTTCACAATAAATACATCCATAATGAGAGAATTAATAAACAATTGACTTAGCTTTATTATGCACATAAAAATCAATAAAAAAATGCAATAAAAAAGATAAACATGCCAATATAAAATTATGATATGCTAAAACCTAAGATAAAAGTCTGATTTGGACCAGAGTTCACTCAATTAAATCAGATACTGGCATGTTTTAAAAAGTAATCGGGAGAAAAAGTTTCCACTTTTTCTTTCCAGATAGAATTTTGAACCTCCCGTTATAAATGGCTCGGGGCACGGTGTTGTCATACCGTTTGGTGGTGCTGTGGCCTAGCGCGGTGAACTGACGATCGCTATTCTATGATGAGGCAGCGCGGCAGATGCTCGTGGAGATAGTCGAACAGTTCTGGCGAGGCGCCGGGGCAGTTGGTGAGCTCTAACTCCCTCAACTGTCTCAATTGGATCAGGCTCGACAGACCGCCTGATGTCAGTAGCGGGCAACCTACAAAGGGGATACACGTTAATACATGGCTTCAAAGAGCGTTTCGAAGTATATTGGTAGATACACCATAAAACAATTATTCTAAGACAAGACTCTGGTAAAAAAATAACTCTATTTTAGCCCTGAACACCAGGGTAATTTTAACCGTTTTCCAGGCCCCGTGTATTTTGCTACTACAAAATTAATCATTGTGTTATATTGTTTACCTATGCAGGATTAATTTAACCCATTATAGACTAGCGGTACCGTATGGGACCATTTATTTGATAGTGATAGTTGGCGAAATTTGGACAACTTGCGGCGCGTAAGACGAGGTCTGATTGGTGGAATTTGATGTAGGAGACATCAATGCTGCCAACAGCTTATCTAAAACCGTACTTAGTGGCATTAGTTGAGTGTAATTGAAGGTCAAAAATAGTGCATTGAAAATTTGGCGGAAATTATTTCTCGCCGTTCAAGTAAGTCAAAATATTTTATTTAGTAACCGATTAACAACCAATGTTATTGCAAAACCGTTTAATGTTGTAATGTTGCTTTTCTATAGTTTATTTCAAAAAGCGATAGTGGGTAAAAACATTCTAAATACCGTGCATTAAAGTTGCTGGTACCGTACGGGACCGCTAGCCGTTCCCCGTGCGATTTTTTGAATAAAGTTTTTTTTCCGCAGTTTTAATTTTTAATTGAAAAGTGATACTAATTCAACATTAAATTGGATAGTTACAATGCAATATTATTTAATAATCATAATTGTATTGTATTTATAAAGTTTTCTTTTTTTTTTAGATGCAGTACACACGAGACATTAGCGATTTTGAAGTACAAAGAGGATCTTGAGCCTCAAAAAAAAACATTTAGAGCAACGAAAAAATTGCCAAGCTCGGTCGAGATTGAAATGCTCGAAATGTGATGTGGGATAAATGATAAATTTATAGGATTATATCCTGCATGCGATTACAAACTTCATGTGAAGCAAATTTAGTTTTTTTTTTGACATTCTGGAGACAAATTTTATTAAATAAATATAATCAATCATTATCTAAAGTAGCCACCTATTTTATTAATCTTATTATTTTAATATTCTGAAGGTTGATTTATAAAATAAATAGAAATATACAAATCTGCAGTATCCTGTTCATTCCATAATAATTTTACATCTTTACTTAGTAAGAGCCTAGCGGTCCCGTATGGTACCAGCGTTTTTTTTAAAAACCGAAGGGCACGCCAATTTTTTAATATCCAAATATCGTCAAGTATACTCTAATAAACAATATACTAAATTACTATAAAAATCGGACACCTCAAAAGAATTCAGTCTATAATGGGTTAAAAGTAAATCATATTTTAAACAAATTCAATTAATTTTCTACCATATTATAAAAGGGAGCACGGTAAATTTATGTGGTCGCTATGTGCTGCATTATGCCTGGAAAAGGGTTAAATTAACTGCAAAACTAGGTTTCTGGGTTCACAATTAAAAAAAACCGGCCAAGTGCGAGTCGGACTCGCGCACGAAGGGTTCCGTACAATTATCTATAAAAATCACGTTTGTTGTATGGGACCCCCTTATATATTTTTTTTTATTTTAATTTAATGATTTATTTTTAAAGTTAATGTATAATTAAATATTCTGTGAACATTTCAAGTGTCTACCTGTTGCCATTATCAATATCGAGCAAAAAAATCACGTTTGTTGTATGGGAGCCTCCTTAAATATTGATTTTATTCCATTTTTTTAGTATTTGTTGTTATAGCGGCAACCAAAATACGTCATCTGTGAAAATTTCAACTCTCTAGCTATCACGGTTCCCGAGATACTGCCTGGTGACAGACGGACGGACGGACAGCGGAGCCTCAGTAATAGGGTTCCCGTTTTTACCCTTTGGGTACGGAACCCTAAAAAAGGTTTTGTGGTCAAAATAGCCAGTCACAGGACACAACTCAAGAGTGTACTTATATCAGAGTTGAATTTTCGTGGGTGTGACAGTTAAGTGCTACCTGCAAGTGATAGTAGTTGAAGCGAGCGCATCCCGCAGAGGTGTTGCACTCCGAAGTCGCGCAGCTGCGAGCACCAGCGCAGGAACAGCGCTACCAGCGACTGCATCGTGCTTATGTAGCCCACACCGATGTCCGTTATGTGCACGCAACTGGAAACATCGCAGAAGACTGTGCATTCATTCCACAGAAGAATGTAATCTGTTTAGGTTGGGATAGTTTAATAAAAATTCCGTAAAATTACTGTTTTTGAAATAAATCACTTTATGACTAATAATATTTATGGAAAACTTATTATGACTTATTTAAGGCTCTACCGTGTTTTTGGCGCATTTATTGCATTCATTTAAACTCGTGCTGTATCATTAGTCCTGAAATTCATATGTAAGATATTTGAGGATTCACTCTAGTGACAAGTATTTATCAAAACACGATTACTTGTAGTTCACTCTATAGAAAAAAAAATCTAAAGTCGTCTCTAAAAAATAAAATAATCTCGTAGTACGACGCTAATACTGCACGGCAGTCGGCAGGTCATGACTTTTTGAATGTTAATAAAAACAAGATGTTTTCTAGGGCGTAATTTTGCTACATTTTAAAAATATGTATTTGTTTTAGTAATAAGATGAAAATACCCAAAAACACGCGCAGTCTAACCAACCTATCTTGAGCCATCGTGCCTCCCCCACGCCCGAAATCGCCCACCCAAAATCGATTAGCGCGAAAAACTCGGCAGGCCCTTAAGAGCGTTTATATTTGCTGAGCTGGCAACGTTGTATTTTGTTAGTTTTTCTCGACAAATTAACTTATATATTGGAACAATTCTTATTGACCACATTTTTAATTTTCATTCAATTTTTATGGAATAATCGAGAAAAACTAACAAAAATGCAACGCTGCCAGCTCAGCAGGTATAAACGCTCTTACATCATGGGAAACCATAGAGACCCATCGGGATAACCGCATATCACTGAGTATTTGTTTGGTTACCGGTCGAGAGTGAGCTCCTCGAGGTGATTCAGGTCGCAGGCGATGTACTCGAGCGCGTTGTCGGTGACGCGCGGGCACCAGCTCAGGTCGAGGCTGCGCAGCCGCGGCAGGTTCTCCGCCACCAGCTCCACGCCCTCGTCCGTCACCTTGCTGCAGCCGCTCAGAGACAGCACCGTCAGGTTGGGGAGCGAGTGCACTGTTGCCAAACGGGAAACTGACCAATTACTTCGGTTTTAAGATTTAGATCTCATTATACTTAATTTCAACTGGGTACATTCAATAAGGATTTCTACTTACAATACGTTTACTTTTAGTTTACCACTGACAGATGGCTTGCTTTCATTTCATTTCCAACTTTAACACCATACAAATAAAGCAGCTATTACAAAATCTGTAAACGTGGGTAACAGTATTCTAAAATTGGCTTTATTTGTAGGTGGTTAAAGTTGAATATGAAATGAAGGCAAACCATCTGTCAGTGGTAAACGTTATGTAATTTTACTGTATTTCACCGATAGTAGCTGCTTACATTGATTGTATTCATTCACATGAAGTTTGGTCAAAACATTTATTAAAATTAGCACACTGCCATTAAGAACAAGCATGTAGGTGTACAATAACATAAATGCGATCTTACAACTAATAGCTAAATTACTTCCTTTTTAGGGTTCCGGAGCCAAAATGGCAAAAACGGAAACCTTATAGTTTCGCCATGTCCGTCTGTCCGTCCGTCCGTCTGTCTGTACGTCCGTCCGTCCGCGGCTTAGCTTAAAGACTATTAGTGCTAGAAAGCTGTAATTTTGCATGGATATATGTATGTAGTAATCCTGACAAAATGGTAAATTAAAATAAAGAAAAAAATTTTTTAGGGTACCTCACATCACATACGACATAAAAATGGGGCGACTTTTTTTTCTCGTCTAACCTTATAGTTTAATAAATAAATAAATAAATTTGTTTATTAGCCAAAAAACAGTAATCAAAACAGGATCTGTAGTTACAGTAGGAGTGTGTCTTATATTTAATTAGGTACAAATTGTGTTAGGTACTATTTAACATGACATGACATAAGCGTGACAGACAAAGTTCCTTACTCCCCGTACTAGTTTAAACTGTATCACGGTGGAGTAAGATCCGTCATCCTATTAACTTACGTTATATTGTTATTACAAAAATATATATAATTAAAGCGATAAGTTGAGGGTAAGAGTTGCAAATAAGAACACCAGTTATAGTGTGGGGTATCATTGGATAGATTTTTTAAAAATCAGTCATCATCAATGGGGTAGTGAAGACGGTTTTCCGATACAGTTATTCGTTTGGGAAATATTCAACTTTAAAGCGCAACTTACTTACTTTACTTTTTTTATAATTTTTTATATTGAAATAATTAATTTAATAAAACTTGTAATCCATATCATAGAAGAGTTGGCCGCAGTCCATAAAAGTACGTCCACAGGGGTCAAGACGAGGTCGCTACCCGTCTGTCTAGAGTCAGACTAAAAATAGGACAAACATTACACCCTGTAATAAAGCGTCTGGATGATTCATTCTGCATACAACACAAAGCCCGAAATTCATGCGAATGTATAAATTATCGATTGTAGCAATTTCGTGGCACTCGTAAAGTTAGTTGTATTAGATAACCTCATTGAGTCCATTCGCTTTACAACAGGAGTCGTATGGCTTTCTCTAAATCGTATTTAGGGCAACGATCTCGAGTTCAGTAACTGTCGCACTACGTAGTTTATGAGGGCAGAGCTTAGATAAATAATATTTACGACGGTTGGCGATCGTTATCCTGCATATTTTTATTTACCCGTGTGAAAAACATCGCAAAATCAGGATCTTTTAATTAATGAAAATTAAGCTAGGAGAACACATTACATTTGAAATTTACTGTGAGCTTTACGGTGAAGGAATACATCGTGAGGAAACCTGCATACACCTGCGAAGTAATTCAATGGTGTGTGTGAAGTTCCCAATCCGCACTGGGCTCGCGTGGGAACTACGGCCCTAGCCCTCTCATTCGGAGAGGAGGCCTATGCCCTGCAGTGGGACGTAGGTATATACTTAGGCTGGGATGATGATGATGATGATGAAGCTAGGAGAATGTGGACGCGAAAGCTCATAGGATGAACACGAGATTGTTATTTTAAAATTTAAAATGTATTTAAGAAACGGTTGGTGATGCAGATTATATACACCGTTTCGAATTGTTCAATTATTTCGCACTGCGCTACGTTACGCCGATTTAGCTCTTATTATAGAGTGTTCAGTGTTCTTTACTGGCGGTAAAAACGACTTACAATAGTCGTATACCGTTCATTTATTTTGCACAAGAGTCGAGTATGTGAAGCCCGCATGTGCAAACAAGCACAATGACAAGATCGGTCTCTTGACACGAATGCATTTGGAACACTCACTTGGACTAATTGGATGTTCTCTGTTATACTCTTTGAACAATTTTCTATTTCTGATACACGTAATACTGAGTTGTTTTGTTTTTATACACTTTTAGGTACAGTCAACGTCATAAATAAATAAGTGATCAATTTTGTATCTTGTCGCTTTGATTCGTTGCATAATTTCGTATGGCTTTTCAAACATGACGTTAAAGAGACAAGGTCACAGAATATATAATAGTACTAATGTGCAGAATGGACACGCTCCGCCCCGCACCGATTCGAGTTACCGCACCCCCCAAGGCGCCGGTTGCTTGACGCCGCAGTTCACCAGTCGGGTTCGCAACTAAACTTTTGCGAAATTGTAATATATTGTGCATTGTTTGGAAACAGCCAAAGATAAGGAAAGGAGTTTTTTTCGATTTCCGAAGGACGAAAGAAGGTAGATAACCAACTTTAATTAGCAACATGAACAGTGTAAGTAACTAGGTTTAAAAGTTTGTTACCTATAATGTATAAATAGACGTCTTATATTAGTAGGTATTTGTAAAATTAATTTGTTAATTATTTCCTATCAATAGATCAATATCTACAATTACATTTTCTAATTGTCTTTACAAAATGAATTAGGTATACACTCATTCATTTATTTTTAAACACTTAATTTAGACAAAAGATAAGTTTAATTATAAGTACTACGATAATTAGATTACCTACTCATTTTATTTTACATTACAACGTTGCTCGCGCTCAACGAACGGCGCGGCATTCACTTTCCGCAGCTATCTCTTTCTATCTCTTTTTGCGATAGTCAGCCCTGTGCATCTTACGCACACATTGACGCGTGTACAGACGTCGTCGTGCTTGTGTGGATTCAGGAACGCGTGTTTTGAGCGTCGTGTCCGCCGTGTGACAAGGTACAAAAGTGATCCCTTATTTATGACGTTGACCCTGCACCATACAAAAATGTTTGATTTATAAATCAAATTCATATTGGGGGTTTCAATGCTGTTGTGTGCAAAACGATTTACTTTACTTTGTGATTTATCTGCAGTGTAAATATGCAGCAGATAATAACTCAATACAGGCTAATACGCCAGACCCGTAGTTCTTTTCTTTTAATTTAACCACATCGTTTTCTCCAGTTCAATTCGGGTACAAAATGTAGTTGATGTAAAAGCCAGGTTTACTCTTTTTAGAGGACTAAATGGAATAGTCCAGTACATGAAATCATCTCAGGTAAGATTGCTTGTGCAACTTTTATTTGTTTTACTGGCTTTTGCCTGCGACTTCCTCAGGGCTGAGATAAAAATTGTAGTAAACCTATGGTAGTAGAATAATGTAAAAATTAAAGTTCCCTCTTTTAACACCCTCCAGGTAAAGTTTAGTGAAGAATACGAATGCGCTTTACCAATTTCCATTAACATTGTAGCCTAAAGATTGATTTTCATATATCTCGGACTTTAATTAAACTAATACAAACTTTATTCAAATATTCATCCCTTAATCCAAATCCCTAAGCATTGTTTTTAATTTAATTTAATATTTAATTATTTGTGATTCTTAAGCTTACAAACCAAACATACCAAGTTTCGTATTCCCTAGCTTAAAAACTGCAGAAGTTCCATACAACTCTTCACCCCACTATTAACTCAATTGAGCTATTATTTCCGGGATAAAAACTATCATATGTTTTTCCCAAGGCCTCAAACTATTTCCATACCAAATTATATCTACGAAATTCTGACAAACGTTTTAAGGCCCTACCAAGCTTTTGGCGCATTTATTGCATTCCTTTAATACCTTGCTGTATCATTACTAGCAAAGCTTTAGTTCTAAAATTCATGTGTAAGATATTTGAGGATTCACTCTAGTGACCAGTGTTTTTCGAAAGACGATTACTTGTAGTTTGCTCGATAGAAAAAAAATTCAAAGTCGTCTCTAAAAAATACAATAAATCCTTAGTACGTACGGCGTAAATACCTACTGCATGGCAGGTTATGACTTTTGAATGTCAATAAAAAAAGATGTTTTCTATGGCGTAGTGTTGCTACATTTTTATATGTATTTGTTTTAGTAATACGATGAAAATACCTAAATACACGCTCGATCTGACCAACCTATCTTGAGCCGTCGTGCTTCCCCCTTGTCCGTATAGTTAGTTGCGTTAGTTCTCCTTCGGCCATCGGACGGGGAACTTGTGTCGCTTGCGCTTACGCACGGCTTTGATTCTAGCCGCTCTCACGCACACATACACGAGTGCATAGAATACCTAAAATCGTTAGCGCCAAAAGCTCGGCAGTGCCTTAAGTGACCTTTCATGTAAATGTTAGAAACATGTTTATAAGAAACAAAGGAGACTCACCAATATTAACGACGCCATGATTGGTGAGCTCCCAACAGCTGTGCAGTCTTAACACACTCAGCGAGGCGCTCTGCTTTGGCGAGAAATAGCCGAGCGCCGCATCCGTCACGTGGTACGCTTGGAGAGAGAACTCGTACAGCGACGGCAGAAGTTGCGCCACGGCACCAACCTGTCAGGAACAAGACAAAGTATTACGTACAATCCTCTGTGAAATTTTTAACGCAATGCAGCCTGAGGGGCTACAACGAAATTCAAAGTTCGTATCGCGTCGTCCCTTTCACTCTTCTGTTTAATACTACTAGTGTGAACGGAACGGCACGATACGAAGTTCGAAAATGAAATTTCGTAGTATAAATAAGCCCTAGAGTGGTTCCAAGGAAAGATCTTGACCTCGAAATCGTCATTCACCACATCAAGACCAGAGATTATCCTTCAAAGCAGAAATACGAATTTCAATAGCTTCTTAACAATGTGTAGGGATCGGCATAAATGCTAGAATTTAGTTTAACAATTTGTAAAACATTCTGTGCCACGGCCTGGGTGGAAAAATTCGTACGTAGAAGACACTTAAAGCAGGCCTCATGCATGCCATGTACTTACGCGCGATATTTACCTACCGCGGGGACGATCTGCTAAGATCGAAATTCCAGTAGGTTGTCACAAGCGCGCGCCGACGCACGTTCATTCGTGTTCCACGGAAAAAATATGCCGCCTGGACTTTTATAAGTGAATGGTGAAACAGGGGGCAAATTTTAATATGACTATGCTAGAATTAATAGCTAATATAACAATTTGGAAGTTCGTATCGTGCCGTCCCTCTTACTCTTCTATAAAAAGCTATAAGCGTGAGCGGGATGGCACGATGCGAAGTTCGAAAGTTGACCTTCGTATTTAGTATAACGCTTAGGGTACTGTGAGCATGGCAATGTGTTCTGCGCATTACAATAAATATCCTTTTTTGTTAGGATTCCAGAGCTAAAATGGCAAAAACGGAACCATTATAGTTTCGCCATGACCGTCTGTCTCTTTGTCCGTCCGTGGCTTAGCTTAAAGAATATTAGTGCTAGAAAGTTTGCATGGATATAATATATAGGAATTATCCCGACAAAATGGTAAAACAACATGTAGAATTTTTTTTTTAATCCAAACTGCCAGCCCTTGTCACTGTCGGCACGCACTCATTCTTAAGGAGACGGAGTAGTATAATCTGTGGCTACAATCGCGGTAAGTACCAAGATTTTGTACGGGATGCAGTATCTGTTACGAAGTAACTATTAAGTAATCTGTGCTTAAAGTGCATATTTTGTAGTAGACGTAAAATAATGCAAAATTTAATCAGTGTGTATCGAATATTTCTTTAACGCTTATACATAATCTTTGCAATGACAAATAATACTAGGAATGCCGAGACTACTGTGTACTTCTGAATAAACTATACATGTCCAGAAATTATAACAATAAAAGGTGGCAATGCCCTGACAACACAGCTGTTTATTGTATTCTAGGATTAGAGCCCATCAAGTATAAATGCAATTGAGCTGTAATTTTTTTGATGATACTTACGGCTTCATCAGCAATGTTAATGCAGTCAGTAAGCGTGAGTGAGACAATTCGTGGAGTTAGGCATGCCCATAAACCAGCTTCCGTTATTTCATTGCAACCAGTTAGTTCTAGTTCAAACAGAACCTAAAAAGTGAATAAATACATTTGTATACACATCCATAGAAAAGTAAATAGTACTTCAATAGAGAATAAAAAATTATATAAATGTTAGTATAGAAACTGACCTGCAAGTGATCCAAGATCGCTTCAAGCCCTCTATCCGTTATCGTGCATCCCTTTAGGCTAATAGCGTGAACATGGTGAGCTGATAGAGGAAACTGTCTTATAAATTCATTAATATCATCATCACTAGCCGAAACTAACACAACCCCGCGGATTCCTCTTCTAACTAAGGAATTGTAGAACCTTTGCATACAGACGCCGGTCGCGGAGCGGAGTTCCCGGCAGTCGAGTACCGCGACCAGGCCGCTCCACCAGCGCGGCGACGAGTAAAGCGTGTCACGCCACTTGGTGCACACTTGCGCGAGCGTCCGTCGGTCGTTGGCGTTGAAGTACAGGAAGAATTTTTCTAGGAATCTCTCCTCCTGTATGTACTGCGCCCAGACTAGGGGTCGGGGGGAGGGGCGTCGGCGGCGCGGGACGCGGGGCGCGGCGGTCGCGGCGGGCCCGCAGAGCGCGTTGGCGACGCGCTCGACCACGCCGGGCGAGCGCCGGCGGCCGCGCAGCCCCAGCCCGGTGATGCGGCGCGACAGCTCGGCCGACGCGCGCTCCACCACGCCTTGCGCCGACACGGACGACATCTTGACCTTCACGCGCCGGATGGTGTCCGCGCCGCGCCCGCCCGACCCCGCGCCGCCCCCGCCCCCGCCGCCCCCGCCGCCGCCAGCTCCGTGCTCGCAACCCGCCACCGCGATACTGGCCACAAACAAAATATCATCATCATCTTTGCACTATAGCTGAGCACAGCCTCTTCACAGATTGAGGGCTTGGGCTATAAAATTATAGTTTCCGCGCGGGGCCAGCGCTGATTAAGAACTTCCGACACGCTTGAACTCATCATCATCATTTCAGCCGAAAGACGTCCACTGCTGAACACAGGCCTCCCCCAAGGCTCGCCAAAGAGATCGGCCCTGCGCCATCCACATCCAATGAGTTCCCGCCACCTTCACCAGGTCGTCGCTCCATCTTGTTGGAGGCCTACCTACACTGCGTCTTCCGGTCCGCGGACGCCACTCGAAAATCTTTCGGCCCCATCAGCCGTCAGTTCTACGAGCGATGTGCCCTGCCCACTGCCACTTAAGTCTAGCAATTCACGCTTGAACTGCTTTGCAGATTATGCAGGTTTCCTTGCAAAGTTTTCTTTTATAAAAAAAACTCATGACAGGCTCGAACCCACAATTCTTTGCTTGAAAGACCATACATCAACTCACTAATCAACAACAATTAAATCAGGTTGAATTTTGTTTTTTTACGAATATGAATCCTTTATGCTTAAAGAAAATTAAACAGTATGTAGACAACTAAAAACTGAACATTTTAACTAAAGTTAGTGTCTTAACCCAGTATTCAATTTTAGGTGCAAGTGCGCTTAAAAGAATGAAGACTAGTTGTTTTTTTTTTACAATGATACCGATTTTTCTCATTTCTAATATCCTAATTGTAGTTGTCTACAATTTAATGATCTTTAAGCTAAAGAAAATTTCACATTGTAATTAATTACCCTACGAACTGTATGGAAAAAGTTTGTGGGTGTTCTAGTACTCTAACTTCAGTTAGTCTCAAAGAGTGTTTTAATCCTTGATAGAAATGGGACCGATTGGCATTAAAAAAAAAAAGTCAAATCTGTCGATTTTCTCGCTGACTGTACATTTTATCAAAAATCTGTGAATGTTGATTGTCATCACTCAAAAAGTTAGTAAAGGTCTCCTAAGAGCATTTTCGCGTAGCAGCAAGGGATCTAGTAGCTGCCCTTGCTGCCCCATCTCAACTTTCCACCCTGTATATGTCCCACTGCAGGGCACAGGCCTCCTCTCAGAATGAGAGGGCTCGGGCCATAGTTCCCATGCAGGCCCAGTGCGGATTGGGAACTTTGTGTCTTCAAGCTAATACTAGTAGGTACAGAAGTAAAAAAATATTGTATAAACAGACAACCTTAATATGCTGGAATAAAAGAGTGTGTGGTACAGTTCTTTTCAAACTAAGCACTAGTACATGTTTACAGACTGCACATGAATAGCTGCCATCTCATATCAGGCTCAGTAAATTCAAAATCTAAAAACAATATCTCCATGACACAGGTTAAGGGACCTTAATAATGTGATTTTCTAGAGCAATACCCATATTTATCAGTTAATTTATTGTTTGAAAAATACTTCACAGAAAAATTTATTAGACAAAGTCAAAATAATAATCATACTAAATGTTAAACAAAAGTTAAAAATAATTCAGTACAAGTATAATATGACAAAAATTATTATTGAGATTGATAAAATCAAGGAACCCTTAGAATGAAGATATTTATGAAGGTGAAAGCTGTCTGGCCAAAATCTTTGTGAAACTTTTAACAAAAATTTTTACTCAAATTAAGCATAAAATATAATGTCAAGCTAAAATAAATAACATGTTTCCAGCTGTTGTGGCTTTGCATTACCCTGTTGTCTGAACTAACATTGCAAGTTGATGTCGGGTTTTAATTAAAGTATTCCTCTATATTATGTTGATTTTATCATTCTTCAATGTAAGGACATAAAATTATAATAAACAATGTACAAACAGGTTCTTCGAATTGTTAATAAATTTTACTTGAAAAACGAAATAAACAAAAAAATCGATGCATCTTCATACAAACCTATATTTGTATAAACAGGCATAAAAACACCATTATCACTTTTATGTCAGCACATTTGATTTCTTCTATTTTACCACTAGTCACCATCAGCGATAGTAATTTAATATTTTTCTAAAACGAAAAATAAGAAGCTGATATTAGTTCCGCTGAACACCTTTGATTGAAGAAATATTTATCGACTAAATAGAAAAGTCCTTTGCAAGTGGCCAAATTTTCCTAGTGTCAACTTGTTCTTAAATTATTCGGTTACACTGGTTTTTGTCTTGTCTATGCTTGTAATTTGAGACGAGTGTGTTCCACCGAATGGATAAAACGCTGCACTCTTAGACCAGAGTGCTAGCTAGAAATGCTAGCTTCTACCACCAGCTTTCGTAATTAAAAAAAAAATGACAACTGTCACTATAGGTAGGGTACCTTACCCGCTACGCGCCGTTTATTATTATAAATTATAACCTAAGTAATCTGAAAACTAATACTGCTACTGTTTTTAATATTTTATGACGTACGTGATTTCATTCTCAGTTAAATAATGGAGTTTATAGACGCCGTACCAGTGACTTTCAAAGAAATAACTCCGACTAGCAATGTTCCTGAAAAATGGAAAGAAGTTATATTGAATACAGGCAAGTAAATTACAAATAACATTCATTGCATATTCACCATAATCTAAGTTCTTTGTCCAAGACTTCTGCTGCTTCCATGATTGTAAGTTTGTTTATTTTAGGTGGTACACACAGCACTTTGCAAGACATTAAATTGCCCCAGCGAGCTGGGGGTTACTGGTATAAGGATTCAAAAAAGGCCAACACAAGAAATCGTTTTATCTATTGGTATGTTACTAAGAGTATTTAATTAACTTCCATATATTGAGTTTATAGACTCAGCAGATAAGTCAAACTTGAACTTTTATTTCGTAAAATATAATGCAGAAATAAAAAAGTTAAAAAAATAGCTATATACCTATATATTGCGGCAGTTTTTTATTTTAATGATGAACAGAAAAAGAATTAGAATTTTAATGAACAATAACAATTTAGAAAGTAAAATGCATAATTTATAGAGCAACAAAGTTAGCCCTGAAGTTTAGATTCATAAGTTTTATAATTATAGTAATCAAATCATTGATTTTCAGGCAAACAACATCTGACGCAATTGAGCTATCTGAAGCTTCATTAGATATAAATCTCACCAGTTCCAATTTAAGATGCAAGGTGGCACCAGGGACACCACCACTCAGTGGCATGTCTGTTTACGAGAGGACTGCTTCACAGGATATTGTTATCCTGGCTGCCACTGTGTCCTCAGTGCACAGACTTATATTTCCACATCCAGAAAGTATAGATAAAAAGGTAATTCAAAATATTTTTATCTCATCTAATTTTGTAAAATGTAAAATAAAATTGTCAATTGTGTTTTTATCCTTTTCAATGCCATGCCTAGCCAAGACATAAAGCTACTTTAATTCTTATTTTATTGCGTGGAGATCACTTTGACATCGTCCTTTGTGACATATGTACTTATATCTGATGTTAGGGTTGAAAAGGTAAAAGAGATACTACAGTCATACAAATATACAAATTGTTGCTTAGGTAACAATACTGCACAAGTTAAAAACTGACCGTGTAATGCTTTATACCCTATTCAGTAAGAATAATGTATAACACGTCACATGACCAATCTCTGACTTATGTTGTATTTTTAGCTGTGTGTGCTTGTTGGTCTTTTGTGCTATAATAGTTGGATGGATTTAGATGTAATTTGGTACACTACTGGTCTCAGGAATAACATCTCATCATCTGTAGGAATGTAATCTCGATGGGGTAAACTAGAAATGTAATGTAATCTGTAACTATCCAGGCTATCCAGTACCCTGTTTTATTTTGCCATCTGACCATAATTGGATACTAAGGCAATATCCAACCAGATTCTGGAAACTACATATTTTTAACCTTTTCAATGCCAACGACACATATAGGTGTCACAAGGTACATTGTCAAAGTGATCTTGACACAATGACATAAGATTCAAAGCAGGTTTACGTTTTGTCGAGGCTTGGCGTTGAAAGGGAAACTCCCAAGACAACAAGTTTTATATACACAATAGTTTAATAGTAAATGCAGTTAAAATATGAAAAGTTGTCCCTGATATGCATAATTCATTTAAAAAAAATCCTCACGAGAGGAGACAAAAACTAATCACAATGAAATTTAAGTAAAGAAATATCCATCAAAGATATTAAAAAAAAACTGAAAAATTTAAATTCCTATACTCAACGCCGTATATAGATTCCAAAAAAGTTACCAAAGATGGCCAAACATAACTGACACAAGTGTCATTGTCATTGTGACCTTCCAGATGTAACCAACCCATGCACATTAATAAAAAATAGTCATAATAATATTTCATTGTTATTTAAGTGTAAAGATTATCCCAAGTTTTTGATGTTTCCTATAAGTATACCTACGCATACCGAATTGTGTACAATGTGTGTTGCACATGAATACCTTGGTTTTGAACTATCCATGTGCCAAAATTTATCACAATCAATTGACTTGAATTGACACTCGTATGACTTCTAGGACGCTTCCTTGGTGGAGAAGGAGGAAGATTTTCGTTCCTGTGAGAGGGACCTGAGGCCGTATTGTCTAACGCTGCTGACGCTTGCCATCGCTTTCACCATCTCTTTCTGTCATCAACTTATACTGTTTGACAGAAAGAAATAGTGATTGCGAAGGCAAGCGTCAGAAGCGTTAGACAATAAGCCTGCAGGTACCGGTTCCATGTTACTTGCGTAAATGCAAAACCCACAAACAAAACATAATAACAAAACTTAACAGAAAACTTAACAGGAAACAAAAACTCAACAACGAAAATTATCACGAGTACAGAAAGCATTCGATCAATCCAAACATCAGATACCGAATGAAGTGACAATGGTGGCCCTGTGGTCGCCATGTTTACCATAAAGTTTGACATACGTGATTTGTTGTCAACATTTCTATGTGCATATCAAAAATATTTGTAAATAGTATTATTATTATTATGTTGGTACGGATTTCCGATCACGGGCCCATGGGGACCCGGTCATTTGAAAGGCATTCATGGGGCCGAAGCCAACATGAAGAGGCCTTTGGTACCATATAATATAAATGAGATGGGCGCAACTACGGAGGTCTATCCCCTAATACACCATGGGGATGTGCTAGCGGACAGTCCTCCACAGTTGCCAATCTATTGCCAGGTAGGAAGTGACATGGAATTGGCTGTGGGGTTGGGATGTTGTGGACAGGATTACCGGGCTATTATTATTATTATAGCCTTTTATTTCCATTATGAATTCATTCAACATAATACCATAACAAAACTACAACAACTACAACCAACATGCCGTACAACTGACGATCGTTGGAGCAGACGTGTCCTGGAGTGGAGACCACGTTTAGGAAAGTATAGTGTGGGACGCCCTGCAACACGTTGGACTGATGACCTTAGGAGGACAGCTGGCAGTGCGTGGATGAGGGAAAGCCCAGGATCGCGAATTTTGGCGCAATATGAGGGAGGCCTACGTCCAGCAGTGGACGGACAATGGCTGTAGATAGATAGAATATCATAGTAAATCATAGGTGCATGCATTACATTCTCAATATAATTAAATTAATTATTACACTAATTATTAAATCAACATTACATAATTATTTCTAAATTAAATTTCATTTTGTAATAAATAACATTTCAGTATTAATAAATTATTTTATACTAATGATTTAATTCTATATTCTATTTTTAAATTGATTTTCATTAAATTAAACACCACAATTCAATATGGACCCCTCAACAGGTAAAGGCCTCCTCCATTTCATTCCACATCCGTCTGTCCTTTGCTTTTACAGTCCAATGTTCGCCGGCTATTCCTACTATCTCATCAGCCCATCTTTCTTTTGGTCTACCTCTTTTTCTTTTGCCTGTTGGACCTCGCCAAGACGTTACTTTTTGCGCCCATTTGTCATTGTTCATGCGTGCAATATGACCTGCCCATTTCCACTTAAGTTTTTTTGAGTGTTCCAGAGCATCTATTAATTTTGTTGTTTTCCTTATCTCTGTATTTCTAGTATATAGGTACGCAAAATATAACATTAATAGTATCCAAATGTTGTTTAAACCTGAACTATTACCACTGTAATATGAACTTTTCTTCTACAAAACAGTTTCAACCAAATATTTGTAGGTGAAATTAATATTGATATTAAATTATTTATTTATGCGGTTGCATTTAATTTTAACTTCACAATTACATATAAATAAATTTCTTATGTATTATATTTAGAAAAGTTAAAACTTAATGCTGAAAAACTTTTTCATTTTATTGGCAACACACTGGTAGTTTTCTTGGAATCTACATACGGCGTTGAGTTTATAGAATATCAATTATCTGCTAGATCTAATGGTTGGTGAAGGCTAGTAAATTATATTTTGAATATTATGTTATTTCTCTATACATATCTCATTATTACCACTATCATTCAATCTCTGAATAATTGATTGTGGTAAAAAAAAATAGTATCTCAACCTTTATGTGTTTCAGTCCACATTTGGAGCTATGAGCAGTTCCACACCATCCATATTCCATGACACAAGTGCTGTCAACAACCCAAACAACTATTACATTCTCAATCAGTATTCCAGTCCAAGTAAGTTTTTGAAAGTTTTGGAATATATTTATTGTAAAACTTTGTAAGGGTCAAACACAATACTACATGTATTTTATTTTTTAGACACTTTTCAATGTATTTGTCCTTCTAGTCTTCCTATATGATTTGTTTAGCTAAATAGATGTACAAAAATCCTGACAAATATTTTTTTTAGATTTTAGGCTTGATTTGATTAAAATTATATTTATCAATAGCAAACATGTTTGTATCTCAGCTTCAGGAGTAGCCCACACTTGTGCTTCTTTGCTTCTCGACAATGGAGAGGCAGTGTTTGCCCTCGCGTTTGGCTTTGGAGGCGAAGGAGGCCTGTTACTTGTGAAGTTGCCCATAGCCGGCTCTGCGGTCACCACCTTACTTAAGCGAGAATCCACAGTGCCAAGATTTCTATCAGGAATCACAGGAGCACTTAGGTAAGAGATTTGAGAAGTATTATTATGAAACCGCCAATACAGAAGAAATTAAATAGTGTTGCATTTTTTTTTAAGATTTATCAGGGTTGTCTTTACCCGGTGTGCAAAGTGTGCGTGGCACTCGAATGTAAAGTCTTAGGGGTCGCAATGCAAACAAATCGCTACCTACTTGAATTTTTTTTTATAACAAGGGGGCGGTGCCAGCTGATATCGGCAACCTGGCGCTCAATATTGTTACGAGTTCATTGCTCAATCTGTTTATGTTTATAATTATAATTATAACAACCGCTTTAGCCTAGTTGGTAGTGACCCTGCCTACGAAGCAAGAGGTCCTGGGTTCAAATCCCGGTAAGGCATTTATTTGTATGATGAGCACGAATATTTGTTCCTGAGTTATGGATGTTTTCTATGTATTTAAGTATTTATTTATCTATATAAGTATGTCTATCGTCGTCTAGTACCCATAGTACAAGCTTTGCTTAGTTTGGGACTAGGTCGTTTTGTGTGAGATTGTCCCCTAATATTTATTTATTTATTTTATTTTATTTATATGTTACTTCTTTGTGCAGAGGAAAAAACGTAGACAGCATAGAGACCTACGGAGTGGTGCTGACCAATGGGCTGGCTATCGCTATATGCGGCGACTCGTGCCTCCGCGCGTGGGCGATCAACGACGGCGGCGCGCCGGCGGTAGTCACGCCGCCGCTGTCGCAGACGCTCGTGCGCCCCAAGCCGCCACGTAAGCCCTAGTATTTTAGACCAGCTTTAAGGTGTCTTGCCACAAGAGATGTGCTATGCTCCCTGCGGCCACCTTCGAAACCAAGGTTCGAAACCAGTTCTTAAATAAGAATATTATTTCTTCTTTCGAAATTGGTTTCGGTAAAAGAATAATATTTCTTTTCTCGAAATTAGTTTCGATATAAGAATATGGTTCCGTCTTTCGAAACTGTCAAATCAAAATCTTAGATGACTAAGAAGTAATTTACCATCCACTAACACCCTTTTGTACATATAGTAGTAGTTCGCCTTTGTACCTATAGTCGACCAAGAAATTCCTTTACCACCCTAAGGTTCAATATCAGTTGTACGCCTGAAATCATCAAAGACTATTTTTACTCACAATTCGATGTGACAATCAGCCTTATGGTTTTTATTCTGATGTAGGAACTGTCAATAAAAATAGTAAAGCACTTGGTCGACTATACCACGGGGGTTTCACTCCGCAGCTTAGGTATGTTCGGCCGGCGCGCCTCCCGGGCAGGCGAATGGCAGTAGGTTGTCGCTCGGCTATCGGTTCGAACGCAAGCCGCGTCGCGCGTAACTAAACATTTTTTTTCTGTGATTTTTGAAACAAACAATGACTTCTAAACGATCTTATAATTAACTTACTTACTTACTAAATGTAGTTTACTGAATGAATACACACTGTTATCTTTCTTGATTTATATACCTACCTAAATATCGGCGTGTGGGAACCCCGTGCTCTTGGTTTCGGATCAGCGGTGCCCAACGGAATATGAACGCTCGTATCACACGATAAGTTTCAATTTCGCGTGCAAGCAGTTAACGGTCGTAAAAGTAGGCAAATTTTTATACCTAAAGTTAACTTTTGTTCGAGAGTGATCCTTTACGCTAGTACTATTAGTTATTCTGTGACTATACATCCGTTTCTCTTGTTAACTGTTAATTTCATGTTTTTATGTACAATAACGAGTTTTACACACATACCATACCATACACAACAAAGGTGTATTTTTTAAACACCAACAAATAAATTTGATTTGTTAATAACCGACTTCATAAAAGGAGGAGATTTTATGTTCGACTATATGTTTTTTTTTCTTTCAGCGCATGGTCACATGCTACAAAAGACAATCGGTTCAAACGGAGGTGTAACGCTAGTCGCCTACCTCTCATTCCCTAACGAATGCGAATTCGTCGTCATGAAAATGTTAGATGCTGGTGGCGGCGCAGTTAAGTTCTCTCACGTGTGCCGCATCTTCGGGCCACAGGTAAGTACATTTCACCTGCAAAATTTCTAGTGAATAAAAGCAGTTTATCTTAAATTTTAATAGAAATTGTATCCTACGTTTCAGTTGGATCTTTTGGACTACACAATAGGATATGGAGATGATAGTGACGTCATTTGGGCTCTTTGGAGTCAACCTGATGGAGACACTATTATAACAAGTAAGATAAGTCCTAGAACTATTCAAACCCATGCCTATAAAGTTGGTTTGAAACTTTATCGTGAACACCATACTCTGATGGATATAACCGTCGATCGTATTGAAAAGTTGAAAAATACATTTCATTTCCATAATGAAATGACTAAGAACTCACTTGTTCCTACTTTATAGTATATTACTGCCGAGACCCAGAAAGTAGGGTATTGCCACTATCGGGGTAGTTAACCAAAAAAGGCACAGAGAAGTTATTTTACGTTACGTTATTTTACAATACATCGTCGCACAGTCAAGCAATCTACCCCAAAGCGGGACTGAGCCTGTCCTGCAAGGGAAATTTAAGTTTTGGGCAAAAATCGTGACGTTCCGCCAAAATCGGGACGTCTGGCAACGCTGGTCGCGGTGATAAACATTCGAGAATATGTGGATCGATATGTGGCGTAGATACTTTCGCAGTAACACGCGTCGCATTTTAGTAATTTCAGTTTGCAGTGAATCGCAATTTCAAACTTCTAAATTCAGTATGAGTGAGGGTCCACTGGTACGTTGCGTTGCGTCGCGTCATCGCAATGAATTAACGCATTGTATGCCACAAATGCGCTGCGTCGACGCACGAATAAACCGGTTGTCTGTAAAGTCGGTTTACGGACGATAGTTTAACGTGACAACGTCATAACAAAACATTCAAAAAACAAAAATGAAACCAGGCGGTCACCCATCCAAGTACTGACCGCGCCTGACGTTTCTTAATCTCGGTGATCTGACGAGAACCGGTGTTTTGTCAAATATCTTGAAAACGGTGCATCCTACGGCAAAATCAATGAAATTTTCATTCCCATTTAATAACCCCGCACCCCTCTCCCGCACCCTCCTCAACCCCCTCACCCCCCCCCCCCCCGCACCCACCCGCATTGAAAATTACCCGAGCGCTAGTACTAAGATTGTTACATCCTGGCGTTCGCTGCTCTCTTGTACATATTGGCCTGTACATGTACGTTACATTGCGTCATCCTTTTTCGTGCGTGCAGCCGGCGTTCATCGATTTATTAGACGTTGTCACGTTAAAAAATGTACTATTAGAGACGGCGCAGCGACATCAGCCTTCCCCCGCCTTCGTCTCTTGTCCGTCGATCCATTCAAACGTCGCGTGCGATAACGCAACGCATCAATGTGGCATGTCATAAAAAATATAATTCGTCGGAGCTCGTCGCAGCGTCAACGTTGCGATTGCGACAACGCAACGCACCAGTGGAGCCGCACTCTATGATAGTCTGGTGAAACAAGCCTTTAGAGCTCGTTCCCACTATGTCGTATGTCGGATTCCGATTTTAATCGGGTGTCGGCGCCTCTGTTCACACTAGTCGGCTGTCGGCCACGACCGCAGCTGGTGCCATTAACGACGACAGTTATTTCGAGGCTTCTGTACACGATTTCCGGACGGGAGGGCTGACAAAACACACGATATTTTTTGTCGGACGAGTGTGAATAGCTTCATATAAAATGTTCTGCCACTGGAACGACCGATTAAAATCCGGACCGACATACGACATAGTGGGAGGGAACGAGCTCTTAAGAGCGTTTATACCTGCTGAGCTGGCAACGTTGCATTTGTGTTATAGTTTTTAATAAAACCTAATAATCGAGAAAAACTAACAAAAATGCAACGTTGCCAGCTCAGCAGGTATAAACGCTCTTAACTGTTGTTTCTCTCAGGCAGCACATTAAGCGCTGAGGTGTCCTGGCGATGTGTGGCCGCGCGCGAGCCGCCGCCGCCGCTGCCGCAACTCGGCTCGCACCAGCAGTACCGCGAGCGGCTACTCACGCCGGGGCTGTTCCCGCCCACAGTCGTCAGGAAAGCTCTCGCGGTCAGTGTCTACCTGATTACTGTAAAGTAAATTCAGACTTGCCTTATCATGTACCTAATCAAACACGAGTCGGTAAGTAAATCATGTCTTAAGTTCTGTCTTCATCGCACGGTAAAACCCGTTCAAATAAGTTCAGAGTGGTTTGGTTAGCAACTTCCACAACCGACGTTACATATTCATGTATCGGGGTTTATCAAAAAAAAATTTTTTTTTTTTCCAATAAATGTCGAATGAATATTATCGCTATTTTATAAATCATGGTCACTCGGTTCTAAAGCTACGATTACGTAATTAAATTCTTCGGTAAACACAGCGCGTGGTGACCGCATGATAGTGATGTAGTGACAAAAATTTGAAACGCAATTTCTCTGACCTTCTATTTTTTTAATGTGATATTTGTATTCAGCGTTAATTAAACTAACTCTCCTATTTTGGAAGTTGTCGACTGAAAACTCCCTATATGTACAGGTCGATTCACAAGAGCTGGCACGAATGGATTGAATGAGCGAATGAAAGTTTCTGTGTGTTACCTATTTGAATACACATCACACAAATAATATGTACGTAAATGACATGCGTCACTCATTTTCCTACAAAAATGTCAAAGTGCCATTACTTTCGTTCAATCCATTCGTGCCAGCTCTTTTGAATCGGCCTGTACTGTTTCATTAAATAAACAACTAAATACTTATTTAAATGCACAATTTTATATAAGATTTTCCTACAAATCAAAATCTAAATTAATTAGCTCGATCGCTTTTAGCATACAAATAATTTAGTTGTTTACGAATCGTAGTCCGAATGACCATCCATAACGTTGTATTTTCTCCGTCTCCGTCTTCTAATCTACATACTGTATAGTTAGTCCCTAGGTTTACAGTAAAATTACATAAAGTTTACCACTGACAGATGGTTTGCCTTCATTTCATATTCAACTTAAACGACCTACAAATAAAGCCAATTTAAGAATACTGTTACCCACGGTTGCAGATTTTGTAATAGCAACTTTATTTGTATGGTGTTAAAGTTGGAAATGAAATGAAGGCAAGCCATCTGTCAGTGGTAAACTAAAAGTAAACGTATTGTAACGTGTTTTTGCATGTGACAGATTTACCGTCGCACATGGGGGAGCAACGAGTCAGTGGGGGAGACCGACCTCAGCGAGTCCGCTATGAACGCCGTGCAAGCGCGACTCCGGCACCTCACTGCCCGAGCCGCCACGCCGGACCATTCGCATCTGATGCACAAGTGAGGACACTTTCCTAGCGTCAACTATTTATTTGTAAAAAAATGGGATATGCTTTTTTTATTGACTGTACTTGCATTGTCATCCTACATATCCGTACCAATTTCAAGTCAATCAGAGCACTGGAAGTACAGCACACTTGCAATACAAACATTGCAAATAAATAAAATCTTTTAATAAAAATGTTAGGCATTGTTCACCATATCAGACGACGCAGTCATTTGTTTACATTTTCTATTGGGTTATTGAACTCCTAGCGCGTGCTAACTTTGTATTTTTTGTGTTTTAGGTGCTGGTCGGATTTGTACAGCTGGTGTATGCAGTACATGGAAGGTCTACAGAAGCCATTGGGTTTAATGGTATCAAAAGCAGTGAGTTTTCAAATGGTTTAAAAATAATTTCGAAATGAACAATGCAACAAACGGATTAATAATTCATATTTTTTTATTTATCACACCTCTCTCTATTATCGTCCATTAAATGTTGAAGTTTTATGTTGTGATCGGTCTAGAATCGTTCAGCGAGAACCGGATGGTGGTGCGGCGTGGTGCGGCGCGCGGGCATCTCACTAGTTCGCGAGCTGGAGCCGCTTGAGCGCATGATGCTGTCGGCCGAGCTGGCCGCGCCGGCCACTCAGCCAGGTTAGTGCCGCGGTTGGGTCACCCCCCATTACAGTAAAATTACATAAAGTTTACCACTGACAGATGGTTTGCCTTCATTTCATATTCAACTTTAACGACCTACAAATAAAGCCAATTTTAGAATACTGTTACCCACGTTTGAAGATTTTGTAATAGCTACATTATTTGTATGGTGTTAAAGTTGGAAACGAAATGAAGACAAGTCATCTGTCAGTGGCAAACTAAAAGTAAACGTATTGCACTGTCGCCAGGTCGATCGATGGGTAACGAGCCGGTAGCCCTTTCTGGTAGCGGGTCAGTGATCAATTGATCATGCGCGGCGAGAAAACCGCCGGCATAGTGGCGGATTTACCAGCGTTATGACCTCTTGTGCAAATATGCCCAATTCGCATTACGTCCCTTCTCTCGAATGCAAAGCTCCTTTCAGTGTACATCCTTCCTGCATAATGGTTCTTTCGCAAAACGTTCCGTATGCGAAACATCACTCGCGAAATAACCCGTCTGCGAAATGCTTGTTTAAGTTAAGGAAACTAAGCCCTCCTCTCATGGATAGAAGAGAGACGTACTCATCTTCCCTACTTCATTTGTAACTTCACATAACGCTTTTGATTTACCCAAGCGGGCGAAATTAAAGGAACGTATTGCGGATGGGATATTTTGCGAAAGGAACGCATATCGAACGGGACATTACGTAAAAGGGACGTTCTGCGAATTTATATGAAGGAATATTTTGAGAACCGGATATTTTACAGAAGAGCCGTCTTGGGGATAGGACATTTATAAAAAGAGCCTTTGGCGAAAGGGACATTATGCGCCCAAACCTTGTCAGTGGCAACAACCCAACTTACAAAAGTGTTGATCGTCGGTGTTCTCCAGGGCTGGGCATGGCGGGCGAGCTGTCTGGGGACGCGGTGCGCGTGGTGGCGGCGGGCGCGCTGTGGGAGCGCTCGGCCACGGCGCGCGGCGCGGCCGAGCTGGAGCGCCGGCTGTTCGCGTGCGCGGCGCCGCAGCACCGCCTGCTGCCGCGCCTGCTGCACCTGCTGCTGACGCCGCAGCAGGAGCAGCAGGACCAGAGCTTGCCGGTAAACCATCATCATCTGGGGACGCGGTGCGCGTGGTGGCGGCGGGCGCGCTGTGGGAGCGCTCGGCCACGGCGCGCGGCGCGGCCGAGCTGGAGCGCCGGCTGTTCGCGTGCGCGGCGCCGCAGCACCGCCTGCTGCCGCGCCTGCTGCACCTGCTGCTGACGCCGCAGCAGGAGCAGCAGGACCAGAGCTTGCCGGTAAACCATCATCATCTGGGGACGCGGTGCGCGTGGTGGCGGCGGGCGCGCTGTGGGAGCGCTCGGCCACGGCGCGCGGCGCGGCCGAGCTGGAGCGCCGGCTGTTCGCGTGCGCGGCGCCGCAGCACCGCCTGCTGCCGCGCCTGCTGCACCTGCTGCTGACGCCGCAGCAGGAGCAGCAGGACCAGAGCTTGCCGGTAAACCATCATCATCTGGGGACGCGGTGCGCGTGGTGGCGGCGGGCGCGCTGTGGGAGCGCTCGGCCACGGCGCGCGGCGCGGCCGAGCTGGAGCGCCGGCTGTTCGCGTGCGCGGCGCCGCAGCACCGCCTGCTGCCGCGCCTGCTGCACCTGCTGCTGACGCCGCAGCAGGAGCAGCAGGACCAGAGCTTGCCGGTAAACCATCATCATCTGGGGACGCGGTGCGCGTGGTGGCGGCGGGCGCGCTGTGGGAGCGCTCTGCCACGGCGCGCGGCGCGGCCGAGCTGGAGCGCCGGCTGTTCGCGTGCGCGGCGCCGCAGCACCGCCTGCTGCCGCGCCTGCTGCACCTGCTGCTGACGCCGCAGCAGGAGCAGCAGGACCAGAGCTTGCCGGTAAACCATCATCATCTGGGGACGCGGTGCGCGTGGTGGCGGCGGGCGCGCTGTGGGAGCGCTCGGCCACGGCGCGCGGCGCGGCCGAGCTGGAGCGCCGGCTGTTCGCGTGCGCGGCGCCGCAGCACCGCCTGCTGCCGCGCCTGCTGCACCTGCTGCTGACGCCGCAGCAGGAGCAGCAGGACCAGAGCTTGCCGGTAAACCATCATCATCTGGGGACGCGGTGCGCGTGGTGGCGGCGGGCGCGCTGTGGGAGCGCTCGGCCACGGCGCGCGGCGCGGCCGAGCTGGAGCGCCGGCTGTTCGCGTGCGCGGCGCCGCAGCACCGCCTGCTGCCGCGCCTGCTGCACCTGCTGCTGACGCCGCAGCAGGAGCAGCAGGACCAGAGCTTGCCGGTAAACCATCATCATCTGGGGACGCGGTGCGCGTGGTGGCGGCGGGCGCGCTGTGGGAGCGCTCGGCCACGGCGCGCGGCGCGGCCGAGCTGGAGCGCCGGCTGTTCGCGTGCGCGGCGCCGCAGCACCGCCTGCTGCCGCGCCTGCTGCACCTGCTGCTGACGCCGCAGCAGGAGCAGCAGGACCAGAGCTTGCCGGTAAACCATCATCATCTGGGGACGCGGTGCGCGTGGTGGCGGCGGGCGCGCTGTGGGAGCGCTCGGCCACGGCGCGCGGCGCGGCCGAGCTGGAGCGCCGGCTGTTCGCGTGCGCGGCGCCGCAGCACCGCCTGCTGCCGCGCCTGCTGCACCTGCTGCTGACGCCGCAGCAGGAGCAGCAGGACCAGAGCTTGCCGGTAAACCATCATCATCTGGGGACGCGGTGCGCGTGGTGGCGGCGGGCGCGCTGTGGGAGCGCTCGGCCACGGCGCGCGGCGCGGCCGAGCTGGAGCGCCGGCTGTTCGCGTGCGCGGCGCCGCAGCACCGCCTGCTGCCGCGCCTGCTGCACCTGCTGCTGACGCCGCAGCAGGAGCAGCAGGACCAGAGCTTGCCGGTAAACCATCATCATCATCATCGCTGGCAGCCGGAAGACATCCTCTACTTGACATGAGCAATTCAGCGTGAAAGAGTAGTAAATACACGCACGAACGCACACACACTTATAATATTAGTAGGAATCACTATATTATTAGAAATTAGGGGTGCTAACCTGTGGCGAGTGTGGCAGAACCATCTTTGCATAAATCGGCTACGTCGGCCACCTGAGAGCGCATCAGCGACGCTTTCAATTTTATAGAGAACAGTCGCTGTGGCCGAATACGGCCAGGAGAAGATGAGGAATTACGACATTATGGATTTATATTACATATTATGAGCTATTTTAAGACTTTAGAGAGTGATTTAAAGGTACGAAAACAATATACAGGGACAGGGTGCCATTAAATAATGGACACGCTTCTATTTACCGACAGGGCACCATAAGCTGGTCCTTAAAGGTTTAGTAAAAGTTCCATGGTTTTCGAGATAATGAAACTCTTCTTTATTATAACAGGGAAAAGTTTGATTATCTCGAAAACCACGGAATTTTTACTACCTAATTTCATTTCCATTTTAGAGACCAACCTATGGTGCCCTGTCGGTGGACAGAAGGTTGTCCATTAATTACTGGATATCCTGAGGAAAAAAAATCGTTCGTTTAATCGTTAATTTAAAGAAATAGTTTTAAATTTTTTTAGATTGCTCAAAATAAAAAGAAAAAATTCTTGAGCTTCTTGGTTGATTGATAGAAATAAAGTGACATTCTGACCAGAATTAACTTTTTTACTTACAGACACTAACTCCGCAGCAAATAGACGAGTTAGAAGCAGTTTTGGAACCAATAAAAGACTTACAGAACGCTGTTTTGGAGCTCAACGACGCTTTGAGATTAGATGTTCCTGAAATAGATACAACGAAAAGTGAGTTAACAAGTCGGAAAAAATATGTTTTAAAGGTCAATTTTTGGCAACATATTTCATTGTAAACGTGTGTTTCTTATAGATGAAGATGAAGACCAAAGTGAATATGAAAGTTTGTTCGCCAGCGATCTCGGTGTTTCTGTCGTCACAGAAGCAATCCGTCAAATGGCTGAGATGAGGTTAGTTACCAGAAAAGTGCCAGATAAATGTACGAGTAAGTTCGCGCACGCGGTGGCTCGGCGAGCTTCTACGCACGTGTAATGTTGGGTCAAGTTCGCGAACTTAGGTTTTATTTTTCATGTATTGCTATTTTATAATAACTCAATAGAATTGTCTAGTTTTATTAATATAAAACACGATTTATGAAAAAAAAATTATAAACTTTTATTGTTCGTGGCCGTTGGCGTCTAATCGCCTGGGTTTTGATGAAGATTTTACTTTATACACTAGAGCTAAAATTCAATTTATGCGGCCTATATCCAAAATAATATTAATTCTAAATTAATTATTAAATAAATTCTAAATTCACGCTTAATGTGCGGCAATAAATGATTTTAATTTTAAATTTTTTTTTTATTTACCTACTAAAGTTCATTGTTTTTCTTTTGTCAGGTTACGCGTGGTACGCGGCGCCCTAGTGGCCTTGGGGGTGGTGCGGGGCGCGGGCGGCGTGCCTGGCGCGGGGCATTGCGCGGTGCACTGGCAAGCTTATCGCGCGTTGCTATGGCTACGAGCGGCCACGCTGCAGCGCGTGTGAGTACACTTGTGTGGCTTGTATACTGTGGGTTTTTTACCAGACTGCCGAAGGAGGGTTGTTTTCGAGCGTATGAATTTATTTATGTAAGTATCATTTTTTTGCACCCCCTGCAGCCTAAATGACTCATTAGATTTTATAGTGTGAGGCTCATCATTTGTCTAAGTTGCGAGAGTGACATATCGTCACTATTTTAATATCTTAAAATCGAAAATCTGCCAAGTGAACTTTACTAAATGTATATCAAGGTTCAATTTGGTTTACGTATTGATTTGAGATACGAGGTTTTTCAAAGTAGTGACGATATACAGGGTGGAAAAAACGCATGCCACATGGAGGGCGACTAGCTTAAATATTGGACATAGCACATACTATGTCAAAGAGACTTTCCTTTATTTTTAATGTGCTATTTCCAATATTTAAAGTAGTTGCCCTCCATGAGCCGTTCGTTCGTTTCAACCTGTATATACGGAACGGGAATTACACAGGAAACACAGATTTCCAATACTACTTACTTATGCGATTTCAAAACTTCCTTTTGAATAGGCTAGACGACAAAAACTGATTAGTCCGTCAGTTAGATTATTAAAAAATATTGTACACGTATTTTTTCTTTTGTTTGACAAACAAAAAACCGGCCAAGTGCGAGTCGGACTCGCGCACCGAGGGTTCCGTACAAATTTATATGTATCTATGAACATCCAGTCTTAGCAGACCCCTGCTCCTAAGCAAAATGTGCGCAGTGTGGGATCATTGTAGATTGGTTACTGATATAGACAGACAGACAAAAAAAATTATGCTTTTCGCAATTTTTCCTTTATCTGTGCTATAAGACCTTGCTTCGTACCAAATTTCAAGGTTCTGAGTTCACGGGAAGTACCCTGTAGGTTTTGATTCCCTTGCGAGTGTCGAAAATGTGCGTTGTTTACTGATATAGTCAGACAGACAAAAAAATTTATGCTTTTCGCAATTTTTCCTCTGTGCTATAAGACCTTGCTTCGTACCAAATTTCAAGGTTCTGAGTTCACGGGAAGTACCCTGTAGGTTTTGATTCCCTTGCGAGTGTCGAAAATGTGCGTTGTTTACTGATATAGTCAGACAGACAAAAAAATTTATGCTTTTCGCAATTTTTCCTCTGTGCTATAAGACCTTGCTTCGTACCAAATTTCAAGATTCTGAGTTCACGGGAAGTACCCTTTAGGTTTTGATTCCCTTGCGAGTTTCGAAAATATGCGGAAATTTGCGTCATAAACGGCTGTATCTTTTGATTGCGTTGGCTTAGAAGTTTGATTTTTTCACAGCTCCAAGGGACAGTAGACTTGAGTATTTGATATAAATTTCAGCTTGATACCTCCACGCGTTCCTGAGAAAAAGGGTCTTGACAGACAGACGGACGGACGGACGGACGGACGGACAACAAAGTGATCCTATAAGGGTTCCGTTTTTTCCTTTTGAGGTACGGAACCCTAAAAATTACGAGGATACCGTACTTAGAAGTTTCGAGTAACGTCACTATGTGGTACAATTTTTACCTAAAAGTGACGTCACAAGCCCCCTCTCCGGAAGTTTGATGATCTATGCCTTTGTCGATTTTTATTAATTTGTTAAACCAAAAAATACGTGTCCCATATTTTTCCATAATCTAACTGACGGACTAAATAGAATGACATATTTATAACCCTGTGGGCATCCCTATTGAGTTGAAAGGTTTTCATATACATATGTAACTCGGTGACCCAATGACGGACGTGTAACGTAGTTAAATGAATTTCAAACCGTGCCGCCAACGCATTAAGCGTTTTCGTGACTTTCGCCCAGTGTGCGTCGGTTATGACAGATTTACAGCCATTTGCACGCACACCTGAAGAAGTCTCGAGTTTGACATTTGCCAACGAATGCGATAAATAGAAGCTTGCGTTAGAGATAATCTGTCGCTTCCAGCGGCGTCGGCTCTATGGAGCTATTCCGGCTGAAGCTGGGCGCCCTGGGCGGGGCGGCGGCGGGCGTGGGCGGCGCGGAGGGCGGCGGCGCGGCGGCGGCGTACGCGGCCGGCGCGGGCGGCCGGGCGGCGCGCGCGCAGCTCGCGGCGGCGCGCGCGCCCGCGCACTGGCACCAAGCGCTGCCGCTTATGGCTTACCATCTCGCACATCAATTGTATCCTTTTGCTATTGTCGTAGTGAGTACTGTACAGTTAGCTAAAAAGCTTGCTCTTAAAATGACTTTTTTAATAAAAACTTATTATTTGCGCAATATGGGTTACAGAGGGTGTTACATCATTAATAATAAACGCAGCCATATTCTACTTAATTAGGCATGCAAACTTTAGTATGTAGGTAGGTAGGTACGTTTTGTTGATGGTTCTTAAAATTAGGAAATTATTAATATTAAAGAGACTGTCAATTTAGTCTAACAATGGGTAGAAATAGTAGTCGTGGATAAACATTTACTTATTAGGAAATTTCATATTCAGAAACTCTTTTGTTGAATAAAGGTCTATACCCTGTCTATTTAACAGAGTTAGCAAGGCGTTCTCTCTGTTGCACTTTTGTATGCAAATGAAAGTGACAAGAAACTGTCAGTGGGCGTCAACAATCGCACGTCGATGGCGGGCTCGGCTTACATGCCGTTCTTTGGAGTATTCGTAATATTTCTCGTGATTTTTTGATTTTTCTCGTGGCACCTCAAATAATTACATGTCATGTTTATTCATATATTGATCATAATTATGTACTTTAAAGTAGTAGATAATAATATATAAATATGTGCCCTGCAGTGGGACGTATGTACCTGTGCATCGTCCTTATCGCTGACCAATTACGTACATTCTCTGTTTTTCTAGTACTAACTCTGTTAAATAGACAGAGTATAGTTCACATAGCAATGAGACCGAGCTACATCGATTTACCGCCCCTAAGCCCCGTATACTAAATTTCATGGAAATCGTTGGAGCCGTTTCCATTTTAATAAGCATTCGTATTTTTCACACAAATATCTTCCCCGACCGGAAATCGAACCCGGGACCTCAAGCTTCGTAGTCAGGTTCTCTAACTACTAGGATATCCGGTCGTCGTCATTTCAGCTGAAAGACCTTCCACTAGACAAGACTCTTCCAAGGTTCGCTAAACCGACCGGTCCTGCCCCATCTGCGTCCAACGCATTCCATAAGCTTTAAATAAATAAATAAAATAAATAAAATAAATATTAGGGGGACAATCTTACACAAATCGACCTAGTCCCAAACTAAGCAAAGCTTGTACTATGGGTACTAGACGACGATAAACATACTTATATAGATAAATAAATACTTAAATACATAGAAAACATCCATAACTCAGGAACAAATATTTGTGCTCATCACACAAATAAATGCCCTTACCGGGATTTGAACCCAGGACCTCTTGCTTCGTAGGCAGGGTCACTACCAACTAGGCTAAAGCGGTCGTTTACCAGGTCGATGCTCCATCTTCTTGGATGCCTAACTACACTGCGTCTTCTGGTCCGTAGACGCAATCAAGAACCTATTATTTTTTTTTAATGAAGGACGTAGCGAATCAATATAAAGAGTGTTTCTCGAAGTCACAATCCTATAGTTATCATCAGCTGGAAGACATCCACTGTTAAACGAAGGTATCTTCCCTTAGAAAGCTACAATGAACGGCAACTGGCCACTTGTATCCTCCGGTTGTGGAGTTGAGTCTTGAGTCGTCGGTCCGTCTAGTGGGAGGCCTGCCAACGTTGTTTGTCTCCGGTTCTTTCTCAGACAAGGGTTTTCTTCGAGCGACGTGGACTACAATTACATATATATGTATTTGCAAACCCTAAACGAGCAATTTATGTAGGTATAGTATGCCAGGATAATCTCCCAAGCGGCTCTTACGGTTTTGACGAAAATCTGAGATTGGGGCAGAGCTATTTTGAGTGCAAAATACGAGAATGGCATGGCAAAAATTTATTTACATGGAAATTCATTTGGGATATATATTTTAATTTGAATGTGTAATACAGCAATGTCCTTAGCCAAACAATACAGATGGGCGGTGAGTGGCGGCTTCGAATTTGGGTGGTGGCTTGCGTCCATCAACCAGCCTCGCCTCGTTCAGAATTACGTCACCATGCTGGAGCCCTGGTGCGAGTGGAATGCTTGCTCGCGTAAGCAACATCCCATTTTTCTTTAGGGTTCTATACTTCAAAGGAACCCTCTAATAATAAGGCTAATTGGCCTTTATGATCAATAAGGACAAGCGATATGTCACTGATAACTTATTCTCAGTTCTGAAACTTTTACTATGGCAGGTAGTCCCAAATCTTTCTGTGAAAAATGTTATTGCTGCATAAAAGTAGTTTTAGTTGCAACGTAGGTTTTTCCGATACTAAGTTCCTGTGTCGCTTTACAGATTATGAAGGTTAGATAACTGTCGATGGTTTTGTGTCATGATTTAGTTTTCATATATTTTTTTTTATTATCTTGCCATAAGTTTTATTACACAGTGATTCGAGATTTTCCGCCGTACATAAAGTTGTAGAATATGAAAAAAACCTTTCCAATTATATATGGCTTGCCGTTATTGGTCCCTAGGCCAAGGGTCATACAAATCTGTCCATCCTCCTTTAAAAACCTTCATTAATATTAAATTAAATAGGGGCCAACAAACAGCAGTGACTGAAACTGGTAACCTAATGTGCAGCTCCTGCAATGGGAAAATCATTAACCGCGTATTTTAAAATTACTTTTTTTTTACATAAAACTTGCCCGTGATATCTCACCTGATGAAATGTCCAGACGAGGCCAAAGTTGTATCTCACTGATTCAGTAACAGCCTATTCACTCTAGTCTTGAAGAGTCCTAGGTTGTATCTATCTGAAAATATAGACGATGGAAGCTAATTCCATTCCTTAGCACTTCGTATTAAATAGGAAAGACGAAGCGAACCGCTTCGTGCCGCCAATAGAACACTAACCGCATAAGGGTGAAGACGCTCTCCCGTTTGGATCTACGTTGATAAAATGGAGACTATATCGTAATACAGGTCAATTCATCCTGGGGCTGTCTCTCCTGGATCTATCGGACGCAGAGGGCGCGTATACTGCCTTCTGTAAGGCTGCGAAAGGCGTCAGTACGGAGCCGTTCTTGCGGCAACTTGTCGCCGCGCCCGACACGCATCTTACGCAGCACCCGGCTCTCGTGTTATACTATATGAAGGTAGGCAATTATAAACACCCACTATGTTATTATTTCACCAGAAATCGAAGAAAAAAGTCTTGTTTGTCATAAAGATCTACCACACAATTGTTCAATTCCAGCGTCTGTAATAAACATACTTATCATTTCTTTGTTACTTCAGGTTATAAAACTCTTCGAAATCCACGACGCGGGCGCATGTGTGGTACGCCTAGCTGAAACTGCGATTAGTATCGCCGATAAAGATGATCCGAATCTGGTAAGTCCCTAGCTAATGATGACTGCGAGCACGTTAGGAAATATGACCTCTGGAAGACTTATTTACTGGGGCCTGTTGCATAACAAAGTACAACTAATATTACAAGCGGAACTCTCGCTGCTGTTATATTAACTAGAAAGGGAGTTCCGCTTGTAATATAAGTTGTACTTTGATATGCAACAGGCCCCTGGTCTCTGGTGTTATGGGTATTTTCAATTTTAAGTGTACCATTATTTTTTTTAATGAGGAATTTTTGGGGTTTTCTTATTCAAAATCACGAGTACTATTAATTTTCATGAAGCAAAAAGTTTCCTTATTTTTTAAGTCAGTTTTGTAACTTCTTTTCATACCTCAGCATTTATATGGCTCATCCATCACAAAAGAGTCATTTTTTTTACATGGAAAATTAGGGACATTCTTTTTAGTCATCAAAATCAACAGCGCTCTTGATTATGAGTAAGAACACGCTAAATATACCTAATTCTGAAAAAAGTACCTTTCAAGCTTTTTAGCTTTTTTGACGCCAAGCCTGGTTAATCGTAAAGCTACTAATATACGTTTACTTTTAGTTTACCACTGACAGATGCTTGCCTTCATTTCATTTCCAACTTTAATACCATACAAATAAAGTAGCTATTACAAAATCTGCAAACGTGGGTAACAGTATTCTAAAATTGGCTTTATTTGTAGGTTGTTAAAGTTGAATATGAAATGAAGGCAAACCATCTACCACTGTAAACATTATGTAATTTTACGTTACTTATGTTATTGCGTGAAGATCGCCTTGACTTTGTACTTTGCGACGCATATATCCGTCGTTGGCTTTGAAAAGGTTAATCTAGTGTTTGATTTTTTTTGTTGCAGCCGATGTTCCAATGGGTCGTGTTCAAGTGGCACTTGGCGGGCGGGCGCGTGGAGCGCGCGCTCAGCGCCGCCGCCGCGAACCCCGCGCCGCACGCGCGCGCCTCGGCCGCCGCTACTCTACTCACCACCCTAGGTATGCCTGTATTTCCATCTGTTTATACAGTACAGGGTGGAAAAATGTAGGTAGTGTTTATCATTTTATGTTTTTACAGTTTTTCTTTGTGTTCAACAACGCTAGCGGGGATAAAGCGCGTTTCCACACATATTACAGTCGAGTTATTCAATATCTATACAGCCAACCGTTCATAAATATCTGACCCCTTCGACTATTCTCAGACCTACTGAATACAAAGAAAAAGGTTTCATGATGGATGACGGGATGGATGATTATGATGATGATGATGATTTCCTCGCATTAGTCGTGAAAAGCACAATGTTTAGTCTCGGCCAAAAGTGCAATAGATGCACTCGTACTTTCGAGGGCCTCCGCTACGCGTCGGCCCTCAAACAAACTCGTCCATCTATTGCTTACTTTCCAGCCTCTACAACAATGTACTATTACTAAACTCATTTTACTTGAAGAAGCTATCACTGCGGGTTTTGTAGTTATTGTCATTTTTGTAACTGATCCTTTATTTTTGCTCGTCGGTGTATTTATTTGTTATAAAGCAACGAAAAATCTAATTTCGCAGTTAATCGAAAATTAATCTGATTTTTAGGGCGATAATTAGGCTTTTTTTTACTGAAGTCACGTCTTCGAATAATTTTTTAGTGGTGTCAACATCGGTATTAGAAACAAAAAGCTTATGTATACCACGGACGGTTCTGAATGTGTAAATGTTGCAGCGGCGCGTAAGCAGCTGAGCGCGCTGCTGTCGTGCGGCGCGCTGGGCGCGGAGGCGGAGCGCGCGGCGGCGGCGCGCGCCAAGCTGCACGACGCGCACGCCGACAACCCTTACTACGACTTCTTGTACGCGCTGCACATCTCGCGACACCACTACAGGAAAGGTAACTCATACCAACAATCCCGCTATCTATAAGGTGTTAATTTATTAGTTGCAGATATTTGAACAAATTCTAGTATCTCTTTTACGTACCACTTAACTGTAACTGGCCACATCACTCACATTAACAGGGTGTTAAATAATAAAATAAATAAAATAAATATTAGGGGACAATCTTACACAAATCGACCTAGTCCCAAACTAAGCAAAGCTTGTACTATGGGTACTTGACGACGATAAACATACTTATATTGATAAATAAATACTTAAATACATAGAAAACATCCAAAACTCAGGAACAAATATTCGTGCTCATCACACAAATAAATGCCCTGTTTTACGTAGCAAATTTGTTTTTCAGTTTTCTCCAAAAAAAAATTGGAAAAGCTATAATGTTTCATACTTAAATATACTCCAGGGACCGAGTACTATCAGCTGTAAAAATATCTGCAACTAATAAATTAACACCTTATGTAACAAAAGGCGATCTGACATAGTTTTTAAACAACTTCGCACCAGTCACACTTCGCACCGATTCACATCATTTTTGGGTCCTCGCGACTTCGCCCGCGCACAATTTTTTTTTTATAGTCAACTCTCGATCTCTCCCGCGGAAAATTCCAAAAATCCCTTTACTGCACCTCTATGATGAGAAATGATTACGGAGATAAGGTCCCATTGAATATATAAAGCTCGCTTTTTTATTATCCTGTGGGATTTTCAGAAAATCCTAAAAATCGTTTTTACTTTTATTAACAAATCACCTTGTCGCAAAAAAATTACGACATGAAAAGAGATTCGCAGTATAAAAAATATTAGGAATCTTTGGGTTAACCATTGGTGCTGCACAATACGACATGTTTAAGCACAACACACACAGAGAGCGGGCGCGGAGCGGGTAAGGAGGCGGGTAGGGCGGGTGTATTTACATGGCGGTGTATGGACGACATGATACAGACGGCGGGCGCGGAGCGGGTCACGCGCCCGCCGCCCGACGTCACAAAAAGCGCGCGGGCCAGTGCAGTGTTGTTTTTTACTGTTATCTAGCATAATTTATAGTACCTGAGCAACCGAGCTCTGCTCGGGCTGAAACTCGGTACCAAGCGTTTTCCGGTTTCCCAGAGATAAGACCAAGCTAGATCAATTTTTCATCCCCGAAAACCCCCACATACCAAATTTCATCGAAATCGTTGGAGCCGTTTCCGAGATCCTGATTATATATGTGCGAGGGGCAGGGGGGCGCGGGGAGGGGGTTCGGGGGTTCCAAAGGAGGAATGAAAATTTCATTGATTTTGCCGTAGGATGCACCGTTTTCAAGATATTTGACAAAAAAACTGGAGGGGTGGGGGGTGAGAGGGGGAGGGAGTGCGGGGGTGTCGAAGGGGGGATGAAAATTTCATTGATTTTGCCGTAGGATGCACCGTTTTCAAGATATTTGACAAAAACACCGGAGGGGGTGGAGGGGTGAGTCACGTTAAACTATCATCCGTAAACCGACACAGACAACCGGTTTTTCCTGTTTTGCTGTGCTCCCAATAGGGAACGTGCACATAGACGGTGCTGCCAACTGGTGCCATAAGGGTGCCATCAATTTGAATGTTTTACCTTGATAAGTTTGTTTTACTGTCCGCATAGTGTCTCTTCTGTTGCATTAGTGCTGCCGCCTATAGTTACTGCACGTTCCCTATAATACTTTTTCTCACAAAAAGAAGAAACTTGACGTTTTCTCATAAAAATAAACTTAAAAAAAAAACTAAAAACCTTAAAAAAAACGTGGAATCGAACCGAGGTCGGCTGGATCCGCGACCACCCGATTTCTACTGTGCTATTTTGATCTGCTCGAAGCCGGCGAAATTTAACTTTGTATTCTAATGCAAACAAAAATAGCCGGAAAACACGAGTAAAAGCGATTTTCTGAAAATGAAACACAGCTAGATCAGTTTTTCACCCCCGAAAACCCCCACATACCGAATTTCATCGAAATCGTTGGAGCCGTTTCCGAGATCCTGATTATATATATACAAGAATTGCTCGTTTAAAGGTATTAGATTTAAAGGTATTTCTCAAACATGCACCATCACCATCATCATCATCATCATCATCATCATCATCTTCATCATCGTCGTCGTCATCATGATGGTGATGGTGATGATGAAGTTGATGATGGCGGTGATGATGATGATGGTGGTGACGATGATGATGGTGATGATGATGATGATTATGATGGTGGTGATGATGATGGTGATGAATGATGATGATGGTGATGATGATGATAATGGTGATGATGGTGATGATGATGGTGATGAATGATGATGATGATGATGATGATGGTGATGAATGATGATGATGATGATGATGGTGATGATGGTGATGATGATGATGATGGTCATCACCATCATCATCATCATCAACATCACCATCATCATCATCATTCATCAATGATGATGATGATGGTGATGATGATGATGGTGATGAATTATGATGATGATGATGGTGATGATGATGATGATGATGGTGATGAATGATGATGATGGTGATGATGATGATGATGATAATGATGATGATGGTGAAGATGGTGAATGATGATGATGGTGATGAATGATGATGATGATGATGATGATGATGGTAGTGGTGATGAATGATGATGATGATGATGGTGATGATGATGATGATGATGGTGATGAACGATGATGATGATGATGATGGTGATGAATGATGATGATGATGGTGATGATGATGATGATGATGATGATGGTGATGATAGAGATGATGATATTGATGGTGAAATATTTCTCTAGGCAGATCACCATTACCATCACCATCACCATCTTACCTTACCTTAAAAGCGTACTGGCAGAATGTCATAATGAACCAAAACGCAAATATTGCCTATAGTTTTTTTTTAAATGGCTGAATGCTATGATGCCATAGACCTATAAACATCATGGTGCTGTGTGACATGAAACAATAGACGATCGCATTGCCGGCCTAGGCCTGCAACGGTGTATTTTGAAGCCTGTTTTAACGAACACAACGTAAACATTACATAGCATGTTTGAGAAAAGGTATTAGATATATAGATTAGATAGATTACTCTTGTCGGCAACACTGCACTGTCCCGCGCGTGACCCGCTCCGCGCCCGACCCGCGCCCGCTCTCTCTGTGTGTTGCGCTTTAATGTGAAGTGGCCCTCAAGCTTGGTCGTGTTGCAGCTGCGTCGGTGATGTACGAGCGCGCGGCGCGGTGCGCGGCCGAGCGCGCGGCGGCGGCGGACCCGGCGCGCGCGCGCTGGCTCGCGGCCGCTCTCACCTGCCTCCGCCTCGCTAAGCCCGAGCACGCCTTCCTCGCGCGCCCCGGAGAGGTACATACATTATATTCTGACTAGACACATATATTCTACTTTTTTAGGGTTCCGGAGCCAAAATGGCAAAAACGGAACCCTTATAGTTTCGCCATGTCTGTCTGTCCGTCCGTCCGCGGCTTAGCTTAGAGACTATTAGGGCTTGAAAGCTCTGCTGTAATTTTGCATGCACATGTGTAGCAATTATCCGGACATGGTAAAAAATAATTTTTCTCAAACATGCTATGAAATATTGACGTTATGTTCCTTATAATACGCCACGAAGGGTCACGTTGCAGGTGCAGGTGCAGCCGGTGCTGGGGGACCGCCTAGACGAGAGGTCAATAATGGAATTTCATACAACTTTGCAGGCCTAGGCCGGCAATGCGATCGTCTATTGTTTCATGTCACACAGCACCATGATTTTTATAGGTCTAATATGGCATTATAGCATTCAGCCATTTAAAAAAAAACTATAAGCAATATTTGCGTTTTGGTTCATTATGACATTCTGCCACTACGCTTATTTAAGGTAAGGTAAGATGGTGATGGTGATGGTAATGGTGATCTGCCTAGAGAAATATTTCATCATCGACATCATCATCACTATCATCACCATTATCATCATCATCATAATCATCAACATCATCACCATCATCATCGTAACCATCATCACCATCACCATCATCATCATCATTCATCACCATCATCATCATCATCATCATTATCATCATCATCATCATCATCATTCATCACCATCATCATCATTCATCATCATCATCACCATCATCATCATCATCATCATCATCATTCATCACCATCATCATCAATCACCATCATCATCATCACCATCATCACCATCATCATCATCATCATCATCACCATCATCACCATCATCATCACCATCATCACCATCATCATCATCATCATCATCATCATCATTCATCATCATCATTCATCACCATCATCATCATCATCATTCATCACCATCATCATCAATCACCATCATCACCATCACCATAATCATCATTCATCACCATCATCACCATCATCATCATCATCATCATCACCACCATCACCACCATCATAATCATCATCATCATCACCATCATCATCGTAACCATCATCACCATCACCATCATCATCATCATTCATCACCATCATCATCATCATTATCATCATCACCATCATCATCATTCATCATCATCATCACCATCATCATCATCATCATCATCATTCATCACCATCATCATCAATCACCATCATCATCATCACCATCATCACCATCATCATCATCATCATCATCACCATCATCACCATCATCATCATCATCATCATCATCATCATTCATCACCATCATCATCATCATCATCATCATCATCATCATCATCACCACCACCATCACCACCATCATAATCATCATCATCATCACCATCATCATCGTCACCATCATCACCATCACCACCATCATCATCATCATCATCATCACCATCACCATCATGATGACGACGACGATGATGATGATGATGATGATGGTCCATGTTTGAGAAAAGCACTATACAAGCCTCGGCCGGAACAGGGGTTGCCGGCCTCGTATCATGCCGGCCTCGTGTACCACTCGGCCGTCAACTTAGATACTCGGCCGGCAACCCCTTAAGTCCCGGCCTCTGCAGTAATGTACTATTTTTTAGGGTGCCTCCCATAGATGTAAAGTAAGGGTGATTTTTTTTCTCGTCTAACCGAATATTGTGGGGTATCGTTGGATAGGTCTTTTAAAATTATTTCAAGGTCGTGAAGACGATTTTTCGACATAATGATTCATTTGCGAAATATTCAACTTTAAAGTGCATTTTTTTGTTAAAATCAAGTGTCTTTGGAGTGTCATGGTGATGATGGTGGTGAAGTGGTGATGGTTGGGTTTGTGTGATTTGTGTGTGTTCGTACAGTGTGGATGTGGAGGAACTGCATGAACACACATTTCTTGCATATCGTAAGGTCGCGGGTGAGCAAAGTAATTGTTTCAGTTCATTCCACTTAAGTAACAGACGCTGTCGTCAAATACGCCTAATCTTGAAAGTTTGTTAACTTATTGCTGCAGGTAATCGGTCCGGATGAGTTAGCGGCTGAACTTCGGGAAGAGGTCCCGGATTCACTGGACCCCGTACAACAAGCACTACTAGGTAAATAATAATGTAGTTTTTCATCTACGATACTCGGAAAAATACATCTCCAACTTACGAGAGGAAAACGATAAGTATTAAGTTTCCGCACTGTTCTTTAAGGTTATGTGCGACTGTTTCTGACAGGGGTATGTGTGAGTCTTAAATAGTTGGTGTTAGGAAACCGACAACTCTCCTCTTATCCCATTCCTAAAACGTCATTTTTCGGAAGAAGTTGAAACTACAATTGTGGGCCCAGCGCGCACACCCCCGCCCTACACAATCAAAGCTATAAATACCGCGCGCGCGCTTCATCTCTGAAGGAATAAACGTGTTTTATGTGTTAAGACTGTTATTTGTGAGATCTTTAAGACTCCAAAGAAGCGTGGAAGAAGAGTGGTGAACCTCAACAAAAGAGGATTGCACGGAATGGTCCTGTAAAAGCCGATAGTTCTTCGATCACCCAGATTGTGCCTGTAACCTGTAAGTTCCTCAATTCAATGTCTCTTTCCCCTCGATTTTCATCATATGATGATGAATTGTTGCGTATACCAAGTGTACCTAATTTGGAAAGAAACATGGAATTGAGGAACTTACAGGAGGGTACAATCAGGGGCCTGTTGCATAACGAAGTACCTACAACTTATATTACAAGCGGAACTCCCTAATATAACTGAAGCGAGAGTTCCGCTTGTAATATTAGTTGTACTTTGTTATGCAACAGGCCCCTGGGTGATCGAAGAACTATTGGTTTTTATTTACAACGTAACGCAACATTTGGTAAACTTGAATTTTTAACAAAGTGTAATGTGATATTAATGTTACTAATATCATCATGACCGTTGTAACAAAAAATAATAAAAACAACAGACGGTAAAAATAAAAAGGCTCATACATAAAATGTATTTTCAGTGTTTTGCTCAATCCTAATAAAGGCATTGTATGTTATGGTCCGACTTGCTCTTGGGTAGGGTTTTTATGAATATAATTAAATTTTGTATAATATTTAGGTACTTAAAGGCTGTTGAATAGAGAATAGTTATGGCTCATAAACATTTGTATTAAACATTAAAAAAATCTTTACCCACGGACTCAAACACCCATTAACTTATGTAATAAAAATCTATTCAAATACTTAACGCTATTAGCGCTTTAAAAAACTGTTCAAGTCTTTTCCATGCAAGTGAAAAAGCAATCTTTCCGTTTTAAATTTGTCAAGCCAAGTTGTGAATTTCTCTACAACTATCTAAATTCAAAATTAATTTCGTAGGAGTGTAAAATGGTAGGAGCCATTTTTATGATAGTTTGTTTTCCTAAAATAACTGTTTTTCTCAGTCTTTCAGACCAGTGCAGACCAGATGCGTGTGCGTGTCACGCACCAGTTGTAATGATTGAAACTGTATGAAAGATGGCACAACATGTGCACGCATCAAGTTCCCGATATTTCTTACAGTTTAATTTATTACATCTGGTGCGTATGTGTGTGTGGCCTTCAACGTACCTAGAATAAATTTCGACCGGAACACAACTGTTTTCATGATAAATTATTTGTTGTTTGTTTTTTAGGAGGAGACAACATCGATTTCGACAGTCTTTACACGCACCTAAAAGACGCAGACGCTGAAACTCTGCTGGCCGTCACTAAGCGAGCACTCAGCACCGACCAGTTCCTACCGCGGTGGTTCATGCAAGCATACATGGTATGTTTACATAGCGTATAGTTGTAGCAATATTTTAGCTGTTTTATTGTCCTATCAATTAATAGGCAAAGGTCACCTTTTTAACGACACTCTTGAAAAGCCTATTTTGCTGGTTTTTTTAAATATATTCTATGATCTATGATTGCTATTAACACCGTCGGCGGTGAGTGGGCTGTTAGGTGAATATAGTAGCTGTCAAAAGTGAGTGTCAAATTTGTCACGTAGTATGAAGAAGAAGCCGTGGTAGCTTAAAAGTCTGACCTATGCCATATCAAGCAGAGGGGTGCCGGGGCTCGAACCCTTTGAGTTTTTCGACATTTACGTGTGAAATTTACTATGAACATCGTGAGAAATCCTTGCACACACCTGCGAAGAAATCCAATGGTGTGTGCGAACTACCTAATCCATACTGGGCCCGCACGGGAACTACAGCCCAAACCCTCTCTTACTGCATGGCCTGCAGCGGGACGTATACGCTGGGATGATGATGATAAGATATTTGTGATGCGTCCAGGATAAAGACGGCGCCGGCTGCGTCCGCGCGCTGCTAGCGGGCGGGCGGGCGGCGGAGGCGGCGGCGGCGTGCGGGGGCGCGCTGCGGGGGGCGCGGGTGTCGCTGGCGCCGCACGCGCCGCCCGCCGCCGCTCCGCTCGCCGCCGCCGACCTGGTGCTGGCGGAGCTACAGGCGGCACCGCGCCCGCAGTACACCGAG
Organism: Archips xylosteana; assembly: GCA_947563465.1. Lineage (NCBI taxonomy): Eukaryota > Metazoa > Arthropoda > Insecta > Lepidoptera > Tortricidae > Archips > Archips xylosteana. The sequence continues at coordinate 13,422,420 of OX387353.1, read as the reverse complement.
GTAACTTAGACCCTGTTCACATTATTCCAGCAAAATCATTCCAGTACCATGAGTGCCTTTCAGCGTTGTCAGATGCAAAGAGTATTGTAATATTATATGAACAAGAGTGGCAACTCTATGGTCAAAAATGCATGTATGGAAGGTGCTGCCGCCCTACGGCAGCTCAAGAACTAATGTGACGTATGTATAGATACATACCTATCTATATTTATATGTTGGTAGTGATGTACAGCTATAGATACGCGTACCTATAGCAATGTACAGTCAAGGATTTTAATTGATAGGCTAATTGCCACTATTCGTATTTTAGCCGTCTAATTCAAATCAGCATATACGAAGTATAAGCGGCTAAACCCGATTTGCATTATACGGCTAAAATACGAACATTGGCAAGTGGCCTATCAATTAAAGTCCTTGACCGTACAATTTGGTACGCCATGGCCATGGCCGATGAATGACAACTGACAAGTTAACCAAGATGGCCGCTAATTTATTTCTTCGGCAAACACCAGAGATCGCTGTAGTCGCATGAAAAGTGATGATATATGTAAGTGTGCCCCCCTTGGTCAGATGTCAGATGTTTGGCCCAAAGTTAAATGTCCCAAGGGGAACTGGAGTGGTTCCGCTTTCGAGGGATTGCTTGACTGCGACATGACACATACTTAATTACAAAAAACCGGCCAAGAGCGTGTCGGACATGCCCAAGATAGGGTTCCGTAGCAGGTACGAAAAAATCTTTGCATACATTATTAATGTGGTTGTTTTGGTCCCAACTCCCACCGCGCGCAGAATTTCAACGTCGGCGGTACAGCGCCATCTATTGGCGAATTGGGTAACTAATCTAATCTGTTTTTCAGATGTAATTCTTTATTATATGAACCGATTTCAATTTTATTTTTTATTATTTGAAAGAAGATACTGTTAGCGTGATCTTATAGGTACTTAAAGAAAAAAAATGCTTGCAATGGCGGTGAAATTACAATCTTAGTTTAGAAATATTTTTTTACAAAAACTTAAAAACTGCTCAACTGATTAAGTTCAAAATAATTTTCCGAGAAAGTTTTTATTAAGTTTATTTTACGTGATTTTTTTCATATTTTTTAGACTTGCTGTTCAAAAGTTAGAGGGGGGACACATTATTTTGAACTTTCGGAGTGAATATCTCCGAAAATATTCACTTTATCAAAAAATGATTTTAGCAAACCCCTATTTATTTTCAAATACCTATCCAGTGATACCCCACACTATAGGGTAAGTCGAGTAAAAAAAATCACCCCCACTTTACGTCTATGGGAGGTACCCTAAAAAAATTTTTTTTAGATCTTTTTATTTTATCACTTTGTCGGCGTGACTGATATATATATTCATGCCAAATTACAGCTTTCTAGTACTAACAGTCTCTGAGCTTAGCCGCGGACGGACAGACAGACGGACAGACATGGCGAAACTATAAGGGTTCCTAGTTGACTACGGAACCCTAAAAAGAATTATTAAAATCGGACAACTCTAAAAAGTTATGCGTTGGTCATTATATAAAAAATATATATACATACGTATACGCGTCGACTTGAGTACTTACCTCCTCCGTTTTTTTCGTCGGTTGATTAAAATAACTTTGTAGCAAGAATATTAAAAAAAAAACACTTCCAACTTTCATCCATTGGACTTCGGTCCCCAGGCATAACATCTGCCTGGAGAGAGATCTCTCTATTGTAACTACCCCCAAATTGTTGACCCACGACATTGGACAAAATCGCAACCTTCAGACACACGAGACGATGACGCAGTCTCACAGCAAGCCATACTCACCGCACTGTGCACCATTAGCGTGTAGCTATTATCTGCCTGGTGTCTACAGCTCGCAAATCCTCCTCCCACTACTTCCACTTGCCAATTAATCAACAAACGCTCGCCAACAAGGCTCCGAGCAATCACGCAACAAGCATCCAGAAGTAGCAGAGGAACAACAATGCTCGCCGACGAGGCTCTGAGCGACTGGCCCTTGCAAGCGCCCACATGACGCACAGGCTGCACTGAAATTCGTATCGACCTCCGGTCTAAAAGGGGGGCTGATGTAGCGACTACTAGCGCCATGTAATCATCACATAAGAAACTAATTTCTACAATCCTGCATCACACTATCGAAGTTTCTCAACTCTGCTGCATAAATACAACTTCCAACTTTCATCCATTGGACTTCGGTCCCCAGGCATAACATCTGCCTGGAGAGAGATCTCTCTACTGTAACTACCCCCAAAACTTCTCTATGGCTTTTTTGACTGTCAGTTGTCATATAAACTTAATTTGGAATTAATAGGATGACTATTGAAAAACCACCGAGTTTGTACGTTCGTTTAGTAACTATTCGACGAAAGAATCTCGGTTTTTGTATAGTATGTTCCAGTTAAAATGACGAAAAGTACTTAAAACCAACATCTATTGTTTAATTGTTATCTTCAAGTGGGGTTGTAAAACAATTATGCAGGTGGATCGGTCTGTAGGCCATACTTCGGTCAGTTTTATTACGTCTCTTTGTTATCTTTTCCTTTCATATTCAGCAACAAAAGAAGTTTTAAAATCCCATGTTAAGTGCATTTTCGTCATTTTAACTGGAACATACTATACTCAAAAAGTATAAAATCCCGCTTTGCCCGAAAAAAAAACTGCGCTGCGAGGATGTGAAATCAACGCTACGAAACTATGTGATCGTTTCCACTAATGCTAACCTATGTATCTGCTCAATAAAGATCTACAGCACGTATCTATCCATATAAAAAACGTTTGTTACGTAGTTTAACCCATTTCCACCGTTGCTATGCTATATCGACCAATGACTATGATTGGTAGATATGAAACGCATCCATAGTAACGTAGCATAGCACACCTCTTCTGGTGGAAACATTGACACTGCGGTGCTCGATCGATTTCTTGTAACTCGTTAGCATCGCGGACCGCGATGTAACGCTACTGAAACTTACTAGACTTATGTTAACAGAGCCTTACTGCGCTCGTAACAGCAACAAAAATAGACTGCTGCTTCCTACGGACTTAACCCTTATCAAGGCCGAGTGAGGCAATATAGGTATATCCAAATAATTAGTGGTTAATTGAAAAAAAAAAACGATTTTCTGGATTATTCTGGTGGTACTTTTTGACACCATTAATCAATAATTCCATACTATAATAGAAGGCCAGGTTTAATTTCAAAAATTTTACTACCTATTATTTTTATTGTAGTTGCGTTGAGTTAGCAAATAAGTGACGTCACAACTTGCCATTGCCATACAAAATCTACAAACACACGCTCATAAAAATATCTCTTAAATTTTTTCACTCTAATCTAATCTCATGTTTATAGCGTCTATAAAATCGACATTATCAAAAGTAAATTTTGGTCAGATCTGGTTATAAACACGCTGCATTTTTTTTATTATGAGAGGGAGGCAAACGAGCAAGCGGGTCATCTGATGAAAAATGATCACCACCGCCCATAAATATCTACAACTCAAAGAGTCACTGATCTGTTGCCTGCCTTTAAGAAAGTAGAGGAAATAGGTGAGTGGGAGAGGTATTGGGCCCCCGGCGCTCTCGCTGAGCTAGACTTACAAAGTTAAATTATTTCACAGATATTTACGGGCGCGTCACTACTCAATATTCTACAGCATGTCCGCGTGTCACCAAGGCTAAGCCAAAGTCACACGAACTGCATAAAGTTGTTACGTTTAAGTCTCCATAAAAATACACGAACCGGTAATTTGACGATCACAGAGTTTGGTGTCAATAACAGTGTGTTGTTTTTTCCAGATATACGAAGAACTGAACCAACTAGTTAAGGAGTATACAGAAGTACTAGTGAGAACGTCGGAAGACATGAAGCTGGCTTATTTGAATTATTCAGTTGTAAAGTAAAACTAACAAGAAATTAATACAATGCATGAGTTTTTTTATAATCAATTTTTATTATCTAATGTCATGTTCCTCATGAATTTTAACAACAACCACCAACACCATCAAAACAAATAAATTATCCCATTACACACAATCGAAAGACAGTCCACATCTAGTCTAAATTTTTAGTAAAAAGTTGAGCAGATCTTTTTACCATAAAGCCTTTGGTGCAGTTGGGCGTCGGCAGCAGAAGTGGGGTAGAGATTGAGCGCTCAAAACTATCAATATCAACATTTTCCAATCTCTTTCAAGGGCGGGCCCTCTAGTGCTTCCTTATGATGCTGATGATCCGCGGACCCCTAAAAAACCTTTTTACTTCTTATATCCTCTTGTCTGCCGGAAGTAAAAAAAAAAACTGGATTCTAGTCTCGCTTGTTTTAAATAGTACCAATTTTACAGATTTAAAAAAAAAATACAAAAAGATAGCCTTGAATCTGACGCGGATCCGCATTCGGCATACGAGAGGTCATATTTCTATCACTATTTAAATTTTGGATTTGTTTGACCAGGGCGTCCATAAACCACAGGTTGAGCAAACATTGATATACATACTACTATACTGCCGCCATACGGAAAAAAGATGCATCTGACATACGTATATAATAAAATGCGCCTTTTTTTACTGATTTCGAATATGCAATACATGCTTATTTTTTCCGTACGACACGCCAGTATATTGGCAAAGTACTAAAATATGAGTGGGTAGGCAAATGATTTTGAACACCACAACTGCTCATACACTTTTGCTGCCGACTGTACAGTAATTGTGTTTCGTCATGATAAACTTATCCATAAATGTATAATTTTTTTAAATATCAATCTTAACATATTTCATGAATACGCTTTAGATTTTACTCTACAGTGCGTTGTAGAACTGGAAACAAAATGGATTAAGATTTGAGGCTTTATCACGCCGTGATCGCATTAGTGCAGCGTACGTATCCCGTGATACCCCAGCATACACAAACATCACTCACGTCTGTATCCCAAAGGGAGTAGGCAGAGTATACGAAACGCTACATTTACGTTTCGGGGCTACTTTTAGCAGTTTTAGGTTTAATTTAATGTTAGCCAAAAGTGGTACAATAGTGACAGGTTGCTAGCCTATCGCCTACAATATACCTTAACCTATGACTCAACATAAAGTTAATAATTAAATGGTGTGTGAATGTGCTGAGCACACACCCGCAGGATGCAATTACGGTCTGGCAACGACGGTCCAGACGTTAGCCGCACAGTGGTTATCTGACAACACACGCTATTGCGATATGATAGAAAACAGAGAAAACGCTCGCCGCTGATTCGGTCACCAATACCATGGTCAAAGTCCGTGGCTGAAGGTCTAACGTCGAGCCATTTTAGCCACACAACACAAACAAATATTGTTTTTATCGTTTTTACCTTCATAATTTTTAATAATAGTAAAACAAAGTTTAGTTGCACCTGTTATACAGACAGTTTCTTCTTCGTTGCACATTTCATTTGGCCTTTGTCTCAGTAAAAAACTGGGTTTCAGTCAGGCACTAGTGTGGTATTTAACCCTTAAAATTTAGAAGCATCAAACTCTTACAGCCACACAGGTTATTGTAGGTAGGTTCTTTAAACAAACGAGTCAATGGTCAATACTAATTTTGTAACAAAAAAAACGCGAATTAATTTAGGCTCTTTTAAAATAATTTTAGTGACAGGTATAAAATATAAATAAGCTGTTATTTATTGGTCTATTCCCACTAGTTCTATTATCAGTTTCATTAGTGGTATTAGTTTTTAATCAACTTTATATTCAAATTTGACAGATTTTTATTTAAATGATATCCACAATTTTAATGTAACTAAATACTGCCACAAGAAATCCAAATACATAGTTCCATCGATAGAACTGATATTAGAAATAGTGGGAATAATCCTATTTATAGTCCTAGTCACAGAAACGCAACTCTACAGCCACTTGATTAAAATAAAAGATGTCAATGTCATGGTTTAATTGTTACTCACTAATGAAATGTATGGGACGCCACAAAATGACCTACGTTTTGTTTAAAGATAACAACAAGCAAATATAACCTTCACCCTAAACCAAACACGTCTTATTTGCAATAAATTGTTATGTTACTGGCATTGAAGTTTCTGTATGCCTTAAGTGATTGGCATAGAGATGAGTATGATCAAAGGTCAACATCCGTTTTACACGTGTTAAACAAACAATTCATTACTATACACTTTACAAAGGTGTAAAAATTTTGATTTCAGTTTACTAATCTTGTTGTTATCATGTTAATGCGTTATACACACTAATCTGTATATCCGTGTTCAGGTGTTATTTACGATATAGCAAGTATGTACCTACTTGCAAGTTAAAACCTAAAGAAAATGTAAATTCTGACCAAAAGGAAGATGCCGATGCTCAAACAGACTCAGACCCACATCAAATTTTAACTATTAGAATTTGAAACAATGTCAATCCAGAAAAGTTAAAATTTACTAAGACTTTGCTTTAAATATTTATATCGAGTTGGGCCTTATAAGAATAGAAGTGTGATTAAAATGTATAATGCATATTGTTTCTGAAGATATAGACCACACTCCAATTATATTACACTTAAATGCCTTCCTATTTGAGAACAAGGTCCATTTTGAGACCCATTTAGTTTTTGTGACTTGAGCTATAGTTGAGAAAATCGATTCCTCTTTGTAAATATAAGGGTGAAGCCAGACGAGCGTAATTTTGCGAGTCGTGAGCGGCAGAATTTCGGTTGTGCCATACATTGTGTCACGTGATGACCTGCTTATTTTCGGGCGACCGAATTTCTGCCGCTCACCACTCACAAAATTACGCTCGTCTGGCTTCACCCTTACTCACACGAATAACAAAACAAAAGCCAATCTATTAATATGTAAAGGACATTTTGTGATAAAAAATTATGTTAAAATAATGGGAACGTATCAAAATATATAAAGTTTAAAACAAATAATGGACGAAATACATAATGGTCATAATACATACTAAAATTTTCCATGAAACTATTGATTAAACAAACTTTTTTAATCGTGTAATCTACAGATTGGTTTAGGTTAGGTTAAGTTTATTTTATGAAAATTATTTATTTTATGAAAAGTTGAGAATTTCCAAGAAAATTGCTTTATATCAAATGACCATTATGTATTTCGTCCATTATTACTTTTTAACTTTATATATTTTAACATGTACCCTAAAATAATACTTACATTCATAGTTCTCACAGAATATTAAAAAAAATGTATTAACACTTTCACAATCCAGTGCCCCATAAGCGTCAAAGTGACTTAGCTCCACAGGTCTGTGCCCACATAATACATGATGATTTTTAATCAGTCATCAGGAACCAATTTTTCTAGATCAGTATTTGGTGGCGATCATGTTTAAGTTGCAGTTAGATAAAACAAAACATCTATTTTTTTTTAATTCCATTTAGGCTTGGGATCAATATTTTTCAAGTCCTAATCACCAATTAAAAATCATTGTGTATATGGGGCACTAAGAAACAACCAGACTTGCATCCAGATTTGTACAATATCTTGTTTACACACTATGCAGGATTGTACAATGATTAAACTAATTTGCTAGACTTACCAGGAATTTGAAATTTGTATGGGACTGTGAATGTATTAATCTTTAGTAATTACATTTCTTATTTTGTCCTGGCACATAGGAACCAATTAATGAATGCATTTAGCTGTGTTTGGTTTTTACCCTCATTATGCTAAACACAACTTTCACCAGTTTCTCATAAATAAGAAACATCAAAGCAGCTGTCATTACTGTTTGCAATAACTTAGCTTCAAGCCCACGGAACATGAGCCAGGGATTAGATTTAACATCTTTCCATAGAGGCTTCATGCTGGTGCCTGAGCGCAGCCTCATTTGTATCAACTGCAAGGGATAAGTGACTGTGGTTGCAATAGCTTTTGCAAATGCACCCATCAGGAATGCAGAGTAATAGTTGTTGAAATGCCCTTTTGAAACAAGATGCCGTTTTAAAGCTTCATAAACCATAAACTGTATTGCAGGGTTTGAAACCAACAACAATGAAGGAACGGTACCAGACCACAATCCTTTTGCTCCTTCCTTCTTGAAGATTGATATTAAGCCTTCAAACAGGCTGTCAAATGAATTCTTTTCCAACTTCATTCTTGTGTTGACAACCCAAAGGGGAGAAGTAAGAAGAACATTGATGCTACCAGCTGTAATACCATACATTAAATCTTGTAGTGCTGATGTGTTATTAGCAGCAACTCTGCGTAACCCATGGAAGGTGTAGAAATATATAAAGTTAGAGATGGAGAGTGACTGCAAAACTGGAGCTAGGCCGCGGTACAAGGACTCAATGCCTTCCTCATTTGCGAGTTTTAGAAGAAGTTCCCATGAAGATGAGCCTTGATATTTATTGGAATCCTCAACTGCAAAAAAAAGTACAAAGATATTGCTAAAAATATTTCTGAAGGGAACCAAAATCAATTCTAAATAATTTAAGCAATTAATACTGATTAATACCTTGTAGCCTTGACCGGAGCGTGTCTAATGGGTAAAATGCGGCCATGCTTGCAACGCTTCCCTGGGAAAATAAAACGGTTCATAACAAAAACATAGCAGGTTAGACTCCTTTTAAGTACAAATAACATGAAACAATATAATAACAGACCACTTACCGTAGCTCCGGCCATGGCATGAACAAGGGTTTCATAGCTAAATAAAGGATTCTGAGGAGCCATTTTATATTTTTTCGAGTTCCTCTAAATAGACCCCTTTATTTATTATTTTTTTGCTTCAGCTAGACTAGATTAAATATGTGACTTGTTGATGCACTAAAGTTATTTCAGCGTAGATTGCCTTCAACAGTATAATTTATAAATTAATATTTCCCTTTACATATTGAAGGAAACAGAGGTTTTCTCCACTCACAAATTAATCAGACAACCACACAACACACTGTTCACTTCACAATGAATGATAGAGGTTCGTTCACACTATCACTATAAACCAGTGTAACTGTCAACCTGTCTAGTCAATATTCTAATGCTGTATTTACACATTCGGGCATGTGAACAGCCAGCTCATGGTTCGCCCGCGACTCGCGCGAATGTGTTCTTGTAACATTATTTAGGTTATGGTATGCGTGCACGAGCAACTTTTGTCTCCGCGACTATTTTATCAAGTCTATAGGTTAGTATGGAAGTGCGCACACATAGCATCTCGACTCCCGGGATACAAATACACATAACACAAAAAAAAAATCGCCTTACGACTAAGTTGCTTGTGCGCGCATACCCTTATTGTTGTCCGCCTAAAAGTCGCTGTCAATTGAAATTGCGAACAATGTAAATAAACCAATTAATGAAATATCCATATTCTAGCACTTGTTTATTCTTTTAAGAGTATGTGCGCACACAAATACACAGACTTGATAAAATAGTCGCGGAGACAAAGTTGCTCGTGCACGCATACCCTTAGGCCCATACTACACGGGCGGTTCTCCCGCCACGGGAAACCGCTTCCGAACCGCCACTAGACACAATTTTATATGGAAGTTGTATGGTGCAAACTACACTGCGCAGCTCCGTCGAGCGGTTTTCCGCGGCGGGAAACCGCCCGTGTAGTATGGGCCTTACGCTTCTTAGGGTACTCTTCCACCGAAGTTCCGTTTTGACAGATGTTGTACTTAGTCGGTAGTGCCGTAGTGCCGAAACTGAACGAACGTTACTGAACCATTAGGCCCATACTACACGGGCGGTTTTCCCGCCGCGGGAAACCGCTCGACGGAGCTGCCGCAGACCGTCAAACTACACGGAACGCGGTTTACCGCTGTCTTTTGTTCATTTCAACATGGATCCGCCAATGATAACTGCGCTTAATTAATATTGTAACAATTTGAAAGGAAATATGTTAATTTGCACGCTTTTGGTTTCATAAAATACCTAGTTATATTCTTTTAAAAGCGTTTTTCTATAAAAAAGACACGTCAAGATTGTTTACCTTATTTCTAATGCTAAAAAAACGAAATACGCACGACGAACGAGCGCCCTCGCGCAAAGCCCCGCGCCGCGCAGAATGACGCAATAGCGGGAAACCGCCCGTGTAGTTTGAAGCGGCGGTTATCAGCGGCGGTTTAACGCTGCATGCGGCGGTCGAATTTCTCCCGCCCGTGAACCGCGGCGGGAAACCGCGCAGTGTAGTATGCAGCATACAACTTCCATATAAAATTGTGTCTAGTGCGGTTCAGAAGCGGTTTCCCGCGGCGGGAGAACCGCCCGTGTAGTATGGGCCTTACTGGAACTGCCTTATACTACGAAATCCGTTTTTCGAACTTCGTATCGTGCCGTTCCGTTCACGCTAATAGTACTAAACATAAGAGTGTAAGGGATGGCACGATACGAACTTCGAAAATCGTATTTCGTAGTAGCCCCTCTGGTTTACGTATCAACATCTATTTCTTCTTGTCATTGTCAAATTGACATTTAAAAGTTGGATTTTTCCAGACTTTTCTGTTTATTATAATATGATTATAAATAATAGAAACGAATGCTATCTGCGGTGATCAAATGAATAGACCCAAGTCGCCTCAACTTTGAGTTGTTAATTGTAATAAAATTTTAATTCGAATTCATTCTTAAAATCTATATTACTTCTAATATACCTAGCGAAACCTCGTCAGCTGTATACTTTTAGTGAGATAACATTATAACATGAGTAATTCTTAAGCGCAACCCTTATTTTTATTTTACTTTTAAAAAAGTCTAATCTCAAGCGTACAGGATGAGAATTTTTATGGCAGAAGATAACCTCTGTGCTCAGAATTTGTTGAAGTTAGTTTCACACGGGAATGCTATAATAGCCGAAATTCTGAGGCTTAAAGACCACATTCCATCAATATACTTGTAAGTAACCTGGATAACGTTTGCTGTTGTTTATTTGCAGTTTTAATGAAAATATTAATTCTATTGCAGTTTAGAAAATAAAGAGTTACAGCAAAAGTATCAAGATGTTATTATGGATTTTGGGTATTTTAAGATTGCAGATAATCAGGAGAAGAAAATCAATGCAAATGTGGTAATTACCTGTTTACTCATTGTTAATTATGCTCATTGCTAAATCGCATTACTCATTTCTGATACTAATCAGACTTTGCTATTACCATAATAATATTATATTATAATAAAATATTTTTAAATCATATTTTGGTTTCAGAAATTGCAAGATTTGGATGATGATCTCAAAGAAAAATATTTGGAAATAGTAAACCGATTCTACTTGCTTTTTGAGAACATTCACCAGTACATCATAGATTTGAACTCCTTTGTGGAACAGCTGTATGATGGGGCATTTATTCAGCAAAATATTGAGACTGTTATGAAAGATGTTGAAGGCAAACAGTTGCTGGTTTGTGTGCATCAGTATTAGCAGCTATCCTTAAACTAAATAACCATTACAAGTCTCAGAACTCAAGTAATACACACATACACTTATTTTTTTTTATTTGCAGTGTGAATCTCTCTATTTGTATGGAGCTATGTTACTGATATGTGACCTCTACATACCAGGGATGATCAGAGAGAGATTGTTAGTAGCATTCTACCGGTACAGCACAAGCCAGTCACAATCAAATGTTGATGACGTGTGCAAGTTACTGAGGGACACTGGCTATGATCAACAACATAAGAAAAGACCTGCCGACTATCCTGTTGAATATTTTGGGTATGTATTTCTTTACATTGCACCTTTAATTGTACAGTACCTGGGCGACCGAGCTCTGCTTGGGCAGAAACTCTGTACCAAGCGTTTTCCCAGAGATAAGACCAAGCTAGATCAATTTTTCATCCCCGAAAACCCCCAAATACCAAATTTCATCGAAATCGTTGGAGCCGTTTCCGAGATCAAAACACCGGAGGGGGGGGGGGGGGGTGAGAGGGGGGAGGGGATGCGGGGGAGGGAGCGCGGGGGTATTAAAGGGGGGATGAAAATTTCATTGATTTTGCCGTAGGATGCACCGTTTTCAAGATATTTGACAAAAACACCGGAGGGGGTGGGGGGGGGGGGTGAGTCACGTTAAACTATCGTCCGTAAACCGACTTTACAGACAACCGGCTTTTCCTGTTCTGTGCTCCCAATAGGGAACGTGCACATAGACGGTGCTGCCAACTGGTGCCATAAGGGTGCCATCAATTTGAATGTTTTACCTTGATAAGTTTGTTTTACTGTCCGCATAGTGTCTCTTCTGTCGCATTAGTGCTGCCGTCTATAGTTACTGCACGTTGTGTTGTTGAAAAGTAACTTTTTTACACGCTTTATATTAGCTTCACCTGTATGTTTGTATGTTTGTATATTTGTATGTTTGTATGTTTGTAACCGCCTCCTTAGGGCGCAATTTTGACCCACTTCCCGGTTTCCGATTGAGCTGAAATTTTGCACATATGTGTAAATTGGATGACAATGCAATATTATTGTAACATGGAGCTGATCTGATGATGGAGCTGGATGGTGGCCATAGGAACTATGTAATAAAACAACACAATCCCGTCGAGTTTGGGCTCGTTTGATTCGTCTTGACGAGCACTTTGATCTCAGATGGTAACCAGGGTCTGATGATGGAGCTGGAAGATGGCCAAAGGCACTCCACAATAAAACGACACGAGCCCGTCGAGTTTGGGCTCGTTTGATTCGTCTTGACGAGCACTTTGATCCTAGATGGTAACCAGGGTCTGATGATGGAGCTGGAAGATGGCCAAAGGCACTCAACAATAAAACTACACAACCCCGTCGAGTTTGGGCTCGTTTGATTTGTCTTGACGAGTACTTTGATCCTAGATGGTAACAAGGGTCTGATGATGGAGCTAGAAGGGGGGGTAGGTGGCGGGGTGGGGGGGGGAATGGGGGTTGGGGGTAAGGGGGGTCGGGGGTTTAGAGGGTTGGGGGTAAGGGTGTGGCGGTTGGGGTTAGGGGGTGGTGGGGTTTGGGGGAAATAGGGTGGGGGTGTTGGGGGGTTCGGGGGTTAGAATTTTGAGGGTTGTGGGAAATGGGGAGGGGGGTAAGAGGCCTAGATGGTAACAAGGGTTTGATGATGGAGCTGGAAGGGGGGGTAGGTGGAGGGGTGGGGGGGAGGTTGGGGGTAAATGGGAGGGGAAGGGGGTTGGGGTTAGGGAGGTTGGGGGGTTGTGGGAAATGGGGAGGGGGTAAGGGGGGTTGGGGTTGGGATTTGGGGGGTGGGGTTGGGGTTTTAGGGGGTTGGGTTTGGTGGTAATGGGGGTTGGGGTTAGGGGTTTGGGGGAAGTTTGAGGAAATGGGGTGGGGGTCCGGGGTTAGGGGGGTTGGGTTTAGGTGGTTGGTGGTTTGGAAAATGAGGAGGGGGGTAAGGGGGGTTTAGAGGGTTGGGGGTAAGGGTTTGGGGTTAGGGGTTTGGGGGGGTTGGGGAAATGGGTTGGGGTAAGGGGGGTTGGGGTTGGGATTTGGGGGGGGGGGGTTGGGGTTGGGGTTTTAGGGGGTTGGGGTTGGGGGTAATGGGGGTTGGGGTTAGGGGTTTGGGGGAAGTTTGAGGAAATGGGGTGGGGGTCCGAGGTTAGGGGGGTTGGGTTTAGGTGGTTGGTGGTTTGGAAAATGAGGAGGGGGTAAGGGGGGTTTAGAGGGTTGGGGGTAAGGGTGTGGGGGTTGGGTTTAGGGGGTTGGGGGGGTTGGGGGGTTGTAGGTGAGGGGGGTAAAGTTAGAAAGAAAGAGGTTTACGTTTAGTAGTGTAGAGCAGTGCGCGTGCACCAAAGACCAAGTATAAGATAGACTGATTCTATTTAAGACGAGCAAAAAACCGTTTTGCGTCTCTTTTTAGCACATGGAAACTGTGAAAAAAATGCAACTAAAAAATAGAAAATAAATAATAGTTTAAAAAAACTAAAAAACACGCTTTAAAAAAATAAAAATAAAAAATAAAAAAAATGTAATAAATTTCAGTTCACTTTTCTTATAGTGCAGTACAAATCTTAATAAGCAATTATTATATTGTTATATCCAGATCAAAATTTGTAAACAATTCTAAATATTGATAAAATAAATAATAATAGTTTAAAATATTTTATTGTAAAAAAAGCGTGGGGTGCATGGTGTCAATTGTCAAGGATTATCATTTTGATAACATCTTAAAAAGCACCCCACGCTTTTTTTACAATAAAATATTTTAAACTATTATTATTTATTTTATCAATATTTAGAATTGTTTATAAATTTTGATCTGGATATAACAATATAATAATTGCTTATTAAGATTTGTACTGCACTATAAGAAAAGTGAATTGAAATTTATTACATTTTTTTATTTTTTATTTTTATTTTTTTAAAGCGTGTTTTTTAGTTTTTTTAAACTATTATTTTTCACAAAAAAGTAACTTTTTCTCACAAAAGAAGAAACTTGACGTTTACTCATGAAAACTAAACTTAAAAAAAAAACAAAAAATCTTGAAAAAAACGTGGAATCGAACCGAGGTCGGCTGGATCCGCGACCACCCGATTCCTTATGTGCCATTATGATCTGCTCGAAGTCGGCGAAATTTAGCTTTATATTCTAATGCAAACAAAAATAGCCGGAAAACACGAGTAAAAGCGATTTTCTGAAAATGAAACATAGCTAGATCAGTTTTTCATCCCCGAAAACCCCCACATACCAAATTTCATCGAAATCGTTGGAGCCGTTTCCGAGATCCTGATTATATATATACATATATACAAGAATTGCTTGTTTAAAGGTATTAGACAACATTAACTTTTTCTGTGAGAATTTAATCTTATGTGTACATTGTTTTAGGCGTATCAACATCCACCCATACTTTATTGAAAAGGTGGTTGGAAAACTGAGATCTGAGGATATATACAATCAATTAGCGGTGTACACCATGCCTGAACATCAAGCTTCTGCCCTCGCGACACAGGCAAGCATGCTAGTTATATGCTTATTCTTCATGCCCCAATATCTACACAGTGATGTATCCAAAATGCGTGAGATAGCAGATAAATTCTTTCCAAGCAACTGGATTGTTCCCATCTATATGGGAGTAACAATAAATATTATTGATTACTGGGAAAACTTCAAAGCTGCTAAACTGGCACTTAGTAACACCTGTAACAGTAAGATGGTAAAGGAAGTCTTCTCAAAAAGGGGAAGCGCTGTGGCCATGCTAATAAGTAAGACCCATCAATTGTTGAAAGAAGGCGTAATGACTGATGATTTTGTTTTAGATAACATAAATAAAATTTTGAATTTGCTTATAAATTCAAATTTTGTTTTGCGCTGGTTGCTGTTGCATAACAGTAATGTCATATTTTATGACACCAATAAAAAAAGCAAGCAGCTCAAAGAGCTGGTTTTAAAAGAATCCAATTATGATCCATTAAAAATCTTAGAACTGCTTATAAGTACTGCTGAGCTGGAGTTGAAAGTTAGAGAAATGTTGAACAGACTACTTGAGAGCAGAAACGAAGCATGGAACTCCAGCAAAACTGAAGCTCTGGAAGCTCTTCACAATTTAGCAGAACTTTTTTCTGGCGACAAATCTTTTACAAAAGTTAAAGAGAATGACCAGTTAAAACAATGGTTTACCAACATTGCAAATCAGATAAAGTCAGTTGGGGAGTCAATCACAACAAAATCCATGAAGAAAATAACTCAGCTTATCCAAGCATTAGATGAAGTTGAGGAATTTCATGGCATAAAAAGTGCCTCAACTGTTTTACAATTTCTTTCGGAAAGTAAAGATGCACTAAAGAATGCTTTAAGAGCTGCATCCCTAAAAGATGACTATCTGGTGACCTTGGAAATTGCGGCTGATGTCAGTTATGCATGGTGTATTATTGACTCCTACACACATATTATGCAAGAGAGCATAAAAGATGATCCAGCTGTTACAAGCAGGCTCAGGGCCTTGTTTCTCAAACTTGCCAGTGCCATGGAAATACCATTACTGAGAATAAATCAGGCTCACAGTGATGACTTGATTTCTGTATCTCAATATTACAGCAGCGAACTGATAAAGTACATTCAAAAGGTTCTCCAAATAATTCCAGAGATGGTATTTAGTATTGTAGAAAAAATTATTGATCTTCAGACATGGACTATTAAGGAGATACCAACGAGATTAGATAAAGAGAGGTTAAAGGAATTTGCTCAATTGGAACACAGGATGGAAGTCGCCAAACTCACCCATTCTGCATCTACATTTACAACTGGTGAGTTGAGACTTTAATTCTGTTGAGCCGAATTTTACTTGAGAAAATGATTGAAAGGCGATTTAATTAATCTGTTTTATTTAAGGAATTTTGGACATGCGGTCTACATTAGTGGGAGTCATAAGAGTGGATCCAGCTGAACTATTGGAAGACGGCTTGTTGAAAGAACTTGATACACACATAAGCAAGAAGTTTATAGAATTTCTGGAACCTCAGAATAGAAAACTTCTAGCACCAAACACGTTATTGATACGACTGCAGAAACTAGCAGAAAGCATGGATGGTTATAAGAGATCTCTAGAGTATATTCAAGATTACATAAACATACATGGGTTAAGGATTTGGCAAAAACAGGTAGATACAATCTTTCATTGTAGTAAACACCAAATCCACACATAAAAACTGAAAACTTAGTGAACTTCATAAATAAACCTAATAATAATTAGGTATAAATCTTAATATTTGGTTCATGAACTTTTGTAATTTTTAACTTGATAAAATTTTAACACTTTTAACCTTTCGTATGCGAACGCAGAGCCGCGCCAGATTTAAGACTATTTTTTTGTATTTTTATTGTAATCTGCAATATTGGTTCTATTTGAAACAAACGAGTCTAGAATGCAGGTTTTTTTTTTTTACTTTCGGCATACGAGAGGTTAATATAAACCTAACTCCCAAGGTTTATATTGCAAATAAATTATTTACTGACTGTTAAATGTGTTTAGGTATCTGCAATAATTATTGAGAGTGTCGCTAAAGAAATCAGTTTACGGAAAGGAGTGACGCTATACAGTCCTTCGGCAGGATTCATGGGTAGCCTGGCGAGGCAAATTGCTCAGCTAACAGATGCTAGGTAAGAGTATAATTTTTCCAGCTTATTTACTACTACATGCCTATATAAACCAACTATTTAAATAGGAGAGTAGAAAGGGAAGAATCTATTTAAAAAAATGTGGTTTTTCGTGAATCTAATTGTTACTATTTTATTGATTTACAGAGTATGCAGCTACATTAATATATGCACAGCATGGTTCGACATCAAAAGTCAAACTGAAATTGTAAATACAAAAACTTTCGCTAAATTAAATGACGCTATCGGAGTGGTGGGCCTTCACGGGCTAGACACTTTGTACGCGTTCATGATTAAAAATCAACTACACGCCGTTCAACAAATATTTAAAAGCGGCCAAGACAAGATAAATATTAGCAATTTGAATGCTGATGTAAAAGACACTGAGCTAGCCATTACTAGGGGCCAAAAGGTTTTGCAGCAATTAGCAGATGTGATAGTGTTGATTGGCACGCTTCAAGTTCTTAGGAGACATATAGCACATCAATTGAACAGCACGGCCAAGTTCGATTCTGCACATTTGGAATCCTCCCTACAGACAATGAATGAGTAGGTAAATTGTTATGTACTTGCTAAGTTCTCACTATCATAGTATATCATAGAACAAAACTGAGTTAACTACAAAATACCTTAAATTTATTTATTTAACAGTTCCAATAGGGCTTGAAATATAAGGGCATTTTGTATGCGAACATTTATTTTTACCTTACAGGTCATTACTAAATGAATTAAAAATAAATCCAGAATCAGATCCCAAAGTGACATTGGAACTTTTGAAGTACTTGGAAGACTATCTTGTTAGATGTGGAATATATGAGCCGTTTGAAAAGATTTACATCAGGAATGCAACTGAATTTTCCATCGTTGACATGGGCCGTCTTTGCGCCATTCTGTTGATATCACAACTACCCAAAATGCAGTTTTGCCAGTCAACAGGTTCGTCATTCCTGATATACCTACGAGCGAGCCCATTTTGTTGTTGGTCGCCCATAACGTCTTTACTGTGTTACTGGATATATAATTTACCTTTCGTGCTAACTGCATCTATAACTATTACCACACATGGGACTTATCACGCGAATAATATTTGCCTCGACATTGTGGTCACGAGTTTCACGAAATCACGAAAGTTTAAAACATTAACTGCATCTACTAGATAAAGATAAGAGGGGCTGAAGCATGTTTTATTATTTTAAACTATGTTACAGGTGACCTTATTTCAAGGAAGGCTGGAGAAAACATTGATGGCTATCCATTCCTAGTTGGTATTTACACGCTGCTTCGCCAAGTTAGAAAAGACAATATCGAAACATTTGTTTCGTTCTTGAGTGATTACATGAAAAGTACAACTCTTTTCAAGTAAGTACAATAAAATCTCTTCTTTTCAAACATCTATTTATCCGCTTGGTCAGTGGTCACCAAACCGCGGCCGGGAAGCATCTTCACTGCTTTTTTTAATTAATTAATATCATTAAAATAAAAGACAATAGGACTAATTATTAAAGTTATGAAAAGTGTGGACCCAGTGGACCGTCTGTTTTGTGAGAAACTTGCTGAAATGTTGTTGACCCCTGAACAACTGGTAGTTCCTACAAGTACAATTTTTAATTATTTCTTTTTCTCAGGTCAAAGTCATCTGAAGCATCATATGAAGGTCCCTACATTGGACGAGTTTTGGAAATTTTTTGTGAAACATTTAAATATAATTACAATAAAATTGAAGACAAACTGCCTGTAGCAATGCTGACTCAAACATTCCAAAAGTAGTCAATATTTTAATCGTTTATAAGCATTATTATATAGTTATGTAAGGAAATAAATGAAAATTTAACTTTTTGTATGTAATACACAAGTTTTAGAACCATATCTATTAAACATATTTTATAGTGCAAGCTGTATAAGTTACTCATATTATTGAGGTGTGAATATGAAATGAAATACATATTTTTTTATATTATTAGTTTATTTTCTGGTTTTATT
This sequence comes from Archips xylosteana, assembly GCA_947563465.1. Taxonomy (NCBI): domain Eukaryota; kingdom Metazoa; phylum Arthropoda; class Insecta; order Lepidoptera; family Tortricidae; genus Archips; species Archips xylosteana. Next base: position 13,403,407 of record OX387353.1, on the reverse strand, counting down.
CCTTTCATGACGTTTATAGCTTTTTTATCACTTTACTAGGCGAAAGCATGGGGAAACTCACGAAAACGCATGTATGTGAATGAATTTCTTAAAGTGACATCCAAGAATTTTTAACATGTCAATCTCATGTGGATTGAAACATCAATTTTCTTCCTCATTACAGTAGGATAGGAATTACAATACTACATGTGACCTTCATCATCATCATTCACCTTGACCTTGACCTTGGACTGACAGTAACTAAGTTAGTTTTGCAAAAATGTTCCAAACCACTGACATTTTCTTCTCTAATTTCGCTTTTGTTAGCACTGAAACTAGATCCAAACTCAAAAAGCAACTTGTTGAAGGTTGGATCGTTTTTGCGAAACAACGTCCTTTAGGGTGTTTTTTCTCAAACGTTAGTGATTTTAAGAAATAAAAAGTATTTTTAATCAAAGTGAATATTTATTACACTATTATTTATTAATTAAAGATAAGTGGTATCAAAAAAAATGGTCATTATTTTGCTAGCTATCTAACATTGTAGATATTATTAACATATTCCTTACAATATGGATATAAATCCTATTCACCTCAGATATCTGACAATATACTATCTACAAATAAGTGAGTAGTTAAATAACTACTTCTATTATGAGGCCGCTAAGTATAATTTTGCCTTGCAAGTTCTGGATTGAACTGAGAGTTATACTTTGGTTTTATTCTGGTGATAACAGGATCTTGCTGTTTTTGTGCAGTTGCAGGATTAAGACCACTAAGGAATGTTTCTGTTTTGAATTTTTCTAACTGTTCTCTTTTCAAACGCGCTTCTCTTAGTTTTAATAACTTTTTATGTTTCTCATCATTTTCTGCTTTGAGCTTGTTCTTTTTGCTCTTATGTTTATGACTTCTTCTTTCATGCTTAGCAAAAGTTTTTTCACTTGGCTTAGAAGTTTTGGATTTAGTTTTAATGCTACTTTTTCCAGAACAATGTTGGATGAATTTATTAATTGGATCTAGTTTTTGCTTGGATTTCCAAGCAACTTCTTCATTTTTTACATCACTTTCAATCATCTTTGGCTTCCCATCTGCATCTCTAAGAACCAACTTTTCATAAGAATCCTTAATTTCACTTGATCTTGAAAATCTAGATGCGTCTGGTAACACTTCATACCAGTTTTTCTTTTTAAGCGCTTCATTTGTGTCTTGTCCCAAATATGTAAGGTAGCCAATTTTTTTCTCATAGTCTTCCTTTTTATCTTTGACTTCTTGGTCATGTTCTTTATTTGATGTTGTTACAGCATGTTCAGAGTCAGAAAATAAATTTATGTGCTCTAGTGGTTTACTAGTTTGTGGCTGTTCTGTGTCTACAATGCCCAATTCTAACAATTTCTGTTTACTTTTATGTTTAAGTACTCTAAGTCGGGCTTCTCGGTCTGCATTTTCAATTCTCAATCTCTCCTCTTTTTCCTTCTCTGCTGCTTCAGCTTCATCCTTTCTCACTCTCGCAATATTCTCCTTCGTCCGGACATGCCATCTGTAATTAATACAAATATTTTGCAACTGTAATATAGAAAATAAAACTAAGCAAATCCTCTTCATACTATTAAATGAATAAATCATGCGACAAAGTTGACACCAGTCCCAAACTAAGCAAAGCTTGTACTATGGATACTAGGCAACGCATAAACATACTTATATAGATAAATACATATTGAATATCCAAGACTCGAGCACAAACATACGTATTTTTTACACAAATTATATTTGCCCCGTCCGGGAATTGCACCCGAGACCTCAAGCTTCGTAGTCAGGTTGTCTAACAACAAGGCTATCCGGTCATCAAATTACTACTCTTCTTATCAATTAATTATCAAGTAAGTGCACTGCAGTGCAGATGATAATCATGTTTTTATTTAACCATTAAAATTACCTCTTTTTGGGAAGGATATTCATGTTACAGTTGTAAATTCAGAATTTTCTAAATTATATGTTGCTCTGACAATTTCAAACCCGAACTCTTCCAAAATCTTCAATAAAGGACAAACAGGGACTTATTTTAAGTCGAAGTACAGAGCTAAATAAAGAAGTTTCACTTCTTGACACTTCGATTTTTTTTTTAAATTTTCCGCTAGGGATAGGTGATTGAGTTTATTTAGATGGGTGGCATTTTAGAGTTAGGCCCGACTCACATTGCCGAAAATGAACGCCTTCAATGTGAATTACAGTGTTATACTTAAGGGTAGCACCAACAGATGCTGCTCCTTATTGTTTCAGTAAAGTTTCTGAAAACGTGAATGTGTAAACATTTTTGTTTAAAGTTAAGCCAATGAATTGTGTTGTAAAGTTTTATGTTGCGTATTTGGGCACTTTTGAAAATAATTAAAAATTATCATGGAAGTAATAAGTACTACGTACAACCGGAATGAACTGTTGTCGCAAAATTGAAGCCGAACGAGAGCTCAGTAACTGTCTTAGTCAGTAAGTACCTCTTATCCCTCTCTGGCGATAGTTGATTGGTTGGATGGTTCATGTGGGGTTGTCAGTAGTGTTGAAAAAGTCCGGAAAAACTCTCGTTTTTTCGGATATTTATGGAAAAAACCACGAAACCTTCCGCTCTTACTTTTCCGAAAAAAACGATTTAAACCGAAAAAAATGAAATGGAAAAAAACGAATGAAGTTTTCTATATGAATGTTGTTAATTAGTTTTGGTAAGTACATATTTTTTAAGGTTTTAAATTTTTTTCTTAGTGCCAGCGGGTACTTTGACACGTTTAGGTTCATTCCGTCCACATTCCCATTTGGCCTTTTCCCACTTCGTCCACATTCCCACTTAGTCAACATTCCCATTTCGTCCACATTCCCGCTTAGTCAACATTCCTAGCCGATTTTAATGTGGTTTTCGCTATCACTTAGCTTAATTCTCAGGGAAGATTTGTGACAGTGAATAAAAAATAAATAAAATTTAATGATTTGTTTCTTAATTTTCTAAATAAACCCGAAAAAATCGAAAAAAAACGAAAACTTCCGAAAAAAAACATTTGATTTTTTCCGGCTTTTTCAACGCTACAGGTGTCCGTATTTCATACAAATAAAAGAAAACCTATACGACAATCGCAAAATTTTTGCGTTTATAAGGCTTTACACGTAGCAACAAATAATATTGCTTTAAAATGTCGGTAATACATTATTATTTATATTTAGAAACATTTTTGAAGTAAATGTTTTTACTTCATTACATTACATCAATCGCATATTGTTCTACAAAAATCGAAAGAATTGAAATAAACTTAACTCTGGCAACTCTAGGTCACTGTTAGAACGGGACACAGCGGTCACTGGTTGCCCTCTCACTCGGCAAAACACGGCTTTATTTTTATTTTGCGTTCAACAAGACTCTTACGACCTAAGCATAAGGTTTTATTTTTTTATTTTCGGAGACACGTTTTGTCGCAGTACTTAGTCCAGTTTAGGTAGTAGGTCCATGAAAAATATATAGTCCTGGTAACATTAATCCACAAAACTTCAATTGTCTATGGATTTACACTCTGTTTTAGACGCTATACTTATTTTCATTTTTTTCTTTTAGATACGTCATTTGAAATAATACTTTATTTTCATAGTGATAAGAAAAGTTTTGATCGACAATTTGATTCGAGCATTGCTAATAGTAACGTAAAAATTCTCAGCGTATTAGCATAAAATGGACGCGAAAAAACTTAAGCTTTATTCTTGGGTGATTTATTTGAGTGGAAATTAAGTGAAACATTATAAAGATTATACAGTGATTGTTTGATAATTCAATATGTTACTTCTTTTACCATGACCACATAAGTCATGTAACTTGTCAAAAAAACCGGACATTATATTGTATTACTTCTAAAATCGAGTTGTTTGATTTATTTATGCTTAAAGGTTATAATACATAAACTTTTAGAAACGAAATATGGAAGTGGTTGAAGAGTCTTTGGGAAATAATTCTATAGCCGAAGAGGTGCAAGTGAGTGCGAGTGTTGAAACCGTTGGGATCGCGGAATACGCTGGTGAGTCCCACAAGTCGAATGGTGTCGCCGATGTCGGTGCCACGGCTAATCTCGATTTGGCGGCTACTGCAGACTCCGCAGTCCCAGATCTAGTAGATGTTCATAGTACAGAAAATCATGATATTAGGTCCGTGGATATGATGAAAAGTTGCGAACCCGCAACTAACGAGTCTGAAATTCCCTCTGAAGTCGAATCTGAGGTAGTGGACTCCACTACAGATACAGTTAACCACCAAAATATTGAAATACAATCTGATATTGAACCCACTTCGAAAATCGATGAAGAAATTTCGGAACTTTTCGTTGAAAGTACTGAAATTGTTGTTACTAATAGTGATTTGCCAGTATCTGAGCAATGTTTGATAGATAATACAGAACCAAATGATAAAGTGCATTTCAAAACTGAAATCCTAGTTGAAAGAAATGAGAACGATATTAACGAGACTGATCAAACTGGTGTAAACAGTGATGAGGCTGATGCTTCAAAGAATATTCTTAGCGAGTTGAGACAAAATCTAGAATTGAGTGATGTACTGCACTCTGAAGTTGTTGAAAATGTGGAAAATAATAATGGCTCTACAAGGCAGGAGGTTTTAAACAAAGAGGAGTTGCTGGATATATTGGAAGGAAATGATGTTGATCAGGCTGATGATCAGTATGTGAAGATCATACAAGCAGATCATTCAAATATTAAAACTGTAGAAGCCCAGATGGCATTACAACAACTGACTAGGTTGAAATCATCATCAAAACAGAGAAGAAGTTTCGAAAGAATACAACGCAAGAAAAAAGGTGACAAAAGGCTCCTACAGAACAACAGCAGCAGCACTGAAATTAAATCTAAAACAGATAAAGTCTCTGAAGTATCTGCTGATGAAAGTGAGACTAACTTAGAGCAAAATAAAGGAAAAAAGGATAAAAAGACAGTAGGTGTAGCTAGTTGTATATCAGATAGTAAAATCAGTAAGAAGGATAAAAAACCATCAGAAATATCATCAGGAGGAGAAGAAATGGTCCCAGTAGAACATGCTAAGAGTAAAAAAGAAAAACAAACAGCAGAACTGAAAACAGATGAAACAGGAGCTTTGCCATTAGATACTAAGAGCAAGAGAAATAGAAAGGCAGTTGATACCAGTTCCAAAGTATCAGAAAATACTTCTTTGGAGAGTAAAGCTAAAAAAGAAAACCCTGTGACAAGTAAAGCTACTGCAGAAGTAAGTAAAAATGATGATATATTGCAGAGAGAAGGTAATAAACCAAATAATATAAAGGAAAATATTGTGAACGTGTTGGTCAGAGACTGGGAAGATGATGACCATGAACCATTAAAAGATGTTACTACTGAGAAACTTTTAGAAGAAACTGAACATCTTGTTAATTCTAATGAACAACCAACAGTAGCACAAGAGGTTGTAATAGACCAGGAACCCATTGATGGTTCATCTATGGATTCGTCTGCAAGTTTTGTAAGTGAAGGACACACCACATCAAATAAAAGTGGTGATGAGAGCCAACCACAGCGCAGACTTGGTAGAGTGATAAAAAAGAAGGTAATATTTGATCCAGATAATCCTGATACATTTACAAAAGGTAAAATAGCTAACAAAAACAAAGAAACAATACCTGACAAAGAACAACCTACTCCGAAAAGAAGTAAGATTGAAGTTCCACAAATGCCAAAATCCAAGTCCCCACCTGGGAAACTACATTGGAAGAAGCCTCCACCAAAAGCTAGTAAACAAAATAAGAGGCTAACAGAAGTTGATAGGTTGCTGATGGATGAGGGAGCTGTGAACATGATATACCAGCTTACTCCTGAAGCCCCAAAAGGTAAAAAAAATATGAGGACTAAAGCAGAATTTATTAAGAAAATTCAGAGCTCAACACCAGAGACTAAAGAAATGAAGTTTAGAGAGAGAAAGAAGGAAAGTATCAAGAGTGAAGAGGCAGAAGCTAAGAAAATAGCAGGAGGAAAACAAAGAGGATCCCTGAGTGGCTCTGTGAAGTCAATATCGGTATGTGAAGATTTTGAAGCTCATAGTGCAGATGACTCCATTATTTATCGCCGTCATTCTTCAAGCTCTTACTCTAGCAACTGTATGAGCCCTCTGCGTGTGAACGAGTTGGATTCGGGCGGCGTGCCGGGCGCCGCACGTGTCTCTCGGCAGCCTTCAGACAGTCAAAACCTTTCCATTGCTGATGAAGAATCTGTCGGGCAAATATCTGATGTCTTCATGTCAGATGTGAATGCAACTTCACCAAATGAAGTTATAAATAAAACAGATTGTTTGTCTATCAAACAGAAATTGAACTCTAAACTATCTCATGTTCTAAGCAAACGAAAACGCGAGGGTATGAAAATTGACAAACCTGCTAAACAGAAGAGAATGTCTATTAAACATGAAGAAAGAAGAGAAATCAATCTTAAAAAAGATTTAGAACCAGGATTGTCCAAGTTAAAGACTTTGACAGTTATATTTGATAACAATCTAGCTGAGATTAGTGTAAAGAGAAAACAAGATCACCAACAGTACAATATTCAGGTTTGTAAATCAGAAAAGTGATATTAATAACCAAATTAATCTTTTTTTTCATTATAATTTTTATAATTATTATTTTTTCAGACGCTGAGGGATCTGGATACTGCCTTTGCATATATTGATAGAATGGAGAATATAGCTGTGACATTACTGACATCTGAATGTGGCACGTTATGTTCATCATTAGATTTAAGTTCCATATTGAATGATGAAATGGAAATAAGGACCACTAATGCATTCAGCTACGCAGAAGCTATAAGGTACAAGAAAGAAAATAAAGAGACTTATTTAAGAGTTTTTACAACTTATGTATGAGACACAACCCTATTACCATAAACCATAATACAATGCTAGAAATAATGAAAATAGTAAACAACTCGGCTTAACCCTTTATAAGGCCTCATTTATTGGAGCAGCACACTACCACAGAATCAAAAGCAGCTATCGAATGTGTACCTGACAAACAATATTATTTAAGCTAGTCGTATTTTCAATAATTACAATAGAAATTGTGACGTATAGTGTAATCAGTAAGGTTGGAATTCCAACTCAATGCATGTGGTTGCTAAATCGCCTCTGCCTTATAAAGGGTTAAGCCTATGCTTAGCAGACCTAACACACTACATTACATTACTACACATACTGCATTCAAATTCAAATTTCTTTATATATTATTATATTGTATACTACATTTTTTCATATCATTTGCTTATATCCTGACTTTCAACATTCCCATAATAACATTTATTTAAATCAATGCTATGGGCTTGACAGAATATATACATAGGCAGATTGACTAATTGAAACTTGGATAAATAGACAAATAGCCTAGTTAGTAGTTAGAGAACCTGACTACAAAGCTTGATAAAGCGGGTTTAATTCTTGGTTGGGGTAGATATTTGTGTAAAAATTCGAATGCTTGTGCTTGAGTCTTGGATGTATAATATGTATTTCAAGTATCTTTATCCATAGAACAAGCTCTGCTTAGTTTGGGACTTGGTTGATTGGTGTCAATTGTCTCGAGAGAAGAGGACTCTTGTCCTCCGCAGTGGGTCGTAATAAACGGTACCTAACCCGTAAGTTGCACGATAAACTTAAAGGGGTAGGTAAGCAGGTCAACTTACAGGACACCCTGTAGATCGGCAGTTCTCCTGTCCCTCTGAGCATTATGGGCATGTGCCCTGGGCCCCACGGACTATGGGGGAGTGGCTATAAGTCCTTACTTAATAGGATCACTGTTATAGTAAGCTGTTCACTACGCAATCACAAATAATAAATGTAGACAAAGCTAAAGTCTACATTTATTATTTGTGATTGCGTAGTGAACAGCTTCCCAGAAACGTTAGGGATCTGAATCCCTAACGTTTTTTAACCTATTTTTGCATTCTCTAACGTTTTATGTCATAATGATCATTTGTCCTAACACTCATATGCCCTATCTTTAGTTTTCCTAACATTGTATGGATGATTTTTTTTCCCCATAATGTTTTATTTCTTAACATCACTTGCCATATTGATTATTCATCCTAACATTATGTGCCATAATAGTCATGTATCATAATTATTATCAGTAAGCCTAATGATCGTTAATGATTATTTTTCCTAACTTTGTATGGCCTATTGTAGTTTGTCCTATATTTGTACTACCTAACATTATTTGTCCTCGTGATTATTTTCCCTAATTGTGATTAACCTACTATTCTGCCTAACCTAACCTACTTTTCTTATCTGACAGCAGTCCGGTTCTGGCGCTTCGCCGGCCGCTACCGCGGCACGCTTAACTAATTTTGATGATAATGTCGTCTAAATTAGATTTTCCGGGTGGTCATAAAAAAAACAACTAACACCAAAGGCTAATCCGGGAGCTGCGCTGCGCTACGCTCCCGCATTATAGCCTTTGAACCTAACCATACCGAGTCGCTTTCGCCCCGATAGGTCTTGCTCGCTGGCTGACTGGAGGTTCCGGGTTCAAATCCCGATAAGTAGTTATGGCAAATATATTAGGGATACTGATATTTATAGTATACATATTTCGGACAAATGAGTTTTAGGGCAACATTATGAATAAATATTGTTATGGCTATTGATCGTTAGGGCTAATGCCCATTAGGAAAACAACATTTAGGATAAATGACATGAGGTGAAACGTTATTAGGGATTTCGAGGAATATGCAAAATAATATTAGGGATATTAATAATTATGGTAAAAATGATTCGGGCAAATGAGTTTTAGGGCAATCGGAAAATGATTGTTATGGAGTTATGGCAATTGATCGTTAGGGCTAATGCCCATTAGGATAAAACAATTTATTTATTTTATTTATTTTTTAATTTTGAGGTCGCGGGTGAGCAAAGTAATTGTTTTAGTTCATTAGGATAAAACAGTTTGGGCAAGTGATTTTAGGACAAACGATGTTTAGGGATCGCGAGGGAGACCCTTTAGCTTTATTTAGTCCATTAGTTGGTCATTGGTCTTGGGACCCCTATCCTAAAGTTGCCACGTCCCGCAATCGGTTTAAGACGACCCTGCGTATCGGCCAGAGACGATGATGAAATAAAAAAAAGTGATATTGTAGGTCATTGATGAGCACAGTAGAACAGCACAGCAAGCTACTTTGCTGCGGCGTGTGGGGCTTGTGTTCCGGCGTGGGACTGGCGCTGGCGGCGCTAAGCGACGTGGCCGTGGCGTCGGAGTTCGCGCGCTTCGCCCTCGAGGACGGCCGCGTGCCCGTGCCTCTCGCCACCGTCGCCTTTACATCGCACATACGCCGCTTTCCCAAACCCTTGGTAAGTTTCACTGACCCCTTTAGTGCATGTTAAAATAAAAAACATGGGCGTTTTCAATAAAAAGTGTACACTTTACTATTGATTTGTGCTATTGATTTTGATGAAAAAAAAAATGTTCCTAATTTTCCACACAATTTTTTGTATCAGTTTTTACGAGCCCTATAAACAGAAAACTGACTCAAAAAATAAGGACACCTTTTTTCTTTATGAAAATTAATAGTACCCGTGATATTTGACAAGAAGACCCCAAGGTTTCCTCATTAAAAAAATATGCATACACTTTTCATTGAAAATTCCCTAATATGCATCGCCACCTTTCATAAATATCTATACATAGACCTTATGTTACCGTAATAAGGTCTATGTATAGATATTTATGAAATGTTGGCTGTACAGATATTGGTGAACTCGACTGTACATACATTTCGGTGATTCGTTTTTATTATTTGTATAGATAAGTGTTTGGTCTAAACTAATAGTAAATGTATTCCACAGCTGGACAGTCTGGTAGTGTTCGGGCAGCAGCTGTCGGCGGCGGAGGCGCTGGCGGGCGGGCTGCTGAGCCGCGTGCTGTGGCCGCTGCGCATCGAGGACCAGCTGCGGCAGCTCGCGAGGGACATCGCCAGCCGGCCCTCCCGGGTAAATAAACATCCACCTTTTGCACACATCTGGTCAAATACTTACGTTGGCCACACACGGTACGCTTAGCCAGTGGAGTTACCTGCGCAGGTGCTTTGCAAGGGTCGACGTTCCGGCACAGAATAAGTAATATGTAACCAGTAATCCAACTTCATACTAGAGCGCCCGATCGACGCACGCACACAGCCAAGCGTCTTACACGGCCGCTAACCAATCTTCGCTAGACAAAACAATGCAGTTCCCACGCTCGCGCCGTGTAAGACGCTTGGCTGTGTGCGTGCGTCGATTCGGGCGCTCTAGTATGAAGTTGGATTACTGGTTACATATTACTTATTCTGTGGTTCCGGTGTACAGGTTTACTGTACGGTTTTACTTGAAAGAATTGATTTTTGGTCAACTCCGGTCGCCTGCACAGGTCGGTCCGCACGCTCCGGTCAACCTGCGCAGGTATGACGTGTATGGGCAACTTAATACTTTGCTGCTGTCAGGGTGGCTACTACGGAATTCGAAATTCGCATCGTGCCGTCCCTTTCACTCTTTTGTTTAAAGGGTCATACACATTTTGTTTTGTTTGCGTCTCTCCTTTGGACATGGCAAAATTTAAGGATCTATCGCCACTTTTTTTTGTCAAGTCTACGTTTTCGTGTGGGACGCCTGGACAATTTTCGGCCCATTTAAACAAATCTTATTTTCGCTGTCTCAGTGTCGCTGATTTTGTATACGCATGAGGATAACTTTTGTTTCTTACGCTGTGAACGGAACTGCACAAGCACAATACGAAGTTTGAAAATCTAATTTCGTGGCAAAGGCCAGGAGACATTGGTAGTAGTGGTTGCTACTAAAGTGCTAAAGCGATTGGTTGCCATAAACAGTTGAAGTTGACTCTTTAAACCAGAATATCTGATAATACTTCTTACGGAATCGCCACTAACAATCAAATCAAAAATAAATCTTACCTGCGGTTCAGGCTGAGCGTTGTCTGTCAGTCAGACAGTCAACTAATCACGTAAGTAGTTTAATAAAACTCGTATGTACAAAATCGGCTCGCACCGATTCGTGCGATACTCGCATGTTCGTAAAAAAAATTCATACGAGAACGAGTTTATACAAGTCGAGAAATCGTAAGCAATTATCTTCCTAGAATGCAGGTCCTCGTGTAGACTACATCGCCTGGCGATAATCTCTTTACGATTATCGAATAACATAATCGTAGGCGAGGTTTTATTTCTCGCGTGCATGTAAACATTCTCATACGATACTCGCTTGGCGATTATCGCATACGAGAATGTCATACGATTTCTCGCCCCAAAACGTGCGAGAAAGAAACTCGTACCATGTAAATGTGCCTTTAAAGAGCCACTGATAGCCGAATTTTTGAAACATCTGAAAATACTACTCGAACGAGGTATGATCAGCTGCAGAGAAAAGGTACCCCCCGGTGTGGTTACCACCGTTCCATAGAGGTACCTTTTGTCTGCAGCGGACTTTACATATTTGTAGTGGTAGCAAATTATAGCTCTAAGTAATTTTTAGAAATGGTCCAAATTTTATTGTGCACATTGTATAGAACAGTAAATAAGGCTATCAGATTGTACAGAACATATTATTAATGGTTTGAGACTTTTGGCTGAATCATTGCGCATTCAACTACAAAACAGACGCGGTTTCAGAAATCTGCTCAGTAAGAATCTCGTTCAGAATATTCAATAATCTTCGTAACTTTCTTCTTCACCTACACGTACGCAATACGCTCTCCATCCCTTTCCTCGATACAGCAACTCTGTAATGTCTTCTTGCGGTAACCCTCCGCCATGGACGCATATATTCCGCTTAGGACACAAACAGGACTGGTAGAGCGCGTATAAGTCGTCGCTAACATTCCCACAGAACTCTCCAGTGTAACAATAAGGCAGTGAGACGCACTGGTAACCTTGGATTTCTTCAGTTTCTATTGTCGAATTTGCTTTCCAATATTTAGGCTGGCGACACTGACATTTGAATATGATTTTCGGTGGTGTCAATTGAATGTTCTTGTGATGTAAGTCCTCGATCTCGTTGGGATCGATGCGATCGTACGCTGATTCGACAGTCAGAGGAATGTCTTCGATGGAACACATTGGCCAATCCTTTGTAGGTTGACAAAACTGAAAGATAAAACAAATCAATTAAATTTATTTTATAGTTGTTGTGCTAAAGATGGAATTGAAAGTAATTTTAGAGTAGGAAAAGCGAGGTTAAACTAGTCTGTTATACTCTTATTGCGAATACGGGTCGCACATGGTTTTGAGTACGATTCCATTAAGACAGAGTGAAGTAATAACATGTAGAATCAACACTTAAGACGTGAACATGACGAATACCTAGCAACAGCAACGAATACCTAACAACTAGTCTTTTCCTATTTTCATCGCCACTCCCCAGGCCACTTGGCAGTTTAGTTGAGATATAAGTACAAAATAACATATGAATAGTTACTACGTAATATATTCGGCACTCGAGTTTGACCGGCGGCAGGTATATTCTTTTATCTATTAGCTACCGAACGACGGTGTAAGTTAGCAGTCACAGAGTAAATTTTCGAGGGTACTACGGAAGAAGACGTGTCAGCGTTAGCGGTACCGTTCACGCTAATAGTATTGAACACAAGAGTGAAAGGGACGGCAAGATACGAATTTAGAATTTCTTGGTAGCCCCCCTGTAATGCATGGAGTGACGGCACTATACTTTGTTTTATTAGCATTAGAAAGAAGGTAAGCGATCTTGACGTGTATTTTTAATGAAAACAAGATTCCGATAAATTGAGAACCTCCTCCTTACGGTCATTTACATTATTTATATTATTCTATTGCGTTTTGCGCGCGCGGCCTGCCGGCGGTGTGTGTCAGCCTAAGGTGTCAGCGTATATGATTCAGTGTTATGCAGGCGCCCGCGCTTCTGTTTGTGATGGCCTTTAATTTCGGATGACGCACCTGGAAGTGCGCTCTGTTGTTGAGCTCTATACGTCGTTCCGCGGGCACCAGCGCGTCGCAGCGGCGGCGGCGCGCGCAGCGACACAGCCGCACGAGCGCAGGCGCGCGCCAGTACCGCTGCAGAACCGCCGCGCACGCTTGCCGCGACGCGCATAGAGGCAGGCTGCGCTCGCTTTCCTCCTGATAATTAATTACCAATATTTTAATAAAGGGACTACTCCGAATTTCGTAAATTAAAGCTTCGTAAATTAAGGCTCATTCACGTATGAAATAATATTAGCGCGAGCGGGACGGCACGATACGAAGTTCGAATTTTGAGCTTCGTATAAGTGTTGAGCCGATTGCTTTCAAATCAAGACCTCGAGGCAAACAGGTAGACCTATTTAAGACGAATGAAGTTCGTAAAAACCGGTCAAATGCGAGTCGAGTACATGAAGGTTTCCTTACCTCCGTACAATGTTTTAAAAAAAGTTCAGTAAAAAATCGCCGAACAGTAAGCATAAAATCTTAAACTTATAGGTAGGTAAACATCCGAACACCATAGAGTCACTCGCGTTGCCTAGAAACAGCCGGCTGTCGTCTAGCAAACGGCTCCGGAGTTAAAAACGCTGAAAGCACCACGTTTCTTGTATGACGACCCTTGTTTTGTCAACTTGATTGTGACAGACAGACAGACAGACAGCGGAGTCGCAGTAATAGGGTCCCGTTGGCAGCCTTTGGGTACGGAACCCTAAAAAAAAATACTGCCATCGCCATTTGTTTTTGAGCTACACATTTATCTAATTTTTTTCTGATTTTTACTGTAGTTATACAGTAAATTATCATGCTGCTTAGAAATTATAATTGTCCTCAAAAGACGCGTTTTCCTTTAAAACGATATTCATCATTTCACTTCAAACTTTACTTATAATGTGAGAAAAACACAACAGGAACATACTTATCAATAGTTTCAATAATGATTGTTGAAGAAATACTCACTAAGCCATAATAGTACAAAACAGGATCTTCTTTACTATCTTCACTGGTGACGCTCAAAAACAATGCAATCAATATTACGTCTCGGGTCCACATTGGAGAGCATTGATTGCACGACAAGCTAATTACTGTTAGTTGGCGGCGTGAAACGGTTAGGTCGAAAGTCGTAGCCGATATAGATAAAGCATAACCTTGTACAGTTCAATCCACTTCGAAGTATATAATCATTATAACATTATCTGAGAGGAGGCCTATGCCCTGCAGTGGGACGTATATGGGCTAGGATGATGAAGAGGTATTTTTAGATTTTTAATATAATAAATGTTATTGCAGGGTCTTCTCCTGAAGAAACGGCTGCTGACACTAGATAGAGTTGAGAAAACATTCCAATCGTGCTTGGAAGTAGAACGGGATTTGCTCGCTGACTACTGGGTTTCAACCGAGGGCCAACAGCTGCTTCGCACCGCCCAGGACGCACCCTAAACCAACGTTTATAATAAATTAAACAAGAAAAAATAGTTATTAAAATTGTGAAACCTTTGAACTTTCGGTTCTCGTAAGTGATTTTGCGGAAAATATTCCTACGAATTTAAACGTGATTATGTGCAAGGGTGGTTTCCTTTTTGACTGCAATGTTTTGAATGGATTATAATAATGTTAGAAAGTAAAATGTCTTGGATGCTTTATTGGTAGTGAATACAGGCAAAATTACTGAATTTAAATAAATTAGTTTGAAATATTGGACTAAATCATTGGTTGATTGGAATCACTAGTGCAGCAGAATGTACCTACGATATATCTTAACACAACACAGCTAAAGTACTTCTGTATTTGTTAGATATTTAGTTTATATTTGCATGTATCTTGGGTTCCTTTTTAATCCAATGAAACATCATTTTTTTTACTAATAAGACCATTGGTATATATATTATGTAAAAACTTATACAACATTGACTGTCTACACAAAAAAAAATGCAAGCCTGTAGGTATTGAAAAAAGATGTTTTTAATGTACTAGGTTAGTTAAAATTAATGAGCCACATTTGTAGATGTTCGAAGAATTAATGTTGATCATACATTGTGTGTACGTTCTTCATATTATACATTTTGATTAATAAGATTACACCACTCTAATACATTAATGTATATGTCAGTGCAAATATAATAGGTTCACTACCTTGTTTAGATTAAGTTACAAGTAGTAAGGACTGTTCTGGATAAAACTGTTTCTTGGATATTAGCTCAAATTATCCATCACAATTCTGAAATACATGATATGGATTATCAATCACAGTGAAACAGTTTTCGAAGAATGTGGTGTTGTTAGCTTTTAGTTATGTTACATTATGTTATGTTATAGATGAAATTGTTTATACGTTTGTTTTAGATATTTGAGTTTATGTTTGATTCCAAGTCAAAATTTCACGCGGACTTTTGTGAAAATTATTCATAATCTACATCCACTTCCCTGATTTGATTTAAATAATAATAATAATGAGAAGCTTAATCGCCCGAGTGGATGAAGATTTCACAGCGTAAGATTAAATACTATTCTACTTCACGACGCTCTTCTGCGGATTTCTTAGCATCGGTAAAACTGGCCTACTGCGCACACGAAGCCAAATCAGACTGAAACTAAATTTCGTAATGAATTGTGCGTTTCGATCAGATCTTAAATTCTTCACTTTAGTAATATTATGTATAAACAAAAAATAAACTAAACTGAACCTCAAACGCACTTCTTCAGTATACGCTAATAAAGTTCACTTAGTAAAATGAATTGTTTAAAGTAAGAGTTTTTCTAATAGTGACTATATTCTTATACACAAACAAGTTCGCACACAAATAAAGGTATGTTGTGTTTGGTGTCGCCATCTTTGTCCTGCATTTTCTAAAGTAGTATTTTCTCTTACGCTATCGGCTGGGATTAGTTCTGTATGGATCTGACCACTCTCCCATAGTGAATTTGCCCAAGGGCTGAAAGGGCATTGGGTAAGTTTGTATGAAGAATATTGTCATTTTTTTTTCAGCGGCCACGGATGATTTTCACCTAGTTATTTAGAGGGCCTCTAAATACACATATATATGTAATTTATGGCGTTTAACCCTTTTCCAGACATAGCGCACACAGCGACCACATAAATCTACAAAAAGATTCAACCTTACTCCCTTTACAATACGGTAGAAAATCTATTGAATTTGTTTAAAATAGTCTTTGCTTTTAAATTAATCCTGCATTTGTAAAAATTATAAAACAATGATTAAATTAAAAATGGTTGAATGAAAGTGAAAAAAGTGAAACGAAAGTGTTGGCAAAAAATCAATTCGAATTGACGTTTGAGGATTGACCGATCAAATCGAATTGACGATTGACGAAACTAATTCTAAATCTACTAATTGAAGATTGACGATTACTAATCGTTAATTCGAATTGATCGGTCAATCCTCAATCGTCAATTCGGATTGACGATTACTTTGTATGTACCTACCTAATGTCCTTTTTATTTAGGCCATTTTTCGAAACTGACCAAATGCGTTCAAAAGCGGTGTCTGAGTTTACCAAAGGTTCCGAAACATGTTTCCGACGGCAATATGAAGGATGTCCTTTTTGGAACATTTTCGGGACTTTCCTTGAATTTAACCGATAGCGTTCAAAATCGATATCTGAGGTGCCCAAAGGTTTCGAAACTTGTTTCCGAAGGATATATTGAGAGATGTCCTTTTTTGGGACATTTCTAGAAATTACCCGATTGCGTTTAAAATCGATATCTGAGGTAACCAGAGGTTTCTAAACATCTTTTCAACTGCAATATTGAAAGGTGTCCTGTTTTGGGACATTTTAGTGACTTTCTTTGAAAGTGACTGCTTGCATTCAAAATCGATATCTGAGGTGCAAAACATGGTTTCAACTTCAACGGCAATATTTAGATTCTACACTTTAGCCGCGTACTTACTTTACTACCTGCATTACGTTCTAAGAACGTACGAGTGCGAAAGATTATTACGAATATGAACGTTATCGGCCAATTTCGAAAAATGTCCCAAAAAGGGACATCAGTCAATACTGACATCAGGAACATGTTTTCGAACCTCTGGGAACCTCAGGTATCGACTTTAAGTCCAGTAAGTAAGTCCCAAAAAAAAAAAATATAAACAGTGGAACATAGAACCTCCTCCTTTTTTGAAGTCGGTTAAAAAAGGACACCTTTGAAAAGTAATCTTAGGGAATGGTTAATCTAGATTGAGAATTGATTTAATCCGAATTGAAGATTGATGCGTTAATTCCAATTAATTCAATCTGATTGACGCGTCAATTCGATTGATCAATCCGGATTGATTTAGTTCAGATTGATGCCAACACTGAGTGTGACTCCGAGAGGAAGGGCTTCGAATTAGCCCGAAACATGTCGAGTCAAACTCGTTTTAAGACGTGAGTGATCCGTTTATTTTCACTATGAGTGAGTCTCACGGTAGTTTCTTGTTTTAAACACTGAGTGTATCTAATTTGTCGGGGCCTGAGGCCGTATTGTCTAACGCTTCTGACGCTTGCCTTCGCTTTCGCCATCTCTTTCTGTCATCATCTTATACCGTTTGGCAGAAAGAAATAGTGATTGCGAAGGCAAGCGTCAAAAGCGTTAGACAATAAGCCTGCTGGAAAAGGGTTAATAATATTGGAGCCGAAATATTTAATTTTTATTAATAAGCCTAGTTAACAATGTATGAACACATTTATTTATTCACTACTATTGCTACTTCTTATTATTGTGTCTTAAATATGTTTATTTTGAATAGATCTATCATAACATAATTTACCACTCCAGTGGGCCACTCGCCTAAAAAATGACAACACTTTTACCCAGACCCCTTTACATGTTTTTATTTAATTTTAATAATTTTATAATAGGATCTAATATTGCAAAGAATATATATTAAAACTAGTTGATCTATACAACATATATTATTTATATTAACATGATAAAGATCTCGTAAGCACTAATAGATATAAGCGAAAATCTTCCATTCATATCCATGCACGGTGAAAGAAAACATCGTGAGGAAACCTGCAAACACCTGAGAAGAAATTCAATGGTGTGTATGAAGTTCCCAATCCGCACCGGGCCCGGGTGGTAACTACGGGCCAAGCCCTCTCATTGTGAGAGGAGGCCTGTGCCCTGCAGTGGAAACTCTATAGGCTGGAATAATGATGATGATGTTATGAGATAAATGATCCATAATCTTTCGGTTTGTGTTCGTAATAACACTATTGTATTCGCCTTATTTGACAGATTAAAATTCCAGCTAAGGCACAATTTTTCGAAAATCCATAAATTTTTTAAAATTACACTCCTTTGTGGAGAATTTGCTATTTATAAAAATAGTTGGCCTCAACTATAATTTTTCCATTTTGTTTAGGATAAGAATAGAACCCTCCGAATGTTCTTTTTTAATATGTTATGTATGCAATATTAGATCCTAGAAGATGTTTCAAGTAAAAAACATACATAAATGAATCAACGTTTTCTTGTTGTTTACTCTGTCCCCAGTTATCCAAGTGACATCTTCATACTGTTTCATAGAAAAATGCTTAAGTTGTCCATGAGACAAAATTTGTGTAACCATAGAAGAGTCGTTTTCGGAAAAATTGTACATAATTAAGGGCTTAATCAAAACAAAATCACGATCGCTTCCTTTGTGTTACGAAAGTTAGTCATACAAAATATATGGGTAACTTTCGTCACACAAAGGAATCAATTAAGTTTTTTTTTTATTAAGTCCCTTAATTGTGTACACTTTTTTTGAAAACGACTCAGAAACGGGTGGCAAGGAAAAGTTGATTCACATAAACCCATTTAAGTAATATCTTTTCAGCCAGGGGTGATTTTTGGAGACTTGGCCAGAACCTTACTATTTCTAATTGATCATGATGACTAACTGACGTAATCAAGTTATTAGGTACTTTGTTGTATTGTAAAATATTATATCATTTCCTTAATGTTTAAGAAACTTAGTATTAATTTATTACACAGCCAAAGTTCTTTTAGGGACACTTTCGTATGTATTATTATTGAATGCCCAATCCAGTTCCATTTGCTGAATTATTTAAAAAATGTCTCCATATATACTTCTTTTTAAATTTTGTTGCTTTTCTTTTTAATCAGCAAAGAAACATTTAACACTCTCACGGCCTAGAGTATATGCATATCGAACATTAGTTTATGATACATAGGTGAACTGTCAAAGTCCACAAGAACATTTTGTTGGGCCTGGAAACATGTTAACATTTACCTAATCCCTTGATATGTGTATGTAATTAATAATTGTTTGTTCATAAATAATTGTTTGCAGAAGGGATGAATAGTACTATGTATTAAAGGTATCAAAACTGTCCTAAATCTATTTACTTTATCTACCATCAAAATCAAAAACTTAAGGATTCATCTTGAATATGTATTGTTAAGTAGTGGCATTCCTTGATTTATAATTTATATGATTTCTTAGCACCAGTTTAGTTAATTCTATGAGTTCAAGTAGCCATTAATATATTATCTTTCTTTTGATGAATATAAATAAAGTGCCTTTCATAATATATAATTGTTTTAACACCATAGATAGGTTTAGTTATTAGAAATAACTAAACTTCGTTTTTTTTAGCATTAGAAAGAAGATAAGCGATCTTGACGTTTCTTTTTATTGAAAAACACTTGAAAAATAAGTCACAGCTAATATGTAACAATTTCAAAGGAATTATGGTCATTTACACTCTTGGTTTCATAAGTAATAGTTACTATTTTTTTCAAAGCGTTAGTGTAGTTAAAATGGATTAGTTCCATCAGGATACTTGTAGGTGAGGTATAAAGATTATGTAGGTTAGCTTTTCGTCAAAATGAAAATTGCAAATTTACTTATTTTTTTAATTTTAGCCCTTGTTAACCCTTCGTATGCGGGAAGTGAACAAAATCGTGCATTCTAGTTTCAACCAAATCCAATTATTTAGATTAAAAATAAATAAAAAAGTAAGCTTTAAATTTGGCACGAATCCGTGTCATGCAAGGATACGAAGCGTTAAGTTAACTACCTACTAGACAATGACCTCCCCATCCACCCACGTCAAAGTTGGATCAATCCATTTGAACCGCTATCTCTCTTTTACGTCAGCTCCGAAGGCCATCTCGCGGGGAACCCAACGGATACAAGATTTTGAGTCGTGATATTCGGAATTAATTTTTTTTCGTTTATTTTTATTGATAAGTAAATAATCTTGAATAGTTGTGTTATTAGAAGCAAAAAACCATTTTATAAAACTATGCCGTTTTTAGGGTTCCAGGGCCAAAATGTTTTTTTTTATTTAACCACTTTGTCGGCGTGACTGATATATATATTCATGCCAAAGTACAGCTTTTTAGTACTAACAGTCTCTGAGCTTAGCCGCGGACGGACAGACATGGCGAAACTATAATGGTTCCTAGTTGACTACGGAACCCTAAAAACCAGGTTCTGACATACTCGTAGGGCGGTGGTGGCGACTTGCGCGTGAATCAGCTGCAAACGAAGCATCACGGAAATCCCCGAAACCGTGATCAGTTTGGCCGATTAGTTG
This sequence comes from Archips xylosteana, assembly GCA_947563465.1. NCBI lineage: Eukaryota > Metazoa > Arthropoda > Insecta > Lepidoptera > Tortricidae > Archips > Archips xylosteana. Next base: position 13,382,878 of record OX387353.1, on the reverse strand, counting down.
GCCGACTAGTCGGCTAGTCGGCCAAAGTCATGATCGGCACATCTCTACAAAATGGTAAAAACACACGGAACCTTTGTTTGTAGTTTCGCCATGTCTGTCTGTCCGTCCGCGGCTTAGTTTGGAAACTATTAGGGCTAGAAAACTGTAATTTTGCATGGACATGCGTAGCAATTATCCGAACAAAGTGCAATTTTTTATTTAAATCGAGTGACCCCCCCCCCTCCCCCTCCCACCTCTAAAAGCTAAACTGTTGGTATAAATATTTGAAAAAATCAGGATGGGAGGAAATATGTCAAATTAACAAGGTAAACAAACAACTATAACGGCTAAGTTCGCTTGAGAATTATTAGTAGTTTAAGAGTAAGTAAATACAGTTAGGCAACCTATAAAATATAATACGGACAGTATATACAAATACAAAATACAAATAGTTTATTTCCAAAAAATTACAATAAAACAGTTACATATTTACTGAACCCCACACTAGGCATAGCCTGTCCCGTGGGGTAAATGTTACGGTTTACAAAAATAATACATTACATTAGCGGCTATTTGCAACCATATTTAAGGAACAGAGAGAATAAAAGAATAAAATAAAACAAAACGGACATAAACCAATATAACTGAAATAAATTCTTAAAGCCTTAATATAATTATTAATATATGCAAGGATTTTTTGTAACCGGTGCGGAGCGCTATTCTGGACGTGTCTGACACGCTCTTGGCCGGTTTTTTTAGATTAACCTTTCAACGCCAAGAATCGACAAAACGTAAACCTGCTTTGAATCTTCTGTCATTGTGTCAAGATCACTTTGACAATGTACTTTGTGACATCTATATGTGTCGTTGGCGTTGAAAAGGTTAAATACGTGTGACAGCCATAGGCCGGCTACGTGTCATTACAACGCTTTATTCTTTATCTCTGAATGAGTTTTTCAATCTATTAATATTTTGTTTAAGTATGTAAACCATCAGAAAGAATGTTATCTATCTATCTGGAACTGTTTTTTATTGCGTATTTGGGTCACAGAAATGCATTTGTGTACCAAATTTCAACTAAATCAATCCAGTAGATTTGGAGAAGGGTTCCGTTTTATCAAAGAATAAAAAGTAAAGGCCATAACAAACCGGGAGCACGGTGCGCCGACGGAGCGTGCCCAGCGCGGTCAATAACACTGAACTGAATCAAATACGGCGTGCCGCGCTGCCGCTGTGTGTCATCGCAAGACAGATCTGTAGCTCGTGTCTTGTATAAGAACGCTTATTGCAAGTGCAGCAGGGTCTGGGATGTAATGCATTTAGTATTAGACTATAGCCTACATCTCCATTATATTGAAATTGCGTCTCTTTTGAGGTGAGGTTAATTTACTTTGTTTTTTTTCTGGGTTTGGTTAATACAAGGAATTATTTAATATTCTGAATCTATTTTCCTGTCTAGTTGAAATTGCGTAAGGCCCATACTACACGGGCGGTTCTCCCGCCGCGGGAAACCGCTTCTGAACCGCCACTAGACACAATTTTATATGGAAGTTGTATGGTGCAAACTACACTGCGCAGCTCCGTCGAGCGGGAAACCGCCCGTGTAGTATGGGCCTTAATGGAAAGAACCAAAATAAATACTGGCAGCACTGGAGTTCAGAACTGTCAAAGTGACATTAGTAAACAATCAAAATATTGTAATAAAATGAATAATTAATAATTAAAACAAGAGCTAGTTAAATTATATATTTTCGTGATAATTACTAAGATAGTTTAAGATAAGAATTATTTTATTCAAATGTGTTTTAAAACTAATGAATTAATTAATGATATAGGAAAGAAGTTAACAATTAATTAATGAGTTCATAGATAACGACTGGATTTTTAAATGAATACAAAATGAAAGAAATAGTGGTTTTCGTATGCACCTTTTGCAAGGAGTCATTTAATAGCCATGATGCTATAACCTGCCATCTACTTAATTCTCATGATGATAATAAAACCGTTAAGAAATTAAGAAAGCAGTTGAAACCGTAAGTAATGATAATGATAAATTTATTTGTCAAACATAGGTAAAACAAAAGATCCTAAAATAATTCCATATAACTTTAATGTCTTACCATTACGCATACAAATATTTTCAGTAAAAATCTAAATACATATTCTAATAACTTAGTAAAATAAATAACAACATTAATAAAGAGATATCTTTGTCATAAATAATTCATACAGAATCAGTCATAGTAGTAATTTAAATTTATAAACAAGTGTTAGAAATCACTCAATAGAAACAGACAATTGTTGGTTTTAATATATTAAGCCATTAGTTTAATGAGCATTAAAAAATACTGATCATATTTTGCTATAACTCATTAAAATATTTCCCACATGAAACTGTTATTGTATAAAATTTCTATTCATAAAGGTATGATAATAAAAGCCTTCCTTGCCTGTTTACACTATCTACCAGCGTACATGACAATTTAGTATAATTTAGACAAGTTACTTTTCATGCTGCAATCATCAGTGGAGGTTGTTTGTTCTCTAGATTATATGGAGATAAAATTTGAACAATAAATATAGTTTATGAGTCATCAGTGCAGTGTCATCGCCTATGCAAATCACAGCATTCAGTACCTATCTTAATTGGTAGTGATAAGCCGATGCCCATGTTATAATTTTTGTTACTTAACCTTTCATCTGTGTATAATAAGGATCCTGACTGTACCTGTAATGTGGTATCATCACCCCAGCCCATATACGTCCCACTGCAGGGCACAGGCCTCCTCTCAGAATGAGACGGCTTGGGCCAGTTTCCACGCGTTCCCAGTGCGGATTGAGAACTTCACACACACCATTGAATTTCTTCGCAGGTGTATGCAGGTTTCCTCACGATGTTTTCCTTCAGCATAAAGCTCATGGTGAATTACAAATGTAATGTGATAAGGATCAGTATAATTACTACTTCTGCCTATTTTTTGGGATTTTGTATTTGTATTTCAAAGTATAATGGTCTAAAATTCTACTAAATGAAAGCTAAATTAATGATTTACCATAGACAAGCATCAATTTGAAAATACCTAATTTTTTTTAATATTTGCTATATTTAACTGAATGCTGGCGATTCCACGCGAAACTGTTACTTACCACCACAGACAATGCAGTACAATCTGTGCAACACTCCCACAGACGAAAGTTTACTGTACTGTAGGCTACATGGATATAAGTCCTAACTCTAGATGGTATTCTAACACCGCTCATTGCAAAAATAGTCTTGTAGGATTAATACTTATGATCCAAATAATGCTGAATACTTTTGAAACAAAATCACATTTTAAAAAGTTAAAAATCTGGGTTTGATTCCTAGCGCTGGCACAAAATATATAATAGTACTAGCGCTGGTCTTTTTTCTGGGGTTTTTTCTGTGTATCCATATTGCAGTTTGTATTTAGTATGAAATATACATAGTTAAAAATTTCTATGAATCATGATTTTTTTAAATTTTCAAATGCTGTATGTAGAGACAGTATTTTTTGAGTTAATACTATTATACTTGAGACAAGTACTTCTGTACCTTTGCATAGCGTTTCTTGATGCCTAGTGTACAAAATAGCTAAATAAATAAATAAATAAATAAATAAATAATCTTTATTCAAAATACTTTCTTACAATACAATACAATTTATCTAGGAGACTTATAGGAAAAAGAAACACATATGCCTGAACTAGGATGATCCTGTGTTTCAGGCGTGAAAAATAAAAATTACATTAATATCCTTAAAAATTAACACTTGCATATAATATAACAAAACAAGACCTTAATACCTAAGGTGAATTATAAAATAATATAATTTTACCTTAATACAAAAAAAAAGAAAAACTTAATATTACATGTAAAACATTATGGTCTATGTCATTATAAGTACCTATCTATCTTGAAAAGAAAATAAAAATGTTCATTTAAAAACAGTCAATAATTTCTCTGTATCTTCGTAGGAAAACTTTTGGAGTTCTTCTTGGAGGGTTTTCTTAGCACGAGAGTAACTAAGTGAAAATATACCCCATTTGGCGTTTAATCTGTTGTAGAGAAAAGGCCCTAGGAATACGTAAAATCTAGAAGAGAAGGCATGTTTTTTCTTCCCCATATTACTTGGGCAAACTATATCTTTTCGTCTCTTGTTAGTAGTGTTAGTATTGTAGGGGAGTGCAGCATGCTGTTTAAGAACTGTGTGCATTATAAATATTTGTCTAACGGTTAATACATTACACGATTTATAAAGAAGGTTAGTGGAGTAGAGGAAAGGTCGAAAAGTAGAGACCTTTAGCACCGCACGCTGGGCTCTCTCTAGGGTAAGTAATGAGGTTTTTGTTGAGCCACCCCATGACGTAATGCAATAAGATAATATTGACTGACATAAGGCCAGATAGACTTGCCTGATTATTTTTAAATCCGTTAAATTGCGTAGTTTTTTAAAGACGTACATTAATTTCCGAACTCTGCCACTTAAAGCTTCAATATGAGGCCTGAACGACAGAGTTTCGTCAATTATAACACCCAGATATTTTATTTTGTTAGTAAAAATAATATTTGGACACTTGCACTGCATAATAGCTGTATTGAAGCTGCTTACCATGAGTGTAATACAAGGCCAAATTGATTTAAATTATTTTTCAGAAGAAAAGCTACTGCACTGAGATCTAAAGAAAAAGTACAGAGAAACAAAAAAAAATCTGATCAAGAATGCAAGGTTTGCATTGTATAAATATATGAACATGAACTTTTTTGTGTTTATTTTGGTTTTGCTGCTTTATCTACTTCACTATTTTTTCTAGGTCAGAAAATATGGAAGGGAATTTTACTGTGATCTTTGTAATTACAAAACTGTATACAGATCTACATACCAAAGACATTTGCTGACACATGAAAAAGTAAGTTAGGTATCTGTTTTTTATCCAAAATCTAATTTAATTTGATAATTTTTTTAACAGATTAAAAAAAAGAGGTGGTTTTGCATTCCACTATTTCCACTAAGGTATATGTTAAATTTTTGTTTTAAGTATAATCATATACAATTGTTACAGGATGGAAGGCAACACAAATGCATGCATTGCCCATATGCTGCTGTTCAGCCAAATAATTTAAAAATTCATTTGGAAACCGTGCACCCTTTTGGGGCAGTGGAACCTGTCATCATTGAATCTCGGTGATAGTGATAGCCTAATAATTTAATTAGGCGTTCTTTAATTAGGTATTGTGAAATGGTCTGCTCAGGTTGCTGACACAATTATTTGTCAAGAGCTATGCAAGTCACTTCTTTCAGATAGTTGAAAAAAAGAAGCAATCAGTGAAAGCAGTTGCATTAGAAAAAGATTAGGAACCCCTGTTTTATACTAATTCTCCATAACTACAATGCCTTTGTGCTATTTTGTTAAAAAGGACTGCTAAACATTGTGACAAGAAATAAAAGTACTTTAATAACTTACAATTTTTTTATTCCATAATCAAACTCTTTCAGCAACTTTAGAAATAATAGGTTTTGGTCTAGACTTGAATAGTAGTTTCTTCTTTACCACAGCCTTCACTTTGTATTGTGTTTTACCATCATTGGCTTGTTTTTCTATGACAGCCATGGGTTGTTCAAGCTTGACTTCTTTTCCGCTAAGGACATGGTGTCCCAGGATCAGGACTGGCTGCTTGTTCCTATTGTGAAAGTGAAGATCTCCAATAACTGTGGGGCCAGCTTGCATTTCCTTCTTCATTTGAATAAGACCTTGCAGTTCCACTATGGCCCACTCAGGGACTCCATTCTCATTCTCGGTTTTACTGTAAATAATTAGATCAAATTATTTATTATGTGAAATGTGTGCAAGATTCAAAGGATAGGTATTTTAAGGAAAACCAAAAAATAATCATAGCAACTTTATTCAGACTAGTAGTGAGATTTCGTGTGCTACACTACAACACATGTTCCAGTTTACTAGCGTTTATCGTAGACAGAGCTGTTATTCAATAAAACCAAAAAACGAAGATTAATGCCGATAGCTTTTGGTTAAAATTAAATCCTATGGGACATTTACATTATTATTATTATTGTGTATATAAGGTGAACGACGAAGTGTGAACACGGCGTTTGTCGGTTGCGGTCATCGCCGACTTGTTCAAAGTAAAGTCTAAATCTGATATATTGAAATTATATAAGCACTTATATTAAGAGCATATGCATGTAATTCGTTTTTAATGACTTGCTAAATGTGCTGATGTTACTTGGCCAAATAAATGAATCTTGAATATCGAAACCGGCGAGCCGAACGTTCGACCGTGTCAGGTGGACAGACTATTGTAAAGATGGGGTGTGTAATGTTCGTCATAACAACAATTATTGTCCGAAGTTATCATTTGTCAGAAATTATCATTTTGCATAACTCTTAATTACTCTGAATCCATTAATTGTGCATAATTGTTATAAAACAAACCTAACCTAACCTATAAAGGATAATCATTTCAAAATTCCTGTATAATTAATGGTTTCTGAGAAAAAAAGAATTATGCAAAAGTTTGTATGACTATTGAACGGCTCCCGTAAAGATGACGCTTATTGTTTCAATCCGTTTGAATTATAGCTCGGCGATCGCATTAGACGGAGAACGGCGGCTACGGCTACGCGTGACTAGTATCGCTCGTCGCTCGGTCGCAGTACGAACGCGCAATGAATAGAGAAAACTCGCTTTGTCGCCGGCCGCGCGTAATCGTGACCGCGACATTTTTTTTATTACGCCGTGTTCACACATGCCGTGGTATGCGACGATGCCCGCGTTATACGCTAGTGTGCCGGGTTGTGTTGCGTACAGCGTCTAGTATCGGAACTTCTTGAAGAGCGGGTGTTTGTTGTGTTGTCCGGCGCGGCGGTGCTCCAGATAGAGAGCGTCGTCGGCGCCGGCGAGCGAGGCGAGCGTCCCGCCCGCGCGCCGCGCGCCGCCCACGCCGCCCTCGCGCTCGTCCTCGCATTCCGTCTCTGACGCAGCCAGTACCTGCACACAATAAGCATACAAATCGTGATCTACAATAAATGTTGTTAGCAAATGCTACAAGTTCTTTTGGTGACTATACTTGCAATAACATCCTGCCAACGTCACTACTTCTAAAAAAAATCTCGAAATTGATAATCTGCATGAGTGAACTTTATTAGGGTTCACTTTAGTTTATATATCGATTTAAAATCTGAGCTTTTTTTTAAAGTAGTGACGATATGCAAGTATGTTGTACATGTGTAAGAAAATTCAAGTCAGTCCATTCATTAGGAGGAGTTAAATGCAAGATTTGATTACAGACATACTTAATCACCGGGATAGTTGATTCTACATATAAAAGTTTGTAAAACAATAGGAATGTAACTAACTATATTAGGCGTAGAGCACAGGAATATTCTTTTCTTGCCACACAATTTGCTTATATATTTTTAAGACACTAAGCAAGGTCCACCCAGATTGCTATGACAATCTTACTCGTCAAGTAGCAGTGTTACTTAGTTTTTTGTATTGCAGCATAGAGAGTAAGACAGCTAGTAAAATTAATGGCACTTATTCTATCTTCTCTCTAGGCTCAACGTATCTGTAAACTTGTGGTGTCCATGAGTCGCGGAGCTCACTTACCATCAGGTGACCCATTTGCTCGTTTTCCACCCTATTTCATGAACAATTTCTCCTGTGGTCATTACTAATTTTATGAGTTAAAATCGTGTTTTGTTCCGCGTACCTTGATTTCAGAGAAGCCCGATATTTCGGCACAGTTGCATGCGCCATGATCACGAGACCGTCTCGTGATCATGGCGCATGCAACTGTGCCGAAATATCGGGCTTCTCTGAAATCAAGGTACGCGGAACAAAACACGATTTCAACTCATAAAAATACTCCTGTGGATGCAAAATGTCGGTTTTGCAGCTGTAAGGTGGCGCTTTTGAAACAGTTATCATCATTAATTTACTCTCGTGGCAAAAACATGTTACACGTGATGTGTATCTATGAACTAGCTATATCAAAGTATATTCCGAAATACTTAGAAACGTATGTGTACAAATGTATACAATGTACAAACCTGCTGTAGCAACATCCCTTGCTCCTCGCGCGACCCGTAAAACATATCTGGCTCAGTCTCCATCCCCTTCAGCTCCGTAATAACCTAAAAGAAAATCGTAAAAATCAATAAATCAATTGATGTCAATGAGAGTTTTCTGACAGGCGGAATAACGTTAGAATTAGATGGTTTTAGTGTCGTGTTGTCTACTTGACGATATAGTTAGTCTTGCTTGCGATTGGCTCATTTATTATTTATTTATTATAATATAAACCAATCCCAAACGGGTCAGGTCAGGTCATTTTGGTACAAAGGTCTAAACATAAACATGGTTCAAAATGTCTCATCATCAAAATGTACAACGGTCAAATCTATGTAAATGTAAACATGTTAAAATGAACAAAAGACAAAACAATTAGATGCCAAAAAACCTAAGATCCTAATTGTATGACATAAAAAACCGGGCAAGTCGCGGACGAAGGGTTCCGTACCATTATCTATAAAAACAACAAAAAAAAACACGTTTGTTGTATGGGAGCCCCCCTTAAATATGTTTTATTTTAATTTAATTATTTATTTTTAAAGTGAATATATGTATAACTAAATATTCTGTGAATATTTCAAGCGTCTACCAGTTGCCGTTAACAATATCGAGCAAAAATGAGCAAAAAAAATCACGTTACTTGTATGGGAGCCCCCTTAAATATTTATTTTATTCTGTTTTTTAGTATTTCTTGTTATAGCGGCAACCGAAATACATCATCTGTGAAAATTTCAACTCTCTAGCTATCACGGTTCCCTGGTGACAGACGGACGGACGGACGGACGGACAGACGGGCGGACAGCGGAGCCTCAGTAATAGGGTCCCGTTTTTACCCTTTGGGTACGGAACCCTAAAAACGATCAGAAGACAAATGGTCAAGATCCCAAAATACTCAAGTGTGTTCCAAAATCCCTTTGTATGTAAAGCAAAATATGAAATACCTTGTAACTGTAGCCTTGGTTGACAAGAAACCGTTGCCGCTTGCGACTGTACGCCATTTCCAGGGTGTCCTGCGATACTAGTGTGTAGAAGAACGCGTTGTACTCTTCTGCGATAGCTCCTTTCTTTGCTCTCAAAATACGACCTGTTTAATAAAGATAATAAATTTGAATGGGTACGACTCATACTAGGAAAATCAAGGAAATATAAAATTTTATTGAAAGCTAAAAAGCTTTTCAGGTAGGCTGGATGGGATCTTTTAAACCCGTATCTTTTGCCTCACTATTCCGAAGCTTGCTACCAATTAAAACAACATCGCCCCCAAGTGCAATCTATTTATCGCGAACTATTGTAACTCACGACAAAGGGAAAGGGGAAAGGCCAAAGAAATGATGTACCACTGCTAGTTTTCGATTTTTTTCTCTTAAAACATCTTATTAATAGTGTAAACAAATAGAATATACCCAATCTTTGCGCTTCCTGCCGCCGAGAGCCGCCGTGTGAAGAGATCTGAATCAACACGTTAGCTTCGGGCAAATCGAAACTCGTGTCAGCGACTTTGCTCACGAATATAGTGTTCACTTTAGGGTTAAATTTGAAGTTCTGCAATATTTGGATTCTTTCGCTCTGCGACGTGGGCCCGTAGATGTATGGTTTGTTCATTTTGACGGCGTAATGTCGGAGCGCGAATACGTTGTCCGAGAAAACAATGGTTTTATCGCCGCGCCGCTCGTGGTACCGAATCAGGAATTGGCAGGCGCGGAATTTCGTCGGATTCATCACGTACAACAGCATTTTTTTGTTGATTCTGTAACAAGCATTGCCGTTTTAGAACGCTTGTTGTCAGCTGCGGACACAATGCATCTGGCCAAATCTCATAATGTATACTTTTAAAAAAGTAACGTGTTTGACAGACTGGAAGACAACCCACAACTTAAACCCCTCGAGCTTCAGACTTGATTTTGGCAGACATATTCCTTCAGGATCATAATGTGCTAAGGAATTTTTCTAAGTTTCCACGTGATAGAGCTAATCAATTTTTGTTCTTCTATGGCTAAACTAGTTTTTAGGGTTCCGTACCCAAAGGGTAAAAACGGAAACCCTATTACTGAGGCTCCGCTGTCCGTCCGTCCGACCGTCTGTCACCAGGCTGTATCTCGGGAACCGTGATAGCTAGAGAGTTGAAATTTTCACAGATGATGTATTTCGGTTGCCGCTATAACAACAAATACTATAAAATGGAAGAATTAAATAAATATTTAAGGGGGCTCCCATACAACAAACATGATTTTTTTGCTTGTTTTTGCTCGATATTGATAACGGTCACTTGAAATATTCACAGAATATTTAATTAGATATATTGACTTTAAAAATAAATCATTAAATTAAAATAAAAAAATATTTAAGGGGGGCTCCTATACAACAAACGTGATTTTTATAAATAATTGTACGGAACCCTTCATGCGCGAGTCCGACTCGCACTTGGCCGGTTTTAATATATTTTTTGATACTTTAGTTTAGTCCACCAGTTCGATCATTCAGACTTATACTTACCTAAAATCAAAGCCCCACTCTGACTTGGGAGTCAATCTTAATTTCAGTACTAATTTTGCAAAGCTACTAACTTTGCATACAGTAAAATTACATAAAGTTTACCACTGACAGATGGTTTACCTTCATTTCATATTCAACTTTAACGACCTACAAATAAAGCCAATTTTAGAATACTGTTACCCACGTTTGCAGATTTTGTAATAGCTACTTTATTTGTATGGTGTTAAAGTTGGAAATGAAATGAAGGCAAGCCATCTGTCAGTGGTTAACTAAAAGTAAACGTATTGTACCACATATGAGCCAAGAACACTGTATCTACAATGCATGAACCCCGTATCTAAAACTTCTTACTTCTGTATGAGGTATTCCCGGTAGAACTCTGGCGTCATGGGGCACCAGACTTCAGCGCACTGGACGCGCGCGATGTAGCCGTTCGCCTGTAGTTCGAGCCAGTTGGCTTCGTACAGCTTTGGCCCGATCAGGAAATTCAGATCTGCGATTTTGTCATCTTCGCGGAGCAGCGTCGCCGTTAGACCTGATCAAAGGTGTTGTCACATTGAAAATGTTACAAAGGCCTATCAAGCAGAGGGTCGTGGGTTAGAGCTTGGGATGGTATTTCGGAATTTATGTGGCAAATTACATTTGAAATTCACCATACGAGTTATGGCGAAGGAAAACATCGGGAGGAAATCTACACACTGCGAAGAAATTAGATGTTGTGTGAAGTTCCCAATTCGTACTGAGCCCGCGTGGGAATTACGGCCCAAGCCCTCTCATTTTGGGAGGCCTGTGCTCTGTAGTGGGACGTATCACACTCCTAGATCAAGAGTCTATTAACTCGAAATAATCCACAATTTTAAGACCTTCCAGCTTTGATCAATTATAACTGTAGATCCACAGTCGTGCGCCCGAAAATGTCCGAGCCAAATGAGCGCCACTTTGATAAAAGTGGCCTTCTTTTTTCTCAGTACGTTGCGTGAAATTGTCAAGTTTAGCTGTCAAGTGTAAACCGAAATTCGACTGTAATGAAGTAATGACTAGGTTCAAATTTCTGTGTAGGTGATGATTTTAATTGTTATGCAAACAAATAAAAAAGTTCGGACATTCTTTGAAGGGGATTTTGTTCGGCAATGTGTATCTTCAGTTATTTGATCAAAGCCTTCCAGCAACTCAATTAAATTATAATTAAAATGGTGTATTTTTGAGATAATACTCTTGATTTCAAGCAATAAAGACTTATGACTTATGATCAAGAAGTGGGGTATATTATATAGTATGTAACTGAACGAAGAGCAAAGTTGGTTGATGGCCAAGTGAAATATGATGGAATGTGATACTTTTTATTAGGGATAGGCCGAGTACTCGTTTACTACTCGGTAATCGGTGTACTTGGCAGTTTTTTTGATACTCGTACTCGGCCGAATTACTCGGTTCCAATGACGAGTATACTCGGTCTAAATAAAATTATTATTTAAGAGGAATCATGTGTATTAAAATAAAACAGGCTCGTAAAACATCCAAATTCGCGATGACACATACTCATTGTGTCAACAGTCACTGTATACAATCATCTATCTATTTCTATGCAAGAACAACAATGTTTTTCAAATATTTAAGCAATTAATGTGCGGACCAAATGAGATTCTAATTTGCGGGGGAGAAGGCGGGGATCCCCGCGACGTTCGCTCGCGGTGGCTGGTAGCGCCGTGCGAACCTGTCTAAACCTTTTTTCGCGCCCCAAAACTGAACCGAGTAACTTGGCCGAGTACTCGGTTTGAGAAACTTTGAACCGAGTATGCTCGGTACCCGGTTACTCGGTAAAAGTTGTACTCGGCGCATCTTTACTTTTTATTAATTTTTTAGTCCTTTTTTTCGTTTGGTCCATGTAAAATAACTTTACATATTTAATCTAGTTTAAAATTGACCAAATAAAAAAAGCACTAAAAGTTAGTAAAATGTATGCCATTCATCATACTCCACTTCGCCTTCAACCAGGTATCAGCTTTGCTCTTTGTTCAGTCACCACCAGTTCATTCACCGCGCTCAACTGTCTTCTTTGCTTATTCCCCTAAATTCAAGTCTAGGGTAGGGTGAATGAACATTTACAAGGCAAGCGTGCTCCATCGTAGGCCTCATCTTCGCTTTCCATCAGGCGTGATTGTGATCAAACGCAAGCCTATATCGTATAAAAAAACTGGCCAAGTGCGAGTTGGACTCGCGAACGAAGGGTTCCGTACCATTATCTATAAAAAATTGCGGTTTACGATTTATGACGTATTAAAAAAAAACTACTTACTAGATCTCGTTCAAACCAATTTTCGATGGAAGTTTACATGGTATGTACATCATATATTTTTTTTTAGTTTTATCATTCTCTTATTTTAGAAGTTATAGGGGGGGGGGGAGGACATTTTACCACTTTGGAAGTGTGTCTCACACAAACTATTCAGTTTAGAAAAAAATGATATTAGAAACCTCAATATCATACTTGAAAACCTATCTATAGATACCACACACGTATGGGTTTGATGAAAAAAAAATTTTTGAGTTTCAGTTCTAAGGGGAACCTCCAAAATTTATTGTTAGGGTTCCGTAGTCAACTAGGAACCCTTATAGTTTCGCCATGTCTGTCCGTCTGTCTGACTGTCCGTCCGCGGCTAAGCTCAGAGACTGTTAGTACTAGAAAGCTGTAATTTGGCATGAATATATATATCAGTCACGCCGACAAAGTGATTAAAAAAAAAAACTAAAAAATTGTTTTTAGGGTTCCTCCCTAAGACGTAAAGTGGGCGTGACTTTTTTTTCTCGACTAACCCTATAGTGTGGGGTATCATTGGATAGGTATTTGAAAATGAATAGGGGTTTGTTAAAACCATTTTTTGATAAAGTGAATATTTTCGGAGATATTCACTCCGAAAGTTCAAAATAATGTGTCCCCTCCCTCTAACTTTTGAACCGCACGTGTAAAAAATATGAAAAAAATCACGTAAGTTAAACTTAATAAAAACTTTCTAGGAAAATTATTTTCAACTTAATCAATTGAGCAGTTTTTATTTTTTTCTATTTTTGTGTGAAAATCTTAATGCGGTTCACAGAATACATCTACTTACCAAGTTTCGACAGCATAGTTCTTATAGTTTCGGAAAAAAGTGGCTGTGACATACGGACGGACAGGCAGACATGACGAATCCATAAGGTTTCCGTTTTTTGCCATTTGGCTACGGAACCCTAAAAAGTTATAAATGACTCACCAAGCTTGGCATGCGAGTTATCAGTTATCAGTATTTCTCTACTATATTATGCATGTATTATACATATAAACCTACCTCTTGAATCACTCTATCTATTAAAAAAAAACCGGATCTAAATCCGTTGCGCAGTTTTAAAGATCTAAGCATACATAGGGACACACAGACAGCGGGAAGCGACTTTGTTTTATACTATGTCGTGATAGGCTGGGATGATGCTTGACTCACCAAGCTTGGCATGCGAGTGCACAATGGTGAGCACGCGGCGGAACATCTTGGCGGGGATGGTGTGCACCTCGTCGAGCACGACCAGCCCCCACTCCTGCGCCTGCAGCCACTTCATGGTCTGCTCGGCCTCCCACGAGCGCCGCTGCCCGTGCGTGATCATGCTGTACGTCGTCACCAGGATGCCTGCGCCCATCGGCTTGTCTTTAGCCTCGGACGTGAACCTGTGATGTTTGTTAGGCTATGTACAGGGTGTCCCGTCAGTAGTACGACGAACTTAAATGGGAGATAGGCGGGCAGGACATCTACCAAATATCAAAAAATGGCCTAAGTAAAAGTCTCACCGTGTTCGAGAAATTTAATGTTATAGTTGTGATATTCGCAATTATTTTTTGTATGTATTTTTATTGAAAGATAATCTTGAATAGCTGTGTTTTTAATTTTTCTTTTGGTCAAGATTTGATCAATCACAGTGAAAAAAAATTGCACGACCACTGTTTAATTCACTGGCTTAAAAACATGTCCATTTAATGGATATGTAAAAATAATAAATATAAAAAAAAAACATTTAAAAGAAAAAAATGATCTCCACACAAAGCATTAAGTACACTACAAATCGCGTTAAGCCAGTACCACTACCCTGTTCAAGTTGATAGCAAACTGGATCAGAATGCATCCAACAGCTAAACAAAACTAAACAAATAAAAAAAACTTAATTTCGCACATTTTACCGAAAAAAAAAACAAAAAAACATTCACGTCATTTGAACCCAATCTTACCGTTAATCCGGGTGAGGTTAAATAAACAAATAATTAACGAAATTATTTTTAAATTCTGAATTTTAATTTGGCGGCGTTCGAAGTCATTGCGGCCAATATTTATTCAGTTAAAATAAAATGAGCACCAGCGCCTCGCCAGCGTGGCACTGGCACGGCACTGCCGCACTATACCTGCAGATCATGCTGTCGTCGGCCGTGGACCAGCACTTGAACTGCTGCTTCCACTGCTCCACGGACACGCCGGAGTTGCACAGCACGAGCGCGCGCTTCCGCACCGTGCACACCGCCGTCACGCCCACCAGCGACTTGCCCGCGCCGCACGGCAGCACTATCACGCCAGACCTTCATACAATACGTTTACTTTAAGTTTACCACTGACAGATATCTTGCCTTCATTTCATTTCCAACTTTAACACCATACAAATAAAGTAGCTATTACAAAATCTGCAAACGTGAGTAACAGTATTTTAAAATAGGCTTTATTTGTAGGTCGTTAAAGTTGAATATGAAATGAAGGCAAACCATCTGTCAGTGGTAAACTTTATGTAATTTTACTGTACAAATGCCCATTTTCAATAAAAAGTGCCCTTGTTACTCGTACGGGTCGATTCACAAGAGCTGGCACGAATGGATTGAACGAAAGTAAGGCTTACTGTCCACGTAGCTGCACGTCAGACGCACGCTTTCGTCATTTTACGCTTGCGTGCCGACTGCATGCATCTTGCGTAGAAAGAAACGAAACTGTGTCCACGGAGCGGCAGCGTCGCATTTGCGTATCGTCAGACGTTCGTCATGTAGCTCGTGCAGCGGCATGTCAGCACTCAAGCGTATTGCAAGACGCAAACACGTGCTTATTTTGCAAAATGGTGGCCACAGCAACCAATTTTGTTCACATAATTGAACAGTATCCTGGTCTGTATAATACAGAATTGAAATACAGAATCATCCTCTGATAACTCTTTTGCAGCAGCAAACAATCTACAATTAATATTTTTTTAGATGTATGGATGAAACCAATACAATCTACGCCGTCGTCGTCTTCTAATAGAGTTGTAGGTATGTTATACTTAATCGCATCTTCATCATCACTTGACATTTTCACAATGAAAACACGAGCTCTCGCGATGCTAAACTTGAAAGAACTATCCGTTTTGTAGCTTGGATGACGATTACGTGGACACACCTAGGACGCAAAATACGCCTGTCGTCTTTTGTAGATTGCATGCAAGCGTCAAATGACGCCGCCGTGGACAGTAAGCCTAACATTTGTAGGGAAATGACAGAGCATGCATGTTATTTTCATGTTTGTGTGAAGTGTATTCAAATAGGTAACACATAGATACTGGCCGATTCATAGAAGCTGTCACGAATGGATCAAATGAGCGAATAGCGAATGAAAGTATCTATGTGTTACCTATTTGAATACACTTCACATAAAGCTTTGTCGAGTTTTGGGAATATGGTAGAAATGTAGCTGCAGGGGGTACACCGGAACCAGCTAAATTTTGAAAGTGGCCTATGAGAAAAAAGTTTGTGAACCTCTGTTGTAGACAAATGAAAAGTGCATATAAAATACATTTAGGGCCTACGCTAGCTGACGCGAACGCCCGCCGCGTGCGCACGCTCGCGGGTCTCGCTCCGTAAAAAATCTACCTAAAATCCGTCGCACGCGCCCACGCCACTTAGCGCTGTTCATACAAATTCTTATTAGACGCGCGCACGACGGGCATCCGTTCCGGGTAATCCGCGTCAGCTAGCGTAGGCCCGTAAAAACAAGATCTTTCCTTACTCTTGCATGCAAAGTTTGCAAATGCATAATATAGCGTAGGACTGAAAAGCCCAACTAAAAATTAGGGGCTCTGTTATGATTATCTTTGTACAGTGAGCTACGGGTGTACCTGGCACGTCCGTTGCCGAACATCTTGCGTAGACTTTTCTCCTGGTAGGGCCTCAGTACCGCCGTGGGCTTGAGGTCGATGTTGATGTCAGGATTGACTGTGTCGTTGCGAAAGTCGTACTCTGCTAGTAAAGGATGCTCCAGCTCGATGCAGCGCTTTTGTATCACCTGACAACGGAGAGATAAGTAATACAGCAGTGGTTCATATCATAAGATCACAACTATCGGTTCCAAACAACATCCATTGGAACCCAAGCCAACCTCACCGGCCCGTGGTGCGTACAACAAACGAGGCTCTGGCGCTCCACCCACCAACCCGCACTGGACCAGCGTGGTGGGTTTACGGTCCAACCCTCCCCCCCTCTAATGATGCAAGTCGCTTCCAACCGTAATGATTGGGCGTCAATACCATTAATCATCTTCAAAACGTAACAACATCTCAATAAAGCCTATAGGCTTAGTTTACCATCTATTTGCTTTCTATAATAGGGTATTTGACACCATCATCATCTAAGCCTATATACGTCCCACTAAATGGTACATGGTCTCGTCTCAGAATGAGAGGCTTGGGGCGTAGTTTCCACGCGGGCCCAGTGTGTATTGGGAACTTCACACACACCATTGAATTTCTTTACAAGGTGGGTAAATTTCAAATGTGATTTTGCACATAAATTTCGAAAAACCTAGAGGTGCGAGCCCGGGCTCGAATCCACGATCCTCCACGGCTTTTTGTAGGTTACCTAGTAATTTTTATCTTAAACTTAAAAACAATATTAATTTTATTAAACCTGAAAAAAATTGTATTAGCTTTGAAACAAATAAACAGTCAGTTTAGTTGGCTAACAATTAACGTGACAGTTCAGTTTTACGAAACAAAATCTATAAAGGAATCACATTTTGACAGCATAAAGCATATCATGATGCGAGTCAAATAGGCTAGTTTTTGCCGTCGAACCCCACAGCAGTCCTTTGCGAACCCTTTGACGCGATACAATAAACGGGAACGACGAAGAATCAGATCCACACTTATGGATCGCGAGTAGTTCGCGGCTATGCACGTGAATCGCGCGCGAGTGTGGAGAAGCATTACTTGCATGTTACCTCAATCTTATCAGGGTCAACTTCGAAGGCGACGGCGGTGTTGGCGGTGAGGTCAGTGGCCTCGTCCTCCTCGTCATCTTTGTCTAGTTGCTGGTAGAACTGGCTGATGTCGTCCGGCACGGCGCCGTTTGCGGCTGGCTTGTCCTCGGTCGCTACAATAGTAATTTATAAACTCATCCATCATCATCATTATAACTACCTCGGTTTTGTACTAAACGGGACTTGTCTTGTCACGCAAACAATATTTACCTCGACGTTTCAGCCACAACAATGTAATGCAATGTGTAAAGGTTATGAGCGAAAATCATGAAAGTTTAAAACAATCATCATTTCAGCCGAAAGACGACCAGTGCTCCTGCCTCCCCCGAAGTTAACCAAACAGACCGGTCGTGCGCCATCCACATCCAAAGCGTTATCGCAACGTCGTCGCTCCATTTTGTTGGAGGCCTACCATATATATGCTGGGCTTAAGGGGGTACAGAGTTTTTCGCGCTAATCGATTTTGGGTGGGCGATTACGGGCGTGGGGCCGCTTGGGGGAGGCACGATGGCTCAAGATAGGTTGGTTAGACTGCGCGTGTTTTTGGGTATTTTCATCATATTACTAAAACAAATACATATTTTAAAAATGTAGTAAAACTACGCTCTAGAAAACATTTTGTTTTATTAACATTCAAAAAGTCATGACCTTCCGTGCAGTATTAGCGTCGTACTACGAGTTTAATTTATATTTTAGAGTCGACTTTGGATTTTTTTTCTATCGAGCGAACTACAAGTAATCGTGTTTCGAAAAAGACTGGTCGCTAGAGTGAATCCTCAAATATCTTACATATGAATTTCAGGACTATAGCATTACTAGTAATGATACAGCACGAGTTTAAATGAATGCAATAAATGCGCCAAAAACACGGTACCCCCTTAAAGGCTAGTGTATCATCGGCTTTCCCCTGTGTGCAGGGTCGGGCTTGGGATAGTTACTGACCGGAGGAGGCGGGCAGGGCGGGCGCGGCCGCGGCCGCTGTGGGCAGCAGCGCCTCGTCGCCGTCGCGCCGGAGCCGGCACTGCTGGATCACCGGGTCGTGCAGCAACTTATGTAGAACTTCTACATGCTTACTCTCCACTAGGTACCTGGTAGCCATATCATTTATTTACTTCTAGCCTTTATCTGCGGCTTTGCCCATGTGAATTTTACCAAATTACCATGGAAATTCCAAAAAAATACGAAAAAATTACATTACATCAAGAATACCTTTGCAAAATTTCATGTCACTGGGCATAGCGGTTGGGATTTTATAAATTTCACATGTGTAAATCAAAAATAATAAAAAAAAATTGGAATTCTCAGGGGGTTTAGTGGAAGCGGTTAAAAGCTAGTGATGAATAAAGCAAGTGTTCAGAGCATGACGTATCAACGTACCAACGTGATTTTGTGGACGCGGACACATTACATGGTGCATAAAACTACCTGCATGGTGCATTGCTTCTCCCCAAATGTAAATTCACTGACTCTATACATCAGTCCATCCAACCATCCGATTTTGATTCTGATTATAGGCAGTTTGCGCCAAAACTATGAAGTGCATGCATTATTACAAATATTATTATCCTATGCTCTAAGTGCTCTGTGGAGTTATGCTATACATACAGCTGGTCTTGTCTTTCTTATTCTAAAACATTTTTGTTTTACCTGTTGTGTTTGAGGACAAGTTTAACTTTTCCGTATGATAGTGTGCAAAGTGTTATGAATTCTATGATGCCAGCAGGGACGGCGCATTTGCTGAGCCTCTGAAGATACTCTATGATGTCCCCAGTTTGCAAGCCCACTGACACTGCTGCATATAAACTGTATGCTGTGAGTTTATACTCATGTATATGTTGAGGCCTGCAAAATAAGAAATTAATAAAATTGCCTAGTTGTGTGTAATCTAAATTAAAGCCAAAATATCTTTATTCAAATTAGGCTATTGCAAGCACAGAAAATCGAAGAATCTACCAGCAGTTCGGAAAAACTCTGTTAAAAAGCATTTGGCAAGAGAGTAAAATAAGCAGAGGATGGTGAGGTTGAATCCAGCGTTGAACTTCTGAGCATATCAGAATTAATGTGTGAAATTTCATTTAAAATTTACCATGACTTTGGTGAAAGAAAACATTGGAAAAAGATCAATGGTGTGTTTGAAGTTCCCAATTAGTGCTTATGCAAAAAATCTACCTTCCAAACGATTATATTCTGAGAAGAGGTCTGTGCCCAGCGGTGGAATGTATACAGTGGTGGTCATACAATTAAGAACGATTTGAAGTTTCCGTTTTTTTTTTATCTAAATCATGTCATATGTCTAGTTGTGTTCCTTCTTAGAAGTAACAAGTTATGTTATAAAATAGCCACATGGATAGAGCAAACAGGATTAATAATAATAGTGTATAATTGCTAACATTTTTTTTTACAAATTTTATTTGTTCTCTATACTAATAAATTCAAATAGTAATGGAGCTGGACAAATAATTAAGAACGATTTATTAAACTGCTCGAGAGTTGTTTTATATGAAACTTAGATTAAATAAATCATATTAATGTGAAGTTGGTATAGAAAAAAAAGCAATTTAATACATTTGAACTAAAATTAATAGTTAGTAGCATGTCCACAGCTTTTAATTACGGCTTTACACCGGCGAGGCATTGAATCTATAAATTTTTGACATTTCGCAAGAGAAATAGAGTTCCATTCTTCTAAGAAAACGTCGTACAGCTCTCTCAAATTGCCACACTGTCGATTTGAAACCTTTTTCTTGACTTCGCACCAAAGATGATCTATTGGGTTAAGATCTGGGCTGTTGGCTGGCCAATCTAAGACTGAAACTGATTGTGATGTGAGGAATTCCTTAACGGTGCGTGCAGTATGCTTTGGATCATTGTCGTGCTGGAATGTCCAAATAACCGGAAGCACGTCTTCGGCATATGGTAACATTGTTTCTTGCAGTATATTTTTGTATTGGAATTGATCCATGTTTCCTTCTATCAGCCTAACAGGTCCAACGCCATGTCCAGAAAAGCACCCCCAAATTTTCACATTTCCCCCGCCATGCTTTAATGTCACTTTTGTGTACTTTGGGTCGAATGCTTTATTCGGAGGGCGTCGTACATATCGTTTTCCATCAGAACATACCCTATTTATTTTTGTCTCGTCAGAAAAAAGAACGTTTTTCCACTGTCTGACTGTCCAGTTTTCATACCTTCTTGCAAATGCAAGTCGGGCTTGCCTATGACATCGTTTCAACATAGGCACCTTCCTTGCTATCCTTCCGTTCAACTTATTTTCTACCAAACGCCTTCGAATAGTGCGTGCAGAGATTGCTGAAGGGTTGTTTTCGCCAAAATATTCTTTTCTCAACTCATTAGACCCTTTAAAAGGATTTTGTTTTGCCAAACGAACGATATTTCGATCATCTCGACCAGATGACTTTCTCTGTCTAGGTCCACGCGGAACGTTTGAAGTAGTTTGATACGTGGAAAAATGCTTTACGGCATGGAAAACCATTGTTTTTGAACATTGCAGATGGTCGGCTATCTTTTTATACGACCAATTCTTCTCGCGAAGTTTTATTATTACTTCTCTTGGAGATTTATCACAACTTTTATTTTTCCCCATTGTTTTTATACGAAGTAATCACTTTTAAGACTTTAACAGCACGAAATAGCGCCAAAATTATACGAATAATAATCTACAACCACAGAGCCACACAGTGTTCTCTATTTAAATTTGAAAAAATAATAAACTATTCAGCGTTCTTAATTACGTGACCAGCCAGTAAGTACTAATACTAGGTTCAGATCGAATGTATAAAGTTTCTCTATTAATTTTTTAGCCAACAATGTTGCATAAATGAATGTACCGGTAGTACGGAAAAGTTTTGCAATACCGAGAGAAATAAAAAAAATACGGGCAATTAGTTATACTTGTTACTTTGAAAAAATCATCTCAATAAATAATCGTTCTTAATTATATGGCCACAACTGTATATGCTGGATATTATGATAAATTATTCTAAGATTTTGGTTACTTAGAACATAATGCATAAGGTGTGTCATTAATTATTTATGAAAAAGAGAGATACATGCTGGTAATTCATGGTCTTTTTATGGTCACATACTTTATTGTGCTGCGCTGTATGTACAGTCAAAAAGTTTGATTCCTGGGCTACCATGGAACCTTGTCATAATAAGTAATTTTTTTGTCCATGATAATGCTTATTGAATGACATATAATATGTCATAATGATAAGGATCTACAGTGGCCTAGGAATGTAATTGGTTAGCTTTAGAAGTTTTTACAAGTTCATACATACCGGCACACTGGCTCTGCTATTGCTATCAGAAAATCATGAGCATGTTTGTAGACAGGAGAGAAGGCTTCTAAAAAGATGTGTCCATTCGGAGCCACCCACAGAGGCCTGCTGGCATTGTCTGGCTTTAGTGCCATCTGGCTCCTGAAAAACTTTCATTATTAAAAAAATAAAAATGAAAGTTAATGAGAGTTATGATTATGAAATAAATTTTAGTTTACATATTTATTTTAGTACCTGGGCGAACAAGCATTGCTCAAGCTAAAACTCAAAAACAAGCATTTTTTCCGAGTTAAGATCAAGCTAGATCAATTTATCGCCCCCAGAAACCTACCTCCTCTGCGGTCAATTCACAACATTCCATTTCCTTCATTGCAAAGGATGTTCTTCAGGGTTGGGATATTGTAGTATGTGATATATCAAAAATCAATTCTTTATAGGTCCATGCACAAAACATAATAATTGATGGGTAACTTCATATCACAATATAAACAAATTTCCATAACCTTGACTTGAAGTTTTCCCACTTTTAACGCTTAAAAAATGTATAACTTTCAATTTTACGATTTTCTGAAGTTTTAATTAATAGTTTTTCCGCTACTCCGAGCGGAGATGAATCTCACAAAACAAAAATCACTGAAATCAGTCCTGGCTTTTTTGAGTTATAAATGGTGTAATTAACATGACTTTGTTATATATCCAAATATATAATTTGTTTTTTATTTTTTATTTGTTGAATTTAGGCTGGCTGTTATAATGGTTGTCATTGGAAAAATATTTGCACATGCTAATCAATTATAATTGTGACAAAACTCCACTTGCCTATAATCTTTAGCACCAAATTCATCTTCAGGTACTTGATCATTTTTCTCAGCATCTTGCATGGCAGCTCCTGGCACGCCAACATTGTCTGGATTATCATCTTCTACCAAATCTATTGTCATATCCTCTTCGACTTTCTTCTTTTTGCCTAAAATATGCAACAGATATCACATAAAAACTGTTTGCTCTTTTTGGTTTACTTTAATACTGAATGCAGAATGAACATTTTAAGTTGCCACTGATTATCATTTGTTGAGTAATATAATAGTTTGGTGGAATCACAACTAGTAGTGTAGTGTCTAGACTTGTCTTGGTAATACATAATATTTTGTTTGTGACTTACTTGATCTATCGCTGCTGGACTGCTTGGAATCATATTTCTTTACTTTTTTCGGAGGTCCCATGTTAACACTCTTGTTGAAAACTTTTATGGAAACATCTACTTTAATTTGTGTTGTTATCGGTAAACCGTAGAACTCGACAGCATATAATGTTAAAACTTTAGGAGTAACTGTGAGTCAAAACTATAATCGTCAGTTATCAACCGATATATGGCAATCTAATAGCCCTAATTAAGCGAAAACCAAAAAAAGTTGCTTAAACACAAGGCACAAGCCCCATTCACACTCACGTTTACCAGAAAACTAGCTAACTTTAACTTGCTTCACTCGCTTGCTTGCTAATATGCTAACAATGTCAAAATCAAATGACGTAATCGGAATTGTCATTGTCAAATCATTGTCATAGAGAAGATAAGTGATCATTGTCTATTCAGTTTTTTAATCAGTTCCCTTCTGATTTGGCAAGGATTAAAGTTCCATACAACCATTACTTTTTACTTCTTTTTGACAAACTTAATTTCGCCAAAAACTTGTTAAAGTCAACGACATACTAATAATGGAACAAATCATGGTAATTATTTAAACATATTGTTTAAATGGTGTGTGTCAGCGTTATACAATACAGCACGCTGGGCACGCTTTATTTTATCGGGCACCCGCCCCGCGCTTCGGTTTGTGGCGGCCTTTATGGTTAGTTAAGAAAGATGTTGGGCATTGCATCGGATCGGGCAAGTTTCGTAATAACAAGACGAGGTCACTTCACTTTACTTGTCTTGTTTGTATGTTTACCTACAGGTTTTGGTATGCAAAACAATTAATCTAACGCGAAGCTTGGCTAGTTACAAATAGTTATTTGCCAGTTTGCCAGAATGACATTTAACTAGGCAGACACGGCAGACACAAACAAATGATAACCTCAATTTTTATCCATTTGTTTTGACTGCAAAATGTATCATATATAAGGAGTAAAACATACCAGTCTATGTATATCTGCATAATGGGCCACTGATTAAACTGAGACTAAGAAAAATACACTATGAGATTATTTGATAAGAAATGAAGGCACTGCGAGCGAGTTAGTTGTTCTTTCTGAGACCGGCTGCTTTGTTATTGTTTAGCGTAGCGATTAGTTGTTCGTAGTACTAATAGATGGCGTAACAAGACTATCTTTCTCAATAAAAAAACCGTTAATAAATAACAAGTAACAAAACAACAGTAGAAAAGGTCTTTGAATTTATACGTAGAATAAGGTACTTATTATTTTTAACTCCCCGACACAAAAAGAGGGGTGTTATAAGTTTGACCGCTATGTGTGTGTGTGTGTGTTTGCCTGTCTGTGGCATCATAGCTCTTCAATGGGTGAACCGATTTGGATGCGTTTTTTTAATAGAAAGCAGGTTTCTTGGCGATGGTTATCAGCTCTTTTATTAGCTGCGGAAGGGATCTTAGACGCATAATGGGCATTGACTACATACGAGTGACATAATTGCGTTAGGGGTATTTTAAAATTTTTAATTTATAGCTTGTCGTTTGCGGCGAAGTATTGGAAGCAAGAATCGGATGTGAGAGTGTATGTAGGGCAGGCTGGTAAATGACAAATTGAAGTCAAAACTAAAAGACGTAAGTACGTACCTATACCTTGACAAGCTCGTGCGCGGCGCTCGGCGGAACCCTGTCGCAGGGAGCCTCTGCTGTCCTTAACAAGATTGTTTTTAATAAGTGCGGCAAACGCTGACTGCGACAGGGTTCCGCGGAGGGTCGCGCACGCTCTGTCAGACTATAGTACGGGTTTCGGATGCGGTTAAAATATAACCTCGTATTTGAATATAATATTAAATAGGTATATTGAAAGACTTGTGGCAATAACATAAGGGTTTGAATTATCATTTATCAGGTCGTATATTTTTAACCGCACTCAGTAACATTTTTCATTAAAATTTGTGCTGTAGGTATGCTTGTTCGCTTCCAAACGATCACTCATTTTAAAAAACAGTATAAATTACCGTACCAACACACGATAATTAGGTAAAGCTATTTTTTTAATACTTTAATATATGAGCTACTTATACAGTGTCAAATCAACTGAATCATGCCATGACCTACTGTGGAACCTTTTCACAGAAAATGTCACGGTGGCATCGCATTTCTTGACGAGGAAATCATTATGACGCTTACTGTGAAAACGTTCTAGGATGGGTCAGAAATCAATCTTTCAACTGTACCTACTTAAACAAAATCTTCATACGCGTGAACTTGGGAACTTTATTTTCGACGAACAATTTAAAATGGTTCTCTTTAATTATATTTTTTTGAAAATGTTAAGATAATTTATTGAATCAGGCGTTACTTGGCGGAGGTCCATATCTTGGTGAGCAAAGTAATTGTTTTAGTTCATTAATGTTAAGATAGTAAAGCTTGTTGGTGTAACATGTCGTTTTTCTTTTGTTTAACAGTAATTCATATCGGACATTTGTTTTAATTAGTCGTGTCGTATTTAATTTGAGGTGTCCATACATTGACGACCGCTTTAGCCTAGTTGGTAGTGACCCTGCCTACGAAGCAAGAGGTCCTGGGTTCGAATCCCGGTATGTGCATTTATTTGTGTGATGAGCACGAATATTTGTTCCTGAGTCATGGATGTTTTCTATGTATTTAAGTATTTATTTAACTATATAAGTATGTTTATCGTCGTCTAGTACCCATAGTACAAGCTTTGCTTAGTTTGGGACTAGGTCGATTTGTGTAAGATTGTCCCGTGATATTTATTTATTTATTTATTTTTATAGTTAGTGATTTCATTTCAACAAAGCATGAAGATCCTAATTTTTACAATTGAGTTTATGTATTATTTTGCCCATCATTTAACTGAGTAACACTAATTTTGTATCACCACTAAATTTTACCCTGCACAATGTCAATTAAGCGAGTCGCCGCCTCTAGTGCTAGCCTAGATTATACGCTGCAGACCAGTGGCGCAGCGTGCCTTGGAGGGGCTGTATCAAAATTAGTTGGGGAGCTTTCCCGGGAAGCACGAAATTAACCCCCGTTTCACCATGCCGTCTCTGTTTTGTTCGAATAGACGGCATCACATTTATCCGTCAGTTAAAATTGATCAATGGGTGGTGAAACAGCCCCTAAGTGACATTGTGGGTAACATTTTACTAATTTTTGCTTACACACGTTAAATAAGGGCCTCTGTAGCCCGGGGGCCTGGTATCCTTGATACGGCTGTTACAGCGGTAGCTACGCCCCTGCTTTAGACATAGGCAGTTATTATTGTGCATCCGACTCTCGGCCTTTGCTGGTGTAACTACTATTTTCAGTAAGAATGATTGAATTGTTTATACACCGGACATATTATACTCATAATATGATAGTTTCTCTCTCTTTATCTGTTGGGTTAATAGGTATGATAAGGTGCTCTAATCTAACTGAGGGATAAAGCGAATTGCTGACTCGGGCGATACTTACTAACAGCGCGGCCACGAATTCGCGCGACCGGCGGCAGCGGCGAGCGTTTTATCAGTTCATTGCGTGTGCCGCCAGATAATCACTGGGCGGCGAGCGTCTCGGCCGCGCAATGAACGGAGAAAACGCTCGCCACTGCCGCCGGTCGCGCGATGTCATGGCCAAGCCATTACATCATCTCCCTGTGGGCTACTATAAAACTCGAAAATTGAAGTTCGTATCGTACTGTCTCGCTTACTCTCATATTAAATAGTTTAGTGTGAGCAGGATGGCACGATACGAAGTTCTAATTTTAAACTTTATAGTATAGGGTCTACATACACCTCTGATGCCTTAAAGGGTCATCTGTAACTTAAAAAACCATTTTCAACTTCACACTGTGGTACAAAATAAAAATTCACTTTTTATTATTGGTAGGTCATAATTTAATGCTGTTTTTTTTAATTAGTAACATTTGCTTCTGCCTTTACTTATTTAATATGACAATGGAATATTGTTCGTATCTAGATAATTAATATTCTGAAACTATTTTAAACAACTTTTATATTTCGTTAGCATTTTGTACAATGGCTGCTCTACCGCCTGGTTAGGACGCTACACTATATTACACAAAGTGATGGCGATGAAAGAGCAGAGGCTATATAGCACGTAGCTTTTATCACAGACATAAATCATGTATCCCTCTCTAACCGTTTTCTCGCGTGGCCGTTAGCGTTTGCTGGAAAACTGAAGGTTGCTTCATATCTGTGATAAACGTAGTGTTAACCTCATGCACTTGCGAGGCTCCGATAACTATTTACCCGTCGACTGCGGCGGCCAGTCGCTCGATTACGAACAATTAAAAAACAAGAGACAAAAATAAAAAAAAAAACATCACTTAACTAATTTTGGTGTAATTGTAGTAATCAAGGCCAACAGCGCCAAGTGTAAAAATTGGCGAGCCGAGTGGTAAAAAGTTGCAAGGAACCAGCTTAACATATACATTGTTCTTGTTGTCTAATTATAAACGTCACATAAGCATAAATAGGTATACATACCATCAATTCTTGTCTTGTGTCAGTATGGACTGAATTGTAAATATAAGCTGTTTTGGCAAGACGTAATTGAGTCATACACAGTACATTATCTTTTTCTTAATGCAGTCTCTTAAGCTCCTGACCTCGGTGCATGGAAGATAGTTATGAATATGTGCGTATACAATGCGTAATACTGACACAGATCAAATAAATAGTCTATTTTTTTTGCTTTCGGGAAAAATAGGGACAAAAGAACATAAAGTTCAATGTAACTTTATAACCCCAATTAACTTGATTACTTGAGTGCGTTTAGTATAAATTACGTAATTGAGTTGGTACTTCGGTTCTTATCTTCGGTCTAGCATATCTCAAACACGCGATATAATGTCCAACAAATACGGTAAAATCGTACATAGAATTTGCCACCAAGCACATTTATTAAGTATGCGATAGCTGCTAGATATGACCAACTGCTTGGTTACAAATTTTCAAACGAAACAGGTACAGGTACACATGCACTGGCTGACTTGCAGAGTCAATTTAACACGAAACAATTTTCAAGAAAATAACAACTTATTTAGTAGCTCTGGATTTAATACATGAATCAGGTCAGGTGTACCTGGTATTATGAACAACAAATGCCTAATTAAAACCTAAAAAAAAAAACAATATTTCAATCAACAATGTCTAGTCCTAATGAGATTTCTAATAATGTGATCGTGATAGTCGGTATCGCGTTCCGCAGAAGCGGCCGCGGCGGCTAGCAAGCAGCTTCGAGAAGATTTCAACATAAATATGGAATGTAGTAAACACTCAATTGAAAAGACCCTCGGATTCTGGCAATTGGCCATTATTAATCTAATATTAAATTAGAGACAATATTTACAATAAAATAGTCACTATGCTATGTAAATTAATATTCCTTGCACGATATGTTCTTTATACACCATTATAAATAAATATAAAAGTTGTTTAAACACAGATTTATAGCTGCTGTATAGAAATTATTTTTTAAAATAGTTTACTTAAACATGAGACTGTACACTGCAAAGACATTAACTTATTGACTGACCTTCTCCATAATATACAATATCATCAAGGTTACAATCGAAAGATTCATTAAATATTATATACTTTTAATTGTTTCTATTTGAATTAAATTTACCTAAGACAACATACTCAATGTAGACTTTATAGTGTTATATCTTTTTATTTATTTCAGTCTTAGTATTGCGAAACTCAAGAACAATGCGAGGAACACGGACGCACACGCTACGAACGATACACACCTACAAACACTAGCGGGCAGTGCAACCTCGGCTTATGAACATAACTTCTCAATAGAAACAATTATCTCTATGTCTAAACCGATTAAAGTATTAAGACTAGTTACGCTCGCGGCGGGCGGAACCGCCCCTCGTCACTCGCAGTCCGCGCTGCCGGCACTATCACTCGCGCGCGCCTCCAGTCCCAAATAAATAAATACCAAGTCTATAATACTCCGGGACGCGCGGGCACTTCGGCGAGTCTGATCGTCCCGATAATGGAATGTAAGCGTGATATGATAGAGGGGTGCGGGCGTGTGACGTCACGCGTCGGGCGGCGGCGGCGGCGGCGGCGGCGCGCGGCGCGGCACCATCACGCACGGCGGCGGCGCGCTGGCGGGCAGGAACGGCGGCGCCGGCCGCGCGCCCATGCGGCCCCACCAGCGCGTCGCCTTCTGGAGCAGCCCGTCCTTCTTGCCCGACCCGCCCGCGCCCGCGCCCCCCGCGCCCCCGCCGCCGCCCGCGCCCGCCCCGCGCCGCGCCACCGCCTCCGCGCCCGCCCACTCGGGCACGTCGCTCACACACTTGTTCGGTGGAGGCTGGAAACTTCGCATCAACTCGGCTTGCTGGAACAGATGACAAATAATTGCGTTACAACATAAAATTAAAACACAAGTGGTGCGATAGCTAAGTACGATCGGCCCAAACGCTAGCTTGCCAGTTTCAAAACAAATTTGCTTGCAGCCGTTAAAATTCATTGGTATGGATTGGTATGGACAGATGTCTAGCCACTGCACGCAAACTGGGCCTTTAAGGTGTCAAGCTGGCGTCTGGGCCGATTGTACGTATGTAAAATAAAAATAGCGCAACGGCTACTACGAAATTCAAAGTTCGTATCGTGCCATGCCTTTCAATCTTCTGTTAGGTACTATTAGCGTGAACGGAACGCCAGGATACGAAGTTCGAAAACCATTATTCGATTAGCGATGCGTTTGCGAAATATTAATCTATATAGTGGAAAATTTTCTTAGTGTCAAGTGCCCCTGTTCCCCTACCTAAATAGATTTTTTTTTGTAATTCACAACATTAGTATGTTCAATGATTTTAAAAGAAAAACCATCATAACTAAGTACTATATAAGTTAAATTTGATCGTAACGTAATATAATAGTATTGTATATTTGTCACATTCTAGTACGGAACGGAAAACCCTACACTGCGCGCGCAGTGCCGTAGCGTCGGGTAGAGGAGAAAAAAAAACTGTCGCCCTCTTATTTAGGTCTTTCAGTTTAAAATACTAGTAAAGTATAAAGTATTTAACAAGATAATGTTATTATTCAATTATCATGAAGTTTTAACTTCCCCTTAAAATGGTGTCAGAGGCGGGCTGCCAGGAAAGATGCATTTCATCTTGTTGTTAGTTCATTGTTTAATTTATGACATATTTTCAGATATTTACAGTTATAAAAGGTACGCCATCAGTTAGATACTTCTACCTCTAAGGCTGCGTATCCACCGGAGCTGTGCGAGGATGCGTTGCGAGGGATGTGTTTGTCATGAACCAATAGAAACACTTCATTTAAAAGGTCCTAAGTGAATGAAGTGTTTCTATTGGTTCATGACAAACACTTCCCTCGCAACGCATCCTCGCACATCTCTCGTGAAAACGCAGCCTAAATCACAGAAATATGTCCAGTGCGAGTTTCTTGTGTAGTCTACGCGATAGTTTGCGTACCTAGTGAGGTACGCATAAATAATCTCAATACCTACAGTTACCTAAGTTGCAATGAATAATGTAGCATGTTTGATTACCAATAAGAGGATTAGATTGCATAAAGAACATGATAAATGCGTGGAAAATCATTAATGTTTACAGTGTGTCAGTCAATACCTACTTGATTAAAAACAATGTCCTGAAAGTGGCGATCGCACAACGCTTTAGGTACGACTAAATTTACAAAGATAAAACATAATCTATCTCTTTGTTTAGATAGGCTTCCGAACGGCCTGTACGTTCGTAATTTTCTCGCTATGGTATGCGCTGGAAGACGGAGGATAATTATGTAAAGTTTATGACGGTTTAGGAGTCAATGCGATATATCCCTAATCCATTTATCGTGTATTTTAATTGCTCAATGTATTAATGGATTTATTCCAACTGGATTAATTCCAAAGGAATACTCGTACCGAGTAAAGCGAGAAGAGGAATCATGCCCACTTGCTCGGTATCTACTTAGGTCATACTGAAAGTTTCTGGATTCTAAAAAATAAGACTACGCATTATCGTTATGACACATTTATTGTTTTTCAAAGTATATACCCTCCCTATTTATACACTTTTGCATTCGCTGGAACCATAGTGAAAAGCAGTGGGTCCAGTCTTCCTTAGGGACTTCTTCGATGGCCTCGTGGAAAGCATTCACTGCCATTTCCGGACTTGTAAACCGTAAACCTCTAAGTTTATCTTTAATCTCTGGGAACAAAAAGAAATCGCATGGTGCAAGATCAGGGTTGTATGGCGGATGAGTAATTAATTCTAAATTTGAAGCCTCCAAATACGCATTCGTTGCTTAAGCGAAATGTGCCGACGCGTTGTCGTGATGAAGGACTATTTTGCTACGGGGACGCTTTTACGAATTTTTTCAAACACTTTGGGCAAGCACGTGTTCACATACCAATCTGCAGGTACTGTCTTTTGGTTTTCAAGTGACACAGTGGTGTAATGTCCCGATTTACCGAAAAACGAAGCAACCATTTTCTTACCTGTGCTTCGACTCTTTTTTATTTTCGTCGGCAAGTCTTCAAAAGGAAAGACCCATTCAGCCGATTGACTTTTTCTTTCCGGTTCGAAGCAGTATACCCAGGTTTCTTCACCTGTCACGATGTTATATACAGCCATTGATTGTCCTCCGTCAAATTTTGTTATCATTTTGCAGCACCACTCTACACGCAGTCGTTTCTGGTCTTCCGATAAATCATGCGGTATCCATCGGGTGCAAAGTTTCCGAACCTTCAGATGCAAATGCAATATCTTTTGGACCTGGCTCATTCCAATTCCTAAGGTAGTACGAATTTGCTGACATGTAATTTTTTTGTCAGTTTCAATTAGTTGTCGTACAGTATTAATATTAATATCGGTAACCGCAGTTGCTGGCCGGCCTTCACGTTCATCGTCATAGAGATGGTCACGTCCTCGTCTATACTCACTAAACCACGAATAGACAGAGCTACGACATGGGGCTTCATCACCAAATGCTAATAGAAGTCTTTGACAACTCTCTTGCTGACTTAATCCACATCGGAAATCGTAAAAAATCATGGATCGAAAATTTTCACGACTTAAATTCATTGCAACAGCGACACACAAATTTCAATCCAACACCACGATGAAAAAACAAATGACAGTTTCGTAAATTAAGAAGTAATATACTGCCAGAGAGTTATTTTTCAAATCCTATTATTGCTTTTTTAATTTTCTTTTTATAAGTGGCCAGATCCAGAAACTTTCAGTATGCCCCACGTATTATGTTGCAACTAAATGTAATGGAGACTGAGCCACTGTGTACTTTACATGTTTCTTTAGCATTATTATTATTTATTTTTTTCTTTAGTAAAACTGGTGGCCGAGCCGCGTGTTCTTTACGTTGTTATCGGACAAATATCAAAGTATCTTTCCGCACATACTCGAACTCGTACTGTCTTATCGCTAGACTAGCGAACTGGCTCAATGCTTGTTTACTACTTCAAAAACAATCGTCAAACGTGGAATCTTTCTCATATGCTAATGTTGCTAAATTCTGGCGGTGAAAATGTGGGCACATCGCACAAACATCAGAATGGTATTCAAGAACGTAGATATCAGTAGTCAGGGTGTCCACTACAAATCCTAAAAAAAATCCCTGACTTTTCCCTGACTTTCCCTGACCACATTTCTAAATTTCCCCGACTAATCATGTACATTTCAAAGCAGGTTATATGTTTTTTTTTACTGCCCGAGATACTAAGCTGATGATGGGAATTCACTGCAAATGTATTTGTCATAATGTAGATCACTCCAAACCTGAAAAAATTGCTTCAATAGTCTGGTTGAAGGGTCAAACTAGAGCATGAAATATTTCCCTCATTTTACATCATTAGGAAAGTACGAGTTTTTCCCTGACTTTTTGGATTTCTAGCAAATTTCCCTGATTTTCCCTGACTTTCCCTGACCACCTTGAGCTTCCCTGACTTTTCCCTGACTTTCCCTGACTTTCCAGAAAGTGGACACCCTGGTAGTATATGTAAGCGGGTTGTTTTGAATTAGGCCGGGACAAACCTTGCATTCTGAGTTAAGACAACGGACCGGAAGACGCGGCTTGATAAGATGGACATGGGATGGAAAACCAGAATGCATCCGGTGGATGCAAAAGTAGGCACTCGATCTTTGTAGTAGGGGAGCCCAAGAGGGGATTTTTGAAGTTACTCGAGCGCGGCAGATTAATATACGGGGGGATACCTTATACCCTCTACAGTACCCCTATTGAATATGAGCACTTCATGTGGGGGGGGGGGGGGGTTGTCTAAGGTACCCCGTCAAAATATTTAGTAAAAAAAATGATTCTTTAAAATACTCGAGCGTGTCAGATTAAGATAAGGTGGGTTACTTATTAGCAGAACAATGCACATTTCACTTCCAAATCGTCAGTCTTTGGAATTAACATCCCCTATAAAACCTGACGCGCGCCCTTCCGTATGGCTACCCCCACCATGCAAAGTGGCAGATTATCAAAGTTTTTTGACGGGGTGCCCCAGGCAAACACCCCCACATGAAGTGCTCATATTCAATGGGGGTACTCTAGAGGGTATAAAGTATCCCCCCGTATATTAATCTGCCGCGCTCGAGTAACTTCAAAAATCCCCTCTTGGGCTCCCCTACGAGTAGTTAAGTTGTGGGGATTACCTGATAAGGGACTCGTAGCTGCAGGTGCGCGTCTTGGCCGTACTCGCCGTCCGGCAGCTGTATGCTGGGCGGCAGGCCGAGCCGCTCGGCCGCGGCGGCGGACCGCGCTCGCGTCTCCTGCTCCACCATCTCTTGGATACGCCCCACCATCGCCTGTATTCGCTGCTTCTCCCGTTCCCTGAAAAGTAAAGAAACTCTTTAAATCATTGTATAAAAGCTGTATTAATTGCCAGTTTCAGGCGATTATCCAGTTATTTGATTAGCTACAAAACTTGACTATAAAGTAATCATAGCACCGTTTAGTGAATGGTAATCAAACGCCAATGATAGACAGTTACTTGACGATGTTTTTCTTAAATTGGTCAATCATTGGTGCATGGGCAATAACTGAGTAGTTTACCTTACCTACTTATGTTATAAATGAGCACCACTGTAGCCGTTTATTAAGCGGTTATGGCGGTGCTGTTCCGGAGTTAAGATGTCCTTGGCATTATTGTATAGTTGAAGACTTTATTATTTGAACTCGGCAATGTATAGAAGTGCCAATTAATTACTAAATATTTTTGCGTTGGGCAGTTTAATTTTTAAAGCTTATGCTTATGGCTTTGTGATGTCCTGTCTTTCATGTAGGTCTTAGGGAAATAAACGAACACAATAAACTGGATTTCGAATGTCAGGTGGCAAACGTCCACTTGCTGTGCGGGCCGCAAGCAAGGTGTCTTGCTGGGCCCCCACCTCCCAAGCGGGTGCTACCTACATTCCTTTTATTATTATCTCATGACGTTTCAGGCTTTATTTCGGGAAGCGGGGTAATCGGATTTATTGTAATTATTATTTTAAAGGCGATACCGCGGCCCACTGCTTGTCGGTTTATAAATAGGTAGGTAGGGTTCTACCGCTGCAGTAGTGATAAAATCTGACAGAACAAACACACAAGACATGAAATGTTAAGACGTTAAACAACTTTAGGAATGAATAAATGCTACCTAAATCAGCTTGTGTGTGTTAACTGTGAGATTAACTGTGTTTGCTGTAATAACTATTACTAATATTTGACTCAACCAACACCTACTTTATATTTATAAGCAAGACATAAGACAGACTTTTATCCGGGCAATAGTGCATTCCGAGACAAGGTCGTGCACATGATTATAGGTATGTATGACTGTGAAATTTGCAGTGCACAAAAATTAATACGAAGTATGTAACTCTTATAAATAAATATACTCTGTGTTTCAGAGTTCAGGTCCACTCGACTGACGCGTCAGTCATGCATAGGGTTGTCAGAAATGATAATTTGATAAAGGAGGATCCAACAGATGGGTCTAAAAACGATTTTCTGTAAAAAAGAGGACATTTACAATTAAACGGGTTTTCATATTATTTAATTTATTTCAATCATATCTAGTCGAGTTGCTAATTTTCGCAAGAAGTTACTGGTTTTTCCACAAATAATTATGAAATTTTTCACATGTCATGTTTTGAAGTTGTATGTACCTATTGAGTAAGAATCAAAGATTTAACTGACTGCAGCACACTTATTGTTAGTCTGTTATTCCCTTTGCTCCATTTAGTATTAATCAGTGAAAATACTCTTTCTGCAACGACGTTTAGCAAAAAGGAAAACTTCCAGTAGGTAATGGAGGATGGGAGGACAAAATATGGAAGAGTTGGACATGTCCTCCTTTTGGATACTGTCTTGGCAACCCTAGTCATGCATGACGTGTGCAAACTTGAGTCTCACTTAAACTACGTTAAGGTGGAAGCGCACGCTCTAGGCGCGAAATTCAAACATTTTACAGTTTTTAATTTATTGTGGGTAAACGGTGTAACTGTTTAACTTCATATGGCATTTGCGCTTGTAAAACAGTGTTCTTTATATTATTGTGTAAAGCTTTTTAACAATAAAACTATTAGCTTGAAATAAAAGTTGTCAAAGCGTTGAAAGTCCGAATTTCTATGTTTGACAACTTTTATATCAAGCTAACAGTTTTATTCTTAAAAAGCTTTACACAATAATATAAAGAACACTGTTTTACAAGCGCAAATACCATATGAAGTTAAACAGTTACACCGTTTACCCACAATAAATTAAAACCTGTAAAAATTTTGAATTTCGCGCCTAGAGCGTGCCGTTCCACCTTAACTGGAGGGAGAAATGTTCCACAATACGAGTATCAACCCTTTGTGTACATGTCAACAAATGGGTAACTAAGTGCCTATAATTCAAAGTTACAAAAATTATGCGAACTCTTTTATACCGGAGTAATGGATTGTCTTAAGCAAAAGATACTTTTGAACCTTTTAAATAGGTAAATACGTATCATGCAGACAAATTCGCAGGGAAAAGCATCGTTATCAAATTTTATCTTTCTTAATCCGCGGCCATGACATTTTCAAGGAGCTCTAGAGCGTTATAGACTTACAACGAAGATAATAGAGTAAAAATGTTCTATTTTAACCTATCCACGCAACTTTTTAGAGTCCTTTTCATTCAAAAATAACTTTGTACTTACATTTCATTCGACCATTTGTTGTAAAATAATTTATATAACGAG
The DNA here is from genome assembly GCA_947563465.1 of Archips xylosteana. Classification (NCBI taxonomy): domain Eukaryota; kingdom Metazoa; phylum Arthropoda; class Insecta; order Lepidoptera; family Tortricidae; genus Archips; species Archips xylosteana. Next base: position 13,346,296 of record OX387353.1, on the reverse strand, counting down.
TTAATTTAGCTGTACAATCACGACCACGTCGTAATGTTTATGAAGTTGTGGTTTTGTCTAAATGAGATAATGCAAGTGAAATCGGCAAGCATGATCTCTAAGTAGGTACAGTCTGCTTGCAAGAAGTTTCAATGTTTGATTAAATCTCTAACCGTGTGCATGTGCGCACGCGCGAGATACGTGCATACGTCGTGCAGACGACATGTAAGTAGTTTGTGCGCAACGGATACTACGATAATGTAGTTCAATTTTGATTAATCATTAACTAGTAGGTTCATTACGATTTCTTGCAGTTTGAAACACATAAAAAAGCGTTCAGAAACGCGAAAAAAGCTTGATTTACACACTAAACACGATTTATTGAATCAGGCGTTACTTTGCGGAGGTCCATATTAATGAACTGAAACAATTACTTTGCTCACCCGCGACCTTATTGCCCGCGAACTATTGGTATAAAATTTTTGAATGGGAGGAAACATGTCAAATTAACAAGGAAAACTATAACGGCTAAGGTTGGTTGAGAATTATTAGTAGTTTAAGAGTAAATAGCAGCCTGACCTATAAAATATTGCTTGTTCAATACGGAAAGTATAATTAATAGTAAAATTAATAAGATATGCAAGGATTTTTCGTAACGGTAAGTTAGATATTCTTAATTACCGACGCCATTTCATTTAAGGGTTGCCCTCTCATAATTACTAGGTACTCGTGACCACGGCTGCTGCAATGTGGCCGAAACGTCGAGGTAGGTAAATATTAATTGCGTGATAAGTCCCGTAAAGTAGTAATTAATTATGAGTGAAAATCACGAAACTTTAAAACAGTGGTTGCCTCTCGTTAAAATGTGGCGAAATTTGATTGATTTGCTCAGTAATAACAACTTTTTTTTTTCAAAATAGTAATTAAAGAAAGTAGTAGGTAAAATTTCCTTTGGAACATATTGCAAATGCTATGTGATTTGATTGGTTGTAAATTTGTCACGCATGCAGCCCATGCAGGGCCGATAAGACAGTAGGTAATAAAATATCGACATTTAATGCATACACAAAATATGATTAGCAGTGGCACTGAAAACATCAGGGTAATAATAATGTGTACATTAAAAAAAAATTTGGTGTCACCACCATTATGTTATATGTATGATACATGTAATAAATAACTTTTAAATTATATTTTTATGTGTGGTGGTGGTACTTTTCAGACCGTTAATAAAATATTTTTCATTCTTTTAAAATAATTTTGAAAAATACCTCACACCTCATCTCGGTCTCTATACGCCCCACTGCTAGCTAGGCACAGGCTTGTTCTTAGAAATGAGACTGCTTGGGCTGCAGTTCTACGGATTGTTTTCCTTCACCGTAAAAATACCTACTTATATAATTGGTTTTCTAGTTTCTGAGATATCAACGAAAAACTCCTATTCTCGAATGGACGCAATCGTCATGATATTCCTAGGATTATACACTCGCTTTTTTGTGTCAACGGATTAGTGATCTTAATGGTGCCTAACCACTTCAAATTTATTTTGACTACGGCTCCTTTCGTTGGCGGACGACAAGCACGTCCGGTTTCGTTGTCCAATCTCAGTGGCATAGTAGCGGAATGAAAAGGTTCGTCACTTCTCGACCTTAACTCGTTGACATAGAGTCGAAAAGTGACGAACCTTTTCATTCCGCGACTGTACATTTCGGATTTCTGGCTACACGTACCCGTAACTTGTGCCCAGGTTTAAGTCATGCTTTAATGCTTTATCCTCTAGTTAGAGAGTGTCACTATGTTCCAACAAGTGGAAGGAAAATAGTCTATCTATCTTTAACAAACGTATATAGGTACAGTCAGCAGCAAGTGGATGAGCGGTTATGATACTCAAAATTATCTACACACTCCCTTATCACCTTGGAAATAGTCATGTGTAGATCATTTTGAGCACCAGAACTGCTCATACATTTCTGCTGCTGACTGTATTAATTGCATTACCGATTTAAGTGAATCGGGGATTTGAGTAGGCCTCTACATGCGTGTTAGAAAGGTTATTTGAATGGGTGACAACTTAAATTTTTCGAAGTTCAAGCAATCATTCGTTCCTATGTTAACGACTAACTCTAAAATCTATCATTTTGTATGAAAAGCGTGCATTTAGGAATTCCGAATCTGAATTCTGATCAGGGAACCTAGCCAGGGAAAAGAATGTTTGCGTTCACTCTTAGTTTCCTGTCTGTATGGCAGCTGTGGTAGCCAAGTGGTTCGATCTATGGCCTCTCAAGCAGCAATTACTAGCTTTACGGTGAAGGCCAAACATCGTGAGGGAACCTGCACATACTTGTGAAGCAATTCAATGGCGTGTGTGAAGTTTTCAATCCTGGAGCTACGGACCAATCCTTCTCTCTCATTATGAGAGCGCTCGTGGGCTACAGTCGGACGTCTGGACTGGGATGTTGATGGCATTGTCTGTGGGTAGAAAGAAACTATAGGTATAAGACTTACGTGGAATGGTGATGCCTGTGGTCGTGTCGCAGGCGCGGCCCCCCCGGCGCGCCGAGCCGCTCCATGCCCGCGCACCCCGGCACTTGCACCGAGAGCATCTGCAAATCACAACACACTGCTCTCACTTATGTGGTCCGCTTCACTATTAACCTAAAATCTATTCGCAGAAGGCTTAGTCCAGGCCTTATACTACGAAATTCTATTTCCGAACTTCGTATCGTGCCGTTCCGTTCAAGATAATAATATGATGTTTCAGAGTGAAAGGGACGGCACGATACAAACTTCGAATTTCGTAATAGCCCCCCAGGACACAGTCTACAATGGCCAATGCCAATGACAATATACAGGGTAATTTTTTAATCAGTGCACATATTTTGATACGTGATTCAGAATCGTTGATAGATCACGATTATCTGTTCAAGATTTTTTTTTACATTTTTATATTTGGATTGTTCATAGTAATTCATCCAATAATTGGTCGAGTTACTATGAAAAACAATAAAAATAAGTGATACCTAGATAGGTATTATAACGAAAAATACTGAAATTTGTTATTTTAACGTCACTGAATCACATAATAAGATTTGTGCACTTATTAAAAAATTACCCTGTAGAACACCAGCTCCATTAGGTATATAGGTTGTATGTATGTAAAAAAACACTATTGACAACAGTTGAGATACAAGTACAAAGGCGAACTTATCCCTTTAAGGGATCTCTACCAGTCAACCTTTTAGTGGATGGGAGGAGCATTTAGCAAAGGACCGACAAAGAGTACCTACCTAAGTTGAAAAGTCAGAAATAATGAAAGCTACAATACAATTTATAATTGTTTGTTATATTGTATTTTTTTCTGTAGGAAAATATAACTTTTCTATATTTTGCATTAGTGTGCTGTTTCGAATCATTGCGCGTTTTAACTGTACAAGCCGCCTCGCGAAGCTATCGCGGAGACACGACTTCGTTTGGAATCTGGGATCCGACTTGATAATTTGTTGTTGTACCTAAGGGCCTAAGCACACGGCGTTTTTTAAATGCGCCGTCGACGCGCGTTTACAGCGCGTTTTTCATTCCATAGAACAGCCATATAACCCGCGTACGTATCGCGTTTGTATCGATACAAACGCGCGTCGACGGCGCGTTTTAAAAACGCCGTTGTCTTAGGCCCTTATGTGCTACAGACAATATTATTTAATGTGATGCGAGCGTACGTGTGACTTTTTAAGACATTTAGATTCTGACCTGAGCCAGTTTGCTTAGTATAAGTTTTACTTCACCAAATACTTCTCGATCGCGTTTACGTAAAAAAAACATTTATATGGAAACGACCGCTTTAGCCTAGTTGGTAGTGACCCTGCCTACGAAGCAAGAGGTCCTGGGTTCAAATCCCGGTAAGGGCATTTATTTGTGTGATGAGCACGAATATTTGTTCCTGAGTTATGGATGTTTTCTATGTATTTAAGTATTTATTTATCTATATGTCTATCGTCGTCTAGTACCCATAGTACAAGCTTTGTTTAGTTTGGGACTAGGTCGATTTGTGTGAGATTTGTCCCCTAATATTATTATTATTATTTATTTATTAAACATCCATATCGCGCGCGTCCATGTTTCCATAGAATTGAAATTTTTACGTAAACGCGATCGAGAAGTACTTGGTGAAGTAAAACTTATACTAAGCATACTGGACAGCAGAAAACTTTACCGGGTTCGCTATCGCAAGGAAAGGCAAGGCGAGTGCTTTGTAATTAATCTGGAATGCTAAAGGCAGTATAAACCGCAAGCCCATCCTTTTAAGTCCAGTTGTTTAAGGTCTTTTCTAAACTTAGCCAGTTTTATCCTATACAGTCCATTGTTTCAAAACTTCTTTTACGTGGTTCCGTGACGTACCTACTGAAGAAGTAGCACCTAACAGAAGAAACTAGGTAGATTATGTACTACGTAGTATCAAACCATTTTCAGATATTTTAACTAAAAGTTCATACTAATAGTTCTGATCCTACTATCCTACTAATATGTATTCTAAATGAGAAAGTTTGGGAAGATTATTTTTTACTCTTTCATGCAATATGCAATAACGTCTGAACTGATTTAAGGATAGTTTTCATCTTGAAAAATCACATAGTTACTGCGGGATAGCCATAAACGAATACTCGGCAGACAAATTCGTGCCTAAGGGCAGTAGCTAGTATACTTAATATAAATTCGGACGTTAATGTTATTGCTCAACCACAAATAATTATCACATTAAAACAAGTCTCATACTGGCACAAATTTTAAGTTCGAAAAACGTATCATACCAGCATTTCAACCCCATAACATACTACGGCAGATTAATAAAATAGCTGATAGTGACACGGTAATATGTCCCAGACCCCTTTGCCTAACCTCCAATCAAGGATAAATAAGCAAACAAAAGAAAAAATACGGGAGGGAGAGTAACATAAGGATAAGTTCGCCTTTGTACATCTGTTTCTCTTGTTAACTGCTAATTTTCATGTTTTATGTACAATACAGAGATTTACATACATACATGTATCTAAGTATGTGTCATGTAATCACATCAATATGAATAAATAATTTGGCTTCTGTCTGATTCTGACAGTGTGCAGTACAGAAAGAAATCCTGACTCGTTAAAGCTCCAAACGCAACGCACAGACAGCAGCGGCGCTACTACGAAATTCGAAAATCGAAGTTCGTATCGTATCATCCCTCTCACTCTCGTATCAAATCATATTAGCGTGAGCGGGACGGCATGAAACGAAGTTCGAATTATGCACTTCGTGGTATAGACGCAGAGGCGTGGCGGTGCGGTGGCGATGACGGTTGTAATATTCTAACTTGTATGAACGGTTGTGCGGTACGGTAGTACAAGGTAGGTAGTACAGTACGTTCATACAAGTTAGACGACCAGATGGCCTAGTGGTTAGAGAACCTGACTATGAAGCTTCAGGTCCCGGGTTCGATTCCCGTGTCGGGGCAGATATTTGTATGAAAAATACGAATGTTTGTTCTCGGGTCTTGGGTGTTTAATATGTATTTATCTATATAAGTATGTTTATCCGTTGCCTAGTACCCATAACACAAGCTTTGCCTAGCTTACTTTGGGACTAGGTGTGAATTGTCTCGTGATATATTTTTTTTTTTATTTAGTATTACAACCGTCACCGACACCAGCCACGCCTCCGCTGTCTGTGCGTTTTGGAGCTTTAGTCACGGCAGTCTCTCTAATTTATCTTATTAGTCCCCATAAGTAAAATACGAGAAATAACCTACAAAACAAGTAGGATAAAATCACGGTAAGGAAATTTGTTAACTATAAATAAATAAATATCACGGGACAATTCACACCAATTGAACTATGGGAACTATTGGGACAAATGAAAATGCGTTTATTTCAATAGTTTTTACAAAAAAAGTTACAACTAAGGGTCCTGCGTTAGGATACCCAGTTGTGTAACAGGACCCTTTCGTAGAGATTACATTTCGTACTAATTACAGTAGTTGACTTTACTTGGTTAATTTCCAACTCTCACATTTTGCAAGTCACTAGTAGTTTAACTAATACTTATCAATAAAATTAATTTACCTAAACTGACATTGATTGTAAATTTATATTATTATTCACATAAGTTTTATTAAGTAACTATGTCTTAAGTTGTAATAGCTTTTGCCCCCGACTTCGTCCTCGTACTAATAAAATTTATGGTCAACTTCCGACCTCTATCCCGTGGGAAATTCCAAAAATCCCTTTTTACTGCACCTCTATTTTATGATCCTAAAGGAATGTTTACGGAGATAGGGTCCCATTGAATTGAATATCTAAATCCCGTTTTTCCCGGGCAAGCGATCTGTGACACAAGAACAAAATAATTGCGATTTTCATAGTAATAAGTGTGACAAGGGGGGGGGGAGAGGTCCAAATTAGTATGACGTAATTTATGGATGGTTCCACAGAATAGATCCATTACTTTTGTCTCGTCTCTATTAAAAAAAAGTGATGACGTAAATCTGACGTTGAGGTTGTTATCAAATTTAAAATTATTACAGTTCTTTTTTCTGGTGAAAAGGGCAAAGGGAACATATCTATTCTGTGGTAGTATTGGTAAATTTAGATATTTTTTTTTAATTTCTTGTATTTTTTAAAAATGGAGAAATAAATTATAAATTTTCAGATGTTAAAAAAATGAAATCTCGTCAATTTTTGAAAGGTCCAGTGTTTTTTGAGTCTATTCGTTAATCTTTCCTCTTTATAATATTCTATTAGTGTAACAGAAGTATGGATGTAGATGAAACATAAGATACGTATAAACATTTTGTTAGCTACTTTAAATAGGAACTATATAAATGAGAAAGTTTGTGAAGATGTTTGGATGTTTGTTTGGACAGTTTATGGCAATGGGTGTGAATTAGATATCAGATCGTGCATTATAGTCGTTTGTCCGGGTCGAAAAATACAGCTCGTGTTTTAACCGCATCCGGAACCACCAATTTAGAGTGGGTTACCTACTTTAAACCAATATAGATAAATGTAAAACAAACAAACATACTATTGGTAGGATGTATGTAATGCACCAAATATGATTAAAGCATGTCATATTATTAAGGAACCAAGCCTCGTTTCGCAACAGAATTTTCGTTAATTAGGATGAGTAATCAAAGGAGTAATGAAAGAAAAACAACCAAATGTGAATAATGTTATTAATTTTTAATATCTTAACAGTGTCGAAATCGGTATAAGACTGATATTGGTTGGTTATGATTATGATATATGATTAGGGGCCATTTATTAATAACGTAATAGCCACAGGGAAACTCTACGTAAACTCTACGTTGCAGTATCTCGCAAGAAAAACTAGATAAAATATTTGCTCAAACTCAGACCAAAATGAAAATTGAAATGGTTTGATATCTCAAATAAATGTTTTCATTCTTTCTTTCAAAAATACAATTTCTTACATTTTTTCTAACTCAAGTCTGTGTGTGACAATGTGTGTTTGTTGTGCATTGACAAATTTGACAATGTATGACCTACCACTTTCATGAATTGTTGATTAAATCAATTATTTGCATTATTCACACAACTTATTATTAGTATTGTGTATTACATAGGTATATTATTGATTAGTATAGAGGAGTCCGAGAATGTTACTTGTCTTTACTTGGGTAGAGTCAAAAATGGCCAAAATTGTCCTGACGTAATTAATGAATGGCCCTTGGTACCTAATTGAAGGCAAATTTTTCTTGAGATTATGCAGTCCAAGAATAGGTAGCATGGTGATCCAGGCGAATAACAATAACAAAAGCAAGGCAGCCCTTAACGACCTTAGGTAATTTTTTGCGTGATAAGTCCCGTTTAGTATAATAATTATGACCTTAGGTGACTTCTTTTAGAAATTTCGACATCTCATAAAATTAAGGCGGATCCTTTTGTAAACTGATAACATAAACAAATGATACTGATAATAAATGTTTATACTTACTGCCTTTAACAACTGCATTAATTTCTACTTTATAAGAAGTAGGCATTTGATTACATTGTATTCATTTTATATTATTTTATAAAATTATAAAGTACATATTTTCTGATCAAGAGTTAAAACCCCATTGACTAGGATCTGTGGATCCATTGGTATCATCCACTCAGTTCTTCAAGGAGTCCTCAATATATTTATAGAAAGACTAGCTGACCCGGCAAACGTTGTTTTGCCATATAAATTAGGGGTATAAAAAGTAGCCTACGACCTATTCTCCGATCTACCAAATATAGAGAAAAAAAATCATAAAAATCAGTCAAGCCGTTTCGGAGGAGTTTGATAGCAAATACCGTGACACGAGATTTTTAAATATTAGATGATGAGGTGAGGGAGGAACCGTTTTATTTTGTAATCAATCGCAATCATGTTTAATATAATATAAATGTAGTTCCATGTAAAAACAAGATGAATATCTTGACAACTTTATGAAAATAAGTACACCAGTCAGTCCTCATGATGGCAATGTTTTACTGACTGTTCCTATGATTTAACTAACTCTTGGATCTCAAGACAGTAGGTTGTCTGTTACCTTAGTTAATTATGATGATATTTGTTATTAATTAAATTCTGAGTGAAGCATGAAGTTATGACTGTGTGGCATAAATACAGGTTTATTTAGATACATATTTTTTTACTTAAAACATTGGTTTATGAATGTAATAAAATAGTAGGTACTTAAAATATTTTGAAATGGGGTAAGCAAGTGTAATAATAATAATAGATATTCTACTAAGTTGATGCTTATCATTGGTGAAGGTAATCTTGACAGGAGGATAATGAAATAATAATATACCTATGTAATAAAACAAAATTGTTTTCAGATTAAATAAATTAAAAGAGTCTTTGCATCATTTTATACACAATACTAATAATAAGTTGTGTGAATAATGCATATAATTGATTTAATCAACAATTCATGAAAGTGGTAGGTCATACATTGTCAAATTTGTCAATGCACAACAAACACACATTGTCACACACAGACTTGAGTTAGAAACAATGTAAGAAATTGTATTTTTGAAAGAAAGAAAGAATGAAAACATTTATTTGAGATATCAAACCATTTCAATTTTCATTTTGGTCTGAGTTTAAGCAAATACTTCTAATGCAGGGCTTCTCCAAAATTGTATAATTACTTACATGTTTTTCTATAATATTGAGACAATTAATTTAGAACTTATGGAGCTACACTAAATAGCTTAAGTAATAAATAAGTTTAGTTCAAGTAATAACTATGTGCATATTATTCCTAGGCTAGATTATGGATTTTTATTACAAGTGATCAAGAATTTTGCTTTTTGAATTTTTTGTGGATGTCTGCCGTGTTTAGGGTATTTATAAATCAGGATTTTTTTAATATTTGTATAGGTTTGTGTAAGCATGTCATATTTAAATTTAGAATGTTTTTTGACAAAATTCTAGGGTGTGCCAGATATATGATAATTTAGTCTTTCTTACTTTCAATCAAAAATTAAATTTATTTGCTTTGAACATTTTCAAACTATCATAATTCAATATTTTAGTTCATTTACGGGGCTTTGTTTTAGCAATGATTAAGATTAATATTTAAATCTAGAAAGTACCTAGTAACAATATAATTATCTTATGTATGATTATGACTTAGAATGGGAGAAAATTGTGGTTTAATAACACTCTATCACTCTAACACAGACATGAGCATGTTTTCAAGTTCATTTTGAACCTGTATTTTCAATCTGAAATTATAATATAATCATATACCTACACATGTTAAGTCAAATATTTAAATGAGATAAGTGTGACTGCATTACTATTCTAGTGTGACCTGGATGTTTATAAGATTGTTGCATGATAATATCAATAGAGAACTAGGTACATATATAACAAGTTATAATTTACTGTATACATAACTTAGGCTCAGAAAATTGTGATGGTATATTTTATCAAGATAATTATCATGCTTATCTACTAACTTTAAGTAAGAATTTATCTTCCAGTTTTATCAAGATAATTATCATGCTTATCTACAACTTTAAGTAAGAACTTATCATCCAGTTAGAACATAACTAGACAGACAGACTGTGCTTGTTGACAAATATTGTAGGTAAAATATTTACTAGGTACATATATGAATATAATATAAGCATCTGAACTTTACATGAGATACTTAAGTCATTTTATTAAATCAGAAATGTAGTTTGTGTAGTATTAGTTTAAAAATTGTCCAGTATTTAGTTTTTAGTCAATTTATTTATTATAATGCAAGCTTGAATATTGATTAGTAGTTTGGCAGGTTATGGTAATGAATTTCAGGTTAAATTATATTACTACTTATAATATACTGCTTTATTTTATTAACCCTAAGGAAAAGGAATCTACACTACACACACTTAACCAGTGGCCTGATTTAATTTTATCAATCAGTGGTGAGATGATGTGCAAATTATCTATGATTCGTAGATTATGATAAACGCTAACAATGCTGCATATTATTATGTAGGTAACTATCATAAATTCAAAATAATAATAAGGCAAAATCACCCAAGTAAATTGTATGTTGCTTTTGATAAACATATTTGTTAGACTGGTGCACATATCAGCAGACTTGTCACGACTATGGCGAGAGGCGATTACGGAACTGTCTGTCATGAAAATTTATTTAAATTCACACAAACAACGTCTGGGTATGACGTTGCTATCTATCGGCGCGCCTCTTATCACTTGGCATGCTCCCGCCGTCTCGCGCCGTGCGCCGACTGCTGGGCCGCCTCGGGCCTCACTTCACTCGCTTCCACTACAAATCAAACACTCGAATATTCTCTCTCACCTACATTCATTTACTAACATTATTGATTCAGTGTTATCCTTACATACAACATCATCGGTTGACAGTAGACCCGCCACCACTACCTAACTAAAGCAAAAGCATATTTTATGTTTACAATGTATCCTAGCTGGTATCGAAGCTTGTGCGTACTATTTATGTTTCGTATTAATATTACTTTACTCACTATTTGAAACGTTGTCGTCCACAATTCTTGTAGGTTTTTCACCTGCGGATGACAGTTAGTGATGTGCTTGTATCCAATGATTAACGATGACACGCCGTGGAGTCAAATCGAATCGATCACTCGATTATGTACGCTTGCTGAGGATAAATCCACACTGCCACTGACATTTAAGAATTTTTCTTCGGGTGCTTCAACATTGATTTCAAACAAAACAATCACAGGGCACTAGACGGAGACTACAACACCCGTAAGCGCTTTAGCAACAATTAACTATCATTCACTAATAAATAAAATATGTTTTAAATGCAATAACACTATAAAAATAAATTACTTTTAAAATAAGAATAACATATAAATTCCACTATCGCGTATTTAGTCTTATAGTTGTTTTTCATATTGGCAGGAAGACGCCTGCCATCGAGCGAGTCTTGTTATTCAATGACGCGGACGCGGCGCGGTGTTCGCAGTCGCGTAGCGGGGCGAGAACGGGCGGGCGGCGGCGGTGCACCGGCTGCCGCCGATGTCGTCGCACACTAGCGCACTCAGTTGTGTGTCACGTCGACCCCGACACACAGCGTAGCGGCCATGTCTAGCTGCGTCTGTGTGCTCTTTCGCTCATACAATACAAAGCATGTGTGCCGTTCATAGGTAAGAGTGTGGATAATGTGGGTATGAGAACGTACATATGATTTGGCACACATGCAAAAGAAGCTCGATTGCTGCTACCGCGCCGCGCTATCGTTTGTATGGGTACCTATATGTAGGTATAAGCCAGCGATGCGATGACGCGTTTGTCGGCTTGCGAGACGAGACGAGACGGTTGGCATTGCTCAATGATCGAGGTAATCGTAAGAGTTGTAACAAAATCGAAGTAGCTACCAACCTACGTACGTACATGGCAGACAAGATCATAATGTTACTTTTTGCACTTAAATTGGTAGGTATTATTGATATTGGGAAGTACTTATACCTCCTAAAAATGGGTACCTAGGTTAAGTCACTACAAGGTATAGTCGGGGTAAGAAAAGGTTCGTCACTTTTCGACTCTATGTCATCGAGTTAAGGTCGAAAAGTGACGAACCTTTTCTTACCCCGACTATACATATAGTGGAGTCATAATGCCAGGAACGTTAAACACTTATAAAACTTTGATTTGATTACATACCTACTAACGGTAAATGTTACTTATAAAAATAAGGTGTTGCCTAATTAAATTTTTTAATCGAACAGGCGCACAGAGACGTCGAGTTGCGGAAAATAGCCCGTTACTATTTATCTATCTATCTAAATTTTTTAACTTTTATCTCTATCAAATATTTTCTTCGAATTGGATAAGACTAAGTCCGAGGGGCTTTTAATTACATTTGATTGTAACTCGAGTTGATAGTTTCATACACTCTTTCAATTAGGTAGGTAAATGTATGATCCCTCCTTACCCGTGGTCCACCTAGTAAGTTCACCTGGGTGAACCACGGGCAGGTTTTATTTCCCGTAGTACACCTAGGAGGACTAAGGTGGACAACGGGAAATTTTATTTACCCGTAGTACACCTAAGTGAAAGGATCAGGTGGACCACTATGTCGTTCGTATGGTCAGCGTTAAAATCCATGAGATTTTCTTCGGCCTCAGCTATTTCATCCCATGCATCAAATAGGCTTTCCCAAATGAAATAAGCGCGCGCTTGTTGCTGGAGAAATATATGAATGAAACTTTTATAAGAGTTTTGCCTTCATAAGTATAGGAACATCATATACTTCAGTGTTTGGACACCCGCCGAATATACAAGAAGAACTCCACTCGGGTGTTTTCCGAAGTGACATCACTGAGTCAGGAATTTCAGCACTCATCTTAGAAATATTTTTTTGTCACAGATTTTATTATTTGACGGTTAAATGTGATGCCGTCTCTGTTTGTTTTGTTCGAATAGACGGAGACGGCATCACATTTATCTGTCAGTTAAAGTTAATCAATGGGTGGTGAAACAGCCCCTTACAATCCTAAATTTAAACTGACTGACGTGCAAAATGGTTCATTGAAATATAAAACGTCAAAAACTTCAAAGAGTAAAAATACAGAAAAATAAACACTGTTTCGCCGAGAGGTGAACTACCTACCACCAATACGTTATCAACCTTAGTCAATCTAGGTGTACCACGGGAAAAAAAAACCTGCCCGTAGTTCACCCAGGTGAACTTACTAGGTGGACCACGGATAAGGAGGGGTGATGATACTTTCTGAGATTATGTAGGTAGGTACTTGCTAAAAACAGCGATTTCAAATAAATTTATATTCTGACTATAATATTAAGTAGTTATATAGTTAAAAATTCATGAGTACATTATTTTGGTAAACATTGCACTTAATTTATCGTACCTTACCTATAAAAACAAATAGTTACCATCTCGACCATATTAATTCATTCACTATAACTGTATTCTGAGGTCAAAACTCCCAGGTGCGTTACAGTAGGTATGTCAAGATAATATGTACTTATGCTACTAAAAATAATGAAGAAAAAACGACTTTAATAGGCGTTTAGTATATCGACGATTAATTACTGAGCGCGGCGTGTCCTCCGACATTTCAGTCGCTTTTGTTTCGTTTTGTCCTTGTCCTGTGTTACACGTCAAACAAAATTCATTGAGTAATTAATCTCAAATTGGCTTCAAATTATTCAAGTTATTCGAGCAATTGTTTGTCTAAAACTATCATAGATGCTTACACTTACTAAAATTAAGGGTCCGCAATCAAAACAAATTTATAAACAACAAATAGGGACGTTCACTTAGACTGACTCTACCATTGGCTATAATATTAGGTATGAAAGTGGGTGAATTTAGAAATACTAAAGAGCAATTAAGTCTTCCTTGCAAGAATCATAGTTAGTTTGAAACTAAATATTTTCATCACACAAAAAAAGTTTGATAATATTATTTATGATTGGTCCATTAAGTACGTATTGGCTTCACTCTAGGTACTTCAATGGGAGCGGAACTTAAATTTGAAGTGACCGGTTTTTAGTACATAAACCGCTCCATACCTCAAAAGGGAAAAATTAACTAGGTATACTACTATAGTATCACTTCGTAGTCCTTCTGGTTGTCTGTCAAAACTACTATTCTCACGAACGCATGGACGTGGGTGAATCAACTTTTTTGTATTGTTTACCTAACTGTCCCCGGTTGTCCAAGTGACATCTTCATCTGTATCATAGAAAAATGCTTAGGTTGTCTATGAGACAAAATTTGTGTAACCATAGCAACGGGTGGCAAGAATTGTAAAATTGTGAATTGTGACTATTGTAAAACACCTAGCTAGGGCATCTAATGTAAAAATGCATTTTCTAAGTTCACGTAATCAAAAGATACAAACTTTGATAATGCATTTTCAAAAAAAAAATATAAATTTACTAGCTGTTTGCCCGCGACTCCGTCCGCGAAGAATGGGGATATATAAAATAGCCTAAGACCTATTCTCAGACCTACCGAATACAGTGAAAAAAGTTTTATAAAAATCGGTCAAGCCGTTTCGGAGGAGTTCGGTAACAAACACCGTGACACGAGATTTTTATATAAATTACTAGCTGTTGCCCGCGACTCCGTCTGCGAAGTATAAAAAATAGCCTACGACCTATTCTCAGACCCACCGAAAAACAGAAAACAAGAAAAAAAGTTTCATAAAAATCGGTCAAACCGTTTCGGAGGAGTTCGGTAACAAACACCGTGACACGAGATTTTTATATACTATTAGATTAGATAGGGTACATTTTATATTATTTCCCATCGACATAAAATTATGAAATATTTTAAGAAGTTAGACCTCACAACACAAGTACCTATAGGAAAAAAATACGCTTTAAAAAAAAAAAAATAAAAAATAAAAAAAAATTTAATAAATTTCAATTCACTATTCTTATAGTGCAGTAAAAAATCTTAATAAGCAATTATTATATTGTTATATCCAGATCAAAATTTGTAAACAATTCTAAATATTGATAAAATAAATAATAATAGTTTAAAATATTTTATTGTAAGAAAAGCGTGGGGTGCATGGTGTCAATTGTCAAGGATTATCATTTTGATAACATCTTAAAAAGCACCCTACGCTTGTTTTACCATAAAATATTTTAAACTATTATTATTTATTTTATCAATATTTAGAATTGTTTACAAATTTTGATCTGGATATAACAATATAATAATGGCTTATTAAGATTTTTTACTGCACTATAAGAATAGTGAATTGAAATTTATTAATTTTTTATTTTTTATTTTTTAAAGCATGTTTTTTAGTTTTTTTAAACTATTATTTATTTTCTATTTTTTAGTTGCATTTTTTTCACAGTGAGAGTTTCCATGTGCTAAAAAGAGACACAAAACGGTTTTTTGCTCGTCTTAAATAGAATCAGTCTATCTTATACTTGGTCTTTGGTGCGCGCGCACTGCTCTACACTACTAAACGTAAACCTCTTTCTTTCTAACTTTACCCCCCTCACCTACAACCCCCCAACCCCCCCAACCCTCTAAATCCAACCCCCCAACATCCCCCAACCCATTTCCCCAACCCCTCCCAAACACCTAACCCCAACCCCCACAACCTTACCCCCAACCCTCTAAACCCCCCTTACCCCCTCCTCATTTTCCAAACCCCCAACCACCTAAACCCAACCCCCTAACCCCGGACCCCCACCCCATTTCCTCAAACTCCCCCCCCACCCACCCCCCCACCTACCCCCCTTACAGCTCCATCATCAAACCCTTGTTACCATCTAGGCCTCTTACCCCCTCCCCATTTCCCACAACCCCCCAAAATCCCTAACCCCCGAACCCCCCAAAACCCCCACCCTATTTTCCCCAAACCCCAACCGCCACACCCTTACCCCCACCCCATCCCCCCCCCCCACCCCGCCACCTACCCCTTTTCCAGCTCCATCATCAGACCCTTGTTACCATCTAGGACCAAAGTACTCGTCAAAACGAATCAAACGAGTCCAAACTCGATGGGGTTGTTTCGTTTTATTGTGGAGTGCCTTTGGCCTCTTCCAGCTCCATCATCAGACCCTGGTTACCATATGGGATCAAAGTGCTCGTCAAGACGAATCAAACGAGCCCAAACTCGATGGGGTTGTGTCGTTTTATTGTGGAGTGCCTTTGGCCATCTTCCAGCTCTATCATCAGACCCTGGTTACCATCTGGGATCAAAGTACTCGACAAGACGAATCAAAAGAGCCCAAACTCGACGGGGTTGTGTCGTTTTAATACAGAGTTCCTATGGCCACCATCCAGCTCCATCATCAGATCAGCTCCATGTTACCATAATATTGCATTGTCATCCAATTTACACATACGTGCAAAATTTCAGCTCAATCGGAAACCGGGAAGTGGGTCAAAATCGCGCCCTAAGGAGTCGGTTCCAAACATACATACAAACATACAAACATACAGTGAAGCTAATATAAAGCGTGTAAAAAGTGAACAAACTTCGTAAGGTTTTCTGGCTTTTAAATTTGTACGGAACTCCCTGCGCGAGTCCGACTCCTATTTGGCCGGTTTTTCCTGTACTTACCTAATCATAATTAGGAATAATCTCCGTTCCACATGACAAATACTTATGACGCTATCAAGAAACATATCTTTTTTTATAGAAAAACCAGATATTAATCAGATTCCCTCAGAGAAAACCCTTTATGTTAGATAATGAAGACATATTTTTGCGAAAGACATCGTCACGTCACGCTCTTATCTAGATCTCTTAGATTCATGCAATAAATAGTTAAATACTTAATAAGAAAACAATTATATAATAGGTACTGTTATCATTCGTATTATTGCTATCGTCTATGAAAGAAAAAGTCGCATTGCGCATAAATGAAACAAATACGGCTCAATATTTAACTAGGTATACTGAAATGTATGTACCAATAACAATCGGCAACTTACGTGTTTTGAAAATTGTTACACAACATAACTTACATTTTTCCTTCTGATAACCGTTACCACTTGTCCTATCATTAAGTATCACCTATTTCTGATTTAACGTTGATGTTTGGGACATTTACAATGGGTTTTGGGGGATGCAAACAGGGCAGTCATAACAACCCCATTTATTATATTTAGATTTCTCGTAATAATCAGATATTTAGAAACCTGCTTTTGATTCAGATATTTTGCATAAAGTGCTGGGGCCCCGTGAAGATTTCTATAGTGTAGCTCTAGAGCAGTGGTTCCCAACCAGTGGTCCGCAGAAGTCAAAATATGGTCCGCGAATGATTTTAAATTTCTCTTTATGTAATTTCCTATTGAGTTTTTTTATTAATGTTTCAGTTTGATTATTACAGTTTATTATTTTTATTAAGTATACACCTAACGTAGGTAGTGGTCCCTGCTAACAAGAATAATATAAAAGTGGTCCCTGACCAAGAAAAGGTTGGGAACCCCTGCTCTAGAGCCTCGCATCGAGTAATTAAGGCTACCGCTGCACGCTGTCTGTGTACAATGTGTAACAAAACTGTGTACGATAATTTGCTATAGAAGCTTTAAAACACGTTAAGAAAACAAGTTTAATAAGGATTGTTAATTTAGACCTGTATGTAATTTTCATTTTTTGTTTTTGTTTTTATTTCTGTTCATTTTTTTTTTATTATTATTGGTTGTAAGTGGGTTTTTTTTATCATTATGTTTAACCTGCTGCAACTGTATTTTCAAACACGATACTTGTATTGTTCTTGAATAAATACTTCTTGAATTCTTGAATCTTGTGTTATAAGATATGAAGTATCTTTTTGTATTTTTTTCTTTCAAACTTCATTTTTTAATACTTTTACGATCATCCTTGAAACAGTATATTTCATACTAAATACAAACTGAAAATATAGATGTACAGAAAACCACCACATCATCATACCGTAGTGGTATGGCACACGGCACGGAATGCTAAGGACCAGGGTTCGATTCCCAGCATTGGTCTTTTTTCTGGGGTTTTTTCTGTACATCTATATTTCAGTTTGTATTTAGTATGAAATATACGTTATGAAAAGTTCTATAATAAATAATACTAGGTACGTGTTCCACTCAGCTGCTCATTTGGTATTATTGACAACTTTGACAAGTGATTTCAAATAATGTCAGTTTATTGTTTAAATTAATTTGCAATAACTCTTTAAAAATTTGATTATTAGAGTTTCTTGAAAGGTGTCTTCACCTGGTTTTACTTGTTTATTTCATTCGTTGCCTCCAAGAACCGCCCCTATTAGTTTTGTAGCGTAGTAGGTAAGTCCCGTACTTCCGGTCGCGTAATTTTGCTTTCATACAAAAGTCCTATTTGTGTAATACTCAGTTTGCGTCGCCATTTGCCACAAACTGGACTTTTTGGACTTGGAGAAATTACGCGACCCGAATAACTCAAAAAATTACGTTCGTTTGGCCTCACTCTTAAGCTTCAAAAGTAAAAGGGGGGGTTCTTGCAGATACCCAGTATTGGTTGTCTGGAAGAGATCGCTTTTGAGCGATAAGACCGCCTATTGTCTGCCTGATTTTTTAATGTTATTATTTTTTTTTTTTTTCTGTACTTCTTTTTGGTGCTCAATAAAGAATATTTGTATTGTATTGTATTGTATACCGAAGAAAATGGGCGGGCAAGAAATACTACAAATAAAACCGGAGGAAGACAACATTTCAAGAAACTTTCGAATAATAAGGATATTTAGAGTTTTTGCACTTGATGAGTACACGGAAAGAACATGTCACTTACATTATCAACTTTTTGAGCACCTACCTAATCTAATCACGATTTGAAAGTTGGGAACGATGTAATTAACCGTATAATTCTCGTATACCTACGTGTTTTTTCAAGAATACGGTGTTTTCTGCAAAAATTGTTTCCCGACTGTTTCATTTCCCAACCGCAATTGATTCATTTGCCAAATGTTTCATTTCAAAACTTTTAGTTTCTGAAACTGTAAGATATATTTCAGGACTATCCTGTAGAACTCTATAGGTTAGGTTAAGTTAGTTTTATAAAAATCCTGAATAGTTTAGTTTCAGAAAAAAAAGTTTGGAAATGAAACAGTTGCGAAAACGCAGAGAATTGATTTTTCAAAATGCTAAAAAAAGGAAGTTTACATGATGATCTTTTTTTCTGTAACTGAGTGGTAAGTTGTAGTTTATTGCGTGAAATCTCATTTTCAAGAAAAAAAGGACTAAACATGTTCTTTCCGTGTGGGTTTAAAGTATAGTAAATTGGTGGAAGGTATACTCACGGGGTAGGCGGCGGCAGCGGCAGCGCGCCGGCGGCGGAGGTGCGGCCGGGCCAGCGCGCCAGCAGCCGCGCACACGACCACCACGCCGCCAACGCATGCGCCCGCCCACCACCACTCTGGAAACAACATATACACATCATTCAATATATTGACTTTTTTTATTATGAGGGAGAGACAAACGATCAAACGGGTAAATGGAAAATGGTCACCACCGCCCATAAAATCAACAACTCAAAGAGAATCTCTGATCTGTTGCCGGCCTTTAAAAAAGGAGAGGGAATAGGGGTGGGGGAGGGGGTATTGGGTCTCCGGCGCTCTCACTGATCGTACGAAGCACAACAGGAGTATATAGTTCCAACTGCAGGGCACAGGCCTCTTCTCGCTTGGGCCGTAGTTCCTACGTGGGCCCAGTGGGGATTGGGTACTTCACACGCACTATTGAATTTATTCGTAGGCGTGTGCAGTTTTCCTCAAGATTTGCGTATCTGTACGCACACAGGCACGCACACACATGCAGGAACACGCTTATAAATTTTTGCATTTATTATATCTATTGATAGGATTTCCCAGTGACGACATGTTGGAGCTGAGACGTGATCATTACGGTGGGCCTTATAAGAAGTTTCAAGGTCACTTAAAGGGCAATCGAAAGAGCTAGTGTACGCTTGAAATATCTTTGCTATAGATTGAATCGGGAATAATGAAATCCGAGATACACACCTCTAAATTGCAGTGAGCGGGGCACATTGCTCGTAGAACGGTAGAAACAAGAGGTGAAATTTTGGTGTCTCGCATTTGGTGTTTCCTAGATCTAGAAAAATAAGGCTCATCCTAAGCTCAACCCAAGCCTCTCGCAAACCAGTGATT
Organism: Archips xylosteana; assembly: GCA_947563465.1. Taxonomy (NCBI): domain Eukaryota; kingdom Metazoa; phylum Arthropoda; class Insecta; order Lepidoptera; family Tortricidae; genus Archips; species Archips xylosteana. The sequence continues at coordinate 13,326,160 of OX387353.1, read as the reverse complement.
TTTGGCGTTCCTGAATAGCAGTTCATCCCTATCCTCTCGCAAACGATCGAATTACCGCTCGCAAACCGTGTTGGGTGTTGGGCCGTTCCTGAATTTAGCCCCTAGTAATGTTCGCGGGAAAACCATGGGTTGCGAACCACATTGCCCCTATGCAGACCTTGAGTCCCCTCTAATTTCGTTCGTGGTAGTTACCCGTTATCGTCGTCGTATACCCATGAAAAATAGCTGACTTAGTGGACGCGTTGGTTTGAGTAGTGTTGTATTTAACTTGGCTTGACACGCTGCCGCGTGTCTAGATAGTCGGGGTAAGAAAAGGTTCGTCACTTTTCGACCTTAACTCGTTGACATAGAGTTGAAAAGTGACGAACCTTTTCACTTTGAACAGTTAGGGCACAGTCGAGGGAATAATATCTATACAGTCATTGCTGCAAAGACACGTAGACACCAACCTTATGATTAATAGGGGAGACCGAGGAGAGTTGTGACAGAGGAGAGTTGTGACATCGTCGATTTTTGAGAACTTATTTACTGCTAGCCAGCTTGCAACAGCGCGTGTTTGTAGCTCCAGACTTGAACTAAAAAACGCGCGCTATGGCGAGCTCGCTAGCAGTTAATAAGTTCTAAAAAACCGCCGTTGTCACTACTCTCCTCTGTCACAACTGTCCTCGGTCTCCCCTAACAAGACATAGAGGTGTATAGATAGTATTTTTGATGTCTGGTAACTACTTACATACATAGATTTATGACGTTGACTACAGGTACCTAGCCATATGCCCATTTTTCAGGACAGATGAAAGTATAGCGTTGAATAAGAGCAAAGTGCTGCTGCAGACGTTACCTATGACACCTAAATCCTTAATAAATATAACAATCAATCAACCGAACAAGTTAATTTCGAATGTTTTAGAGGGAGATAACGAGTATCAAATGAAAAATTCTATATTGAGCTGTCAAATGAGATTTACTTAAAGTTTTGTTCTTAATTCATTCAATATCATTCTGTGATACGACTACACTAGAGGCCATATTGTGCAATGCGCAGGCGCTCGCAATCGCAATCATTCATCTCTTTATACCCTACTTGCTGTTGCCCGCGACTCCGTCTGCGAAGAATTCGTTTTCGTTTATCACTATCCTGCGGGAATTATATAAATTTTCCGGGATAAAAACTATCCTATCTTTCCTAAGGTCTCAAACTACCTATCTCCACATCAAATTTCAAATAAATCGGTTTTGCTGTCAAAGCGTGAAATGGTAACAGACAGACAGGCAGAGCTACTTTCGCATTTATAATATTAGGAAGGATTACCTTTTAAAAGAAAAAAAATGGTGAATACAACTGTGACCTAATTAGACCTAATTTAGATGCCGTCTGAGGTCAGGACCATAGACTACAAATTCAATTCCACATTTCCTAATTTTCAAGGCACGTAATGATAATCGACGCAATGGGCGGATAGCAACGAGACGGGCGCGAGTAAGTACACAGTGCGAGTTTGTAAACATCCACATCGTGGAATTAGAATATTCCACCTATTTCTGCTATTCGTCATTGCTATAGGTACCTACCTACTATTTAAAATATGTTTCTGTAAATATGTATGTTTTGTGTAATAATATTATCATTTATCAAGCATTTACAAATGAACATTATGCGTGCCGGGTAAGAAGTCTCGTGATCAAAATGTAACCTAAAATAAATACCTAACCTTAAAAAAATAATTAAACATCCATTTTTGTTAGGGTTCCGTATCCAAAGGGAAAAACGGACCCTATTACTAAGAATCCGCTGTCCGTCCATCTGTCTGTCTGTCCGTCTGTCACCAGGCATGAAGGATGTCTCATGAACCGTGAAAGTTAGACAGTTGAAATTTTCACAGATGATGTATTTATGTTGCAGCTATAACAAAAAATACTAAAAACAGAATAAAATAAAAATTTAAGGGGGCTCCCATACAACAAACGTGATTTTTTGCCGTTTTTATAGATAATAATACGGAATCCTTCGTGCGCGAGTCCGACTCGCACTTGGCCGGTTTTTTTTTTTGTTTGGTGGTTCCGGCAACGGTGTTATAGTCTTGAATTGTCCCCAGACAGCTCTAAACAGGTCGGTACAAAATTTAAATACAAAATTAATTATTGGATTGGATGGTAGTGGGTAAAACCGACTGGCAAAATTTGTTTACATTCTTGGTTATTTAGTTAGTTACAAGTGAAGGTAACATAATGGTGTCAAATAGAAACAGTTTTAACACTTGAATGGATATTTGTAAACTAAGAAGTCGTGATAACATCAGAGATGTAAATACAGGTAAAATATATGTATGTATGTATGTATGTAAACTATTTATTGTACAAAAAAAATAAGAAAAAGAACAAAACACATTGATATATTTTCAAAATATTATTCTACCCTTTGTCGGCGTGGTTATTATATTATACATATCTACCAACATATACACCCATGTCAAATAACTGCTTTACCTACTAATATTGTCTATTGTTAAATAACAAATTGTGGCGAAACTACATGGGATCCGTTTTAGCCGTTCTAACTATGGAAACCTAAATTACCTATAGGGCATACTGAAAGTTTCTGGAACTGGCTACTTATAAAAAGAAAATTAAAAAAGCAATAATAGGATTTGAAAAAGTAACTCTCTGGCAGTGTATTACTTTTTAATTTGCGAGACTGTCATTTGTTTTTTCATCGTGGTGTTGGATTGAAATTTGGGCGTCGCTGTTGCAATTAATTTAAGTCGTGAAAATTTTCGATCCATGATTTTTTACGATTTCCGATGTGAATTAAGTCAGCAAGAGAGTTGTCAAAGACTTCTCTTAGCATTTGGTGATGAAGCCCCATGTCGTAGCACTGTCTATTCGTGGTTTAGTGAGTTTAGAGGAGGACGTGACCATCTCCATGACGATGAACGTGAAGGCCGGCCAGCAACTGCGGTTACCGATATTAATATTAATACTGTACGACAAGTAATTGAAACTGACAAAAAAATGTCAGCAAATTCGTACTACCTTAGGAATTGGAATGAGCCAGGTGCAAAAGATATTGCATTTGCATCTGAAGGTTCGGAAACTTTGCACTTGATGGATACCGCATGATTTATCGGAAGACCAGAAACGACTGCGTGTAGAGTGGTGCCGCAAAATGACAAAAAAAATTGATGGAGGACAATCAATGGTTGTATATAACATCGTGACAGGTGAAGAAACCTGGGTATACTACTTTGAACCGGAAAGAAAAAGTCAATCGGCTGAATGGGTCTTTCATTTTGAAGACTTGCCGACGAAAGTAAAAAAAAGTCGAAGCACAGGTAAGAAAATGGTTGCTTCCTTTTTCGGCAAATCGGGACTTTACACCACTGTGTCACTTGAAAACCAATAGACAGTAACTGTAGTTTGGTATGTGAACACGTGCTTGCCTAAGTGTTTGACAAAATTCGTGAAAAGCGTCCCCGTAGCAAAATAGTCCTTCATCACGACAACGCGTCGGCACATTCCGCTAAAGCAACGAATGCGTATTTGGAGGCTTCAAATGTAGAATTAATGACTCTTCCGCCATACGGCCCTGATCTTGCACCATGCGATTTCTTTTTGCTCTCGAAGATTAAAGATAAACTTAGAACCACTAACCAGACCAGTGATGGTGTAGGGGTAAGCACGCAGCACGGAACGCTGAGGACCTGGGTTCGATTCCCAGCATTGGTCTTTTTTCTGGGGTTTTTTCTGTGCATCTATATTTCAGTTTGTATTTAGTTTGAAATATATGGTTTCATGGGATGACCGTAAAAGTAATAAAAAAATGAAGTTGAAAAATAAATAAAAAAAAAAGATACTTCATATCTGACTTGTTTAAACTTAGAAGTTTACGGTTTACAAGTCCGGAAATGGCAGTGAATGCTTTCCACGAGGCCATCGAAGAAGTCCCTAAGGAAGACTGGACCCATTGCTTTTCACAAAGGTTCCAGCGAATGCAAAAGTGTGTAAATAGGGAGTGTATATACTTTGAAAAACAATAAATGTGTCATAACGATAATGCGTAGTCTTATTTATAGGAATCCAGAAACTTTCAGTATAACCTAAGTACCTACACTTGATTTTGTGGAACAAGGAAAACTTTGGAAATAAAATATAACAAGTATTCAAGTATATAGTCGAGGCACCCGTCATAAATGGAAGCCAGCAGCGAAGCTGTTTGGCTTTGATGATGGTGCTGCCCTACCACACTCCGACTGACAGACTGACTTGACAATTTTTTCATAGTTTATTAATTTATTAGTTTTTCATTTTCATTTCTTCTTGCTTTCTAATGTATTTTTCTGTGTGTAGTGTATAGAATATGTTGAAATAAATAATATTTATTCTCTTTAAAAAAAATAAAAATATATAGGTACTTCGATGATAACTTTGGATGATAAGTGAGACGGTAGTTATCTAATAGTTAGGCATGTAAGTTGTAAATCGCAGTTGAGATATACATCTGTAGAGGCGTAGAAGGCAAGTGTGTTAGACAATTGTATTTTTATTTAGATCGAATGCAAACTTTATGTAAAATGGGATGGAAGGAAATAACATAACATTAACATTACGCGTGTAGAAGTCATTCAACTCTATCGCATATTTTAGTTGCTAAGAACGTAGGTAGGTTCAATGTAATGAAAAATTGGTTGCCTTAGAGTTAAACTCACTTATATTCATTTTTTTACAAATAAATATAAGTGAGTTTAACTAAATTTTTTTATACCAACAAAAGCCAAATGAAGAAAATGATCAAGTTAACTCTCTAGTAAAATAGCTCATCTATAAATCTGCTAGTTTAATACTTATACAAACAAATAGAAACTGGCAATAGCAGCTTAAGATCAAAGACAGATGGAATCGAGTTTATCGAGTCCATGAGATTTCAGTTTTGTAAGTTACGTAAACATCCAGTTGTATTATCGCAGTAAAATAATTTAATATTCAGCATGTCCAAGTCGAATTCCTGCATGCATAAGTACATTGTATGCGTACATAAGTGTTGCTTTGTATATTTTGGTCCAGAGTGCATTATTTCTATTTTTATAAAGGAGTTTGTTTGCGTGGTCGCGCTAATTTTAGCGAACCTTAATCAGAATATCTCACTCCGCACGCCGCGCCGGCGACCCGGTCGCTCGCTCGCCGGCCGCCGCGCCGCGTGCCGCTGCGGCACCGCCTTCTCCACAGGATATCTTTCATTCTCCGTGGAACATTACGCATCTTATTGAATCTTGAAGATTGTACATGTCTAAAGAAGCATACTATCAAATGGGTCGTTACCTACTTATCTGCGTTAATCTCCTCTGTTCTACATTTTAGTCCAGCCGCAAAGTTCGGTATTGATCTTTTATTAACTCTTTCTTAAGCTTAAAACAGCCACAAAAATTAAGAATATTCGTTATTATTTTTAGAAGTTAAAGAATTGATACTATTTTTCCTTAAACGTTCACGCTCTTTCGTTCTTGGTGCCTCTTCCTTATATAGTTCAGTGATCTCCAATTATCATGGCGATCTAAAAGTACTATTCTCTCTGAATTTTACAGTAGGTAGGTACTGCTTTGAACAGAAATCTACACACAATAAGGCAAACAATAATGTAACAATGTTACAGCTAAGTAACAACGGTGTGTTAGGATCTCCAAAAACACTCGCAGGACATTACCTACAGCAGTATGACTTAAGTAAAGAGTTTAGCCGCCAACCACGATAGGTTACTGCTGTATCCCTAGAGGCATGTGCCTCGCAAACTAAATATCTAAATATTTTTTTTACATTGTAAGATACATACATATCTCCCCATACTTTAAAAGATGAACGAGTATTCATAGTTCGTAATTTATTCTTGGTTGTTGTGTCGATTGAGAGCGGCGTCATTCACGTAGAGCGCGGATGCCGCAGCCGCTATAGAACGTCCCTTATGCAGTGATCGAGAGTTGTCGACGGGGGCCCAAACAAACGGCATGTGGTCGCGCGTACTCGACAAAAATTCGACATCGTTCGCCCAAGAATGCACAGTGACGCTATTTTTAGTATGTGCGAGGAGCGCGGGGGCGGCGGCGACGTCTGGTGTCGGTCTGCCGGGGCCTGTCGCCGATCACCGAAATAGCTTCTCCAGCTGGCGGTACCTGGCCACGTGGCAGCCGCCCGCTCACGAGCTACCTGCCCTCAGCGCCTCGGAAGGCCCACGCACGCTCTAAGGTCATCCGACACTCAGCGCTATCAGCAAGAACGGAGCTTTGGTCTATTTCTTATGGCCCTCTTTGCCGTTCTTTATTGCGTAGGACCATCAGTGGTACCGTTTTCCGACAGACTTTTTCACATTCATCATCCTGTGCTCTCCGCTCTATCGCATCGCTCTATTCTTACATCTGTGTTGCTGAATCTCGCGCATTAAGAACATCGCTGAGGTAGAAACCTAGACTTCTGTAGGTAATGATACAGTACGATTATCTAGCTGTTTGAAACAGTCTTACTATAAGAGCTGACTGCGACGCGCCAAACAGAAAATACGCAACTGTCTCGCTCGGGAATTTAAACAGGGACCTCCACTTGGCTGGGAGTTACGCCAATTGCGTCAATTGTGTCGTAAAACTGAAGCAGTTATTGAGATGTTTGGTACGACTTACATTTTTAATTATTTAGTTACATATATTAAAATGGCGAGAACCGCAATTAGCGTGTAAACGACAGTTTATTCCAAAGAAAATTTATCTGTTATTATATAAAAGTTGGTGAAACAGTTCTGGCGATGAAATAATTTTATACCTATAGATTGGATTTATGTAATAGCTAGGTATAAATTACGTTGTAGATAAATGTATTTAAAATGATAAAAATCCCTAAATAGTAATTAATTTTCCTTGTGTATTTTTGATAAATAATAATAATAATATTAGGGGACAATCTCACACAAATCGACCTAGTCCCAAACTAAGCAAAGCTTGTACTATGGGTACTAATATATATACTTAAACTATTATGTCAAGATTTGAAAAATTAGGTATGCTGCGGTAATAATTATACATAGTAAAATAATTTAAAAGCCTTTATATCAGAGGAAACAATAATTTCATCCAAAAAAGAGAGTCGTTTTAGCAAAACAATCAATTGTGTGATTTTTATATTACTAAAACACTAAAAAGATATAAAAAATCTCCAACAGAGATCAACAAAACTAAAAAAAAATTATAATCATTTAAGATTCTCGTGGTTTTTGAAGTCTGTAAAGTTTTTAATTTTTTTCATAAGCTCTGAAAGTAGGTTGCATTTTACTTGAAATCCGTGTTGTAAATTCGATTTACATCTTTAGGGATGTAAGTAAATTTAAAAACCGAATGGTGCTCCTTTGTATTCTTCACGAACTGGTAAACAAGGAGATTGTAATGCTAATCCGTAATACTTACCTCCAAACCTCCATGCTGGCATAATGCTGCTGGCCAGTGCTGGCTGAATGTGCCAAAGCCAAAGAGCGCGAAGGCATTAAAAAAAAAAAAAGACGATTTGGCGCGATAAATTTTCTTCCGCTCTGTTACAAATTGCGTATAAATTTTTAACATAAAGGTTTTTCTTTATTTCCTCGCATTTTTGATAAAAAGTAGAGTGTTCAACTCGAGTGTAAATGATCAATTACACCCGCGAACTATAAGCACCCTCGCTCGCTGAATATCTTGGTTGTAGTTGATCACTTACGACCCTTGTTTATCAATCTAACTATTAATTTCTCGCTTTTTAAGTAGGTATACTTAATTTGGTATAATGCAATAGCTTAATGTCAACTGCCGTCATATTTTAGAAAATATTGTTTTTCCCGATTCAGAGATTCAGAGGAGTTCTCCTGGTGCCTCCACATCAGTTCTACTTCACCACATTTGCTGAGCATAAATTGCTCAGCAGCTGTGTGAACCCGTGGGACGTCCCGCACGTCACAGTGGCGCGTAACTACAGTGATTACAGACAATACCAGATACTTCGAGTTTTGTGATTTGCCTTTTTAGGGTTCCGTAGCCAAATGGCAAAAAAACGGAACCGTTATGGATTCGTCATAATATCTATCTGTCTGTCTGTTTGTCCGTCCGTATGTCACAGCCAGTTTTTTCCGAAACTATAAGAACTATGCTGTTGAAACTTGGTAAATATATGTATTCTGTGAACCGCATTAAGATTTTCATAAATTTTGGGGGTTCCCCATACTATTAGAGAACTGAAAGTCAAAAATTTTTTTTTCGTCAAATCCATACGTATTTATGGATAGGTCTGTAAAAATGATATTGAGGTTTCTAATATATTTTTTTTCTAAACTGAATGGTTTGCGCGAGAGGCACTTCCAAAGTGGTAAAATGTGTGTCCCCCCTGTAACTTCTAAAATAAGAGAATGATAAAACTTAAAAAAATATATGATGTAAACTTCCACCGAAAATTGGTTTGAACGAGAACTAGTAAGTAGTTTTTTTTTAATACGTCATAAATCGTAAACCGCAATTTTTTACAGATAATGGTACGGAACCCTTTGTGCGCGAATCCGACTCGCACTTGGCTGGTTTTTTTGAATTCGTTTAAAAATAATATAATAATCCATATTCTTATATCCAAATATTCAGCAACCGAATACAAAGGATTATGCAACAAAGGATTTTTCACTCGACACGCCCAAATATTTGCAGACCTTCGTAATAAGTCGGCCTGACAACATGCGGATTCCAACTCCATATCCATGTATACTATTCCAGTAATAGTCCAGGCTATTCGGCTGTGGAACTCCCTACCAATAAACCTAAGGCGTATCAAATCCTTGCCTATCTTCAGCACCTTGCTTAAGGAGCACTATTTATTATCTTGTACAAATAGTACATTGTGCATCAAGGGCCGTAAGTAGGGGATTACTAACGAAAGTCTATTAGAAGCCCGACGCCGAAGGCGGAGGGCTTTTAATGACTCGAGTTTGTAATCCACTTACTGCCCGTGATACACACAATGATTTTCATCAAATTGCGAGGAAAAAAAATCTAAAAATAAAATTATTTTTTCTCTAAACACTCAAATTGACTAAAACAATGGCTACCCGCCAATACGGTTTCTCACTTTTTTCGAGTCATCTACCAAAGATAATGTAAACTGCGTTTAGTTTAGAATTTGAATGGTCATACGGTCAGATTCTGCCAACATGTTAAAAAATACTTACGAATTTTACCACCAACAAGTATCCGTATGGTACGTTTTTACTACAGCATTACCTATTGGCATCCGTGAAGTTTCCCCATATGAGTATAACGTACGACATCAGCGAACGAAAATGTGCGAAGTGAAAGCTTCATCAAAGCATCATCGGAAATGAGCGGTAAATCAATATATCACACAGTCTACGTACATGACAGTTCCAGTTAAGGTGACCGGCCAGTGGAAACCTAAGAAATTGACGCTCCATGCCTACTGGAATTAGGCTGTTTATGATACATGGAGGCTATGTGACACTGTGACCTAAGATAATCATGTCACGCATAATACAGCAGATCACATGCCTCACGGATCATAGTTAAGTCTGATTTTGTTATTTGTTATGGTAATTTGCACAAAAGTTTATGAGAGGTGTGGTGTACCTATCTTGGATCTTAATACGTTGCAATTTTCATTCATATCCGTTCAGCCTTTTCAACATGAAATAGTAATAAACACACCCATACACTTTTCAAATATAAAATAAAAAGTAGGAATAAATAAAGGACTAGATCATAATAATAATACCTTCACATCGAATGTCAATCTATTTCTGAGTATTATTTATTAAGTAATATCACATGTCTGTGTTGGTTACCCACCTGCTGTTTTCTACAAGATGAAAAGATAACCTACAAGCTAAATACATACAAGAAGCAACCACTGCGCTTAGAATAGTTATCTAACCGAATTTTATGTGAAGACAGCTATTTCTGTGAGACAAACGTCAGTAACGTTACAGTCAGTGCTGCAGTGGTCACAAAAAACTACTTTTGTCGAAATTGCTATCGTGTCGCCGCCGTCGTTCAACTCAACCGGTGCGACCTCGGCCTTATACGGGTTAAGTTATCTGTACCGAACATTGAATCCTTGGCCCCAATGCAAAGTGCATCGAAAAAAATATCAATATAATTTACGTTCTTACGTTCCACAAAATATCAAAATAAATCGAATTCATTAAAATTTTAAGTTTGATAATTATTCGTGACCTCAATCATTCTTAGACCTACTGGAGTCTATTTAATAGGACAAACAATTTTTGCTTTCTTTCACTCCAAGTGTCTGCCAAGCACCAGCAGATGTTTCTACGCCTTCTACGTGTTCCGTCGTTTTAGAGAAGCGATAGTGAAAATCTCTAATTAATTGAGCTTCTTTTGTTTTGTTAACTAACTTCAATAAAGGAGGAGGATCTCAATTAGGGCATCGAAACTCGGTTCAATTTTGAAAACCCGGGTTTTCGGGTCTAAGAGTAATCAAAACCCGGGTAGACCGGTTTTTTCGAGCTTTTCGATCTTTTTGTTATAATTTTTAAAAATACAAGAAACTGAAATGAAATGTTTAAACAGTGTTTTTACAAAAACAGTTCTAATATTTTAAAAGTCATATAGATTTTTTTAATCTGAATATCGATTTTAAGCTTGAACGTGTCCGTTTGATGAAATCCAGGCTCCGACCAACTCTGCTCCAAACTATAATCGGATCTGAAAAGTTCCAGTCTAATCTGGAGAACCGATTCGCTGCTTTGGAAACCACAAATAGCGTTGACATTGACCGGGCCCTCGAGAATGTTGTTGGAATCCTCAGGGAGGAAGGTGTGAGATTTTGCGAATTGCGGCGTAAAGGCAGGAAGTCGAAGCTTTCGGAAGAAACACTCAGGCTCATGGAGGAACGACGTGAACACCCACCAGTTACTTCGTCAGAACGACATGCTCTAAACAGGAGAATTGGCAAACTTGTAAGATACGATCTCCGATGCTCCAACACCCGTTCAATAGAACGAGCGATCGAGCAAAATCGGGGATCAAAGGTTTTTGTCAAATCTCTTGGAAGAAGTCATCTGACGAAGCTGACCTCTACGGATGGAGTAGTTGTTTCTTCCAGGTCTGGGATTCTTTCGGAAATTGAAAACTTCTACAGCCAGTTATACGCTACGCATGCATCTCAACCTGATCCCGAAAATGAGGAGTCCAGAGCTGCATTAACACGCCACTTTACGGAAGACTTGCCAGAAATCAGCCTGGACGAAATCGCGATGGCTCTCAGACAGCTTAAAAATGGAAAATCCCCTGGAGAAGACGGTATTACGACTGAGCTCCTGAAATCTGGTGGTAAACCTATAATGAAGGAGCTCCAGAATATTTTTAATACTGTTCTTTTTGATGGGAGAACTCCAGAGGCGTGGAGTAAGAGTGTTGTCGTGTTGTTTTTCAAAAAGGGTGATAAAACTCTTTTGAAGGACCACAAGCCAAGCTGGTTTCGAGAGTCATCACGAACCGTCTTGCACGAAGGCTCGACGAGTTCCAGCCCCCCGAACAGGCCGGGTTTCGATCGGGATACGGCACCATAGACCACATCCATACAGTGCGGCAGATTATACAGAAGACCGAAGAGTATAATCGGCCCCTGTGCTTAGCGTTTGTGGACTATGAAAAGGCCTTTGACTCGATCGAGATCTGGTCTGTTCTGGAATCTTTGCAGCGATGCCAAGTCGATTGGCGATACATCCAAGTGTTGAGAGGTCTGTACAACGCCGCTACTATGGCCGTCCAAGTCCAGAATCGGCAGTCTGAACCTATCCCCTTGCATCGTGGTGTGAGACAAGGGGACGTTATATCCCCCAAATTGTTCACAAATGCATTGGAGGATGTGTTCAAGACGCTGGACTGGAAGAGGTGTGGCATTAACATAAATGGCGAGTACCTCTCACACTTGCGATTTGCAGATGATATCGCCATCGTGGCGAAAACGCTGCAAGATTTGCAACATATGTTGAATGGCCTAGCTGATTCTTCTCAACGCGTTGGTCTTCGGATGAACCTGGATAAAACCAAGGTTATGTTATGTTCAATGAACATGTAAGTCCGGAACCAATTGCAGTTCAAGGCAATATTCTCGAGGTTGTTAAGGAGTATGTTTACCTCGGGCAAACTATGCAGTTGGGTAAAAACAACTTCGAGAAAGAGGCCAACAGAAGAATACAACTGGGATGGGCAGCGTATGGGAAACTGCGTCAAGTCTTCACGTCGCCAATTCCACAGAGTCTAATGACGAAAGTCTTCAATCAGTGCGTCCTACCCGTCATGACATACGGTGCCGAAACGTGGACACTCACTGTAGGGCTGGTCCACAAATTTAAAGTTGCTCAACGTGCTATGGAAAGGGTTATGCTCGGAGTTTCTCTGAAAGATCGAATTCGTAACAAAGTGATCCGACAGAGAACCAAACTTATCGACATAGCTCACCGCATTAGCACGCTGAAGTGGCAATGGGCAGGCCATATAACCCGAAGAACCGATAACCGTTGGGGTAGACGAGTTCTTGAGTGGAGACCACAGATCGGCAAACGTAGCGTGGGAAGACCTCAGACTCGGTGGAGCGATGATCTTCGCAAGGCGGCTGGCAAGAGCTGGATGAGAGTGGCCGAGGATCGTGCTCAATGGCGTGCCATGGGAGAGGCCTATGTCCAGCAGTGGACGAACGTAGGCTGATGATGATGATAGATTTTTTTAGACATTTTTTTAGTATCACAATAATCACCAATTACTGTAAACATTAATAAAACTCTTCTTTATAATAATTAATATCCGTTTTGGATAATAATAATATATGGTACGTAACGTAACAAAAAAAATGACAGAAATCTGAACTGAATTATTAGTTTTTCTTTTTACTTAAGTAATATGAACGTAAAAAAATTAGGGCATCCAAAGTTTTGTCACTCAAAGACGAGCGCAATCTATTGCCGACAATTCCAGCCGAAGAAAATATACGCTCCGGCTCGACACTAGTAGGTGGAATGGTTTTTAAATGTTCATATACCAGCGATAGGTAACGCCCTCGCTGCCGCGCTGTCGCGTACCGCCATTCTTGAAGAGTGCCATTTCTACCCTCACAGTGAATAACAAAATTAATTGAGAGATACTCACCTAGAAAGAGCGTCACCGAACACTACAAACAACACTCCTCACGTTCACTCACACCGCCCGCGCCGTCGCATCGAATACGTTTACTTGTGACAGTCTAGGAACCTAGTAGGAACGTAGCAACTAAGCTTCTTTTTACGTAATAATTTATCAGAGCGTGTTATTATTCCATTTATTATTGCATTCGAAGTGGTTTATACTTAATAAATAACAAAAAGAAAAGTATTAAAAGTACCCGAAAAACCCGAGTTTTAAAAATTAAACCCGGGTTTTTTTGTAACCCTCGGAACCGGGAAAACCCGGTTTTTTCCGGACCGGGTAAACCCGGGCTCGATGCCCTAATCTCAATTCGGTTGTATGTTTTTTTTTAAACTTGTCATCTCAGAACTTTGTTTAATAAACCAATTCAACAAACTTTTTTTTTTGAAAGGGGAATGCTTCCAATTAAGTAGGTTCCATTGTCATCAAGTCAGGATCTGATGAGTGGATCAAGAGGAAATCCAGGTAACTCTTTAACTATTGTAGGCAAAAAGCGATTTGGATTCATTTTTTACTACCTAACTAGTAGTGCGTTTGGTGAAGTGGAACTAATGAGGAAGATCAAAATAAATATGGGCACCGGAACTACTCAATCAATAACCAATATTTCACGGGTTACGCTCATCACTATGCATATGGTGAAGAGATGAATAAGCACCAGGAGGACTACTCACAGTGGCGGATTTACACATTTATCGCCAGCAGTCTATTAAATTTTTACGGCCTCTAGTAACCTGCAATTCAATACCCTAAATTTAAAATGTAATATTGACACGCTATTGGAATATTTAACAAAATCATGTTTACTTTACAAAGCACCTTAGTAATTTTTCATCTACAGACGTTGCAGTATTCGGTATAACCATTAAATATTGTATTTTTTGTTTAATTTTCTCTTGATTTTTTGTACTTATTTACCTACTGCGTAATGCTAGGTGTAATGATATAAATTTGGCCTGTTGGTTTTTAACACAGTAAAAGTATTTAGGTAATGTTGTCCAAAATAAAGCCGTAAGTACCTATACATATATACCTATACATGTTTCGTATAAAATTGTATAACGTGGCAGTTTCGTTTAGCTATATCATCAAACATGATGACTAACATATAATACATAGCCCCTCACTGTTGTGAATGACATCTAAATCCTCGTTTATATTGAGTCCGCTGTCCGATTTAGAAAAACGCGATCACAACAATATTAAGCGGCTTTGTGATAAGGGGGTACGGAGGAGGACTGGTGGGGGGACGTCGTCTGTCTAGACGAAGTGTAAACAGCGTAATTAGAAGGTGGGCGCGTAGGCAGAGCCCAGCGGCCTAGCGCCTTGCGTCACTGCCGCTGTTACTTCACTTGCCCAATATTTACTCTACAATCATTATAATTATAATCAAACTCATTAAAAATAAATCATCAAAACCACGGTTTGACCGTGATTAGGTACTCAGGAAAACGATAAATTAATCTTACACAGACGAAGTCGCAGCAAGAGCTAATCTCAATCAAGATTGTTGAAAACTGGATTAAATACTTTGGTTTTCTGTGGATTATTTTATGACGCGATATCGTGCCTATTTCCATTTTGATTAAAAAAAGAATGCGTTCTGTTTCTTAGTGCGGACGTTTACTTCAAACAAATAGAAACGAAAAGACGATCTGCAAATTGATGCCGAGCTATGAGCTACAAGAAAAATTTAATTTCATTCAGTCGTCGCGTTGGTCGCTCTCAGATCGCGAGATGCATTGAACGGTGTCATAAAAGCAGTCATGACTTGCGACCCACCGCGGGATCTTCTTGAATTGAGCTAAATTAACCAATATACGGGAGTTAAAAATGTAGTGTAGGATTCTGTTTGTCCGTACAATCGCTGTATTCGGTCTGTGCTCCCGAAACGGTTCAATGACGTGTTCTGCGGATTTTTATTTTTTATATCTCTTATTCTTATCTCGTTGATTATATTCGTATAATACAGTCTGTCATATTTGTACAACAAATTTACGGTGACTTAACATTTTTTACGGTACGTGACACTTTAAAAAGAAAAAAAAACAAGTAATTATTTCACTTAGTTTGTCAACCATGCGTCCCTATTTGTTCACCGGATTCAAGCTTGATGAAGGTCACCCTTGCGGATTGAGTGCCGGTCGCCGGTCAGGCGGTCACCTAGCAGGATGTGGATGTCCCTCCGTGCCGTAATCACCGTGTTCCTAGAGGCGCGGCGTCGGGACGGGGCTCTGGGTTCGTCACCGTGGCTGGAGTTCCCGCGGCTCGCTATTAATAATAACACAGCGGCCGCGTGCCGCCGGTGCCGCGAGAACGCCCCGCGACGCCGCAAACAATCGCCATTGTCTATGTGAATGCAACGCCACTCCGACTACTTATTCAGGGACGTAAATGCATTTGCTACGATGAATGGCATGTGTCGTAACGTATGATGTGATGACACGCCGTGTCAACACAGTCGGTGCGTTCGAATTCGAGAACTGGTTAATGGTCAGTTTTGCATAGTAGGTAGGTATTGGGAAATGAGATAAGTTGCGAAGTATTTTGCGGTTTTCAAAAGTTCTTTAATGTTAATTATTGTAAATCTTGCACGTTTTTGAGTGCTGAATACAATATCATTGTTAGGACACTTAACCTACCTACTTAGTTACGTATTATAAATTTAGACTTTAAATTATGAATGTCTTGCCAGATATTGGTGGGTCTCGCTTGATAACAGCTGACTTGGTTAAGTACTTTAAATTCAAAGTGCCACCGTTGAATTGAATTATAAAAGAGTGATCCAAATTACATGCTATAGCTATAGCTATCTCTCAGAATACCTAAGTATTATATCTTCATACAGTTTAACAATTATCGTTAGGTTGTCACTGACACACTAATTCAGGGGTCGCCAAATGGCGGACTGCGATCCGCATCCGGACCGCCGACCCATTTTGTGCGGACCGCAAGAACACAGCAACTTGCACTTCAGAGTACGTAATTTAATAAAAATGTATCCCCCGCATTATCTTTGTTGACGTCAATTCGAAAACGGCCGGGCGAAGTAACGAGGTAACACTAACAAGCGAGAAAGACTTTCAAACTTCAGACAGATAGTCCACAACAAAAAAATATTTTTATCTCAATGATATGTAAAAAAATACCTTTGTTATTTGCGTAATTACATTTGTTTAATAAATATTTTTTTTCTATAAAATGTTGTGCGGACCGCGATGGTCATGCCATTTCTTAAAACGGACCCCGAGCGAAACTAATTGGTGACCTCTGCACTAACTCACCTATACAGGGTTATTTGTAATTCACTAGCATCCTTTTAACCCTAAATTCCTACCACTTAAACAAATGTTTTTTGTTTTACGGCTTTTGTTATAACTTAATATTTTTGGTGTAATAACGTTTTGAAAATTTGAGATTTCCTCTTATTTTTACAATACTCTGTGTATTTGTATGGGAAAAAAGTGCTTCATTTTAAAAAGTCGTAAAACAAAAAACATTTGTTTGAGTGATAGGAATTCAGGGTTAAGAGGATGTCAGTGAATTAAAAATAACCCTGTATTTAGTTAATTTTTAGTATTTCTAGTAGAATTACTAATTAAAAATTTCATCAAAAGACGAACTGAAATATCTTTTTATTTACTTTTGATCCCATATTATCTTACTAACTTTTTTAGTTAAAGTTACAAACAGTAATTTAACTATCATTGAGCTCCTTTTAGCGTCGAAAACATACTAAGTAGGTACGTGGGTGCGTTCCAAGCGCGACTGATCAATAGTGGCCGGCGATGGTTCTCTCCTGTCATTTGCTGTTTGCTGTACCTCTACCATGAGTTACACTAGTTTACAGTGACCGTACTCGCTAGCGACGGCGTAAATGATTTGTATGGAGAATCGTGTACAGCGCCTCTAGCGGTCACTTACGGAAGTACAATTCTCCTTACAAATCATTTACGCCGTCGCTAGCGAGTACGGTCACTGTAAACTAGTGTAACTCATAGTAGAGGCACTGCTCTCAGTTACTGTTATAATTTTCACGGTGGTAAAATATTTCTAATTCATATTTTCACTTTTTCATTACTTGCGGTTGGTAATTAAGGTCAATCATATTTAAACATAACAAACTTTATTCTTTATTCAATAGGTGATCGTAGTTACTGTGAAGAGTTGTAAACTATTGGCAATAGGGATTATATTATATGTAGTTACGAGTACATCAAAATAAAGCATTCTTAAAACTGACGTAAGAAGATCGCAACAGGGTTATAGAGACATGATGGTTTTTTTTACATCTGTGCCGGTCAATAAATAATTTTTACTTCCATTTACGAGTTTAACATGAGCAAATACTTATTGTAGATTGTATACTTTTTGATTAAAACTAGGCATGTTTCTTGAGCATACATTGGTCGTCTAAGCGCTTTGCACCAAATATACTTACTTATGTGCTACGTGCAAGCGGAGCAAGTAACTTGACTCATGTAAATAAACGGGCCCGCATTTACAGTCGGTGCAGCCGTCCCATAACATGGGCCCCGGCTCGGTTAGTGAGAATATAACTAACTGCGGTTATTTCCATCATCCCCGCTCAGGCCGGCGCAACAAAACATCCCAGCGTATGCGGACGCCACACTGTTGCAGCAAGTACTTATACCCTATAAAATAAATTGCAAACGTACCGTTCCGATTAGATTAGATAACATATTAACGACGGTGTGTACATGCAACATCGATAGAAATAAATGTTCGTTAGAGAAATCCATAAAGCTGAACGTAAATGTACGTCCTACGAGGTCCGATCATGTAGATACGTTTTTTAGTGTGCCGTACTCACAGGGTGTCAACGGCTCCCTATTACTGAAACTCCGCTGTCTGTTCGTCTGTCTGTCCGCCCATCCGTCCGCCTGTCACGGGGCTCTATCTCTTGAACTGTACCTAATAACTGGACATTTGAAATTTTCACCGATTATAAATGAAGTCGGTTGAAAATAAAGTTAAAATTAAAGGAGGTCAAAGAAACGTGTTTTTTTCCAGAGTTTTTCTCATAATTCGATATTTATAATTTGTTTCCTAAATTATTTTTAAATCGTCATACTAATCGTAATCGTAATCGTTATACGGAACCCTTCATGTATGAGTTCGACTCTCACTTAATTGGCTTTTAATTGCTAGTGGAGTCTTAAGTCTCATGTGTTATCGACTTATCGTCAAAGATATCATAGAGCGACCCGTGTGCCTACCGTAGTTATGGCGTTGAACTATAGTGGGTTCTATGAAAGAGGCCATTGAATCCTCCCTCGAGTGGCAATCTCAAAACGAGGGGTTACAGATCGCTATGGTGATTAAATACTTAAACTAATTTCCGATAAAGGCGATTGTTGAAATTGATTGATGCAACTGCCCAAAGTAGAACACACTGGGAGTTATGATTTTACTTTTGTCGTTAACATTACATGTGATTTATGTTGTCTGTCTCGAGCAGGTGCGGAATTATTAGTTTCTTCAGCGTAAGTTAGTCTATTGGAAAAAAAAGATGCAGATTATCTAGGTTGACGATGAATGAATGAAGAATGAAAGCCAAAACCGAGACGACAAAGTCTGCTGAAGACAACATGACATGTCAAGGAATATCAGAGTTGCACCATCATAGTCTAGTCAAAATCGTTGTCAAGATGGAGTCCTTGCATACTCCCTTACCTGTCACTTTTTAATTCACGATAGCGCATTACACTTGGCTTGTTCAGATACTTAATACGAATACTTAGTTACAATTTCCTAGCATATGAAAACTGATCTACCAAAAATAAATTATTTACTTATTCTAAATACAAAGGTGAAGTTTTGCATAGAGTAGTACCGTCGCTATCGTGTATTTGTATTTTACTCGCTTGATACCTGAACGAACGGATGAAGACAGCACAAAGAAAGTAGTAGTAGTGGTAGTGGATCGTGTAATGTTTTCCCGTCATTTTAGCGCACGCGTGAGGGCAAGCGCGGCTCGATTGTTTTCGTCGTATTACGGGGTATTTCGAGAGCGCCGCAAGCGCATGCGAACGGCTGCCCGCAACTACTGCGTACCAGGAGCGGTGGCATCATTGCCTTACCCTCATTGATAATTAGCTTCTAATTTCCTGAACAATAATTAATGTTGATTTCAAAATATATTTAGCCGTGAGAATCTGACATATTATATTACTGACATCCGTCGCAAATCATCCTTTTAGAATCAGCCGCATAGTACTAGGCCAAAACATTTTAGACAAGATTCAACTTCGAAAGCGTGATTTATCTGTTTATTAAACGCCTCGGTTCTCAATTAAGTTGTTGTTATTTATGTATGTATTATAGAACTTCTTCACTTAGGTACAAATCGATTCGAAAAAATATTGTTTTGTAGTAAAGGGAATACTTCCATTTAGGTTTTATTGCCACCGAGTCAGGATCTGATGAGTGGATTCCGGAGAAATCGAGGGAACTCTTCAAATATTGTAGATACGCATGCAGTAAGTTGAGTAGGTATATTTTTAATAGCTTGTGCATTAAGTTTTGGGAATCAGCATTTGGTGAAGTAGATTTGATGACTTTAACTTGCTTTAACACAATTGATAAGCAATTTATGCTCATGGCATGGATGTGGTAAAGTGGAAAGGATGGTGAAGCAACAGGAAGACTCCTCAACAATAAAGCACAGCCTTAGAATATAATAGCAGACTTGACATAACGAGTCCAAATAATGGCAAAAACGCACACATCTCTATCACACAAATACTATTACCGGTGAAAGTTTAATCCTGGTATATTTCCATATGTAACACTTTCACAAAGGTAGGCACTACATTTCACCATCTTTAAATCTAAATCAGTTCTAATTTTGATGAGAAAAACATTAAAAAAATCTCAGTTTACCAAAAAATTCGCTTGCAGCTTAACAGCTTATTTAAATGACTGACGTTCAAAACATAGCATGTGTCATTTTTTTTAAGGTTTCTTGGACAGTGTTGCGACACATGAGAAAACGGGATGACAATATTCCTGATCATTGTAGCGTGAGGGAATAGGAAATATGTACGCACACACACGTAGTTATGTCAAGTCTGCTATTATATTCTAAGACTGTGCAATAAAGTCAAATGCTCAAAAAACTGGTTAATGTCAACTTTAAAAAGTAAAGTAAAAAAATCAAAATCTAACTCAATACAAATAAGAAAAATAAAACAGACAAAATAGGATACCTAAGTAAAATGAACTAAACAATTACTTTGCTCACCCGCGACCTTACAATAGTTACGTTTATGCAAGAAATGTGTGTTCATGCAGTTCCTCCACCTCCACACTGTACGAACACAAACAAATCACATAAACCCAGTGGCGTAGCTACCGTAGGGCAAGCGGGGCAGTGCACCGGGGCCTCCAAGCTTAGGGGGCCCCTCGGACTCTGAATTACAAACTATAAACGCGGACCTATGAGAAACGCGGCTATAAAACGCTACTAGTGAATTTACAAACGCGCGAGTCTAGTGAATTTAAAGTGCATTCATCCTTTACTTGTCGTATCATGTAGGTAAACAAACACGGGTTGGGGCCCTAGTTTATTTTTTGCCCCAGGGCCTTTGGTTAACTAGCTACGCCACTGCATAAACCCAACCATCACCACCACCAAGCTACACTGACCCGTTACGAACTCAACCAGAGCTCATCTTCAGTTACCACAACAACCGTACGCTTTGCTACCAAATGTTAAACTTAACATTTTTTGGTAGTTTAACATTTGGTAGCATAGCATACGGTTGTGGTAACTCGGGTATGTATTACAATACCGAAGTACGAAAGACCGAATGTATTAAAACATCGAATGGGTCAAAAGACCGACACGATTTTTTTCTGAAACCGTAAACTTTTCAGAATTTATTAAAACGGCATCATACAGAACCCCTTAGGTTAGGTTAGGTTTGATTTATAACAATCTTAAAAAGTTAACGGTTTCAGAAAAAAATCGTGTCGGTCTTTTGATCCATTCGATATTTTAATACGTTCGAAACGCGTCAGTGTAGCTTGGTGGTGGTGATGGTTGGGTTTATGTGATTTGTGTGTGTTCGTACAAGGTTTAGGTGGAGGAACTGCATGAACACACATTTCTTGCATAAACGTAACTATTGTAAGGTCGCGGGTGAGCAAAGTAATTGTTTTAGTTCATTAATAGGTATGGACCTCCGCAAAGTAACGCCTGATTCAATAAATTATCTAAGTAATACTAAAAATATTATGAAAAATACTACGCTAAACTTACTGCTAGGTTAGGCAATGGGTCCCAATCTCAGCGTATGCTAACACGACGCCCAGCGCTGGTTTTCAGACTGGTCCCTAGAAGAGGGGCCGTCGCTACTTGCGATTATTTAGTTAAGTACCTATAGCTAAACAAATACCAGTAGCAATAACCACAGCGAAAAGCAATGGAGATATAAAAATAAAAAAAATATGTCTAGTATCTTAAATTTTAAAATATAAAAAAAAGTGCAATGAGTGAGTGTTGTGTCGCGTATTATGTATGCGTCTGAGTGTATTATGCATCTGAGTGGGAGTGTGTGTGATATCTGTGTCTGTGTCTTGAGTTTGTCGTTATGAGGCTAAGCTATTGTATTATTTAGTAACACTAAAGAGCAAGAAATAAATAAAAGATACCACCTGCACAAAATCACGAAAAATAACATAAATCTGTTGATTTATTAAAAAGTATTTAATGCTCTGTTTGAAGTCGGCGCTTCAACACGAGCCAAATGGAGTGGATCCAGTGAACCTTACCTTCATACTATGTATTGGGTTTGGCCCCGACTTTAAACTGATGAGTACGAAGCACAAACCTAGTCTGATGTATTTCTGTGTAATTTTAGTTATTTTTGAGGTTATAAGAAGTCAGTTCAATTTTTTTTAATTTCTATCAATAAACCCATTTTGCGATTAGGTACTAACTAATACGTCCTGGATACTTTAAAGAAATAGTCAAATTCAACAGATTATTAAAGGACTTTTGAGGAACTTAACGTAATGAACTGAAACAATTATTTTGCTCTTGCGACCTTACGATAGTTACGTTTATGCAAGAAATGCGTGTTCATGCAGTTCCTCCACTTCCACACTGTACGAACACACAAATCACACAAACCCAACCATCACCACCACCAAACTATACTGACGCGTTTCGAAACGTACGTTACAGACAACGTCGAAGGAAACAAAAATTCAAGTTGACGACAAAATGGGCTTTCCCATACATCATTATAGAGGTTAAAAGACAAAACATAGAAGATAGGCCCATTGATGAAATCTCAAAATATAGACGCGATCATCTCTATTCAAATGCAAATATTAATAATGTTTTGTTCGATAGCACTTTAGAGAGCAGTTGGTACTGTAAGCCACTTACCTCATACACGTCTCAGCTCAAGTCCTTTTTCCTTCTGTACCTACGTCTATGACAAAAACGGAACATCGTATGAAAAGGACCTGAGATGAGTATTGAAGTAAGAGGTGCTTTAAATATGTAATTACGTCTTTTACTGTACTTGCTAATAACCTTAGAATAATCAAATATTCTAAAAGTTACCCACGCCCACATCTATATTCTATTTTTAATTTTACAGACCTATAGAACATTATGCTCGTTGATATCCCGCCAGTAAGTTTCCGTACATACAGCCTTTTCAGTTTTACCGTATAGGACAACGCGCATTATTTGGAGGGCAAGGAGGAATGGGGTATGCGGTGCGTCGAGGCCGCCGGTTCGTCGGCCCCTCGACCTATTTTCTCCCGCGGCCATGCGCGTGCCTACCCGCGTTATCAGACCGATATCAAGAACAGCCCAGCCCAGTATTTGTCTTTGTTGTCTCCGAGACTATGGAAATTATAGGTATTCAATTGTTTCCCCAAAAAAAAGTAGTGTTACATTACACTGCGGGGCCGCAGAGCAAACGACTGTCAAGTGATCGGTTGGGTACAGTTATGTACTTTAAACATTTACGATTTTTCTTGCCTGTGCATAGGGCTTTAGAACTTGGACATGGTCTGTTTCTGCGTCAATGCGGTTTCCAGTGAAAGCCGTTTAGGGAAGGTTTAGACCGAACAAGAGAAGGGTTTGTTATGAGCCTGAAGGCGTGGCGTAGCACCGTAGGCGGACTATTACCGCTACGACTTTAGCTACGATTTCGCTACGCTTTCCTCGTTATAAACAGTTAAATAGCATTACAAATGTTACATCGGCATCGTACTGAAGTTATTTAGAAACTGAATTTAATATAAATTATATCGTATAACTGTGGAGTTGGTGAAATGGAATACTAATTGGGAACTTGATGCTTCAGCAAATTATTTTGTTTTCAGTTATACGTTGGGGAAAATCTTTTGGTACTACCGTAAATATTTTATTTCGAATTCTGATTAAGTATTTAGCCGTGTTAAATATCTTCTGAAATGTTTACAAATGTTGTTTAGGTAACAAACGATTGTTCTGTAATTATAATTAGAGAGGTAGATAGAATTACAAGGTGGGCCGGTACAGTCAAGCTCAAAAGTAGCTTAACCTTAGTACTTAGTCATTGTCGTTAATTTAAAACCTAGTGTTGTTGTTTATCGTTACAACGTACTGAGGGGTTTCGCTACTTTTGAGTGTCACTGTACCCACATGCATAGTGTCAAATATAAGGGAGCGGCAAAGGCGCTCGAATATGTCCAAACACGACAGACACTCTTGACAATAGACATTTTTTTTTATTTAACCTGCTTTTGTGTCTCTCTGCTGGGCACTAATAATTAATAGACAAGTGTTCCAATATATTTGGGCACCTCGGCCGCTTCCTTATATTTTGCGCTGAATATTTAGGTATTCCTTAGGTAGACTCCTTGATTAATATGACATTTGCAAAAACTAAAGATGATTTATTAAATTCACTCATATCATTTGAAACAGTTTTGGTGTTTTTATTGATTTCACAGATTTCTATAGTGGGCACTGTAAGGAATGTGAAAAAAGAAAGGAAATTTTTTAAAATATTTTTGTACATATTTATGTTTTGACGAATAAATAATTGATCGAAAGGCAAAATGAACTATGATTAGTTGTAATAACGGTTCCGTACAAATACATGTAAAGAAAAAAATTAACTGGTCTGTTTTCTTCCTGTTTTGAGGATATGTCAACTGATCTTTAAATGTATTTACTTTTTAAGTTGTAAGACAAAAGAGTTTTTGAATTACAATTTATGATTTTTTAAGGTGTTTTTACTGTACCTACTATCAAATGAGCATTAATGTTTTGACATCTCGAAAAGTACTCTATCCATTTCGATGAAATTTAAGTACTATGCGTTAGAAGGCGAAAAATCAATCTAGCTAGGTCTCATTTTTGGAAAACGAGTTTTTATAATTTTGCAAACACCGAGAAGAGCTCTGTCGCTTAGGTAGTATACATTGTTTCTATTCCCCGAACTGCTGAGAATAAACTAGTGAGGTTATGTCTCAGTCGAAGCCTGACTGGTTACAACTGGAGTCTGGAGTTCAATAACCTTCAGGGCCTTGCGTAACCAACCCCCACCCCAAAGAACCACGCCGTTTAATACAAACCCACTTGTTTTCGTTGTTTGCGCCAGAACTGCGCATTTGACGGTCGCAAAAGCCCAGTTGTTAATGAAATGACTAGTTACGACATAGCTAGGGGATAGGGGTTCCAATTCCAATCCCGCGAGGGGCTTGTTTCCATTTTACTCAAGACGTGAAAGTTTTACGTAGGTACTTAATTAAGTACGTAAGTATATGTATGTTTAAATTAGGTGTATTATGAAAATGAAAATGAAAAAAGTTTATTGTACGAGAAATGCTTACAAGAAGAATCATTGACTCTGGATCCTGTGCTAGGGGCCCTGTGTTACAAGATCCAAGTAAAAAAATACAGCAAATAATGAGCACTTTACATCGTACAGAAAAAGTGAATACAGAGATACAATATCTATTTGCTAATCATTTAGATCTACTTATCATCATCATCATCATCAGATCTACTTACATCTAACCTAAAATTAAAATATTATATTTTTCTATTTCTCCACTGAAACCGGGCGAGGGGTCAAATTATACCAGTTCTTGTTAAGAAAAAATCCATGTCTTTTAGTTAAGGCCATACACATTTTTTTGCTCGCGTCTCTCCTGTGAACCTGGAAAAAGTTAAGAGTCTATAGGCAACACACACAACACATCACTTTGAAGGATTTGCCACACTGGATGCGTTCTGCGGTCGCGGTCAGGTAAAATTGAACGCAGCCCGCATTATGTATGAACAACATTGTTGAACTGTTATAATTGGGACTCTCGCCCGCTACCCACACTATTATTGAGTTTCGAGAGTCTTGTCTAATGCTTCTGTGTTGTGGATATTTGATAACGGTAATACAATACCTAATTTAATTAAATATATACCTACATACGAACTTAATATTAATACTTCGCTTCACAAAATATACACATTTCTATAATAAATATACATATTATTTTCACTAAAGGAACCATCATCAGTCTGTCTTATCCATGTCTTATCTGAGCTGTCTGGTAATTAAGAATCTGAATCGACATTGTGGGTGATAGATTAATCAATAACCTAATGTGGAACCTTTTCACAGAAAATGTCACAGTGACATCCGTACTGCCTGATAAGCAAAATCATAAAGATTAAATACCTTGAGAATGTTCTACGGTGGCCAGGCAGGAATCAAAATGTTTCGATAGTTCCTATTATGGTGACAATAGACTGAAAGAGGGTTTGGTGGGTATGTAGGTACATTGTAATATACCTACATACCCACCCATATATGGATCGATTTTGAATCGATTCGATTATTTTAGAGGCATGTAGGCATTCTGTTTTCCTCCTGTGTGAATGGTGTTCGCATTTAGTTATCTCGCGCCGCGCGCCATGATGAAATATTCAAATGAATGACATTTACTCGGCTTACTCCGTGCCCGCCGCAGTCCAGACCAGACGATGCGTGTTATCAGGTTTTTGTCGCGTGTTTTATTTTATTACAATTAGTGACACCGCCAATTATACGATGATAGATAACTTAATGCGTGCCTACCTTGAAAAAAAGAGACTATTAAATTTAGTCTACGTAACAGATAATTTTATATCAGTTGCCACACTTGCTAGGATCTGAGCTGTCATCGTCGTATAAACTGGCCTAATTAACATTTGATCGCAAAGCGTTCATTATAAATAATTATGTAAGTAATTTCTATTCGTATACGTTCGCTTATCGCCGGTTCAATTGCCACTGTGACCTGTCTGTTTGATATACGATGCACGGTTTAAATTCCAAGAAACATGACGCAATATTTTGTCTAGCGCATGAATGCCTACCTCAGGTAGTGGTGTTGGAATAGTGACCATTGTGAGCTGAAATTGACAGCGCATAGGTAAAATTGTACCGCTGATTGTGAGGAGAAGCTATGGTGGAGGTGATGGGGCGAGTGCGAGGGACACCGAGACGGAACCTTCGCTCTGATAACCCACATCCCGCCGCGCCCCGCCGGCGCCGCTCCCTTAGTCTGCCCACACTGCTAGGGTAACCAGTAGGCTTATTGTCTAACGCTTCTGACGCTTGCCTTTGCAATCTCTATTTATTCTTTCTGTCAAATGGTACCTATAAAAGGATGACAGAAAGAGACGGTGAAAGCGAAGGCAAGCGACAGAAGCGTTAGACAATACGGCCTCAGATCACTTCTACACAAAGTAACTAAGCCCGATATTTGCAATTGATCCTTTGTGTTAAGATGACCTCGAACAGGATCGTTATCTATTTCTGCTCGTGAATAAACTAAATAAATCTTCGTATTGCGTGTTACTTTGATGGTTCATTGGTAAGGTTCAGTTTACCAACCATTACTTTTCTATCCGTAGAAAGACTTTAGCTTAGATTAAAATTAACTAGGTTAAATTAACTTTTAATTAGGTACTTTGGCAAATTCTAAAAACAATTCCATAGATACCGGATATTTTATAAATGAGCTCCGAAAAGGAACTGCCGGTAAAGGTAACGCCACCAGAGTTGAGGCCACGCACACAACCACATCTCATGACAGCGGGATTTTGCCGTTGTGTTGACGTTTAACGACAACACAACGTCAAAATCCCGCTGTCATTACATGAGATGTAGTTGTGTGCGTGGCCTCAACTCTGGTGGCGTTACCTATACGATGCGATTATGGAAGAAAAACTAAAAAATTGTCCGATACCTAGGAAAAAATTCGGCATGGCATATTATACACTTCCATCTCACCATGGTGCAATGGTGGTACACCTTGGCCGACAACATAGCCTGAGCTCAGTGGCAGCTGTCATTCCCACAAAACTTTGTGGTTTTTGGTTAAAAATTGAAGTTATGGAAAAGACAGACGTAAGAGGGCTCCAGCTTTACTGTCTCAACTGTAGGTATTCGCATTTAACATACAGGATTTGAAATCCTCTATGTTAAATGCGGTGGTGGGGCGCGTCATTTTAAATTAGACAAGCTATAAGTAAAAGTTCAGAAAAAATCGACCTATAGCACTGGTTATGATCGTTGATGAAATCGAGTTATCAAGCAATTCATTCATACATATACGTGTTTATGTATAAGATAACTTTTAATAAAAAAAAATGGAATCAGTCTAATTAAAGTACTAGCAGTAGTATTAGTTGTAGTATTATTACTTAGGTACCACAGTAGCTCACAAAATGATATACAGTACGTAAATATTATAACAATTAAGGGCAACTTGCGCGCAAGAGTTAATTTATGCAACTTCAAGTTAACTGCTAGCACAGCCACAGGGTTAGGTATATGTATATGTAGTGTCAAAAGGTATGCAACTGTCAATCCTAATTCAGTTTAATGATTTACTTCTTGGCTAAGTAGGTACTCGTATGTATTGCGCACAAGCGGCCTTTGCCTACTGGCTTTAAACTTTTCTAATTTACATAAAAGTAACACACAGCTAGCGTTGTCATATTTGCTTCAGTTAAAGTAATACTTTTCAGACGTAGAAAGCATTTTCATGTAAGTACTATAATGCCTATTCGTCCGTAGGAATGAATGAATGTCCCTAATTTCCTATACGACCTTTCCCTCTGTCAACCTTATCACCCAAGTACAATAACACCTTTTTGAGAGGTTTCCTAACTTGGGATTTAGCAAATGTGATTTTGAAAGACCTTTACGACGTTTAATTGGGATTAAAAAAGTGAGTCTTAATATTTTTAATAAGTAATGGATTTGCAGCAGTGGATTCTGTACCTATTGATTGCTGAAGAGTATTTTACTGATGAGTCATACTGACGAGTATCTGACTGGGACAAGCTTTCTTTTTTGAGGCAACCTGCTGATAACAAGCGCCAAGGATGGTAAGTAGAATAAATTTATGTTCTGTGTTTATTTATATTCTTGCTTCTCATAGTATCTAAGCTGTACTGCAGAGTTTTGTTCGCATTCTTATTTATTTCGTCCTTTATGATTTTGTGCTCGTTTTGATTTTATTGGCTAAAGCAGTAGTTAATGTTTATCACTAATGTAATTGAGTGTGTACAAGTGTGTACATACATACTAAGCGTTCGACCGTTATATTTGAGTTTTTTCTTGATAACTTAGAGTAAATCACGATGAGTGTTTAAACACACGTGAATTATCACTTATAAAACAATTTGTTACTCAGCTGTGTGCAAAAGCGATTAATCAAACGTTTTCAACATAAATATGCTGACATCCTATGGTATTTTACAGGAACTGCAGTGCAGTGCAGCATATAGAGCTCCGATGATATGATGGTGCGCGTTGCTTGTCCCCTGGGGCTGGTATTAGAATGGAGCGGTGTCGATGTCGATAGTGCACTGACCGGTGTGCGGCGTGGGGTCGGGGTCGGGCGCCGCTGTTGGCGGGAGTTGGGGCGGCGGAGACGGCGCAGGGCCGGTGTCGTTGGAGGGCGCGCTGGCGCAAGCGGCCGCCGGCGACGCATCTTCCGCGGCGCGGGCGGCGAGCGGCGGCGGCGCGCCGGCGGACGGGCTGGGGGGAGGCGCGCACAGCGCGACCAGCCGCAGCAGCGCCACGCACCACCACCAGAGCACGGCGGCCAGCGCGCGGGCAGCGCCCGACGCGGCCCGGGGTCCTCACGCGACCGAAATACGCGCACCCACGAATCTGTGCACCGGCGCACCTCGCTCTCTTACCCGGGTACGTACGGCTCGGGGCTCGAGACGACGCGGGAGCGCGCGCGCGGCCACACGGCGACTGGAGCGCCTCTTCCGACCGCGCACGACCGCGCCCGAACACTATTTCGGGAACGACGCTCCGCGCCGCTGCCGCCGCCCGCCCGCCGCACGCTGCCAATTTTACGCAAAATTGCGGGCGGGCGGTGATGCGATATGTACTGCACCGCGTCCACCTGCATCTGCACTATTCGTGCGCTAATTAAAGCATTTCCTTTTTTCATTGAGGAGGTCCAGCGGGTCAGGGGGACCGGACCCGCGCCGCGCGGCGCCCGCGCCGACCACACGTGTGCTGCCCGTCCACTCAAAATAGTTTGCGGCGACGTGCTGCTGGCCCGTGTCAATAGATACAATGTCGCAGCTATTGGCAAGGAAACAGAGACGCGCACTATCTCACTGTCTCGCGCTCTCTGTGTTGTGAATTCTTATGCACGGTTTATATTTAGGCGTAAAATTATTTCTGACATAGATAGGTGTTTGACATTACGTTGAACTCTCATACCTACGTCGGCAAGCTCCACCTGCATAAATATTCTGCGATAATCGATAGTTGGGACAGCATTTTTCGTGCTACGTTGCATTATTTCGCGGTTTGTCAAACATTCTTATATGTTGACTCGTATACATACATTTCCTTCTCACTTATGTTGTTTTCTCAGACAAGAACACTCATGGTTGTTATTTTTTCAATTGAAGTTTACACGATTAATCTCTGCAGTAGTTTGGCGGCATGTGAAATATAGTTGTAGAGGTATGAATGAGAATACAAAACAAACATGAATTAAAAGTTTGCAGCTGTAAAAGTGAATCTTTTTAGATTCTTGCCGTAACAAATCGGCGGCACCTGCATAAGCAGTCTGATTAAGCATGAGTCATGTGAGTATGTAAAGTTCAGTTTTGTAAGTTAACCTCTTTGTTATTTTTTAGGATAAATCGCCTTGACGCGACAGGGTACCGATTTTTGAAATCACATCACTCGAAAACACCATTCGGAAATGAGAAAATAATCTGTGGATTATTAAATTATTACTACAAAACAACTCTTGAAGTGAATTTTTCGACTATTGGCTACGTGCACGACGGTGGCGCCGCGTAGCGTTGACAACATTTTCTCCGAATTTACTTCCAATTTTTGCCATGTTGTGCACTGCGATCGTTTTCTGTACCCCCACCACCCGCTTCGCACATAGCCAATAGTTGTCGCGATTAATTACAGCTGTAATTTTTTACCACTTTCGAATAGTACGGTTAGCTGCAAAGAAAAGGTAAGGTGTGGTTTGTCCCGTTACAGGGGGTACCTTTTCTCTGCAACTGTAATACAGTCGAGGGCATGAATATGAATATCTATACAGCCATCGCGTCAAATATTAATAAACATCAACTTTATAGTTAATGGCATAGAGTTACACATTTTTTTTACTTTGAAACTAGAGTCGTGTTACAAATTAAGTACAGTAAATATACAGTTGTGGCCATATAATTAAGAACGATTATTTATTGAGATGATTTTTTCAAAGTAACAAGTATAACTAATTGCCCGTATTTTTTTTATTTCTCTTGGTATTGCAAAACTTTTCCGTACTACCGGTACATTCATTTATGCAACATTGTTGGCTAAAAAATTAATAGAGAAACTTTATACATTCGATCTGAACCTAGTATTAGTACTTACTGGCTGGTCACGTAATTAAGAACGCTGAATAGTTTATTGTTTTTTCAAATTTAAATAGAGAACACTGTGTGGCTCTGTGGTTGTAGAATATTATTCGTATAATTTTGGCGCCATTTCGTGCTGTCAAAGTCTTAAAAGTGATTACTTCGTATAAAAACAATGGGGAAAAATAAAAGTTGTGATAAATCTACAAGAGAAGTAATAATAAAACTTCGCGAGAAGAATTGGTCGTATAAAATGATAGCCGACCATCTGCAATGTTCAAAAACAATGGTTTTCCATGCCGTAAAGCATTTTTCCACGTATCAAACTACTTCAAACGTTCCGCGTGGACCTAGACAGAGAAAGTCATCTCGTCGAGATGATCGAAATATCGTTCGTTTGGCAAAACAAAATCCTTTTAAAGGGTCTAATGAGTTGAGAAAAGAATATTTTGGCGAAAATAACCCTTCAGCAATCTCTGCACGCACTATTCGAAGGCGTTTGGTAGAAAATAAGTTGAACGGAAGGATAGCAAGGAAGGTGAAACGATGTCATAGGCAAGCCCGACTTGCATTTGCAAGAAGGTATGAAAACTGGACAGTCAGACAGTGGAAAAACGTTCTTTTTTTCTGACGAGACAAAAATAAATAGGGTATGTTCTGATGGAAAACGATATGTACGACGCCCTCCGAATAAAGCATTCGACCCAAAGTACACAAAAGTGACATTAAAGCATGGCGGGGGAAATGTGAAAATTTGGGGGTGCTTTTCTGGACATGGCGTTGGACCTGTTAGGCTGATAGAAGGAAACATGGATCAATTCCAATACAAAAATATACTGCAAGAAACAATGTTACCATATGCCGAAGACGTGCTTCCGGTTATTTGGACATTCCAGCACGACAATGATCCAAAGCATACTGCACGCACCGTTAAGGAATTCCTCACATCACAATCAGTTTCAGTCTTAGATTGGCCAGCCAACAGCCCAGATCTTAACCCAATAGAGCATCTTTGGTGCGAAGTCAAGAAAAAGGTTTCAAATCGACAGTGTGGCAATTTGAGAGAGCTGTACGACGTTTTCTTAGAAGAATGGAACTCTTATTTCTCTTGCGAAATGTCAAAAATTGATAGATTCAATGCCTCGCCGGTGTAAAGCCGTAATTAAAAGCCGTGGACATGCAACTAACTATTAATTTTAGTTCAAATGTATTAATTTGCTTTTTTTTCTATACCAACTTCACATTAATATGATTTATTTAATCTAAGTTTCATATAAAACAACTCTCGAGCAGTTTAATAAATCGTTCTTAATTATTTGTCCAGCTACATTACTATTTGAATTTATTAGTATAGAGAACAAATAAAATTTGTAAAAAAAAATGTTAGCAATTATACACTATTATTATTAATCCCGTTTGCTCTATCCATGTGGCTATTTTATAACATAACTTGTTACTTCTAAGAAGGAACACAACTAGACATATGACATGATGTAGATAAAAAAAAATCGGAAACTTCAAATCGTTCTTAATTGTATGACCACCACTGTATATACGTTACCAAGGCGTCAAAAATATCTACCTACCTCTACACCATCAACCATAAGGTTGATGTTTACATTTATTTAACGCGATGGATGTATAGATGCTTATGCCTTCGACTGTACCTATATAAGTAGTTTTTATGGCGGTGTGTAAAACATTTTGAACCGCCTAGGCTTACTAATAATAAAAGATCCGTTTGGATCGTTACCAGCTCTTACTCCATAACCCAGCCGCTAAGCAGCAGTGCTTAGTTGCTACTCTATCTTAGCCCTCTAGGCTGGCAACACACCTGCAATTCTCTGATGTTGCGAGTGTACATGAGAAATGAATCACATGGCTGTTTGCTATGCCATATAAAAAAAAAACTATGTTAAGGAAGTATAATAGCTCGATGATATGGTGAAATGGTATTGCCTTGGGAGGTTTTTAGGGTTCCGGAGCCACAATGGCAACAAACGATAACAAACAAACAATTACAATTACAAACGGAACCTTTATATAGTTTCGCCATGTCTGTCTGTCCGTCCTTCTCTGAGACTATAAGGGCTTTAAATCTATAATTTTGCATGGATATGTGTAGTAATATCCGGACAAAGTGAAAAAATTAAATTTGGAAAAAATATTTTTTTTAGGGTACCTACCTCCCATAGATGTAAAGAAGGGAAGATTTTTTTCTCGTCTAACCTTATAGAACAAATATAGTGATTCAATTGCGAAATATTCAACTTATAGTGCAAATTTATTGTTAAAACCGAGCGTCACCCCCCCCCCCCCCCCCCCCCCAGTAAGGCCAGTATTGGAACAAACGTAAAATATAGGTTCATTAACTGGTTCAAGTTTTCCAGTGAATGAACTATGTCACTTAGCTTAGCTTTAGCTAGTTCATTTACTAGTTTCCAAGATCTAGTGAATGAACAATACTCTTATTTTTGTATTTTAATTGTTTTAGAACATGGAATCGACCAAATAAGTATATTGAATGTAGTTGTGTTAACATAACTTCGCTTTTGTATATTTATAGTATAACAAAACATCATATTCAAAGTTGTTCATTCACTGGTTTCATATTTTGTTCATTCACTAGAATTTTGCGTTCATTCACTGGTGATTTTCCATTTTTACACTTAAATAGTGATATATCTTCAAACTGTGCAGTACTACTGTTTAATAATGATGATTTTAGCTAACTAGAGTAGTTGGTTGTGCTATACAAAAAGTAATATTTTAAATAAACTGTACCCAACTGCCTGAAATTAATTTTCAAAGTCGAAAATTTCCTTAAGTGTTCATTCACTGGTACACTTACCCTAGTCGGTCTCTATACATCTTGTATGGATATGCGATCGCACGCACCCGCAACGGGAACGTATCAAAATATATAAAGTTCAAAACGAATAATGGACGAAATACATAATGGTCATTATACATAGGTACTAAAATTAAACTATTGATTATAAGAACTTTTTTAATCGTGTAATCTACAGATTGGTTTAGGTTAGGTTAATTTTATGAAAATCCTGTAGTTTTGAGAATATCCAAGAAAATTGCTTTATATCAAATGACCATTATGTATTTCGTCCATTATTACTTTTAAACTTTATATATTTTGATACGTATGTACCCACGCGCAATATATAGAGACCGACAATGTTGTTCATACATAATGCGGGCTGCGTTCAATTTGACCTGACCGCGATCGCAGAACGCAGCCAGTGTGACCAATCCTTAAAAGTCGAAAGTAATATATATTGTTTGATGTAGCGGAAAAAATAGCCGTGGTAGCCTAGTAGTTTGACCTACGGCCGTTGTGGGTTCAAATCTGGGCTCGCACCTCTGAGTTTTTCGGGATTTATGTCCAAAACTGACCATGAGCTTTACGGTGAAGGAAAACATCTTGAGGAAACCTGCATAACCTACGAAGAAATTCAATGGTGAGTGTGAAGTTCCCAATCCGCATCTCATTCCGAGAGGAGGCCTGTGCCTATAGATGGAAACTAACGGTAGACTACGGTTATTTAACAAAATTTGTCGTTAGCTACCAATACTTAACCGGTTAACTATGGTTATTTAACCGCAGGTCGTATTGAAGCTTGGTGGTAAGTGGATAGCTTTTTCTGTTTTTTTGTTAGTGTTTGACATTTATTTTAGATAATAATTTACTAATTTGAGATGCATACCTACCTATGATATGGCACTGGTACCTACTATAAATACTTAATTTCATAAACGTCATTCAAACAAAGTCATAAACGCCACTATGCAATACTAACAATCACCGCAATCACCTAATAAATTTAATATTTTTTATCAATAAAATTAAATAATTACTTACTTTATTTTAATTAAGTATAAACACAGTACAACAATTTTCGTAATGTACCAAAGTAACCCGCTCAAAATGGTTATTAACCGTTTTTAACCAAAAAATCCGTTAAAAACCCGACGGTTAAAAACGTTAAAAACCGGCTTCCCATCTATACCTGTGCCCTGCAGTAGGACGTATATAGTTCAAAATTATGATGATGATGATGATAAATGTAGCGGTCAGTATTTTATGACAATTCTTGGTGTAACATTACGGGGAGTCCCCATACAGTTCTATGAAACGTATTTTTTACAACGTTTTTTGTTATTGCTCTAGCGTAAAAACTGTAACATCTACCAGTGTTTTTATGTTGTTATGTTATTACTTATAGGCAAGCGTTACACCCAAGCGTTAAATTTGGTGTAGTAGTTAATAATGAACAAGTTAGTTTTTAAAGTAAAGTCACAAATTTTAATATTTTGTAATACTTACGAGTTCAGATTTTGACCGCGATTAGGTCCTTTGTCTTCATGATGCAAATTACAATTAAATACAGTTGAAGGCATAAATATATATACAATCTTCGCTTCAAAATATGTAAACATCAACCTTATGACTATTACACTAAACGGGACTTATCCAGCAAACAATATTTACCTCGACGTTTCGGCCACTTTACAGCGACCGTGGTCACGAGTTGGGTTGAGTTGGAGTCGCTGCAATGTGACTGAATCGTCGAGGTAAATATTGTTTGCTAAGTCCTGATTAGTGTAATAATTATGAGTGAAAATCACGAAAGTTTAAAACAGTATATCAACCTTATAATTAATAATAATAAATAAATAAATCACGGGACAATTCACACCAATTGACCTAGTCCCAAACTAAGCAAAGCTTGTACTATGGGTACTAGACAACGGATAAACATACTTAAGTATATAGATAAATACGTACTTAAATACATATTAAATATTCAAGACTCGAGCACAAACATTCGTATTTTTCACACAAATATCTGCCCCGACCGGAAATCGAACCCGGGACCTCAAGCTTCGTAGTCAGGTTTCAAACAACTAGGCTATCCGGTTGTCAAAGACATAAGTAGAGTTGTATAGATATTTTTGATACCTTGTTAACGTATATATATTTTTGTACTTGATCGTACTACAGAATCCGAAGCACGATGTGGCTGAACTTGGCAGCCACTGTCGTGCATTCAAATTCTACGGTTGGTTCGAAAAATAAAATTAAGGTTATAGGTAGAGACCTTTCTCTCTCCTCATTATGTGTACTGCCAAATTCTTTTCGATATCTTACTTTCTAGCATGCAGTGTGTCTAAATTGTTTAGTTAGAAGTAAGAATAATATTGTTCGTTCTTTGGCTTTATGGATTCTATCTAAGTAATAATGTATTGGTACTTTACTAGGTACCTACTTTTAACTAAAGAGTCTTTACATTGTATGTACACATAATAAAAGAAAGAAACACAATTTTTCAGTCGCGCTAAGCTCCCAGTATAAACGAGTCTGCATTAATACTGGACAATTCAGGTTTGTACAGTCGCCAACATTCTTAACTGACCCTACCCCAAAAATGATCACAAACTTGTACCCGAATGGACAGTAAAGGTTTAATTTAAAATATATTATCATTCATTTGCCATAAAGATTATTTTCCATAATGTTCTTCCTAATGATCATAAGCCATAATATTACATTACCTAATGCTCTAAATATCTAATATGTTTTGTACTAATATAGTAAGACATAATACTTATGCGTTATAATATACAGAACTATAATATTAAATGCTATACTAGAGCAGGCGTCGGCAAACCTTGGCTCACGAGCCAGAAAAGTAGGTTAGGTTAGGTTAGGTGGACCGAATTTTTGATCAAATAGGACACCTACAAAGGCTTGGTTAGGTTAAGTTAGAGTTGCGTTCAGGTGCCAAGCGCCTCAACAGAGCGAAATAGGAACTCAGCGGAGCACCGTTGACCTTTCCATATATTCAATTATTTTTTGACAGTTAATCAACTATTATGACAAAATATACTAAGACAAAGTGTAAAGATGATTATGGAAATCAGTACTAGGATATGTTACTATTAGGATACATGATCATTAGTACGTAAGACAATTGTAAAAATAGGCGTTAGGATCATTATTAGGTTAAAAAATATGATGGTATTTACATTAGGACAAACGTCGTTATGGCAAAAGATGATTATGGCTAAAGTTATTATGGATTATATAAATAGGACAAATGATATAATTGATTCTAATATTGACCCAAGAGTATGAGTGAGATCCAAGATTTATTCTTTATTCTATTTTTTTTTTTTTGGGAACAGAATTGAATACCTACTTATAGAATAATCATTACATCGATTGTTAAAACATCCTAATTTAGATAATCGAACTATTTAAATACATACAATCAATCAATTACTTAATCATTGTCGATGTGTAAAAACCTAGGTATATGATTGAAGTATCAAACGATCAAAATATCGCTTGTTCAAAAATGCTACAAATATGTTGTCGACGTAAATGAATGTTGATGAAAAGTTATAAACTTACAGTTTAAATTCTTTAGACTTCATTTACGACGTAATTTTAATATCTGCAATTAATAAATTTAAAATGATAATTGAATTTCAACATTCTAATTGCAGAGTAGGTACATTTATGTGGAACTGCAAAGAGGCATTTCCTCAAATATGTACTTAACCGATATCTGATTTTGTTAGCTGATTGAAGTAGTAATAATAAAATAATCTGATTTGATTATACGAAATCCTTTTAGTTTCATAGCATATTCGTAATCTTCTAAAAACACATTTTAAGAGGGACTATCTGGGCTGATATTGTTGTCAAATTTTACGTTCAATTTTACCATCTAGCTTAATACGACTGTGTGTTGGCGATTGTACCCGGGCTAGACGGGTCAGTGCACCGCGGGATGCACATGCAGCCGCGCCCGCTGCAGCCTTTGCCGATGCAATGCACGAGCGAAAGTTTTTAAAGGATTAAACTTTACTGTTATTGCACAACACTGTCGGTAAAAGTATCAACGCCCAATTAAAAGAAAACAATTATTCTGCAAATTGATTACAAAGGGTTGATTGATTGACTGATTGATTACAAATTTTATACAGGGTTTCATATAGCGTTTCTTACTCAGTTAATGTTGGCCAACATATCGCACCTTTAGAATTAGAACGACACAATTTGAATTATTCTAGTTTCAAAAATAAACCTGTTTTCTTTTGACACTAAGTTTATTTCTGAAATGAGAATAATTTGGATTGTGCCAGTCTAATTCTAAAGGTGCGATATGCATTAACTCAGTTTTTAAAATTAGTCTGATAAAAATTGGGATGTTCCTACTTAGTTGAAATGAAATCACTAACTCAATGTATGGACACCTCAAATTTAATAAGAGTAATTAAAACAAATGACTTAGAGCATCATATTGTCCAGCATTAACTGAGTAAGAAACACTAATATTGTATCACCATTTTTGTGTCACCATGTATGTATATAATGATAATCTACCAGCGCTATGTAAGGCGGTTTTTTTTAAAGCTGATTTTTTAGGGTTCTGTACCCAAACGGTAAAAACGGGACCCAATTACTGAGACTCCGCTGTCCATCCGTCCGTCTGTCACCAGGCTGTATCTCAAGAACCGCAATAGGTAGACAGTTGAAATTTTCACAGAAGATGTATTTCGGTTGCCGCTATAACAAAAAATACTAAAAATAAAATAAAGTTAAAAATTAAAAGGGGTCGTCATACAAGAAACGTGTTTTTTTCATCGTTTTTAACTCGATCTTTATAATGGCGTTAACTATACTCTTGAAATTTTCACCGATTTTGTATTACTGTAGCGGGTACAACAACAAATATTAAATACTAGCTTTTGCCCGCGGCTTCGCTCGCGTGTACCATGAGGATTCCAAAGATCTAAGATATCAAGCAAGCAAGCATGCACGCAAGCAAGCTATCGTGCAAGAAAGTGTGCAAGCAAGCCCGACTAAACTTCAGGTAGATACGGTCCTTTACAGTATTTCTTTATATACAATGTTTTTCACTAATTCGGAAGCGGGCACTAAAATAACCAGGCTTGTTAATAATATAAAACCTATTATTACTTTCCCCTGTCGTGCATTAGGTATAATTCAATGTTTTCGTACCTTCTAAAGAAACTTGAGTAACTGGAAGCGCTGTGTACCTACTTAGCATTGATATTATACATATTATAGTATTTTGTAAAGGTGTTGTGTGACCTAACCGCTAAGGAGTTATACCTTCCATCATCAGCTCATCTGAATAACCAGAAAGAATACAACTAAAGTTCTATACGTGCATATGATATTTAAAGAAACTTCCTATAACTCCTAACCGTTAAGGAGTTTAACCTTACATCATCAGCTCACCCGGATAACCTGAAAGAATACAACAATCGGTCTATACGTACCTATAATATTTGAAAAAATATCCTCAACTCCGAACCGTTAAGGAGATTTACCTTCCATCATCAGCTCATTAACATGAGATGACGTCTACCAGACGCCAACACTTAAATAGCTTGAGAAAATATAAAAAAACGTAATGCGTGCCTACAAAATTTGAGGGTTGCCCTCGATTTCCTTGAGATCCCGTCATCAGATCCTGATTTGGTGACAATGGGACCATCTCAGGAGTATATTGTATTCTTTCGAAGAAAAAAAGAATTTTTAAAATCGGTCCACAATTGACCGAGAAATCGGTGAACATACCTACATAAAAAAATACATAAAGTGGATTGCATAACCTCCTCCTTTTTTTAAAGTCGGTTAAAGAGCCCTTTGCGGCCTACTTACAGTATAAACTTAAGAATTTTGAAATTTTAGCTTACAACCAGTAAAACGCAAAATCCCGTTTTTTCCCGTTCCCGTAAGAATTTCGGAAAATACTTTCTTAATACGGGGAAAGTCCTCCCTCAATGCTCCTCTACACTCCCCAAGCAACCTCATGCCAAATTTCAACTTTCTACGACCAGAAAAACGAAAAATTCCGTTTTTCCCGTTCCAGTGGGAATTTTGGATAGTCCTCTCTTAATGCTCTTCTACACTCCCCAAGGAACCCACTTGCCAAATTTCAGCTTTCTACGACCAGTAAAATGAAAAATCCCGTTTTTTTCCCGTTCCCGTGGGAATTTTGGAAAGTCCTCTCTCAATGCTCCTCTACACTCCCCAAGCAATCTCATGCCGAATTTCAGCTTTCTACGACCAGTAAAACGAAAAATTCCGTTTTTCCCGTTCCCGTGGGAATTTCGGATAGTCCTCTCTTAATGCTCTTCTACACTCCCCAAGGAACCCACTTGCCAAATGTCAGCTTTCTTCGACCAGTAAAACGAAAAATCCCGTTTTTTCCCGTTCCCGTGGGAATTTTGGAAAGTCCTCTCTCAATGCTCCTCTACACTCCCGAAGCAACCTCATGCCGAATTTCAGCTTTCTACGACCAGTAAAACGAAAAATTCCGTTTTTCCCGTTCCCGTGGGAATTTCGGATAGTCCTCTCTTAATGCTCTTCTACACTCCCCAAGGAACCCACTTGCCAAATTTCAACTTTCTACGACCAGTAAAACGAAAAATCCCGTTTTTCCCGTTCCCGTGGGAATTTTGGATAGTCCTCTCTTAATGCTCTTCTACACTTCCCAAGCAACTTACATGCCGAATTTCAGCTTTCTACGACCAGTAAAACGATAAATCCCGTTTTTTCTTTATCCCGTGGGAATTTCCGAAAATCCTTAAAACTGTTTTCAACTGTTTTGTGTTGTTGTTCTG
Organism: Archips xylosteana; assembly: GCA_947563465.1. Classification (NCBI taxonomy): domain Eukaryota; kingdom Metazoa; phylum Arthropoda; class Insecta; order Lepidoptera; family Tortricidae; genus Archips; species Archips xylosteana. The sequence continues at coordinate 13,285,336 of OX387353.1, read as the reverse complement.
TTACTATTATAATTACCTACTTCTATGCCAAATTTGAAGAGTCTAGTAATTATAGTTCATAGGATTCCGTTGAACGGAATATATAAATCCCGTTTATTCCTTGTCCCGTGGGAATTTTGAAAAATCCTGAAATTAATGTTTTAGTTATTGTAATACCTACTTGTGTATCAAATTTGAAGAGTCTAGTTATTATAGTTACAGTGACGGTCACTCGGAATTGAATCTATAAATCCCGTTTTTTCCCGTTCCCATAGGAATTCCCAAAAATCCTTCCTTAGTGGATGCGTGCATTGTATAAGGTATCTATGTGCAAAATTTCATGTCTCTAGGTCCAGTGGTTTGGGCTGTGCGTTGATATATCAACAGTCAGTCAGTCAGTCAGTCAGTCAGTCAGTCACTCAGTCAGTCAGTTTAGAATTATATATATATAGATATCATTATATTTAATACTAGCTTTTGCCCGCGACTCCGTCCGCGTGGAATTAGTAATTTGGGCAGCTTATTTTTTTGATCCAATTTGCTTTTTCATCAATTATGGCTCTCCTTAGTTCCTCGATATAAAAAAATTACCCCCACCCGATCCCCTCCCAACCCCCCGCAACCCCCCCCCCCCCACCCCCGCACCAACTCCCAACCCACCCCCCCACCGAATCCCCCCCCGCACACCCGCGTTAACATTCACCACCGTACATATAGCCTTCCTCGATAAATGGGCTATCTAACACTGAAAGTATCGTATCTTTCTTATTTGTCAACCGATTCAAATGAAACAAACACTAAATGTTAATCCAAGAAAATACCAACATATCATTGAAAACCGCATCCTTCAAGGTTCAGCCATTTCTGAGATTAGCGCGCACAAACGCACAGACAAACAGACAAACAGATAAACAGACAAACAGACAATAATTCTAAAAATTATTGTTTTGGGTTCTATTGCGCTAATAAATAGCCCTAGTGACAGTTTTTCTCAAATATCTTCAATGTACAGACACCGACTTGTTACAGATGTATTATATGTATAGACTAGCTTTTGCCCGCGGCTTCGCTCGCGTGTACCATGAGAATTCCAAAGCACCAAGATATCAAGCAAGCAAGCATACAGGCAAGCAAGCAAGCATGCAAGCAAGATGCAAGCATGCATGCACGCTTGCTTGCTTGCGTGACAATGGGACCATCTCAGTAGTATATTATATTCTAAAAAATTAATTAGTAATTTTTAAAATCGGTCCACAATTGACCGAGAAATCGGTGAACATACTTACAAAAAAATACATTAAGTGGAATGCATAACCTCCTCCTTTTTTTGAAGTCGGTTAAAGAGCCCTTTGCGGCCTACTTACAGTATAAACTTATGAATTTTGAAATTTTAGCTTACAATCAGTAAAACGCAAAATCCCGTATTTTCCCGTTCCCGTAAGAATTTCGGGAAATAGTTTCTTAATACTCCCCTACACTCCCCAGGAAACCCACTTGCCAAATTTCAGCTTTCTACGGCCAGTAAAACGAAAAATCCCGTTTTTTCCCGTTCCCGTGGGAATTTTGGAAAGTCCTCTCTCAATGCTCTTCTACACTTACCAAGCAACCTACATGCCAAATTTCAGCTTTCCACGACCAGTAAAACTAAAAATCCCGTTTTTTTCCCGTTCCCGTGGAAATTTTGGAAAGTCCTCTCTCAATGCTCCTCTACACTCCCCAAGCAACCTCATGCCGAATTTCAGCTTTCTACGACCAGTAAAATGAAAAATTCCGTTTTTCTCGTTCCCGTGGGAATTTTGTATAGTCCTCCCTTAATGCTCTTTTACACTTCCCAAGCAACCTACATGCCAAATTTCAGCTTTCTGCGACCAGTAAAACGAAAAATCCCGTTTTTCCCGTTCCCGTGGGAATTTTGGAAAGTCCTCTCTTAATCCTCCTCTACACTCTCCAAGCAACCTAGATGCCGAATTTTAGCTTTCTACGACCAGTAAACCGAAAAATCCCGTTTTTTCCCGTTCCCATGAGAATTTTGGAAAGTCCTCTCTTAATCCTCCTCTACACTTTTCAAGCAACCTGATGCCGAATTTCAGCTTTCTACGACCAGTAAAGCGAAAAATCCCGTTTTTTCCTTATCCCGTGAGAATTCCCGAAAATCCTTCAAACTGTTTTTTACTATTATAATTACCTACTTCTATGCCAAATTTCAAGAGTCTAGTAATTATACTTCATAGGATCCCGTTGAACTGAATATATAAATCCCGTTTTTTCCTTATCCCGTGGGAATTTTGAAAAATCCTGAAATCAATGTTTTAACTAATGTAATACCTACTTGTGTATCAAGTTTGAAGAGTCTAGTTATCATAGTTAATGAGATAGGGTCACTCGGAATCGAATATATAAATCCCGTTTTTTCCCGTCCCCGTGGGAATTCCCAAAAATCCTTCCTTAGTAGATGCCTACATTGTATAAGGTATCTATGTGCAAAATTTCAAGTCTCTAGGTCCAGTGGTTTGGGCTGTGCGTTGATATATCAACAGTCATTTAGTTTAATTAGACATTTCAACCCCATCCAGGGAGATGGTATTTTACGTTCGCCACATCGGATTTTAAAACCGTTGTTGTTTTCATAACCAGCGACCCGATATAGTTATTTGTTATACTTATATAGTTATTTGGTATTTGGTATTTTGTTATGGTGTTGTGTGACCTAACCGTTAAGGAGTTATACCTTTCATCATCAGCTCATCTGAATAACCAGAAAGAATACAACTAAAGGTCTATACGTGCATATGATATTTAAAGAAACTTCCTATAACTCCTAACCGTTAAGGAGTTTAACCTTCCATCATCAGCTCACCCGGATAACCTGAAAGAATACAACTATCGATCTATACGTACCTATAATATTTGAAAAGATATCCTCAACTCCTAACCGTTAAGGAGTTTTACCTTCCATCATCAGCTCATCTACATGAGATGATGTCTACCAGACGCAAACACTTAAATAGCTTGAGAAAATATATGAAAAACGTAATGCGTGCCTACAAAATTTGAGGGTTGCCCTCGATTTCCCTAAGATCCCGTCATCAGATCCTGATTTGGTGACAATGGAACCATCTCAGGAGTATATTGTATTCTTTCGAATAAAAAAATAATTTTTATAATCGGTCCACAATTGACCAATTTGTGAAGTTTTTATCCAATAATTATTTTTAAAATATTCAAATCCGTTTTTTCTATGTTCATTTTTTGTTTTTTTTTATTTTTTTGGTTATTTTATTTCAGGTAGGTATTGTATTCTTTATTAATTTGTGTTCCATGTCCATCTATGTGAAGTTTTTGTTAAGTAACGTAATAGGCGTTTTGGTTTTTTACTGTAAGCCTATTATTGTTTTTTAAATAAATAAATAAATAAATAAATAAGAAACCGGCGAACATACCTACATAAAAAAATACATGAAGTGGAATGCATGTAATGTCCTCCTTTTTTTGAACTCGGTTAAAGAGCCCTTTGCGGCCTATTTACAGTGTGAACTTATGAATTTTGAAATTTTAGCTTTCTACAACATGTAAAACGCAAAATCCCGTTTTTTCCCGTTCCCGTAAGAATTTCGGGAAATGCTTTCTTAGTGCTCCCCTACACTCCCCAAGGAACCCACTTGCCAAATTTCGTCTTTCTACGACCAGTAAAACGAAAAATCCCGTTTTTTTTCCGTTCCTGTGGGAATTTTGGAAAGTCCTCTTTCAATGCTCCTCTACACACCCTAAGCAACCTACATGCCGAATTTCAGCTTTCTATGACCAGTAAAACGAAAAATTCTGTTTTTCCCGTTCCCGTGGGAATTTTGGAAAGTCCTCTCTCAATGCTCCTTTACTCTCCCCAAACAAACTACATGCCGAATTCCAGCTTTCTACGACCAGTAAAACGAAAAATCCAGTTTTTTCCCGTTCCCGTGGGAATTTTGAAAAGTCCTCTCTTAATGCTCCGCTACACTCTCCAAGCAACCTACATGCCGAATTTCAGCTTTCTACGATCACCAAAACGAAAAATCCCGTTTTTTCCCGTTCCCGTGGGAATTTTGGAAAGTCCTCTCTCAATGCTCCGCTACACTCCCCAAGCAACCTACATGCCGAATTTCAGCTTTCTACGACCAGTAAAACGAAAAATCCCGTGTTTTCCTTATCCCGTGGGAATTTCCGAAAATCCTTAAAACAGTTTTTTACTTTTATAATTACCTACTTCTATGTCAAACTTGAAGAGTCTAGTAATTATAGTTCATAGGATCCCGTTGAACTGAATATATAAATCCCGTTTTTTCCTTATCCCGTGGGAATTTGGAAAAAATCCTGAAATTAATGTTTTAACTAATATATTACCTACTTGGGTATCAAATTTGAAGAGTCTAGTTATTATAGTTACTGAGACAGGTCACTCGGAATCGAATTTATAAATCCCATTTTTTCCCGTTCCCGTGGGAATTCCCAAAAATCCTTCCTTAGTGGATGCCTACATTGTATAAGGTATCTATGTGCAAAATTTAAAGTCTAGATCCAGTGGTTTGGGCTGTGCGTTGATATATCAACAGTCATTTAGTTTATTTAGACATTTCAACCCCATCCAGGGAGATGGTATTTTACGTCCACCACGTCGGATTTTAAAACCGTTATTGTTTTCATAACCAGCGACCCGATAAACCATAGAAACAACACCCATGTTGATTTTCAGACTTTGTTACCCCTTTCCCCCCTTTTAGGGGTTGAATTCTCAAAAAACCTGAAACACGTGTTTACTCATTTACCATTAGGAGTACTTCTGTGAAGTTTCGAATAAAATAGTCGAACTAATCTTGTTTCCCCATACAAACTTTGGACCCCCTTTTCACCCCCTTAGGGAGTGAATTTTGGAAAATCCTTTCTTAGTGCACCCCTAGACCTTATAAGGAACCTACATGCCAAATTTGGAATCTCTAGGCCCAGTGGTTTGGGCTGTGCGTTGATATGTCAGTCAGTCAGTCAGTCAGTCAGTCAGTCAGTTTCTTCTTTTATATATATAGATATATAGATAGATTAAGAAGAGTATCGACTAACCAATATAAAATGATCTCACAATGCGTACATTTTACTTAGAAGCAGGGTTCTACTAACACTGGATTTTATAGTTAAGGCTGTTTACGGCGTATATTTTGACATACTCAAAAATTTGTACGGAACCCTCTGTGCGCGAGTCCAACTCGCACTTTTTCCATATTCTATACTACTTATTAGTAAATATAAAAAAATATAATAAAGTTTTTAACTTATTCTGCTTACCTATTTGAGTGCTTGTAATCGTAGAGGGGTAATCTCTGGAACTAGTGATCTCTATCCCTTATTCACCAAGGCTACTTTTTATGCCAGAAAAATACAAACTTCTTGTGGGACACTAACGAAATTAAATAAAACAATTATTATTCAGTTTTTATACATAACTTGTATTTCATTCGTTGCGTTGTATCTTTATTTTCCGAAAATATTTCGCATAATAATATGGAATGTAACGTTTTCATTACTTGAATGAAAAACTGAACGTGAAACGCCCAGTGGAAACGCCTATGAAATCGGATGAAAGAAAAAATAAGAAGCGAGACACGGAAGATCAAGATAGATTTATCTGCTGTTTTGTTATCTTGTACTTTGGTAGAGTTTTCCACGATGATACTTGTGACGCTTGCCTAAGTTTTTTTTACTTTACATTGATATCTGCCACTAAAATAAATTTAAATTTACGTTTATGTATATTCTCGAGGTGGTTAAGGAGTATGTTTACCTCGGGCAAACTATGCAATTAGGTAGAAACAACTTCGAGAAAGAGGCCAACAGAAGAATACAGTTGGGATGGGCAGCGTATGGGAAACTGCGTCAAGTCTTCACAGAGTCTAAAGACGAAAGTCTTCAATCAGTGCGTCCTACCAGTCATGACATACGGTGCCGAAATATGGCCACTCACTGTAAGGCTGGTCCACAAATTTAAAGTTGCTCAACGTGCTATGGAAAGGGCTATGCTCAGAGTTTCTCTAACAGATCGAATTCGTAACGAAGTGATCCGACAGAGAAAAAAGTTATCGACATAGCCCACCGCATTAGCACGCTGAAGTGGCAATGGGCCGGTCATAATAATATAACCCGAAGAACCGATAACCGTTGGGGTAGACGAGTTCTCGAGTGGAGACCACGGATCGGCAAACGTAACGTAGGACGTCCTCAGACTCGGTGGAGCGATGATCTTCGCAAGGCGGCTGGCAAGAGCTGGATGAGAGTGGCCGAGGATCATGCTCAGTGGCGTGCCATGGGAGAGGCCTATGTCCAGCAGTGGATGAACATAGGCTGATGATGATGATGATGTATAAACGACCAGTCCACTTTGTAATTCTAAGTTTTTTCCTACTTATGCCACCTGGTATGGGAAAATATTAAAGTTTCTTCCCAACTTGGGGGTAGTGGGAAAACCGGTCGCCGGGCCGCCGCCGCCGGTGGCTTGAACTTTCGCTAGCACTCGCTCGCGTCTCGCGCCGTCTGCAATTACATTTCGTAATTTACAAATTGTCTTTTTATGCGACGCCTTGCTCGTACAGACTTGTTTGTACAGAAAATATTTATTAAATTAAGTAAAGACAAGGGACAGTTAATTGTTTAGAGCGTCGCCACTCTAAATGGTTCCATTATATTTAATTAAGTATTGTTTTACCTCTGCGTCCCGCGGAAACTTGCCCAGTTTCAGGGTAAAAAGTAGTATATTATCGTCGAGGTCAGTGCAAATACGCTTAATTAGCATTGGGTGATTTCGCGTATCTAGCAAATTTAGCTAATTTCCAAATTCTACTCCAAATTATTTTTGAATAAAAAAAAATGAAGTTCGAAGTTTCAATCTAGCAGATGTTTGGCCGCTAGGATTAGTCTGGCTGCTTAAAGGAAGCATTGAAATAATTCCCTACTACTATATTATATAAGATCAAATTTGTAAAATTACATCACTATAAATAATAAGAGCTTTAAAGCGTCTGGCAAAAGTTGCCACCGGAGTGAGAGGCCTGGCAGTATTGAATACTAATTTCTAACAATATTCTCTAAAAGATACATAAAAGTCAGTCATCAGAAATTAAAAAAGTGAGTAGTCTTTTCACGTACACCTTCAGCGCCTGGTATCTGTAGATTGGCCGTCGGTCCAAGATAGCAGGTATGCCTACGTTTAAAGTACACACGAAAACTATTATTATCCCGTATATTTTACTCATGAGAAAATATGTAACATCTGGCAGCTCTGGGATCTTGCTCTACTAGGGTTATTTTATTTGTAAGAAGTGGAGAGATAGATTTATTCTGATTTTCATGTTATACATATACGACAGTTTTGTACTAGTTCATAATAGCAAATATTTTTCCCATTTCAAATAAGACGGTGAGACGAATAAAAACATTTTATACACTTATTGTTGTATTCAGAAACGATAAGTTATTTACTTAAATAGATATTTAACTTATACTACCTATCTACTTGTTAACTTTTTATACCACTTATTACCTATATAGGTACAGCAAATTATAGGTATAGTTTTAGGTAGATGTTGAGTTTTATGTGTTGTTTTGCTATGTTTAACTAAACACAAAAAATAGGCTAACTTTTATTTACTAAATTAACCCAATGCCTTTTTACTCACTTTACTTTGTCAGATCTTTAAGACTGTTAAAGAAAAGTTCAATATTTATTTGAAGTTTTTAAATTGTTGAAACACTTAATTTTCTTTTGGTTCCATTTAAAATTTTCTCTAAAATTACGCGTTGATGTCTTTTATACGAGATCCTGAAGATAAATTAGAAATTGATCAAAAATAACCCTTAAGACGTTTTATTTCTCGATGACATCTCCCTTTGAAGCAATTTAATTATACTTAGATAGATAATAACCTAAGTGTAGTAATATTTGAATGCACGTTATTAAATAATCTAAATCGTTATAAAATCTATGAATTTTGTCCGAAATAAATATTATTATTATATTAAATATCAGATAGGTAGCTAATCTTGTATTTTATTCCACTTATTTCTCTATTAGTAAATAAATGCAATGATATTTTTAAGTAAATTCAAAATAACTTTCTCATTGTAACAAAGTGATGGGATGGAATTAGAAATAAAATATTAAATAATCGTTTGAAGTAACGGTAAAAACCTTGTAAATTTTTTTGTTTTGCTAGTAACACTGTCGAGAAGTGCCGAACTGGAATTGTCGTCGAGGATGTAGACTTTCGGACAGGTGATTTCTTTATACTTAATTAAAAATAAAAATTTCAAAATCCCTAACGGTATTTCGGTATAACGTGCTCTATACGCCACGGAACAAACCGTCTAGTCGATAAATAGGGATTTATTTCCATTGCAGAAAGATTTAATTCGAGTTGAATGTTGGTCGTGTAATGATGACGTTGGTGTGTGAGCCTTTTCACTCGCTGTCATGACATGACTGGATGACTGTGGCGGTCAAGAGGTTAAAAATAAAACTGTAGGTACATGCATTCCACAGTCCTGTGTCTCTGCATATTTACATAATAGGCATTCTGGTTTGTCAGACAACACCTTTTATTCAGAGAGTTGGTAAATATTTTATAGTGAATATTTGAGGCTGTATAAAAATTCTCTGGTCAAAACTTGTAAAGTAAACGTCCCTGTGCTCGACACTGACCCAATACAATAATAACAATACAATACAATGACTCTTTATTGTACACCACAAATAAAACAATACAGAAAAATAATTTCATGGAAAAAATATACACCACCTACACATACACATGGCACACATGCATGCATGGCACCTTCAGTGTTATGTCATAGTAAGAGAGGTGACATATCGGTGTCATCTGCTGGGCATTGAGGTGTCGAACATTGGTACGTTTACCTTATACTTCCTTTATAATTTACCATGAGTTTTACGGTGAAGGAAAACATCGTGAAGAAACATGCATACACCTGCGAAGGAATTCAATGATGTGTGTGAAGTTCCCAATTCGCACTGGGCCCGCGTGGGAACTACGGCCCAAGCCCTCTCATTCTGAGAGGAGGCCTGTATCCTGCACTGGGACATATATAGACTGGGATGATGATGATGATGAAAAGGAAAATACAGACGTGGCTGAAGGGTGGTAGGGTTTAACTGACCTTGTACTTATCGACCCCTCCTACGTAAACTATTGTAACCCACAAAATTAAGATTTTTATTTTTTTGCATCATTTGCCAGCATTTTGAATATATTTTTAGATGTATAATTTTTTTTTATGAATATTGGTTCTAAGTGTGTTTTTTCCTCACGTTTTTTATGGTAACATCACATTTTTATTTAATTTTCCGATGGTAGTTGTTGCATGTACTCAAATCATAATTTACATGGGACGCGGGTAGAAGTCTTACCTCAGTCGTTTTATCATCACAGTTTTTGCTTTGCAGACATAACGCTAGCCATTTATTTTATCGACTTTTATCCGAATTTAAAAATAGTTATACGTGCAAATTCATATACATATTTTTATGAAAATGAAACGATATTCAAAAAGAGATGTGTCTTTTACAAGCAACAGATCCAAGCGGATATTACAATCTGCACTTTGCAAAAGGTTGAAACTTAACGATGATATAAGTGAATGTTTTGAGGATTCACAAAACGACAGAATAGAAAACAACTATTTAGACGTGATTGCAGGTAAATAATAAACTATTTATATACATAAATATTACATGAAATAAACTTTAGTGGGTTTTCCAAAGTTAAGTATAGTATAGGATAAATACCATACTTTACGTTGATTAATAGTTGAAAAAGTTTGTTGCAAGTGTTACATACAATTTGTTACATGGGAAATTCACATTGATATTGTATTGCATCTTAACATACCATAGTGTACTTTGGAATTCCTCACAATTTTATTATTGTAACCAATATTTACCTTAGTTTACTTTGGAAATAAATTTGGCTTGATTATTTTATGTAGTACTTGCCATAGTTTTCAATGTTATATATTTTGTGATTCCGTACATACAATATTTTATCACGGGATTATTGATTAATGATTTCCCCTTGTTTGCAGAATCACCGTTACCACCCGATGCCAATATTGAGGAGATAAATAGCCTAATGAATATTTTTGAACGTGATTCCAACCAATCGAATTATGAGCAATCAGTTGCCGATAATACTTCTTCTTCAAACTTAATAACGTATTCTGATGAACATAATGAGTATACAGCCCCAATTTCTGAGAATAGTACAATTGTACTAAACGATATTAATGAATCTACATTACAATTGACGTGTGGCGATGAGCAATATCATGCTTTGTCGGTCGAAAGCCCCAGTATAATGGACGATAATCTTACTCCACATCCGTCTCCTGATTGTGAATTAAACCATTTAGATTTTGATTGTACCAATCATTACTGTCCTTGGTACATCGGAAGTCAAGGTAAAAGCTGCTGTGAAAATCCTTTGGAATGTGGTGACAGTGCAGTCGCAACATCTTATACCAACCGCTCATTCAATACATCTAATCCGTCGACGCCAATATCAAATCTTTCAACGCCACTTTCATCTCGATCTAGAAAAATAGGAGCAAGGAAAGACAAAGGAAATTTAAGACGTAAACATATGGACGAGTGGATTGGTGTTAAGCGAAAGAGGCTAAAAAATTTAGGTAAACAGTATCAAAGCAGTAATGGTACCATAGGACCAGGTAAAGCTATGGGAGACAAATGTTCTTGTAGAATGAAATGCTTCGATAAAATATCTGAAAATGAGAGAAGCCATATATTCAATAGATTTTGGGAGTTAGGTGACCGAAATAGGCAGTGGGAATTTATATCAAAACTTGCAGTGAAACAAAATAAACGTCGCGTTTATACTGACACCACATCAAGGCGTAACTATACGATAAAATACAAATTACCAATGATAAAAACTAATGAGCCCGATATGCAATATGTCGATGTGTGTAAAAAAATGTTTCTTGCAACATTTTCTGTAAGTGATCAGTTTGTTTACACTTCTCTAGAAAAAGTTGACAGAACAACGGGAATCCTAAATACCGATCAACGCGGTCGACATAATAATCATCGTGTAACTATAACCAATGACGTGAAAACTAGTGTATGCGACCACATTAAATCTCTGCAACCAGTAGAATCACATTATTTACGCAAAAAAACAGAAAAACTTTATTTGGACGGAGATTTAAATTTTAAAACTTTATTTAAGCTTTATAATGAATGGTTTGATATCAATTTATATGACTCCAAAGCCCAAACGATTAGACAATATCGAGACATAGTAAATCAAAATTTTAAAATTAGCTTCTACATACCGAAAAAAGATCAGTGTGATCAGTGTCATATTTATAAAAATTTGAACAATCCTACAGCTCAAGAATCTGAAAAACATGAATTGCATATAAAAAATAAAAAAGTTGCCAGAGATTTAAAATCGTTGCACAAAAGGGAGGCAAAAGATTCTGATAACCGTATAGTGACAGCATCTTTCGATTTTCAAAAAGTGTTGAACTCTCCTTACGGTCAAATTAGCGTTCTGTATTATAAACGTAAATTGTCAGTATTCAATTTTACCGTTTTTAGCTTAGGAGAAAAAGAGGCCACGTGTTTTATGTGGCACGAAGGTCAAGCTAAACGCGGTTCCAATGAGGTATCGAGTTGCTTACTTGAGTACATTTTGACAAAAAATAGAAATGGGTGTAAAGATATCAGATTTTGGTCCAATAATTGTGTCGGCCAAAACAGAAATCGCATCGTTTATGTCCTATACATGTATGTGGCCAGTAAATATAAAATTAAAATCAAACACTGTTTTTTGGAAAAAGGCCATACCCAAGCAGAAAGCGACAGTGTACACGCTTTAATTGAACGATCAGCAAAAAATAAAACAATTTACACTCCATCAGAATGGTACAGTTTAGTTCGATGGGCTAAACAGAATGAAAAGCCCTACATTGTAAAAGAAATGGATCACTCTGATTTTTCTGATTTTAAATCTTTACTACTAGGTAGAAACTGGGCTAAAAATATAAACGGAGATAAAGTTCAATGGAACAAGATAAGAGAAGTATTTGTCACCCCAGAGGATCCCTATAAACTTAACTACAAATATGATTTAAGCACTGAAGAGTACATGACTATCGCAGTCAGCTGTAATACTAGAAGACAAGCAATGGGTCCCTTTGTTCTGAAACCTTTATATCGAAACCCTGTAGCGATACCTAAAGCAAAAAAAGATGACTTGATTAACCTTTGTGTAACCAATATTATACCAAAGACTCATCATCTTTTTTTTGACACTTTATGTGCAAATTGACAATATCAATGGTTGATAGAAATTCTAACTGACTAGGGATGACTTTTACAGTCCTGTTGTTTAACACAATATTAACTATGTCGATGCTTCTAGAGGTACAGTCAGTTCCCTAATATAAATATCCACTTTTCTATACAGTTAGTATGGAAAAGTGGATACTTAAGTGAGGGAACCGACCCTACTTATACTTTGATTTCTTTTCTAAGATGATGATTAAACATTTTTTGATAGTTCATTGTTTATAATTATCACCTTTGTTGATTGATTAATACCAGCTTATATCATATTTCATATGTAATTTGATATTGAAATAAAACATGAATGATGAGAAATTAATACCTACTGAGTTTTTATTTATACCAATCCGATACAACCGAATGCTAATTCATGTAATCATACTATAGTGTGATGTGAAATATGGTATTTACTTAGAAATTATGTGTATATTTCGACTTAAGTTATGGTATGTAGCAGATACAGTATCTGAATTTATGTACCGTTCAATGAACATAATGGTTAATGTTACTTACAATAATTTACACCTAGGCTTAGTGATAGCTAAACAAAGAATACTATCGTATGAACATTTTCATTAAAACTACAAATGCTGTCATAATTGTTTAGTATGCAAATAAAAGACAAAGTGGTAATTATAGTATATTTCTAATTTCAATGTTTTACCTATTTATTTCACTAAACAGTAGACATTACAATCTTTACAATGCTCCCCTGACAAATCATGTAATTGGAGATACGGTATTATACGTAGGAGGGGTCGTTATGTATATCTAACATATAGGTACAAGGGTCCGTTGCCTCGTAGGGAATCAGAACCTACCAAGCTGACTCAGATTGGCAGAACACTCAGATGACTTCTCTACAGGAAGTAATTCAGACATGTCATACGAAAGTCAAAGCAAAGTCGAAACATTTAGGTACGATCACCTAAAAGTATATCTTACCGAAACGAACTGGCTGTTTTATATTTATATCATTGTATGTATAATGTATTTTGTGGTTGTGTACTCGTATTGTCAAAGAAATTTTAATCTGTTTTTATAGAAAAAATTACTATGTGGCAAGTTTCTTGCGGCGCATTCTTCTTCGGAATCATGGTCTTTCCGAAAGCGCTAGGAGACTAAAAAAAAGACATGTAAAAGAGCCCGAAATGGCCTATTTACAGAAGTAAATTTTTGATTTAAATGACGATGATTGTCATTTACCAATAATATTACTGTATTGTTATTTATTGTGTTAAAATCTCAACGCGCATCAAATTCATTTTAAGACAAAAAAAAAATATTTATTTTTTCACTCCCCACACTTTAAATTTAAAGGTCAAAGGTTCTTGTTCGTTCTTACTTATGTATTAAAATGCAACTCGCGCCTCAAGAACGTTTTCGCGCAAGAAAGCATTGCAACTTGATGCTTAAAAATTCAAAGATCGGTTAAGACCCCACTACCCCTCAACCAAGTCTGTGTTTTTGTGCTTAGATATTATAAAGTATTGTACCAGTTTTTATGCTGCCTCAAATACCAACTCTAAACTGTCCATCAGCTTTCGGACTATGTTACCCGTCGGCTCTACCTATATTATGCGTGTTGCAATTGGTCCATCCAATAGGAACACTGCACATAGCGTTGAAGTTTTTTAACATGAGCTGTTTGTTGCAGCACTCTGTACAAAAATGGAGCAGATCCAAAATATTTTTTATTAATATAAAACGTTTCAAATGCAATCGAATTGCGTTAAATGCTGGATTTGTCATGTTTATAGGTCATCATCATCATCATCCCGACCTATATACGTCCGCGTCCCACTGCAGGGCAAAAGCCTTCTATCAGAATGGGGCGTAGTTACCACGCGGGCCCAGTGCGGATTGGGAACTTCACACTCCCCATTTATTTTCTTCACAGGTGTATGCAGGTTTCCTCACAATGTTTTCTTTCACCGTAAAGCTCATGGTACAAATGTAATTTCGCACATGAATTCCGAAAATCTTCCTTATTACAGTATCTTTTAAAAGAAATTAAAGTAATAAAAAATACCTAACTTCTTAAATTTAAGAGCTATGCTCTTGTCGGTGGAGTGACCGCCACTCCGCGCGGTCTTCGGCCAGCCATTTGACTTCCTGATACGACACGACACCCACTTTCTCCTTCACCTGGTTAAAATAGGCCAATCTTGGCCTTCCTCTGCCTCGTTTTCCTTTTATTTTTCCTTCCAACAGGTTTAAAAAGAAATGTATGTCCCCTTCTAAATTTATGGTCTCTAGTAACATTCTTTTTTCTTTGACCATGGTAAGAACCTCTTCGTTGGGGTTCTTTTCTTTCCAGCTAATTCTTTCCATCCTCCTCCAACACCACATCTCAAGGGCTTCTAGCATTTCTCTGTCCCGTTGGTTCATAGTCCTAGAGTCAATGACTCAAAAAGTGACTAAGAAGAAAAAATATTACGAGCACAAATAATTAAGTATGTAACTAAACAAATAATTGAAGTCGTGTGTTTTCTTTATATACGTTCCATCCATCAGTTCATATAACGTAAGGACTTCACAACAAAGTAAGTATGTTTATCCGTTGTCTAGTACCTATAGTACAAGCTTTGCTTAGTTTGGGACTAGGTCAATTGGTGTGAATTGTCCTGTGATATTTATTTTTATTATTTATTTATTATAAAGTACGAGGGCTCGCGGCGCCGCGCCCGCGCCGGAAAAAATGTCATGCAGACGCGTTCGAGTGCTTTGACCGAAATTTAAAGGATTTTGTTTGCTTTGTTTGCAGGGACGGTATCGAGGTAAGAGTGGGCAGCGGGGCAGCGTAATCAATCGGAGCTATCTGTTTACGCGGCGAGCGTCGACCTCGGCACAACACAGCGAACACAGCGCTTTCACTGCATACCGCCATACACAAATAAGGCCTCTGTGCTAATATGTAACCAACCATCTTATGCACGTCCATAAACCTAAATAAGTCTATCACGATGTCGGTCCGCTTTGGAGAAAACTGGGCTCGGTTACTTATATGCAATAATAATCTTGATAATTTTTCGCAGAGCTCTGGTTAGTAGAAACTGCATAATTCCCGGCTGCATAGAAAGTTTTGTTTATGATTTTGCTTTCAACAATATACTAGAAGTCTAAACGTGGAATGTCTACCTACGTACCACATGACTCATTTAGACTAGCGTAGATAAATATTATATTGAATAAAGAAAGATATTAAGGTACAATGTACGATAAAGAGAAATATATCTAGTTGGCAGTAGTTAGGGCACTTAATTATAAAAAAAATGTACCTACGAAGCATATATACGTCTATATTCTTTGATACAGTATCTACGAAGGCGAAAAGAAAGCAGATGAAAGAGGAACTAAAATTTTACATACGAAATTGCTGTCATATTCAAGTATTTAAAAATATGAATGTGGAAAAATTATAAAAAAGCGGCAGCTTCATTTAATCTATACTCATTATTGGCGTAGGTACCTATAGGTATGTGAAGAGGAAACCTCAACAACTTGGGCTTATAAAATAATCTAACCCTACTTCTCTATTAAGTACTAGCGTCAAAAATGCTAAAACCTAGATAGAACCGTCGCAGTTTACCTTTAAATATCTACAACAAAGGATCCATAATTGGTCCTTCCCGCCGTCGGCGCCGGCCGAGTGCGGCGGCTGCGCGCGTGCGGTGGGCTGTGCGCGCGCCGCTATCGCCCGTGCACCCGGTGTTCCGCTTTGTTCTCCTTTATCGTTGTTTACATAACATCGCCGAGGCACTGACACACCGCACTAATACATATACTTATCGTACAAATGTGTAAGTTTTATTTAATAAAGTGCGTTTCAACGACTATCTACTTCTGTATCTATATCGAATACCTATATTAAGGGCCTACCGTGTTTTTGGCGCATTTATTGCATTCATTTAATCTCGTGCTGTATCATTACAAGTAAAGTTATAGTCTTAAAATTCATGTGTAAGATATTTGAGGATTCACTCTAATGACAAGTGTTTATCGAAACACGATTACTTATAGTTCGCTCGATAGAAAAAAAATCCAAAGTAGTCTCTAAAAAATAAAATAAATTCGCAGTACGACGCTAATACTGCACGGCAGGTCATGGTCATAACTTTTTGAATGTTAATAAAACAAGATGTTTTCTAGGGCGTAGTGTTGCTACATTTTTAAAATAATGTATTTGTTTTAGTAATAAGATGAAAATACCCAAAAACACGCGCAGTCCAACCAACTTATCTTGAGCCATCGTGCCTCCTCCACGCCCGAAATCGCCCACCCAAAATCGATTAGCGCGAAAAGCTCGGTAGACCCATAAAAACCGACAAGAACCAATACTTAGTTTATTTATATGACATTAGCTCAGTTGCAAAAAAGTACAAGTAAGTAGGTACCACTAGGCAGACTTACACGTACCAGAGTTATTTCTATAACTCCGAGTTAAGTGTTACCCTAGGGTTAAGTAGTGTCAAAATACCTATATGGAACCGTCATCCATGACCCATCCAGGATAACGATTATGTTATGTATGACCCAGGATAACGATTACTTGTTTTAATTCTAGACCATGCAAGTGGTCCTTAGCGATTTTATATTGAAGTTTACTAAAACTATTTAAGTATTTGGACTTTGGTAGAATTATTAGACAGTAGGGTGTTTGTAAAATCATCATTCAATACATACATAGGTACAAACATATCCCAAAGAGGGTAGGCAGATATCATTCGAAAGTGGTAAAAATGTACGATTAATTTGTAAAAAGGGTGGTGAGCATGAGAAAATAGCCATTCTTGTTATTTTGTCATTTAGTTGAATATCTAATTCTTTTTTTATTTAATTGGTTTTATTTTAATTTGGTTTTAATTTCATTTAATTTGAGCAATAATTTTTTATTGTACTCAGGTTTTCCCCCTTTTTCAAAGTAGCGGGGTACATGGTGGGCCATTCTACTTTTAAGTAACCATTAATCTTTTGTGAAATATAAGGCATACCTGGTGATTTTTTCAAGTGTAAATAACTCATATACAAACTGAAACACCTAAATTTAATGTTTTAAAGCAATATAACTTTAAATTCAAAGAAATTTTGTGGAAAAAATTGGTAACTCAGCGGAAAATACATCAATTTCCATACAAATGGCGGGACATCCATGTCCACTGCGTTACCTACTTTATAGATAATAATGATTACTTTTTATACGTAGTGATAATTTTAAATGTAAGCTTAATTATGTGCCTATTTAAATCTTAAATGATTTAAACCGAGCACTTTACCGTTTTTGTAAAAAAAATATTTGAAGAGCACAGTACCTACAAAAAATTACTGGTCAACGAAAAGTAGAATGGCCCTGGTACATTATCGAAATCCAAGACACTCCCCGCTCGCGCTCTTATTGTAATGGGATAATGCCACGGAACCAAAATTACCAAATCGTAAAATATATCCAAAGGCAAACGGTCAAGATAAATTAATTTGTTCATGTCACAACAAAGTTGGACAGAAGTTGTCAGATGTAACTGCTACAAGCAAATAAATTGCAGACAGTTTATCGCGTGATAGCAACGCAGGAATGCTGGCAGTTTCTTTGATAGCTCGATACAAGATAGCACGTTGACGTTGATAACTATCTTAGCTACCTATAGCTTCTTGTTTTTATCTGCGACGAAATTCTTAGTGAAGTAGACCTACCCTACCTACTTACCTAGATATTTTCCTAAGAATTTTGCTTTTTGAGGAATATGCAAAATATCAGATTAATTTGATTTACATAGAAATGAAATACCTATATTCGCCACTTTTTATCCGACTGCGTGATCAGGAGAAGTAAGGGCCGGCGCTCACTGACGGCATGGCACGGCATGGCACGGCAGGTTATGCGTTGCGTCATACCGCAGCATCCCACGGCACGTCGCGGCATCGTGGTATCGAAATAAAGTAACATGAATTCTAAACACATTGAAATAAGATTCAAAATAACTTGAGAGTAACAAAATCCTTTGCCATGACACGCCGTGCCGTGCCTGCAGTGAGCGCCGGCCCTTATACGTTCAAATCAAATAATGCGAACTCTGTCGTTTGGATTTAAAAATGTGTTGTACTAATATGTAGCTTACCAAATGTAATTAGTTTTCTGCATTTTTATAACATTTCAAAATATTACAGCCATTTGCTACTTGGGCGCAATAGAGACGCCGACTCCGACCTGTAAATATTTCAATACCTTAAAACCCAGCCCAAGCCAGTAAAAGGCATGGCATGGCATGGCATGGCATGGCAGTAATGGCGGTACAACTCACCTACATGGAGTCTAATTGAGGTTTCAGAGGCCTTGAGATCCAAATAACCTCTAAAACACTGATGTAGAACACAAGGGACACCACTGCTAACTTTCCCACGAAAGTTATGAAGAACTCTAAATCAGACTAACTATGACCATCCCGCGAGGAGCTCACGACTAAGAAGAAGTAGTGATAGGTCCTTAAATACCTAGCCAAACCTAGGTACTTAGGTACTGCTTGGCTAGGAAACCTACTAAAACTTAATTTATGTGGTCTTACACCAATCACCTTAGTACTAACTAACATAACTTTTGACGAAGTTGCCGACTCATACCGGTTGTCGCCAATGTAATCTAAAACTACCCCAAAACCGCACAAAAATCACACGTACGAGTAACATGAGTAGTAACGTGTAAGCTGTCCTTGTGCGGTTTTCTGCCTTACCTCGATGATTCGGTAACATTATAGCGTTCAGTACTTACTCGACTATTCATCAACTTATCAACGGTCGAAATACGCGATGTCAAGACTGTGCAGTTCTAATATCGACTGCCACATCACCGTGACCTTTTTTGAAGACAGATAATTTTTATTACTTACTGCAGTAATCAGAATCAGTACTCTATTATTACCATATACCTATTGCATGTCGTTTTTATGAATTTACACGTTAGTTTGTAATAATGGCATGTTGCCGTTTTCTAATCTAGGGCGAATAAGCATTTACTAGGCCAGCGTGCTCCATCACCTCATCCTCCCTCACCTCATCTTCGCTTTCCATCAGGCGTGATTGTGGTCAAACGTAAGCCTATATACCTAGTATAAAAAATATATACGTAGTTCAGACTAGATACACTAAAATAGATATATCCAGCCAGCACAAAAGGGAAATAAGTGGTTGTAATTCCTAAAATTGCAGAAGTCGCGTGTAGATAATTTCGAGCTCCACAAACTGATTTGCTGTTGTATTACGTAAACTCGATACTCTTACCCCCTGTTTCATTCACCATCCATTGATCAAATTTATTTGACAGATAAATGTGATGCCGTCTCAGATAGTTTTGTTCGAATAGACGGAGACGGCATCACATTTATCCGTCAGTTAAAATTAATCAATGGGTGGTGAAACAGCCCCTTAATGTCCTGTCCACTGAATTAGGTACTTAACTGAGATGACATGGCTTTAGGTATTCGAATACACGAGTGTGTATTCGTATATTTCGTAATATCCTGTCACCTTAACATTATCAGACGTATAATTATGATGGCAACTAGACTATTTTAGAACGATATGTACAGTGGCGGATAAGCCACGTAGCAAGAGAAGCAAATGCTACGGGCCCCGCGCACCAACGTTTTCCAACCTTTTCTTTTTTAGGGCCCCTTGATAGAAAGCGCATAAGGGGGCCCGGCGCACCAACATTTTCTGACCTTTTTTACACGCTTTATATTAGCTTCACTTGTATGTTGTTTGTTTGTATGTTTGTTTGTTTGCAACCGACTCCTTAGGGCGCGATTTTGACCCACTTCCCAGTTTCCGATTGAGCAGAAATTTTGCACTTATGTGTAAATTGGATGACAATGCGATATTATTGTAACATGGAGCTGATCTGATGATGGAGCTGGATGGTGGCCATAGGAACTCTGTAATAAAACGACACAACTCCGTCGAGTTTGGGCTCTTTTGATTCGTCTTGACGAGTACTTTGATCCCAGATGGTAACCAGGGTCTGATGATGGAGCTGGAAGATGGCCAAAGGCACTCCACAATAAAACGACACAACCCCATCGAGTTTGGGCTCGTTTAATTCGTTTTGACGAGTACTTTGGTCCTAGATGGTAACAAGGGTCTGATGATGGAGCTGGAAGGGGGGTAGGTGGCGGGGTGGGGGGAGTGTTGGGGGAAATGGGGTGGGGGTAAGGGAATCGGGGTTTAGGGGGTTGGGGGTAAAAGAGTGGGGGGTTAGGGTTAGGGGGTTGGGGAGTTTAGGGGAAATGGGGTGGTGGGGATTGGGGGAAAGGGGGAGGAGGGGTAAGGGGGTTGGTGGTCGGGGGTTTAGAGGGTTGGGGGTAAGGGTGGGGGTGTAGGGGGGATCGGGGGTTAGGGAGGTTGGGGGATAGTGGGAAATGGGGAGGGGGTAAGGGGGGTTGGGGTTGGGGTTTTAGGGGGTTGGGGTTGGGGGTTAGGGGTGGGGGGTTGGGGTTAGGGGTTTGGGGTGGTTGGGGAAATGGGGAGGGGGGTAAGGGGGTTTTAGGGGGTTGGGGGTAAGGGTTTTTCAGATGTTATCAAAATGATAATCCTTGACAACTGACACTATGTACCCCACGCTGTTTTTACAATAAAATATTTTAAACTATTATTATTTATTTTATCAATATTTACTATTGTTTACAAATTTTGATCTGGATATAACAGTATAATAATTGCTTATTAAGATTTTTTTTGCACTATAAGAATAGTGCATTCAAATTTATTAAAATTTTATTTTTTTATTTTTAGTTGTTTTTTTTGAAAGCTTGTTTTTTAGTTTTTTTAAACTATTATTTATTTTTAGGGCCCCTTGATAGAATTTGCTACAGGCCCCGCGCAGGCTTAATCCGGCTCTGGATATGTATAAATACGGGTATGCAAGTCTCCTCCTGAAAATGGACAGAAACTATCAGGTAAGTAAATCAGAAGCTGATAATTATGAAAGTAACCAAGCAACTTAATACACCGATCAAAGTTATTGCATACTTGAATTACTTACTTAATACGATTTAAATATCTTGACCGCTGTCCTTGGAACGTTCTTAACGACCGCAAACGTGCGGGTATATATCTACCTAGTGGTCTGACTTCAGTTTAGTACATCTGAATCATTGGCTGTGGCTTAAATAGGGCTGTTTTTCCACTAAAGAACATCTCAAGAGAATTGAATTAAATATACTAAAGCAACTGTTGGAATGGCTCTGTCTGGAACATTGGGATAAAACACTACTGGGACAATTTTGCCAATGCCTGATGTATTTTGCCGATACACGGTAAAAAAATTTAGAAAACGAAATTATGTGAAATACTTCCAAAAGTAATGGTGGATAAACGTCGTTCATTGAACAATGACAAAGCAAATTCTAAATTTATAATTTATGATAGAGTGTTTTAGAGGTTACGTTAGGTTAGGTTAGGTTAGGCAAGTTCAAATGCCTACATAGAACCGTTTATAGCCAATAACTTCTAAAGCCCAGTTTAGATTCAGTAATAAGAAAAATAGTGCAAGTTGCATTACAATGCGGCACTACATTTACCACTCAAAACTCGTTCGCTTTGCGGCTTCACAATGTAACAACTTGCACGATTTTTCTTGCAGATCTAAACTCGGCTTTAAGGTAAAATTCAAAAATAAAATAAGGTGTGTGATATTCTGAGGCCATGTGCAATATTTAGTACACTAAATGTGTCCTTGCCTTTTGCGTTGAAATGTTCGGGAGAGTGAAAGATATGCTTGCACTGTATGTCTTAAATATCACTATCACGCGTGCAACAGCCGAACTTAAAAAAATCTGTATTGACTATACAGGATGTATTCAAATTAATCCGGGATATTTCAACAGATGGTTAGGTTTAGGGTTAGTGTAACACCCCCCCTCCTACCACTACTATGCTCTTGAATTATTTTATCCCAACTAGATATCCTATCGTTATCTACGTATTAAAACTTATGTATACGCTTATGTACATCTACCTTCGTATGAAGCCTATCTACCTATAGTACCTATAGTACCTATGTAAGCCTATATGTATACTTGTCCATATGTTTACCTATCTATATATCTAACTATAAAGCTACGTATGCCTACGAATGGTTCCTCAAAAATACCTAGCTCCTAACTCAAGCTGAATTACCTAGTTGATTTACCTTGTTTACGTCACAAAATTGGCCAAGTGATCGTTAGCGGTCTAAGATAAGGAACCCACGTTGTGTCCGTAAAATAACCCTCAGAACTTTTAGTATGAGTATGGGAAGGAATTGATAGTCATATAATTTACGTTTAGAATAAAGATATGTTTATGATGAATAAATGAAGATGACAATTGCCTATAGTCTTATAATCTAGTTTATAATAGAGATATGTCAATGACGAATAAAGTGAAGATGATAATTCCCTATAGTCATAAGAGTCGTATGTCCATAGTCTATGATATGTTCATTAGGTAAAGGTATTTTATTTAGTGGCTGAGTCTAGAGACCCATGACTCCCCGTCTCTAGAGATGGCTCCCGTCATCCAGACTTGGACAAGCCTCTCCCACTGGCTTAGAAGAAGCATACTACCTTATTCCTTGTTTAGGTAATAAGAACATAACATTATATTAATTAAGAGGGTATTCAAAGGGAAGTTAGTTACAGCCTGTGGCCGTTCTTGGATCCAACCTGTGATCACATTGCCTCTGCAATAGCTTAGCCGAACTTCAGTAGTAAATGTAGACTTCGATGGTTTATCATAATGACTAATGAGCAGTTACCAGATCCTTTGGTACCGGTAAACCACTAACTTGCATCTGCCTCAGTTATAGTCAGAATGACGGTTTGTAAATATAGAGTTTGGTAAGACTTTTACCTTTTAGATTTAGTAAGTATAATTAGCCACTGCAGGACCAGATGATCCAAGGTTATTTCACCAGGGACGACCGCCGACTTCAAAGGAGATTCTACTTTTCAGCAAAATTCTGTATAAAATTTATAGTGAGTTTGTTGAGTTTTATTTTGACTCACTCAATAGCAGCTACCAGCATTTGTAATGTAGGACATATGGATGAGAGCAAACCCTGAAATCTTCCATCCGTCGGTAAGTACTAGAGGTAGTCAAAGTCAAAAGTCAGTCAAAGAAATATTAAAGTCTCAAGACTCCCATAATTAGACCTACGAATGTAACCCTTTCCCACTACATAAGATAGCATAATAAAGAACTGCAGTATTTAGATAATAGTAGGTATTAAGTAAGTCAGATGGCATAGCACTGCCCTCCAACATCAAATAGTATAATGAAGAACAGTAGGTAATATTTGGTTAAATGGTAATAACACCTATTCCCTATAATCCTATCCCAACAGCTAAACTAACCATCTATTCTACACGACATTGGCAAGCTAGGAATCCGGATTCCACATTTATAATTACCGCGGGGCCCCTCTCCAACTGATAAGAGAGGGCCTATCCTAAACTAATGCCTACGTTTGAGCAGGTTACTCAGCTCCTATCCTCTATACCTGTGTGCTTCTGGTACCCATCTGAGGGGATTGGGTTAGATGAATACCAGAGTGTAAATATATATATAAATAGATAAGTGGGACTAGACATTGATGAGGTTGAAACACCGGTTGTGGCGCTCCAAACCCCTCAACACCCAGGGAGAAATTAGGTCCGACTCTTGAGTTATAATACAGACCCCCACCCCTCTCCAATAGGTGGTATTCTACACTTAAACGCTTCCAGGGAGTGCTAATCTATCAGTTAACACCGCAAGATGACCCGACTAGCACACTCTAGAACCCGACTTATACTTAGTCGAAGACCGGTTAGGTTCTCCTCTATCACAATTTAAACAAAACTTTATATTAAACCCACAAAATCCCATTAAACCCCAATTTATATATTAACTAAACAAATATACAAATTTCTGGCAATGAATATCAAATCACAGGTATTTCTGACGATAAAATATACAAAGCAGAAATTCACACTGAAATACCCCTTATATTTAATACAAGAAATAATTAAACCACACAACACAATTACGACACCAATTAATACTTAATAATTCAGAGAGAACCTTTCCCGAACTCGTAGCAAAATAAAAGAAGTTTTTTTTTTCTTCCATCGTCTCGTCCCTTTTATAATAAAATCCCCTCCTTCGAAATTTACACTGGCCACACCGTCCACCTCAGCCATGTTGGCCATACTGTCCACTTCATCCACTTGGTCCACTAGGTCCACTAGGTCCACCTTGGCCTTAAAATAGCTTTGAATAACTCGTAT
Source organism: Archips xylosteana (assembly GCA_947563465.1). Taxonomy (NCBI): domain Eukaryota; kingdom Metazoa; phylum Arthropoda; class Insecta; order Lepidoptera; family Tortricidae; genus Archips; species Archips xylosteana. The sequence goes on along the minus strand of OX387353.1, from coordinate 13,260,655 downwards.
CTTGATCCGTCAGAGTCAGTGGGTATTGCCAGTGATGCAAAGAGTATTATTAGTATCAATTAGTACATAGAAAGTGATGCAGTAATCTTATTTGCATACTTTAGTAATGAAATGCTTGTTTTGATGAATTAATAATTAAATAGCCTCGTTTGTGTTTAAAATAATTTTTTTATGTAAAACAAGTTATTTTTAACTTTCATATTTAAAACTATGATCACATATGTTTTAGCTGCATTTTCTTTAACCCAAAATTAGCTTGAAGGTTACACGTGTCTCGTACATTGACCTCTCACGGTCAGGTGTTCGGATACTTTCGCATTCGGATACTTTAGTAATAAAATGCTAGTTTTTGATAAATTAATAATTCAATAGTCTACTTTGAGTATGAAATAATTTAATTTGATAAAATTAATAAGTTAAACTATGTTCACATAAGATGGAACATTACAGATTGACGTCTGTAAGGTTACAATTTGCCCCCCAAATTCTATGAAAGCGGACATGTATTTAGCTGAAGTAGAATTTGAAAATTAAATTAAAACACCATCTATCCTTAAACTTATTAATATTTTTCCCTTCTATGATTGCCTCTCCTCCTTTCTTCAGGCAAAACTTGTGTGAGGTGTGTTTTTAAACCAAACGTAAGAGTGAAATCACTCAAGGGGCGAATAGTCAAGTCTTGCATGCCACGATTGATGATTCAAGAGTTACACGAACCAACTCTTATCTCAACAGGGAAAATGGCTGTGCTAGTTCCATCTCGTTCCTATTAAACATGCATAAAAGTGATGGACACAATCTTGCATCTGCCTCTGTCGACTGAAATCGGTCACCTATGCATCCCTTCTAAAGATAATGCCAGACGTCGGCGTCCATAACTATTGCTTAAATACCCAACCCCAACAGCGTAACCTAACCCTCCCCCCCTGAAAACACCACCCCTAGCTTGGTGAATGTTGCAACAATAAAGTACGTCATATTGTATTTAATTTGTATGCATTCAACCAGGAATGAATTACTACAGGGTCATTAACTATTTCTCAGCGACCAGAATAACGATAAAAGAGCTTCACGAGGAACTAATGTCGCAGCAAGGGAAATGAGACCTTCTAGGTTCATACACAAAAGCTAGTGACCAGATCTTGCATCTGCCTATAACGACCATGATCATTCGCAGATGTGCCCCCCCGTAAAACAAAGCCCCACCCTGAACGCCCAAAAAGTAAATTTTATTTATGTGCAGAGCATACAAGCACACAAAATATCCATGAATGTATGTATGTATGCATGAATAGTCTCTGATCCTCTTTCATCTCACTCCTAATCTTTGACTCATTATGATATTAAGATCTATTATTACTGACTATATCCAGTAATATTACTTTTCAAATGCCTTACAATAAAGTTTCGATAAATTACACTTCCTACGTAGATATTTCTTTCGCAAATTACAGGCGCATATCAGTTTATTCAATGTAAGCGCCAGTGTGCAATGATAACAATCATTACAATTTTATTTTCAAGGATAATACAATATCACGCTTCGAAATTGTCACGTGTATTTAGTCATGGTCTTATGTTGTGTCTAAGTCTGAAGTTACATGGAAGGCTTTTAACTGCATGATGCCGTTTTTTTTTTTTTTTTTTTTTTTTTGGCTTACTCCTAACATCTACAACCACATTACTTGTTTGCAAAGTGTAATGTTCCAGTCCAAATATTAATAAGTTAAATAAAATTTCAACATCAAGGCCACATTCACACAAGACACTCAACTTGTTCATTCATCTCTTTCACACACCCAACACTCACTTTTACATTCATCCTCATTCATACTCTAATTATTATTCGTCTACCCCATAATCCATAACCATAACCATACTTCCTCTTACATATCTTACATACCACCCTGACATTGGAATAATATTTATGTAAATTTTTTTTATTATTATTATTATTTTAGAAACATTTTGAGTAATACAAATTCCCTCAGCAAAACACATGTCCCATTATATATATATATTTTTTTTCTGTTTAATAATAATTACTTCTTATTTCATAATTTCTATCTAGTCAATTTTAAATTGTTGTCCCCAAGGATAAAATGACTTAAACTAAATATCACTATTTATATAACAGCTATTACTAACATCAAGTCTTTCCTATTAAATTTTATAAAATGAATCACCTAAAAATGCATTTAAGTCGGTTCTCCTATTGTAGCACAAAAATATTAATCCTACTTTCACCATTACCTTGTTCACTAGCACAAACATAAAAAAAAAATAAAACCAAAATATAAATTTTCGTTACCATTCATTAATTCCAACTCTAGCATCCCGACTCTATGTTAAATCTATATTCTTATAACCAATTTTTTTGTTCTCAATAGCCCTTTTTTTTTACTTATCCTGTACCCTGAACACCGAATATAATTACACTATTTACCGACCTAAACTTCCGCACTTACTATCGCTGCGCGGTGCGCGCCGCACCTGGTCACAATTCTAATTTAACCTATGTGGGTATAATTTACCTAACTGAGTATTTGTTTTTATGTATTTATCGTCCAAACAACGATTAGTACTTATGGCTATTAGTCTACTAACAATTAGGAATAATATTATTAATTTTCAATAATATTAGAACATTTACGTTTTAGTATAAAACATTAGGATACATAATTTTAGATACAATATTAAATTAGGACACGTAATGTAGCTGTCATGACACTAGAGCTAATGAAATTATATCAATTGTTGGTATGCCTAGTGAAATTAGTTTTTTTATGAATTTAGGCCTATCATCATTTATCATTCATCATTTAGGTCACCTGTCTCCACGTTCTTTTCTTAACTACAATATTCTATCCAAGTACATGGAACTTCCTGAAGTGACTATTTCCAACTGTACTCTTGACCAACTTATAATAATAATAATATTTATTTTAATTTTTATCGAATAAAAAGCCCCACATGAACATACAATGCAAAAGTATCAAGTATAGTAAGCACCTCCCAAGTACTTGTACATAACAACCAAAACCAAGACAATAAGTAAGCTCATTAAAATTTATCAGAATAAAGTAACTATTATCCTTAGTGCTCCGCATATAACGAAAACGTAAATTACGCAACGTAACTAATAGTATTGTGTTACCTAATCCTATGAATATTCACTTATTTATTAAATGTTCTACCCGGCTTGGCAAGGCGCACTACCGTGCCCCCAGATACTTAGGCAACCATACACACACTAGTTGAAATCATATAGAAAACATCCTCTTCAAGACAGAATAATAATTATCTCGCACCTGTCTATACCTAAAACTTTCTATATATCCTATAGTTGCTAAATATTATTTAATTAGCTGTTGAGCTTTGATGTTGAACAACACTGGCACCCGTGCAGGTAATTTTGATGTCCATCACAAATACACAAGATCTGCCTAAAGGAAAACTAAATTTTATCAGAATATTATGTAATATACCCGTGCCTTATTACTCTCACCTGCGCAGCCCCGTTTAATATTTATGTGAAATTATTACAAATCCCTATTTTCCTGCCGAGTTATTCTATTTGTTTATTAGATTGAGAGATTTAAAATACACACACATGTTGGCCGGATAAAACGCAAGCGTGCCCTGTGTTATTTTTTTATTTCTATTAATAGTCATTCTATTTTCATTCAATTAAATATTCCTTTCATAAAACTTTAATCAAATATGAGCATGATTAAATTTCCAATTCAGCCTACTTTGTACATTAACTATTTCTCTAAACTTTCATAAGACATTAGGGATAAGTCTGCCATTGTACATCTGTCCGTTAACTGTTAATTCCATGTTTCCATACACAATAAAGAGTTCCACATACATACATACACACGTTAGGGATCAAAAATGTAAACAACCAACTGTCAATTTACATTTACATAACAAATTAATGAATTGAAATTACAACCTATGGCCTAAGCTCTCAGATTTTCATTGTTAGTTGTTTTATTATGTAAATATTCCACGACTCACAAACGTCACTTATATTTCATTAATTTATCAGCTTTACTCTACACGCATAGCAAAATTAAGGAAAGGTAATCATAACCAGATGTAAAGATAAACTACGAACCATTAATTTTAGAATTTCTAAACGCCACCAATGGAATTATAAGTGTTACCTACACATATTTAGGATAATATTATATTTTATTCAATCACATACCTCGCTTGACCAAAACATAATCGTCGATTTTAAAGTTTCCATTGAGCCGTCTAGACTAGCAGACGACTTCTCGCAGCAGCGGCAAAATCTACTTATTACTTTAATCGCCAGTCACACATTTTTAAATTAAGACGGCATAACCCTCTACTTTGTTAATGAAATTAAAGGCCCTCCCGTTTTGTTTGATTTTACTTTTAACTTTACGTAAGCACACCTGTTTCAGAATCACTAGACATTACAACTAATTACTCCGTTATTCCGCTAATGACCACATCATATTAATCAATGACCTATTGTTTTGATTTCACACAATACTATTAACTTTATGCATGTGAATTTGTTTCAGAATTACTAGACATTACAACTAATTACTCCGTTAATAACCATATCATATCATATCAATCAATGCCCTATTGTTTTGACACTTGATACTATCTGTCAAATAAAGCCCTATATTACGAAGCGCGAAACCCGAACCCCGTTTCATGCCGTTTTGCTCACGCTAATGGTATTTATTACGAGAGTGAGAGGGACCGCACGATCCGAACCTCGAACCTCGAATCTTGTAGTAACCCCCCAGTTTGACAGTTCTGACAATGCTACCGGAAATGTTTTCCCGCTTAAACAAAACGTCACACACTCTCGCATACTCATAGACGTCCATAGATTACATTATTATTTTAGCCATAATTCCGATAAGGTCCACCTCATACCGAATATTTTACGACGTTTTATGCTTCGCTTTAGGAAGCATATTTTTTTCTTCGCATTTGCATATTTTTTACAAAGAAACGAAACGAAACCAATGCCCTAAGCATAAGACGTGTGCACGAACAACTTAGTCGCAAGACGATTTTTTTTTGTGTAATGTGTATTTGTATCCCAGGAGTCGCGATGCACTTCCATACTAACCCATAGTCTTGATAAAAATGGCACGGAGACAAAAGTTGCCCACGCGCGCATACCCTAATCTGACAGACCTCTGCTATAATTATTTAGTATCATTTTTGCGTTTTAGGCTCTATTTTGTTATAATTAGTTATGGTAAAACTTATTTTTAGATACAAAAAGAATAATTAATGTATCTAACAGACTGCAAAGAATTTATAATTCAACGTAATCGCACAAAAACTTCAAAGTTGTCTATGACAATGCGATAATGAATGGAAGGCTTTATACAGGTTTTATTATTCTGGCAACGCTTGTTTCCATGTATGTATGTCATGGAATACTCTTTCTATCTTGTCTACGCTCACGCTGTCAAAAATTATTACGACGCAATTTGCGCAGACGCATTTTTTTTCATTACTTTTACCTGCATTAATGTTATTACGTACAGTTCCACGCTAATGTAAATGAATGTGAAGTGCAACACGAGCCCCGCTCTCTTTTCTGAAGAAACCGTAACTCAAATATCCGACAATGATCGATCACTCCGCCGAAAATACAATGATGCAGAAAAGCCTGTTTGATATTATTATTTAACCAAGTAAGTATCTGTTTTCGTTTATTTTTACTGTAGATGTTACATTTTAACCGTGACTTTGATCAAAATAAGCCCTAGTCTTGTACATAATTCAAGCATGTAATGTTTAACGCATCCTGACTATCATCCCCAGTTATACATTGAACAATCAAATCCTTTTTCCTTTTGTTATTGTTTCATTTATTTAGACAGAAAAGCACAAGTACAATTAGCTAATATACCTAAGTTTTGTCAACAACTACATGCACATTTATTCTAGTTAGTAAATAGGACATTGTCTAGCCGCTATATATAAATATGACTTAGACATATCTATGTTTGTGAGGTGCCATTTACTTAAGATAACTTCCAATTAATCTAATGCCACAATATTCTAAGTGATAATGCAATTTTTTTCTTCCTAAGCTAAACTCAACATAACTATAATTATATGTTTAAATCTATTGTCTATCTATAGTAATGAGACTATAAACAAATTTTGATGCATATTTCTTTTTATGTTACAGCGCGCTGAGTGTTAAGAAAAGCATGATTTAATTGTTCGATGACATGAATATTTGATGAAATTAAAGTACGGGAAGCTGTCTATGAACTAATAATCGATGAAAGGAGTGTCCGCAATTCAAAGATAAACCTTCCAAGTCTCAGAGTCCCTAGTGTGACCGAGAAAATTCCTTTTAACGGTAATATATAATATATGTTATTCCTTTAACTTTATTTGATAGTGTGTGTTCTTTAAAATTATTAGTGCTCTACATGTTACAGATTTATTTATAACCATACTAAAATTAATTTCAGGTGATCCGCCCAGAGTCCATGCCACAAACTCTCTTTACTCTGTGGTTTACACATTTTCTCTTACCGATGTCCTGAATATTGTAGACCATTGTTTCACTAAGCTAAGGTAAGAAATAATCTCTCTGTCTATCCTAATGTCCTATCTTATTTATAAAACCATGCTGTATATATATTATATCACATTGTACTTGAATTTCACAGTACTTCGATGCAACTGTTCTGTTGTAAAATGTAATGAATGAAATTAACGAATTAATATTATTAACATGAATGGGGAAGCGTGTCCGTCTGTCCATCCGTCCGCCACCCCATTATGCTAAACTGGCTAAACTGATCCGGATGAATTTCGGCAAACAGTCAACATATGAGTCATGTGGTCTGGGGAAGGGCACAGACTTCCATAAATCAGCAATAAACAAACTCCCTACAGACAGAGTCGCGGGCAACAGTTATATAACATGAAAACGAGAAGGACTGCTTTGCCTTTCTAACAAACCCTATGATGATATGACCTAAAATAAGCTTATCTATTTTTCTAAAAAGTCGGCAACGCTCCTGCGATACCCTAAATGTTGTGGGTGTTCATGGGCTGCGGCGATTGCCACCCACCCATCAGGATACCACATGCTTGTTTGCCCCCTTTCTTATATACATCATCATCATCATCATCATCATCATCATCACAGCCGAAGGACGTCCACTGCCGAACATATAATTACTCTATTTTATGATGTTAATCAGAATATTCTATGCTCTATTTCCAATCATCATCATCATCACACCAGCCTGTTGCCTTGGTCGGAATCAACTATTTCCACGGGAGAATTCTATTTAATTAACCAAAACCAAGTAGTCGACACCAATGTGTTAATATTTAGAGTTGAGGAACTCTGTAGATCTCTTCACTTTATTAAGGCATTTATTTTGCTAATTTGTGCCCCCACTGTCTGTTTATCATTGAATAATTTCCTAGATCTGCTAAATTGATTAAACCAATTCTCACAACAAAACCCACCTTATTCATCTTTAATTTAATAAACTCATAAAATCTCTGTATTTAATATAATATTGTTTTTATTTTCTCTTCACCTTCTTGTCAATCACTGTCTTTACCTATCGACTATAGTTGTTAAAACTAACTTTCTTTTTATTTTATTTTTCAGGACAACATGTAGAAAGGGTGACGCACTGATAAGAGACTTCAAACTACTGCTTTAGAATAATACAATGACTATGAACCCTTCCCGTATATACTTCCGCCTTCAAGGCAACAAATTGTAAACAAGGCAAAATCAACTGTATACTAATCCTACAAGCAATGTAACATGAATAAATTTGACTCTAATCACATAATGTAACAAAGAAGCTATGTTTATTTTTAGACTTAATGAAATAAGAGTGGAAAGATAAAGAATTGTACAAGCATAGTAAAATAAATAGTAATAATTATTCAAACTTAGATCCTGGTCCATTCGGCATCCAAATTGTAACACCCCCCCTCCTACCACTACTATGCTCTTGAATTATTTTATCCCAACTAGATATCCTATCGTTATCTACGTATTAAAACTTATGTATACGCTTATGTACATCTACCTTCGTATGAAGCCTATCTACCTATAGTACCTATAGTACCTATGTAAGCCTATATGTATACTTGTCCATATGTTTACCTATCTATATATCTAACTATAAAGCTACGTATGCCTACGAATGGTTCCTCAAAAATACCTAGCTCCTAACTCAAGCTGAATTACCTAGTTGATTTACCTTGTTTACGTCACAAAATTGGCCAAGTGATCGTTAGCGGTCTAAGATAAGGAACCCACGTTGTGTCCGTAAAATAACCCTCAGAACTTTTAGTATGAGTATGGGAAGGAATTGATAGTCATATAATTTACGTTTAGAATAAAGATATGTTTATGATGAATAAATGAAGATGACAATTGCCTATAGTCTTATAATCTAGTTTATAATAGAGATATGTCAATGACGAATAAAGTGAAGATGATAATTCCCTATAGTCATAAGAGTCGTATGTCCATAGTCTATGATATGTTCATTAGGTAAAGGTATTTTTATTTAGTGGCTGAGTCTAGAGACCCATGACTCCCCGTCTCTAGAGATGGCTCCCGTCATCCAGACTTGGACAAGCCTCTCCCACTGGCTTAGAAGAAGCATACTACCTTATTCCTTGTTTAGGTAATAAGAACATAACATTATATTAATTAAGAGGGTATTCAAAGGGAAGTTAGTTACAGCCTGTGGCCGTTCTTGGATCCAACCTGTGATCACATTGCCTCTGCAATAGCTTAGCCGAACTTCAGTAGTAAATGTAGACTTCGATGGTTTATCATAATGACTAATGAGCAGTTACCAGATCCTTTGGTACCGGTAAACCACTAACTTGCATCTGCCTCAGTTATAGTCAGAATGACGGTTTGTAAATATAGAGTTTGGTAAGACTTTTACCTTTTAGATTTAGTAAGTATAATTAGCCACTACAGGACCAGATGATACAAGGTTATTTCACCAGGGACGACCGCCGACTTCAAAGGAGATTCTACTTTTCAGCAAAATTCTGTATAAAATTTATAGTGAGTTTGTTGAGTTTTATTTTGACTCACTCAATAGCAGCTACCAGCGTTTGTAATGTAGGACATATGGATGAGAGCAAACCCTGAAATCTTCCATCCGTCGGTAAGTACTAGAGGTAGTCAAAGTCAAAAGTCAGTCAAAGAAATATTAAAGTCTCAAGACTCCCATAATTAGACCTACGAATGTAACCCTTTCCCACTACATAAGATAGCATAATAAAGAACTGCAGTATTTAGATAATAGTAGGTATTAAGTAAGTCAGATGGCATAGCACTGCCCTCCAACATCAAATAGTATAATGAAGAACAGTAGGTAATATTTGGTTAAATGGTAATAACACCTATTCCCTATAATCCTATCCCAACAGCTAAACTAACCATCTATTCTACACGACATTGGCAAGCTAGGAATCCGGATTCCACATTTATAATTACCGCGGGGCCCCTCTCCAACTGATAAGAGAGGGCCTATCCTAAACTAATGCCTACGTTTGAGCAGGTTACTCAGCTCCTATCCTCTATACCTGTGTGCTTCTGGTACCCATCTGAGGGGATTGGGTTAGATGAATACCAGAGTGTAAATATATATATAAATAGATAAGTGGGACTAGACATTGATGAGGTTGAAACACCGGTTGTGGCGCTCCAAACCCCTCAACACCCAGGGAGAAATTAGGTCCGACTCTTGAGTTATAATACAGACCCCCACCCCTCTCCAATAGGTGGTATTCTACACTTAAACGCTTCCAGGGAGTGCTAATCTATCAGTTAACACCGCAAGATGACCCGACTAGCACACTCTAGAACCCGACTTATACTTAGTCGAAGACCGGTTAGGTTCTCCTCTATCACAATTTAAACAAAACTTTATATTAAACCCACAAAATCCCATTAAACCCCAATTTATATATTAACTAAACAAATATACAAATTTCTGGCAATGAATATCAAATCACAGGTATTTCTGACGATAAAATATACAAAGCAGAAATTCACACTGAAATACCCCTTATATTTAATACAAGAAATAATTAAACCACACAACACAATTACGACACCAATTAATACTTAATAATTCAGAGAGAACCTTTCCCGAACTCGTAGCAAAATAAAAGAAGTTTTTTTTTTCTTCCATCGTCTCGTCCCTTTTATAATAAAATCCCCTCCTTCGAAATTTACACTGGCCACACCGTCCACCTCAGCCATGTTGGCCATACTGTCCACTTCATCCACTTGGTCCACTAGGTCCACTAGGTCCACCTTGGCCTTAAAATAGCTTTGAATAACTCGTATCTTGATCCGTCAGAGTCAGTGGGTATTGCCAGTGATGCAAAGAGTATTATTAGTATCAATTAGTACATAGAAAGTGATGCAGTAATCTTATTTGCATACTTTAGTAATGAAATGCTTGTTTTGATGAATTAATAATTAAATAGCCTCGTTTGTGTTTAAAATAATTTTTTTATGTAAAACAAGTTATTTTTAACTGTCATATTTAAAACTATGATCACATATGTTTTAGCTGCATTTTCTTTAACCCAAAATTAGCTTGAAGGTTACACGTGTCTCGTACATTGACCTCTCACGGTCAGGTGTTCGGATACTTTCGCATTCGGATACTTTAGTAATAAAATGCTAGTTTTTGATAAATTAATAATTCAATAGTCTACTTTGAGTATGAAATAATTTAATTTGATAAAATTAATAAGTTAAACTATGTTCACATAAGATGGAACATTACAGATTGACGTCTGTAAGGTTACATTAGTTTGACCAAACACTCATTGGATGTAAATGATTTTCAGGATTTTTACGAGTAAATTGTGGTTGACGAATGTTTCCTTCCATGCATTGATCGATGTTTTAAGTCTGCCTCGTCAAAGGCGTGACTACATTTTTGGATCATAAACGGCAAAGTTGGTATGGATGTTTGTTAGGTACTCTTTCACGCTAAAGTGGTTTGACTAATTCTGATGAAATTTGGCACACTGATAGTTTACAACCTAGATTTACATATAGGATACATTTTATTTCGGAAAATTCCATAGTTCCCGCGGGATAGCGATGAATGAATCCTCCGCAGACGGAGTTGCGGGCAACAGCTAGTATTCTATATTTAATGAATTGCAAAGTTGGTTTTCCGTTTAACTAATACTCGTTTCTCTCTCGAACTACATCGTATAAAAAACTAATACTAACTCAGGCAGGGTAGAGTTGCGTTGGTGCAAGTTGCAATTCGAATCCCGTTTGCTGCGGAAAAAAGACCACGACCCGCAGACTTCCTGCCAGGCTCCGGTGTCGTCTGACTTCGTTACTCGATCGTCCAGCTCATAGATATATATTTGACTCTAGAATTAAGCTTTCATTTATTTAGAACAGTGTAGTGTTCACTTAGTTTCAAATGATGAGGTAGAAAAAAGATGTGAATAAACTTATCAGTATAGTCGACGAAGTAAGTGGTTTACCATTTTTATTACAAATCACTTCTATATAAGGCGCTTACAAATTAGATGCCAATATTTTTAGAGCTGATAGTACTCGTTCTTAGAAGTAGACTGAAGTATAAAACTAATTTAAAGTTTATGTTAGTTTTTGGAGAAAATTCGGAAAACAACTGTGCCGCGTAATAACACCCTGTTAATGAGATTATCAGAATTCGGTGATTAAGACTTCTATGATTATCGATCGTATGAAACTTCTTGACTGTCACTTAACTGGCCACTTCGACTAGATAAATGAAACTAAAACATAACTTTAATTTCAATACTAGATGAAAAAACCCGCCTGTATAATTCCCATTCCTTTGGGAACTCCGGAATTCCGGGAAAATAAAAATAAAAATATGTCACTCGCGGAACTGAGACCTCACACTTCAAAATCCATTGAGCCGTTTAGGCTGCAGGGCGTGGCAAAGAATGATACATAGATACATAAATACATACGCTCGAAAAAACATAATCCTCCTTCGACAGTCGGGTGAACAGTTCGGGTGAAAACTAAAATTATGGAATGCTAAGTTACATTCTCACATTTTCCCCGCCAATCTTAATCAATGTCATTGAGGATGATGACAAACAAGAACGCTCACTTGAAAGAAAGTGTTAACTACCTTGTAAGTTTAAATGCACCGGATGATAATGTTTGGCAGATTTTTATTTAATTATTTTGTTTCGGAAAATGGAAACAAAAATTCAATATAAAATATTTTCTTATTTTCTATTTAAAGTAAACTATTTTGTTGTAAGTTAACGTCTCTTATAAGTATTGGCAACTAATTTGAAAGAATCTTATTAAAAAAAAACAATAAGGCTGACTGTCATATTGGTTTTTAAGTGATAGCCTTTAATGTTTTATGGCGTACTAAGTACTGAGATTAAATCTTAAGGTGGTTGAGATTATTCGCGGTAGTTCCTTTGGCTGTTTCTTCAAAGGAACTATAGCGTTTTTTTTCGTACTAGTTCCTTCACAAGAGATAAAGGGAGAACTAGGTTTTTTTTTTCGCCTTTGTTCCTTGTCGCAGTAGCACCTTCAGTTCTAGCAAAGGAACAAAGGCGAAAAGTAAACGCAGTTCTTCCTTCACCACTTATGAAGAAAGTAGTGCGAAAAATAAAACTCAATTGTTCCTTCGAAGGAACAGCCAAAGGAACTACCGCGAATAATCCGGTGGTTCTTTGTCGACTGTACATAAGTAAGTATGCAATTTAACTATGCTATCTGATACCTATAAGTATGTTAATGGGAGCATATGGTACAGTATCTATCAGTATTTTAAAACCATTTCACAATATCTTTAACAAATTATTGAAATTAACTTTGTAGTGATGATGATTATTTTATTGTTCAATTCATTTCACAGTGCCTTGACATTGGAATAACTGACGGGGTGCCTATATACTTAATCTGAAATGTGTTTAATTTTATTTTGAGTGTGTTTCCTAATGATTTTTTCATCGAAAAACATGGTATATTTTCAAGTGTAATTTCTGTCATAAATTCACTCTCCCTCTGCTTTTCCTCTGCAGCCAACCAAACATAACCAAATTACGGTATCTAACACTATAGGCTGTTCCGACATATTTGATGACAATCGTACAGAATATAAAAGTAAGTTTTTGAAATATTTTAACAGAACTATCACGTAAGCACTAATGGATATAAGCGAAAATCTTCCGTTCATATCCATGCACGGTGAAGGAAAACATCGTGAGGAAATCTGCACCTGCGAAAATGTTTAATTTCCCATATATTTATTTTTTCTGAAACTGTAATCTATTCAGGATATATTTCAGGACTATTCTGTAGGTTAGGTTAGGTTTGTCTTATAACAATCCTGAAAATTTTACAATTTCAGAAAAAATAAACAGTTGTTAAATGAAACATTTGCCAAACGAATCAGTCTGGGAAAATTATATGCGAAACAGTAATTTTTACCAGTACATGAAAATGTAATGTATGAAATGTAATGGTATACAAAAGTAGATTTTATCTAAATCATTATGTCTCGATGTGGTGGTGTGTTGAAGTGTTATTGTACAGCCATAAGTTACACGGTTTTGCCCTTGAGCGTATCAGTGGGATCGCGTGTGGCGACCGCTTAAAACCATGTGATACTTAAATGTTATGGGCATTTTTATCAAAGAATTATTGTAAGTTTGAGTGGTTTTATGTATTTTATGGGTCGGCGTTTTTTATAACAACTAGAATATTATTTAGGTATTAAATAGCGTAGGCACTATAAAGCACAATTGATTCTTGATCACCGAAGAAAGTTCTCACAGTAGGTTTTAGGGCATATTCAATTTGAAGTGTGCCACTAACTTTTTTTAATGAGGGAATTTTGGGGTCTATTCGAAATCACGAATACTATTCGTTTTCAATACAATACAATACAATGAATCTTTATTGTACACCACAAATAATACAATACAGTAAAACAAGCAAAACAAGTACATGAAAAAAAAGAAATAAGGTAAGCAATTCGAAGCGATCTCTTCCAGGCAACCTTTTAAAAAAGAAAGAAAGCAAGGAATGCATTTCAGCAGGTGGTGCAATATAAAATTTAATAATTAGTTTTATGACTTTTTTCATACAGCTTAGAAGGCTCGTCACGAAACAGACACAAAAACATTGTGCGGAAAATCAGGGACATTTTTTTAATCACCAAAATCAAAAGCGCTCTTGATAGGTAGAGGTAGAAAACCCCAAAACCACCTAATTTTGAACAAAAAGTAGCAGGCACATTTAAAGCTGAAAATGGCCTTCATAATGAATTCCGTTGTCGAGCAATGCGATGTTACTGTGACATTTTCCGTGCAAAAAGGTTCCACATTGGGTCTGCCGTTGTTTCAATAGTAACTAACGATAACGTCTCAATTTTCTTACAACATTATGCGATACATTACGTCAATTTATTACCTTTTGGGCGTATCTAGACAGTTAACTCATCAAAAGTATTTATTTTAAGACTTCTGTGTGATTTATAATCACTGTTTGCGCTCTGAAGGTTATTGTATTTGTTTACTTAACTCAGAACAGGCACATTTACCTCTAGTAATGCAACTGTTTTTGACTAAAAATATTATGGGGGAGGGGGGTACATATTACAGACACTGGAGAGTGCAACTGTGGGAACCTGGAACAAAGACTCCCACATGCCACGTGCATCACCCCTCATCGGCGATTGCAGATGTCCGTAAATAGCTGCTTCATCGCAACTTAAGTCAACGTGACGCATTGTCAACTATAAATTTTTAAAGTATAGATTAACCCCCTTGGTCATAACTGGCTGTCTGCCCGTCCATCCATCTGTCACATGGCTATCTTTTAAACCGTAATAGCTAGACAAATAAAATTATCACCGATTATGTAGCCGCTTTAACAATAATTACTAAAAATAAATAAAGTTGAAAAATAAATATGACGGCCATACGTGTTTTTTTTCAGCGTTTTTTACTCGTTCGTCATAAGTTTTTTATTGAACTATTTTTAAAATATTCTACTGAGGTAAGGAACCTTTTAAGTACGAGAGTCCGACTCGCACTTGCCAGTGTTTTATTTATCTGTCATTTTGATATTTGCCTTTGCCCGATACAGACCAAACAAAATAAAATTTATCGTCTTCTACAAACCGATTTTTTAAAACACATGATATAAACTCGAAAAAACCATTTGATAGTGGTAAAAATTTGTATATTGCTACTAAATTACAGCTCCAACTAAATTTTTGACTAGTTGACAAGATTAATTAAAGCTCTACTTGGCTATTAATCTACTCTCTTTTCAAATTCAGCACAAATTATAACCATCTTTAATATTATTTTGAAATATTGGCTCTCTGGTCTGTAACTTTTTATAAATGAGGGAGAATAATTTCTCGGAAGGCAGCAGAGTGCAGTTGTTTGCGTGTGTGTGTGCGGGTGCTGCACCGCGCGCGTGTGTGCGTGCGTATCGGTCCGGCGGCGCAGCCTCCCGCGTCTGCGGCCTGTCTAGACGCCCCTCCTCCCGCGCCGCCCGCGCCCCACGCCCCCTGCGCCTCCGCAGCCGCGGTGCACCTCGCCCGTTGCTCCTTTCACTGTACCTGCCTCAGCTATTGCCTTCTCTAATAGAGCTTGCTTACAAAGCAACACAAACATTCCAATTAGCTTCCATTTTCAACTGACTGAAAAAAATGACTAATTTGTTTTCGTATTCTTTTTCAAATTAACAATAACATGTTTTTGCGACAGGTAATCGAACGCTGTCTCTTGGAACATTACTAAGAATTCGTAAATCTATCTGTACCTGAAAACAGTACCGTGTCTACTGCCGGATAGACAGCACTCAGCCTAAATCAGAACCGAAGGTTCTAGTGACTATGACTTGGAATGTGGCAGACCTTGAGCGTCATAGAGGTGCACTGATAAAAAGGGATTTATTGTAATCTCTACTGAATAAAAGGCAAGCCTACATTAATCTTACAATGTGTTGGTCATCCATAATAAAATTAGAATGATCCTTTTATAATATTAATTCTACAAGTTAATGCCTACTTACTAGGTAGGTATTTCTGTAGCACATGAGGCAAAACTTTTTTTTAAAGAAGTGGGGCGCCGTCTTAGTGAGAGAGGTCTTGACCCTCGCTCTGGGTCGTTTCGGGTGGAAAGTTGTCCATCGCTGTTCAACGGAGAAATGCAGGAAGTGTAATTTGGCACCTTTGCGCCTGGTATGATCCGGGGCGGGGTTAATTTTGATCGACTGCATTGTTTAATTGTATTTCTTAAGGTTTTGGTTCTAGAATAATTATTATTGTACGTACTTATTGTAAATTATTACACATTAGTTTATTAGTGTGCGTGTAGATAGATGGATGCTGGGAAGAACACATAGGTCACTTTTTATTTAGCTATTTCCACAGAATCGGGATTTACGCTAGAGACATGAAATTTTGCACAAGAGTTCTTCATACAATGTCAATGCAGACGGATTCTCATGGTTAAAAGAAAACTCGGATTTTTCAATTTAACTGCCACAAATAATGGTTCAAGGGAATATGGTTATGATAAGTTAATTATTTATCCGATATAATGTACATAATACGTAGAATATCTAACTCATTCCTAATATTTCATTTTTAAGTAAGTACGTAGCTAGACTGCCAACGCTTTGTTAACAAATATTTACACCTACATTAGGTACTAACTTACTTAACTAGTTCAAACAAGACACGACTGCTGATAATGTCTGTCTAGTCGCATTATCTTTCTAATATGATTTGTTATCTAGCTCATTTGTACACACAGTGTCCACACTGTGATCACAATGTAAGTCCAAAAATGGCAATCAGTTTAATAAATATATAATGGGTCAAGTTTGGAACATAAAGTCTTTTGGAGTGAATAATTATATGGGATAATTAGGCAGTTTCGAAACTACTCTATCCAAGCGTTTTGTAGTTGACTTTATTTCTGTCAGATTTAATCCAGTTTTCTTCGTTGTTCTATGACGTACAAAATTCTTAGATGTATTAATATTACATACTTGCTTAGACAGTGTTCTATGTGTGATACAGGATGTGGAGGTGACTCGCAGAATCATTTATCACCAGTACATAATGGGCTTGTTAACGATCTTTGACGCAAAAAATAGTCGTTTTATTATTATGTTACTGCTACCGAACATCAAAAACACCATCACGTACAGACCTACTATTTACGGGTAGGTTATACCTACCCAGTAGCAATGAGCATAATATAACCATCCAAATAAAATTTATGTACGACTCTCGATCTCTATCCCGTGGGAATTCCAAAAATCCCTTTTACTGCTTTCTATGATTCTAAAGGAATGGTTACGCAGATAGGGTCCTATTTAATTTGATATATAAATCCCGTTTTTTCCTTAGCCCGTGGGATTTTCCGATAAATTATAGTTTTTTACTGTTATAATCAATTAATCACCAAACTTGCACTTGCATGCCAACTTTGAAGTCTCTAATAATTATAGTTAGGTACAGAGATAGACCCACTTTTCGAAGCGAAAATATACATCATGTTTAATAAAAATCCCTTCTTTTGTATCTCCATGACACTCAAGGTATATCTATGCCAAATTTCAACTACGTATTTAGCTTTAGTAGTTTGGGCTGTTCGTTGATATATCAGTCAGTCAGGACTTTGACTATTTGTATAGATCAATATTTGGTTTACATTGACATTTTTAGATTCATAATAAAACCATTTGAACGGAATTTCCGATTTCAATAATTCAAAAAGTAATCTACAGGTATTGAAACAGTTTTGAATACGAAATAATTGTTTTGGATAAGGATTAAATAATACGAAATTGTTAGTAAATTGGGCCTGATTTTAGTCGCCATTTTTATCAACTTTTGAGACGTAAAAAAGTAGTAAAGTTATAGTGACAAAACTACAATAGTTAGACATGTATCGCGAAGTTTTTTGCGGATATTGATATGTTTTTTAATACTTTGGAACATTTTTTTTTGTTCTATCGTCAATAATTTCCGTAGCGTATGCGATGAAAGACATTTTTAAACGACTTCAAAAAAGGAGGAGTTTCTCAATTCAGTTGTATGTTCTTTTTTTAAATGTGTGTTACCTCAGAACTCCGTCATTTCTGAACCGATTTGGAAAATTTTATGGCTAATTTTTTTACAACTTGGGTTATATTATTGAAGTTTCAGCAAAGATACTTATCTAATTTTTTCTAGTAACAAATATGACATACGTTACTCATGGACAATGTAACTTTCTATTGATAGAAGAATTTTTGAAATCTAGTAAGTAGTTACAAACATACAAAACACACAAATCATTCCTCTTTATAATATAAGTGTAGATAGTGTAGATAGAGTGGAAATGTCTTCAAACTAGGTTATCGTCAAATATTTTGGTAGATTACGGTAGCCACCAATGAAATGTATTTGTGTGAAAATCATGAAAGTTTAAAACAGTATAAGGCAGTCTATGTCTTTGATAGTATTAGATAGTTTAAGTTAAATGACAAAAGAACAGCTGCAAAAATTGTCATTAAGAAATGTTTGACTCCTAATTCTAAAACATTGTACGACATACATGCAGCGTAGCACAGTAGCCAAATGCTAGCCTGGCTGGGGCTGCAGACAGGCAAAAAGGACTGGATAATGCGAGAACTGCGAGAACCACAAGCCGCGCCGACTCGGACAACGTAATAAATAAGCCGCTTCGATGCACCGGTTACAATGTACGTGCAGTAAAAAGTGCAGGGAGCACCTGCCGGGGCTTGGGTGCCACTGGGTGCTGGGGTGCCGGGCGCCGCCGCGTATAGACGATAGCATTAACGATCGCAGAAAATTGTGTTTTGAAACGTTCGTTGACAATGAGCGAGTGAAAAACTCTGCACATTATAATTATGTATTGTAAGGTTATCAAAGTTTCTAAACTTACTGTTTTTGTCATTAATGTTTTCTATTATATTGCTGTGTATAGTGATTTATTATTAGTAGGTAATTCGTATAGTAGTAATACTAAATGCCATTGTTTACTCGCTCAGTGTAATTGAACCTGACTGTTTTCAAAGGATAAAATTAGATTGTCTCCCAAAGTGCCATTTTAAATCGCTTTTTTTATTTTTTTTTCCCTTAAATTAAACTCTATAATTACTAAGAACATTTGCAAATTATTGCTAATACAACGAAATCATGACCACTATTCAAAAAATAGCCGTAAATACTAAAATGACTGGAAGTAGGTATTGCTGTGGCGGTCCGAGGGAGATGCGAATCACGTGGGACTCTATCCCTCAAAAGTCATACCACTCATATTATCTTCAAACTGTTTTTTTTTAATTCTGACGTGACACCCCTCCAGAATTTTTGGTTGCGTCGGCGATTGCTGTATTAACGTCAACTCAATAAAAAAGAACCAGAGCTATATGTAAAACATAAAATCAAACACTAAGGAAAATTCCCAGTGATGTGCCAATCAAAAATAACGAGAAGTAAAGTCTGGTGTAGAGCAGGGCCAGAGCGCGACGTCTTGGCTTTGCATACAAATATGAAATGTCTGTACCGACACGCGATATTATTAGGGAAATGAGAAGAGTTTGTTAGCTTCTTTAGTAGTTCAATAATTTTATAAATGCAGAATTTGTTTTTGTATATCTCTTCAGGATTTTTTTGAAGTTCGTGAAACTAGTTTGATCAAATGGAACTGATGAGTAGTAGGGTACACTACCCGGCCATATAGATTGCACATGGTCTTTGAAAAAAGACTTTGCAAATGTCGGACATTTGCAGTCTTTTTCCAAAGACCGATGCGTTTTTTTGAGTTTGGGGTGAGTCACGTTAAACAATCGTCCGTAAACCGACTTTACAGACAACCTTTTTTTCCTGTTCTGTGCTCCCAATAGGGAACGTGCACATAGACGGTGCTGCCAACTGGTGCCATAAGGGTGCCATCAATTTGAATGTTTTACCTTGATAAGTTTGTTTTACTGTCCGCATAGTATCTCTTCTGTCGCATTAGTGCTGCCGCCTATAGCTACTGCACGTTCCCTATAATACTTTTTCTAACAAAAAAGCAACTTTTTCTCACAAAAAAGTAACTTTTTCTCACAAAAGAAGAAACTTGACGTTTTCTCATGAAAAAAAAAATTAAAAAAAAAACTAAAAATCTTGAAAATAAACGTGGAATCGAACCGAGGTCGGCTGGATCCGCGACCACCCGATTTCTAATGTGCCATTATGATCTGCTCGAAGTCGGCGAAATTTAGCTTTATATTCTAATGCAAACAAAAATAGCCGGAAAACACGAGTAAAAGCGATTTTCTGAAAATGAAACATAGCTAGATCAGTTTTTCATCCCCGAAAACCCCCACACACCAAATTTCATCGAAATCGTTGGAGCCGTTTCCGAGATCCTGATTATATATATACATATATACAAGAATTGCTCGTTTAAAGGTATTAGATAGATAGATAGATGTGCAATCTTTATGGCCGGGTACTGTAACTACAGATGATAGTCATATGTATACAAAATGTGTGCGTACCTATATCTCATTGTTCTTGCTTGTTGTGTATGTTACTTTGTCAGTACATAGTTATAAGAACTGTGTATGTGCTTTCCATTTTGTCCATAGTACTTTGCTGGAAATTGAAGTAACTATATGCCAAGTATTGCAGAGTTTGAAAATCCGCAAAATCCCTATAGTTGCAGGACCTAATAAAAACATTTATTCTGTTTTCATATTATTATTCCTTTCTTTACATGCCTGTACGAAAATGTAGATAGAAAAACCTTTACTACTACCTATCAAATTAGTAAAAATAATAAACTACCTAAATTCTTTCCGATTTTAATGATAGTTTTACGAGAACACACATAAAACCACAGAAAACTAAAGCAGGGGCTGGTAATCATTTCTTGATGCATGATTGAACACAATTTTGAATGATTGTAGTATATTTATCTACACGATTACCTAAATATTGTACTAGTGTTCACAATACGCCAAAATAATATTAACATTACGGGCCCAACCGAACAAAACAAATTTAATGTAATGGAAATAGGCAGACGACCTCCTGTTCTAAGTTACGTAGGTAAGCATCGCAATATATTAGAGCCCCTAGAGCCGGCTACCCTACAATAGTCTGAAAAATATATTTGCCAAATAAGCATTTTTTTAAACGATTATCCGTTGACCTCTTGTGTTTTAGCGGAAGAAGATGTTTGGAGCTATTATTTGTGGAATCTACTTTTGAAACTGCAAATCAGGTACAACTTTACAAGACTTCACGGACGAGTAGTAAAATTGACCTCGGTATTATCATCAGTTGTGTGATATGTGGCATGGACAAAGCGGCTCTATCACGCAAGGGCTTGTCCTCTGATGCTGTATAACGACCGGTCTGAATACTTAATCAATCCATGGATATTTTTCCTTAACAAAAGTTATATTTCGATGCCTTTTCTATGTGTCAGAATGTTATTGTTGATAAGGAAATCCATGGATTGATTAGGCACTGGGACTGATCATTACAATATTCAGTTACGATTACAACTAGCTTTTCAGTGATTCTTTTTCATCTTTTGAATTTCAAAGAAATGTAAATACTTAATGTCTGATTCATTGACCCATCCTATACGTCTATTAATACTTTTATGTGAAATAAGTCAGCAAATATTTTTGAATACAATTTAAAGGATTTGCATATCTTGACCATGAGTCACTCTGTTAACATAAAGTAGAAAAAACCAAAACTCAATTCGTGACCTAAGTTTTTACTAAAATCCTGTACAGTTTGTGTAGTTACCGGTATGTAGATCGCAGTGCTTGAAGTTAGGCTTGTTTGTCATATACACTGTAGATCTGTATGCCGGCGCGTGCGAGAGGCGCGGCCGGCACGTGAAAGCAGTACTTTGGCCTGTCTGACCTCCTGGAGCAGACGTCTAGACATTAGACACGTAGACGTGGTCTAGATACTTCACAAGCAAATAGGCTGTTTCACCCCAACCGCAACTGCCTACGGAGGTATACTTTCGATGCGCTACATTCACGAAAGTTAAGAAATACACGAGCATAAACAGAATCAATCACAAACGCGTACTAACAACATGCAAAATATTTTTTCGATTTTTTTTTGGTCTGTTTCTCCGGTAAGATGACTATTTATTTGAACTTTAGATTTTTTTTGAGCACACAGATTTTCTTTTATTTAAATTTAGTTTGATGCTTTTATAATTTTATGTTATTTTAATAAATTCACTTGAATGAGAGAAGCAAACGTAGATCCCTCAAAAAATTTTCTCCATTTTTCCTTTCAGCTGCATATGAAGCCCTGATCGTCATCTATCTATAATCTACCTATTCATTGAAACCATTCCAATGAGCTCAAACAACCTCTGCTGTAAGTTAATGAGGAGTTGGGTACCCCTCAGATTCTAAGTAGATAATGCTTCAGCATCAGGACAAAGGTCACAATGTTTTTCGAATATCATTGAAGGAAGTAAATTGGGACGGCGTGGGAACTACGGCCCAAGCCCTCTTATTCTGAGAGGATGCTGTGCCCTGCAGTGAGACGTATATAGGCTGGGATGATAATGATGATGATGATGATGATGAAGTAAATCGATCACGTCTCTGTTAGTGGCTCACACCCTTTCTTTAACTAGGAAACAGCTAATGATCTTCAAATGGCTGAACAGATTTTCTGGAATCAAAACTGACAAGGAAAGTTATTAATGGTCCAGGTCCGATTTGATTTATTTTGATATATGTTAGGGAGTAGTCTAAAATAACAGACCCGTATTTTTTTTAGGTGCTCAATTTGAAGAAATTGTCCTCCAAAGTAGTGAAAAGTGACTAAACCATCTAACTCTGACTTCTATAGATTTTTTTTAAGCAAGTTGCAAATTATTACTGGTTTGGTTACATGTATGCTGAAAGAATTGTGAGCACGTCTTTTGTTATATCGGGTCAAACTCATATTTTCATAAAAATCATCCTACAAGATCGGTTTTAAACAACTAACGTTTGTTAAAGCTGACGAGAAGTTGACAGACAATAAGCATTTATGAATTATATTAGTATACTTAGTTACTATAGGAATAAAAATTTAATTAAAAAAATTAACCGCCTCCAAAAAAAGCGAAAAATAAGTTATATCTAATATCTATCTACAGATAAGTATATTAAAAAAAAATAATGCGCTAATATTTATAATAATATTTCTGTGTGTTGTGTCTAAAATGATCGTAAGTAGTGTGGTGTAAGTTTTTGAAGGCCATCTCTTTACAGGTAAAAAACTTAAGTAAATGACCTGGGGCTAAATTCCGAAACGGTCTAACACGGTTTGCGATCGGTAATTCAATCGTTTGGGAGAGGATAGGAATGGGTTGAGCTTGGGATGAGCCTTATTTTCCTATTAATTAGCTTTGTAAATAAATAAACAAATAAATAAGGCTCATCACAAAATCAGCCAAAACTTCTCGAAACCAGTGGTTTTTGGCGTTCCTGAATAGCAGTTCAAACCAAACCCAACCCAAACGATTGAATTATTACCGCTACCAAACCCGCGAAGGCCCGTTCCTGAATTAAGCCCTGTTGATATAGTTACTATTATACAGTAGTGCACAAAATTGATATGGAGCTTAAGTCATTTTAGGGTTCCGTTCCGTACCCAAAGGGTAAAAACGGGACCCTATTACTGAGGCTCCGCTGTCCGTCCGTCTGTCCGTTTGTCCTTCAGTCCGTCTGTCCGTCTGTCACCAGGCTGTATTTCATGAACCGTGATAGCTAGACAATTGAAATTTTCACAGATGATGTATTTCGGTTGCCGCTATAACAACAAATACTAAAAACAGAATAAAATAAATATTTAAGGGGGCTCCCAAACAACAAACGTGATTATTTTGCTCGTTTTAGCTCGATATTGATAACGGCAACCGGCAGACGCTTGAAATATTCACAGAATATTTAGTTATGTATTCACTTTAAAACTAAATAATTAAATTAAAATAAAACAAATATTTAAAGGGGGCTCCCATACAAAAAGCATGATTTTTTTGCCGTTTTTATAGATAATGAATGGTACGGAAACCTTCGTGCGCGAGTCCGACTCGCACTTGGCCGGTTTTTCTAATTTGGAGCGTCAATTTGTTTATACGGACACGTTACAACTACATATTATGTACATCAGGTGATTTTCTTAAGTTTTTCACCTATAGATATATCTACATTACTTACCGATTTGGCTTGGCACCAAATTCAAACTAATTTGTAGGAAGCGCTCACAGAACCATAATAATATATATAATTTAGTTCTGTGGTAGCGCATTAAGTGATTTTTCAATAAATCTATGGATTTTAGTTATTTTTTGGTTTTTATTTGGAGTCGGTTAATTTTTTTTTATATAATTCTTTCTTTTCACGTACAAAATATGTTATACATACATATATATGATTCGTTTGGCAGCTACAATATTCAAATACAAACAGACCGATATAAATATATACCGTTCATAGATACATTTCTGTAATCTTTACAGGATTAGATTTCAGTGGTCAGTACCGTAATTTATTAAAATCGAGAATCAGCGGCGACATCGATTCCCAAAATGTTTATATCTTGCACACGTTATTCTACATTCCTCTTATTAGGTACCTACTACTTCTGTGGTGCAATCAGTAGATATATTTGAAGGCGCAGGGCACATAAAATTAAATTCCTCTTTACATAACTTCATTAAAATGAGATAAAAAGGACAAAGGATTATTTAAACATTATGCTATACGAAGCATGAAATGCAAGCAACGATCATGATGATTTGCCTGTCATGGAATTGGTATGCTGTGTTGCGCTACTCCTATTATATCTATTGAAAAATCTGCATGCAAATCTAGAGTCGACCTTAATGACAGTCGAATCGGAACTATTACATTTACAACGTCTGGTTTGCTTCCTGGGGCAGTGAAATTAGAAAAAAATATCAACATTGTTATGCAGAATTGTAGGTAGAATGGGCAAAATGTTTAACTGACTAAATTTCGCCTAATGTGTCATAAGTACAACCCAAAATACGTGGAATGAAGCGGTTGAAAAAACCGGTCGGTGAGTTAAGTTGACAGACAGTGCTAATAATTAAACTTACTTTGAATACCTACTCCAGATTACTCGTGTATTAATTTAATATAGGTATTCGATTACTTGCAAGAAATACGGGCCCACTTAAGTTTCATCGGTAAAATATAGATATGTTAATAAATATGTGTATGTATAGAACTTCTTATCCAAATTGGAGTTTGTTATACAATTATAATAAAACAAGCTGTTGCCCGTGACTCCGCGAATAGGGTTATAAAAAATAGCCCACAACATATTCTTAGACCTACCAAGTATAGAAAAAAAAAAACATAAAAATCGTTCAAGCCGTTTCGGAGGAGTTCGATAGCAAACACTGTGACACGAGTCGTAGGACACGAGATTTTAATATATTAAAAAGAAAATAAGTACCTATACCTAATACAAATACTTTTTTTTGGAACTATTATGTTCGGGTAAATACACCAATATGTTTTTAATTTCGTACCTATTACCCATGGAATCCATGTGCTGCCATTGATCTTTTTCTTTCAAGATCTATTGTGATAGGTATCTAATCTTCTTCTAATATATAAAAATCTCGTGTTACGGTGTTTGTTATCGAACTCCTCCGAAACGGCTGGACCGATTTTTATAAAAAAAATATCTCTACCTATATTTGGTAGGCCTGAGAATAGGTCGAAGGCTATTTATATACCCTTATTCGTCGCGGACGGAGTCGCGGGCAACTGCTAATATTTTTATAAAATCCGTTACTGTTGAGTCACAGCATTTACTTACTCGTGCTATCATCATTGGTCTCATAATTTAGATCATTGGCCAGTATGGATAAATACTGTGAAATTAAGTCCAAGGATTTAAAAGACGACTACGACTTGACGACCTTCTCGAACGGAATGCAATATTGCTAAATAGCCTAATAGGGTCTTATTTAGTACGCGAAAACAATAACGTTAGTTGTTTGGATGAAATCAGGCGCACAGACACACACACACACACACACACACACACACACACGCACGCACGCACGCACGCACGCACACACACACACACACACACACACACACACACACACACACACACACACACACACACACACATACATACAC
Source organism: Archips xylosteana (assembly GCA_947563465.1). Taxonomy (NCBI): domain Eukaryota; kingdom Metazoa; phylum Arthropoda; class Insecta; order Lepidoptera; family Tortricidae; genus Archips; species Archips xylosteana. Next base: position 13,234,362 of record OX387353.1, on the reverse strand, counting down.
ACACACACACACACACACACACACACACACACACACGCACGCACGCACGCAGTTGACAATATTTTACGTCCATTTTAATTCCAGCTTTTCCTGTCTAAAGAGGTGTGGTCGAGTGTACCTAGATGCATTTTCAAACAACAAAGATCTAAATACTTAGTTAGTTCGCAGTAGTTCCGGACAAAATTTTATAATAAAGTAGGTACCTGGTAACTTTAGGTGGCTCTTACAACTTTTTAAAATAGGAAAAAAATTGGCAAATATCCATAGTAATTGATGGCTTGTTTACGAGACTAGTACCACGAATTATTACCGAGGCCCTGTCTAGTCTAGGAGTCTAGGTAGGTGGAGGCACGGTGGAGGCCGTGTATTGCTTTGAATTATTTATAGTGACTTACTCAATTAGTGCGCATCAGTAATACGGGCGTAATCATCGAGCATTACGGCACATTAATATGACAGCTGTCACTAATACAATGCGTGCGTCGCTGGCAGCAGATCGTGTCATGTGCAGCTTTAGCGAGTACCTACTCGTAGAGCTGCGGTCGTGACCGTATTAAAAATTCGTCTGCGGCCTGTCTAGACGCGCTCCGCTTACAATGTGACGTAATACCACAAATACCTAGCCGTGTTGGTTTGGTTCGGCGTATCGACATACGTATGTACTTAGTCACGCATCATAAACTCAAATTTTCCCTATTCGATGATTCAAAGACGACGCGTGATTGGAGAGCGTTAATAAATTAGGTGTTAAATTTTAAACTTAACATTCACGAAGGTTGCTACTGTTCGTAAACAAAAACATAAATATAACCATTTATGTATTGGAGCCTTTGCCTTTCACTTTGTTTTTAACCACATGACTCGTGGATGCCTTCTTTGTCTTGTGTGGATTGATGCCTACAAAATGTAATCAATCCAGTATTTAATTTTACCCAGGATAAAAAAGCATAATCATCTATGATCTGGACTCGTACATTTTTTTCATTCGGACCCATACGTGAAAGAGCTTCCAGATTACCAGATTACCTAAACAGATCGGTCAAACAGACAGAACTAATTTTGCAATTAGGTTTGTTTAAAGTTAGCTTGGATTAACAAACCACATTGTTATTTAAAGCACTTAGCTTCATTGATGTAGCAGTAACCACGAGTTAGCTTGAAACGGGCAGCTACGGGTTCAAAAGGAATTATTTGTAAGTGCACTCGCGGTGTTGACATAAGCGGGGTTCTGATGTATACTTTGTACGAGAGGAGAATGCAATTGTAATGAAATTTTCTCGTCTGCCCTGCAAGTTGGAGACAGTTTAAACTCTACAGACTTCACTGCAAGTTGACGTTCTCTCCGCGCTTGGCAACGAACCTCTTTACTTTATACAGTCGGGTGTAAAATATGTAATTGAGCAACGCTTCAAAAATATGTTACCTACTACATGCGCTTATTTAGATGTAATAAGGTCGTGGACGTCGTGGTACATATTTTCGGAGTTTGTAGGGTCGGTTCCCTAACATAAGTACCTATCCACGACTTTTCCATACTAACTGCAACCAAAAGTAGATACTTATGTTAGGTAACTGACTGTACTATAAGGTAAACGTCCCTGTGCTCGGCACTGATCTAATAATTGGCACCTTCAATCTTATGTCGTAGTAAGAGAGGTGGCAGATGGGTGTCATCTACTGGGCGTTCAGGTGTTGAGAATTAGTACGTTTAACTTACCTAAGTACGAGTAAAACCATAAATGGCTTTCTGATAAGTAGTGGCTATTCTGGCGAACCTTGGTAAAATTTTAGGTTTAATAAAAGCCGTGTATTATATTCTGAAGTTAATTAACTTTTTTAACTTCGGTGGTACCTTTATAAGGTAGGTTTCTTGGTATAATGGTCACATATTTAGGACTTTTAGAATTTTAATGCGAGAAAATAAGACCTGTTAAATACACTTTAAACCGTATTCGAGCTTCTTTTATTTTTATATTGATTTTCAAAGACTTTAAGAATCATGCATATAACTATCATTTCGAACAACAATGGAGAAAAAAAGTAAAGATACTACAACACCCAGGGACCCCAGGGTTCTGCTATATGGGAGAATCTGATTTACCGAGCGATAATTTTGTAACGAACGATTTTGGAACGACATATTTACGATTGTGATTTAAAAAATCGCCCCCCAGGATGAAATTCAAATACCGTCACACATAACACTAACTTTTGTGTAACTCTACAGTCTAGGTACTGTCTTAAAAGACCTAAAATAAAACTGTAACCGGTCGCTGTTATATTAATGGAATAAAACCCAAAACAATGATTTTAGAATTTTAGTCCATTTGTCTGTTAATTTCTACAGATGTATCAGTTAAAGGATATAAAAATAGGACGGTGTATAATACCCCTGTTCGTTTAGGATCAAATGTCTCGTGAGATCGGGTAGAGACATTAATCGATTTGCAAAACAAAAGCCATTGATTAATGTTTAGAGTCTTGGATGATAAGTCATGTTTTTGTGCCTCACACCATTAATTCACTAAGACTAATTGTTTTTTTTAGTATAATTTATATTCACCTTTTGCAGACAGCGTCAAGATAATTTGATATCTTTGTAGCAATTCGGGATCTTTTTCACTGGAAACTGGCTCCATAAAATTGATGCACATATATAACGCAATGACTTATCGATTACGTAAATAAAACTGAATCTAATTTAAATATATCTGAGAATTTTGTATTCAAAGAGAAGGGCGTAAAAAGCATCGTAAAAACACAATTTTGTGTCATTATATTCAATGCACGCTGCAGCACAAACCGCACGACCCGGGGCGCGTTGTGGCAAAAGGTCCTGATGTGCCTTTCTAATACTAATCGCGGTAAGCTAAGGGCGTCTTTCTACCAGAGATGTGCTATGCAGCTATGCTGCGAGGATGTGAAAGCTCCCGTTACGAAACTATGTGACTGTTTCCACTAATGCTAAGCTATGTACCGGCTCGAGTAAGATCCAGAGCACATATCCAGAGCACGCACTTTGCATATAAAGACTAGTTGAACCCGTTCCCACCAGTTCTACGCTATGTCATCATCATCGTTGGTTTGGCTGCATTTTTGACGTGACGGGTGCATACAACTCGCTCCCATAGCTCTTATGTCATCGAATTAAGGTATCGGTTTATAATTATGTCAACTATTTGACAAGCGATTTCAAACAATATCATTAAAACTTAACTGAAATAAATAAATAAATTGGCAAACGTGGTTGCATAAGGCATGTGAGTGGTGATATTCTATTAACTCACTGTGAAACCTAATAATTGTACTTTTAGCTATAGAAATTGTCTTATAAGTGAAATTATCTGTAATTTCTTTAGACAATAAATGTTCTTTAAACCTAATTATGATAGGATTAAATAGATACATAATTTTGCACCCGAACATATTCACTCCATGCCACTGCGGTACCTATATAAGTTTGTGCCGTAAATGTAAATGGAAAAAACTTTACTGTGAACTTTAATGCAAGTAATTATTAAAAAATGTTGTGAAGGTCTAAAAAATGCAATCTTGTTAACATAATATGTAGCGAGGCGAGCTGCACGTTTGGCATCTACAAAACAAAAACGGCAAGCCAGACTTTAATATGACAGTTGGGCCGACTTGAGTCTAGACGCGTCATTCATACGCGTCTATCTACAGGCCGATCTCGAGGCGACGGGTAAAAAAGAATAATTTACAAAGAGCGTCAGAAAAACGCAGTCGCCATTTAAAAATTGCAAATTGGCTGGTAGCAGGCTAGAACTGTGCTAACTTTTATGAGAGCCACTGATTTTACCTGTCTACTATCAGTGCTGCAGGTACCTAATCTACTCGTACGTGGTCTAAAACTTACTTTTTCCGCATTTACTTTGTCGTCTAAGGGGCCAATTTATGAAACCCATCTGTAAAAATATTTTTGAAGAATGTTCGACTACTTGCCGGATAACAATTTTGATCAGTTATGAAAACTGAGTAAATTGACTAGGTAAACTACCAGTTTTTTCTATTCCACTCGCATTACACACACACGCAGATACACCCACACGCACAGACGCACACTATTTTTCTTCACTTTCGAATGCTATTTTCGTAGGTATAATTTCATGACTCGGGCGCCAGCGCCAGAGCCTCTTTTGCTTCTGTCCATAATCCTGTTTAATATCTTGCATTAATATCTATTTGATTTCCGACAGTATTTATTTTCTTGCGAAGTGTGAATGTTTATTTATTTTATTGGTTAACGACTTTTTGTAGAGTTGATATTAAAAATCGTAGGTAGAGTAGGTTAGATTATACATAATTACTTATACAACATACTTACAAGCAACCTGTCCGTTCACGTTTAAAATATTTTCAACATTTAAGGTGTAATTCCTCAATCTGTACCTAGCAGAATCTATTCTTGGAGAAGCCTGGAAGTTAAGTTGGCTTTTCCCGTTCGTCTCAACAGTCAAATGTCGATTGTATCGTATCGAGTCGAGGCCGTATATACACACATAGTGTCTGACAGGTGATAGGTATGTAGGGTTGGTTGGTCGCAGCGGCCGCTGCACCTTGTGGTGGAACTGGTCGCAAGGATGGGGGGCGCGGGGGCGCTGGACGCGCCGGCGCATCGACCCCGCGCTTCCTCGGCGCAAGGCGCGAGCGCACCGCAAAAAACCTAACCCCAATTTCGGTAGCTGTTTGGCACGATCTCTCCCGCCGCCGTCTGATCGCGATGTTATGCGTATATACTTAATCAGCACGCGTGTGCAGCGGCCCCGGCTACGCTCAAGCGCTGTGACAAACGGTCACCCTAAGCAACTCGCACAAGGCATCTGGGCCACTTTATAAGCAAATGGGCATCGTGAACACCTGTCGCGCAACGGGTCGCCGAATGAATAGACAACGTTTAGGCTAGCACCATCCATAAAAAAACATAATTTTTAACTTCAGAGTTCTCATTTCTTATCTTATGGGCCTAGGTTTTAGCTTCCTTACTGTTGATGATGCTATAACAGTAGATACAAACGATGTACATACAAGTTGTACTTGTTACTTTTATTTAGTACTAAAGTACTTGCTTACCAAAAGTATTCAAGAGTAAATTACTAAAGCCTGTGAATATCATCACTAATACCCTATCCTCACGAATAAATATTAAGTATGTTTTAAAACAGAAAATCTACTTAATTAGTTTTTGATCTACGTGAATGCCAACTACTTATTTCTGGCGCCGAAAAGGTCACATAATCTTAAGCGCGTAGGTATCAATTTAGGCAACATTTGGTTGTGTTTACTTTTTTAATGTTAAATATACAAGCAGGCAGCCTTGAACTCATAATGAACTGACCGGCGAGACGCTCGATTTTGAACCTCCCACAAAATGTATAATTTGCTAGCTGATTGTCCATTGTGCGGAGTGCATGGTCTGGTCGGCTAGGCATAGACGCGGCCGCACCACCGCACTGTTTAATCAGGTGACATATACCGCTTGTTTGAATATACGATGATTACGTAATCACTGGTGTCATTAGATGAGTAGACACTCGTACAAATAAAGAGTCATGATACCTACTTCTTTTAAACCTTGCGATGACATTAACAAATTAAGCTACGGGTGCACAGGGAAAACCAGCATTTAAAATCGTTACTTCCTATATAGACTTGTAGATCAGATTGAAAGGTGAGGACGCAATTTCATATAATCACTATCAGTTTTATAGTCAGACTTGAAACTATTTTATCAATCCATACGTAGCGTTGATGAGTTTGATCGTCATTAACATATGATGCGGGTGGATTCAAGGTTTTGTTTCCTAAAAATGATAGACTAAACCCTTTTAAGATTACTCATTTAAGTACCAGGGTACACTTATTCACGTTGATTACTTACCTAGGCATGAATAATACTGTTACCATATTGTGTTTTCGAGAGAATGCTAGATGACTAATAGAGAGACGATAGCCTTCTCTGGTGGTCATGCTAGCCAAATATCAGCTGCGATATCATCTCTTATCACATTTGTTTCAATAAAAAGGTATGTACCTACTTGGTTATGTATAGCAAGTTGCAGGTGTGACTATAGCAGAGCACTATGTTCACCTGTGTTACTCATTCAGTAGCTCTTCTTAATCTGTGATTAAATACAGTCTTGTAATCAATATTTACAATTTAAGTCAAAGGTAAACTGGTGTTTAATTTACGTAGGTACCTTTGTTCTGATTCCAAAGAGAACTTGCATTTCGATATTGCCTGCAGCGTGCTTATCACGAGGACGCTTATCGGTTACTAAGAGCACACATTCATACCTACTCTGCCGCGTACATACTGTACTGCTACATTTCCGAGAATCGAGAGCCAAAACTAACGCCAGATAAATTTCCCGCCACAGCCAGACGAACTTCTATACTTACCTATCTTTTGCATACAAATATTTGTTCCGGTGTGGGAATCCGGTGTAATTTAATTGAGTTGAAACAGCTTTAGGCATTCCGTAGCACTGTAGATTTATTTATTGTTTGGACGAGATAAAGCCTTGTCTCAGGGTAAGTTTCTAACTAACCACGGGCTGTACCGAGCGTGGTTAATTGCCTGCCTAGCCGCCAGTTACGCGCCAGACGTGATAACTTGTCTATCGAACGCGCTGTCGTATATACCTATATCTAGCATAATTCTATACATACACATACGTGTACATAGGTGTGAGTTGATAGGCCGTAACTGGTATCATTCTAAGTACCAATTTTTTATCAGTTCCGTCCAAAATCTTTATCTTCTTTTGTTCCTATTTTCCATATTTACATTATTTACAAAGGATTTCCGTTTACCATAAATAAATACATCGTAAGAAATAAAATAAATATTAATCTTAAGCATTAAATATGTCAATTCTAAAGTATATAGCGTAATGTGAGGTTACTAATGTATTTATGTATGTAAAACTCTTTATTGTACATAAAACATGAAAATTACAAGTTAACAAGAGACTACTATACAAAAAAAAACATTTCGACCAACGGGGCCCTATAATAAGGTTGTTAGACATGATTAATGTTTATGAAACTAACATACATATATGTAGATGTGACCTCGGGTCGCGATGATAGAAATGGCCTGGTATGTTTCACGTGCATGTCACACCATTTGACTGCTAGACTTCCTGGCAGCCAGGCGTATATTTGCGCGTATCATCGTAAGTAGGTTATTTCTGCCTTAGCGTTCCCCTTTCGTTACCTACTTCAATCAGCTTGTAGGTAAGTTCTAAGCTTGCTTTAACAGTACTCGCTACTTTGTTTAATTAACAGCAACTCTTGAGATTTAAGTAGTTCAGTTTATTTATTATGCTTATTAAAAGCTTTATCTAATATGTAAAAATCTCGTCTTCTCTAATATATATAAATCATTTGTCACGGTGTTTGTTGTCGAACTCCTCCGAAACGGCTTGATCGATTTTTATGATTTTTTTTTCTGTATTCGTTAGGTCTGAGAATAGGCTATTTATTATCTTCGCAGACGGAGTCGCGGGCAACAGCTAGTTATAGAATATTATTTTTCTCAAAGTTAAAACTCATTTGCTGGTTTCTTTATCCCATTTTGTTGTAATAAGCTAGTTGCAAAAATAAAGGAGTTATGTCTACACAGCGCTTTTAAAAATATTCTTTACATAAAGTAAATTTTCAAAATACCACAGTTTAATTTAATCCATTATGCATATAATACTACTTAGTGTTCCTAATGCATGATTTAATACTTGCTTTAAAAATGTCGCATGTAAATAGTTTCCGATTTGTAGTTAATTTTAAAAAGCTTTAAGACCCACATAGGTATAGGTGAAAACTTGAGTAAATGACTAGTTGTATGTAGGTATTAGTAACGTGTCCGTATAAACAAATTGACGTTCAAAACTTTAAAATTACTTAGGTAAGCTTCGCATCAATTCTGTGCTAGTGCACACAACAAGTCATTTACTTAAGTGTTTAATTGTAAAAATAGCCCTCTGATATTGCCGTGCCCTTACGGGGCGTCACATGTATACCTAATCTATTATTCCAGCTTATGCCTGTAATGTGATATGCAATAAATCATTTTGACTTTTGACTTTTGACTTAACTTTTTCACCTATAGTCTTGACTGTTTTATTTGTCCTTTTTCTTCACGTCAATCTCACTATACTTACTTAGGTCGTTAATGGGCTGACATCGTGGCCTATTTTCCAAATTAGCCTTCTGAAAATACATCAGAAAATGCCAATAATTTATACTGAATCTGAAATTACCACTCTTGTTTATTTTCTTACGCAACCCAAAATTTAACTTGAGTGGCAGTTCCATAGCAATACATAAATTTTACTAGTAAGGACGACTTTAAATCAATCAATGACTTGGAAATATTTCAGGATGAGAAAGGTATGCAACCAAATCAAACAAGTTAATTATAATTACGGTAAGTATTAGAATTTTGTTTCCTCTGTTTAAGTTGGTATTACTATATTACAAAATGAACAACCATTAATGCGTAATGTGTGATCTCATATTATTTAATAAATAGAATCGGTTAGCAAAGGAAGGTACATCAAATTAGAGATAGAACGCGGTGAATGCCTTCAACGGATACAGTGGAATAATTTCCGCTATTACAGTGCTGAAATAAACAAAAAATGACACGTCATGGGCGCGGTCACGACTCAGGAAAATTGTACAGAATTAAGGCTACTGGTGAAAAACCTAGGTGCGTTGCATTTTATACAGCAAAGACAACATTGTAGTTGAGTGCACCGCTAGGTATATTGCAGTATTACCGTTTAAAAAGATAAACCGGTGATCGAAACAGTGCATGGCTGGCCGGCGGGCGGGCGCGAGCGCGGGCGCGCGGGGCCGTCTAGACGCTACGTCACGCGGCCTCGCGATACCGCGGCGGTAAACAACAATGTGCACTGACCGAATATGGCACCCAGCTCGCCAAAGCGGTCACCCTGCCGCTCCACGCCGTATCCCATGGGACAGGGCTGATAATTGTAATCAATACCAGCACGCACGCAAAGAACGCAAACACCGACACATACAATCTGATACCTTATTGTTACAATCTGATACCTCATTGTTAGTAAGCATTACTGAAGAGAGAGAGGTCTTAGGTAAAACGCAAATATCCTTTCACTGAATTCGCGGAAGACGTCATTGTACTGAATGCCCACTTAAACCTCTTGGAATGCTAATCATAAAATTCCAGTAATAAGAAATGTAACTACATACGCTTTCGGACGTGATCGAATAATGGAAATCCCAGAAGACGGATCCGTTGATTGGATTACCGTTTCCTTAAAACATTTAATGTGAAAAAATATGTCATGGGGGTTTTTATGCCATTGAAAACGTACCTAGTAAATTCTAGTAAATGAGTCAGCGATAAAATAATTTTGAAGTTAATATTATTGTATGTATACCGCAATGAACGAGCAGTTGGGTCTATTAACTGATTGTGAACCGATTACTCGGCCTAAAACTTGAAAATATGCTTTTTTTCGGAAATAAAACCGAGCTTGATCGATTTGTCGCCCCCGAAACCCCCCGCATATTAAATTCATAGAAATCGTTGAAGCCGTTTCAGAGATTCTGATTATTTATATATCTCTAATATATAAAAATCTCGTGTCACGGTGTTTGTTATCGAACTCCTCCGAAACGGCTTAACCGATTTTTATTAAACTTTTTCTCTGTATTCGGTAGGTCTGAGAAATAGGTCGTAGTCGTAGCCTATCTTTTAACTTCGCAGATGGAGTCGCGGGCAACAGCTAGTATATACACAAGAATTACTAGTTTAATTAACGCTAATAATAATAATAACATATGCTTATTATTAACATGCTTATTCTTATTAATTGATGAAAGTGTTTTAATTTAATAAGTAGCCTAAGATTAACGGGCTACCGGGCTTACCGAGTTAAATAGGATATCTAATCTAGAAACACGACTACACGTATTAGATATATGTTACAGCCACCAAACTAGGTTGAGATAGTTTTATTAAGGACAGGGGCAACGTGAATATCCAGCAATTAGTGATATTTGTGTGAGTGCGTAGAGCGTCTCGTCTCAATGAATGAACCAATAAACAGTAAAAAACCATTGAATTCCGTTTACGAAACGGGCTGCAAAGCTGGGTACAAATGTACTCAAACGTAGCTACTCATTATGCGTTTGAAGCCTTTTTGTTTAAGTAACGTTGAAATGCGTTTTTATTTATCCACGAAAAACTATAAAATAACACTACAAGAATCGTTACATGTGACATTATAACTTTTCGCGTCACCTTTACTATCTCAGGGCAACCTATCTATCTTTTCAGGTCCACTCTACCTAGAGTTACCAGGTCTGATGGTACCGACTTTAAACAAGAGTGGGAAGACGCTATTTTTCACACTACTTTTAGTCTAGCATTCCAGATTTCGATAATAGATCCTGCATTAGATTATGTCATTTTACACTTAAGCAGATAATATTAGGCCACGATTAGAATGGGGTCATAAGATCTGCCATAGTTGCATTTCTCATCTCATTGCGATCTAATAATATTACTATTCCATATTTCATCAGTTGAGCACCCTATGTCAAGGCAAACTGTGGCCGACTATAGTTGGCCTAGACAGCATTAAACCATAGACTAAGAGGTCAATGGTCGCCTGGTCGCCGTAGTCATACACATGTATGCTGATGATATTCAAAACGATTATCCTAACTAATATTAAGTATTAATGCGAAAGTAACTGTGTCTGTCTGTCTATTACTTCTTCGCGCTTAAACCGATGAATCTATTTAGATGTGTTATAAAGTAGTTTGAGACCCTGGTAAGGATATAGCATAGTTTATATCCCAGAAAATTGCATAGTGAGTCGCAGACGGAGTCGCGTTCAAAAGCTAGTATGTATTTATATTGTTACATTCGACCAATGCACATGAAAAGCTTGAGTAGAACCATATCACTGCAAACTACTTGGCAGTTAGTGGAGTTACAGAATGGCAGGATAAAATGCTTGTATGTTACTCAGCATTTATCTGTTCTTAGATTCAGAAAAAAATAATGGTGTGAATTTTAATTTAAAAGAAAATAAGTTTACCAGACACAAACGATCCAGTAAAAATTACTTTTAAACAACTTAATATATTAAACTAACAAGGTTGAAATATAGGTAAATAAATTAATACATAATAGGTATTTATCGAAATACGAGATTTATAAGGTACAATAGCCCTATAAATAAACTCAGTTTTACCTGGGCCCCGATTCTCAGTGTCACCGAGCCTCGATAGCCCATACACCTAAAATCGCCGCGTATAGAATTTGTGGATTGGAGAATAATTACCGCCAAAGTGACATTATCTATGATTTGACGACTTGACTGGTGATATGAAAACTAGTTTAGATAATTAAAATTACGGCAAAGTCGTCAAACAATTAATGTTTCAATTATTTTACATTGCTCGCGCACATTGTAGTTTAAATGTGTGTTTTAAAGTTGACATTTGAAATTAAAATAAATGATGAAGTAGTTTAACTGGAATAATGTTTTAAAAACAACTAAATATAGAAACTTCCAATGTCCCATTTAACAAAAACTTATATCGGATGCTATCATCATCCTCATCAGCCTATGCTCGTCCACTGCTGGACATAGGCCTCTCCCATGGCACGCCACTGAGCACGATCCTCGGCCACTTTCATCCAGCTCTTGCCAGCCGCCTTGCGAAGGTCATCGCTCCACCGAGTCGGACGCTATGCTGTAACGCAAATTCTGTTAAAGAAACTCGGTACTTAAACAAAATAGCTATTTTAATGCCATAAATAGCCTACCTTTGAATTCTGTTGAAACGAAACAAACTAGATATAATATTACTCAGTTCATTCAAATAGTCCTCGCATGCTTATTCATATTCCAGTAACTTTTGTTTTTCTATATGTATCAAAAAACATATATTCAACCAGGACACCTATAGTAGATTGTACACCAAAGGGATAAAGCACTGCATTATGTCACGGGCGCGATATTGAATCCTGAACGAAACGAGGGACTCCAGATTTAACTCCCGAGCGCAGCTAGGGGGCTTTTAGTTTTAAGATGGAGTCCTGAGAGTAGTGAAGGATATAAGCGCGCCCAAGGCAAAATCAGTTTTATCCCCGAGGAGTATACTCTAATTTTCTCACCTTTTGCGATACAATAAAAACCAAGGCTACTAGAAAAATACTCGAAATAGACCCAGAAGCACTGATTCCGACACAGCTTTTGCGCCTTTCGCAGTTTTCCATTTGTCGAAATCGTCGTAAGCTTTTATAGTATTTTTCCTTCGACTTCTCTGGAATTAGATTATTAACAATGCCTAAGGCCGGTTTGCGCGGACCTGGGTTAGCTACTTAACTCCGAGTTAACTGCTAACCTAGGGTTAACAAGTGTTAAAATGTATGGAACTGTCATTCTTAACCCAGGGTTACCGATTACATTTTTTAACCCTGAAGAGCAAGTGACCCTAACTCTGAAAAATGAAATCACTTTCGTCACTCGATATTTTCTTAATTTTTTATCTTCTTTTGCAGTTTTGACACTTAAAATTGCAGCATATTGAGACAGTCGCGGCTTTTGTTTTAAGTATTTGAATTGGTTTTCGTTCGGCCGCGGAGTTGCAAATAAATGAGGTGCGGCGCGGAGCACGGCCACCTGCGCACCCTCATCCTGCAGCAGCAGCACGGCCAGCACGCCGTGCGATTTTGACGAAATTAGACTTTAAACGCATAACAATAAGAACTATGAAAAGTGAGAATCACATTACTGCCCGGCGGGTTATAATGAAATTCGGTACAACATTACGCCCCGGCGAAAGTCAAGGGCTGTAATGATTTACTTTGAGAAAGGTTTGCATGATATATACTTAATAAGGCATTGTCGAGCAGGTGGTGTGAAAAGATATGACAAACTCATGTCTAATTTCATGATCTCTCCTATTATGTTTATTCTGAATTGAATTTTGGTATTTGTGCTTAATATTGGTTTAATCTAGAAATTTAAATAGTGTGAATGGGTCATACATACCGAAAGAAACAAAAGTCGTCTCCCCGGTGGACATAAAATTAGCGACTCGGAGTCAGCAAACTTAATGTTTAACTAAATGGGCCGAAAGTTGGCCAGGCGACGCGCACGCTGATGTAGACTTGACTAAGAAATAATGGCTATGGTATGGACCCTTAACTTTTGCAATGTCCACAGGAGAGACCCGAATAAAAATATGTGTATGACCCAAATTGGAGGTAAACTTCTATGCTCATCTTTTAAAGTGGGTTTTTCCGCGATCTAATCAAAGTATTGTCACCGGTAGATCTGGAATTCTGATTAAGTCATCGAAGCGTTATCATTATCATCGTCACGGCATGCTTGCACGAGATGGTGGCGTGCGCAGCGACACCACTAACTATCGCAGGCCCATATTACGAACGCAAAGTTGACTAAGAAAATAATTTTCATCTCTCATCCTCGGAAAGCGAGGCACTCATATCTAAGATACCGGAGCAAAACTGTAAATGCGCCCGTAGGGTAGAATTAATAAAAAAAGTCAATGGAACACATACGTATTCAGCCTACACAGTCTATACTATAGTAGATTGTACACCAATGGGATAAAGCACTGCATTATGTCACGGGCGCGATATTGAATCCTGAGCGTATCGAGGGACCCCAGATTTAACTCCCGAGCGTAGCGAGGGGGTTTTTAGTTGATTCCCGAGCGAAGCGAGGAAATTAAGATGGAGTCCTGAGAGCAGTGAAGGATTTAAGTGCGCCCAAGGCAAAATCAGTTTTATCCCCGAGGAGTATACTCTACTTTCCTCACCTTTTGCGAGACAATAAAAACCAAGGCTACTAGAAAAATACTCGAAATAGACCTTGAAGCACTGATTCTGACACTGACTTTGCGCCTTTCGCAGTTTTCCATTTGTCGAAATCTTTGTAAGCTTTTAAGTATTTTTCCTTCGACTTCTCTGGGAGTACATTATTAACAATTTCTAAGGCTGGCTTGCGCAGACCTGGGTTAGCTACTTAACTCCGAGCGAGGTAACTGCTAACCCAGGGTTAACAAGTGTCAAAATGTATGGAACTGTCATTCTTAACCCAGGGTTACCGATTTAATTTTTTTACCCTGAACTGTGCAAATGGTCCTAAGGCGTCTAATTTAATGGAATCAGGAGTCAAATCACTTTCGTCACTCGATATTTTCTTAATGTTTTATCTTCTTTTGCAGTTTTGATACTTAAAATTGCAGCGTATTGAAACACTCGCGGCTTTGTTTAAGTATTTGACTTTGTTTTCGTTCGGCCGCGGAACTGCAAATAAATGAGGCGCGGCGCGGCCCCCGTGGAGCTGGCCACGTTGAGCACGAGCACCAGCACGAGCTGCGCGCCGGCCTGCACGCCGGGCGATTTTGAAATTAGACTTTAAGTGCATACCAATAAGAACTACGAGAAGTGAGAGTCACATTACTGCCCGGCGGGTTATAATGAAATTCAGTACAACATTACGCCCCGGCGAATGCCAAGGGCTATAATGATTTACTTTGAGAGAGGTTTGCATGATATATAATAAGGCATTGTCGAGCAGGTGGTGTGAAAAAACAATTATTGTGCATTAGTTTAGTATTACAATTGCAAATTTTGTAATGCTAGTTAGAATATATTTAATTAAATACTGTTTAATATTAATTCGGTTACTATTACATTTAGATAAGCTCTCACAAACTCTCACAAACGATTGAACTATCCGGAAAAAGTAACGCTATTATTTGTGAATTGCACGAATGTTTTAATTTCTTAATTATTTTTTTTTAATAAGTACCTACTTACTTCTTCTTTTTTTTGCTCTCTTTGGAGTCGAAATGAAAAGCATGGTGTTTAATTGAGGAAAACGTCTAATATCACACTTGAGTTATCGGCACAATACAATACAATACAAATATTCTCCTAACAACTTACCTCACCACCACCACCATCCTTACCTCACCTCACCTCACCTCACCTTTGCTATACTCAGATGCCTTGATATCTCGTGTAGGTAATATAAGTGTTTTTACACTCTCGTTGAACTATCTACCTATCACAGTACTGTCGAATATCATAATTGGGTCGTTCTCTGAGCAAGGCAGTTTTGCGTGACCTTCGGTGGCACGATTTTTTTTATGATTATTCGAATTTTTATAATTACATCGAAACTAGTGTTTATTTGAAATGTTTTGCAGAAGGAGGCACCATTTTAGTCCTCACAGTTATCGAGATAATTAATTTCAAATTTTCATATGCCACCGAAATCACAAAACTGCGAATAATGGAAGTAAATTACTTTAATTGTTTTATATCACAATGTGTAATAACTACAAACTTACAACGATGGACTTGAAACTATAATTAAACAATTATCACCATATTTTTTGGAACGTTTCACTAGTTAAATAAGTATCAAAGTCTTGTAAGGTAATAACATAACTTTGCTCTCATTCATAAGCTAGTATGCTTTAAGTAGTAGTTATTATTATAATTATTTAACGTAGTTCAAGCACACATTCATAAAAACAAAAAATCTCTTTAAAACAACAATCATTCCCTACTTATTATTTATTTCAACAGTATTTATGATATCAAAAATCGGCTAAACACAAACTAAATTTTTTTTGCGAAACAAATAAATAATGAATCAATAAAGACATCAATTTCAGAAATATTTGACCAATATTAATCCACCATCAATACATAACAAAATAATTATTTAATAAAAGCTGAAAACACGTTCAAAAATCAAAGCTTTTTTCGTAAATTCATTAATATTTACCAATATTATCAACTGACTCGGATTATTTTACATAAATATGTACAGGAAATAATTTTAACAGTTTCAAAAATCCATGACCGAAATACTGATAATGACATGAAATAATACCACCGAATTCATTCAAATCACTGAATTTACCGCCACCGAATTCACATGAGCAATTTAGTTTTTAACGAATTACTTCAAAACAGTTAACAACAGAAACTCGATTTTTTTTCTAGAAGTAGTAATAACACCGCTTAATATGCCAAATTAATTTAAGTTCAATATATCAACAAATCAAGCGAGAAAAAATTACCACTGATATCACTTTCAGAGGTACCAAAAATTTCATACGTGATTCTTACCCTCATAATTCGGCAGCGACGCAAAAAACCTTAAGTCCGGCCTGTACAGCCGACGCAGCGTAGATGGTTTTTTTCTGGCAAGCCATCGTCAAATGTTCTTGAAGTGTGCGTAAGAACAGTATGACGAGTTTTATGAACGAAATTAGATAAGACGCTTTTCTCGGGACATTTATGTAATATGGTTTAAAAAAAAAATAAGGTAAAAAGGAATATTTAGATAATTTAAATTAATTCATAAAGTAGTTGGCTTGCTGTGAACAGAAACGTTTATTGGTTTTTTTGCTTGGTTTTTGAAATAAACGGTAACACATAGTGAAAATTGGAGGTGGGACAAGGCCAAAATGGAGATTCCAGCGACTTTAGATTTTTTTTCTCCCATTAGATAAGTATAGCTTATATAAAACTGTGAGAAGTTTTTTAAGCAGAACAAAGTGTTAACTATATAAGGTATTTTAATTATAAGGTTATCTGTTAAAATTAAATTTTTACAACTACTTGAAGTTGAGAACACGAAAAAACGTGAGACCAAAGAATGACCCATTTGCAAGTTTCTACAAGATGTTTTAAAAAATATCCTGTCCACTATCCACCAGACGGTTGGTCTGATTATCTTGAAAGTACGCAGTACACTTTGAACACCGAACAATATCGTCACCTCTATGCTAAAGTCGCGAATCTGCTATTTTGGCAAAAATTAGGTTTTGAAATCAAGATGTTCCAAATGTAGAAATGCACAATCTCTCAAACGTTTTTACCTGTATCATCATTAAGTTTACAAACTTAGGGGCTGTTTCATCACCCATTAATTAATTTTAACTGACGGATAAATGTGATGCCGTCTTCGTTTATTCGAACAAAACAAACAGAGACGGCATCACATTTATCCGTCAAATAAATTTGATCAATGGATGGTGAAACCGGGGGTAAAAGTACCAATTATACTGACAAATGCTTATGATAAAAATAAAATAAAAACAATGTCACTTTCAAAACGCTCCCCTAAAAAAAGAGATTTTTGCAGATAGTCATGTGAAACGTTTACAAGGGCGTTCAGTCAAACTTCCCAATCATCTGCTGAAATGTCACTCTATACACTATCAGGTGGTCTATCTTGTCTATAAATTCGACAAGCGCAATGATGTCACAGAGGCAGAAATTAGACCATGACCATGGCAGAACATAGAAAGAAAGTGGTAAGAACAGGGTATCGAATATGCACCAAGAATATGAGTCATTGTGATAAAAATAAACGCGTCTAAAAACTTTTGACACTCTTACATTGAAGACACTAGAAAACTAGTAGTTTTGTAAAACAGTGCTACCGGAGACAGCGTAGCTGTAAACACGCCACTTTTTTAAATGCTTGCTCTGAATGAAAGTACAATTTTAGTCCAGTTCATTGATCACAGTTGCAGCGGTGGGAAGCGCAATGGTCAGACGGAATCGTTCCGTTGTGAACACGTAATGTGATGTAAATTCAATGAACATTTCAGTTTCAAATCGTTGAGCCGTGGCGTGGACATGTGAGTGCATCCGGCTGCCTCTCATTGGCAGTATAGTTTGTTTCATTGAGGAATTAAATTACCTGGTCACTTCTTTAACCTTGGAGAAAAAACATTTGTTATTATCATTATAAATTAACATGCAGGAATCTATTTATCATCTCAAAAATACTACTATTTATGCACGTTACATGCCTTGTAATTATACATATTTCGACTGAAACTGATTGATTATATTTAATTCGTTTTTTTTTTAGATAGCGATAAACGAAATCTTCACAGACGAATTCGCGGACAACTACTAGTAAATATTATGTTAATTAAATACCTGGGAAAATCTAAGTAGCTTAACTGTTAGTTCCTGACGATCGAATCGTGATGTTTGGAAAAGCTTGACCGAATGCTAGCAGCGACTGCAATGATACTCTTACATCAAAGGAGACATTTGAGCAGCAGTGAGTTAATCTTCTTATGTTTTAAAGTAAACAAATTACTATAAACTTTAGTGCGTGATGCTATAAATATAAAAACTATTTTAAGAAAGAAAGTCTGTTTTATTCACATATTTAGTAGTATATATTAATATAAGGAATAGAAATGACACACTAGTTAAAAATAAGACAGCGCATATGGCTTAAAAGCTATAACGAAGTTAACTTTTGGAAAAAATGTGTATTTTCAGAGGTAGTGGTTCAAAAAGGATTATATTTCATTGTTAAGTAGCGTAATCTATTAAAATCTATGAAAATATGAAAAACCATGTGCTCATTAACAATGGTAGAGACGAAAAAGTGACGAAATCAATTGTGGAGCGAAGCACACACATACTTCAATGAGGGTTTACTGACAGGCGGAATATCGCTAGATGGCGTTAGTATCGTAAGGTCTATTTGACGTTACACCCATACAACAAATGTCAAATGTCAAAACGGACCTGACGACACTAGCGTCAAATAGCCTCTCATAGAAAACCCTCATTCCTCTTATATTAAATCTGGGTGAATCAACTTTTTAGTGTTCAACGTCATACGTACAGAGTCCCGGATCGATAACACAAATTTATATAAAAGTAATGACTTTTATTTGTGTTCCTTTATGTTCCTATTAATATTACCTAGCATTTTATCACAAAATATTTCATTTTGTTTACAATTTATCTGTTCTGTAATGGTTGTCCAAAAGACCAAAAGTTGGTTTTCAATAGTAGACAGATTGTCCCCTTGCAACGGTGCACCGTAAAACTTTGTATCACGAAAAAATACTGTTGCGGAATTGATATTTATACACATAATCGTTTTTATGGATAAGTATCATTAATAAAACACACCGATTTCTTATATTTGCACCAAACGGTTTATGAATTTCTTGCCTTTTAATTTTGTCCCTTTAATTATACACGCTATGCAGGTCCACTGGGCAACCATAAAATAGTTATAAAATCTAAATATTGATGGCGTACTAAGATACTTCACAACAAGCTAAAAGTTCTTTTAAGCAAATAGGCCTAGCCGTTATTTTGATTTCACAAAACTCGCGGCGTTAGTCGGTCGAGTACTGTTGAAGACTGTGGGTGGCTTTATTGTCTGTCCATCGGACCACTGGCACAACTACGTAAGTACTTAACTTATTACAATAAATTATATTGTACCAGATACTATTGTATAAATATTTTACCGTAAGGGTGAAATAAAACATAAAAAATCATTAATATTTATTATACGGCACAAAGTTTTAGATAAGTCCCTCGGACAACTAGTCACTTGGACAACGGAATTGGTTGTCCGTAGGACATTTTGGTTGTCCCTTGGATAAAAACAATTCGTTGTTGTCCTATGGCACCCCAGAGGGCCTTCCTGAGATGTCGCCATCCACTCCTGTCCTGCGCCTGTTGCTCCGCGTCCCTCCAACTCAGCCCTGCTGCCCGCAGCTCGGCGTCCACGGTGCGCTGCCACGTGTGTGCCGGTCGGCCCCGCCGTCTGCTCCCATGCGGCCTCCACGTGAACGCGACCCTGGTGGTATTGTCCTCTGGTCTTCGGAGGGTGTGCCCTATGTTTTTCTTTCTTTCTTGCTTTCTATCCACTTCCATTTCCATTGCGCGATTTCTCACTTCATCAAGATTTGGTGGCATCGCTTTCATAGATTCAGATCCTCGTTGCTGATAGTGTTCATCCAAAATATGCGCAGGATGGACCTCAGGCATTTGTTGACGAACACTTGTAGCTTGCTCGTCAGACTCTTTGTCTCCTTTCAAGTCTCGCAGCCGAAGAGCAAAACAGACTTCACTATGGAATCGAAGAGGGAAAACTTGATTCGCCGGGTGAGCAAGTTCGAATCCCACACAAGTTTTAGCTGGGTAAAGGCACCTTTCGCTTTGTTGATCCTCGCGTTGACGTCATCATCAGAGTCGCCGCTGTTGGTCATGGTGCTGCGGAGATATGTAAACTTTGCGACAGATTCCAGTGGTGTAACATAGAGTCTGATGGGTCTGTTTTCCAAAGACTGTACTCGCATTTCGACGGTCTTCTTAGTGTTGATTCGTAGACCCTTATCTTGAGCTTCCTCTCGTAATGAGTCCAGCTTCATTTAGAGAACGGTCAGTGAAGACGAAATCAACACTATGTCGTCTGCATAGTCAAGGTCCTCCAGGTGCGAGCTTTTGTTCCATGGAATGCCCCTAGATGTTTGAGTTACCTTCCGCATGACGTCGTCGAGTAGGACAATGAAGAGCAGCGGTGACAGGAGGCAGCCCTGCTTGACTCCTGAAGTCATTGGGATTGGTTCCCCTAGAACTTGGTCGTGTAAAACCTTGCAGATGCTACAGTTATATAGGGACTTGATGATACCTATATACAGTATTCCACTTCGCCTAAGACAGGACCACAGTGCGCTCCACTTCACGGAATCGAACGCTTTCTCGAAGTCGACGAAAGCAAGGAAAAGTTCGGCTCGCCACTCCACGCACGATTCTATAAGTATGCGCAAGGTATTCGTGTGGTCGGTGCATGACCTGCTAGAACGAAACCAGGCTTGCTCTTCCCGAAGTGTCCCTGCAATCTCTGGGGACTTTCGGTTGAGGAGCATTTTGCCAGAACTTTAGCCGCAGTCAGTAAGAGCATTATGCCCCTCCAGCTATCGCAGACTGACAAATCCCCATTCTTCGGTACCTTCACGAGCAAACCCTGCTTCCAGTCGCAGGGAACACGCTCCTTCTCCCAAATACGCTGCAACAGCGGATAAAGTATTTCGGCTGTCCTAGCCAGATCCGCTTTTAATAGCTCCACATTGATGTTATCAACCCCTGGTGCCTTTCCTGCCTTCAGCTGTTTAATAGCGGCGACTACTTCTGCGTATGTTGGTGGAGTGGTTGGCAGATTTAAGGGAGGTGGTCCGGAGTTGTCTGAAGCAGTTATC